>JAWWNH010000176.1:0-1365000 GCA_034641385.1 Darevskia mixta | reverse complement strand
GGAGGTGCAACGCGGAAGTGGGAGGGGCTTCCTCTTTTTTTTCCCTTGCCCCGCCCCCTGTGGGAAAGTAGGAAGTGGCCTCGGTGGGTCGGGTGGCATCTCTGCCAGGGGAGCTGCTGGGCGCGTGGAAGGAGCAGCCTTTGGGGAGGGGGGCAGAAAAAGGCTGCAGGGTTGGGGAGCCCCCTCCCTTCTTTATCACCTCCCTCTCCCCCAGGGCTTGGGAGCGCAAGAGATGCACTGCTGGATCAGGTCCTAGATGCACGCAGCCCGAGCCTACCTCGCAGGGTTGTAGCGAGGACGGAATGAGGAGGGGGCGAGTCTCGTTGGACGCCTTGGGGGTCCCTGGAGGAAAGGTGGGAGGCACACTAGCGGCCAAAATTGTGGAAACCTTTTGGGGGAAATGTATTTCCGAGGTTTGATGGATCGTAACACCACCTTTTTTGGGAGTGATGCCATTAAAAATAAAATTAAAAAAGGGACCCAGGTGGCGCTGTGGGTTAAACCACAGAGCCTAGGGCTTGCTGATCAGAAGGTCGGAGGTTCGAATCCCTGCGACTGGGTGAGCTCCTGTTGTTTGGTCCCAGCTCCTGCCCACCTAGCAGTTCGAAAGCACGTCAAAGTGCAAGTAGATAAATAGGTACCACTCTGGCGGGAAGGTAAACGGCATTTCCGTGCGCTGCTCTGGTTTGCCAGAAGCGGCTTTGTCATGCTGGCCACATGACCCGGAAGCTGTACGCCGGCTCTCGGCCAATAAAGCGAGATGAGCACCGCCACCCCAGAGTTGGACACGACTGGACCTAATGGTCAGGGGTCCCTTTACCTTTACCATAAAAATATATATCAATGGAAAGATAACTGCAGGTTTCGTATTGATTGCTACTGAAATCTTTGTCCAGTGGATTTGTGCATATCAATGTGGATTTATTTTATTTTATTTGTTTTTTACAGTTCAAATAAAGAAAAAGAGCATCTTTTCACCATTCCATTCCATTCCAAGAAATGCAGACTTGGGAGAAGGACTCTGGCCCCGACCTCTGTGCCCAGGTGGTAGCCCTAGCTGAGGATTTCCTCCTGAGACAGCAAGAGCCTGACGGAGAGGCACAAAACGTAAGGGTACTTTGGGCGATACCGAGAGACGTATTACGAATGCAGTCTTGTTACAGCAGAGGTCTCAGAGCGGCTTGCAGCATATTTAAAAGCATGAGCATATGAGAATTGTGAGAAAAAGCTGTATTGTAAACACATGGAATAGAATGATTTCTGCAGAGAAAGCATGTGCTCCGGCCCTCCTTGTTTAAAGTAGCAGCTGTGGGTTAAACCACAGGCTTGCTGATCAGAAGGTCAGCGGTTCGAATCCCTGCAACGGGGTGAGCTCCCGTTGTTCGGTCCCAGCTCCTGCCCACCTAGCAGTTCGAAAGCACGTTAAAGTGCAAGTAGATAAATAGGGACCGCTCCAGCGGGAAGGTAAACGGCGTTTCCGTGCGCTGCTCTGGTTCGCCAGAAGCAGCTTTGTCATGCTGGCCACATGACCCGGAGGCTGTCTTCGGACAAACGCCGGCTCCCTCGGCCTATAGAGCGAGATGAGCACGCAACCCCAGAGTCGGACACGACTGGACCTGATGGTCAGGGGTCCCTTTACCTTTACCTTTAACATTCAGAATAATAGGCCTCCTCCTTCTTTTCCCCCCACTCCAGGCGCCTCAGCTCTCAGAGAAGAATCTTTCAGATTCCAAGAAGCCACAGGAAGACAAGCAGGCAGAGGAGGCGGAAGAATATGATGGGGAGACTGCCTTATTAGGTAAAGACACCCATGTGTTGGCGACAAATTATAGCAAACGTCAGGAGTATTTTGCAGTATCTGCTTCAAAAATGATCATTTTTTTGTTACTTACTTATTTTAAAAACGTACCTAAAGGACAAGAGAAAGTGACAATGCTATATGCAAAATACTGCCAGGGGGGTGGGTGGAATCCTGCGCACCAGAGAATGGTATATTAAGCTGTGGGAAGTGAGCACTTTGAGCAAAATGTGCTGGACTCTACGGGTTAAATATGGAGGAAAGAAGGTGAAACAAATGTGAACACGATTGGTGAAAGTTTAGAGGACCATGGAATAGCAAACATGGGGCAATTAACTAACACACATTTACAGTTTTAGGAGAAAGTATATGGTTTCACGCAAAACAATCCTTATATTGGTATTTCTCGGAGGCTCAAATTTTGGGGGTTATTAAATTATGATCGCGTACTAATGGGGTTGTTAAACTTATCAAGGATGCAATCTGTTCTTACTGTTGCAAGTTGTACTTGTTATCAACAAATGAAAATGGCACGGGGAAGTTAAAGCAAAAAGGAAGACCGACTTCTAAGGTTAAATAGTTGCATGTCAGGAGATTTTTTTTTAAAAAGGCTCTCTTACACACCTACACATACATTGAAAGCTGTATAATTCCACTTTAAACAGCCATAGTTCCCCCCAAGGAATCCTGGGAATTGTAGTTTGATAAGGGAGCTGAGAGTTGTTAGGAGACCCCCGTTCCTGTTCGCAGAGCTAACAATGTAATCCCTTTTGCTAGGGAACTGCAGTAATTACAACTCTGTGAGGGGAATAGGAACCTCTCCTGACAACACTCGGCATCCTTAACATACTACAGTTCCCAGGATTCTCTGGGGGAAGCCATGGCTGTTTAAATTGGTATGTTACTGCTGCAAATGTATAGGGCAGATGGGACCACACGGTTTCTCTTCTTCTGTGCACAGCGCTAGGCAAGCCCCGGCGACCAGCTGATTGTTGTTGCTTGTAAAGCACTTTGTACGGGGTTTTGGAAGGGTCGGTCGCATTCAGCTCTGCCCCACACCAGGTGCAAAGCAGGTGGGTGTGATTTTCCCGAAACGGCCATGCATACCAGATGAGTCTCCATGACTGGCTTAATGGCTCATAATTATAATTATAAAGTAATAATAATTATTATTGGTAGTGGCGCCCACCCTGTGGAACGTCCTTCTGTCAGATGTCAAGGAAATAAACAACTATCTGACTTTTAGAAGATATATGAAGGCAGCCCTGTTTAGAGACGTTTTTAATGTTTGATGTTTTATTGTTTTTAATGTTCTGTTGGGATTTGCCCAGAATGGCTGGGGAGGCCCGGCCAGATGGGCGGGGTATAAGTAATAAATTTTTTATTATCATCATCATCATCATCATCATCATTTGTTTGGTCTTGGCTACCCCTCTCTCTCTCTCTCTCTCTCTCTCTCTCTCTCTCTCTCTCTGCTTTGAAGTTTGACTCATCCCACGATTCTCTCTCTCTTTGTTCTACAAGTCGACGAGTCCGAAGGAGAAAACGAAGAGGGGGTCCTCCCAGCAGAAAGACCCGAGTGCAGAAACCCCACCCGGATATCGTTGGAAGAAGTCATCCTTGGGAAGCTTTTCCCGGTGGAAGGAGGGCCTCCGGGCAACGTGCCCACGACAAACTTTGCCACGGAGAAGCCGTTTGAGTGCTCCGAGTGCGGGAAGCACTTCTCTACCAGCTCCCACCTCATCAACCACAAGCGCGTCCACACAGGGGAGAAGCCCTACAAGTGCTTGAGCTGCGGGAAAAGCTTCACGGAGCGAGGCAACCTCTTGAAGCACCAGAGGACCCACACGGGTGAGAAGCCCTACGGATGTTCCGACTGCGGGAAAGCCTTTGGCATCAGCTCTCAGCTGATCAGCCACAAGCGGGTGCACACGGGAGAGAAGCCCTACGAGTGCTCGGACTGCGGGAAGAGCTTCTGCACGAGCTCGCAGCTCGTGCGCCACAGCCGGGTCCACACGGGCGAGAAGCCCTACGAGTGCTCCGCCTGCGGGAAAACCTTCAGCCAGAGGTCGTACCTCGTGGGGCACGAGAGGACGCACACGGGCGAGAAGCCCTTTGAGTGCTCGCAGTGCGGGAAGTGGTTCTCGCACCGCTCCGACCGCCTGAGGCACGAGAAGATCCACACGGGCGAGAAGCCCCACAAGTGCGCCGACTGCGGGAAGGGCTTCAACCAGAAGGGCTCCCTCGTCACCCACCAGAGGACCCACACGGGGGAGAAGCCCTTCGAGTGCTCCGAGTGCGGGAAGAGCTTCAACGACCGGGGTTACCTTATCACACACCGGAGAACCCACACGGGGGAGAAGCCCTACGAGTGCCTGGACTGCGGGAAGAGCTTCAGCCGCACGTCCCACCTGACCGTGCATAAAAAGACACATGGGGGGGAGAGGCCGTAGCCGGATCAGGAGGTGGGGAGGGGAAAGGGAAGACAAATGGACACACACCCCAATCTTCCAGTCCCTCTGACCTTTGCAAAATATCAGAAAATCCGTGTGAAAATGCCTGGGTGCTCAGATTTTTAAAAAAGACTGTGGAGCTATGGTGGTATAAATGTTTAGAGCAGAGGTGGGGAACCGTTGGCTAAGTTAGTCATGCCTGTCAACTTCAATGGGTTTAGTCTTGAGTAGGACTAGCACTGAATACAGTCGTACCTTGGAATTGGTTCCGGAAGTTCGTTCGACTTCCAAAACGTTCAGAAACCAAAGTGCGGCTTCTTATTGGCTGCAGGAAGCTTCTGCAGTCAATCGGAAACCCCGTTGGACGTTCGGCTTCCAAAAAGTTTGCAAACCGGAGCAATCACTTCTGGGTTTGTGGCGTTTGGGAACCAAAACATCTGCATTCCAGGGCTTTCAGGATCCAAGGTACGACTACTGGTTTTAGATTCAGCTGCCCCTCCAATCAGCTCCTGTGGACATCAGCGGTGCAGAATCTCTGGACCGCCAGGTGCTGCCAAACTACAACTCCCATCAGGCCCAGCAGTCATGGTCAGGGGATGATGGGAGTTGCAGTCCAGCAACAGCCGGAGGGTCAAAGGGAGGAACCCCTTGTTGAGGCTGCCTGGAAAGGAAGTTGATTTCTGAACCACCTGAAACAGAGCTGACCATTCTGATATTTTCTCTTGAATGAGCACTTGGGGTTTGGTTGATCATATTGCCTGGAAGCCAAACTCCATAGGTGAGGCGAGGCATTGGGATAGCAGGACGGAATGGGACCATTCGTGGTATCCTTATGTGGGCTGAAAATGAAGATCCTGACTAGAGCAGATGGAAGATCCATCCATCTAAGTCTGTTTTCTGATAGCAGCTTCTCGATGTCTTCAAGAAGCAGGCATGCAGGCCACAGTCCCTCTTCCCGCTGGCCGTATTTCTTGGCATCTGGAAGCCTGAGGTATACTGCCTCTGTCTAAGGGAGTTTTATTCTGCTGTCATAGTGAATAGCAGTTGATAGGCCTGTCCTACTTGGGGTTTGGATCTAACCCACTTTTCCAAAGCGACCTTCAGCCTGTGGTCACCGCCGCATCCCTTGCCCGTAAGTTAACTATGCACTGAGAGCAAGTAATGTCCTCTTCTTCATTGCCAATCTGCCACTTGCAAATTTCCGTGGCGACCCCAAATTTGAGTGTCCTTTGGGAAGGGGGCAAAAATCTGCCCCTCTCACAACAGCCTTTCCCATCTTGGTATGCACAAGTTGCTGCTATTTATTTGATTCTGTATCCACCATTTACCATAAGGTCTGAGGGCAGGTTATAGCAACTAAAAAATAAAACTACAAACTCCTATTAGCCACAGCAAGTACGGACAATGGGCAGGAATGATGGAAGGCAGAGTTCAGCATCTAGGGAGCCTCCAGTTGAGGGACACTATGCATACTTTTATAAACCTCCGTATTCATGTCCCTTCTTGGACTTATTTCTTCTCCGTTACATACATACACAAAACACACCCCATCTGGAATTATCAGGTTCCTCCCCCTGCTCTAAAACATCATCTTTTGTCACCTAGTGTTTCTCAAACTTGGGTCTCCAGCTGCTTGGAGACTACAACTCCCATCATCCCTAGCTAGCAAGACCAGTGGTCGGGGATGATGGGAGTTGTAGTCCAACACCAGCTGGGGACCCAAGTTTGAGAAACACTGGACCCCCTAAAAATGATTGAATTTCTCCCCATTTTGTCTTCTGCCATGAAAACCACCGTCATCTTTCTCTCTCGTGTATATAAACAGAACTTGAAAGATCCACAGCTCGTCGTCTGAGCTCTCAGGACTCTGGAATAATAATTCCTCCGTAATCTCAAGTGATAATATAAACAGCTGTGGGCTATTCCAGGCAGCTTGTCGTGGAGTTGGCATAATTTGCCAGTTTCACTTCTGCACATTTTGTGTCTTGATCTCGACCGATATTACCGGCCCCCGCAAGGCGGCATGGGCTGTTCTAGAAACAAGAGTGTATAATAAAAGTTAGATGTGATGCATGCATGTTTGTTGACTGAAGGGTTTGTGTTAAAAGGCGGGGGCGTATCTCATTAAGGCCCCAATCTGCCCTATACATTTAAAGGCGTATCTTGCTACTTGAAACAGCCATGGCTTCCCTCAAAGGATCCCAAGAAGTGCCGTTTTGTTAACGGCGCTGAAAGTTGTTGGAAAGCAGGTGGGGAAATCCACATGAAAAGGAGACTCACTGAGGGTTGGTGGCAATACATTTCTCCCGACTATCTCCAGCCCCTTGGAAAATCCTAAACTACAAATATTAAAATATGTGCATATATACACCTGAAAACCAGAAAAGAAATACTTCGACACAGAGGGAGAGAGCTGGTTGAGGTAAGGTGGGAAGGTAAAGGTAAAGGGACCCCTGACCGTTAGGTCCAGTCGTGGACGACACTGGGGTTGCGGCGCTCATCTCGCTTTATTGGCCGAAGGAGCCGGCGTACAGCTTCCAGGTCATGTGGCCAGCATGGCTAAGCCGCTTCTGGCGAACCAGAGCAGCGCACGGAAACGCCGTTTACCTTCCCGCCGGAGCGGTACCTATTGATCTACTTGCACTTTGACGTGCTTTTGAACTGTTAGGTGGGCAGGAGCTGGGACCGAGCAACGGGAGCTCACCCCGTCATGGGGATTCGAACTGCCGACCTTGTGATCAGCAAGCCCTAGGCTCTGTGGTTTAACCCACAGCGCCACCTGGGTCCCTTAAGGCCATATTACATCCAGGCAAAAAAACAAAACACCATTCAAGGTCACAGAGCCTGGGGACACTGGGTGTGGGGTGGGTGATCGGAGAAAGTTCAAAGGGCCAAAGAAGGGTCTGGAGGGCCGCTTTTTACTCCAAGTGCCAGAGGTTTAAAAGGCAGGTGGCCTGCATAAACTCACAGAAATCTATGGCTCAAGCACAGGCTGGGCAAGGCAGAACCAGGGTGGATAAAAATCAATGATTTTTTTAAAAAAATCAAAAAAATCGGATTTTTTTGATTTAAATCGGATTTTTTTGATTTAAATCGGATTTCTTTGATTTAAATTGGATTTTTAAAATAAAATGCTTTTGGAGGAAAAATCTTTCTAAACATAGTCTTCTATTTAAGTTACATTGTAGTCCAAAGGCTATTCATCAGGAAATAAGGATTTGTTTTAAGTTTATCAAGTGTGCTAAAACTCGGTCTAAGTTTTGTTTTTAAATGTTTAACCACATCAGTTAACAAACATGGATACATGCTATCATGTTATTGTTTTAGTTAAATAAATTGTTTAAATGGTTATTAAGGAAATGATTATTTTTCTCCTTCCAATAAAGTACAGCAGAAAAGTTGTCCAAATATAAACAGTTAACTTATTAAACCTCACCATAATTTCATAATTATCTGTCTATGTATTTCTAGTAGTATAACCAAATCAGTAATTTTTGATATAACTGTAAAAACCACTCTGAAAATTTATTATTCCAAAAATGAAACCTTCATATGGTTGTAAATATTAAGATTATACCAGCAAGAATGAGTCTTTCTGTAAAAAAAATATTTAAATCAAGTCTTACTGACTAGTGATTTAAATCAAGCCTTACTGACTAGTGATTTAAATCGTGATTTAAATCGTGATTTAAATCAATTTGATTTAAATCAAATCCACCCTGGGCAGAACCAAACACAGAAGCCAGAAGATGCAATGCACCCATTCGATTCTAAAGTGTTTTATTCAGAGCTATATCCTTCGGAAAATGCAAGCGAAGACAAGGGTTTTTATATGGTGCTGACATGGATAAAAGCCAGATGGGGGCTTCAACGACCAGAAGGATTGAAAGAGAGGGAGGAGATGATCTTGGGAGATATTTCAATAATTTTGAAGCAGTTGCAAGATAACCAAGCCCTGAAAAGGGACTGAGTTTCCGCACAGAACTCGTGAGTAGGTTAAAGATACTCTGCTGCAGCGGCATATGTAAAAAAGCTTTTTCTTTTTTTAGAAAAAAAATAATCAGGTTCAGCAAACTGGCTAGCTTCCAGAATCCTGCATGAGAAAGAAAACAAAATAGCATCACAACGATTTGCTAAAAGAGAGAGAGAATATATACAAACACATCTTTCTAATATCAGGGCATGAAAATATTTGCAAGGATCCTTTCCACAAGTAATAAAATACCTGTTCCTAAAACAGTTGTAGATTAATGTCCACAGCTATGTGAATGCCATGTTTATTTAAAACACAAAATGAAACAGATTTATGCATTTAGGAAATCTAATTTCTGCCCCAGTCCAAGCTTTTGAGCCTTGTATAAATTATCATGTAATATGGTCTTAACTTGCATAACTTATTCTGTATTTTATATACGGTATATATCTTTGCTTTGGCCACCTCCATACCATGCATATAAAGCACCATATTATGTTAAATAGCCATGGCTTTCCCCAAAGTATTCTGGGAATTGTAGTTTGTTAAGGGTGCATAAGTTTGTTAGGAGACTCCTATTCCCCTCAGAGAACTATTATTCTCAGAGTGGTTTGACAATCCCTATTCACAGGGAAATCTGGGAACCGGCAGGCTGAGACCCTACTTGCCCGTGGACTGTCTCGCCACAGTGGTGCGTGCTCTAGTTATCTCTCGCTTGGATTACTGCAATGTGCTCTACGTGGGGCTACCTTTGAAGGTGACCTGGAAACTACAATTAATCCAGAATGCGGCAGCTAGACTGGTGACTGGGAGCGGCCACCAAGACCACATAACACCGGTCCTGAAAGACCTACATTGGCTCCCAGTACGTTTCCGAGCACAATTCAAAGTGTTGGTGCTGACCTTTAAAGCCCTAAATGGCTTCGGTCCAGTATACCTGAAGGAGCATCTCCACCCCCATCATTCTGCCCGGACACTGAGGTCCAGTGCCGAGGGCCTTCTGGCGGTTCCCTCACTGCGAGAAGCCAAGTTGCAGGGAACCAGGCAGAGGGCCTTCTCGGTAGTGGCACCCGCCCTGTGGAACGCCCTCCCACCAGATGTCAAAGAGAAAAACAACGACCAGACCTTTAGAAGACATCTGAAGGCAGCCCTATTTAGGGAGGCTTTTAATGTTTAATAGATTATTGCATTTTAATGTTCTGTTGGAAGCCGCCCAGAGTGGCCGGGGAAACCCAGCCAGATGGGCGGAGTATAAATAAATTATTATTATTATTATTATTATTATTATTATTATTATTATTATTATTATTACTGTAGCTCTGTAAGGGGAATAGGGATCTAACAACCCTTAGCAAACTACAACTCCCATAATCATTTGTGCCATTGGAGACACAAGGCAGGGTCTGCATTGTTGACTTGAGTGCACTATCTATATACCTGCAGGTCCCACTTACTGAACACACTGCATTCCCTGCAAATCATTCGTTAAGCGAGTGTTTGCATAACAAGTCCATGATTTCCATTGATTCCTATGGGAATATTTCTAACTGGGAATTTGTACAATCTCTCTCTGTGGTTCCTTCCTGATATGGCTGCAGCCAACCAGCAAAAAAGAGGCAAAAGGAAAAACAAATTTGTCCGATCTCTCCTGCTCCCTGATTTTTCTAATCTTCCTCCCTCTGCATGCTTTCTGCCCAAAAATGCCTACCGTTGACCAGCAAAGCACAAGGAAGAAAGGAAGTGGGCAAAATCTAGATATTCAGATATCTGAATATGAAGGTTTGGGCATAATTATTTACGCTCGGATAAGTGAATTTTATAAGAGTGAGTGGGTGGGTAGCGGGACCTACCTGTACCTGTACCTGTACCTATACTTCTTTAACAAAATTTCACAGTACTGCCTGATTGCATTGATTATAAATACAAAGGAAAAAGTATAATATATGAACATATAATTACTATACGAAAGGGAGTAAGTTGTCAATTTTATTATGCTGTCAATTCTATGAAGTTGTATTCAGAGCAGACCCATGGAAATGAATGGAGTTATGTTAGTCATGTCCATTGTTTTCAATCAGTCTACTCTGAGTATGCTGGAGACAACCCTCTGATGTTCAATGAAGCTATTCGTTTTTACAGCTTTGTCATTCTTTCCATCTCCTCATTCCTGTTGTTTCTAACAGCATATTCTTTCTGAATACAGGGGTACCTCAGTTTTCAAACGTAATCCATTCCGGAAGACCGTTCGGCTTCCGAAACTTTCGACAACGGAGGCGCAAAGGGCGGTCTGCAGTTTCAATGGATAAAATTGGAAAAGATTCAGTGGAAGCTGTTCAAATTCTGAGGCATGTTTGAAAACGGAAGCATTTACTTCCGGATTTTCGGCGTTCGAAAACCGAAATGTTCGGCTTCCAAGACGCTCCTAAACCGAAGTACCACTGTATGTCGAAACCAATCAGAATGCTTGGGAGGCAAAGGTGCATTAGAAAAGGAGACCCTACTTCTATACATTTATTCTGCTTAAACAGTATGCTAACAAACATCTCTCCAGAGTTTATTAATAAAATCAATTGGACAAGGGTGACCAACAAGTTCTTAAGGGAGAAGGTGGTTTTTAAGATATCTGAGGGATTTCAAGGTAATAAAGCATTTTTTAATAGGGTCTGGGAATTATTACTATTTTACTGTGCTTATATCCCATTCTCCTGGTGGGATATAGCAGCTTCTCCACTCTTCCTCGCCCCCGTTTTATCCTTGCAACATGGAGGATAAACTAAGGAGGAGGAACTGGCCTATCGTCATACAGGAATCTCCATGGATGGACCAGGGATTTGATCCTTTGTCTCCCTGGTCCTCACACAAAACTCCAGGCTCCACAACACGCTGGCTGTTGCTTGTCTTACCCAAGTGCAGCTTCCCGACGTTTCCTGCTCTATACAGCGGTGGTCAAAATAATGGCACTGCAATCCAAGCTCATCTGGAACAATCAAAGAGTGTTATGAATAAGAAAGACGTCATCTACACAGCCCAGTCAAGGAAAGGCAGCTTTGGGCATATCCAGACTTGGGCGTGGTTTAAGTTTAAGGCTCTCATCTGCATTGCCACTTTAAAGGTGAAGGACCCCTGGATGGTTGAGTCCAGTCAAAGGCGACTATGGGGCTGCGGCGCTCATCTCGCTTTCAGGCCAAGGGAGCTGCAGTTTGTTCACAGCTTTCCAGATAATGTGGCCAGCATAACTAATCTGCTTCTGGCACAACAGGAAACTGTGATGGAAGCCAGAGTGCACGGAAACGCCGTTTACCTGTTATCTACTTGTGCTGGTATGCTTTCGAACTGCTAGGTTGGAAGGAGCTGGGACAGAACAATGGGAGCATGGGGATTCGAACCGCCAACCTTCCGACTGGCAAGCCCAAGAGGCTCAGTGGTTTAGGCCACAGCGCCACCCACGTCCACCACTTTTAAGCAGTCATGGCTTCCCCCAAAGGATCCTGGGAACTGTAGTCTGTTATGGGTGCTGAGGATTGTTAGGAGACCCTCCGTTCCTCTCCCAGAACTCCATTTCCCAGGGTGGCTAAACAATCAGTCCTCCTTCCCAGGGAATTCTGGGAATTGTCACTCTTTATCAGAATTCTCACCAGGCCACGCACTTTCTCCCCAAGCCTCCCTCTCGCTGATCCTGCTTTGTACCTTGAACTCTGATAACAGCTCCAGGGAGGTGAGGGAGCGAGCATAAAACTCGCTGGCTGAGCAAAGGTAACATTTCATTGGCTGCCCCCCTCTGGCCCCGCCCACCCCATCATGTGGCCCCAGCAGATTCCCCAGAAAGGAATGAAAAAGGTCCTTCCCCGATTCCTGTCATAGACTGAAGAAATAACGACGCGGTGTAATTAAAAGCTTCTCTTGGCAAAGCAAAATGAGAGCTGTTCCTTACCACGGCGGTGCTGATTTCCTCCACGGTGAGCTCCGTAGATTCGGCAATGAAGCCTGAAATGTAAAAAAATTAATTGGTACAGCGTTTTTATTCACGGGGAGTGGGAAGACCACGAAAGGGGCAGGTGGGGGAACAACAAGGAGGATGTAGGCGTGTCACGTTCTGAGATGGTTATAATATTATTATTATTATTATTATTATTATTATTATTTATTGAATTTATTGAATTTATATACCACCCTATACCCAGAGGTCTCAGGGCGGTTCGCAGAAAAGATCGACATAAAAACCACAATATACTGTATCAAAATAAAAACAACAACCCAATAACCACCCCCCAAAAGAAAGAGCCACATTTTAAAAGGGCATATAGGATGGTTAAAAAAGAGGCTGTTCATTGGGATGCTGCCAGAGATCCTGACAAGACAGGAATACTGTTTTTGGGAGACAGGGGGTGGGCTGGTGTGGAGGACTCCCTGGTCCTAAATGGGGTAACTGTGCCCCTGAAGGACCAGGTACGCAGCTTGGGAGTCATTTTGGACTCACAGCTGTCCATGGAGGCGCAGGTCAATTCTGTGTCCAGGGCAGCTGTCTACCAGCTCCACCTGGTACGCAGGCTGAGACCCTACCTGCCCACAGACTGTCTCTCCAGAGTGGTCCATGCTCTAGTTATCTCCCGCTTAGACTACTGCAATGTGCTCTACGTGGGGCTACCTTTGAAGGTGACCTGGAAACTCCCAACTAATCCAGAATGCGGCAGCTAGACTGGTGACTGGGAGCGGCCACCGGGACCACATAACACTGGTCTTAAAATACCTACATTGGCTCCCAGTACATTTCCGAGCACAATTCAAAGTGTTGGTGCTGACCTTTAAAGCCCTAAACGGCCTCGGCCCAGTATACCTGAAGGAGCGTCTCCACCCCCATCATCCAGCCCAGACACTGAGGTCCAGCACCGAAGGCCTTTTGGCGGTTCCCTCACTGCGAGAAGTGAGATTACAGGGAACCAGGCAGAGGGCCTTCTTGGTGGTGGCGCCTGCCCTGTGGAACGCCCTCCCATCAGATGCCAAGGAAATAAACAACTACCTGAAATTTTCCCTTCCAGTAGCACCTTAGAGACCAACTAAGTTTGGTATCTGAATAAGTGTGCATGCACATGAAAGCTCATACCAATAACAAACTTAGTTGGTCTCTAAGGTGCTACTGGAAGGGGAAAAAAATTATTTTGTTTTGACTATGGCAGACCAACATGGCTACCTACCTGTAACTAAAACAACTACCTGGCCTTTAGATGACATCTGAAGGCAGCCCTGTTTAGGGAAGTTTTTAATGTTTGATGTTTTGTCGTGTTTTTAATATTCTGTTGGGAGCCACCCAGAGTGGCTGAGGAAACCCGACCAGATGGATGGGGTATAAGTAATAAGTTTGTTGTTGTTGTTGTGCTACCTCAACTAAAACTTTCACTATTGTTTTTAATATTCTGTTGGGAGCCGCCCAGAGTGGCTGGGGAAACCCAGCCAGATGGATGGGGTATAAATAAAAAAGTTATTTATTATTATTATTATTATTATTATTATTTATTATTATTACTTTTAATCCAGGGATTCTTGGAGTCGAACCTGGAAAGGAGGTGCTCTACCCAGGGCAATGACCTGCCCTCACAGAAGCAAATCGCCCCACGCTATCCATGCCGCTTCTCACCTATGTGCATCCTTTCATGTTCGGCAAGCTGGGATCTCCTGCTGAAGCTTTCCGTGCACTCCGAGCACTGATACGGTTTCTTTCCTGTGTGAGCCGCCTTGTGCGTGATCAGGGACTTTTTCCAGCTGAAGCTTTTCCCGCACTCGGAGCACTTGTAGGGCTTCTCTCCCGTGTGGGTCCTCTTGTGCACGAGGAGGGCGACTTTCTGGTTGAAGCTCTTCCCGCAGTCGAAGCAGGTGTACGGCTTCTCTCCCGTGTGGATGATCTCGTGACGCGCCAGGTGGTCCTTCTTGTGGAAGCACTTCCCGCACGAGGCGCAGGCGTACGGCTTCTCCCCCGTGTGGATCCTCATGTGGTTGATCAGGCCGACTTTCCAGTTGAAGCCCTTCCCGCACTCCGAGCACTGGTAGGGCTTCTCTCCCGTGTGGGTCCTCTTGTGCGTCATGAGGCGGTCTTTCTTGTAGAAGCTTTTCCCGCACTCTGCGCACTCGTACGGCTTCTCCCCCGTGTGAGTTCGCATGTGCGCGGTGAAGTTGGCCTTCACGCTGTAGCTCTTCCCGCACTCGGAGCATTCGTGTGGCTTCTCCCCCGTGTGGGTCCTCTGGTGCGCAAGGAGAGAGGATTTCACATGGAAGCATTTCCCGCACTCGGGGCATTCGTACGGCTTCTCCCCCGTGTGGATTCTCTTGTGCTGAATGAGGATCCATTTGCCGCTGAAACTTTTCCCACACTCAGAGCACACGTACGGCTTCTCCCCGGTGTGGGTTCTCATGTGTACGTTAAGAGCAGATGACCAGCTGAAGCTTTTGCCGCAGATGGCGCAATCGTGTACGTTCTGCTCCCCTGTATGTTTCCTCATGTGCATGATCAGGGACCGTTTCCAATGGAAACTTTGGCCACAGTCAGAGCATATGTGCGATCGCTCCCCGGTGTGGGTCTTCTCATGTCTTAAAAGGTAAGAGGAGCACGAGAACCCTTTCCCACAGTGTGAACACTGATATGGTCTCTCTCCGGTGTGAGTCCGCTTATGCACATCAAGGTACGATTTCAGAATGAAGGATTTCCCGCAATCGGAACATCCATATGGCTTCTCTCCAGTGTGGGTTCTCCGGTGCGTAATAAGGCCCGAAATCTGCTTGAAGCTTTTGTCGCACTCGGAGCACTCGTACGGCTTCTCTCCCGTGTGAGTCCTCTTATGCGTGACCAGGGTTGCGCCGTGGTTGAAGCTCTTCCCGCACACGGAGCACATGTACGGCTTCTCTCCGGTGTGGATTCTCCGGTGTGTGATAAGGTAATCTTTGCGGCCAAAGCTCTTCCCGCACTCGGGGCATTCGTAGGATTTCAAGACAGGTCCTACCAAATGGGACTTCTTGTGTCTCCGGAACGATGCTGCATAGCGGAAGCACTTTCCGCACTCGGAGCACTGAAACGGCGTCTCCGCCGTGTGGCTCTGCTTGTGTATGTTGAGGGTCCCTTTCTCGCGGAAGCTCTTCCCGCAGTCGGAGCACTGGTACGGCTTCTCTTCCGAATGGGTCCTCATATGCACATTGAGAGCAGATTTCACGGTGAAGTTCTTCCCACAGTCGGAGCATTCGTAGGGTTTCTCCCCCGTGTGGATTCTCCTGTGCACGGCAAGGTGTGGCTTCCGATTGAAGCTCTTCCCACAGTCCGGGCACTTGTACAGCTTCTCTCCTGTGTGGATTCTCTCGTGCAGAATAAGGGACCCTCTGCGATAGAAGCTCTTCCCGCACTCGGAGCACGTATACGGCCTCTCCCCCGTGTGGATCCTCTTGTGCTGGACAACGTACGCTTGTTCCCGAAAGCTCTTCCCGCAGTCTGAGCACTGATACGGTTTCTCTTCCGTGTGGCTTGTCTCGTGGCTGAGAAGCTCGGGGCGGGAAGAGAAACCCTGGCCGCACTGGGAGCAGCTGTACGGTTTCTCTCCAGCATGACCCCTCTGGTGTATAACCAGCTGAGACCGCTTATGGAAACTTTCCTCGCAGGAGAGGCATTTATATGGATTCTCTTTCGCTGGTATCTCCTTCAGATGCTCTGTGTGCTGCAGGATTCCAGGTGCCCCTTCAGTCTTAAGACCCTGGGGAGATTTCCCGCTGGCTGTCCCCAATGTTTCTCCTCCTCCTCGCTCAGCTGTTTCCAGCTGACTCTCCTCTTCATTCCCTGGCACTTGATCTCTGCCTGCTGGAACAAAATGAGAAAGAAAGAAAAGAGTGTCACAAATGGGTCCTGCAATAAAACATTACAGTGTGGAGTGTTCCTCTGGTCAGCCAGCCATACCCCCTCCTACGAGACTCCATTCCATTGCCTCTCCCATCTGATTTTCTGGGTCCCCCGGTCCCCAGCTGTAAGCATACGACATCCTCATTGGGCTTTTTGGAAGTGTGGATTCTACCTTAGGGTTTTTAGGTATTTCTGAAAGCCTTGAGGTTTCACCAAACCCACGGATAGATTCTCCTTGTGTGTATGTACGTGCATGTAATATGTTGTTCTGCTTGGATAAAAAAAGTAAAGGGACCCCTGACCATTAGGTCCAGTCGCGGACGACTCTGGGATTGCTCGCTCATCTTGCTCTATAGGACGAGGGAGCCGGCGTTGGTCCACAGACAACTTCCGGGTCATGTGGCCAGCATGAGTAAGCCGCTTCTGGCGAACCAGAGCAGCGCACGAAAACACCGTTTACCTTCCCGCCAGAGCGGTACCTATTTATCTACTTGTACTTTGATGTGCTTTCGAACTGCTAGGTTGGCAGGAGCTGGGACCGAGCAACAAGAGCTCACCCCGTCGCGGGGATTTGAACCGCTGACCTTCCGATCAGCAAGCTCTAGGCTCTGGTTTAGACCACAGCACCACCCGTGTCCCTCTGCTTGGATAATGCAACATAAAAACCATGAAAACAGCCTGCTAGTTCAGACCGAAGACTCATCTGGCCCATCAGCCTGTTCTCACATGGCGGCTGGTCTTTGGGAAACCCCCAAGAAACTTAAGAGAATATCTCTCCCTCTCCTGTACATGAGGGGAAATTGTTTTTTGAAGCCCATCTTTGTTTGTTGTGGGGCAGGAAGGGAAAGGAGAATGTTAGCCACTTTGAGACTCCTTCGGGTAGTGATAAAGCGGGATATCAAATCCAAACAACTCCTCCTCCTCCGCCTCCTCCTCTTCTTCTTCTTAAAAGAGACATTCTTCCTTCTCACACGAGGGTAAACGCCTCTAACACACATATATGCTTCAGCTAAAAATGATGCATTTTCTTCAAAATCAAATTGTTTCTACTCACAAACAAATTTAAAGTCAAATTGATTAAATTATGATACTAGCAACAGTATGTTTATGCCACTTGTTTTAAATATTTAGATGCCGCCCTAGAGTGAAACTGTGTTCCAGAGCAGTTTACACAATTAAAATGTGGGGAGTGAAATAAAAATCACATAATAAATTGAAAAGCAAAGCAAAATCAGCAGATGAAACAGTTGGCAAGCCAGTATGGTGTGGCAGTATGGGAAGACCAGGGCTCAAATCCCTACTCAGTCATAAAGCTCATTGGGTGACCTTGGGCCGGTCACTGCTGCTCAGCCTAACCCACCTCAAAGGGTTGTTGTGGGGATCAAATGAGGAGGGGGAGAACCACATACGCCTTAGAGGAGAAGGTGCTGAAGGGGGCCGAATACAGGCTATGTCCCAAACGTTTGATGTTTTTATTATGTTTTTAGATATGCTGTAAGCTGCCCAGAGTGGCTGGGGAAACCCAGCCAGATGAGCGGGGTATAAATAAAAAAAATAATAAAAAATAAATAAAATAAAATAAAAGTAGTGGTACCTTGGTTGTCAAACTTAATCCGTTCTGGGAGTCCGTTCGACTCCCAAAACGGTTTGAAAGCAAGGCATTGAATGTTCGGCTTCCGAAAAACTTTTGCAAACCGGAACACTCACTTTCAGGTTTGTAGCGTTTGGGAGCCGATTTGTTCGGGAGCCAAGGTGTTTAAGTACCAAGGTACCAGTGTAATAATAATAATAATAATAATAATTTATTATTAATTATTATTATTATTATCATTATTGCTATTATTATTATTATTACTATTATTATTATTATTATTATTATTATTCTGGACGTATTGCAACCTTAACAGAACTGCTAAAGTGAATAGCTAGTCAAGAAAATTATAAACAACTATATAGGCCTATCGAGACACCTGAAAGTCAAAGGCAAGTATTCTATTGATATATTGCAGTTATTTTGATTGCTATATTTCTGTAACTCATCTCAGACCATTTGATGACAAGCAGGGTATAAATACAAATTAAAATTGTATTTTTATTGTTCTAAAGAGATGGATAGATTTTTAAATATATATATCTGTGGCCCTCCAGATGTTGCTGAACTTTCTGCTCCCATCATCCCTGACCAGTGGCCATCAGGTTAGAAGTGAGGAAATCAAATGGAATGTACCATGTCAGACGACAGGGGGAGGAAGGCCACTTCTGAGTGCTCCACTTCCAGAAAGGGGGGGGGGGAAAGACCACATAATTGAAGTGGCAGATGTTAAAAAACAAGAGAGGTTGGGGTGCGGAACTCAAAGGCAACTAGATGACAATAAAAAAAGCTGTGAGCCCAGATGCTCTTAAGGCACTTGGGCTCACCCAAGCCTGTACGGCTGTTAAACTGTGTGTTTGTGTGGAGGTTCTGAGTTCCAAAACAGAAAGGAAGGTGCGTCTGTGGGAAGATGAGGCCCATCTGGCAGAAAGCCAGCGCTTACAGCCTCTTCTTCTTCAACAACCTCTTCTTTGTTCTGGGGGCCGTGCTCGTGGGCTCCGGAATATGGCTCTTGTTTGACAAGAAAAACTTCATCACCATTCTGCAGATCTCGACGTCCACCATGAACATCGTGCCTTACACCCTGATTGGTGTCGGGGCCGTCACCATGGTGATGGGGTTCCTGGGCTGCGTCGGGGCCTTCAGCGGGAGCCGCTGTTTCTTGGGGCTGTACATTGTCGGCCTGCTGCTGCTCCTGGCAGCCCAGACCACCACCTGCCTGCTCATCTACCACCGTGCGAAGGCCATCAAGACAGAAACGCCCACCTTTGTCCTCAACCTCATCCGGTACTACGACCTGAGGCACGAAACCAACAGGTCCGCCATGCTTGCCTGGGACTATTTCCAATCTAAGATGTCTTGCTGCGGATGGATCGGGCCGGAAAACTGGAAGCTGAACCTCTTCCTCCAGAGCATAAGTTACACGCACTACCCTTGCTCTTGCGGCCTCAACGCCACCAGCTTGGAGACAGTGACAGGTTTCTGCGCTCAGGCCACTCCTTCCTACGGCTTTGATGGCTGGCCGGTGAGAAAGGCGGGCTGCGTGGTCTCCGCCCGTAACTGGTTTCACGAGAACAACGACGTCATTTTCGGGATCTGCGCAGCAGTCTCTCTCACCGAGGTGTTGGGAATAGTGCTGTCGCTTTGCCTCTGCAAGAAGCACCACCAGAAGTGGCAGAGTAGCAAAGGCCACCCTTGATGCCGACACAGACGCAGGCAAATCTCTTCCTTATTTTATTTTTAGTCCACTTCTGGGCCTGTCTTGACAAGCCTCTGAATGCGCCTCCTCTGCAGCTCTCTGTTACCATGGCTATGGGTAAATAAACCTTGTGCTCTACCCAATTAGGGGTAATTTGGGGGACTTCTGGCCACTGCTGTTGGGAGTGCTCTCTCTCTCCCTTTCACTGTCAAACAAGAGAACCCTTACTCTAATTCGCCTCCCTTGCCTTCACTTCCTCAGATCTATTTAACTGTACCTTGAACTTGTTTGCTGCAAATGTTTGCAATAATATTTCACTACTTTGCTAAAAAAAGAAGAGATTAAAATAAAATACTTATTTTTGCTTAATGCTCAGTCTTTTGGACACCAATCAGACTAATGTTAGGCACAGATGCAAGCGTACAATTTCACCTGTGGCCCTTTGCAGACAGGGTGTGCACAACTTGGGAATTTGATTTTAATTTCGGGTCCTTGCTGCAACGTTTGTCCTCTTTGCAGACGGACGGACATGGGGGGGGGTTGATGCCCCCTGCCGCCCCCCATATGAACACAGAAACATAGGAAACTGTCTTTATATTATTGGTCTATCTAGCTCAGTACTGTCTACACTGGCAGGCAGCAGTGCTCGAGGATGGCAGGCCGAAATTGAATATGGGATACCAAAAGTTTTCAACAAGGTACATCCCAAAGTCATGGGATAAGAGGAGGGTCCCTCTTGTAGATCAGGAATTGTTGAAGTAGAAAGAAGCAGAAAGGTATACAGCCTCGGTCCTGTATACCTGAAGGAGTGTCTCCACCCCCACCGTTCAGTCTGGACACTGAGGTCCAGCGCCGAGGGCCTTCTGGTGGTTCCCTCACTGTGAGAAGCAAAGCTACAGGGAACCAGGCAGAGGGCCTTCTCGGTAGTGGCGCCCGCCCTGTGGAACGCCCTCCCATCAGAGGTCAAAGCGATAAACAACTACCTGACATTTAGAAAATACCTGAAGGCAGCCCTGTTTAGGGAAGTTTTTAAATCTGTGATATTTTAATGTATTTTGATATTTGTTGGAAGCCGCCCAGAGTGGCTGGGGGGACCTGACCAGTTGGGCGGGGTACAAATAATAAATTATTATTATTATTATTAGCTGAGAGATGTAGAAAGTGGGATCCCCCCCCCCCAGGATTGTAACTGTGCTTTTTAACTTGCTCATAAAAGAGGACCCAATTCAGTTCATGGAGCGTAGGACCATCAATGGCTGCTGGAAACCACACGAGTGGGGAGTGCTCGTGTCCGAATCCTGCTTGCGGATTTCCCACAGGCATCTGGTTGGCCGCTGTGAGAACAGGATGCTGGACTAGATGAGCCACTGGCCGGATCCAGCAGGCTCTTCTCATGTTCAAAGTAAGGGGTAGACCACTGAGGCACGGCCCCATTCCCACTTTCAATTTTTGAAAGAACCTTTTTAGTATTTGAGGAACCTAAGACACGAGGCAAAACGTACAGGCAGCAATCTTTTCATTTTGTTTGTGGAGAACCAGCCTCCTCCTCTCATTCCCCCGCTGTCCCTGAAAAACTCCCTGTGGCCCCCGTTTCTCTTCCTGGATTAATGTGGGCTTGTGGGCCTTGCAGAAACAGTGTACAGTGGTACCTCAGGTTGCATAGGCTTCAGGTTCCATACGCTTCAGGTTAAGAACTCCGCTAAACCAGAAATAATGCTTCAGGTTAAGAACTTTGCTTCAGGATAAGAACAGAAATTGTGCTCTGGCGGTGCAGCGGCAGGGGGAGGCCCCATTAGCTAAAGTGGTGCTTCAGGTTAAGAACAGTTTCAGGTTAAGAATGGACCTCCGGAATGAATTAAGTACTTAACCAGAGGTACCACTGTATTATGATAGAACTAGTGAGCCTGTAGAGATTTCTCTACTGTAGTGAGCCTGTTTTTCCTCTGAGCCTGTAGAGATTTCCTCCAAAGACGAAAATGGAAGAAGGCAGAAGGCATTTCTGAACTAGCCCAAAGGAGAAAGGGCTCCGGGGTCTCACAATTCCACCCACTGTAGCCGGACTACAACTCCCAGCTTCCCCAGCCAGCTTGGCCAACCAGCAGGAATGAACGAGAGTTGCAGTCCGACAGCAACACCAAGCTTAGGGGTGGCTGCAGTAAACATTCCCGCCACAAATGCTAAGCACTTAAAATCCCTGCATGACTTAGGCCCTCCTTTGTGTGCCTCAAGAGGTCCGGAGGGTGGCAACGTGAGAACAGGGCCTTCTCTGCAGTGGCTCCCCGTCTGTGGAATGCTCTCCCGGCGCCTTCATTATGCACCTTTAGGCGCCAGGCAAAAATGTTCCTTTTTAATGCCCCTGGGACTTTGGGGCTCAAATCTTGATAGCTTAAGGTGTTTCTCTTCAGCCTGGCCTTTGACACCTGAGGTCAATACTTTCAGCTTATTACTGCAGTTGTGATTTGTTTTAAACCTTTGCTTTTAACGTTGCGTTTTACATGGTTGTGACTTACCCTGGGACCTCAGGATGAAGAGCGGGGTAGCAAAAATAACTAAGTGAATAGAAATAAGAGACTACCTGCCAGTTTCTTCTTCCCCTTCTCAGGTGCCTCAGATCCCTGTCGCCTCTTTCTTCTTCCCAGACCCTTGGAGTTCTCCTCAATCTCTGTGCCCTCGCTTCCTTCGCACGGTGCCCCACACAGCTCCCCTTCATCGTCGCTCTGCCACCCATCGCTCACTGGCACAACTATAAGGATGAGAGAGGGATGGGGAAATGGAGCCTGAAAACTGCTGAGGAGAAATGGGGGTACAAGGGATGCAGCCAAATATACACCATTTCTGAGTAACGTTGAAGATGCTTTGTGATTGCAAGAGGCTCTGGAATGGGTATCTGCTCAGAAAATCAACCTAAATATATTTAAAATAAAACTAATAAATAAGCAAAGGTCTGACCTGATTTAATCTGATTTAGTCAGATTAATGGAAGAATGGTATAAAGAGGTGTGAGATATAGCTATTAACGATAAATTAACATGTGTCATTATGGTAAGACAGGGAATATGCAGAGGAAATGATTTTGAGGAGATATGGAGGGTGTTTGTAGAATTTGTACTGTTAAAACGGAAAGGGGTCAAACCATCACAAGAGGCGTTGACATTTTGGGAGGTTGGATAGTTACAATAGAATGGTCTCGGGGGTGGGGTGCACATTTTTATTCTTACTGTATTTATTTACGATTATTACTTTGTCAAAATAAAATAACGGGGGCGGGGGAATAAAAATAAATAAGCAAAGGTCAAATAAATAGCGCTCAGCGCACCACTGATAATTCCTCTCTTGCTTACTCCCTTATTTCCTTCCATGAGGTAAAATATGAGTGCTGGTCTTACATTCTTAATCCCTTCGAAACCCTGGCAGGCTTAGGCCTAGAGACAAGGCCTAGATCTGAGCGCCACTACCTTTACTCAGGGCAGTATGACAAATAGCGGCTCCAGATCCATTCTTGACAGAGATTGTTTCTATTAAACGAACACCATATTGAATGAATACCCACTTTCAGCAGCCTCAGTCACGGAGGAAACTTCCTCCTGAGACACTACTTCTTCAGATGCAAGGACTTCGTCTTGAATGATCTCTGCCTGGTTGTTGTCGCTCACAGGCACATCTTCTGGAGGATCAAGACAGACAGAGATGGGGGAAATGAAGGAAGAAGGAAAAAACTCTCTCTCTCTCTCTCTCTCTCTCTCTCTCTCTCTCTCTCTCTCACACACACACACACACACATACACACACACACACACACACACAAGAAATCACCTAAGAAACCAATGGGCAAAGGGTGCCATATATGGTTTGCTTCAGGGCTTTTTTTTTCCATCTGGGACTTTCCGGAACTCAGTTCTGGCACCTCTCAGGTGGCCGCCATTGCCATTACAGTTGAACCTCGGTTTTCGAACGTAATCCGTTCTGGGAGACCGTTCGACTTCCGAAATGTCTGAAAACCGAGGATCAATGGGCAGTCAGCAAAATCCATTGAAAAATGGAAAAACATGCAGCAGAAGCTGTTTGACTTCTGAGGCGGGTTCGAAAACAGAAGCAATTACTTCTGGGTTTTCGGTGTTCAGGTTCCGAATCGTTCGGCTTCCCTGACGCTCAAAAACTGAGGTTCAACTGTGTAAGAGAACAAGGGAGGTATTTTCTAGAAAAATAGCACTGGTTTGCTTCCATAGGTGGCTATAGTGTCCTAAAAACACCTCCATTTTAGATTCTGTCTGCACTGTTTTAGTTAGGAGTCCACTGGCACATCTAGTTTAGAACTGTCCACACTGACTGGCAGCAGCTGCCCAGAATTACAGACTAGGATCTCTCCCAGCCGTACCTGGAGACACAATTGGGGAGGTTGAATCTGGGATTTTCTGCATGGCCTACCACTTGGCTATGGTCGCTCCCTTTATAGATAAAGTAATAGCCCAGTCCTCCTACCGTACTTCTAAACAAACAGAGAATCCTTTTTGTGACAGGGGATAATAATTTCCCCTCACACAGGACTACAGTCTTGTAACAGCAACCCTCAGAATGTGAGGCAGGCAACAGAAGAGGGGAAGAGGAGGCGAGAGAAAAGACATTCATAGGAACAGGAGTGGGGAACCTTTGGCCCTGCAGCTGCTGCTGAACTACAACTCCCACCAGCCTTTGCAAGCAATGTCAATGTATGATGGGAGTCCAGCAACACCTGGAGGGCTGGATTTCCCCCTTTACCTCGCCATAAGGGAAGCACAAAGAATTGTTACCCAGCAAAGCAGAACTTCCACCTCCCTTCCTGGTGGGCCTCCTGACCCGCAGCGAACGCCGCACCTCCGAGGGAGCCTTCTCGGACTCGGGGAGATTGGCCGCCATCTCGGCCAGCGGCCTCCGTACCTAAAAACAGGGAAATGGGTGAAGGAGAGAACGCAGAGCAGCCCAGAAAGGGATTAATCCAGAATGCGGCAGCTAGACTGGTGACTGGGAGCGGCCGCCGGGACCACATAACACCGGTCCTGAGAGATCTACATTGGCTCCCAGTACGTTTCCGAGCACAATTCAAAGTGTTGGTACTGACCTTTAAAGCCCTAAATGGCCTCGGTCCTGTATACCTGAAGGAGAGTCTCCACCCCCACCGTCCAGCCCGGACACTGAGATCCAGCGCCGAGGGCCTTCTGGCGGCTCCCTCATTGTGAGAAGCGAGGTTACAGGGAACCAGGCAGAGGGCCTTCTCGGTAGTGGCACCCGCTCTGTGGAACGCCCTTCCAGCAGATGTCAAGGAAATAAGCAGCTATCCTATTTTTAAAAGACATCTGAAGGCAGCCCTGTTTAGGGAAGTTTTTAATATTTAATGCTGTATTGTTTTAACATTTGATTGGAAGCAGCCCAGAGTGGCTGGGGAAACTCGGCCAGATGGGCGGGGTACAAATAATATTATATTACAATTATAATTATTATTATTATTATTGGCTCTGTTCCTTCAGGTCTGTGTGGCACAATGTCTGCTGGGGAGGCAGCTGCCGTCAATGTGGCAGTGTCAAAAACGCAATAAAAGCCTGGCTGCTGGATCAGGCCGAGGGCCCACCAAGCCCAACATCCTGTTCCCACAGCAGCCAGCCAGTTGCTGCAATGAGAAGTCCGCAGAAACGACCTGAAGGCAACAGCACTCTGCCCACCTGTGATTCCAAGGTACTGAGGGGCAAGCGGCTTGCTAGCCTTACCCTCCATGAATTTGCCTAATCCTCTTTTAAAGCCATCACTGCCTCCTGTGGGAGGGAGTTCCACAGGGTAACTGTGCTGTGTGCAAGAGGACTTTATCCACAACCTACCAACATTCAGCTTTGTTGGATGCCTGCGGGTTCTAATATCACGAGAAAGAAAAATGTTTCTTTCTCCGCTCCATGCATAATTTTCACAACACGAAGACAGACAAAAGGAGAGCAGCACAGTTAGCTACGGAATTCACATATGGAGACGTTTTGCCAGGTTTAAGAGACCGGGCAAGTTCAGGGAGAAGGCGGCTATCATTGGAAACGAACCACAATGGCTGTGTTGTACCTCTGCTGTCAGAGTGCCTCTGAATACAAGTTGCCTGGGACCCCTATACGGAGGAGAGTTGCTGTTGCAGTCGGGTCCTACGTCACAGGAGCGTGCGGGTCAGTTATCACACAGCTCAAAGATGGAGTTAACTGTTTCTTAGCAAAAACACAATCTTCACAGGCTTGACTGAGTGTCAAGCCTAATGAGCAGAGCAGCTCACTCCCGGTGGTCTTCCTCCATGAAAATCTGTTGCTTAGACCCCCACTTCCTTGGGACTTTTCCCAAGCAATTGGAGACTTTGCCTGCATGAAGCCAACCTCTCCTCTGCCCTTTTCATGCCTCTCCTGGATCTGGGAGACAAGGGGGGAGGGGAGCTAGTAGCATCAGGAGGAGGAGGAAACCCATGACTCTTCACCAGCCTGACCCATCTCTGCCTCTTGGCCTTCCTCATCCCACTCTCCTGCTTCAGCTTCTGCCTCTGATTCTGGGCTTCTCTCTGCCACAGACTCTCACCGCTCACTAAGCCCTGTTACCTCTTCAGCTTCCGACACCTTCCCCTCCCATTATTCTCCCTCAGGCCACTCATTGTTGTCCCACCACACATCCCTGGGCTCTGGGTCTTCTTCCCTTGGGAGTTGCCCAGCTGGTTCCTCCCACCATTCCTCTGCTGGGAAAGATTGGCCTCTGGTCTGGTCCAGCAAGGTTCTTATGATGCAGAGCCTCCTACCTCAATGAAAATCTAGGCAGTCATCCGAAGCTTGTGCTTTAGGACAGGAATTTGTCATTGAAAGTCTACTCAATATTGATCCAGAGCAGATTCCAATGTATCTGTTAACTGTTAACTGCAATGCAGTTAAACACGTTGCAGGATTCCCAAAAATAGACCAGAGGCAATTAATATTTCATCCAGCAGAGCTGAAGGCAAATGCAGAATATACAGAAAGCCATGAAAAATATTGAATATATTATAACAACAGTGTAAATAGTGATAAAAATTATCAATTCAATAGCAATAGCCTGATGCATACATTCCAAGGTATATCAACACTAAAGTGCAAAAGTTCACTTAGGAATCCTATATATTCCAGGTGAGTATAAAGTTGATATTCATAGATATTCTGTTTCAAGCAAAGTTCCTCAATAGTCCTCGTCTGTCCTGACGGGTTGCTAGCTGAAAGTCTCACCACTGAAATGGGAGGACTTTATACTCACCTGGAATATATAGGATTCCTAAGTGAACTTTTGCACTTTAGTGTTGATATACCTTGGAATGTATGCATCAGGCTATTGCTATTGAATTGATAATTTTTATCACTATTTACACTGTTGCTATATATATTCAATATTTTTCATTGTTGTTTTTCATGGCTTTCTGTATATTCTGTGTTTGGTCATAATTTCCGTGATTGTTTGCTACTGAAGGCAAATGAACATAATGGTCAGAAATCCAGTACGTTCAGGATTGGCACTGTCCATAGGAAATCCAGTTGCAACAGAGTTAACTTAAACTTACGATGACTTATAATAAGACTAAATCTTAACACTAAGCATACAGAACACCACACCAGACGGAAAAGAGATAGAAAGAGAAAGTAAAAACCCAGGATCCTTCTGGCCTCTTATTATAGACAGCATGACCTTGACTGAAAGAAATAACAGAACCACTTTAAACCAGCTGTATTCAGCGTCTCTGAAGGAATAACCCAAACAGGGCACACCAGTACACATATCACCCACACAAGAGGTTCCCTGTTGCAGCTCTGCCTGAGTCTATGCTCAATACTCAGCTTCATTCCCTTTGAGATGGCCACTCTTGTTGGAACTCTATGCTATCAGCTTGTGCAACCAGTCTCAGTGGCCTGGATCTGCCATAGGGGAAATGAACTCACCTCTTCCCCTTGCCCTCTCTTCAGGAAATCCTCGGCAAGGGTCACGGCACTATCACAGTTTGTTGGTTGTTCTTCCTTGACGTAGTCCTGCATCTCCCAGGGAAGACTGGCCAGGAACTGCTCCAGGATCACCAGCTCCAGAATCTGCAATTTGGTGTGCTTCCCGGGCTTCAGCCATTGGTGGCAAAGGTCCCAGAGCCGGTTGCAAAGCTCTCGGGGCCCTTTGACCTCCTCGTAGCGGAACTGGCGGAAACGCTG
This sequence comes from Darevskia mixta, assembly GCA_034641385.1. Lineage (NCBI taxonomy): Eukaryota > Metazoa > Chordata > Lepidosauria > Squamata > Lacertidae > Darevskia > Darevskia mixta. The sequence continues at coordinate 1,337,412 of JAWWNH010000176.1, read as the reverse complement.
GCGATGGGCGTCCGAGTTGACGACGGGCTCCTCCGAGATGTTTTGCCATGTCCTCTCCCTGCATTCCCTCCAAGGCCTGGGCTGGGGGAAGCGAGGGCCTTTTCCTGCTGTGGGGTCAGTCAGGCCGTGCTCCCGCGCAGATGCCAAGCGAAGATCCCGGGCTAACAGTTTTTAAGGAAAAGAGGTGAATACCAGGATGGGGCATTTGATGATCAATTCACTTGGCTCAATAGGTAAAGGGACCCCTGACCATTAGGTCCAGTCATGACCGACTCTGGGGTTGCGGCGCTCATCTCGCTTTATTGGCCGAGGGAGCCGGCGTACAGCTTCCGGGTCATGTGGCCAGCATGACTAAGCCGCTTCTGGTGAATCAGAGCAGCACACGGAAACGCCGTTTACCTTCCCGCCGGAGCAGTACCTATTTATCTACTTGCACTTTGACGTGCTTTCGAACTGCTAGATGGGCAGGAGCTGGGACCGAGCAACGGGAGCTCACCCCATCACAGGGATTTGAACTGCCGACCTTCTGATCGGCAAGCCCTAGGCTCTGTGGTTTAACCCACAGCGCCACCCGCGTCCCCTTGGCTCAATAGCAAACTATAAATTATGTTGCTCAATAATAATTTTTTAAAATTTATTTATGTGGGATGTAATCCATTGGAGCAGTCAAATACAACATTCCTTGTTTCCCTAGACTAAACACAGGGATGTTACTCCAGTCAGTATAACTTTCTGTTCCACTGGTCTGCAGCGTCCTCCCCCTGCATGTGAACAGGGAGATGGGGGTGACCCTGGCTGACTCCATGAGCCGAGTCACACAGCCATCTTCCTCTTGCTGCCATGCTGCTCTCCTGCAGCCATTTTCTTCTCTTGATGCTGTTCTCTTAATGTATTTTGCTGTCTGCTGGCTCTCAGCCAGCAGCACATGGGCTCAATCCCCATATGGGAAGAACTCACTCACACTTTGTTATGTAACTACTAGCTAAAGCCTGCCTTCAGGGATCATACTGTGAAGTGAATGTGAGTAAACTTGTTACTGTTAAGGAAAGACTCTTGCATTTTTATTCTTTTAAGACGGATAAAAGGGGACACCAGGAATAACCCGTCTGGGCAAGCCAGATTGGATTGCTTAACTAAAGAGATTCAAACAAATCTGCAAAACTAGCTTCCTGCTGAATTGAGGGGAATCTGCTCTGCTACATGACTCACTAGCGCAGGGGTAGGCAACCTAAAGCCCGTGGGCCGGATGCGGCCCAATTGCTTTCTCAATCCGGCCCACAAACAGTCCAGGAATCAGCGTGTTTTTACATGAGTAGAATGTGTCCTTTCATTTAAAATGCATCTCTGGGTTATTTGTGGGGCCTGCCTGGTGTTTGTACATGAACAGAATGTGTGCTTTTATTTAAAATGCATCTCTGGGTTATTTGTGGGGCACAGGAATTCGTTCATTTCCCCCCCAAAAATATAGTCCGGCCCACCACATGGTCTGAAGGATGGTGGACCGGCGCACGGCTGAAAAAGGTTGCTGACCCCTGCACTAGCGTGAGTGTTAATATTTAATCAATGTATTCTCTCCTATTATCCTTAACATTCCCACAATGTATCTATTAAATTTGTATACTGCCCTATACCCGCAGGTCTCACAAGATAAAATCACAAAATACAATAACACACACGCCCCAAACACATTTTAAAAGGGTGTCAGCCAAAGTCCTGGCTAAAGAGGTATATAATAAAGGCACCAGCCGAACCTCCCTGGGGAGAGCATTCCACAAACTCATACGCTCGGTCTCTTTTTACAGAAAGCTGTATTCCAGCAGCACCTTTTGTGACGTTTAGTTGCCGACCTACCTGGACTGGCTGGGAGAGAGTAGGAGTGCTCCAGCCCCACAACATCGCTCCCAGGGGAAGGGACTTCTGCATCACTCTCCTTGGTTTTCAACTGACGGCTTGGTGGAGGATCACGGCGGACGTGGGGCCGCCTCTTTTTACTGCCCTGTATGAAAATTAAACTTTCAGCAGTGGCCTACCATTGGCCTATGGGATAATAATTATCATTCATTCATTCATTCATTCATTCCCTATTTCGAGAGGCTCTGAGTTCCTTGGGGCAGCGAGGCCCTTTCAGCAAGCCAGCTACAGGGAAACCTGTGAAGGGACGGCTCCAAGGGTTCGAGTACACACATTTTGGCATATACGCAGAACACTCTGAGCCAGACCCCCGCGTAAGGCGCAATCGTACTGTATAGCAAAGGCGTCCGTCCATGAGATCTATGGGAGGATGGTGAGATTTACCTTCTTTAGCCGCTCGGGTATGTTAAACACTGTCGGAATCGCTTCAGGCTTTAAGTACCGCCTCCCGGAAGCTACGTTTTCAAGGTAGTCCGTCTCGCAAAAATGTTCTGAGCAGATCACATGGTGCCGTGTGGGAGTGAAGTTCTTGCGACGGATGTTCCAAACCCACTTTTTCAACAGATCTTTTTTCCCCAGAGGAAACCTATGACCAGTATGTTAGATAGATAGATAGATAGATAGATAGATAGATAGATAGATAGATAGATAGATATGGGGCAATTAAATACTGCATTCATGTTCCATTTCATACAATGTGTTCACAGGGAGCAGGGGCACAAAGCACAAACTCCTCTCCTCACAGATACCCAGAAGCTGTGCTCATAAATTTTAAATTGTATTTTAATTTGCATTTTTAACTGATTGTTTTGTGGTTTGTTGTGGTTTTTATGACTGTTAGCCGCTCTGAGCCTGATCTCGGCTGGGAAGGGCGGGGTACAAATAAAAGTTTATTATTATTATTATTATTATTATTATTATTATTACTATGAAACAAACACATAATTAGATAAGAGAGATAGAATCAGAGAGATGGAAGGGACCTCAGGATCATATTCTAGAGTCTAGACCAACCCCCTACCATGCAGGAATATGCAACTGATCCACACGGGGATTGAACCTGCAACCTTGGTGTTATTAGCACCACGCTCTAACCAACTGAGCTATCCCGGCAATAACTGCCTGACTTTTAGTCAGACCCTTGGTTCATCTAGTTTAGCACACTCTCCCTCACAGAGCTACAATCTCCGGAGGGGTTTGACAGCCAATCCCTCTCCCCAGGGAAGTCTGGAAATTATCGTTCTGTGAGGAGCATAGGGGGTTCTCCTAAGAACTCTCCGCAGCCTTAACAAACTACAGCTCCCAGAATTCTTTGGGAGAAACCATGACTGTGTTGAAGGAGGTTTACTCTTGCCCAGGAAAACTGTAAGTGCCAATTGCTTGCACCTGGTTTTAAGTGCAAGATTGCGGATTGCTTTTACCTGGCCAAATCTGCATGGCAACTGCTGAATCTGCAACTGGCATCTGGCCAGGATGTGATTGTCCTGCCTATATAAGAGGAACTAGACCAGCAAATTCTATCTGCTGCACAATATCTCTGCTGTATGACACCTAACTGCTCGCTGCTGCTGGGCTATGTGCTGTGCTTGGAGCTACATATGAACCTGCAACCTGGATCTGTAGTTTTGCTGTGCAGGCCAGGTGGCAATTCTCCATCTAAAGGAGAATTCCTCCCTTGCAGAGGAGACTCTGCAAACATGTGTATGCTCAAGCCTGCCAGTAAATGAAGCCACTGACTGAAGTTTGCCGTCCATTTTTCCCTTTCACTGGTGCAAAGGGAACTTGCTCAGGCCTCTCACATTTGGAGCAGTTTCCTGACGGTGCCCAAGTGCTCCAACAGACTGTTTAGAGTGGTATGATACTGCTTTAAAGTTATAGTGCAGATGGGCCCACAGATGTTGATAGAGGGGGACAGAGGAGCAAGGAAGCAGGAAGACTGGCTGGCTTCTAAGAAAAGATACCTCTCTGTGCAACCCCAGCATCAACGTGTTGATTACAGATTTAGTTTGGGAACTACCAGTTTGTGGGCTTAATCCAGCCCACCAAGTCTCTGAAGGTGGTCCCCAGCACTCTTCCTATGCCCTGGCTCTCTCCTGAAGTGCAACTGATGAGCAGCAGAGCATCACCAGGGCCGGTGGAGGGGGAACCAGAGTGAAGATGACAGCTCAGCAATGGGGAAGAATGAGCTTGCAGTCAAAGCTGTATGCAGACAGTACCATTTCAGACTGCAGGTGGGGTGCTCACATAATTTCAATGCTCACATGATAGAACGTTCCCCACTTTAGTTAATAATATATATGTATTTAAAGATTCCTTGCTTAGTACATCAGGAGGAAGCCATAATTATAAACCATCCTCTCTGACATGGTAACATAAAAATTGTTAGAAGAGCCCTGCCAGATCAGACCAATGATGCTGCCATATCACTCACTGCACACCCTCCATTATTTGCTAGCTTTCTATATGCAGGGAATGTACCAAGTATGGAGAAAATTCAGTTCAAGCCTAAGGGCATCACAAGGGCACCTTACCTGTGAAATGAGATATTGTTGCCCAGCAAAAATTTGTTGTTGCAGTTTATTGCACAACATGATTTCACCATGATCGCAGGGATGTAGCTGCTGGCCGGAAACTGTAAGGGATAACGGTAGAGTGTGGTTAACAGTATGGAGCACAGTTTACAAGAGGGATCTGAAAGACTGTCTCCTCCCTTACATACTTTCTCAGGGGTTAAGATCAGCAGAGGGGGGTGTCTTGGTAGTTCCGCCACCCTCATTCCGGGGGGGGGGGGGAGGCAGCCCAAGAGAGGGCTTTCTCTGTAGCAGCTCCCCACAGATGTGCCAGAAGGAATTCCCTCCCCACAGATGTGTGCCGGGTACCTTCATTGTACAGCTTGCAGTACATGCAAAAGGCGCCCATCTTTACTTTGGCGTTCGTACACACACACAACCCCCCCAGGGTCATCTAGTCTAACCTCCTGCAATGCAGGAATCTTTTTATATCATATTTTTTATTTTCAATTTCAATCCAATAATACCCTCGTTATAATAATACCAAATTATAATACAATTACTAATACCAATTGTTCAAATACCAAATTATATAATTTATGTGGTCTCCTGTACTAGAATTGACTGTTTGATGATTTTCTTTATTCCTGCTTTCCAAAATCTTATTACTTTCAATTACATCCCAGTCAAAATAATAATCCCTTATACAACAACTGCAATATTAATAACTTCAATTCATGCTGAAACATTAAATGATTTATAGAACTACAAATGAGGAACTCAATCTATATCCTTGTTCTTCCTGTTTGTGGCAATTATTCTGTCCATGTTATTTCTTCCTGTCCTTGTAAAATGTTTTGTCTCTCTTTTCCCGGTTGTTCTCCATCATGCCTGAGCTGATATCCCATTGTTGTTTCAGAGATTGCTCCATCCCGTGCATCGTTGTTTTGCAACTTTAACAACAGCTGCAAAAAGCTGCAAAGGTGCAATGCAGGAATCTCAGCCAAATCATAGATGGCCATCTAACCTCCCCTCCACCACATTTATGAAAGATTTGAATGTATTACATTTCAAAGGCCTGTCTGATGGGGTTGCAACTCAGCTAATTGGGAACCACTGAAGACCATTCCTATGTGAAGTACTGCGGACCCCCTGCTTTTCAAAGCCCAGCCACAGACCCCCTACATTTGAAAATGTTGACACCTCTATGGTCATTTTTGTTATGTGAATGGTGCTCACGGACCCCTGGGTGGGTTACGCACACCCCCTGGGGGTCCACGGACGGTCTAAATCATTAACAACAAGAACAAAGAAGCACGCCTGGCAACAACAATAAACTACTCCTGACATCCCCAGGCAGGGCTGAGAGAAGCTCCCTCCCTCCCTGGAAAACAGCTGCCAATCAGTATGAACAATACTGTACTGAGCTATAAGGGCCACAGCGATTGCGTTGAAGGCACTTTCCTATGTCCCTAATTTCAGGAGTTCCCAATCCAGTCCCCCCCCCCCCGCCCCAATTATATTTTATTAAGTTTCAACATTTTTAACACATGCCGTCAAACCACAATTTCGCCTTTTCTCTTCCTTCTGACGCCTTCCCACCCTTTAACCCAAGCATCCCCAAACTGCGGCCCTTCAGACGTTTTGGCCTACAACTCCCATCATCCCTAGCTAACAGGACCAGTGGTCAGGGATGATGGGAATTGTAGTCCAAAACATCTGGAGGGCCGAAGTTTGGGGATGCCTGCAAGTTTAACCCCTCGGCGTTTCTGTTTCTCCCCTTCTGCTGTGTGCATGCACACGAAAGCTCATACCAAGAACAAACTTAGTTGGTCTCTAAGGTGCTACTGGAAGGAATTTTTTTATTTTGTCATAACCACAACATTATGGTTCCGAACCCAGTTCTTTTTTTCCCTTCTTTTTTTTTTGGAGGCGAAGGGCAGCGAAAAACTGAGGCGGATCACCACCTCTGCAGGCAGCAGATCCCAGGATCCACCCCCAACGGCATCTCCAGGAAGGACTCCCGTCTGAAACCCTGGACAGCTGACTAGAGCAGCTCCCCTAAGTTCCTAGTCCCTAAGAGAGGCGGCATTTGAACCAGCGGCTCACGGGCTCCAGCCTTTGAAGCCGCCCTCCGAGCAAGCGCCTGCTGCCTCCACGGCCGCCCACAGCAACGGGGTCCCCACTTCCCGCCGCCCCCCGCTCACCCCCCCAAAAACAAAACCGCCGCACCTTTCGCTGGCGGCTCCCTCCATGCAACCAGCCTCCAGCTGCTCTGCGAAGCAATGGGGCTCTTCCTTCGTGGCCCGAGAGGAGCGGGACCGGAAGGTGCACCCGCTATTCCTTCCCCGCAACACCGCCGGGCCTTTGCTCCAAAGGTCCCCTTCCTTTCTAGGAAGGCGAGGGTTCGGCTGCTGGTTGCCTTAACCCCTTCATTGCGGGATCCAACGGCCAGGTGTCAGCGGGCTCCCCCCCCCCCGGTCTTTGTTTCTTCTTTGTTACTTACCCAATAATTTTTTATTTTAAAAAGGGGAGATTGGTAGAGCAAAAAGAAAAAAAGAAGAATTGCATTTCACGGGTTCTGCAGGGTTGGGTTGGTTTTTTTTTAAGTTGGAATGGAACACGCATTTTACAAAACGCACTCACACGAGAAAGTGCAACCGACGAAGAATCTTGAAAGTTGCGAGAACGAGGGGGAGAGAGAGAAAGAGAGAGAGAGGGAGAGGGAGAAAGAAAAAGAAAGAGGGGGAGAGACAGAAAGAAAGAAAAAGAAAGAAAGATTTCAGATTGTAAGCTTCACTTTCCTCCTTTGTTCGGTTTAAAAAAAAACCCAGGGTGTTGTTAATGGGAGGGGAAGGCGGGCTTAAGGGGAGAAAACCTGACAGTTTATCCCTGTTTATTGACTTGCTCAAAGTCTTTTGTGTCCTCTGAGAGAGGTGGCCTTCTTGGTGGCGGCCCCCTAAAATATAGAAACACACCTCCCCCCAACACACACACAGAGGTCTCTGGACTCATCTCTTTACACCTTCCAGTTGCTTGATGAAGAAGTCCTTCGAAAACCGAAGATTTTTGACTGCCCTCTATCTAATACGGTTTCTTTGTTGCATTTCTATCCCACCATCTTCCCCAAAGAGTTTGTACTGGTGTACATGGTTCTTCTCCCCCTCCTCAATGAATCCCCCCCCCAAACAGCCCTGTGAGGTAGGCTAGGCTGAGAGTGAGCTTCATGGCAGAGTACGGATTTGAACCCGGGTATCATTGTTAACTTTCAGGAGGAATTTAAAAGCATTCCCTGCTTACCCAAGGATTTGGTAGCTGGAACATCTGCCCTGGCAACCCTGAAATTACTGGTTTTGAGAGCGGGTGTTGAGTTTTAGGACTTTTAAACTGTTTTTAGAAGTTTTAATTGTATTGTAACTGAATTGTTTGCCCCCCTGGGCTCTTTTGGAGGAAGGGTGAGATATAAACTTAGGTAAATTAGGCACATGCTTTTGGGAGTAAGTATTCCCATTTGCATCAAGTAGGTGTTACAAAGCAATAAGTTAATTTCCACCTGCCCCAGAGTCCATTTTTTTCTCCCTAAACTGCACCAAGGTTTCATTTCGTCCCATATTTGACTTTCAAGTGCTCTTTGAGAACCTTTTTTATGCCAACAGCCATATGCCATTGTTTAAAATTTATCTAAAATTTCTCTTAAAAAAAAATTCTTTAAATTTCTCTTTAAAAGTAGCCAGCCATTTTCCTGATTGTTCTGTATTGCTTTAAAATGTTTTAATGTATGGCTGCATTGAATCATTGAAGACATGACTACTCTTGCCACTTCTGAGTGGATTACTTATAAATGTAGACTTTGAAAGAACACATGTATGAATGAGTTCTCGATTTCATTACAACATATAGATTAAAAATAAATACATATGTATTTGGATAATAATGATATTATCTATATATTAGATAAGCATATATGGAATTGTAATTCTTATAGTGATATAGCATACCTTTCTTTATATTAAAAATCACGTTCTCACTCCCCCCCCATGCTCTTTATTTTAAGTGTTGTTAAAAATGCAAAATAAAAAAAATCCCTTCCAGTAGCACCTTGTTGTTGTTCAGTCGTTCAGTCGTGTCCGGCCCTTCGTGACCCCATGGACCAGAGCACGCCAGGCACGCCTATCCTTCACTGCCTCTCGCAGTTTGGCCAAACTCATGTTAGTAGCTTCGAGAACACTGTCCAACCATCTCATCCTCTGTCGTCCCCTTCTCCTTGTGCCCTCAATCTTTCCCAACATCAGGGTCTTTTCTAGGGAGTCTTCTCTTCTCATGAGGTGGCCAAAGTACTGGAGCCTCAACTTCAGGATCTGTCCTTCTAGTGAGCACGCAGGGCTGATTTCTTTAAGGATGGATAGGTTTGATCTTCTTGCAGTCCATGGGACTCTCAAGAGTCTCCTCCAGCACCATAATTCAAAAGCATCAATTCTTCGGCGATCAGCCTTCTTTATGGTCCAGCTCTCCCTTCCGTACATTACTACTGGGAAGACCATAGCTTTAACTATACGGACCTTTGTCGGCAAGGTGATGTCTTTGCTTTTTAAGATGCTGTCTAGGTTTGTCATTGCTTTTCTCCCAAGAAGCAGGCGTCTTCTAATTTTGTGACTGCTGTCACCATCTGAAGTGATCATGGAACCCAAGAAAGTGAAATCTCTCACTGACTCAATTTCTTCCCCTTCTATTTGCCAGGAGGTGATGGGACCAGTGGCCATGATCTTAGTTTTTTTGATGTTGAGCTTCAGACCATATTTTGCGCTCTCCTCTTTCACCTTCAGTAAAAGTTTCTTTAATTCCTCCTCACTTTCTGCCAAACTAAGTTTGTTCTTGGTATGAGCTTTCGTGTGCATGCACACTTCTTCAGATACACTGAAACAGAAGTCACCAGACCCTTAAATAAAAATGCAGCCCTCCGTTGTCTCCTGAGACGGATGGATACCAATAATAATAATAATAATAATAATAATAATAATAATGATAATAATAATAAATGAATAAAACATTTTAATGTTGCTGTCCACCTCTCTGAAGTTTTGCAAGAGCGTAGCATATAAATAAATACTTTAATAAATAAACAAAATACATTTTCTTGGAAGTAAGAAGCCCATTGAGCTCTGTGAGGCTTATGTCTGAGTTAAAACACACAGGGATCATCATATTCCCCTTCACCAGCAGAAGACGTTTCTCCAAACCCGCTATGTTATTCCTGATGAATGCACACACTGTAGCTGGCTTGCCCAGGATGTTTTCGTTATTTTCTCCTTTCCACTCCTCCTGGTCTCCCCACACACCCCCAGCTTTGTAACTGCCCCACCACAGAGATAGAAAAAGAGAGGTATTGCAACAGAGCCTTCACTTCCGGCTCCTGTCTGAAGGCCTCTGCAAGGAGTATACTGCAAAAAGCACGTTTCCCTCCACCAGCCCACCTCTGACCGTTTAATGCGATTAGTGTTGTTGTTCTTTATGTAGCGGCATTAATATGCACGGCCCTTTGTTTGGGGAGCAACAACTCATTAAAAAAAAGCAAATACAGCTCTGCTGGTCCATAAGGGGATGGTGAAATTCACAGCTACATTGACTGGTCTCCCGGACTACAACTCCCATCAGTCCCAGTGAGCAGGGGTTGTAGTCGGGGGGTGGGTGGGGAATATATGAGGGGGCACCAAGTCTGGTCTTAAAGCAGAGCTTTCCAAACTGTGTGTCGCGGCACATTAGTGTGTCTAGCTGGAATGGGGTTAGTTTAGCCTCTGGTTTGCTAGTAAAACTGAATTAAAACTGTGTCGCGAAATGGTGCATGTCTAAAATGTGTGTCACCAACATGAGAAGTTTGGAGAGCTCTGCCTTGAAGAATAGAGAGATTTTCCACCACCTGAAGATAAGGCTTTGCATTTTGTGATGGTTGCATTCCCCTCTGACCATGAGGAAATGGCCTCAATTGACTACTTTTAATAGCAATCATAATTTTATCTGGCTGGGTTGTCCCAACCACTCTTTTAGCTAGAAAACCATTCAAAAGCAATCCCGTGTGTGTGTGTGTGTGTGTGTGTGTGTGTGTGTGTGTGTTTGCCATGGATAAGTATACAAGCTGAATGTTGAAAGATTCGGGACAGATTAAAAAAAAACAACCCCTTCATGCAGCACAGAGTTAAACTGTGGAACTCACTCCCACAGGATTCAAAGGCATAAACCGCCTCTGATAAACGTGTACACAAGCTGACCTTGCGGCTACATCCAGCCAAATTTTGGTACTGTACTTAACAAAGAGCTCTTAATCATGATGAAAGGTTCTGTGGAACCCAGAGGCTTCCCAGGCATTCTGCCAGATAAGGGTTTAAATTTGTGATGCATTTTATTCTGTTTGATGTCTTTTATTCTGGTTTATTAGTTTTCCAATGTAGCTTCAGCTACACAGATAAATATTATTTATTTAACTTCTGTGCCACCCCTTATCTGAAGATCACAGGGTGGTTTACGCTATAGAACCAATATTCCAAATATAAACACAACCATATAAATATTCAGAATATAAACACAATATTTGGAAGCTTGCCACACTATTGTGATATATGGGTTGGAACCAGAACTCAATCCCCTGCCCCAAACACCTAACAATTTTGAAACTGCAGTCGACAAGATTTCCTATGATTTCCACCATCACCTTCTGATTGCTACCCATCTAGGATTTCCACTCATCACTCCCCACAGGAGGGGAAAGTGCTCTTGGGCTTAAATCCTGCTTGTGGGTTTCCCCAACGGCGGAGAGCTGCATATCTATCTATCTATCTATCTATCTATCTATCTATCTATCTATCTATCTATCTATCTATCTATCTATCTATCTCACTTATAACTAACTAACTAACTAACTAACTAACACTGAGCTGGATAAGGCAAGTTCCTATTTCCCTACGAGTGTTGAGCACAGGTTACTCCTGCGCAAACCAGGCACAGATGCAATCCAGGGTTAAATTGCAAGAAAGAAAAATTAGTGCAATTTATTATTTTAGATCAGCAAGCGCAAGGAACCCACAACACGCTCCTCTGCCTCCCCCCTTTTCACCTTTTATTTAGGGTGGCTCTTATTGCGCCAACCGGGAAGCGGCGCTAAAATGGACTGCGCCATTTCAGGCTACAGGGTGGGAAGGTCTATTTTTTAAAAATAAATAAATAAATAAAAATAAACAACTGCACCTTGCAATGAGAAAGGTGCCGCTGTAGATTTTTTTTCCATGCCGTGCTGCTTTTCTGCTTGCAGCGATTTTGAAACGGCCTAGCATATATCATTTCATTTAAAAGTTGGTATGTCCCGCTAGCTGCCGGTCTGGAGCGGAGCAGACCATTTCGCCACCCTGTTCCCGGGGGGGGGGAGGAGGAGGAGTTGGAGATAGAGAGAGGAAAAAGAAGGAAGAGACCAAGGCCTAAATCATTCCTGACTTCCTTTTAATAGTTTAAGCCAGCTAAAGGAGTGAAAAGGGAGGCTTCCCCAGAAAGGAAGAAGAGGGGAGAGTTTCCTTGACCTAACCCTCGAACGTGTGAATGCGACTCCTTGAAGGCTACAGTGTTTGCAAAAAAGGGGGGGGGAAGAGAAGAGGAGAACCTGGGCTTCGGCGAGTTTCCTTGCAAAAGGGGCTGAGTGCATTGGAAGGAGAAGCAAGTGAGTGCTGTTGTTTCCCTGCCCCTTCCTCCAAATGTGCAAAGGGGGGCCAAAAGGTGCGGAGCAGTGGGGTTACCTCTTTGCATTTCTGGGTGTCTTTGGAAGCGCGCGCGCTCCAAAACGTAGACTTATTAAAAAAGGCTGCATAGACTGAAGAGCCTCATTGTCCGCAGAGGAGACTTCGCAGTCGCTTGCGAAGCCATTTTGTTTGCGAGGAAGGCAGAGCTTTGCCTGGCAGAGAAAACACATCCTGGATTATTTATTATTATTATTATTATCATCACTATTATTATTATTATTATTATTTATTCATTAAACAGGGAGCTGTGATTTTGGTGGCAGGGGAGAGGTGTTTCTGTTGTTTTCTAAGTCGCATCTTATTTCCTAGGGGAAATGCTTGGTTGTTGCTGGGTGGTTGTTTTTAAATTACGCATTTTTTGGTTTTGAAAAGATACTCGTGGGAAGGTAGCTTTAGCAAGAGGGGAGCAAGCCGTAGCTCAGTGGCTTTGAGTGCAGAAGGCCCCAGGTTCAGTCTTCTGGAGCCTGGAGCCTCCAGCCTCAAATTCTGGAGAGCTGCTGCCAGCCCGTGTTGACAATATGGAGCTGTGTGCCCTGAGCTAGGTGGGCTCCATGGGAGGGAGTCAACGCTCCTCCTGCTCAGAGTAAACCCATGAACATGCTTGACTTTAATTTCAGTGGGTCTGCTCTAGGCAAAACTTAAGTTGCAATTGTAAGGCAGCTTTTTTGTGTTGCAAAGGAAAGTATTTTTGTCACTCTCCTCAGGGTTACAGTGTTGTGGGAACATGGATTGCGACGACCCTGTAGGGTAGCCCTGGTGCACAAAGTGGACAGGACTCTTGCACCCTTTATTAGTCCAGCTGGGAGAGCTCAGTTGGTTAGAGCGTGGGGCTGGTGACAGCAAGGTTGCAGGTTCAATCCCTGGATGGGCCAGCTGCATATTCCTGCATTGCAAGGGGGTCGGACTAGATGCTGCTCAGGGTCCTATTATCAGGATTCTATTATCTCTGATTAGTCACATCAAAGAGGGAGTTTCCTCTAAAAGGTTCCTCTGACGTGGTGGTCCAGTCGTGACCGACTCTGGGGTTGCGCGCTCATCTCGCATTATTGGCTGAGGGAGCCGGCGTACAGCTTCCAGGTCATGTGGCCAGCATGACTAAGCCGCTTCTGGCGAACCAGAGCAGCGCACAGAAACACCGTTTACCTTCCCGCCGGAGCGGTACCTATTTATCTACTTGCACTTTGACATGCTTTCGAACTGCTAGGTGGGCAGGAGCTGGGACCGAGGAACGGGAGCTCACCCCGTCACGGGGATTCGAACCGCCAACCTTCTGATCGGCAAGCCCTAGGCTCTGTGGTTTAACCCACAGCGCCACCCGCATCCCTTTAACATAACTGTTAAAGCTGTAAGGGCCCTGGCATCCTCATTGGCATCCAGCTACCTTACATCCCTTTGAGGTAGTCCACTGCTTATAGTGTGGGTTGTGAGGGTGGTTTTGTGCCAACCTTGCAATTCAGTCCAGTGCGGTTACGCTCTCGGGTAGCAATCCTGTACCCGTTTACCTTGGAGTAAGTTCCATTGAGCTCTGTGAGGTACTGAGGCTTACTTCTGAGTAGGCTCATATATCAGCATGTTACTGTTGCTGCAGGTTGAGGGTTCCTGGGGGTGGGTCATGTATCCCATATTACTACTACTACTACTACTACTACTACTGTTTATTCCATTTATATCCCACTTTTTATTCCAAAGAGCTCAAGGGGGCATTTATGGTTCTCCCCCTCTTCATTTGATCCCCACAACACCCCTGAGAGGTAGGTTAGGCTGAGAGGCAGTGACTTGGCCAAGAATCATCCACTAAAATTGCCTTGTCCCACTCTCTGTACCAGGGGTCAGCAACCTTTTTCAGCCGTGGGCCGGTGCACCGTCCCTCAGACCATGTAGTGGGCCGGACTATATTTTGGGAGAAAAAATGAATGAATTCCTATGCCCCACAAATAACCCAGAGATGCATTTTAAATAAAAGGACACATTCTACTCATGTAAAAACACTCTGATTCCCGGACCGTCTGTGGGCCAGATTGAGAAGGCGATTGGGCTGTATCCGGCCCACGGGCCTTAGGTTGCCTACCCCTGCTCTGTACAGTCCCAGTGCTCAGTTACCTACAAAAGCCGCGTGCTCCGCTGATAATGCAGGCAGGATGCATATCGCCCAGCCAAGCAAAATGCAACATGAGAATTTCATGCCACAAGCAGAGCAACATGCATCATTCTGAATTTTTTTTGTCTATAGCTCCAACTATATCTCTGTTTGTCACTATTTTCTCTTGCTCTTTCTCCCGGTAAATCACACTCCCCACTTCGCCTTTTGGACAGAAGTAAACCCACTGAATGAAACAGGGCTTAAACTTGGAATAAACATGCCCAAGATTGCATCTTCCTTTACCATGAAGACTTGATCTTATAGCCTCTGCCTTTCTGGATTGCCTTTGGAAATCACCTTTAAAGCTGCAAGAAATTTTCTTTGGATCAGTGTTTCTGTGTGTTCTGTAAGACAAGACACTGTTCCGTACATCACCCAGTGCCCCCTCTATAAAGATCCTTGTGATGTCAAAGAGAACAACAACTACCAGACCTTTAGAAGACATCTGAAGGCAGCCCTGTTTAGGGAGGCTTTTAATGTTTAATAGATTATTGTATTTTAATATTCTGTTGGAAGCCGCCCAGAGTGGCTGGGGAAACCCAGCCAGATGGGCAGGGTATAAATAATAAATTATTATTATTATTATTATTATTTATTGGAAACATCTGTCTTGAGTTCAGCTGTGGGGGAAATGTTATGTCAACCAAGTTTGTGTGGTTTTTACTGCTGGCAGTGGCCAAGGAAAATTAGGCCACCTTGTATTTGTGTTGGCTGCTGGAAAATTAAAAGCCAGATTTGCGGCTCAGCTATCAGTGACCTCCCCCCCTTGTTACGGCAGAACAAATCAAAAGGTTACTGTTGAATCAACTGCCTTCCCCTAAGGGTTGTGGGCTGTTAGACTGGCAATCTACCTAAAGAAGGAATTGGTCAGCCTGCAGCCTAACAGTGTGGGGTAGTGGTTAGAGAGAGTCAGGCTAGGAACTTGGGAGACCAGGGTTCAAATCCCCGCTCATCCATGAAGCTCACTGGGTGTGACCTTGGCTCAGACCTACCTGTACCTCACAAGGTTATTATGGGGTTTAAATGTAGGGTTGCCATAAGGCTGGAATCTCCTGCACTTATCCAGAATACTGCAGCCGCAAGCAGTGCCTGGGCAGAAGTCGGCGAAATGTCCGGGCAAATCCGGACATATTGCAGCCCATGTGTCGGCAGTGTCGTTTTTACCTCAGAAATAGCTCAAAAACTTCCAATTTCTTTGCGATTTTGCTAAAAAAGCTCAAAGACTCCTCTCCGGATTTGAAATATGGCAACCCTAATGAAATGGGAAGGGGGGCGAACAATGTACACCACCCTGAGGTTGTTTTGCTAAGTTTTATTCCCTACCCCAAGTAAAGCACTGAGAAGTGAATATTTGCATTTAATTTGCATTTAATGCCTCTTTTGTTTCCTCACTTCCAAGGCCAAGGAAGTGGCCTTTGCCCTTGAGATTCTCTCTAGACTCAGGGTTAAATCCACCAAGTCCAGATTCCTAGAGGAATACTTGTCTAGGAACCAAAGATGTGAATGGTCAAAGTCCTAGACAGGCAAGATATTGACTAAGCCCTTGCATACCACTCTACCATAGTGGCAGTATTCTCTATGGAAAGAACCCCAGCAATTGAGAGGTGCTGAGCACCAATTGAGGGGTGTTGAGCACCGTCCAGGACCCAGCGTGCTTCCGGAAAGGTGGGTGAGTGGAACAAACGTTTTGCTTTGCCTTTTTTTTAAGGTTGGATCCAGCTCTTTTCACCTGTACACTCGTAACGGCTGGAGTTAACACAGAGAAGTAAACGTCCAGCTGCTAACGTTGGGTCGACCTCAGAAGGAGTCCGCATGCAGGCATGGCGAGCTGTTGTTCAGTGCCCAGATGCAACAACCGGCGTTGGCGTGGAGCCCGTGTCACGTTTCACAGGTAAGCTGGGCCACCTGGAAGGAATTGTGGGGGGTGGGGCATGAATGATTGCGAAATCTCCTCCTGCCTTGCTCAGGTATAGTGCAGTTGTGTGACACAATTCTGGGCACCACCATTTAAGAAGGATATTAACAAGCTGGAACGTGTGCAGAGGAGGGCAGCCAAGATGATATGGGGTCATTTACACTGAGTAAATCGGCAAAAATTCAAATCAAATAAGTGTTGGAAATGCAAAGAGAAAGAAGGTTATTTTTATCATATCGTAGTAAGGTTAAAGCTTACTGGGAAATGATATATAATGAATTGAAAAAGATGTTTAAAATAACATTTGTAAAAAAAAATCCAGAAGCTTTCCTTTTGGGAATTATAGAAACACAACTACCTAAACTGTATAGAAAAATTTTTATGTATGCGACTATAGCGGTAAGAATGTTACTTGCCTAAAAGTAGAAAGAAGAAGTCCCAGCAAAAGAAGAACAGATACCAAAACTTATAGAATCTAAAGAATTAGCGAAACTTTCTGGAAAAATAAGAAATCAAGATAACATACTTTTTATAAAAGAATGGAAATGGTTTATTGAATATTTACAAATAAACTGTAAACAGATAAGAACATTGGCAGGATTATTGTAATAACCTGCAGTTTTATAAGAGTATATATTTAAAGTAGATGAATAAATGAGCAAAATAAGTTAATTTGGTTATACAGAAAATATTAAAAATAAATTGAAGGGACCGCAGAAAGAGGGGGAAGGAAGCCAAGGTTTGAAATGTTAAAATGATTGTAAAATTATTGAAATGTATAAAATTGAAAATCATAAATAAAATAAAATAAGATGATCAAGGGTCTGGAAACCGAGTCTTACGAGGAGCGCTTGAAGGAGCTGGGTATGTTTAGCCTGGAAAAGAGGAGACAGGGAGGAGATACGATAGCCATCTTCAAAGATCTCAAGGACTGTCACATGTTTTCTCCTGCTCTGGAGGGTAGGACTCGAACCCATGGCTTCAAGTTACAAGAAAGGACATTCCAACTAAACTTCAGGAAGAACTTTCTGATAGCGAGAGCTGTTCGACAGTGGAAGGGTCTCCCTCGGGAGGTGCTGGACTCTCCTTCCTTGGAGGCTTTTAAGCAGAGGTTGGATGGGCCTCTGTTGTGGATGCTTTTGCTGAGATTCCTGCATTGTGGGGGGCTGGACTAGATGACCCTCTGGGTCCCTTTCCAACTCTACAATTATATGATTCTATGACACTGTACTGGGACGCGGGTGGCGCTGTGGGTTAAACCACAGAGCCTAGGGCTTGCCAATCAGAAGTTCTACGGTTCGAATCCCCGTGACGGGGTGAGCTCCCGTTGCTCGGTCCCTGCTCCTGCCAACCTAGCAGTTCGAAAGCACGTCAAAGTGCAAGTAGATCAATAGGTACCGCTCCGGCGGGAAGGTAAACGGTGTTTCCGTGCGCTGCTCTGGTTCGCCAGAAGCGGCTTTGTCATGCTGGCCACATGACCTGGAAGCTGTACACTGGCTCCCTCGGCCAATAATGCGAGATGAGCGCGCAACTCCAGAGTTGGTCACGACTGGACCTAATGGTCAGGGGTCCCTTTACCTTTACCTTTTATGATACTGTACATAAGAAGAGCCTGGCTGCTGGATCAGGCCAGTGGCCCATCTAGTCCAGCATCCTGTTCTAACAGATACCTTATCGAGAAGCCCACAAGCAGGATATGAACCCAACACTGCTCTCCCCTCCTGCGATTTTCAGCAACTGGTATTCAGATGCAGTGGAGATGGAACATAGCTGTCAGGTTAATGTAATGTAGTAATGGATGGAAATTTCCACGACTCTGCGAATGCCCAACTCTTTAAAATTCAAAACAAAATTGTTTCAGGTTTCCTCTCACAAAGGAAGACCAGTTGAAAAAGTGGCTCGTGAACATCGGACGTCAGAACTTCACTCCCTCGTACAACGACGTCGTGTGCTCAGAGCACTTTAGGAGGACGGATTTTTGGGGCAAAGTGGCTTCTGGGCGGCGGGAACTCAAACCCGGAGCAATCCCGACTGTCGTTCGCCGACCGAAAAAGGTGAGGGGATTTATTTATTTTTGTTAGACAAAACAGAGGGTGCGCACGCGCCGTACATTTAAACTACTGGGAAGTGTAGTTTGTTCAGGGGGTTGGGGGGTTGTAGCTCTGTGAGGGTAAACTACAGTTTCCAGGATTATTTTTTGAGAAACTCGTGTGCTTTCAATGTAAGGTGTGTGCAAAGCCTGATGGTCCGGTCGACGATCCTCAGGAATTACTTATCTGTGTTTTTATCTTGTATTTTTATCTTGTGAACAACCCTGAGATCTATGGAAGAATATAAATCTAAATAATAATAATAATAATAATAATAGAAAATCAAGGCTGGTATATAAATCTAATAAATAAAAATAACAGCAACAATAATAAAATCAGTCATTGTTATTTGATTTAATGTACCCTTTAAAAATATAGGAATGGGGGAAGGCAAATTCCTTCCTGTTATTTGGACCCTGTTATAAGAAAAACTGCTCCCTTTCCCTTATGGGGTATTCCAGAGCCCAACCCTATCAGTAGAAGAAAACAGAGGCCAGCCAGAGTACATTGAGAAGCATAGTTTGATCTTTATTCAAGGAACTGTTACAACAGGGTCCCCATTCACCACACAGGAGGGAGGAGAACCCATAGCAATGGTGTGCAAGCCCTTATATAAACTTTTGAAATTGCCCACCTTGTAGCCCAAGACATCCCCCCCAAAAAAAATAACATCATACATACATCACAGAAGGAGGCAGTCTGCAGCAGAAGTCCTGCCTGCCAGGATACCTGATAATAGTCACTGATTGCATTACCTGGGCAGCCTGGCCATTTGCCTCCCTTACTGCACAGGAATATCTGAGGTCATTGGGAGAGTCAAAATGGCTTCAGGATTGCTCTCCTGTGCTATTTCGGACACATGGTTCATATATTTAGATAGGTGTGCATTTATGAATATTTCTTCTAAATTTGAGACCTTAAAATTCTTATAGCAACCAGAACAACTCTGTATTTTACCCCTCTGTCTTGGAACATAAACGTCATTGTGGACTCTATCCTTTAATAATGGCCTCGGAGCTCCTTTTAAGTGCCCTGCTGCTAAATCAGGCCATTGGCCTACCTTGCCCCAGGCTGCCTACCCCAGAGGTAGCCTTTGTGGTGACTTCCAGATTTTGTGGACTCCAACTCCCATGAGCCCCAGAAAGCACGGCCAATTGTCGGGAATGATGCGAGTTGCAGTCTACCACATCTGGACTATTTTTAGCCTGTTTCAAGATTGAGGATTGAGCGCGGGTGGCGCTGTGGGTTAAACCACAGAGCCTAGGGCTTGCCGATCAGAAGGTCAGCAGTTCGAATCCCCGCGACGGGGTGAGCTCCCGTTGCTTGGTCCCTGCTCCTGCCAACCTAGCAGTTCGAAAGCACGTCAAAGTGCAAGTAGATAAATAGGTACCGCTGCAGCGGGAAGGTAAACGGTGTTTCCGTGCGCTGCTCTGGTTCGCCAGAAGCGGCTTAGTCATGCTGGCCACATGACCTGGAAGCTGTACGCCTGCTCCCTCGGCCAATAATGCGAGATGAGCGCCGCAACCCCAGAATCAGTCACAACTGGACCTAATGGTCCCTTTACCTTTTTAAGATTGAGGAAACTGTGGTCCCCCCAGATATTGTTGAACTCCAGCATCCCTGACCCTGCTGGCTGGGACTGATGGTATCTGAAGGTATACCGTATATTCCGGCGTACAAGACAACTTTTTAATCCCGGAAAATGTTCTCTAAAATCGGGGGTCGTCTTGTATGCCGGGTATAGTTTTTCAGGCGGCGTGATGCGGGGTTCTGCCCCACAGCTGGCTGGGTGTGTGCGCCGCCTCAGCCGCCATGGAGCGCGACGGGCTCCTGTGTGGGGAGAGGGGAGGCTCTCCCCACCGCTCCAGCTGCTGCCGCCGCCACCTCAGCCGCCACGGAGCCCGGGCTGGGCGTGGGCGGCGAGCACGACGGGCTCCTGTGCGGTGAGAGGGGAGGCTCTCCCCGCCGCTCCAGCCGCCGCCATCTCAGCCGCCACGGAGCCCGGGCTGGGCGAGTATACCCCAAGCTCTGTTTTTTAACATAAAAAGTTGGGGGTCGTCTTATACGCCCAATCGCCTTGTACGCTGGAAAATACGGTACTTCATTAGCAATCATAAGGAGGAGGGGAAAGAAAGATGTGTTCCTATCGGTCTGATGCTCTTTGGTTTGTTTTACATTTACAAATGACAAAGGCAGAATGGCAGAAGGGAGAAGATGATTTGCTTTCTGAGACAGAGACTCTCACCAGGCCAAAATCCAAGCCACAGCAAAAGCGGCTTTGGTTGCTGTTGTTGTTGCATTTTAGGACTGCTTCGTAACTGCCCTTTGTTTTACTTTCCTTTTGCAGGGCTCTGGGAAGGGTCTTGCTAAAATGAGAAAGTGCCTCGTCCGGCGTAAACCGCCCGATCTAGAACCAAGCAGCCAAACTTTGGCAGTCGGCGAAAGCGATGTCGAAGCAGCAGCCTCCTCCAAGAGCGACCTTGTGATCCTGGAGCATTCGTACTCGGCACCAGCAAGCCCAGGTGAAGCCAGCCAGTCGATGCCACAAAAGTTCATAATAAACGACAGGCCTCTGTGAAAGATGCTCAGCTTGGTGGTGCTAAGCAGAAGAATGTTTTATTTTTTGGAGGGGGGAGAGAAGCGTTCAAAGCCCACTCCTTCCTGCAAAGACCTTGGAACGACCCCTGTGTCCTTATAGCCTACGGCAGGGGTCCCCAAACTAGAGCCAGGGGGACGGATGCGGCCCAATTGCCTTCTAAATCCAGCCTGCGGACGGTCCGGGAATCAGCATGTTTTTACATGAGTAGAATGTGTGCTTTTATTTAAAATGCATCTCTGGGTTATTTGTGGGGCTTCGTTCATATTTTTTTTTCAAAATATAGTCTGGCCCCCCACAAGGTCTGAGGGACAGTGGACCGGCCCCCTGCTGAAAAAGTTTGCTGACCCCTGGCCTATGGAAACGAAACCAAAATACAGTGGAACCTCAGTTCCCGAATGCCTGCGTTGTCGTACGTTTTGGTTCTCGAACGCCGAAAACCCGGAAGTAAATGCTTCCATTTTAGAACATTTTTCGGAACCCGAATGTACAACGCAGCTTCCGCAATAAGCTCTTGCAACCAATGGGAAGCCCCGCCTCGGTTTTCGAACATTTCGGAAGCCAAACAGGCATCCGGAACAGATTTCGTTCGAGAACCGGGGTACCACTGTACGTGTAACTCAGCCTAGTCTGGCGCCCTCTTGCTAGGGCTGCTGGGAGTTGTAGTCCACAATGGTTGAAGGGCACCAGGTTGGGGAAGGGTGATGCAACAGTGACCTAGCATGAGTCCCGGGGGCCAGGTAAAATGCCATTGGGGGGCCACATTTGGCTCCCAGCCCTGCACAGTCCTCCACCACTGTTCTGCATGAATTTTATACCGGTGCTGTGTTGGTCTGTGTTGCTTTTACGCTGTATGAATTCAATTTTAATAAGCATTTTCCTATTTATTACTGGTGCCTTTTATAATTTCTTGTAAACCACACAGAGGGAAGGGCTGTAGTTCAATGCATGTTCATCTGCCTGTGTTCTATGAGTAGGGCTGAGGAAACCTCCTTGCCTGAAATCAGGGTGGATTTGATTTAAAAATCAAATCGATTTAAATCACGATTTAAATTGCTATCACTAGTCAGTAAGACTTGATTTATGGTAAAACTTTTTTTTACAGAAAGACTCATTCTTGCTGGTATAATCTTAATATTTACAACCAGATGAAGGTTTCATTTTTGGAATAATAAATTTCCAGAGTAGTCTTTACAGTTATATAAAAAATTACTGATTTGGTTATACATAGGCAGATAATTATGAAAGTATTGTGAGGGTTAATAAGTTAACTGTTTATATTTGGACAACATTTCTGCTGTACTTTATTAGAAGGAGAAAAGTAATCATTTCCGTAATAACAATTTAAACAATTTATTTAGCTAAAACAATAACATTATAGCATATGTATCCATGTTTGTTAACTGATGTGGTTAAACAATAAAAAAAAACAGACTGAGTTTTAGCACACATGAAAAACTTAAATGAAATCCTTATTTCCTGATGAATTGTCTTTGGACTATAATGTAACTTAAACAGAAAACTATTTTTAGAAAGATTTTTCCTCCAAAAGCATTTTATTTTAAAAATCCGATTTTAAAATAAAATAAAATAAAATATTTATATATATTTTTTAAAAAAATCATTGATTTTTATCCACCCTGCCTGAGATCTTTGGCAGCTGCTGCCAGTCAGTGTAGACAGTATAGAACTATATAGCCCAGTGGTCTGGCCTTGCACAAAGCAGCTTCCTTTGTGTCATGATAGAGGAATGAATGGATGGATAATGTGTAGCTTTTGCTCTAGTACGGAAAACTGTCCCCCCAACTCGCCTCAAGATCAATTTTTATGTGGCATGCCCCCCTTTCCCCTCCAGCCTCTTCCGCCTTGGATCTCCGGGTGACTTTGATCCGGGAGAAAAGCAGCGCCGCAGACTCGGAGGCGAGGAAAAGCCCCCGGCTCCTCCAGGCGAGGATCAGGAGAGAATGCAGGGAGAGGTCGGGGCCAAACGTCCCGGAGGAGCCCATCGACAACTCGGACGCCCAGCGCCAGCACTTCCGCCAGTTCCGCTACGAGGAGGTCCGAGGGCCCCGGGAGCTTTGCAACCGGCTCTGGGACCTTTGCCACCAGTGGCTGAAGCCCGGGAAGCACAGCAAATTGCAGATGTTGGAGCTGGTGATCCTGGAGCAGTTCCTGGCCATCCTGCCCCGGGAGATGCAGGACTACGTCAAGGAAGAGGGACCCACGGACTGTGACCACGCCGTGACGCTGGCGGAGGATTTCCTACAGAGTCAGCAAGAGGCAGAGGTGAGACCCTTTTGTTCCAGTTGGCGATTCCAGTGGGCTTTGCTCAGATCCTCTGATGGAGCGATTCTGGTCCCCGGTTGAGCCTTCAGTGTGGTCGTTCCTCCCCCCCCCCATCATTTTTATTAAGTCTCCAAAAATATTTCAAAGCATTTCTCAACATCTACATTTTTTAAAAAACATGCAAAGTTTATTCGTCACTTCCCACCTCTCCTTTCCTGATGTTTTTTCTTCTTATTATTCTCCTTTTTATTAGCTGTTTTATAACACACATATTTTTATTGTCTAAACCCCGCTACCAATAAATGTTTCCACTGCTTATGCTTATGCTTCAAATCCTGCCAGCAACTTCATATATGGGTGATAATTTGATAGATTGTCCATCAGTGGCCTCCATTCTTACTTAAACACTTCTGTCCTCTTTAATTTGGCAGTTACCTTCGCCATTTCTTCAGTGTGGCAGTTCCTGCCCTGAGGAACTCCCCACCACTAGAGGCTAGGGCTAGGCAGAAATCACCCCTACTTGCGTCAGCTACTGGCCTTGATGGCTGTGCTCTGCCTCCACAATTAAGAGGCAGTAAAACTTTTGAGGGCCAGTTGTTGTTGTTGTTGTTGTTTTGTTGTTTTGTTAACTCCAAGGAAAGTGAGTCCCCAACCTCCTGAGGGAGACTATTCCCCTGTCAAACAGCTCTTACGGTCAGAAAGCTTTTCCTGTTATTTAGTCAGAATCTCTTTTCTTGTAACTTGAAGTCAATGGTTCAAATCCTACCCTCCAGAGCAGGACAAAAAAAAAAGCTTGTTCCCTCTTCCATGTGACAGCCCTTGAAATATGGCTATCCTATCTCCTCTCAGTCTCCTCTTTTCCATGTTGAACATACCCAGCTCTGAGTGGCCTGGACCCAGGTGGCGCTGTGGGTTAAACCACAGAGCCTAGGGCTTGCTGATCAGAAGGTCAGCGGTTCGAATCCCTGCGACGGGGTGAGCTCCCGTTGCTCGGTCCCTGCTCCTGCCCACCTAGCAGTTCGAAAGCACGTCAAAGTGCAAGTAGATAAATAGGAACCGCTCTGGCGGGAAGGTAAATAGCGTTTCCGTGCGTTGCTCTGGTTCGCCAAAAGCGGCTTAGTCATGCTGGCCACATGACCTGGAAGCTGTACGCCGGCTCTCGGCCAATAAAGCGAGATGAGCGTCGCAACCCCAGAGTCGGACACGACTGGACCTAATGGTCAGGGGTCCCTTTACCTTTTACCTGAGTGGCCTAAGTCCTACTCAGAGTAGACCCTGTTGAAATCAATACAGTGGTACCGGTACCTCTGGTTGCGAACGGGATCCGTTCCGGAGCCCCTTTCGCAACATGAAAAGCTCGTATCCTGAAGCGCCGAATCTGCGCATGCTCGCCGTGTGATTCTGTGCTTCTGCGCATGCGTGTGACATCATTTTGCGCGTCTGCGCATGCGCAAATTGCCGAACCCGGAAGTAACCCGTTCCGGTACTTCCGGGTTCGGCGCGTTCGTATCCCGTGATGAACACAACATGAAGCATTTGTAACACGAGGTACGACTGTAGACCTAACTTAGCCACATTCATTAACTTCAGTGGGTCTACGTTGAGTAGGGCTAGCATTGGAGACAGCCCTGGTTGGAGCTGCCCTCTCATACCTCCCTCCTTAAACTCAGGGTCGTGGTTTTGAATCCCGCATTGGGCAAAAGATTCCTCGGAGTCATCTATGACTCTATCATAGAATCATAGAATCATAGAATCATAGAGTTGGAAGAGACCACAAGGGCCATCCAGTCCAACCCCCTGCCAAGCAGGAAACACCATCAAAGCATTCCTGACAGGTGGCTGTCAAGCCTCTGCTTAAAGACCTCCAAAGAAGGAGACTCCACCACACTCCTTGGCAGCAAATTCCACTGTCGAACAGCTCTTACTGTCAGGAAGTTCTTCCTAATGTTGAGGTGGAATCTTCTTTCTTGTAGTTTGAATCCATTGCTCCGTGTCCGCTTCTCTGGAGCAGCAGAAAACAACCTTTCTCCCTCCTCTATATGACATCCTTTTATATATTTGAACATGGCTATCATATCACCCCTTAACCTTCTCTTCTCCAGGCTAAACATACCCAGCTCCCTAAGCCGTTCCTCATAAGGCATCGTTTCCAGGCCTTTGACCATTTTGGTTGCCCTCCTCTGGACACGTTCCAGCTTGTCAATATCCTTCTTGAACTGTGGTGCCCAGAACTGGACACAGTATTCCAGGTGAGGTCTGACCAGAGCGGAATACAGTGGTACTATTACTTCCCTTGATCTAGATGCTATACACCTATTGATGCAGCCCAGAATTGCATTGGCTTTTTTAGCTGCTGCATCACACTGTTGACTCATGTCAAGTTTGTGGTCTACCAAGACTCCTAGATCCTTTTCACTTGTACTACTCTCAAGCCAGGTATCACCCATCCTGTATTTGTGCTTTTCATTTTTTTTGCCCAAGTGTAGTACTTTACATTTCTCCCTGTTAAAATTCATCCTGTTTGCCTTGGCCCAGTTCTCTAATCTGTTAAGGTCATTTTGAAGTGTGATCCTGTCCTCTGGGGTATTAGCCACCCCTCCCAATTTGGTGTCATCTGCAAACTTGATCGGGATGCCCTCAAGCCCATCATCCAAGTCATTGATAAAGATGTTGAATAAGACTGGGCCCAAGACAGAACCCTGTGGCACCCCACTAGTCACTTCTCTCCAGGATGAAGAGGAGCCATTGATGAGCACCCTTTGGGTTCGGTCAGTCAGCCAGTTACAAATCCAATGAATGGTAGCATTGTCTAGCCCGCATTTTACCAGCTTCTTTACAAGAATATCATGGGGCACCTTGTCAAAGGCCTTGCTGAAATCAAGATAGACTACATCCACAGTGTTCCCTTCGTCTACCAGGCTTGTAATTCTGTCAAAAAATGAGATCAGATTAGTCTGACATGACTTATTTTTCAGAAACCCATGCTGACTTTTAGTGATCACAGCGTTCCTTTCTAGGTGCTCACAGACCGTTTGCTTAATGATCTGCTCTAGAATCTTTCCTGGTATTGATGTCAGGCTGACTGGGCGGTAATTGTTTGGGTCCTCTCTTTTCCCCTTTTTGAAAATAGGGACAACATTTGCCCTCCTCCAGTCTGCTGGGACTTCACCTGTTTTCCAAGAATTCTCAAAGATTACTGCCAGTGGTTCTGAAATCACCTCTGCCAGTTCTTTTAATACTCTGGGATGTAGTTCATCTGGCCCTGGAGACTTGAATACATCTAAACTAGCCAAGTGTGCTTGTACTACCTCCTTACTTATTCTGGGCTGTGTTTCCCCTGCTGAATCATCTGCTCCATATTCTTCAGGTCGGGCATTGTTTTCTTTTTTGGAGAAGACTGAGGCAAAGAAGGTATTGAGGAGTTCTGCCCTTTCTGCGTCCCCTGTTCGCATTTCACCTTCTTCTCCTCTAAGTGACCCCACTGTTTCCTTGTTCTTCCTTTTGCTACGGACATACCCATAAAAACTCTTTTTATTGCTTTTAACCTCTCTAGCAAGCCTGAGTTCATTCTGTGCTTTAGCTTTTCTGACTTTGTCTCTACATGTGCTGGCTATTTGTTTGAATTCCTCTCTGGTGGTTTCCCCCTTTTTCCATTTCTTGTACATATCCCTTTTAAATCTTAACTCAGTTAAAAGTTCATTATAATAATAATAATAATAAACTTTTATTTATATCCCGCCCTTCCCCGCCAAAACCGGGCTCAGGGCGGCTAACAATCAAATACAAATATAAAAACACAGATTAAAAATACAGATATAAAATACACTTTAAAACTTAAAAATTTTGAATTTTAAAAGTTACACTAACAAATTACCCCAAAAGCCAAACGGAACAGCTCCGTTTTACAAGCCCTGCGAAAGGGTGCTAACTCTTGCAGGGCCCTCGTTTCTTGTGGCAGATCATTCCACCATATCGGGGCCAGAACCGAAAAAGCCCTGGCCCTGGTGGCTGCCAACCTGACCTCCTTATGACCTGGGATCTCCAGAAGGTTATTATTTGATGACCTCAAGGTCCTACCTGGGGCATACCAGGAGAGACGGTCCCTTAAGTACGAGGGCCCTAGGCCGCGTAGGGCTTTAAAGGTTAAGACCAGCACCTTAAACCTGATCCTGTACTCCACCGGGAGCCAGTGCAGCTGATAAAGCACTGGATGAATGTGATCTCGCGGCAAGGCCCCCGTAAGGAGCCTTGCTGCGGCATTCTGCACCCGCTGGAGTTTCTGGGTCAGCTTCAAGGGCAGCCCTGCATAGAGCGAGTTACAATAATCTAGTCTGGAGGTGACCGTCGCATGGATCACTGTGGCCAGGTCAGGGCGAGAGAGGTAGGGGACCAACTGCCTAATACGGCGGAGATGGAAAAATGCCACCTTTGCTGTGGCTGCAACCTGCGCCTCCATGGAGAGGGAGGCGTCAAAGGTTACCCCCAGACTCTTGACAAGAGGCGCTGGCACTAATTGAACGCCTGCAAGGGTTGGGGGTTGGCCCCCCAACCCCATGTCGTCCCGACCTAGCCAAAGGACCTCTGTCTTCGAAGGATTTAACTTTAATCGGCTCCCACGCATCCATCTAGCCACAGCTTCCAAACACCTGGCCAGTGTGTCTGGGACTATGTCGGGACAGCCGTCCATCAACAGATAAAGCTGGGTGTCATCAGCATATTGATGACAACCCATCCCAAAGCTCCGGACAATCTGGGCGAGAGGGCGCATAAAGATGTTAAAAAGCATTGGGGAGAGAATTGCACCTTGCGGCACTCCACACACCAAGGAGTGCCGCGGGGACATCTCATTCCCTAGCGCTACTCTCTGTCCCCGACCTGAGATAAAGGAGCGCAGCCATTGTCGGACTGTGCCCTGAATCCCCACGTCGGCAAGGCGGTGGTCTAAAAGTTCATGATCGACCATATCGAAGGCTGCTGACAAATCTAAGAGAATCAGCAGTCCCGATCCGCCTCGATCCAGTTGTCTACGGAGATCATCCGTTAGCGCGACCAAAGCCGTTTCAGTCCCATAGCCAGGGCGAAAGCCGGACTGAAATGGATCCAAAGCCGATGTTTCCTCCAGAAACCCACTAAGTTGTTCAGCAACCGCTCTCTCAATTACCTTACCCAAGTACGGAAGATTCGAGACCGGGCGGTAATTGGATAGATCTAAAGGATCTAAAGAAGTTTTCTTTAAGAGCGGACGCACCACTGCCTCTTTCAACTCCCCTGGGAAGGTCCCTGTGCCAAGGGACAAGTTGATAATCTCACCCAGGGGGGCCCGCACCTCGTCCGGGCACGCTCTAATCAGCCAGGACGGGCACGGGTCAAGGGGACAGGTGGTGGGCCTTCCAGCTCGGAGGAATCTGTCTACATCGGCAGGGAGTATCCGATCAAAGTGGTCCAATACTGGGCCCGAAGACAGTCGAGGGGCCTCTAGCTCCGTTATTGTATCCAAATTGGCAGGGAGGTCATGGCGGAGCTGCAAGACTTTCTCCGCGAAAAAGCTCGCAAATGCCTCACAGCTA
The DNA here is from genome assembly GCA_034641385.1 of Darevskia mixta. NCBI lineage: Eukaryota > Metazoa > Chordata > Lepidosauria > Squamata > Lacertidae > Darevskia > Darevskia mixta. Next base: position 1,308,619 of record JAWWNH010000176.1, on the reverse strand, counting down.
TGGGTCAAATTCATATTTAAATTTGGTTGTTCCTCTAGGGTTGTTAGAGACCTGATTATTCTAAAGAGTTGTGCTGGGCGAGAGCTAGCGGATGCAATGGAAGCTGAGAAGTAGGACCTCTTTGCCGCTTTCACTGCCATCTCATAGGTTTTCATAAACATCCTATAAGATGTTCTTGAAGCTCCGTCGCGAGCACGCCGCCATACTCGCTCTAGCCGTCTGAGATCCCGTTTCATTTTCCGAAGCCCCTCGGTAAACCAAGGGGTCCGGTTTCGGCGGGGTCGCAGAGGGCGCTTAGGTGCGATCTCATCGATGGCTGCCAAGAATCGGTTATTCCAATCCCTGACAATATCATCTAATGAGTCGCCAGGGGGGGCAGGGTCCCGCAAAGCCTGGCGGAATCTATCAGGATCCATCAGCCTTCGCGGGCGAGCCAAAATAAGCTCGCCACCCAAGCAGGGGAGGAGCTGAAAGTCAATCTCGGCTCTCAGGGCATAGTGATCAGACCATGGCACTTCCACAGATGGGAGCATGATCACATCTATGCCAGCACCAAAAATCAAATCCAGCGTGTGGCCTGCTTGATGAGTGGGGCCCAAAACAAATTGGGAGAGCCCTAGTGTCGCCATGGAAGTCACTAGGTCCAGAGCCTGTGAGGAGGGAGTGGCATCGGCATGGACGTTGAAGTCTCCCAGAACCAATAGGTTTGGGAACTCCAAGGCCCAGCCCGCCACCACCTCCAGCAGGTCTGACAGGGTGGCTACTGGTGCGCTGGGTGGTCGGTACACCAGCCAGACAGCCAAGCTCTCCTTGGAACCCCACATCAGACCAACACATTCAATGCCGGAGATCGTCGGTACTGGCAGAGCCCTGAAAGGACAACCCTCTCGGATTAACAATGCTACTCCTCCCCCCCGACCCACGGTCCGTGATTGGTGGAGGACGGAAAAACCTGGAGGTGCTAGCTCGTTCAGGAAGATTACTTCACCTTCTCGCACCCAGGTCTCCGTCACGCAGGCCAGGTCAACCGCCAGTGAGATAAAAAAGTCCCGCATGGTGGCGGTTTTATTGCCAATGGACCTGGCATTGCACAACACCAATGACGGAGGTGGGCAATCCCTGCTCACCCTACCCTCGTCCTTCGGGATGGGGCGTAAATTGGAAGGGGTTCGAGCTTTATTGTATCTCAAAGCCCTTCGCCCATAGTGATATCTAGCCCCACCGCCATACCTCCTTAGCCCTTCCATACTGGGGATCCCAAAAATAAGCTTCTGCATTTTATTGGGTACAGCGGATGTTAGAGAGGAATGATAAGGAGCGGGAGAAGCCCCTAATAAGGAGGTTGGTTTAGGGAGTATATTTTGATCATTCAAGCTTCTGTCCTTTCTGGTCTTCTGTCAGTCGACCTCTTGGATGGACTCTGTCCAACCGTCATGATCTACTAAAATTGCTCCGTTTTTAGAGCTTGGCAGCGCGATTTCGGCCTTATGTACTATCAGTTTAGATGTTGGGGGAAGTGCTGGAGAGCCCATTTCGTCCGGTGACAGGTAAAGACATGCGAGCCATTCCTCTTTTGTTAGAGGCTTTGAATCTCCTTTAGCATAATTAAAGTACAGAGAAGTGGGAGAGTCTACAAAAGGTAAGCACTTTCCTATGACAGAGGATTTATCGATTAGTGTGTCTTGCAATTTCTGAGTTTGTTCTAAATTAGTCAAGAGACACTGTTCATTTTCATCTATATTGATGCTCTCTGTCTTTTTTTCTGGGTTTAGGATTTTTTGATGTTGAATCTTGACTTTGGTAGTATTCGGCTGAATTAGCTTGGCAGTTTCTGCTGCACTGGGCTTTGCGAAGCCAAGTTTGTCGCTAGTTATCTTGCATTTCTCTAAGAGGGGAAAAGGGGGTCCGGTGTCCTCAAAAAAGCGAAATGTACGTATCCCCTTTCTCCCTAATTTGTCTTTATTCACCAGTACTCGCTTTGCTGCCATCCAATCCTTAAAGGTCACCAATACCCTATTTTGTATACTGTCATATGGGAGAAATGATATTTTACGGATATTTTCTAAACATATAATTTCGCCGATGGCTTGGAAGATCTTTCTCCGAATGTTGCCTTTCCTTTGTTCTTGTGTTAACGGAAAAGTGTGGCTGGAAAAGGTTGTAAAAATCAACTTAAGTTTGTTTAACGTGAGGTTCCAGCCTTTTCGTCGTATTCTAGAGGGCAACATTTCCTCTTGGGTAGGACGCTCAGTTCCTCCGCTGGCCCAGTTTTGTGGAGTAATCTGTTTAGTTGTCTGGAGATCATTGTTAGGAGCTGTGCTTGAGGCTTTTTTTGGGGTCGTCATGGGAGCTGTAATGTTAGAGGGTGTTGGAGAGATTACTTGCTTTCTTATATCTTCAGTTGAGAGTAATGTGGGCCCGGCTGTATTTTGAGGCGTAGCCTCAAGTTGTTTTGTTGGGTCCTTTGGTCTTTGAATATTTCCTTTCTGTGATGTATAGGAATTTTTTGGTGTAAGGGTTTCCAGTAGGTTAAAAAGTTTTAAAAAGTTCATTTTCCTGTACTGATAGTACAGATTGCCTGGGCGGCGACCCGTTTTAATATTTTTAGTCTTTTTAATGTTTTTAATCTTTTTCTTTCGCTTTATGTATGTTTGGGAACCTCTCTTTTGTATATTGCTGTTGGTCTCTTCGTTTAGCTGAGTCTTATCACTATTTGCAAGGTTGTTAGACTCCCTATGCGGTATCAACAGGTCTTGTTTTTTAATTAGGTCAATTAAAGTAGAGAGAAGCGCCAGACTCTCTCGTTGAAAGGTTTTGACTGACTCAATTTCATTATCAAACCGTGAAGAGAGCTTACTGAACAAGTCTTTAAACATCCCGGCTAGGATATAATATAAATTTTCCATATGATGTGACCATATGCTATCTTGCCATGTTTCCAAAAGGTGGCATTGAGGGTCTCTTAAGTCCTTGTCAGGGGGGGTATGGGAGAAGGTTCTGCTTGGTCCGTTTGCCAAGCTGGCAGTTAGCAATTCTTGCTCTTGGGTCCGCGCCTGATCCAACCCAGTGACTTGGTCCGCGGACCCTCTCATTTCTAGCACAGCTTGACTCTCGTAGTCCTCCTTATCCTCATTTGCCAACGCCGCTTGCTGCAGCTCAGTTGCCAGGTCTATTGCAGTTCCTCTGTTATTTACTATATCTTCCTTTCTATCCCAGAGGCGTTCTACCGACCATTCAAATGGGGGCGAGCAAATGGGAAGGGATTTTTCCAAATTACCAAGGTCTTTATCCCTTGATTTAAAGAAGGAAGGGATCTTGGTTTGCTTTTTAACCATAGGACTGCCCTTGTCAGGTAAAATGCCCAGATCTTTATAGCATTTCCTTGTCAGTACCATTGTACGTTTTCTGAAGTTGAGGAGTTTAAGGCCACTTTAGCTTTAACAAGCTCACAGTTCGGTTGGGAGGTTGCCACGAAGGGGAGAATTTAGAATCTGGCAAGTGCGTCTTTCAACTCCCTTAGGTCCTTTGTTGATAAGACTGAGAAACTTTATAAGTTTAATTTGCTTGCTCAGGACTGGGACGCTTTCTCCGGCACTTTATCAGCTTAATTAGCTTGGGTTTATTTTGAAGCAGTCTTACTCACGGTCATTACTCGCAGAGACGAAGAGAAGAGGGAGTTTGCACGGGCGCCATCTTAGAGGACAGATAGATAGCCACCCTGGCTTCTTTAGGCACCTTCCATGTTTTCGTCTCATTGGTACTGCTTGAAGTTGTGCTTTTAATATCTCCCTTTTAACAAACTCCCATCCATCATGAACTCCCTTCCCTTTTAGTATTACTGACCATGGGATCACACCCAGCATTTCCCTAAGTTTTCTGAAGTCGGCTTTCTTAAAGTCTAGAATTTGAGTCTTAGTATGCTTGGTTGCTCCTTTCTGATGTATAATAAACTCCAGAAGAGCATGATCACTCCCACCTAATGATCCTGCCACTTCTACCCCACTAACCAGGTCATCACTATTGGTTAGGACCAGATCTAAAATGGCTGATCCTCTTGTTGCTTCTCCCACTTTCTGGACAATGAAATTGTCTGCAAGGCCAGTGAGGAATCTGTTCGACCTTATGCTCTTGGCTGAGTTTGACATCCAACAAATATCAGGATAGTTGAAATCCCCCATTACTACTATCTCATTTCCTTTTGAATGCTTGGTCATCTGTTCCAGGAAGGTCATCTGTTCTATGATCCACTTGCGCTCTCTCTCTCTCTGCCCCGTTTCAGGAGGGGGTGACTGATTTGTCCAAAGCAAAGAAGACTCCCTCGCAATCTCGGCGTACACCACAAGCCAGAAGAATTGTCAAGAAAGAGGACTGGGATGCTGCCACGCTGGGTAAGAGTTTCTTGTGTCTCTGTCATGGGGGAGTATACAGGTCTTGGGACAAGATTAACCCCTGGCTCTTCTCACACCAGGCCGAAACTTTTGAGAACTTGCTTTCGCAATCTGCTAGTCCTCTGTGAGGGAAGCACTTGTCTCCAGCCTCCCTTTTACTAACACGCTCCCATTTGCAGACGGCATTTGAGGCAGGCACAAAGAGATCCTGCCAAACAAACAAACAAACAAATAAATAATAAATATTATAATGGAGGACCACAGTTTATTTTTAAAAAACTATCTATCTATCTATCAAACTATCTATAAATCTATCCATCTCTTTAGAACAATAAAAATATAATTTTAATTTGTATTTATAGCCTGCTTTTCATCAAATGGTCTCAGATGAGTTACAGAAATATAGCAATCAAACTCACTACAATATATAATTGGAATACTTGCCTTTGACTTTCAGGTGTCTCTCGATAGGCCTATGTAGTTGTTTATAGTTTTCTCGAGTAGCTGCTCCCTTGGTCGGTTGTTCTGTTAGGGTTGCCATATGTCCAGAATAATAATAATTGTTATCATTATTGTTCTTTTATTATTTGTACCCCGCCCAACATATAAAAAAAGCATAATAAAACATCACAAGTTAAATCATCTGCTTCCTTCCTTTCTGGGGGAGGGACAGGCTTGTTCATTCTGGAATTAATTCCATTTATTTCCCCCCCTCTCTCCTCTAGAAGACGTGACTGTGAGCGACAGCCGGGCGGACGCCGTTCCAGAGGAGGCCCCTGTGCCAGAAGAAGTCGTATCTCAGGAGGAAGTCTCCACCGTGGTTGAGGCTGCTGAAAGTGGGTCCCCATTATGGATATTCGGGGTAGTTACAGGGGGTCCCCGTATCGCCAGGCACGCCTCTATTGGAGACAGTGTCGTATAATGGTTAGAGCTGGGGGGGGGAACCTGTGGACTCCAACTCCCATCATCCCTAGTCACTGGCCATACCTGCAAGGGCTGATGGGATTTGGAGTCCGGGCGACGTGTGGGGCCAATGCGACAGGGCGACTTTTTCGGGGGGGGGGGGCAATGATTTTCCTTCTCTCTGGCCTACCCCACAGGGTGGTTGCAGAGGAAAACCAAATGTGTTTGATTTGAGTTTGCTGGAAGGAAGCTGAGCTAAAAATGTCGCCGTAATGTAAAAACAGGTGGATGTTTACCTGAGAGTAAGCCTCATTAAACTCAGTAGGGCTTACATCTGAGGAGACATATATAGGTTTCCGCAGCTAGTGAACACGCTTCCCTGCGTCAAGGCATAGAAGGCTTGGATACAGTGTTCATATTATTATTATTATTATTATTATTTTAAAAAATAAATCCTGTCACAGGATTATTTGGGGGATGGGATTCGCAATATCATTAGGCCTAAAAAATAAGACACTTTTCTGCTCGGTCGAAGCCTGTCAGGATTCAGAAAGGGACCAGGCGAAAAGCTCTTAAGTCATTATGGTTTTGTTGCTGCGAAACATGTATGCACACAGTGATAAAACGGTGTCGAAATAACTGTATAAATAAATAAAATTAACAAGCCGGCCTTGGGTTGGAATTTGGCTCCCTTTTACCTCCTCCCTTTATTTAACAAAATTAATATATCGCTTAAGGAGCTGCGCCTCAAAGTGGTTTACATGAAATATAAAATAATGTGTTAAAATTGCCAGTAAAACCAGATGTTGAAAAACGAGCTAGCCTCAAAAAATTTTAAATGTAGTTTTAAAATATAGGGTTGTAGCCAACTAAATTCTACACTGAGTAGATCCATTGACAGCAATTAATTTTAGTCATTAACTTCATTGGGTCTGCTCTTGAGTTGGACTAGTTTTGGATGCCATCTTTTTGTCTAGACTTTCCCTGACCCATAAGATCAGATTATTTCAGATTTCCAGTTTTTACTTGTTCCTCATTTGTAATGCTATTTACCTGGTTTTTTTTGTTTGTTTTTTTGTATACTGCTTAGGGTTTTGTTTTTTGTTTTTTTTAAATGGTTTCGAAAAGCTTTTAAATAAAACAGTAAATAAATAACTTTGAGTAACGAATGAGGGGCATAGCTTGTGGGCCGACAAAGCGAAGCATAACTCTTCTTGACATGAGGGAATTTGTTATAGTTACGTAAAAGTCTAGCAGGAACCGAAAATGAGCAGCCGATAGGAAATAAAGAGGAAGGAAAAAATTTGGGGGGGGGGATCAAGAATAAAATGCTGAAATATTTTAAGTTTTCAAAATGTAATTTGGAAATGTGCGTAATATTGAGCAGCTCATAAGGGTGGGAAAGGCAACATCAAGATGGCAGGGTGGGATGTCACTTTTAAATTTGTATTAAATTTGAATTAATGTGATGCTAAATTCATTAAACATTTTAAAAAGCAGTAAAAAGAAACTTTTTTGGGGGGGAGAGAACGAAGGGCACAGCATATGATTCCTTGAGAATTCCCCCTTAGCAGGATTGCAACAGCACTTGTAAGCAAGTATTATGGAGACAATGGAGTTATATAAAACATAGATTATTCAAAAAGATGCAGTAGAAAAGGTTTAATAATAGGACCCCATGGAGGGGAGGTGGGAAGTCCAGAGATTCAGAGGAATCTGTAAATGTGGGTATGTATGGTTGTATTGCTATAATTTTATACTTCTAAAACCAAATAAAAAAAAATATTTAAAAATAAAATAAAACCCCCCTTTCAAAATGCCACCCCTTCAAAATACCACTGCCGGCTCCCCAGATTCCCTGGGCAAGGTGAATGAATGCATGCTCTCTTGAAAGCAACAATTTATTAGCATGCTTCCCTGTTCAGACAGCCTCCACAGCAGCGCATGTGGTAAGAGATCCAAAGCAGGCCCTGGTTCAGATCTGAACTCAGCGGCGACTAGAGTTTGCCAAGTAACTTTGGGACAGTGACTATTTCTTGGTGTCACCGTGTTGTTGTGAGGTTGATCATCAGGGGAGAGCTTGGCATGTCCCCTTGAGTTCCTTGAGAGAGGCGAGGGGGAAGTCGATGTATAAATTCAAGCAGCAAATAAACCGAGGCTCCGTTTCTCTCGTGTATCTTTGGGGTTTTTTAGCAGGTGCTGTGATGGGGAGCCAAGGCGATCAGGGGAAGTCCTGCGAAGAATTGCCAGGCGGAGGCGAGGACAAAGACATGGAAGAGAACAGAGTGACAGAGAAAGAGGCAATGGCAGGTAGCTGAATAGAAATGAGTAGCGGTAGCCAAGGTTGGTTCTTGGGCTTGCTGCCCATGGTTTGTTTGAGGGGAAACGATAGGCCAAACCATGACTTAGCTCCTGGCATCGCAGCAACCGCGTTCTAGATATTGCTGAACCACCGTTCCCACCGGCATGGCCAGTGGAACACCTTATTTATTTTGTCAAACTTCAGTGCATTTTGGGAAATGGGAGGGGGGACTTATTCTTTGAGAGGGGCCCTGCTTTGAAGACCTACATTGGATCCCGGTATGTTTCCAAGCACAATTCAAAGTGTTGGTGCTGATCTTAAAAGCTCTAAACGGCCTTGGCTCAGCATACCCAAAGTAACGTCTCCACACCTATCGCTCAGCCCGGACACTGAGGTCCGGCTCCGAGGGCCTTCTGGTGGTTCTCTCACTGCGAGAAGTGAGGTTACCGGGAACCAGGCAGAGGGCCTTCTTGGTAGTGGTGCCCACCCTGTGGAATGCCTTCCCATCAGATGTCAAGGAAATGAACAACTGTCTGACTTTTAGAAGACATCTGAAGGCAGCCCTGTTTAGGCAAGTTTTTAATGTTTGATGTTTTATCGTGTTTTTTAATATTCTGTTGGGAGCTGCCCAGAATGGCTGGGGAGGCCCGGCCAGATGGGCAGGGTATACAGTAATAAATAAATTTATTATTATTATTATTATTACTACTACATAAATTTATTATTATTATTATTACTACTACTACTACTACTACTACTACTACCAGATGGGCGGGGTATAAATAATAAATTATTATTGTTAAAATTATTATTATTTATTGCCATGTTATCGATGGGAATATGTGCTTGTCATTCTTATTTCTCGTACTTGTAGCAAATGGGTGGCAAACACCTACTTAATATAGGTTTTAGAAAACATTGGGCCCAGGATTTCGGTGTTTTTCATTTAGCTTGTGTGATTACATCCCATCTTCTTTGTAATTCTTTCATTCAATCCAGCAGGAAACGACCAAGCACAGAAGAACGAAGATGAAAGCTGTCAGGCAGAAGGACCTGGGCAGGCAGGCAGCGGTGCGACATCACTGGAAGACTGTGAAGGCGATGGTTTGCAGGGTCTGAACCTCACTGTTCACGAGAGGTCTCATATAGGGGATAAGCCTTTTGGCTGCTCCAAGTGTGGGAAGAGCTTCAGCCGCAAATCACTCCTTCTCGAACACCGAAGATCTCACCCAGGAGACACGCGATACGGATGTTCCGTTTGTGAAAAAAGGTTCAACAAGCGAGCCCGCCTCATTGCACATGAGAGATCTCATACAGGAGACAAACCCTATCAGTGCTCCGACTGTGGAAAGTCCTTCGGTCAGGAAGCATCCCTTGCTACGCACCAGAGGACCCACACTGGGGAGAAACCGTACGAGTGCCTCGAGTGTGGGAAAAGTTACCCGTGGAAAACATCCCTTGCCGTACATCAGAAAATCCATGCGGGAGAGACCTACACGTGCCCCGTCTGTGAGAAAAGCTTCAACCAGAAATCGTTGCTTAGGATACACAAGAGAATCCACACGGCCGAGAAGCTGTACAAGTGCTCAGACTGCGACCAGAGCTTCACCCTTGAAAAATACCTGAATGCACACAGGGTGAGGGCTCACACCCGAGAGAGGCCGCATGCGTGCGCCCATTGTGACAAAACCTTCATCTTCAAATATTCCCTCATCGAACATCAGAGAATGCACACAGACGAGAGGCCCTTCAAATGCTCAGACTGCGGCAAGCGCTACAACGGGAAAGCAGCTCTCGTCGTACACCAGAATACCCATGCGGGAGAGAAACCCTACCTTTGCCAAGACTGTGGCAAGAGCTTCAAAACCAAATGTGCCTTGACCGGACATGAGAAGCGCCACAAAGGAGAGAAGCCCCACAAATGCTCGCACTGCGACAAAAGCTTCTACTGGAAGCATCGCCTTATTTTACACGAGAGAATCCACACAGGGGAAAGGCCGTACCAGTGCCCCGAGTGCGGGAAAAGCTTCAGGTACAGAAACAACTTGACGAAGCACAAAAGGAACACGCACGAGACCATTCGCACGGGGGACAGGACCTACCAGTGCTCGATCTGCGGCAAAAGCTTCCGATGGCGGCGGAGTTTCATTTTGCACGAGAGAGCCCACACTGGGGAGAAGCCCTACAAGTGCCCGGAATGCGGGAAGAGCTTCATGAGCAGAGTGTCCCTCATAGTTCACAAGAGGATCCACACCGGGGAGAGGCCCTACCAGTGCCCCGAGTGTGGGAAGAAGTTCATTAAAAAACAGGCCCTCAGTAAACACAAGACAGTCCACACAGGGGAGAGGAGATACCTGTGTACCGTGTGCGGACGGAGGTTCTCTAACAAAGGGAACCTGATCAGGCACATGAAAATCCACACTGGCGAGAAGCCGTACGTCTGCCCGATATGTGGGAAAAGTTTCATTCAGAAGGTGTGTCTGATTGAACACGAGCCGACCCACAGCAAAGAGAAGCCCCACGTCTGCCCGGAGTGTGGGAAAAGGTTCAAGCGGAAAAGGGGGTTCTTGTTGCATGTGAGAATGCACAGAGGGGAGGTGCCCCGCGAAAGCCCCAAGAAAAGCGTCAACGGGGGGGAAGCTGTCAGCGGAGGCCCCAAGCCCCCCGCGAAAGAGAAGTCCCACCCCTGTTTGGACTGCGGGAAGAGCTTCCACTCCGAATGCCACCTTATTATGCACCAGAGGACGCACACGGGAGAGAAGCCGTACCAGTGCACCGAGTGCGGGAAGAGGTTCAGCCAGCAGTCGTCCCTCAACACGCACCAGAGAGTCCACACGGGAGAGAAGCCGTCGCTGTGCACCGAGTGCGGGAAGCGCTTCCACAACAAGAGCAACCTGGCGCGGCACCAGCGGATCCACACGGGGGAGAAGCCCTTTGCATGCCCCGAGTGCGGGAAGACCTTCAACCAGAAAGCCTCCCTGGAGGCGCACAAGGCCACCCACAGCAAAGAGAGCCCCTTCTCGTGCGCGGACTGCGGGAAGAGGTTCAAGCTGAAGGTGTCCCTCCTTGTGCACCAGAGGACACACACGGGGGAGAAACCCTACGAGTGCTTGCAGTGCGGGAAAAGGTATATCAGGTGCTCGCAGCTGAGGAGGCACGAAAGGACGCACGTCATGCAGACAGGTGAGAAGGGGCAGGAGGAGGTTGCCGTTGCGATTGCCGTCGTTAATTAAATTTGCATACCGCCCTTCATCCGTAGATCTCGGGGCAGTTGACAAAATTACAATATGAAAAACACAAAACACATAATAAAAATAAGAACAGAAACAAACCAATAACCCCCCCCCTTTCACAATGTATTTTTAAAAGGGCATCGGATGTCAATCAGCCAAAGGCCTGGTTGAATTTTTGCAAATAAACTGTCATAGAATTGTAGAGTTGCAAGGAACCCCCTCCAATGCAGAAATCAGTAAAAGTAGAGGTAGAGTATTGGACTAGGAGCTATGAGAGCAGAATTCAAATACGGCTTTGGCCCCAAAGTTCACTGTGTGACCTTGGGCCAGTCACTGTCTGTTATCCTAACCTACCTCACAGGGTTGTTCTGAAGGGGGGGTCAGGCGGAGAACCTTGTATGCCAGTTTCATCTCCTTGGAGAAAATGGTGGGAGGGCGTTGGTTTATTATTTTTATTTCATAGCATTTATATATTGCTTGATAACGAAGAATCTCAAAGTGGTGGTGGTGGTTGTCAGTAATGCCAATAATAAAAAGAATAATATTAAAGGAATCAACCTGAAAACACTGGATAGGTGAAATGTCTGACTGAAGAAGCTGGTCTCCCTTTCCCCTTCACTGTTTTTGTCATGGCCTCATGGACCACCTGAAATCTCCGCAGTGGGAAGTGGGGGCTGGTCTGTTTACCCCGATTCAGGGATTGTCAGTCTCTGTTTACTCCATCCTGTACTTCTGCCTAGATGATTGTGTTTTGACACAAGCCAAACCACTTTGTCCATTTCAGAGTTGGTTGCTGAACCCGTTGAAGTTACAGAATTTCCTGTGGAAGCAATAAGCACTGCTGTGGTAAGAAATGAATTGTTGTTTTTTCGGTTGCTAGAGAAACTTTAAATATGCTGTCTTCTTTCTGTCTATGGTGAAGTCCCACCGAGCTTTGCGACATGAAGGGATGAGTCTGTAGATACAGTTCCTTTGCCAGCTTCAGCTTGACTGCCATTATTCCTTTGCTTTATTTAATAATTATATTTTTATTATTTATACTCCACCCACCTGGCTAGGTTGCCCTAGCCACTCTGGCCAGCTTCCAATACAGTCGTGCCTTGGTTGTCGAACGCCTTGGTACTCAGACGGTTTGGCTCCCGAACACCGCAAACCTGGAAGTGAGTGTTCCGGTTTGCAAACATTTTTTGGAAGCTGAACATCCGACGCGGCTTCCGATTGGCTGCAGGAAGCTCCTTGGTTTTTGAATGGTTTCGGGAGTCAAATAGACTCCCGGAACGGATTAAGTTTGACAACCAAAGTACCACTGTACATATAAAAACACATATAGTGAAATCAATGTACAAAAACTTTACAGGTGTTGTTTATTACAAGGAACTAGAGCACAGTTAACATTTGCTTTTAATTTTGAAGTGAAACCCACACTGCCAGCTACTCTGCAGTGTAAACACACCACTGATTTGACCATAAGGTGTGCATCGCCCTGAAAAAGGGTAAATGAAAAACAAACAAAAAATGGCCTACGGTATGAAGACATGGCACAAAAGGAAAAAGTGATGGGGTGGGAGGAAGAAACCACAAACTCAAGCACCAATTCTCAGAGGTTGCAGTTTATTATCAGGAACAATTTTGGGTCCCACCTGATAGTTAATTGTCATGGTGATGCTACAAGGTGCAGTTAGTGCTGCGGTCCTATGTATCTTTGGAGCAAATTCCATTGGAATTCGCTTCTGAGTAGACATGTATTGGTTCACAGGGAAGTTCATGCCTGCAGTGTGCTCTCTCGGACATAAAAAAATCTCTTTCCAGGCATCTTGCCACTTGCCCCTCCCACTCCGTGTGAGGAAAGCTGCTTTTGCAGTGCAGATGAGACGGCAATCTGTTACATAGGCTAGGCCTGCTTGTGTCAAGACGAATGGAATGTAGTTCGGTAGTAGCATCCATTCTTTGAAAACAGAAAGAGCCTGACTGGGAGATGGTAGCGTTCTTCATTCTCATTTTCATTCCAGATAAGTGTGGATGGTGATTTATTTTTAGTGCAAACTACCGCATAGATTCAGATTGGCTACACCGGGGGACGGAGGTGAGGTAAGACCACTATCCTATCAAAAGCCACCATCATTCTGTGACTCCAGATCTTTCCTTTTATATAAGTAATACCTGAGATGAAGTTATCTTTTTAAAGATTTGGAACAGTAAGTTATTGTTGAGTAGATAATCCCTAAATATATTCCTGGCTTGTCTGTTACCGATGGGGTATCCATGAGCATTTAATCAGATTAGTCCAGTGTTCTTCATTTTTGGGTCACTAGATGTTCTAGATGTTCCATGATCACTGCAGATGGTGACAGCAGTCACGAAATTAGAAGACGCCTGCTTCTTGGGAGAAAAGCAATGACAAACCTAGACAGCACCTTAAAAAGCAAAGACATCACCTTGCCAACAAAGGTCCGTATAGTTAAAGCTATGGTTTTCCCAGTAGTAATGTACGGAAGTGAGAGCTGGACCATAAAGAAGGCTGATCGCCGAAGAATTGATGCTTTTGAATTATGGTGCTGGAGGAGACTCTTGAGAGTCCCATGGACTGCAAGAAGATCAAACCTATCCATTCTTAAAGAAATCAACCCTGAGTGCTCATTAGAAGGACAGATCCTGAAGTTGAGGCTCCAGTACTTTGGCCACCTCATGAGAAGAGAAGACTCCCTAGAAAAGACCCTGATGTTGGGAAGGATTGAGGGCACAAGGAGAAGGGGACGACAGAAGATGAGATGGTTGGACAGTGTTCTCGAAGCTACTAACATGAGTTTGGCCAAACTGCGAGAAGCAGTGAAGGATAGGCGTGCCTGGCGTGCTCTGGTCCATGGGGTCACGAAGAGTCGGACACGACTGAACGACTGAACAACAACAAAGATGTTCTGGGACTACAACTCCCATCATGCCCTTGGCTGTCTGATCTCTTATCCTCCACCTTGATCTATGAGATCCTCTGATGGGGCTTCCCCACTGTGCTAAGATTCATTTGGCCTTTACTGGGGACAGGTCCTTTACTGGGGACAGGTTTCAGTGGGGCAGGTCCTTGCCCTGTGGAACTCCCTTCCGGAAGAAGTTCAGCAAGAATCATCCCTCCCTTTTTTCAAAGGCCTTTTGAAAACTATATTGTTTACACAAGCCTTTGCAGTATAAATTCTGCCTTTTTAACAAATCAATACTTGTTAAGGTTTTGTTTCTGTTTTTCATGTTTTTTGCTGGTTTTATTTTTATATGCATTTTACAAGGGGCTCGTCCACCTGGGAAGGTAGCCCATCTAGGACAGGGGTAGGCAACCTAAGGCCTGTGGACCGGATGTGGCCCAATTGCCTTCTAAATCCGGCCCGCGGACAGTCCGGGAATCAGCGTGTTTTTACATGAGTAGAATGTGTCCTTTTATTTAAAATGCATCTCTGGGTTATTTGAGGGGCATAGGAATTCATTTCCCCTCCCCCCCAAAAATAGTCCGGCCCACCACATGGTCTGAGGACGGTGGACCGGCCCACGGCTGAAAGAGGTTGCTGACCCCTGATCTAGGAGAAGGAAAACTCTGACCCTTAACCTCTACTGCCTTACGGGATATCTTCTGGAGTAGAAAAGGCTAAGGAGTAAACCCTACACAAATCTGGAGTGGAGTCCCTAAAATGTTTGGAAAGGGCCTTGTACACCTCCTTCCGGCAATTCCTGCAGCCAAGCTGGTGCCAAATGTCTTGCTCTGCTTTCTTTTAGACCACATCAACGAGGCTGAGAGGGGGGGGTCTTGTCGTGTGGGCAGCCCAGGACCTCCAGACACACTGCCCAGGCTTATTCCCTATGGAGGTCACTTCCGTGCTGCTAACACAGTGCTTTGACTTGACCCCTTGAGGCTTACTCCATTGTCCATTGAGACAGATGGAGGCCAGAAATTTTTATATGTCATATACCACCTTGATGTATTTTTATGACAGTGAATATTAGTTACAGGTAGGTAGCTGTGTTGGCCTGCCATAGTCAAAGCTAAATAAAAAAATTCCTTCCAGTAGCACCTTAGAGACCAACTATCGTAAGTTTGTTATTGGTATGAGCTTTTGTGTGCATGCACACTGTGGGTTAAACCACAGAGCCTAGGGCTTGCCGATCAGAAGGTCGGCGGTTCGAATACCCGCAACCGGGTGAGCTCCTGTTGCTTGGTCCCTGCTCCTGCCAACCTAGCAGTTCGAAAGCACGTCAAAGTGCAAGTAGATAAATAGGTACCGCTGCAGCGGGAAGGTAAACGGCGTTTCCGTGCGCTGCTCTGGTTCGCCAGAAGCGGCTTAGTCATGCTGGCCACATGACCCGGAAGCTGTACGCCGGCTCCCTCGGCCAGTAAAGTGAGATGAGCGCCGCAACCCCAGAGTCGGTCACGACTGGACCTAATGGTCAGGGGTCCCTTTACCTTAAGGTGCTACTGGAAGGAATTTTTTTATTTTGTAGTGAATATTAGAGCATTTTTCCTCAGTCTGGCATTGACTGTGGTTGACATCTGGCATGGGGGACCTGGTTGTCAAAGTCTGCATTAAATTAAATCCAGGCCCCCTTAGGACTGGTGTGGGGACTGTTTGGCGCTACAGATCTTACTAGAACTCCCCTCATTAGGACTGGTAAGACCTACATTCAAATGCCAACCTCGCCGTAGAAAATCTCTCACTGGGTGACTTTGGGCCAGCCTCTCTCTCTCTCTCCCTTTCTCTCTCTCTCTCCCACCCCCATCCTAACCTTGTTGTGAAGATAAAATAGGTATCAGGGAGAAGAATCATCTGAGTTTCCCTGAGCTTAGAAACAAAGTTTCACTTTCTTTTTCAGGTTCCTCGATCAAGATTGCCAGCCTGAAAATGAAAAAAAGAAGAAGTTTTTATTAATTTACGTATTACGTTTTTTTGTTATACTGCTCTGTGGCCCAAAGCCCTCTGTGAGTGGTTTATAGTTAAGTGCAGGTTTTTTTTTAAAGAGAGAGAGAGAAAAAGCCCCGGAATATATGAAATTGCAATATATAACAGTATATAGATAAATGTGGTTAATAATGTAATTTAAATACATGCACTATGGAATGAAGCAAGTCTTTGGCTGGTTGATCTTAGGCCCTCAGCCTCCACTTCCCTTTGTTGCGACTGCAAGGATGAAATATTGAGGGCGAGGGCATATCCTCCTCATCTTTTAACGGCCAAGTTGGAAGCGTGTCTATGCATACGTACACACATTAAACACATGTACGCACATATCTGCGCATGCCTGCCGAAAGGCAGTAGGTGGATGCCTGATGAACCTCCTTGTACGAAAGGTCCCAGGATTGGGGTCCCATCGCTGAGAGAGGTCTCTGTCCTGTAGCAACCACCCATCTCATATGGCACGGCTTCTTTATCCTGGCTGCGTGGCTATACCAAGATAATGATCTTTTAGAAACCGTGTTCCTCGCACAGCATGGAGGCAGAGGTAGCGGGGTTATACTAGATACCTCTGTCGCCTCTGCCACGTCCCTGCTGCCCCTCTCTTCCCTGTAGAGGCTCCTCGCATTATTTAGATTGGGACCAGGAGGACTTCCTGTTGCAGACCTTCACTCCCCCATGTATCTGGGGAGGGGGGGGGTGCATGGCTCAGGACGAGGATGCAATGGGGTAGGGGTGGAGGCATGGCACGGCTACCCAGCACATTTCTCCTCTCCTTTAGCCGATTCTATTCTAAAAGCTCGAACAAAGCTCTAGTTTAACTGGAAACCCCTGAATCAGTTTATACCAGGCTACTATTTGTTCTTTTGCCTCCTCCCGTGGTCATTTCTTAAAAACACAAATCGGTATAGAAATGAAATAATAATAATATCCAGTTTGAATGTAACTAGTTCTACTAGCAAATTTACCAGCCCTTGTTCGACTTGTCATTTTTTTTAAAAACCCTGCTTTGTAGTCATGCTCTAGACACTGTTCCGAGTGCTTCTAATTATTTTTGTATATCGGTAAGAGATTATTTTGAATTGCTGACTAAATAAAGCTATGTTACCTGTACAATCGCTGGTATTTCTTTCCCGGGGTTGGGGGGGGGGGGAGTTGCCTGCTTTTTTCTATATTTTTTCTAGTGTGCTTTCCCTCGCCACCTTCCGCTCTCTCCCCTAGCCATTGTGAGAGCCAGTGTGGTGTAGTGGTTAAGAGCGGTAGACTCGTAATCTGGGGAACCGGGTTCGCGTCTCCGCTCCTCCACATGCAGCTGCTGGGTGACCTTGGGCTAGTCACACTCCTCTGAAGTCTCTCAGCCCCACTCACCTCACAGAGTGTTTGTTGTGGGAGAGGAAGGGAAAGGAGAATGTTAGCCGCTTTGAGACTCCTTAGGGTAGTGATAAAGCGGGATATCAAATCCAAACTCCTCTTCTTCTCTTTCTAGTGAGTGTGAACAGGATGGGACAGGTGACATTTTCTAAACCGGGTTCCCATTTTCTAAACTGGTATGGTGTGAGATGTGCCAGATCTACAGTAACTGTATTTTCTTCTTTGGAGATGGTATTTAACACATCAGATTAAATCAAATAAACAAGGAATATTCGGTGTTATGTTGGAGGGGATGCCAAGAAACAGGGAATTCTGTTCACATGTGGTGGAGGTGTAAATCCGTACATTTTTTGGCAGAGTGTTTAAGGAGATAACAGAAATCACTGGGTTAAAGCTGACCGAAAGTCCAGAGGTAGCATCATTATCAATTTACGATGGGGTGGAAGGTTCGCAGGCTAGGAAGGACTTGCTCACAAATTTATTGAATCATAGAATCATAGAATCATAGAGTTGGAAGAGACCACAAGGGCCATCCAGTCCAACCCCCTGCCAAGCAGGAAACACCATCAAAGCATTCCTGACAGGTGGCTGTCAAGCCTCTGCTTAAAGACCTCCAAAGAAGGAGACTCCACCACACTCCTTGGCAGCAAATTCCACTGTCGAACAGCTCTTACTGTCAAGAAATTCTTCCTAATGTTTAGGTGGAATCTTCTTTCTTGTAGTTTGAATCCATTGCTCCGTGTCCGCTTCTCTGGAGCAGCAGAAAACAACCTTTCTCCCTCCTCTATATGACATCCTTTTATATATTTGAACATGGCTATCATATCACCCCTTAACCTTCTCTTCTCCAGGCTAAACATACCCAGCTCCCTAAGCCGTTCCTCATAAGGCATCGTTTCCAGGCCTTTGACCATTTTGGTTGCCCTCCTCTGGACACGTTCCAGCTTGTCAATATCCTTCTTGAACTGTGGTGCCCAGAACTGGACACAGTATTCCAGGTGAGGTCTGACCAGAGCGGAATACAGTGGTACTATTACTTCCCTTGATCTAGATGCTATACTCCTATTGATGCAGCCCAGAATTGCATTGGCTTTTTTAGCTGCTGCATCACACTGTTGACTCATGTCAAGTTTGTGGTCTACCAAGACTCCTAGATCCTTTTCACTTGTACTGCTCTCAAGCCAGGTATCACCCATCCTGTATTTGTGCCTTTCATTTTTTTTGCCCAAGTGTAGTACTTTACATTTCTCCCTGTTAAAATTCATCCTGTTTGCCTTGGCCCAGTTCTCTAATCTGTTAAGGTCATTTTGAAGTGTGATCCTGTCCTCTGGGGTATTAGCCACCCCTCCCAATTTGGTGTCATCTGCAAACTTGATCAGGATGCCCTCAAGCCCATCATCCAAGTCATTGATAAAGATGTTGAATAAGACTGGGCCCAAGACAGAACCCTGTGGCACCCCACTAGTCACTTCTCTCCAGGATGAAGAGGAGCCATTGATGAGCACCCTTTGGGTTCGGTCAGTCAGCCAGTTACAAATCCACTGAATGGTAGTATTGTCTAGCCCGCATTTTACCAGCTTCTTTACAAGAATATCATGGGGCACCTTGTCAAAGGCCTTGCTGAAATCAAGATAGGCTACATCCACAGTGTTCCCTTCGTCTACCAGGCTTGTAATTCTGTCAAAAAATGAGATCAGATTAGTCTGACATGACTTATTTTTCAGAAACCCATGCTGACTTTTAGTGATCACAGCGTTCCTTTCTAGGTGCTCACAGACCGTTTGCTTAATGATCTGCTCTAGAATCTTTCCTGGTATTGATGTCAGGCTGACTGGGCGGTAATTGTTTGGGTCCTCTCTTTTCCCCTTTTTGAAAATAGGGACAACATTTGCCCTCCTCCAGTCTGCTGGGACTTCACCTGTTTTCCAAGAATTCTCAAAGATTACTGCCAGTGGTTCTGAAATCACCTCTGCCAGTTCTTTTAATACTCTGGGATGTAGTTCATCTGGCCCTGGAGACTTGAATACATCTAAACTAGCCAAGTGTGCTTGTACTACCTCCTTACTTATTCTGGGCTGTGTTTCCCCTGCTGAATCATCTGCTCCATATTCTTCAGGTCGGGCATTGTTTTCTTTTTTGGAGAAGACTGAGGCAAAGAAGGTATTGAGGAGTTCTGCCCTTTCTGCGTCCCCTGTTCGCATTTCACCTTCTTCTCCTCTAAGTGACCCCACTGTTTCCTTGTTCTTCCTTTTGCTACGGACATACCCATAAAAACTCTTTTTATTGCTTTTAACCTCTCTAGCAAGCCTGAGTTCATTCTGTGCTTTAGCTTTTCTGACTTTGTCTCTACATGTGCTGGCTATTTGTTTGAATTCCTCTCTGGTGGTATCCCCCTTTTTCCATTTCTTGTACATATCCCTTTTAAATCTTAACTCAGTTAAAAGTTCATTAGATAGCCACCCTGGCTTCTTTAGGCACCTTCCATGTTTTCGTCTCATTGGTACTGCTTGAAGTTGTGCTTTTAATATCTCCCTTTTAACAAACTCCCATCCATCATGAACTCCCTTCCCTTTTAGTATTACTGACCATGGGATCACACCCAGCATTTCCCTAAGTTTTCTGAAGTCGGCTTTCTTAAAGTCTAGAATTTGAGTCTTAGTATGCTTGGTTGCTCCTTTCTGATGTATAATAAACTCCAGAAGAGCATGATCACTCCCACCTAATGATCCTACCACTTCTACCCCACTAACCAGGTCATCACTATTGGTTAGGACCAGATCTAAAATGGCTGATCCTCTTGTTGCTTCTCCCACTTTCTGGACAATGAAATTGTCTGCAAGGCCAGTGAGGAATCTGTTCGACCTTATGCTCTTGGCTGAGTTTGACATCCAACAAATATCAGGATAGTTGAAATCCCCCATTACTACTATCTCATTTCCTTTTGAATGCTTGGTCATCTGTTCCAGGAAGGCATCATCTATGTCCTCAGTTTGGCTTGGGGATCTATAGTAAACTCCCACCATGAGATCACTGTTATTTTTCTCTCCCTTAATTTTGACCCAGATACTCTCAATTTGGCTTTGAAGTTTTAAATCATGGATCTCTTCACAGGTATACACATCCCTGACATATAACGCCACTCCTCCTCCTTTCCTGTTTGGTCTATTTCTCTTAAATAGATTGTATCCCTCTATTACTACATTCCAATCATGAGACTCATCCCACCAGGTTTCAGTGATGCCTATTATGTCGTATTTAGTTTGCTGTACCAAGAGCTCAAGTTCATCTTGTTTATTTCCCATGCTCTGTGCATTTGTATACAGACATTGAAAACCATTGATCATTCCCCCTAGTCTCCTACTTAAGGATTTTTTCCTCCCACCACTAGGTCTGTGCGCTGTTTGCTCCATTTGGTCCTTGACTTTTGGATGATCATCTTCAGCATTTGATAGACTCCTACCTTCAGGACCACTGTCTCCCTCCCCCACATAAGTCAGTTTAAAGCCCTCCTGATGAGGTTTTTGAGATTGTTGGCAAAAACATTCCTCCCAACCCTTGTGAGGTGCAGCCCATCACTTGCCAGAAGTCCATCTTCAAGAAACTGCAGACCGTGATCTAAGAAACCAAACCGTTCCTGCCGGCACCATTTGCGAAGCCAGTTGTTCACTTCTCCTATTTTCCCCTCTCTTCCTGGGCCACGGCGTTCAACTGGGAGGACAGATGAGATGACAATTTGTGCATTTAATTGCTTCAGCTTCCTGCCCAGAGCCTCATAATCACTTTTGATCTTCTGGAGGCTATGGCTTGCGGTGTCATTGGTTCCCACATGGACTAAAAGGAAGGGGTTTTTATCCGTGGGTTTAATTATTCCTTGCAGCCGTTCTGTAACATCATGGATCTTGGCCCCGGGGAGACAGCATACCTCTCGAGACATCTTGTCAGGCCCACAGATCACTGCTTCTGTGCCCCTCAGTAGGGAATCCCCTATCACCACTACACGCCTCCTCTTAGGCTTGGTCGGGATTCTTACATGTGCTGTCGCCTGCACATTCCCAGAGGACTGACTATGTTGCTCGTCTTCATATACCTCATCAACTGTGATGAGGGAGAGATCTTCCAATGGAGTCTGTTCTTCATCTTCCAGATTTGAGAGCACTTCAAATTGATTTTGTAGTTCTAAACACTCATTGCTGGTTCCCTCTGCTCCACCACCTGGAGATGGTCCCAACTGGGCTAGCAGACAGAAAGATTGGCTTTAGGGTGGGCCCTACTGTTAGGCAGAATGAGGCAACTGGCCCCACAAGTAGGGCATGAGCTCAACAGCAACTCTATCCACTTGGGATTGCCAGTGACTGGTATTCAGTTCTTTTCGACCTCCGACAATGGAGATAAGAGCATAGGCTTTGGAGTACTAGACAGTAGCCACAGGTGGCCTGATCCTCTGTAAAACTGCTGGGATATTTCAGTCGGTAGAGCATGAGACTCTGAATCTCAGGGTTGTGGGTTCAAGGCCCACGTTGGGCAAAATATTCCTGCATTGCGGGGGGGTGAGCTAGATGACCCTCTGACCCCCTTCCAACTCTGCCATCCTATTAATTTGCCTGATCAGCAGCTAACTTGATTTTAATTTTACTTATATACTACCTTTAAAAAAACACACCTCTAAAGGGACTGTATGAAATCGTATAAAATCGACACAAGAATGCACAGTTACAATAAAGACTTTCATGTATCTGAAGAAGTGTGCATGCACACGAAAGCTCATACCAAGAACTAACTTAGTTGGTCTCTAAGGTGCTACTGGAAGGAATTTTTTATTTTATTTTGTTTTAATAAAGACTTTAAAAACAAGTATGCATAATAAAATAATCAGCTAAATATTGTGGCTAGCCATCTCTGACTGTTCCCTACATGAAAATGGAGTCTGTTTCTGAGATTAAATAGTGAAATTAAATGATGGCTAGAGAAAGGGGTTTGCCTCTGTGGTAGAACATCTGTTTCGGGTGCCGAAGGTTCAATCCTGTAGCAGGGCTGGGAGAAAGATCGGCCTGAAATCCTGGACAGCTGCTGCAAGTCAGTGCAGACAATACTGAGCTAGATGGACCTATGGTCTGATTCAGAAGAAGCCAGCTTCCTATGCCCCCTTATGTAAGCAGTGGGCCGCATCACAGTGGTGCAATATTTGCCTTGCCTGCGGAAGGTCCCAGGTTCAAATCCTGACATCCCCCAGGCACAGCTGGGAGAGTCCTCTCCTATGAAATCCTGGGCAGCTCACATTACTGAGCTAAACGGACCAGCTGCTCTTAGTATGGCAGCTTCCATATCTTCCACAGTATAATTTCGCGATGGGCTCTCTGCCAAACAGCATGTCATTTTGTCTGGCCCGGTTGAATCACCCAGCCGGATTGCACTGTTGTTGAATATGGTTTCAATAACCTTTTTTCCACACCTGACTGCAAATCCCAAGCTCCTTAGAGTTCTTAATAGCCTTTCCCATTTTTTTATTTTTTATTTTTTTTTTGTAAACTTAAAAGAAAAACAACTATTTAGCCAGATGCCACTTTTTCCAGGGTGGTGAGTTCACCCTCCTTACAGATTAAGGGTTAATCTCACCGAGTGCTGCATTCCTAGAGGGTCCCTTCAGGAGGCGAGGTTGATTCGTTGCTGGAGGCACTTCCGGCCAACCTTGCCTATCCCCCCCCTTCGCTCTACCTTTGCAAAAAATAAAAAAAGGGGGGGGGGTGGATGGGCTTTGGAATTTCTCCTGGAAAGAGGTGAGTGCAAAATACATTTGGGGTGAAAAGGGTGTAATGGAGAGCTGGCGTAGCAGGAAAAAAAATTGCAGACCAGATTTCATATTTATAGGAATGATTGTCACAAATATATATTTATTTAAAGAAATTGCAGGTTGGTCATTTGAGAGGGTGGAAAAAATATCTAAAAGTAATGGTAGTAATAAAGGCACCTTTATTGCGAGCAGAGAAGGCCACAGTCCTGCTTGCATTTACCTGGGAGTAAATTCCCATTTATTCATTGGGACTTAGACTGTGTATACACCATGCAATTAAAGGATGTTTAAATCCCATTCTGCACCCCCCAAAAAAAGAATCATGGGAACTGTAGTCTGACCCCCTCGGAAGTACAATCCTCAGCACCCTTTGCAAACTACAGTTCCCAGGGTTCGGGGGGGGGGCAGGGAGGGAAGCATACTTCAAATGTAGGGTTATCCAAGAGACCAATTCCTGAAACCTTTGCTAACTCCGGGAAGCAGAAACGGTTTATTCTTTTTGTGCGACTCTGGCAGATTTGTGACACATACAGTGGCACTTTTATGCTCTGGCTGCAAGAAAGAGTAGAAAGAGAGAGCTAAACAGTATTTGCAAATAAGTTGTGTAGAAGATTCAGGGGCCTGGCGGATATTAAGCTAGGTATGAGCTAGCAGATTATATTTATGAATTCCGGCTCCCTTTCTTCAAATCACTGGTGCCTTGTTTTACATAATTGCTGTTTGGTGTATGCTATGATTTGCAGTTAGGGCGATTGTACTGCAATTGTCACAAATTAGTGAGCAAGCTTTTGAGTTCCACAGAACTCTTTATGTTAACCAGCTATTAAACTGAAGAGTCGGACACGACTGAACGACTGAACAACAACAATTAAACTGAGAGGCAGCGTGGTGTAGTGGTTGGAGTAGGACAGGCACGGTCCTAGTTCAAATCCCCTCACCTGCAAGTGTTACTATCTCTCAGTCTAGTCTACTTTTCAAGGACATCGTGAGAATTTTTAAAAGGTGGAGGAACTGTGAGTTGTATCTAGATTTGAGTCAGTTGTGCTTAGGCTGCTTAAAATCATTGTGAAAAGTTAGTAATGGCTTTAGTCCAGTTGGTTTCAATGGGAACTGACTGAAACTCATCTGGATCCTACCCTATGTGTATGTGTCACGGACTGGTTGGATGCAGAGGAATGGTGGTCAGAGGAAGAAGACTGGGAGGAGGTGTCAGAAGCTGAAAAGGTAACAGGGCTTAGTGAGTGGGGAGAGTCTGTGGCAGAGAGAAGCCCAGAATCAGAGGCAGAGGAAGGCCAAGAGGCAGAGATGGGTCAGGCTGGTGAAGAGTCATGGGTTTTCTCCTCCTGGTGCGACAAGCTCCCCTCCTTCCTTGTCTCCCAGATCCAGGAGAGGCATGAAAAGGGCAGAGGAGAGGTTGGCTTCATGCAGGCAAAGTCTCCGTTTGCTTGGAAAAAGCCTTGGAGAGGAGGGGACTTAGACAGCTGTGGGGAGGCAGGGACTTTCAGTCAGGGGCAAGGCCTAACAGGGATGAGCCGCTGGGCTCTTTCTTTGGCCCAGTCTGTGAAGATCATGCTCTTTCTTAATACAAGTCAAACTTCGGTTCCCAACGGCTCCGTTTTGGAACGTTTCGGCTCTCGAACGCCGAAAACCCAGAAGTAAATGCTGCGGTTTTCAAACGTTTTTCAGAAGCCGAACATCTGACACAGCTTCCACTTGAGTGCAGGGAGCTCTTGCAACCAATCAGAAACCACGCCTCGGTTGTCTAACATTTCGAAAGCCGAACGGGCTTCCAGAATGGATTACGTTCGACAACCGAGGTTTGACTGTAAACTCCAGATTGAATGCTGTGATTTATTGCCAGCTTGCTCCTGACAGTATGAAACACTGAGATGTTTGGAGGAAGGGTGTGATCTAAATACAATGAATAATAACTCCTACAATACATCTCCGCTTAAGGAGTAAAGGAAACTGCCTGGTCCTGAGACCAACCATTGATCTAAGTAGCTTGGAATTGTTGACACTGGCTGACAGTTGCTCTCCAGCATTTGAAATGGGAGTCTCTTCTTCTCAGCCCCACATGGAGAAGCCAGGGATTGAATCTGGAATCTTCCAGATGCAAAGCAGATACTCTGCCAGTAAGATATGGCCTTTCCCCACATTTTCAGAAGACTAAGCAGAGACACAGGTGCTGTATCTTACGTCTCTCAACCTACGTGAAGGTTTGGGTCCTTAGTCATTTTTAGGAGAGCAGAGCTCAGCTCCTCTCTCCCCACACCATTCCCATGCCTCCAATTTCTTAGGGTGAGCTCAGATTCACTACAGTATACAGCTTCCGGGATGCGGGTGGCACTGTGGTCTAAACCACAGAGCCTCTTGGGCAGGGGTGAGCAACCTTTTTCAGCCGTGGGCCGGTCCACCATCCCTCAGACCATGTGGTAGGCCGGACTATATTTTGAAAAAAAATATGCACGAATTCCTATGCCCCACAAATAACCCAGAGATGCATTTTAAATAAAAGCACACATTCTACTCATGTAAAAACCACACTGATTCCTGGACCGTCTGCGGGCCGGATTGAGAAGGTGATTGGGCCGCATCTGGCCCATGGGCCTTAGGTTTGCGTACCCCTGCTCTTGGGCTTGCCAATCAGAAGGTCAGCGGTTCGAGACCCCGCAAAGGGGTGAGCTCCTGTTGCTCGGTCCCAGCTCCTGCCAACCTAGCAGTTCGAAAGCACACAAGTGCAAGTAGATAAATAGGTACCGCTGCGGTGGGAAGGTAAACAGCATTTCCATGCACTCTGGTTTCCGTCACGGTGTCCCATTGCACCAGAAACGGTTTAGTCCTGCTGGCCACATGACCCGGAAAGCTGTCTGTGGACAAACGCCGGCTCCCTCGGCCTGAAAGCGAGATGTGCGCCGCAACCCCATAAGTCGCCTTTGACTGGACTTAACCGTCCAGAGGTCCTTTACCTTTATTATTATTATTATTCAGCTTCTGTTTCCATAGGGAGAAGAATCTCCTCTCGGTAACTGGATATATTGCTTGGCTAGAGCAAATGCTGTTGAACCGTGGGACTGAGCCACATTGCCAGTCCTGAGAGAGAGAGAGAGAGAGAGAGAACATGGCTGCCGTAAAGCGAGGTGATCTTTTGGCTGCGGGACTGGAGTCCAAGGAGGCTCTGCAAGACTCAGCTGCCCTCAAAGCAGAGAGAAGGAGGACTGAAAGCACTCGGGTTGGGTGTGGCATGGAAACCTGCAGAAAAACGGCTCCGGAGATCTTGAATCGAGACGCTCCAAACCCTGGTGCTGAGTTCAGGCAGTTCAGGTACCAAGAGGCCATTGGCCCCCACGAGGTTTGCAGCCGGCTCCTGGACCTTTGCCACCGGTGGCTGAGGCCCAAGAGACTCACCAAGCAAGAGATGTTGGAGCTGGTGGTCCTGGAGCAGTTCCTGGCTGTCCTGCCCCCGGAGATGGAGAGGTGGGTCAGGGAAGGCCGCCCAGGGAGCTGTGTCCAGGCCGTAACCCTGGCGGAAGGTTTTCTACTGAAGCAGCAGGAGGACAGGAGGCAAACGGTGAGTAGGTTACATTTTGGAGGTTCATGCTGTGGGCATGAAGAAATTGTACACCAGGGCTGAGGAAGCTGCAGCCTTCCTGGTGTCGTCGGACTCCAGGTCCCACCAGCCCCAGCCAGCATGCAGTCTGGTAGCACCGGGGGGGGGGGGGCTATCCCAGTTCAGTTCTAACAACACTGCCTAATAGCTTGGCTTAAGTTTTTTCCCCCTCCAAGGAAGTTGTTTCACAGCCTTTCTTAGAAACTTTATTCTGTTGGTCACCCATATATACCAGTATATATAAAATCGTTCAAGTTGGATGTTTGTTAACAATCGCCTTTCTCCGTAACCCCTTGATCGATTCCGTTCAAATTTGGACACAACGTTCCATGCCCATATGGGAGTGATCATAGGTACTTACATTGCACAAATGCCACACCTTTCCCAGGTAAAAATGTGATTTTGTGCAAAAAAATATAGCGCCTTCCAGTGGACGTTAAACAGCACAGCACAACACACACTTTCTCTTTCCTACTGTATCTTGCTTTTGCATTTCACCAAATCAGCCACAGCAAGGCGTGGCCCAGTCAGCTAGTCTAAAATAAATAAATGATGGATTAATAGACAACAACAACAACAACAACAATCTTTATTACGGTCCATGACCAGAAATCAATTTGTATAAAATGTAATAGTGTAAGTTGTATTAATAGACAATATGCAGGAGCAAGACAAGGACCCACAGAGGGGAGGAGGGAAGTCCAGGAGATTCTTTGGAATCCTCTTTTTTTGTTGGTTGTTTGATAATTGTTTGTAAATTTCAAAATCTGAAAAACAAAATAAAATTTAAATGAATGATGAATATCATGGAGCTGAGAAAGGAGTAGAAAAGAGGGGAATCACAGAATTGTAGAGTTGAAAGGGACCCCAAGGGTTATCTAGTCCAACCCCATGCTCTGCAGGAATCTCAGCTAAAGCATCAATGACAGATGGCCATTCATTAAGAACATATTCTCATGCCCTTAATCCTCTCTCCTGTTTTAGGTCCAGGAGCCATTCATGGAGGTGGCCGGCCTTTTATCTGGTGCAAAGAAGGTTCCGTCAGACGATTTTGACAGGCCGGGACGTGGGGCCAAAACCAGCACAATGAAATTCCACAGAGATAAAGGTAAAACCCTGCATTTAGTGTTGGGAGAGGTGGTGAGATCTCATTTGGCAATACTACACGCGATAAGGATCTGGGTGTCTTAGTGGATCACAAGCTTAACATGATCTACCAGGGTGTGACACTTTATAATGTGCTGTTTTGTTTTGCTTTGCATCTTCAATTCCACCCCCAGGCTAGGAAGCTGATTAAAAAATAAACCTCGATTGATTGGCTAGGAGGCAGATGAAAAATTAGACCCCGATTGGCTAGGAGGCTGATTAAAAAATAAACCCTGATTGGCTAGGAGGCTGATTTTAAATCTTTGTTTGGCCCTCTGCTTCTGATTTCTACCTCTGTTTCATTAACAGACAGTGAAATGGCACCTGAGGCACATTCTGAAACTTCTCCTTTTTGTGCTGGAGGGGGAAAAGCCGCCATCCAGCAAATTCAGGTAGGAGAAAGCCCGTTGGGGAGACATGTTTTGGACAACTGGGGTGCCACCTTCTTATACATCCCTGGGCTTCTTTGGGAGGAAGGGTGGCATAGAAGCACAATAACTCATCATCGCTCACAAAATACCATCGCTCACACCCCCAATAAGAATTCTCACAATTCCCTAAATAATATAATTACGTACTATCATCACAGTTCCACAAAAGAGCCTCTCTCAATTTCCCTCCTCTTTTCATAAAATTAAACATCAGCAAATAATAAACAGTTCAACCACAATAAAGAATTACCAATCAATAAAAGTAACAGCAAATCACATATAATACCACAAAACACGCATAACCATGTAAAAGGATCAAGCTGAGAAACAAAGAAGCACATCTTATAAAACTATTTAAAAAAAAATATCCCTGAACTCCTCAGTTCCCAGCTACTGCTGCTGCTATTCTCAATGTCATAGTCTGGGAAAGGCTAGGTGGGGCAAGGCAGGTGGAAACACCATTGCCTGATGAGGAACAGAAAGTCCTATTGTCTCCTTTGGCCGTGTGATCCAACAAAATATTAAAATACAATAATCCATCAAACATTAAAAGCTTCCCTAAACAGGGTTGCCTTCAGATGTCTTCTAAAAGTCTGGTAGTTGTTGTTCTCTTTGACATCTGCTGGGAGGGCGTTCCACAGGGCGGGTGCCACTACCGATAAGGCCCTCTGCCTGGTTCCCTGTAACTTGGCTTCTCGCAGGGAGGGAACCGCCAGAAGGCCCTCGGCGCTGGATCTCAGTGTCCGGGCTGAATGATGGGGGTGGAGACAAATTGCTGGATTATATGGACTTTAAAATGGTGGCTTTAGGAGATTTTAATGCGGTGGCCTCCACGTTGATGGACAGATCACAAAGAGTAAAATTTACAAATGATGGGAGGCTCCCAAAGACTTTCTTTGAAATGTCAGAAAACTTAGACTGGATAGATGGATGGAGGATAAAACATCCAACTGATACTGAAGCCACTTTCCAATCAGAGGCAATGGGTGCTTGGAGCAGAATCGATATGATATGGATATCAAGGGAGTTATCCCCTAGGATACTTAAGGCGGAGATACACCCAAGAACATGCTCTGACCATAACGCAGTACAGCTGGACTTAAGATTGACAACACAGGGCCCTCCTAGGTGGAGAATGGACGATTCGCTGCTCAGGAATGGGAAGATTTGTGAGAAGGCCCATAAGACCCTGAAAGACTTTTTTGAGTTAAATTTGAATACAACAGTGGAAAAAAGGGTCGTATGGGACACAAGTAAAGCTGTGATGAGAGGCTTTCTGATTCAGCAGAAGGCTATAAGAAAGAAGGTTCAAAATGAGAAAAAAGAAGCAATATTGCAGCAACTTAAGGAAAAGGAAAGGAAGCTGAGGATAACGCCTAAGAACATACAACTACAGAAAGAAATTAAATATCTACAGGCGGAATTCTCTCAGCTTACCAACCAAGAGATAGAGTGGAAGGTTAAAATGATGAACCAAAGATCTTTTGAATCTGCAAATAAATGTGGTAAGTTGCTGGCGTGGCAACTGAAGAGGAGACAGAAACAGAATACAATAACGAGTTTGATAATTGATGGAAGAACCGTGGAGAGCCCTGTGGAGATCAGGAAAAACTTTCAAAAATTCTATAAGAAGCTGTACAAAGAAAATAATCAAAATCAGAATTTGATAGAGCAGTTCTTGAATGAGAATGGATTAAAAAAAATCCCGGAAGAAAGGAAGACCCTACTCAATCACCCAATAACAAGAGCTGAAATAGAAATAGCAATTGGACAGATGAAGTTAGAAAAGACACCCGGACCGGATGGCCTCTCTGCAAAATATTACAAAGAACTTAAAGACTGGATAATTCAGCCTCTGACGGAGGTCTGCAATGAAATTTTGAAGGGAAACAAGGCACCCGAATCGTGGAAGGATGCATATATAACTTTAATACCTAAACAAGATACTGATACCACACAGATGAAAAATTACAGACCAATCTCCCTCCTTAATGTGGATTATAAAATTTTTGCAAATATAATGGCCAATAGGCTGAAGAAAGTTTTAATGGAGATTATCCACAGAGACCAAGCAGGCTTTTTGCCTGAAAGACAATTAAATGGCAACATAAGGAATATTGTGGATATTCTCGAAAAGTTGGAATTAGATAGAAATTCGAAAGTGATTTTAATGTTTATCGATGCGGAAAAGGCCTTTGATAATATATCATGGAGTTTTATGAAGAAAAATTTCGAAAAAATGGAGATGGGAGGGGGTTTTCTGAATAGTTTGGAAGCAATATATATTGAGCAAAAAGCGAAGATAATAGTGAATAATGTAGTATCAGAAGAGATAAAAATTGAAAAAGGAACAAGACAAGGGTGTCCATTGTCTCCCCTATTGTTTATTACGGTCCTGGAAGTTTTGTTGAATATGCTTAGAAAAGACAAAGAGGTTAAGGGTGTGAGAGTGGGTCCAAAGGAATATAAACTCAAAGCCTTTGCAGATGACCTGGTGTTGACCCTGGAGGAACCTGAACCCAGTGCAGTCAAAGCACTGGATATCATACAAGACTTCGGACAGGTAGCCGGTTTTAAATTGAATAAAGCCAAGACTAAGGTTCTAGGGAAAAACCTGACGCAGGAAGAAAAAGAGTGTATACAGGCAAAAACAGGACTTTTATTTGCCAAAAAAGTTAAATATCTAGGAGTCAATATGACTATAAAAAATTCGAACTTATATAAAAATAATTATGAAAAAGTATGGTCTGAAATTAAGAGAGATCTGGAAATATGGTCGAGATTGAAATTGTCCCTGTTGGGCCGAATTGCTGTGATTAAGATGAATGTATTGCCTAAACTACTTTTTCTCTTTCAGACATTGCCAATAGTGGATAAAATGGAGCCTTTCCAAAGCTGGCAAAAGGTTATTTCTAAATTTGTATGGCAGGGAAAAAAACCCAGAATTAAATATAAGATTTTAACAGATGATAAGAAAAGAGGGGGCTTTTCCCTGCCAGAATTGAGTATATATTTTGAAGCTGCTGCCTTTTGCTGGTTGAAAGAATGGTTCCTTTTAGAAAACACTGATGTACTAGATCTGGAAGGATGTGATAATGTGTTTGGATGGCATGCATACTTATGGTATGAAAAAGCTAAGGTCCACAAGGGCTTTAAGCATCATTTGATCAAGAAAGCATTGTTCAGAGTGTGGATAAAATATAAAGATTTGCTAGAAAAAAAGACACCTAGATGGATATCACCATTAGAAGCTAAGGCAGATAAAAGACCTTTTTCAAGTGGAAATTGGCCTAGATACATGGACATTCTTATACAAGAAGGTGAAAGTGTCAGATTGAAACCCTATGAACAAATAAGAGATAAGGTGTCGAATTGGTTGCAGTATCATCAGATTAATGAACTTTATAAAATGGACAAAAAGCTTGGCTTTCAGATGGAAAAGTCGAAATTGGAAACGGAGTTATTAGAGCCAAAAACCAAAAATTTGTCCAGAATGTACCAATTGCTGCTTGAATGGCACACTCAGGATGAGTTTGTTAAATCGGCAATGATAGAGTGGGCCAGAGATGTGGGACACAATATTATGATGGCTGACTGGGAAAGACTTTGGAGGAAAGGTATCAACTTTACAGCATGTACTTTGTTGAAAGAGAATATAATGAAAATGATATATAGATGGTACCTAACCCCAGTCAAGCTAGCAAAAATCTATCATTCATATGACAATAAATGCTGGAAGTGTGGGAAGGTAGATGGAACTTTTTATCATATGTGGTGGACCTGCCCGAGTACGAGTGCCTTCTGGGAGATAATTTATAATGAAATTAAAAAGGTGTTGAAAAACACATTCACTAAGAAACCAGAGGCATTTCTGCTTGGAATGGTCAACCACGAAATACCTAAAGAAGATCACACTTTCTTCATGTATGCCACTACAGCAGCTAGAATTTTGATTGCTAAATACTGGAAAACGAATGATTTACCAAAACTAGAGGAATGGCAGATGAAAATGATGGACTACATGGAACTTGCCGAGCTGACTTCGAGACTCCGAGACCAGAGGGAAGAGGCGACTGAACAAGAATGGAAGAAATTTAAGAACTATATTAATAAGTGTTGCAAAATTAGTAACTAGATAAAGTTGAAATTAGGTGTTATTGTTATAGCTGAGTATAAGATAAGAGTTGTTGGAAATTTTTTTGCTAAATGTAGTTTAAGATAGATATAAGTTTAAGAAGGGAGTTAATGAATCCAAAATAAGATTTGGAGTAGTAGATTTAATCATTGGAAGAAAAAGATAATGATAAGCATCTGTGGATAGTATTGTAGGATTAAGAAACGCGGTGGAGGGAGGCGGGGGAAGTCCACCTAACAAGTTAAGAAATAAGATAGAGTTAAAATTTATTTTACTGTGTATTTTCTGTTGTTGTTGTTATGTTTTGTTGGTTGTTTGTGTATTGTTTATTATGTTTTTGTTATTTTAGGTTGTAAACTCAATAAAAATTATTTTGAAAAAAAAAAAAAAAAAAGAATGATGGGGGTGGAGACACTCCTTCAGGTATACTGGACCGAGGCCGTTTAGGGCTTTAAAGGTCAGCACCAACACTTTGAATTGTGCTCGGAAACGTACCAACTGGGAGCCAATGTAGATCTCTCAGGACCGGTGTTATGTGGTCTCAGCGGCCGCTCCCAGTCACCAGTCTAGCTGCCGCATTCTGGATTAGTTGTAGTTTCCGGGTCACTTTCAAAGGTAGCACCACGTAGAGCGCATTGCAGTAGTCCAAGCGGGAGATAACCAGATCATGCACTACTCTGGCGAGACAGTCTGTAGGCAGGTAGGGTCTCAGAGAGCAATCGTCACCCTGTTTTCTGGGATGATTGGCTAGAAAATAGTTTTGTATTATAAGGACAGAACTACCCAAACTGTATAGAAACTTATTCATGTATGCTACTACAGCGGCAAGAATGTTACTCGCCCCCAAATGGAAAGAAGCAGAAGTCCCAGTAAAGGAAGAATGAATACAAAAACTTACAGAATAAGCAGAATTGGCGAAACTTACCGGAATAATAAGAAATCAAGATAACAAACTTTTTGTAAAAGAATGGAAATGGTTTATTGAATATTTACAGATAAATTGTAAAGAGATAAGAACACTGGCAGGATTATAGTAATAATCTGCATTTTTATAAGAGTATACATTTAAAGTAGATGAATAAATGAGCAAATTCAGTTAATTTGGATATGCAGAAGATATTGAAAATAAATTTAAGGGACTGCAGAAAGAGGGGGGAAGGAAGACGAGTTTTGAAATGTTAAAATGATTGTAAAATTATTGAAATGTATAAACCTAAAAAGCATAAATAAAATAAAATAGTTTTGTATGTGTTTCAGGAGCCGGTGGTTTTCGAGGAGGTGGCTGTGAGTTTCACCGAGGAGGAGTGGGCCCTGCTGGATCCAGGCCAGAGAGCATTGTACCGGGAGGTCATGTTGCAGAATTACGGGATGGTGGCCTCTCTAGGTAAGGATGCCTTTGGCCGTAGATGTGGTGGGGGGACGGGGACCTTTGGTCCTCCGGATGTTGTTGGATTCCAACTTCCCTCAGCCCCCCACCCCAGCCAGCCCATGCCAAATCAGGTAAACCACTCTGTAATTGTCACTCTATGATGGGAATAGGGGGGCTCCTAACCACTCCCAGCAGCCTTATCAAACACCATCTCCCAGAATTCCTTGGGGGAAGCCATGATCATTTAAAGTGGCATGATAGTGCTTTTAAATGTGAAGTGGTGTGAATGTGGCCTGACTAGCAATCTCTGTCCCGGGTTTCAGGCCGGTGAATCTCTCCCAGCCGTACCTGGAGGTACCAGGAATTGGATCTAAACCACAGAGCCTAGGGCTTGCCGATCAGAAGGTCGGCGGTTCGAATCCCCGCGACGGGGTGAGCTCCCGTTGCTCGGTCCCTGCTCCTGCCAACCTAGCAGTTCGAGAGCACGTCAAAGTGCAAGTAGATAAATAGGTACCGCTCCGGCGGGAAGCTAAACGGCATTTCCGTGCGCTGCTCTGGTTCGCCAGAAGTGGATTAGTCATGCTGGCCACATGACCTGGAAGCTGTATGCCGGCTCTCGGCCAATAAAGCGAGATGAGCGCCGCAACCCCAGAGTCGTCCACGACTGGACCTAATGGTCAGGGGTCCCTTTACCTTTTACATACAAAAGTAAATGCTGTAGCACCAAGCAACAGTCCTTCCTACGTGGATGGAAAGAGCTTGGAAGCTATCTCGCGGCCCCTAAATAACCAGCTCTTTGATTTTTATGTTTTGATCTCTTAGAAGCGCTGCTGATTCCCAAGCCTGACCTCATCTGCCAGTTGGAAGAGGAAGAGCTCATTGGACAGTGTACTGAGAAAGGGGAGAGTTTTAAAGGTGGGCAAAAGAGTCATCTTTTGTTTCTCTCTTGTAACATCGTTCACAACTTAGTAGCAGGAAATAAACAAGCATCTCTGTTTATTTCAGGCTGGAAGAGGGAGAACGAGGATGAATTTTATGAGGCTGCTGCGGAGAGAACTGAGACTCGAGATGTGAAAGAGATATTTGCGGGTGAAGATGGACCAGAGATGCAGGTTGGAAAGCCGGCATTGAAGTGGAAGGACAGATTCCTTTATTTGCAGGATGTGGAGTTCCATGAAGGCTCGTTCCAAAAGGAACCATGCAAAGTAAGGAGGAGGAACGAGTGCGCTGTGTGTGGGCAGATCTTCAGTCACAAATCGAGCCTTGTTACTCATCAGAGAATCCACACAGGTGAGAGGCCCTATAAATGTGCAGTTTGTGGAAAGAGCTTCAACCGAAGGACGCGACTCACTTCACATCAGAGGCTGCACACAGGGGAGAAGCTGTATAGCTGTTCAGACTGCAGCAAGAGCTTTTGCGAAAAATCGAGTCTTAATGCCCATCAGAGAATCCACACAGGAGAGAGACCCTATAAATGCTTGAACTGCGGGAAAAGCTTCAGCCGCAGCTCAAACCTTATTGCTCACCAGAAAATCCACACGACACAGAAACCCCGTAATCACTCAAAAGGCAGCAAGGGCTTCTCTGTTCAGTCTAAGCACGTTTCACATGAGAGAATTCACAAAGGAGAGAAGGATCTGTGTAGTTCCGTAATCTTTAGCAAGAGCATTTCTGATGACATGAGTCTGATTGGACATCCAGAAATATATGCGGAAGAAGATCCTTATAAATGTTTTGACTGTGGGGAAAGCTTCAGTAAGAGCTCCAACCTTTTTAACCATCAGAGAATTCACTTAGAGGAGAAACCATACAAATTCTGTAGCAATAGCTTTTCAGACAAATCCGGTCTTATGACACATCAAGGCATCCACTCGGGAGAAAAAACATATAAATGCCCAGTGTGTGAAAAGAGCTTCAGTCGCAACTGGAGCCTCCTTACACATCAGAGATACCACAGAGGGGAGAAACCTTACAAATGCTCGGACTGCAGCGAAAGCTTTTGTGACAAATCAAGTCTTATCAGGCATCAGAGAATCCACACAGGAGAGAAGCTCTATAAATGCTTCATTTGTGAGAAGAGCTTCAATCAGAGCACAAACCTTTTCACACACCAGAGAATCCACACGGGGGAAAAACCGTATAAGTGCATCGAGTGTGGGAAAAGCTTTAACCAGAGCTCACATCTCATCAGGCATCAGAGGCTCCACACTGGAGAGAAACCCTACAAGTGCTCAGAATGTGGGAAGAGCTTCACTCAGAGTCCAAACCTCATTCGGCACTGGAAAATTCATGCCAGAGAGAACACGTAACGACGGCTTTTTGACTTTTATGAAAAAATAAAAGCATCAATCAGCGCACAAGAGAATGACACATTAGATGACGTGTTACGAGATAAGGAAATTGCTCACACAAATGAGAGGTGGAAGATTCCTGCATTGCAGGCGGTAGATTGGATGACCCTTTGGGTACCTCTATGATACGGTCGTGCAGCAGAACAGTTTCATGTGCATGTAACATTTTCTTAGATCCATCCGGGTGTTTTTTTCCTGCAGAGACTGCAGTCCCATCCTAGTAGTATAAGCAAGGTAGAGCTATAGAGTTGGAAGTGTGAATGTTCCGAGTTTTCGTGAATAAAATAAAAAAATAAATGTAGTGCTTAAGCAACTGATAAGAACATAAGAAAAAGCCCTTCTGGATCAGGCCGAGGCCCTGTCTGGTCCAGCACTTTAATCTCACAGCGGCCAACCAGATCCCCCAATGTGAAGCCACCAAGCAGACAATGAGCACAAATGGTACCCTCTCAAAACCGCAGTTCCCAGCACCTAGTATACTGCCTCCGACTGTGGAGGCCGATCATGGCCTCTGTTGTGACAGAGCGCTAGAAACGAGATGGTCAGTTTTTTGAATTTTTGTACCAATTTCAATCTGCTTGCATCTTGC
The DNA here is from genome assembly GCA_034641385.1 of Darevskia mixta. NCBI lineage: Eukaryota > Metazoa > Chordata > Lepidosauria > Squamata > Lacertidae > Darevskia > Darevskia mixta. The sequence continues at coordinate 1,272,075 of JAWWNH010000176.1, read as the reverse complement.
TCGAGATAAACTTGTTTCCCTCTGCGTTTTTCCTCTCCCTGGTCCTGTATAAATAATAATAATGCATTTCTGGCAAGATCTGTGGCTGAGGTTAGGTGTCTTGTTGTTATGGTTGTTCCAGTCTCCACCACTGCCGTCCAGCTTACAGGTAGATTCCCCATTTCCCCAGACGTCCAGAACTAGAGTGCAAATCTAGTAGCTGTTCAAAATGAGATGTTGCCCCAACAACAGGCAAATGAAAGGATTTAAGAGAGGCAACTCTGGCGCCTGTCCCCTTCCTGCCAAGGGTGCTTTGTGCTTTCTGGCCCAGATTTTGGCTTAGACCCGTCCCCTGTCTCTGCTCTTGGGGTCTTGGGGATAATCGTGGAGGCTCAAGAGTAGGTGTCGGGGTGGGTGCCGGGCTTAGGCCAGCAGTAACTCACAAGGTGTCAGTGAAGTTAACTCTTTATTCAAAGAAACAAAACATCTCAGGCCTAGTGAGCGCAGCAGCTTCCATAGCAAGAGCTTTCCAGGCAAACCCAATCTTCCCAGTAGGCCTTGCCCCTATGAGGCAGGACTGAAGGCCTTCCTACAGCTCTCTTTAAGTCTTCTCCCTCAGGTCCTTCCAGAGCAATCTGAGACTCCAAGGCCTTGTCTGCCGCTGCTCCACCTTCTTCATTCCTCTTCTGGTGTTGGGAGACCAATGGAGAGGGGAACTTATCGCAGCAGGAGGAGGAGACACACATGATGCTTCACCAGCCTAACTCAATCTCTGCCTCTGGGCCCCTCACCTCTCCAGCCTCCTCTTCTGCCGCTAGTTCTGAAATGCTCTCTGCCACAGCCTCTTCCTGCTCACAAAACCCTGTTACCTCTCCAGCTTCTGACACCTCCTCCACCCAGTCCTCTCCCTCTAACCACTCATTGTCCCACCACACATCCCTAGGCTCTGAGCCTTCTTCCCCTGGGGGTTCCCCGGTTGCTGCCTCCCAAAACTCTTCTGCACCCAGCCAGTCCGTGACATCATGGGGGTGGGGGCTTGTGCATCTGGAGGTGGTGTCTCAGGTCTCTCCCATTCCTCAGCCTTCCTCCAGTGGGACATCTCTGGGTGTTGGGTCTCCAGTCCCTGGTCAGTGCTGGCTGGTGCCCATTGGGGCTGGTAGGGCAGAAGGCAAGGAGCCCAGCAGTAGGTGGCACCAGAGAGCCAATGACATAGAGTCCCCATCCTCTGCTGCGTTCTGCAAGGGCAACGCAAAGCCTGAGGAGGAGGAAGGGGACGGCCAGAGCCGCTTTCTGGACTGCTTGTAAGGGAAAAAGCAGGGCACAGGGCAGCCTGAAGTTTCTGACTAAACATACGGAAAATGGCCCATGGGTGATGGGGAGTCCACCAACATTGGGAGGGACATAAGTTTCTCCATGTCCAGGGGGTGCTTTGCTAGGGACATCTGCTGGTGAACAGCAACCCGTTCTTGAAGACAAGCTGCCCTGTGTGTCGAAAGCCATCAGGAAACCCATTCAGTTAATGGGGGGTGGGGAGAGGATGTGTCCTGACCTGAACTGGGGAACCGCGGTTAAAAAACAGGAAGCAGAGGCAGAGGGACCAACCGCCAGCTTTCACAATGCAGGAATATAAACAGGATCTGTCCTGCAACAAAGGCCGATGCTATTTCAAGCCTCTCGCAACTGGCTTGGCATCTTCAGCGAGGATCAGTGTTGCTGAGCTCATGGAAGGCATAGAAATGTTTGCCACCCATTCCACAAAACAAGAGCACCCGTAAGAATCTGCTTGGGTTTGGTTTTCCGCAAGGAGGAAAAACCACAAGCTCCTCAGATCAATGGTGGAAACCTGCGGCCCTCCAAATGTTGTTTGCCCATCAGTTGGTGCAAAATGCAGGCATCACAACTGCTCACATGCTACCCAATAGGTATTTAAAATGGTTGGCACCTGCCTGTCTTGAGAGACAATGGAGTGCGCCTCCGAGGGTGAAGTCAAACGGATGGGGGATCACAGCGCCTGCTGTGGCTGCAGAGGCCAGCAGCACATAACTGCTGCTTCCCAGGCACCCTTAACAAACTACAGTTTGCATAATTCTTTCAAGAAGCCATGGCTGATTGACGTGGCATGGCACGTGCTTTAAATGTACAGTGCAGATGGCGGTGTAAAATTGCATATACACCTGAGAATTCTCCCCTCTAGGCAGGCAAACTCAAGAGGCATCCGATTGGCCGCTTTGGGGAAACAAGTTTGGGCTAGACAATGCTACCATTCAGTGGATTTGTAACTGGCTGGCTGACCGAACCCAAAGGGTGTTCATTAATGGATCCCCTTCATCCTGGAGAGAAGTGACTAGTGGGGTGTCACAGGGTTCTGTCTTGGGCCCAGTCTTATTCAACATCTTTATCAACGACTTGGATGATGGGCTTGAGGGCATCCTGATCAAGTTTGCAGATGACACCAAATTGGGAGGGGTGGCTAATACCCCAGAGGACAGGATCACACTTCAAAATGCTTAACAGATTAGAGAACTGGGCCAAGGCAAACAGGATGAATTTTAACAGGGAGAAATATAAAGTACTACACTTGGGCAAAAAAAAATGAAAGGCACAAATACAGGATGGGTGACACCTGGCTTGAGAGCAGTACATGTGAAAAGGATCTAGGAGTCTTGGTAGACCATAAACTTGACATGAGTCAACAGTGTAATGCAGCAGCTAAAAACCCCAATGCAATTCTGGGCTGCATCAATAGGAGTATAGCATCTAGATCAAGGGAAGTAATAGTACCACTGTATTCCGCTCTGGTCAGACCTCACCTGGAATACTGTGTACAGTTCTGGGCACCACAGTTCAAGGATACTGACAAGCTGGAACGTGTTCAGAAGAGGGCAACCAAAATGGTCAAAGGCCTGGAAACGATGCCTTATGAGGAATGGCTTAGGGAGCTGGGTATGTTTAGCCTGGAGAAGAGAAGGTTAAGGGGTGATATCACAGCCATGTTCAAATATATAAAAGGATGTCATATAGAGGAGGGAGAAAGGTTGTTTTCTGCTGCTCCAGAGAAGCGGACACGGAGCAATGGATTCAAACTACAAGAAAGAAGATTCCACCTAAACATTAGGAAGAATTTCTTGACAGTAAGAGCTGTTCGACAGTGGAATTTGCTGCCAAGGAGTGTGGTGGAGTCTCCTTCTTTGGAGGTCTTTAAGCAGAGGCTTGACAGCCACCTGTCAGGAATGCTTTGATGGTGTTTCCTGCTTGGCAGGGGGTTGGACTGGATGGCCCTTGTGGTCTCTTCCAACTCTAGGATTCTATTATTTTTTCGTGGTCAGGAATTTGGGGAAGGAGGGACACAGGACACAGAAATGTGGACCACTTATAAATACCATCTCCAACTCCTCGAAAAATTCTATCAACGGCTGCTTCCTGTGTTCACTTTGCAGGCACAAAATGCCAGGCGACATGTCAAATTGGGAAGCTCCCAGCTACTAGGAGCTTGGGAAGTTTTGGTGATCCACTACCCGTGAAGGGCTGGATGGACTAGTGGTCTGACTCTGGCACAAACTGCTTCCCCCCTCCCCATCCCAACATGTGTTTCACTGCCTTTTGCCTCAGCTTGCAATCTTCAGCTCCTCTCCCCCAAATCCCCCTTTTCTGACCCCCAGCCAAATGCACCTCCTACTTACAGGCTCCCGCCAAGAAACAAATTGCAGCCAGCCTGCATAGGATTCAGAAACTCAGCTGGGCAGAGGAGGAGGCGCCTCCACTTTGGACAGCACCCGCCCCCCCTCCTGTGGTCCTCCATTTCCTGCCTCTCTAGGAACGGGAGCTCTGTCCCCTTAACCATTCGAGTGTGCTTGTGTGCCTCTTCTTCCTCTTGCCTGTTTGGGTTGTTTTATAGGAATTTGGTTATTAAAATGCATGCAAAGGGGCTGGGGGGTTCCTGGCCTCTGCCGTTGCATCTGTTTCTTTCCTTAACCAGGAGGAGCAGGAGAAGGTGGCTGGTCAGAAGGAGGGAAGAATGAGGAGTAAGATGGGAAGAAAGGAAGAGAGAAGCCCAGCTGAATCCTCCAGGGAGATTTGGAGCAGTTTGTCAGCCAGATCGGATTCTTAGAGGACCGGGGTGAGTAAGCCTCAAAGTGCAGCCTGGATAGCTCACTTGGTCAGAGCCTGGTGCTGATATAATGCCAAGGTTGCGGGTTCGAGCCCCACCTTGGGCAAAAGATTCCTGCATTGCAAGGGGGTTGAGATAGATGACCCCAGGGGGTCCCTTCCAGCTCTACAATTCTATGATTAGAAGTCTATTCAGAAGCAAGCCCCAGTGAGCGCAGTGAGACTTATTCCCAGGTAAGTGGATGGATTTCTCAGGGGTCAGTAACTGTTTTGAGAATAAGAAACTATTCTGTCCTTTGATACCTGAGGTGCGTAGCTTTATATTTGTTTCAGTGGTTTTCAAAGGGTGTGGCAGGAGAGAATGGCAAGGGTGGCAGGAAGATGGAAGGCCTATCAATATTCTATGTTGGGAAGGAGCCGTGCTTTTAGGTAGCTGCTTTGTTTTATACTGCCTGAATGTCCTACGGTGGTATTATAAGGTAGCTGTGTCTTATATCCAGCACAGCTAGGAGTTGTTTCTTTTTGTTTCCCAGTGTATTTCTTATCAGTAAAATATTTGGTGTAATGCAAGCAAATGTTTATTCTGAAAGTGAGGCTCGTGGTGGGGGGGGTGTCTACAAACAACTGGTCCCCACGATTCCTTGCGGGCTTTAAAAGCTCTTTATGGCTGTGTACGTTCTTTGGCTTTGAAAGCGCCTTCGAAACACATCATTCCCTCTGAAAGAATTCTGGGCCCTGTAGTTTTACCCCTGGCGGAGCCACAATTCCCGGCAAACTACAGCTCCCAGAGTTCTTTGAGAGGAAAACAGCAATTTGGTATCTGCTTTAAAGGGGCAGTGTGCGTACACTGTCTTTCCATATGGTGTGTTTGCAGGAAAACAGAGCTGTCCTTTAGAGTACCCAGGTGTGTGCGCGCATGTCTGCATCAGACCAGCCCTCAAAGCGTTTTGATGTGTTTTGCTTGTTTGTGTGTGTTGCCTTTGCAATACATCTGAAATGCTTCTCTAAGGGTTAAGCTGACCAAGTCTCTATTCCTAGGATACCTTTGAGGAAGGAGGGTTGTAAACTGCTTTAAGTCACTTCCTGCTTTTCATCTCTCTCTCTCTCTCTCTCTCTCTCTCTCTCTCTCTCCCAAAACCTCCCCCCCCCCCCAGCCACTGTGGGAAAGATCCAGGGTGTAATGTCAATGGCTGGAGGGGAATCTGGTGAGTTTCTTGCAAAAGTGTGCATGGATTAGATTAAGAGAGCGGGGCAGGGGAGATTTGCAGCATGAGAGTTGTCATGAAACTCAAGGGGGTGTCCAATAATTTGCCATATTTGCTCCCTTTCTCGCCACCCCCCCTTTTTCCTCCTCCTCCCCAGCTGGACAGATGGAGGCAAGCTTGGCCCTTTAATTTGGAGGGTGGTTTGGGATTTTGGGGAGCCCCCAAAAAAGAAGGGGGGGAAAGAGAGGGGGGAAGGCAGTTTTCAATTGTGAGAGTGTAGAAAGGGGAGGGGCAAGGAAAATACACACCGGTTTAACCCCCAAGGCAAGGAGGGTGGCCGTAGAGGTCACTTTCCCCATCCATCTGGCCGCTGCACCTAAAAAACAAATAAACGGGAGACTGCAGAGCTGCGGGAAGGTTCAGAAAAAGTTGTCAAAAATGATCAGGGGGGTTGGAGCATATGATGAAAAGGTTGCGGCGTTTGGGGGGGGGCTTAAGGGAAAGTAAGAGGGGACATGTAAGATTATGCAGGGTGGGTCACAAAAAGTTTTCCTTCCCTCCCTCCTAATTCTAGAATTTTGGGATGCTAATGAAGCTGGATGTTGATAGACTCAGGACAAGCAAAAGGAAGGACTAGTTTTGCACACTTGTTCCGAGCCTCATGGAAGCAGCCCCCCCAGGTGCTTTGCAAGTGGAATATAAATGTTAAATAATAATTATCTGTACCGGTGGGAATCTCAAATCCTTACATGGGCGAAACGGCTCCTAAGAGTTCGGGAGCAGCAGGCCGCGGTGGGGGTGGGGGGACCCCAAAGTTTGCATGAGCAAAAAAATATACTTAGGGAGGTGGAATAAAGGGAATGCCCCAATTAATTCAAGGGTTACTGAAGCCTCTCTGTGGTTGTTGTGAGGAGGAAGAGAAAACTGGGAGGGAGGAACGGAATGGAATATTCTGAGAAAGGGCATGGACTGGCTTGCATTCCACACTGCAGTGCTTTTCATCAGGTCCTGATAATAGCAACAAGAACAAATTGCCAAACTCTTCTCTGCTAGGTAAAGGTAAAGGGACCCCTGACCATCAGGTACTGTCCAGTAAATTCACTTGCGACCTGCGGTAGCCTGCCTTTTTAAAATGATTTATGGTATTTATTTGTTCAATTTTAATAATGCAACAATCTGCAGGAGCCTGTCTTGCACCAGTTTTCAGAACCAGGGAGGCATAGTAAGTTGACCACAACATAAAAAGCAAAACTTAATCATTTCCCACTAGGATTAATATGTTATTTGTTTTCATTAATATAATATTAATAAATTTTATTTTATTTTTAAAAACATACTTCAAATAATTCCCATACTGATGCAGGTTGGGGAGGATCTGTGCTTAATCGGCTTGTTGGAAGAAGACTGTCTTCAGTGGGAAAGAGAGACGATGCCTGTCTAATATTTGAGAGGAGGGAAATCCAAAGAGTACGTTCCACAATATAATAATAATAATAATAATAATAAATTAATAATGTATAATTTATTATTTTTACCCCGCCCATCTGGCTGGGTTTCCCCAGCCACTCTGTGTGGCTCCCAACAGAATATTAAAAACACAATAAAACATCAAACATTAAAAACTTCCTTAAACACGGCTGCCTTCAGATGTGTTCTTAAAGTCAGATAGTTGCTAATATTTCCTTGACCTCTGCTGGGAGGGTGTTCCACAGGGCGGATGCCACTATCGAGAAGTCCCTCTGCCTGGTTCCCTGTAACCTCACTTCTCACAGGGAGGGAACCGCCAGAAGGCCCTCAGCGCTGGACTTCAGTGTCCAGGCTGAACGATGGGGGTGGAGACGCTCCTTCAGGTATACTAAAGGCCCAATATCACAATATTGTGCAGGATGGACCTCCTGATAGGACGGCATTTGCAGGATTCCCCCTTCTGCAGAGTGCAGTGCAAAGTAAGGTATATAAGGAGTGAGACGATCTTCTAGGTATAGGGTTTTATATGCCAAAAGCAGCACATTGAACTTTGCTCAGCAGCTGACTAGAAGCCAGTATTGCCAATGAGTTGCAACCTAATCCTATGTGTGTTTCCTCAGAAGTAGTTACAGATAGGTAGCCATGTTGGTCTGCCATAGTCAAAACAAAATAAAAAAATAAAAAAAATTCCTTCCAGTAGCACCTTAGAGACCAACTAAGTTTGTTCTTGGTATGAGCTTTCATGTGCATGCATTTCTTCAGATACACTGAAACAGAAGTCAGGCATGCATGTGGCTACAGCTTTGGGCAAAACAGAAGTCCTTACTTCACCTTTTAAAAATTATTATCCCAAGTGTATATCCCAGCCAGTGTTTTGCCGGAGGGATTCAAGCACATTAGAGAAAATTAGGTTATGTGCAGTTAAGGTGTTCTCTCTGTTGCAATAAAATGCACTTAATGAAAGAAATTGACTTTTTGCCGTTAGGAAAGTGACAGGAAAATGCACTGAACACGATTTTGCCGCAGGGATTCTACTACATGCTGGAAATTTAGGTTTCAGAGTGGCTGGGGCTGTCCAGCTGGATGGGCGGGGTATAAATAGTAAAATTATTATTAAGGTAAAGGTAAAGGGACCCCTGACCATTTGGTCCAGTCGTGTCCGACTCTGGGGTTGCGGCGCTAATCTCGCTTTATTGGCCGAGAGCCGGCGTACAGCTTCCAGGTCATGTGGCCAGGATGACTAAGCCGCTTCTGGCGAACCAGAGCAGCGCACGGAAACGCCGTTTACCTTCCCGCCAGAGCAGTTCCTATTTATCTACTTGCACTTTGACATGCTTTCGAACTGCTAGGTGGGCAGGAGCTGGGACCGAGCAACGGGAGCTCACCCTGTCGCAGGGATTCGAACTGCCGACCTTCTGATCAGCAAGCCCTAGGCTCTGTGGTTTAACCCACAGCGCCACCTGGGTCCCTGTAAAATTATTATTATTATTCCTTAAAAGTGCTCTGTTCCAGCAAACCTGCTTTTTCAAAAACACCCACATTTTGCAGTTAGGAAAGTGACAGTGAAACTCATGGACGAATGAATGACTGATGGGAAGATGCTTAAACACCTTACTTGTTTTTCTCTGTTATTCTCATCCCTGGCCTTTCTCTCCCTTTCCTGCAGGGATGAGTCCCGATGGCTTTCTGGAACCCTTCAGTTTTGCCTGTGTGATGTGACGGCCTCATTTGGCAGTGTGGCAGAACAGCAGCCTGCAGACTTTTGTGGGCCCACGAAGTAGCAACCGACCTCCACTTGCTCCCCTCCAAATTCTGCCTTTGCCCCCAAGAAACGAGAGAGAATGAGAGCAGAACAAGGAGACCCATTGGCTGCCGGTCTGCAGTTGGATGCCGTGCTGGAGCACCAAGTGAAGACAGAAGACTTGCAAGATGTGGTCGGACCCAAAGCGGTGGCCGTGGACCTGTCTGCCGCCCAGGCTGGGAGCAGTAGAGGATGCTGGGGAAGAAACGGAGCAGCCGTTGTCCCGAACGAGGAGGATGTGATCCCCTTAGACGCGACTCCACATCGGATGCTGAAACCGGCTTGGCCCATGAAGGAGCAACCCCTGGCTGAAGAAATGCAGAGCTTCGTGGCAGGGTTGAGTGGCGGGGAAGCTTGTATCCCAACCACTGGCCTGGCCAAAGATTTCCTCATGAAGGAGCAAGAAGATGATCAGGTGAGCGAGTTGCATCCTGGTATTTTTCCAAGTGATTATCTGGTGCCGCAGGTGGGTGACAAGTAGTGGATTTTTTCTAAAAAAAAATGTTTAGGGGTACTCTCATTTTTACTCAAGAAAATCACCATTTTATAGTTCAAATCGGGGAAATAAATACAGTAAATGGACAAAAGGGGTAGCAATGGAACTGACGATTCACCGTGCTAGAGAAGAAACTTTTTTTTTTTTAAATTAGTTTCTTCTCCTGTTAGATTCACAAAATGTTTAGGGGTATGTGTACCCCTGCATCCTCCCAGAAAAAAAGCACTGGTAACAGGTATGCCGGTCATCTAAGTTGGGCGATTCTCAAATGTTTCACTGTGGCAGGAGTTTCCACTGTTAAGCAAAACAGTGTAAGACAGCAGTCAAATATTTTAAAATGATTTTCTGAAAGTGCTTATTACTGCTAATGAAGTAAGGGTGATTTTTTTAAAAAAACTTATTTTTAGATCCATTTTGTTCTGAATTTAACAATATTACAAACCACTGGTTTAGGGTGAACAATTAATGAAAGTGGTGGGAAGGAAGGGAATTGATTCCTGGGAAGCCAGGAAGGAAGAGCCCAGCCCAAGGCAGCAATGTTTGAAAGCAGAAAACTTTAAGGCTTTGAGAAAGTTTGCTGCCAATTTCCTGATCTCACTCTCTGTTTCCTGATCACCGACTTCAGAGAGATCCTTTTGGGGCATCTTGCAATCCTTTGTGTTACTTTGGGTGGTGCCACAGAGAAGGCCCTGTGTGCCCAATATCTGGGAGTTGTTTCAGGAGCAGGGCCCCTGTTGGAAGACTGAAGTGGACCGGTCAGGCTTATGTGTGAAGAGCAGGCCCCTTTTATTTTCCTGACTTTGGGGGGGTCCCTCTCTTTGTTCTGTGTGCAGGTGGCATTTGTGGATGTGGCTGCTGACTCCCCCCAGGCAGCCATTTTGCAGAGGCCCCAGTTCAGAGTGATGGCGCAGGAAAACGATGGCGACACAGATTTTCCTGGTAAGGATTTCTGGTGCTTGAAGGTCCCTGTGGATCATCTATATATTTTGGGAGGTTGGACAAACTTCCCCAAAGTATATTCTTTCTGTCGCTTGAGGGCTCCTGCTCTTAAATAAGATGTTAATTTAGCCATCATAGCAAAGTGACATCGTTTATAGCTCCTTGTGTTGCTCTTCTACGGAATTCAATCTACGATTCAGCAGCAACAATATAAGGGTATTGTTACCTTTACCTTTGCCTTACACCGTAATTCAAGAGTCTAGTCACTATTTTAAAAACCTTAAACCTGTGGCATTGAATAAAAAAAACTGCGGTTAACATTTGCACTGCAGACCAGAATGTTTTTCCAATTCTGACTTGAAGGGTGAGTGCTAACCTTGCAATCCAAACTTTGTAGTTATCCTTACTTCCGGAAGCCTTTCAGTTCAAACACGATGGACTGGAAAGTGGTACCTTCCTTTGTTCTTTTAATGGAAAATCCTTAACGAAACAGTGAGCATTAGCACTGTGGAATGAGACCATGTGTCAATCCGGAAGAGTAAGCATAGTTTTGTCATTGGGATAATCCCAACCATTTTGTTCTGGTAAAATGAGCAATTAATTGTTCGCTTTGATGTTAAGAGTGCCACACCTCATTACAGGTGATGGATATAGTTTAGTGATTGAATTAGAATACATGCCGTATGTTGTTACATTGTGTACATAAGAATACATTTTTATGTTGTGAACCGTCCCATGATCTTCAGATGAAGGGCATATACAAATTATTATTATTTAATTACATTTAATTAAGTTACAGCATTTTTAACATACACAGTGAAAACAAAATTTCATCTTTTCTCTTACTTTTATCAACTTCTCACCCCATTTCCCATGAAGTTGTTGCTTCTCCCCTTCTGCACTTTATCTTCTATCTTTTAAATCATAACTACAGTATAATAATCTGATTGCTTCTGTAGCTCATAGCTCAAATCCTGCTCGCAAGTTCATCATGCTATAATATTTCTTTATAATAGTCTGAAAAGGCATCCGTTCTTCCTTAAAACAGCATTAGATTTTCTTAATTTTCCCAGTTCTATATAGTCTATTATCCTACAAATTGAATAAATAATTCTAACAATTTTTGTGCGCTCATAACAAGTTCACAGCTTATCAAAATATGTTTTGTGCTTCCTTCCTTCCTTCCTTCCTTCCTTCCTTCCTTCCTTCCTTCCTTCCTTCCTTCCTTCCTTCTTTACATCTCTCAACACATTTTAGAGTTATTTCTTATCTAGCACACCAATAATGACAGGAGTCGAGTGCCACGTATTAAATGTGTTTAGAGGATAACTGCCTTGTCGTCGTGTTGTCTGCTTTGCAGGTGGAGAGCTGTTTGCTGAAATAAGTCATGGCTCATCTTCATTTTGTGCTGGGGTAGAAACAGATGCTATGGATTCCGATCAGGTAAGGTAAAGATCCTCAAAGGGATTTCCTTTTGTTACACATCCACACCCACCCACATGCACACACCCTGGAGGTCTAATTTGGCCCTTGAGTCTAATTTGGTCCCAGTGCTCCTTTTCTGGGGGGATGCATGCCCCTAAACTTTCTGTGAATCTAATGGGAGAAGAAACTAAAAATTTTAAAAATTTTAGTTTCTTCTCTAGCACAGTGAATCGTCAGTTCCGTTGCTACCCCCGATGGCGGCTTCCTTTCCTTTCCCGGTGTTTCCTGAGTCTCAGACGGAAGCGAGCGTTTAATGTGTGAAGCAGTGTGGAATGTGGATGTGTGGTGTTTTGCTGATGAAAGTTTGGCCTCATTGAGGGGCAGTATTTCAATATGAGTAATGCACGTTCTTTGTAGTGTGGTGTAGTTAAGTGGTTAAGAGCAGTAGACTTGTAATCTGGTGAACCGGGTTCGCGTCTCCGCTCCTCCACATGCAGCTGCTGGGTGACGTTTGAAGTCTCTCAGCCCCACTCACCTCACAGAGTGTTTGTTGTGGGGGAGTTACAGGTAGGTAGCCGTGTTGGTCTGTCATAGTCAAAACAAAATAAAAAATGAAAAAATTCCTTCCAGTAGCACCTTAGAGACCAACTAAGTTTGTTCTTGGTCTGAGCTTTCGTGTGCATGCACACTTGGTATCTGAAGAAGTGTGCATGCACACGAAAGCTCATACCAAGAACAAACTTAGTTGGTCTCTAAGGTGCTACTGGAAGGAATTTTTTCATTTTTTATTTTGTTGTGGGGGAGGAAGGGAAAGGAGAATGTTAGCCGCTTTGAGACTCCTTCGGGTAGTGATAAAGCGGAATATCAAATCCAAACTCTTCTTCTTCTTCTTCTTTGTACTTATTTCCATTTGCTGTCTTTATTTTTCCCGATTCGAACTATACAATGGTGATTTTCTTGAGTCAAAATGAGAGTACCCCTACACATTTTTTTAAAGAAAAAAAGAGCACTGGGTCCCTCAATCCTGGGATACAGGGAAGTGGAAAGTTTTCCACCTTGCGTGGGACTCTTTGTGAGAATGACTTCCTGCCATCCCCACTTCCTTCCAGGGGCCTGTGACCTTTGAGGAAGTGGCTGTGCATTTCACGGAGGGGGAGTGGGGCCTGCTGGACCCAGACCAGAGAGCCCTCTACAGGGACGTCATGGTGGAGAACTATGGGAACGTCGCCTCTCTGGGTAAGGATCCCTTCGCTCTTTGCTGGAGGGACACTGAGGAAGGACCTGCAGCCCCTGTGGCAGAGAATCAGGCCTTGCATGCGGAAGGTCCCAGGTTTAGTTCTTGGCTGCGAATCTTCCCTGCCTGAAACCCTTAAAGGCTGCTGCCGGTCAGTGTAGGCCACGCATAGGCAAACTTGGCCCTCCGGATATTTTTGGCCTACAACTCCCATGATCCCTAGCTAACAGGACCAGTGGTCAGGGATGATGGGAATTGTAGTCCCAAAACATCTGGAGGGCCGAGTTTGCCAATGCCTGGTGTAGGCGGTGCTGAAACAGGTGGACCAATGGTCTGGCTTGGGAAAAAGCATCTTACGATCCTATCATGGCTGTGGGGGAAGTCATCTCAAATATGTCAGCTGGATAGCTCAGTTGGTTAGAGCGTGGTGCTAATAATGGCAAGGTTGTGAGTTCGATCCCCGTATGGGACAGCTGCATATTCCTGCATTGTAAGGGGGTTGAATTAGAGCCATTCTATGTTGAGACATAGGACGCGGGTGGCGCTGTAGGTTAAACCACAGAGCCTAGGGCTTGCCGATCAGAAGGTCGGCGGTTCGAATCCCCGCAACGGGGTGAGCTCTCATTGCTTGGTCCCTGCTCCTGCCAACCTAGCAGTTCGAAAGCACGTCAAAGTGCAAGTAGATAAATAGGTACCGCTGCAGCAGGAAGGTAAACGGCGTTTCCGTGCGCTGCTCTGGTTCGCCAGAAGCGGCTTAGTCATGCTGGCCACATGACCTGGAAGCTGTACGCCGGCTCCCTCGGCCAATAATGCGAGATGAGCACCGCAACCCCAGAGTCGGTCACGACTGGACCTAATGGTCAGGGGTCCCTTTACCTTTATGTTGAGACATAAGGAAGGGCCACAGCTCACTGGTAGAGCATCTGCTTTGCAGGCAGGACATCCCAGCTTCAACCCCCAGTATCTTGAGAGGCGTCCAAACCTATAGAGAGCAGATGGACAGACCACTTTCTAAAATATGTAGCAGATAATTGCTAACAGCCATTGACCGATCTCTCTAACCCTCAAGGTGAGGAACTTCCTGGCCTGCAGAACCTGCAAGACCCTCAACTCCCATCTTCCCTGATTGTTTCCCATGCTGGCTGCGGTGTGGATGGGAACTGGAGTCCAAGAAAATCTGAAAGCTGGCAGCAGATTTCCCCTCAATCCCTCAGTTAGAAGATCTTGCCTCCCCAAATATTGTGCTGGAGTGGCACTGGCCAGGGTAGTTTCAGAGTGGCTGGTTTGAAGTTCCTCAAGAAAGCCAGAAATAATAATTTTAGGGTGTGTGGTGGGCTTTTCTTCGTTCTTCTCCAGAAGGGCCTCCGGTTCCTAAACCTGATCTCATCTCCTGGTTGGAAGAAAAGGAAGAGACATTTGACCAGAGCTCTGAAGAAGGAGAACAACCAACAGGTAGATTCTTAATTGCAGCATTTGGGACCTTTTAGGGGGGCAGGTGGGGCTTGTCAACCTGGGAAGGTAGCCCATCTAGAAGGAAACTGATCCTCCCTGGTTTTTGCTGCCAAGGAAGACTTAGCATGTCTTCCAAACCTGGGACTCATGATTAAGCTCCTTCCCTTGGTCATAGTTCATGGTTCCTGAGGAACAAGGTAGGAGTTCCTGAGGAACAAGGTAGTCCTTAGGTAGGAGAGAGCTTTACCACGAGGCCCAGTTTGGAGGCCACACTGAGCCAAACTATGGCTGAGCTCTGGACATCAAAACGCAGCTAGGAGGAGCAAAGCAAAAAGCAGCTGCGAGGTCCTTTTCAGGAGCTTCTCCAAGTTTTGGCCTGGCCTGTTGTGTGAACCAGGCCACCATCTGATTTGTGAGGCACCTGTGTGCCTCACCCCCCGTTCCCCAGGGTTTTGAGGGGAAATATCGTGGTTTAAGGTGCCATTTTCTTCTTGGTCTCCTATTTCAGTGGCCAGTCTCTGGGGGAGTGAACACAGCGGGGAACTGACTGAAGTGGCTCCAGAAGGGAGCGAGAGGGATGAGGCGATGGGAAACGTTGGAAATGGAAGAGGAGCCGAGACACCTGAGGGAAATCCGCTGAGAGAGACGTGGCAGAAGGAATCAGAGGGTACCAACGTAGATTTACTTATTTGAAGATTCATATCCTGCTTTTCTGTCCAATTCAGACAGAAATTGATATTTTCTCCTCCCCCCCTCGCCACAGATAGCGTGACTGGGACATCCCTCAGCATAGAGGACTCTCAAGAGGAAGGCCTTTTGTCGGGAGAGCCACTCGAGGCACAACCAGGAGGATCCCAAGAGGGCATTTCTTTTGTGACTGAAGCTGCAGAGAGTGAGTGTCCGCTACGAGCCAGGATGGGGGCCCTTTTGCCTTCCCACCAGATGCTGTTTGACTACGGCCACATCTGTACCACACAACCGAAGCAGTCTTATCCCATTTTAAACAAGGAAGCCATGTTTCTTTTCTCTTTTTGAAATAATTTTTATTTGGTTTAAAAAAATAATAAACTTTAAACAAAATCAATGAAAAGTCCATATAAAGAGATTGCCCCAAATTCCCCCCCCCCATCCTCTCCACGGGTCCTAATGTCAATATTTACAACTGCATATCAAGCCGTTATCCACTTTTTTTTAATCCGTCCAAATTGCCCATAGTCTTTGTTACCTTACAGTGAGATTAAAATCCTGCTAATGTTTTCATCTTCTTACAATGGTTTCCTAAATAAATTATAATTCCCCCCCCCCCATTCTTTTTCTAAGGTTTTTGTCCTCTTGGTTCCTAAGCTTTCCAGTTACCGTATTTTTTGCTCCATAATACGCACTTTTTTCCTTCTAAAAAGTAAGGGGAACTGTCTGTGCGTCTTATGGAGCGAATGTGTGGTCCCTGGAGCTGAACTGCCCAGGGGCAAAAGCTGATCGTACTTTTTTTAAAAAAAAGAGAGAAGGGGGTGTTGAAAGGAAGCCCGCTGAGCAGCTGCTCAGCAAACGATCGGGGAGAGAGATAAGGGAGAGAGATTCCAGCCCCGCCCCCTTGCAGAGGGAGGCTGTTTCCCCAGTGACGTGTGACTGGCCAATTAGATTATCTGTCTGCAAACTGTAGAAATGGCTCCCTTTTCCTGAAGCTGCAGAACTGCGAGTTAAACCCCATAAAACAGGGTTTTTTCCCTTTGCAAAGTAAGCTCAACAACTTTGAGCTGATCCTCAAAAAATAGGGCTTTTCTCCTTTGCAAAAGAAGCTGCAGAAATTTGAGCTGATTCTCAAAAAATTGGGGCTTTTCTCCTCTAAAAACTAGGTGCGTCCTATGGTCAGGTGCACCTTATAGAGTGTAATTTTGCCATTTCAGCATAGTCCATCAACTTGGTTTGCCGTTCTTCCATTGTCGGGATTGTTTCTTCTTTCCATCTCAGAAGCCATGTTTCTTAAGGGTGCTGAGAGTTATTAAGAAGCACAGCCCTTCTTTTCACAGAGCTACAATTCCCTGAGTTCGATAGGAAGAGGAATTGACTGTTAAGCCATGCTGGGAGTGGCAGTTCTGAGAGGGGAGCAGGACTCTCTCAACACTGCTTAATAAACTACACTTCCCAAGATTCTTTGAGGGAGGCCATGATGGTTTCTACACAAACTCTCAAGCAGGTGGTAACATCAGAGTTCAAGGACGGTGCAAAGTAGGGTTGGTAAAGGGTGGAGTAACTGGGGAGGTAACTGTGGGGTAACTGGGGAGGCTTGGGAGGGGCATTTGGCACCAAGGCATGAGGTACCCATTGTTGGGTTAGGGTAGTGATGACACGGAGCTGCCCCCATCTGACCTCAGGTGTGTTTTGGTGGTTGGAATGACAGGCTGGGACCTGTGACTCCAGAGTCCAAATCCACACTCAGCCAGGAAGCTCACTAGGGTGACTTTGGGCCGGTCACTTTCTCTCGGCCTAATTTACCTCACAGAGTTGTTGTGGGATAAAGTAGAGGTGGGAGGGAGAGCCAGGTACAGCACTTGAAACACCTTGGAGGAAAGGAAAGGATATAAATTTAATAACAATACAGTGGTACCTTGGGTTACAGACGCTTCAGGTTACAGACTCTGCTAACCCAGAAATAGTACCTTGGGTTAAGAACTTTATCTCAGGATGAGAACACAAATCGCGCGGCGGCGGCACAGCAGCAGGAGGCCCCATTAGCTAAAGTGGTACCTCAGGTTAAGAACAGTTTCAGGTTAAGAATGGACCTCCGGAACAAATTAAGTTCTTAACCTGAGGTACCACTGTAGTCTGTTGAGGAACATAGGAAGCTGTTTTATACCAAGTCAGATCCTTGGCCCATCCAGCTCAGTATTGTCTTCCCTGACTGGCAGCAGCTGTCCAGGGTTTCGAAGCTGGGTGGCCATCGGTCATGGATGTTTTAGCTGAGATTTCTGCATTGCAGGGGGATGGACTGGATGACCCTTGGGGTCCCTTCCAACTCTACAGTTCCATGATTCTATAAGCAGGGAGTCTCTCCCAGCCCTACACAGAGATGTCGGGATTTGAACTTGGGACTTTCTGCATGCAAAGTGGGTCGTCTATCACCGATCTGTGGTCTCTTCCTATTTTTATTATAATTTTTATTAAATTTCTGTTTTACATTTTAGAATATTCACTTAAACAACCTTAAAACATAAGTGACTTCCATTCCTCTCTTTCCATGGTTCATTTTGCACAACATAAATCCCTGCATATTTTATATAAACTAAACCATTCAGTATTCCATTATAACATCCACCAAAACTTCTTTACACTGTTGAATTTATCTTAATGCTGCCCACGTTTTCAGATATACACAATTTTCCTCCATATATTCAATAAACATTTTCCAATCTTCTTTAAACGTATGTTCTTGTTCTCTTATTCTATATGTTAGGTCCACAAGCTGCGCATATTCCATCAGTTTAAGTTGCCATTCTTCTTTAGTTGGGACTTTGCTCGTTTTCTATTTTTGGGCTAACAGAACACGAGCCGCAGTAGTGGCATAAATAAATAACCTTCCCAGGTGTCAAAAAGGCTGTGGTCTCTTCCCTTAAAAATGCCAAAGGGATGTACAGGCAAAAGAACCATTTTTCAGCTCTTTGTTCTCCGCAGAAATAAACTTGGCATGATTTCGCAGAGTTTGAATCTTTTCTATTTCCTTCACTCTTGTATTACCTTGAATTTCTGCTTAACCCTCAAGAAAGAAGGGCATTTTCGCTGGCCAGGTTTAGTTCAAATCCATCAAAACTCCTTTGGGGAAGGTTCTCAGGCAGGGTGGAAGGAGAAAGAACTTGCCCATGTGAAGACCACCTGGTGGAATGCCTTACACGTATGGTTCTTAATTGTAAACTATATGATGATCTCTGTCAGCAATTTTTAGATCAACTCTGCATCCCCAAATGGAAACCAGAGTTGGAGGTCATACATACTGGGGAATGATCAGGAGCTCACCAAGTTAGTGGCTAAATAGCTCTATTTGGTTTTTTGTCGTCAAAATACACTGCAGACGTCTGATCTCCCTGGAGACCTAGAGATGTGACGATAGTCTGCTCTGCCTTCTTTCTTTTAGCAAAAGTTTTGTGCCACTGGGGAAGTGGTATTTCTGTATTGATTTGTTTTGGATGTTTGTATGTGATGCCAATAAAAGGTTTGATGATTATAATCTCTCTCTCTCTCCCTCTCTACTAGGTGATGGCTGGGAGAGCGAGAGTGACTGGGAACCGTACGGAGTGTTGTCGGAAGATACAGAGGATGAAGATAATTTGGGGGATCAAGAAGGACTAGAGCAAAATGGGGACGACCAGACAGAAGAAGACTGGCGGGATAAACCCAATTGCCAGGGCAGCGACTTCAACGGGTTGCCAGCTCCGTCAAAAGTTTACAAAGGCAAGAGAAAAAATCAGTGCAAGGTTTGCGGGAAGAGCTTCACACGCAAGGCGAGCCTTAAGGTGCATCAGAGAATCCACACAGGGGAGAAGCCCTACAAGTGCACCGTCTGCAGCAAAGGCTTTTGCGACAAAACCAGCTTCCTTAGACATCAGAGAATCCACACGGGCGAGAAGCCGTACAAATGCCCGGAGTGTGGGAAGAGCTTTAACCGGACCACAAATCTTATTACGCATCAAAAGACTCACGTGGAAACCCGGGAGAAGACGTTCCACTGCTCGAGCTGCAGCAAGAGCTTTTACAACAAGTACAGCCTCAAGACTCACTGGCGCAGCCACACGGGGGAAAAGCCGTACAAGTGCTCCAGCTGCAGCAAGAGCTTCTGCGACAAGTCGAACCTGGAGGCCCACTGGCGGGTGCACACAGGCGAGAGACCCTTCGAGTGCACGGAATGCGGGAAGAGCTTCAGCGATCGCAGGACCCTCCTCCGACACCAGAGGATCCACACCGGGGAGAAGCCCTACAAATGCACGGAGTGCGGGAAGAGCTTCAACGATCTGGCCACGCTGCTCCGGCACCAGAAGATCCACACGGGCGAGAAGCCATACCGGTGCACCGAGTGCGGGAAGAGCTTCAACCAGAGCTCTCACCTCATCCGCCACCAGAACACGCACGACGCCCAGCGCCACAAAGGCCGGTCGCGCAAGGCCAAGGCTGCGGTCGGAGCCAATATCTTTCTGGACATCACTCAGAGCTTTACTCCAGAGAGCATCGGCTTCACGCAAGAGAACTATTACGGATACACTCACCCTGCGGAAACTTTTCACTGGCCCATTACGTCTTACGCACCCTCGGCGGATGCCGGAGAAGGAGGGGTGCCCAACATGTGGACAATCGAGGAGACTTCCGTCGGAGATCAAGCCATCCTAGTCATGAAAGAGTTAACCGAGGACAGGACCTTGACACTGTGAATGATGCTCAGAGTAGGGAAGGAGCTTCATCCAGGGCTACAGCCATCGAGTAAGATTGTCCGGTCAAGCAAGAAAGCCATGCTTTAGACATTCTTGAAAATAAGCATGTTTCAAAGCAGAGATGTATCGATCCAAGATCTGACTGGCGGGAGCTCCATTTGGATCTTTAGGCAAAGGATCTTCAGAAAGGGAGATCCAGCTCTGCAGGGAAGATTCCTGGCATTTCACAGCTATGCCCACTTCCTGCTTGACTTAGAGGAAGAGATCTATAATTATTGAACAGAGAACAGGGATTCTCAAAGATTTCATTTTTGGGTGTATGCCTTCAAAAACAAAGGGAAAAGAGACAGAGCATTAAAAATAATGCTGTTTTGGTTCTGACCCGGTTGTTACTCTCTTTAGCTTCCAAAATCAATGGTGATTCTGTTCTCTCTCGGACTAGATGGAAGCAAAACGACTGAATGAGATTCAGCAACTGACTGTGGCAGAATGAATGACAATCAGGGTGGTCTGTAAAAAAACAAACCCGCTTTTGTCCTCCCCCATCTTTCGAAAGGTGGTCATTGGGGGGAAGGGAATTTGGACACCAATCCTGCTTGTTCTGACCCACACCAAATTTTAAAGAGGGTGTTTTAAAAGGGGTTGGTTGCCTCTTGGTATCAATTGGGTTAAAAATTCTAGACTCTCACATTTTGTAAACCCGATCGTATAGATTTGCTCTAGCAGAGATCAAAAAGTGGAAGGGAGGGGTATCATCAGAAAGGTTTGTCGTTTTCCACACTTCTAACATAGTTAAAAAGGGATTATTTTCCAAAACGATATTTCGGTGGAGGCCATCCGGAAACGTGGGTTGGATTTTGCACCGCATTGGGGGAGTCGCACAATGTTGGGCAGCCGGGCAGTTCAGCGTATTTGGGTTTGTTTGACGGCTGAAGAAAGTCACAGTTATAGAATCACAAAACTAGATATAGTACATCACCTGAACTGGGAATCTCCAAGCCTGCAATGGGAAGCATGTGAAAGAGCACTCTGCTTAACAATTATCAGCTGATTTGTGAGACTGAGACATAGGTTAACAGGTTCTGCTGAAATCTGGCAAAAATAAAATAAATGACTGAGAACAGCTTCCTATTAATTCAGTTTGGGATGCAGGCACCCCCTGAAAATGGTGATACTGGTGCTACAATTCCCATAATCCCCAAGCGCTGGCCATGCTTGCTGGGGCTGATGGGAACTGGAGTCTAAGAACAAGCGATATAGCTGCATCATGAATATCTGAGGGAGCTTACCGTATCCCCGAATGTACTGGCATGTGTGGGCTTTAGTTTTTTGTATTAGCAACCTCTGCCACGAGAGTTCAGCATGCTGCAGCTCTTTTATTTTCCTTGGTCTCTGTGTGGGCTCTTGGAAAACCACACAGATGTTTTTATATAGGCTGCAATCCTATGCAAAATAGCAAGGGAGTAAAATCCCCTTGAAATCAGAAGGCCTTACTTCCAAGTAAACACGTTTTAAGACTGCACCGAGATCAGCCTTGTGTTTTAACAGCTTGCTTGGTCGCCACAGGTGAGCAGGAATTCCATGCAAGCGAGTGAGTGGGCTCGGGCCAGTTCTCCTGTACCAGCCTTGTTGGACTCCATTCTAGCCTTAAAGGAAGGAAATTCCTCTTCTTAACAGCACAGGAGGCAAATGGTAGAAGATGGACAGATCCTCCTTCTTCACCTCAACCAGTATGCTTAATAGAAACCAGGGTTGTTGTTGTTGTTTTGTTTTCCAGCCTGCTCAGTGGCTGGTAGTGAAGAGGACTTGTGGGCAAATGACTTTTATGAGCTTAGACTCTTGGCTTGGTCAGAGGACCAACCCCCCCCTCCCCAATCCATAATTTGGGGAGCAAAGAATCCTTCACAGAAGCAAAACAGTCTCGCCTCCACACAAGTCCCAAATAAATGTTGTTAAAGGAAGCAGTTTGCTTTTTTAAATTTTGCATAATCCTTCCAAAAACGACAAAACTTGTTTCCATCTAGTTGACCCTATAATAATTAGGTTCAAATCTGGTGCTTGGCTCTTGATCAGTAAGCAGTTGTGGTTGGCTGGTTGGTTGGTTGGTTGGTTTGTATGGTTTAAAAGCAAAGATTATTGGCTATTTTGAGACTAAATCAAAGGTACGGGATGATGGATGCAGCAAAGTTTCACTCCGACAGGTATGCTAACACTTTTGAGTACTTTTAAGCCTGCAATGCTGAAATCGCTTCTTGGACTGCAGCGGGACTTAGTTTCTGCATAAAGATGCAAAACAGTTGTGCTGTAATTTGTAATGTAGACTAGAGAGCAACAATATTAGTGGGGAACTGGGCTTAGTGGGTGCATGGGATATTTTGTGAACAGGGTCGGGTGAGCACGCTGAACGGTCTCTGTGGGGTATATTACCTTCCACGAATGCATTATGCTAAGCTTTTTGAATATTGAGAGGTTAAATTTTATAAATTGCCAATAAAAGCATCCTGTAATTCAAAGAAAATTGCTATAGTGCATGGCGTTTCTCAAAGTTTCATAGCAGTAGCTCATCTACAGGGACGATTAAGGCACAGGGGGATGTCATATGAAAATAATTTCATTTCTTAAATCATCCTGGACATTTCAAAGCTTGCCCTTGTTAAATTCTGACATTTACCAGTTAATGATGGAGAAAGAGGGTATGATTATTTCCAGGCACTCCGTATTTTTGAGATCTACCCGATTGTCAGGGATCTGCATCCAGTCCATGGGAAATGTTACTCTTGTAGAATTCATTCTAGCTGGCTGTAGTTTGGTCTTGAAACTTACAGTAAGGTACTGTATTAGAAAGAATTTTATCATTATACTTGTTTTGGAAACGTACTGTACAACCAAATAAATGCTAAACGTCACTCCTCACTTGCAAAAAGCAGAAACAAGAAAAATACTTGGTCATTTACCGAATCTTCTTCTTCTTCTTCTTCTTCTTCTTCTTCTTCTTCTTCTTCTTCTTCTTCTTCTTCTTTTAACCGAATCATCTTGTGCTCTGGCTTTACTGATAAATGTCAGAATTTTCTGATTGCCATTACATCCCTCCCCTGGGCTCCAGCAGCCTTAACGTCAAGGATTCCAAGTTGTACTGTATCATAGACATTCTGTATGTTTTAAAATATTTTAACCTAGACTTCGCTTTTTGTTATCCATGCTTAGTCCACATTATTGTTACCTGTCTTACGTTGAAATCCTCTCATTTTAATCTCATTCGTTTACTGTGTTTGCAAGTTTTTGCTGTGAAATACCACAATCTGGAGTACCTTGCAATATGACTTGTCGCCATGTTAATATGCAAGTGAAGATAAATAAAGGCAGGTGAGGGGAAATAGGGAAAGCTCGCCACGATCCCCGAGATGTGGGACTCCATTTTGAAAAGTCGCCAACTCTTCAAAAGAAACTGAATTTACAAATGTAAAATGCCTTGGGTTCTCTTTGACCATTGTGTGTAAATTAAGGTTAGAGAACATTTGATCAGGGTGACTCCACTCGTTCAGTATCGCAAACAAATGGTGGCTTCTCCTCCAAATTAAATCCTCCCCCTATTTTGTTATACTGTGTAGGGAGTTGTCTATGTGTGAAGGTTTGTTTCTGAGGTTTTTTAAAAAAAATAATTGGATGTTGTAGGTGGCTGCCTTTATTATGCATGGTTGCTTTAAGAGTTTTAGTGTATTGGCAAAATGTTCTACAAATAAAGAGTAACAAATGATAATTTCTGTGCACATATTAAATTTTGCATGTCTGATATCACCATAATTGGGTCCTGTGTAAAAAAAACCTGAGGTGCAGATTTTATTTTTTAAATGCTGCCAACTGAGCAATAAAATAAAATTGAGAAAAATGCCCAAAATTACAATACAAAAGTAAGAGTTGTATCCAGGGTTAGCCGTACACGGAGAAGACTCATAAAAGTTAATGGACCTGGCTTGCCAGTAGTACACATGAAAAGGATTTAGAGGCCTTAGTCGACCACAAGCTTAATATCACAGTGTGATGCAGCGGCAAAAAGAGCTAATGCTATTCTAGGCTGCATCAACAGAAGTATAGTGTCCAGATCAAGGGAAGTAATAGTACAGCTCTGTGCTGCCTTGGTCAGAGCACACCTGGAATACTGTGTCCAATTCTGGGCACCACAATTTAAGGAGGATATTAACAAGCTTGAATGTATACAGAGGAGGGCAACCAAGATGATCAAGGGTCTGGAAACCAAGCCTGATGAGGAACAGTTGAAGGATCTGGGTATGACTAGCCTGGAAAAGAGGCTGAGAGGATATACGATAGCCATCTTCAAATATCTCAAGGGCTGTCGCACAGAAGAGGGAGCAAGCTCCTCTTTTCTCCTGCTCGGGTAGGACCCGAGCCAATGGATTCAAATTACAAAAAAATGAGATTCCAACTAAACATTAGGAAGAACTTTCTGAGGCCAAGAGCTCTTTGGCAGCCATAGGAAACGCTGGGAGCAGGGTGTCGCCAGGCCTGAAACAATGGGGCCTAGTGGATTTCACTCAGGATAGAGTTTGACAGGCCTTGGGTCCACCTCTTGCATCTGCAATATTAGGACGGGGGTCTTTCAGCAAAGCAGCGTGCCAGTTTTGTTAACGCCAATCCATCGCTGCTCCAAGGGCTGTTTCTCGTTCGCTCTCAGATGGAAGTCATGCCATGCAACATAGAGTTCACGTTGGGTGTGTGTTTTTTAAAGCGTTTCCAAACGAGAGAATAAATTATATACTGGGTTTAAAACAATTCCCCTCTCTCGTCAGAAAACAATCAAACACCACCTGCAGAGAGTTGTCAGGATACCCCCCCCCATTCCCAGAATTCCCTGGGAAGAGAGATCGGTTGTTAAAGCCCTCTGGTAATCAGAGCTTTGCAAGGGAAATAGCAACTGCTAGGACATTGCGGGTGCCCTGGCACCCGAGGGCACCATGTTGGAAAAGGCAGATGTAGGAAAATAATACCGAGCTGCATGGACCAATGGCCTGATGAAGTTATAATAAGGGTCAGCAAACTTTGTCAGCAGGGGGCCATTCCACTGTCCCTCAGACCTTGTGGGGGGCCGGACTATTTTTTTTGGGGGGGGATGAATTCCTATGCCCCACAAATAACCCAGAGATGCATTTTAAATAAAAGCACACATTCTACTTATGTAAAAACACCAGGCAGGCCCCACAAATAACCCAGAGATGCATCCTATATAATAATCTTGCTCTGTCCGTACGTACCACTTTCCGTGTGTCACAGGAATTCGCAACCGCACGTGCGTTCCTGTGACACACGGATTGGTTAGTACGGACCAATCCCGCCAACCGCTGTGGCGGCGGTGGCGCGTAGCGCCGCCGCCCGCAGCCCTCTGTCTGATACTCCTGCTGCCGGCTGCAGCACAGACCACTCCTGCTTGCTTCCCGAATAAGATCTGCCTGGGACGGCCCATCCAGCGGAGCGCCGGTGCTCCGGAGGCCAAGGAGGGCCGCCCCATCCCCGCCGCTGCAGCCACCCCCGGAAAAAAAAAAATTAAGAAGGGGGAGGGAGCCCCTCTCCACCCCCCAGCGGCCTGATTCGACCCGCCTCGCGGAGTGCCGGTGCTCCGGAGGCCGAAGAGGGTCGCCGCACACCCGCCTCCGCCGCCACGTCGCCCACACACTCACACACTTGCGCGCGCACACACACACACACACAGCTTTCTAGCGCCTGTTTTCGTTAACAGGCTTAATTTACTAGTTTTAAATAAAAGGACACATTCTACTCGTAAAAACACGCTGACCGTCTGCGGGTCAGATTTAGAAGGCAATTGGGCTGGATCCGGCCCCCGGCCCTTAGTTTGCCTACCCATGGGTTATAAGGTAGCATCCCTTGTTCCCTGCATAAGGCCCCATGTTTTGTCCTCAAAATTGACAGTTGAAAGGATCCCAGGCCATACTGTTAAGTACAGTGGTACCTCGGGTTACATACGCTTCAGGTTACAGACTCCGCTAACCCAGAAATAGTACCTTGGGTTAAGAACTTTACCTCAGGATGAGAACAGAAATTGCGCGGCGGCCACACAAGGCCCCATTAGCTAAAGTGGTACCTCAGGTTAAGAACAGTTTCAGGTTAAGAACGGACCCTCAAGAATGAATTAGGTTTTTAACCCGAGGTATCACTGTATGTGGCTCTACTCTTTCCTCAGCTCCCCTTCCTCTCCCCCTGCCCCAATGTGGTGTCATGATTTGACTAAGATGAGAGACCCAAGTTGAAATCCCCAAGGAGCCACAAAACTTTGCTGGGTGACCTTGGACCAGTCACTATCTCTCAGCCTGCAGGGTTGTTTTGAGGATTAGCTACGGGGCAAGATGCTCTACCTACCTGGCAAAGTTACCCTGCAAGTTCCCTTGGAGCCAAAAAGTTTCCCCACCTCATATTTTGAGGAATTCACTGCTTTATCATTTGAGCAAAGCCTTAGTATTAGTAGCAGTACCCTGCCCGTCTGATTGTGTTGCCCCAGCCATTCTGGGCAGTTTCCAGCAGATTTAAATAATAATAATGAAACATTAAACATTGAAAACTTCCCTATGCAGGATATACATGGAATATAAAAACGGGGACTAGATTTAGAGCGGTTCAATTCTTTATTGAGTTACTAGATGCAGGATATACACCAAATATGAAAAGCAGGATTGGCGAAACAAACATGCAGTATTATCGTGACATTGTTAGGTGAAAACAGAAAAACAACATAAATTATGGTGAACCCTAAAAACACTTGGCAAAATGATTTTTTGTGTGTGTAGTTAAGAGAGTCAGAGTGCCGCCAGACAGCCAGTAGTTTGCAGGAGGGACGGAAATACCAGGAAATTTAAGTTTGAACAACTGAAATGGATTCAGGCACTTTCAAAAGGAACCTCTTGACTTTCTGCAGTTAGGGAAGTGGCGGGGAATGGTTTTTATTTTATTATTCAGTTATACAATTTATATACCATGTAACTACAATAGTCTCTTAAGAGGTTTACAAAGATTCTATATGAAAAACCACAAAGATCAGTTAGAGCTATAGGATCATCCTTCAATTAAAATGCCTGCTGGTGAGGCGGTATCTGAAGTATCCTGAACCCAAATTATTTAGGGCCTGGGAAATTAACACAAGGAGCCTGAACCTGCCCTGGTAGTGTATGGGCACCCAGGGAAAACTTCTAAGCACTGGGTTTTGTGCTGGCAATATTCTGTCCATATCGACAGTGTAGCTGCAACATTTCACCCCAGCCCCGGACAGAGCACAGGGCAAAAATCGAGCCCTGAGGTGGCCAGTGCCAGTCCTACCCAAGAGTAAACCGAGTGAAATTAATGGCCATGTGGGAAGACGGACAAGCAAGACAGGATGTGGTAGAATGGACCTGTAAGCTCAATATAGACTGGATATAATCTAACCCACGTATGGAATTTGATTTGTTGAATTACATTGGGATGAACGTTCATAGAGTAACAGAGTTGTAGAATTGGAACAGAAACTGAGGATCATCCAGTCCAACCCCCTGAAATATAGGAATGAATATGCAGCTGTCCCAAACAGGGATCGAACCTGCAACCTTGGCGTTATCAGCACAAAGCTCTAACTGACTGAGCTGTCAGCAGATATAAATAAATAGATTGTGTGGAGGAGCCTTAAGGACTAGGAAGTTTTATTTTGTATTATATTATTACATATTTTGTATTAGATTATTACAGTCTTGTACACCCACAAATAATAAAATACCCCAACCTAACCCAGAAGATGTTTAGGCAATATTAATGAATGAAAATCCAAGTAAGTTCTTATTCCAGGCAACTATTTACGTTAACCAAATCATTTTATAATGCGAGTGGAGTCTTCCGTTTTCATTTTTTGGCCACATGCATAATAAAGCTATACGGATCACGACTAGGACATTTATTGTAATAACTTAATAATAATTTTATTATTTGTGCCCTGCCCATCCGACCGGATTGCACCAGCCACCCTGGGCGGCTTCCAACATACATAAAAACGTAATAAAACATTGCACATTGAAAGCATAAACTCCCAAATCACTCAGCGGTTAACTTGAAAAGCAACCTTATCAGACAACAAAAAAATCGAAAGGCGATTCCAGCATGAAATGGCTGAACCAGGATTTAGCAACAAATCTGTGCCAGTTAGTCAAGGCTTTCCCCGGCATACTCAACTCGATCATTGGATTCTGCAGGAAAGGACCTTCTGCAAAACACCATCCTATCAACATGTCCATGCGGCATGATTTTGGAATCAGGCCTTTCGTGTGGTGGCACCTACCCTTTGGAACTGCCTGCCACTGCAAAACAGATACGCTGCATATTTACAGACCGTTTTTGACCATAGATGGTCACAGGGTTCGAAGTTAGCAGGGTGCCAGTCAGGCGCATTTCGCACCTAAAGATTCTCCCTTTGTGGGCACCTCAAAAAGTCTGGGTGCCATTTTTTGCACCAGGTGAACACTCAAGGATTACTGAAATGTATGTGCTTTGAAGCCTCGAAGTATATGTTAAGGATAGACAATATGTTTAACAATAAAGAGTAGAGTGTTTTGAAAACTGAAGTATGGTACCAATATTTTTATTGTGCAAAAACCAAATTAAACATATATTAACAATTTATGTTAAAAATGTGGTATTAACAATGTGTCACTTATGTGAATTGTGTATTAGTTCATGCTTCTCAAAAGAATAAATAAAAAGTGTTGCTGGACATACACCCCACCCCCCCAAATGACAACTAGACATTCTGTTTTGGTGCCTACAACCCAGGTCCCAGGAGCCATTTGGCTCCTAGCTTTCCTATCCCAGTTTCTAAGACTGGGTGGTCACAAAGCAGTTTACAGAGAAATAAAACATTCCATGAACCATAATAATACAACAAAAAACATATGTTCCATAAATAGGCACAGTATAACTTACTTAAAATGCCTGCTGGAATAGACTGACTGTTGTTCAATGCCTGAAGTTCAACATGTATGTGAAATTTCAGGTGGAAGGGAGCTCCACAGGATTGGGCCCACAGTACTGAATGCATGGCTCCTGGGGTTATAAACCGTGCATTTGAGCCACAAATTGTGAGTCCCACAAAGTGTTTGGTGAGAGGAAGGGATATAAGTGATCAGGCGAGCCCTAAGATATTCTTGACCCAAGTTGTTAAGAGTATTGTAAATTAATACAAGAAGCCTGAATTATCCTAGCCAACTGTAGACTGAAATAGTACAACAGTGTCCCAACCCAAAAGGGAATCCCTGGTGTAGAAAAAGTTCCCCTTTTAGGGTTGAAAATAGGAGCATTCAGATAAGAAGAGCCCAGGAAGTTTCCTATGCCCCTGGCGGCATTGCAAACCTCTGTGTTTGGGACAGAGGTTTTTAAAGAACTGGAAAACTATTATAAGATGAACATCAACATGTCTCCAGCTCCAGCAGTAGTGGGAATAATGAATAAAACTGACTTTCCAAGCTGTGTTAAAAGAAATGCTGTCATTTCTGCTTGTAGCGGCTTGAAAATTGCCAGATGCTGGAAAACGGCTAAAGGTCTAAAAACTGATGCCTGGTACCAAAGGGTCTGAAAAAACTGGCAGAAAAACTAACATGCCAAATCCACGCTGCTAAAGAACATGCCCCTCTTCTTTCTTGCCTCGATAATGAACTGGATGTGAGCCAAAAAACTGAAACTCAATCCAGATAAGACCGAGGCACTGTTAGTGGGTGGTTCCCTAGACCAGATGGTTGCGAGGTTTGCAAGACGGTTTGAGCATATTACACTGATCCTGGTCCGACTGCACTGGCTACCAATTAGTTTCTGGGCCCAATTCAAAGTGCTGGTTCTGACCTATAAAGCCTTAAACGGCTCAGTACTGCAATACCTCAAGGTCCACCACTTTCCATATGAACCCACCCGGACCCTGAGATCATCTTATGAGGCCCTCCTTCGTGTGCCGCCTCCTTGAGAGGTCCGGAGGGTGGCAACACGAGAATAGGGCCTTCTCTGCAGTGACTCCCCTGGTGGCTTCATTATACACCTTTAGGCGCTAGGCAAAAACGTTCCTTTTTAACCAGGCCTTTGTTTGATTTGATTGACATCCTATGCCCTTTTAAAATGTGGCTTTTTTGGAGGGGGTTTAATAATAATAATACTAATACTAATAATAATTTATTACTTATACCCCGCCCATCTGGCTGGGTTTCCCCAGCCACTCTGGGCGGCTTCCAACAGGAGATGAAAAATACATTAAAACATCAGTTATTTTAAAAAAACTTCCCTAAACAGGGCTTTATTGGGTTGTTGTTTTTATTTTGATTATATATTTTGCGGATTTTATATTTTGATTTTGTTCTGTGAACCACCCTGAGACCTCCTGGTATATAAATTCAATAAATAATAATAATCCATGGCATGGCAACAGTTTATATCTTGCATGAGACATGAAGATCGGACAAGGATTCCTCCAGTGTCTCACGGTAGACTCTGGAGAGCTCCACTTGTGCTATTTGCATAGTGTGACAATTTATTCTCCTTTCATTCAAATGCTCTCACGGGTGAATAATGCAAAGACAGTATTGCAAACTGAAAGGAAAAAGGGAAACTTAAAAAAATAGATATGCAGGCCATGTTACAAGCAAAGTTCTACCCCAAATGGACTCTCTGATGCATCAAAAGATTTGATTTTTGGGCAAAACATTTCCCACACTCTGAACAGTTGTAAGGCTTCTCTCCTGTGTGAACTCTCTGGTGTCTCACGAGGTGGGATTTTTGGCCAAAACGCTTCCCGCACCCAGTGCAATCGTAGGGCTTCTCCCCAGTGTGGGTCCTCTGGTGGTTTGCCAGGTTCGATTTGTCGGCAAAACCTTTCCCACACTCCCTGCAGCCATAGGGTTTCTCGCCCGAGTGGATTCTCTGGTGTCCGCTGAGGTGAGCCTGTTGAAGAAAACCTTTCCCACACTCCAGGCAGGTATAGGGCTTCTCTCCCGTGTGGGTCCTCCAGTGTTTTGCAAGCTCCGACTGCTGTGGGAATCCTTTCCCGCACTCTAAGCACGTGTAGGGTTTCTCCCCGATGTGGGTCCTGTGGTGGATCACAAGGGCTGAGCACTGGGCAAAAGATTTACCACACTCCAGGCAGTTGTAGGGCTTCTCTCCTGTGTGGACCCTCCGGTGGTTCACCAGGTCAGAGAGCTGAGGGAAAGATTTGCAACACTCGGCGCATCTGTAGGGCTTCTCTCCCGTGTGGATTCTCCGGTGTATCACAAAAGCAGACTGCTGAGCGAAGGTTTTCCCACACTCCGGACATTCGTACGGTTTCTCTCCGGTGTGGAGCCTCTGATGGCTCACGAGGCAGGACTTGTAAGCGAAGCCTTTCCCGCACTCCGGGCACTTGTAGGGTTTCTCTCCCGTGTGGGCCCTCCGATGCACAATGAGTTTCGATTTGTAAACAAAACGTTTCCCACACTCCAGGCACCTGTACGGTTTCTCTTCCGGGTGGGCTCTCCGATGGCTCCCGAGTTCTGCCTCATGAGGGAAACCCTTCCCACTCTCCAAGCAGTTGTAGGGTCTCTCTCCTACGTGGATTCTCTGGTGCCTGGCGAGAGATGATTTCTGAGCAAAACGCCGGCTGCACTCCGGGCATGGATGCCTCTTCTCCGAGTCGCCTGCAAGGAGAAAAGAGCAAAAAGCATAGACATGGATTCACCGCTGATCCTTGTTAAGAAGCAACCTCAGAAAATGGACAAGGCAAGGGTCGCCAACATGGTGCCCACGTGTGCCCTGTTGTAATATTCCATTCCACCTTAAGAGTAAACATGTGACTTGTGCTTGTTACATGTCTGAGGTAAAAAGATGTGTATGCTTCTGGAAACTTCCATGTAGAAGTTTGCTCTTTCATGCCTGCCAGTACCTCCTATGGTGCCTGCTGAGTAAAGATTGCTTCAAAAATCCACATTGGCCTCTCCTACATTAAATGGGCCCCCTTGAGCAGGCCCACATTTTATTGGATGCCATGACTCCTGCTTGTTCTGAACAGAACAGAAAAACAAAGAGTTTCCCCCTCGTTGTTTTTATTATTAGCAGGGATGAAGGGAAACTGAGAGGAAAATGACAATTCAAAATGGAAATTTGGGTAAAGTTGGGAGTGGAGGGTTTATTGCACCGGAGCTCCAGATCCACCATAATCTCATACCTGAATCCCACCCCCAAATAGTGGCTGTCTGGAAGTGTCCTGAAACTCAACCGGAATGTCAAACAATTCTATGATTTTATGATCAGTAAAAAGCACATAACGCCCATTGATGGGGCAGCCGATGGCAGAGCTTCCCTGTCCGGTTTCATCCCCCCGCCCCGTTCCTTTATATGTG
Source organism: Darevskia mixta (assembly GCA_034641385.1). Classification (NCBI taxonomy): domain Eukaryota; kingdom Metazoa; phylum Chordata; class Lepidosauria; order Squamata; family Lacertidae; genus Darevskia; species Darevskia mixta. The sequence goes on along the minus strand of JAWWNH010000176.1, from coordinate 1,240,161 downwards.
GCAACCATTTTGTCTCAAGGCATGCCTCCGGCGGCAGCCATTTTGTGACCACAGCATTCCAAATACACCCAAATACGCCCAGAAAAGGTTGTTAATGCCTGTCCTAAGAGATACAGAAAGGAGAAAAGAAAACCATATATAAGCCATTAAGACCCCTTCAGACTTGATACAATGATAAACAAGCCATTCCCTGCCATCCTTGGGTGGAGGGGTAAGGGTGGGCAAATGAGAAGGGGTAAAAAGGTTTGCCTTGGCTGAGGTGCAGGATCTGCCCATCTCTTGCCATCATGAGGTGGCAGACATTGCTAGGTGGGTCAGGGAGGAAGAGAAGGGGAGGGAAACAGTCCCATGAACCTCCTTGATCTTATCGGAGGAGCCAAGCCACTGCAAACAAATACAAAAGAAACGTACATTTTGGTGAGCACAGCATTTATTTGTTCATTATGTGGACACCTTGCAGAAGACTCAGGGCATGGTACATACTTCTTTCCTCTCAATTTTCTCCTCACAACAACCCCTTGAGGCAGCTTAGGCAGTACGTGTGAATGCCCCAGAATCACTCAGTGGCCTTCACAGCCGAGTGGGGATTTGAACCTGGAGCTCTATAGCAGGTGTCAACAACCTTTTTCAGCCGTGGGCTGGTTCACCATCCCTCAGAGCATGCGGTGGGCTGGACTATATTTTTTTTTTTGGGGGGGGGGGGGAAATGAACGAATTCCTATGCCCCATAAATAACCCAGAGATGCATTTTAAATAAAAGCACACATTCTACCCATGTAAAAACACCGGGCAGGCCCCACAAATAACCCAGAAATGCATTTTAAATAAAAGGACACATCCTACTCATGTAAAAACAGGCTGATTCCCGGACTGTCCGCGGGCCAGATTGAGAAGGCGATTGGGCTGCATCCGGCCCATGGGCCTTAGGTTGCCTACCCCTGCTCTATAGTAATTGCAATATTTTAACCCAGAAGTTGGAAAACTCTGGCCTCCAGGCCCCTCTCTCCAGCCAGCCCCCATGCGCTTCATCAGGCTACACCCCCTCCATCATAAACCTGCCCCATATCCTCCTTGAGGGCCTTCGCCCCATGTATCCTCAAACTATAATAGCATGGAATCGCATCTAACAAGGGGGGGGGGGTTAGGCTCCAAACTCGGCGCCTAAGGCAAAAAATTTATGTAGTCAAAATTACCCTTGAAAATCCCTTAAACTGCCCATAAAACACACTGCGGTACACACCTGCATATGACGAGGAGGAAACAATGAAGAGGGCTGCTGCACACACTCGGGCAATTGGTCTTTCTCTTCTCCTGACATCACTGCTGAGGGGTCACGATCATTTGATGCCAATCCAGCAGAAAACGGTCCAGGCTTGCATGATGGAGAGTGAGTCGCACACAAGGCAGCTGGCTCTGTGTCCGCTCGAGGAGTCGGTTGCGAGGGCTCATCCGCTGCCGGTTGTTTTTTCGAGAACAACATGGCGACCGGCAACTGCCGCTGCTGCCTCTGGAGCTGCTCAAACATTTCTCGGTACGGCCTCAAGGCTTCCGCAATGCCACGTGTGATTTTGAGGCTCTGCTCCATGGAGGGGTCATATTCCGAAATCAAATCGTTCAAGTGCTTTGCCGCTTGAAACACCTCGGCAAATTTGGGAAGGTTCCAACTTGCCGGCTCTTCCTGTTCGTCGTCATCTTCCTCTTCCGATTTTATCAGATCCTCTGGCTCTTCGCTAGCCGGCGTTCCTCTATGGCCCTCGATTAATTCTTCTATTTCTTCCTCGAGGATGTCGCTGAAGCCATCGCCGCCCAATTGCCTGGCCACCCGAACGATACGTTCCACTTCGTGGTGAATGGTTGGGAAACCCCTGAAATCAGTCACACATTTTTTCCACAGGTTTCGCCAACACGCGTTGACCGTTTCGGGCTCGATCGCATCCGCGGCTTGTTTGACGTAAGTGATGCAATCGGCGATGTTGAAGGCCTTCCAACGCTCAGCCGCGTTGAGGCTGGGATCAGCGTCCATAGCGTTGCAGACCCGCGAGAACAAAAGACTCGTGTACTTGGCCTTGAAGCAGCGAACTACGCCTTGGTCCAGAGGCTGGATGAAGGAGGTGGCGCTATGCGGCAGAAAGACAACTTCGACGTCGCTATGCGCAAACCGGACTCCCTCGGGGTGGCCGGGAGCATCGTCAACAATCAGCAAAACCTTAAAGTCGATTCCTTTCTCTTCGAGGTACCGCTTGACCTCCGGAACGAAGCATCGATGGAACCAGTCCAGGAAGATTGCTGCAGTCACCCAAGCCTTTTTGCTCGACTGCCAGAACACAGGCAGGAGGTGTTTGTCCTTGCCTTTTAGGGCACGAGGATTTGCAGACCCACAGAGCAAGCCGGGCTTTATTAAATGCCCGGCCGCGTTGCAACAAAACAACAACATCACCTGGTCTTGGGCCGCCTGCCTTTCTGCTTTCGAAATGTACGTGCGGCTGGGCATTTTCTTCCAGAAGAGCCCCGTCTCGCCAGCGTTGAAAACTTGTTCGGGGAGATATCCCTTTTCTTCTATCAGTTTCTTTAACTGTTTGGAGTAGGGTTTCGCTGCTTGTTTATTGGTGGGTGCAGCCTCGCCAGGGCTGTGCCCGTTTTTCAGGTTGAAGCGGTTCCTAAAGCTGTTGAGCCAACCTTGGCTGGCTTTGAACTCCTTCTCGTCACAAGGCCGCCCCTCTCCGGTAAGAGGCTTGAACAGCGCATACAGGTCCAGAGCTTTTTCTCGCATCATGTTGCCGTCGACGGGGACGCCTTGGCCGTTCATGTCTTCCAGCCACAAGTACAACGCCTTTTCCGCCTTCACCAAAGTCTGGTCGCGAACTTGGCTCGTCACCTTCGCCGTTATGGGAGCACCCGAGGCCACGGCCTGACGGATTTCTCTCTCTCTCACCTTAATGGCACGGATGCTGGATTCATTGCGGCCGTATACGCGGGCCACTTTGGAGACGGACATGCCGGTCCTCAATAAATCCAACACGGCCACTTTCTCCTCCAGCGTTGGAACAGATCGCTGCTTCTTGCGCTGCCCTCTGGGTGACCTGCAGGCAGCTAGCTTGCATTTAGGGGCCATGGGTTGTGATGAATACTGTCCTTGAAATACGGCGTGCTCGGCCAGGAAATCGCACTCGTGCTCACCCCAAGACGGCTCACTGGGTGGAACCGCCCACACTTGGCTTTGACAGTCGCCCACGCCTTGTTTCGACAGGTACGTGGAGTTGAATTCGTGTACGTTAAATGTGCTTATGACGTCGCTCCACTGTAATCCCTTTTGCTCGCCTGAATAGAGGATGGAAAGATGTCTTGTATGGAACGTAGCTGGACGTCTGTTGGCCCGCCCACTTTTAACTTTGGCTCCACCCACTATGTCCCTGGCCACACCCTCCACTGGCCTGGGGCTGCCACAAGGGAATACGGCCCCTCGCTAGATGGTCTTCCCACTCGTGTTCCATGGGGCACCCCACAAATGCTCCACAGAGGCCTGGAATCCCTTTTAGGGACGGGGCAGAAATCCCATTTCGTTCCCATTTAAAGCCAAATTTATGCTTCCCGAGGCAGTATGGGAACAGAGGTGGAGCCGCCTTCGAAATGCACACCTGTCCAAATTTCATGATGCGGCTCTCCCACCAACATTTAGAAAAAGGCGTATCTGAGGTAAACATGGGCATAAGAATCAATATGTTTGCGAAAGCAGCACCCAAAAATGCAACAGTCGGAGAAGCGGCTTGCAAAAATGGTCAAAACTGCAGGCAAACGTGTGTCTTATTAGGAGAAATAATTTCCAAGAGGGCTTGTTTTTTTAAAAAAAGAAACAAAATTGGCAGATTTGCTGCAGGAACGTGGAGAACGAAATTGAAGACCAGAAAAACGAGAAGAGAAGCAAAATTGGTGGGTCCTCCCATCCCCAATCGAGCTAGATGTGGTTACACTCTCAGGCAGTTGGAGGGGGAGGGAGAGGAAATGAAACAGTTCCAGGCAACTGCTAATTGTTGAGGGTCGGGGGCCGAATCCCCAACTTATCCCAAGCCCCTTACCTGTGTGTGTGTTGGAGATCACGGTTTCATCCATCTCCTGAGAATCGGGCACCCACATGTCTTCCCCTTGCTCTAGCCGGGAGATGAGGTCAGGCTTGAGGACTGGCAATCCTTCTTGGGAAAGAACAGGGAGGAAAATCAAGGTCACAATTGACTGACTGTGTGTGTGTGTGTGTGTGTGTGTGTGTGTGTATGCGCATAAACTTAAGAAGACCAAGCCTATGTAACCATTTAATCTTTCATTTTTGCCTGGCTGCAAATTTTAATTTTTATGCAATTCACTCTTTCCATTAAGCAAAACAACAGGAGCAGAGAAGGAAGCTTACATAGATGTACTATTTCCCCCCCTTTCTCCCTTCTTTTATTTCCTTTCGTTACTTCTTTTCTCTTCTGCTTCTTTACTGAGGTTTAACTGCAAGTTATGCAAAAGGAGAGTTTATGCCGAGTCAACTTTGCTGATAGAGTCTACGTATAAAAACTCCGTATATTCCTAAAGGTAAAGGGACCCCTGACCATTAGGCCCAGTCGCGGACGACTCTGTGGTTGCGGCACTCATCTCGCTTTATTGGCTGAGGGAGCCAGCGTACAGCTTCCAGGTCATGTGGCAAGCATGACTAAGGCGCTTTTGGCGAAACCAGAGCAGCGCACGGAAACGCCGTTTATCTTCCCGCCGGAGCGGTACCTATTTATCTACTTGTACTTTGACGTGCTTTCGAACTGCTAGGTTGGCAGGAGCAGGGACCAAGCAACAGGAGCTCACCCCGTACATTCCTACTTGGCGCTTAATAAGAAAAAAAATTAATACGCTCTTATAGGGGAGGCCCTTAGCTCAATGGAACAGCATCTGCTTTGCATGCAGAAGGTCACAGGTTCAATCCCCAACATCTCCAGTTAAGGCTGGGAGAGATCAGGGCCTCTGGAGAGCTGAAATATTGCCTGAAACACTTGGGAGCTTCTGCCAGAAAACACTCAAGTGAGGTGGACTCATCATCTAAGTCAGCCTAAGACAGCTTCCCATTTTCCTTTGCTTTCAGCCATAATTTCAGAATGAAATGTTTGGCTGTGCAACGCCAAAATAATTCAGAAAATGCATTTACATTCTTAGGCAGACCGCAAGGATTACCCTATACACCAGCCTTCCCCAACCTGGCGCCTTCCAGATGGTTTGGGGACTATAGCTCCCATCAGTCCCAGCTAGCATGGTCAGGGATGATGGAAGTTGTAGTCCAACAATATGGTAGGCGAAGGACGCTATACAACCATGGTTACGCTTTCCATTTTCAGATTTTATCAAGGCACCGCCTCCTTCCTTACCCAGCGAGGACACATTCCCATAATTCTCCAGCATGACCTCCCGGTACAAGGCCCTTTGGACCGGGTTCAGCAGAGCCGCCTGCCCTTCCGTGAAATATACAGCCACGTCTTCAAAGGTCAACGGGCCCTGCAAGGACAAAGCGAAAGCTGAGGGACCCCAGGTGGCAGACACGGTTCCCCCGCTTCCCAATTCTTCCTCAAAACAACCCTGTGAGATAGGTTAAACGACTGAGAGGCAAGGACTGGCACCAGGTCAACCAGTGAGCTTCACAGCAACTTGAATTCTTAGGAGACTCTTATTCTCCTCACAGATCAGCGGTTCCCGGAGTTTCCTGGGATTGCTTGTTAAACCAGTCTGGGAAGTGCAGCTCTGGGAAGGGAATTGGGGTCTCATTGCAGTGGTCTGCGTCCTTAACAAACTAGAGTTCCCAGGATCCTTTGAGGGAAGGCATGACAGTTTAAAGTGGTATGATACAGGTTTAAATGCGTAGTGCAGACAGCGCCCAAATGACGTGTGCCGCATTCTACGTTTAGCTGACCATCAAAGAAGAGAAGAAAAAGAGGAGTTTGGACTTGATATGCCGCTTTATCACTACCCTAAGGAGTCTCAAAGCGGCTAACATTCTCCTTTCCCTTCCTCCCCCCCCCCCAACAAACACTCTGTGAGGTGAGTGGGGCTGAGAGACTTCAGAGAAGTGTGACTAGCCCAAGGTCACCCAGCAGCTGCATGTGGAGGAGCGGAGATGCGAACCCGGTTCACCAGATTATGAGTCTACCACTCTTAACCACTACACTACACTACTATTTACACTACAAAGTACGTTCCTTAGAAGGCACCCCCCATAAATTGAAAAAAGCAAAACCTAGGACCTACCTTCCTTCCTTCCCTCCTACCTTCCTTCCTTCCCTCCCACCTTCCTTCCCTCCCACCTTCCTTCCCTCCTTCCTTCCCTCCTTCCTTTCCCCTCTCTCCACCAGCCTTTCCTGTTTTCGTTCAGCGTCAGCCCTACTGTGAAGCAGTGAAACAAGGTGCTTCAGTCGGCAGATGCCAAGGAGTCTCAGCAAGTCGTTGCAGGACAGAGCTGTGTGGCCCATTGGGCCTGCCCTGCACCATCCCAACCCATATTTTGCCCTCAGGAAAATACTGTCACGTCATCAGTGTTGAAGTAAGTCTGTCTAAGCATCATGCATTTAAAGGCACACTGCTTCCCCTGGGAGTGGGCTGGGCGATATCTGATTTTCAACACACATCACCAGCTAAATTTCGTGATATGCCAATATATCACAATGAATTAAATCGGGATGGAACTGTGAAGAGTCGAATGGTAGGGCTGGGCGATCATCTGATATATTGCCAGGTCAAAAGTTATGAAACAGGTATCGCGATATGGACTTCAAACTGGTTTTGGGCAATATATCGCCCAGCCCTACCTGGGAGCTGAATTTATCTACCACAGAGGTATAATGCTTAGCTCCCACAGCTGAAGAAGTCTAGTACATCGCAGAGGACTCAGAGACAGGTAACTCTAGGACTTTTTGACCCATCCTCCCCCCAAAATTTCCTACCTGAGCTGACTCCACCGGAGTGTTTTCTCCTCTCCCTTTGGAAAAAGGGGGGGATCCAGGTTCAACTGAGGACGTCATTCGGTACTCTGAGGGATCTTTAAAAAAGAGATTTCTGTTAGTTGCGGGTTGGGGGAACTGAGCTGCATTTTATGGATGAAGAATATACAAACATAAAAAGGCCCTTACTGGATCAGGCCGCATCCTGTTCTCACAGTGGCCAACCTGGAAACGCAATGGGAAGCCCACGAGCAGAACCTCAGTGCAACAGCCCTCTCCCTATTTGTGAAATCTGAATATCTCAAAAAGTATTTTGCAAAGCTCAAAGTGATATTTGATTTAGGGACAGGGCGGGAGAGAGAATCAAAAGCACAATCCTCTACATTTTCATGAAAGCAGTGAATTATAGATTCATTAAGTATGATTTAATAAACTGTCACATTTATAAATGGTTTTGTAACAACTGTATATTACAGTATATTAGAGTAATATACAACTGTACATTGTGGCACCTTAAAAAACAGTTGGGTTTATATGCTTTAAACCAGGCATAGGCAAACTCTGGCCCTCCAGATGTTTGGGACTACAATTCCCATCATCCCTGACCACTGGCCCTGTTAGCTAGGGATGATGGGAATTGTAGTTCCAAAACATCTGGAAGGCCAGTGTTTGCCTATGCCTGCTTTAAACAAAACAGATCCGAGCAGTTCTTTCTCGTTTCCACTTGCTGTTTTTATTTAATTCACTCCACTTGGTTTATTTAAACCAAGGACTTGTACATTGACCACTAATCATGAACCATATGTTGTAGATATTATTGCAAATTTATTATGCTATTTTTGCGATGTACAAATGACATTGGAAGACTTGGTCTTTTTAGTTATACCGTTTATTATTCCTATGATCCTTTATATGATTCCTATGTTCCTTGTTTATAAAATCCAATAAAAAGTTACTTTATAAAAAACAAAACAAAAATCAAAAAGCCTAGTTGGGTTTATAGGCCACCACCAAATTGTGTGTGCACCTGTGTTTTGCTGGAACGGATTAAAGCATCTCCCTCTTTTCCCATGCCAAGTTAAGGCCCAGCCAGATACAGGAAGACCCAACGGACGAGGGAAAATGGGGAGGAATGTCCTGGCTTGCTTTTCTGCCTTTTAAAAGCAGGTTGGTCTTCAGAAATCAGCAAGAGAAGCTTTCCACGCCGGGGAAATAAAAAGCAGTCAACTTCCAACAGCCCAAGCCTGCTGCTGGAGCAGGAGCACAGGCTGATCGAAGAAGCTGGCAACCTCGGACAAGACCTTGCAATTCTCCTCGGCCCCCATTCCTCCCCTTCCAGCTGCAACTCACCGGCGCCAGGACCCATCCAGAGCAGCCAGGATCCCCTTTGCATCTCCAGCGCTTCCCCACCACCTTGCCTTTGTGCTCCGAAGCTGGGCAAAGCAAGGGAGGGAGCCCGCCAGCAGGAAAGGCCAGGGCATGCTGGGAATTGTAGTCCTCTCTCCTCCCGGCCCCTTGGAAGGCAAGGGCTTCTGGGAATTGTAGTACGGCATGCACATTGGTTTGGAATCAAAGCACTATCTGGTTGTTGTTGTTGTTAAACACCAACTCTCTTTTTCCTTTTTGGGGAATTTTGCAAATGCTTGTTGTTCTGCAATGTTTGTTCTGCAAGGAATTGATATCTTAGTGCGTCTGCACCCATTTATCTGAAACTCTCCTATCAGGCAGAAACCTTCGCTTGCATTATTAGTGGTATCTGAAGAAGTGTGCATGCGCACGAAAGCTCATACCAAGAACAAACTTAGTTGGTCTCTAAGGTGCTACTGGAAGGAAATTTTTTTATTTTTTATTTTGTTTTGACTATGACAGACCAACACGGCTATCTACCTGTAACATAATTACTGAGTCCAGGTCACAGGCTCACCCTACTCATCCCCAAATGTGCCCTTAAGGCAGGATTTGTGAGCACAGAAGCTTTTCCCATTTCCATCCAAACTGCAGAGGAATTTTTGAGGTCACTGAAAGAGTAAAAATCGGCTTTAGGATTGTCTTCCTGTACTGTTTCAGACATTTAAACACTATTTCCCCACCTCTCTCGCCTCCCTCTACCTTCCACCACTGTCCGCCTTATCGCTTAAATATTCATTCCAGATTTCTTCATATTTATCCATTCTTATTTTGCGACGACATGCAATTTGTTTGGATGTAGCTAATGTGCCCATATTATCAATCCTTGTGCTCAGTGGAATCTTTTTGCGGCTCTTCCAATTCATCAAAACAAGTTTTTTTGCTTCTAATATAGCACGGTACATCCATTTTTTTTTTACCCCCTGAAATCTCCCACGTTTCCGGAATATAATTTAGAATTAAATTCAGTTCCCTTAAATAACAATTCCTTTTTATTACTCTTGCTATAAATATCCTCACCTCGCACCAAAATGATCTTATCATCGGGCAATTAATCAACATATGTACTAAGCTCGCCTTTTTACTCCCACATCTCCAGCAGTTGTCTGCACTTATTATTTTCTTCTGGTATAGTTTTGCTGGAGTCCAGTGGACTCTAAATATTATTTTCTGTTTAATAAGTCTTAGTCTTAAATCCATAGAGGCTATTTCTATTGATTTTATACTTGACTCCCATATATCATTTGTTATCTGTACCCCTAACTCTTCACTCCATTTTTGTCTTTCATATTCTAAATCATATTTCTTCCTGTTGAGTAGGGTTTTATATAGTGCAAGTGTAGAGTTTTTTGTTTTTGTTGCAGATATTAAATCTTGTAGCAGCATAGTTGTTTCCGATGCTGCTATAGCGTCAGGGCCAAACTGCCTTTCCAACATATGTTTCAATTGGATGTATTGCCGTTGTGTTTCTCTAGTTAATCCATACTTCACTTGCAAAGTCTTATATTCCACAAATTTATAATTTTAATCAATTAATTGATTCAATGTCAAAATACCTTTTTTCATCCAATTTTGCCAAATTATTACTTGATTTCCAATTTTTAATTTTGGATTGGCCCATATGAATGAAAATAAAATAAAAAAATTCCTTCCAGTAGCACCTTAGAGACCAACTAAGTTTGTTCTTGGTATGAGCTTTCGTGTGCATGCACACTTCTTCAGATGAATGAAAATGTGTGAATACCACAGCTTACTAGATAAAACAAAATAAAATTAAAAAAATTCCTTCCAGTAGCACCTTAGAGACCAACTAAGTTAGTTCTTGGTATGAGCTTTCGTGTGTGCATGCACACGAAAGCTCATACCAAGAACTAACTTAGTTGGTCTCTAAGGTGCTACTGGAAGGAATTTTTTTATTTTATTTTGTTTTGACTATGACAGACCAACACGGCTATCTACCTTTAACTGGAACTTACTAGATAGTGTGTGTTTGTGTGTAATGAAAAGCATGGGAAGCAATCAAGGAGCATTCACCTGCTACTTGAGAAAACATTCAGGAACTGCAAAGACCTGGGGACATTTTTTTTTATATAAAATGATCACGTGGTCACTGAGTTTCTGAGTCATTTCAGGAAGGGAAACTCCCAGTGGCTGAAAACTGAGAAAGTGAAACTTAACTTGGGTCATTGGTGAGGGAGCCATGGCTGCTGCAGGGGATCACATCCAGCGTCTCTGTAATGAAGCCACTTGCTCCATCTGCCTGAATTACTTCGAGGATCCAGTGACCATCCCAGAGTGTGGGCACACCTTCTGCCGATCCTGCTTGATCCAGTGCTGGGGGGAATTGGAGGCAGAGGTTTCCTGCCCTCAGTGCAGAGAAAGAGTCCAGAGAAGGAGCCTCATCCCCAACCGGCAATTGGCTAACATGGTAGAAATAGCCAAGAATCTCAGCCTTCAAGGGGGGAAGGGAGAAGGAGGGGAAGAGAGAGTCTGTGAGGAGCACCAGGAGCCCCTGAAACTCTTTTGTAAGGAGGATGAAGCCCCCATCTGTGTGGTGTGTGACAGGTCCAAGGAGCACAAAGAGCACCAGGTGATTCCTCTGGAAGAGGCTTCCGAGGAATACAAGGTAGGAGATCCCTGGATCTTGAGGGGGAGAAATAGCTGTGGATTCTTCTTGGGAGGTTTTCTTTTTAATTCTCAAGTAGGTATGGCATGAATTGGTGGTAAGGTAGAAGCAGCCCAGGGGGAGCCTGGGGGCTCCTGGGATGGCTGGGAGGAGGGAGTAGAAGTCTTTCTCTCTGCCAGGGGGACAAAGGGATCTCCCTTGAAATACTCACAGCAGCTTCAAAGATTTGAACTGGGACCATGGCAGGGAGAGAAAGGGTTAACCTCATCCACATCCCCCAGCAAAGTTGCTTTGTACATATGAAGAACACTACAAATGTAAATTGCACACACACAACTAAGTACATGTCTTATTTGGCTAGCAGGATGCTTCTTCAATGCCCTGCAAAGCAGATAGCAGCAAGGGATCAGCTGGGGGGGGCGGTGGCCAGGAATTGACCAGATGGTGCAGGATCCCCCCCCAAGTATCTGTTGGAAGCAAATTTGGGAGTGGGGGTGGAAGCACCTACTGGTGGGGAGCACATTTTTTGTGTGGGTGCTGTGGGGCCTGTGCAATGAGGTTTCAGCCGGGGGAGGGGCTGAGGATCTCCTTCCACCCCAAATGGCAAAGAACTCAGTGGTTCAGAGTAGCATCTGCAAAGAGAAGGGGGAAAGATGACTTTTCCATGACAATTCAGAATTGGACCTCTGCTTATATATATAAAAATAAAATCCTCATTCTGGATCCTGCCTGAGCCCTTCCTCCTCCTCCTCCTCTTCCCACTTCTCCCTGGGACCTCAAGATGAGAAGTCAGGCTGAAAGTCTCCTTGGAGAAGACAAAGGAGCAAGTATGGCTGCCTTTGCTCTTCTCCAGACTAGTTAGTTGGACTAGAAAACTTTCCCATCCCAGTTCCGCAGTGGTTTTCAACCAATGTGCTGTGGCACCTGGGGTGCCTTGAACGATGCTCAGGTGTGCCTCTGACAACACTGGCCTCTGTCCCTCTTTCCTTCCCTCCCTCCTCGGATGCCATCTCTGCCTCCCAAAGGCTTGCACAGCAGCCCTGGCTACAAGCTCCGCAGGCGAATGGTGCCTCTGGGGCTGGCCAAAGGGTGTTTATTGCCAGGAAGTGAGGCAGCCTCGGAGTAAGCAAGCAAACTGACGAGGGGCCCTTGCTGTTGGGAATGGACAGACAAGTCCCAGGCCCCTGTGGGCAGAGGCGTAGCAAGCTGCTGGGGCACCCAGAGTGGCAAACACGACAAGCACCCGGGGGCGGGGCGTCGCTACATAGCGCGCATGTGCAGAGTAGCTACGTAGTGGTGTTGCGCGTGCGTGCTACGTAGCGGGTTGCTGGTGATGGTGGCGGCAAGCCCCAGAGCGAGGCTTTTTATTGGAGACGAGGGGCGGTCCAGGGATGGGTGTCAGCGGCCCAAGAGAAGCATCCCCTCCCGCCCCTCACCTCCGCCCACAGCCCGAGCAGGAAGGAAGCAAAGCGCCGAGCAGGTGAGCGAGCAAGCTGCGGAGCGAGGCTTTTTAGCGAGCGGCGGGGCAACGGCGCCTCCCAATAAAAAGCCTTGTTCCGCGGCTTCCTGCCGCTGCCTCCAGCAACCTGCTACATAGCTTGCATGCACAGCATCGCTACGTAGTGACCCATGCGTCGTATGTAGCGACGCTGCTCATGCACGCTACGTAGCTACGCCCCGCCCCCAGGGTGCTCACCGTGTTTGCAAAGCAGCGAGCAGGTGAGCAAGCGAGCCGCTGAGCGAGGCTTTTTACCGGCCGGCGGGGCAACAGCACCCCCCACCTCCCAAGCCTACAGCGAGTCATTGCTGTCATTTGCTGTAGGCTTGGGACTTGTGAGGGGGTGCCAAGTGTCACCCCCCCGGCTAGCACCCTCAACGCACCCCCTTGCTCCGCCCTTGCCTTTGGGCCAGTGTGAGGAGACACCTCTCTATGGGGCAGCTCAGAGTCCAAGAGGAGGACTTCCAAGGAGAGGGGAGAGCGGAGAGGAGAGGAGGCTGAGAGAGTGCTCCGTAGGGGAGGCTGTTTGAGAAAGGGTAAGGGGCTGCAAGCTCTGCAAGCAAGGGGGGACCTAACTGGGATCCTGAGCCCCACAGGGACACCGCAGAAAGAAGATAGTTGGTCCAGGGAGCCATGCACCCAAAAAAGTTGAAAACCTTTGTACTTTTATTTCCTCCAGTAAACTACTTCGCTATTATAGCAAGGCCACTGGACGCAAGAAGCCAGTATAACATTCATCTCCTCTCTGTGTGTCTCAATCAAACCTGAGTTTTCCCTTTTCTGTTCAGGGAGAGATCTGTAGCTGCCTGGAGATTCTGAGGAAAGAGAGACAGGAAATTCTGGCCTATCAAGCAGACCTGGACCAGGAAAGCCAAGACCTCCTTGTAGGTGTCTCTATTGTTACTAGTGAGGGAACAAGCACTTGAAGAATCGAGTCAGGACTGAGGAGGGATGGGGAAATCTGCCCATTTCAGCTTCTCTCCATTTCTCCTTTTTCCATATCAGTTTGTTTATTAATTTATTATTCTGAAAATGAATCAGATGTTAGGGTGGCTACCTCCTTGTATAAATATTTTGATACCAGTATGTACCTTACCCTCATAAATACATTTTTTGTGAACATTACCTGGCTGGGTCAACCATAAAAAATTCAGAGGTGTGAATTTCAAAGGATTGCTCTGTTTTGGTCTCCATATTTTTTCAGCAACTGTGAATTAGGTACGTTCACCTTTGAATGCAGCTAAATTGAGTTTATTTCCCGTTGACTGAAAAGCAGTCAAGGAGAAGCCTGATGACTTCTGAGCTGAGAGGGTGGAAGCAGTTCAATTCAAATCTTGATTTACCATAAATATTACTAAATAATTGTCTTTATAAATGTGTGCTCTTGTTCATCTTTAGGAAACCGAGGCCATTTTGAACCTTTAAAGAAAACAGAGGAACTATGGGGATAAACTCTGCACTTTGTCCTCCTCCTCCTCTGTTTCTGTCGCCTTCCTACACATAAATGGCCCCAGTCTGAACTGAGGGGTGTTTTATGTCCCTGGATGTTCTCTGAACAATTTAGAACTCTGGTTATGCCATGCCCCAAAACATGCAGGGAACATCCGTGGCTAGAAAAAGAGCTCCTTCCTTTAGGCTGTAGCCCTCTGCAAAATAGAAGTCAACAGAAACAGCAATTAAAAATCAGTAGTGTCCTCCCTGTGGAATTCTCATAATTCTCTTCCTGGTGTTTTGAAGGCTGACCATCTTCCACACTCAGACCTCCTCTTTTCTTGCAGAAATTAGCAGAAACGGAGAGGCTGAAGACTGTGGAGAAGTTCAAAGAACTGCGCCAGTTCCTGGAAGAAGAAGAGAAATGTCTGCTGGCTCATGTGGAAGAGGTGGAGAAGGAGATTGCAGGGAGAAGGGATGAGCAGCTGGCCAGACTCTTCAGGAAACTCGCCTCTCTTGAGAGGATCATCCAGGAGATGGAGGAAAAGAGTAAGCAGCCAGCAAGTGAACTCCTGCAGGTAAGACGGTGGCAGGAACAGCCCAAGGCTCCAGGAAAAGGCTGCCTCCCATCCTTTATGTGCCCCTTTCATGTATGCAAGGAGTGCAGGGGCTCAGATGATGGAGCCTCTAGTCAGGTTTGTAATGGACAGGGATACCCAAGAGACCTGGGATGCTTAACTCACCTGAATGCAGACTAGAGATTCTTCTGTGTTCTTGATGGAGCGGGAGCTGATCTTCTGCTCTTTGCTGATGCTTTGTCTCCGAATGCGTTCCTGCTTGGCAATGCTGCCTTCCTGCCCTGTGATGGGCTTTGCTGGAGATGCATTCAGGCCTCCTTCCGACATTAAAAATAATAATTGCAAACTGATGTGGAAATGTGGAGAACTTGATATTGGAAAAATTCATGATTTCAGTTTTGAAAAATAAGAGCTATGAGAAACCCAAACTTGCTGATTCAGCCATCCCTACCCAAAACCATATGCCAAGCAGACTGACATCCAAGGGCCAGGGTCTGAGGGGTCTTCCTGGTGTTGCCTGTGGTGTGCAGTGAATTCCCTTTTCTTTTCCCCTCTAGGATGTGAGAAGCACCTTGCAGAGGTAAGTGGATCTGGCTCATTTCCATTAGCATCACTCCATGAGGCCGGGATGCAAGAACCTCAAACATGGCCCTCCAGGGGCTTCAGGGGAGAGACTGCAGGCAGGACCAGTGCTGGCAATTTTGGCGCCCTAAGCGAGGGGGCGGGCCACGTGACATCATTACCTATGACGCACGCTGCGGAGCGGTGCCCCGCCCCCTGCCCTGCCGGGTGCCCCTCGCCGCCGCGGTTTGCTTGCTCCGCTGCTGGTTGGGGCAGTGGCGGGGGGGGCAGGCTGGCCAGCGCCCCCTCCATTTTGGCGCCTTAAGCAATTGCCTAGTTCGCCTAAATGGATGCGCCGGCCCTGACTGTAGGACTCACTCTCTGCAGCATCTCACAGATAAAGACTTGTAGCACCCCAATTGTCCCTCCAAGGACCAAGGCTAGAGCACTGCCTCCTCCCTCCCTCCCCACATCACTTCACACAGGGTTGGGGGCTCTTTTCTTTCTCTTGCACTTTCTCTTCATTGACCTTTGGGTAATTTCAAACATCTAGAAGAGAAGCTCGCCAACTCTGGTAACTCAACCCCTTTGAGGCACTTAGGAAGGGAAGGTCTGTTAGTCTAAAATGGGTTGGTTCTTTTTCTTGGGAGCATTTCCAGCGTGAGAGGCTGAAGGTGGTCTGGAGTGGGGGGTGAAAGTCAGGTTGTTTGATGCCTCTGGAGGGAGAGTCCCATGGGGCATGGGGTTGTGCCCTTCCTGGGTGAGAGAGGGGGGGCAGGAAGGGTTGAGGTGGTTCTCCTTGACCGCTTGCCAGCTTCAGACATCACTCACATCCTCTGGAGAGGCTCAGGGAGGGAGGGATTGCAGGCACCCCACTTCAGGGGTTTGGTTCTTACATCCTGGGACCTTCCCAGAAAGTTGTTATGGGGCAGCATCGTTGGAAGCCATGGGACCCCTCCCGTGGTGTCGCATAGGGTTACATCTTGTCCCTTGTGCTGTTTAGCATCCTTACGAAGCCACTGACAGCCGTCAGGGGAGACTGAGGTCTCCCCAATCTGTGGAGGACACCCAGCTTTATCCCGCTTTTCCATCTCAGTCAGGGCAGAAAGTTGAAATGCTAGACCAGGGCTTGGAGGTGGGTGTCATCAGATGAAGCAGAATCCTGAAAATAGCTTGTTGGGAAATAAACTTCAACTTTGTTCATGTTATTGAGATCTCCTGCAATAATAAGGGAGACAGTGCCACCATGGGACCATTCATTGTTTTTCTTTTCACCAGGTATGAGAAAAGAGAGAGTCCAGAGAAGCCACTGCCTTTCCCTCCAGAGCTCAGGGACAGGATATTGGAAACCTGTGATCTAAATCACCTCATTGAGGATACAATGAAACAATGGAAAGGTAATGAAAAATGGCTGCCAGGATTTCACACTGGGAATTCTATGACTTCTTCAGAACTGAACATGCCAGGCTCTTATTGCATGGAATCGAGTAACCCCAGGATACCTTCCTTCTTGGTGCTCCAGCCTTCATTTCCTGTCCCCAGAATGGCCCATGGACATTGTGACACTGGAGCTTGTAAACAAAGCCTGAACCAGAGTCAGGATTTTTTCCTCCCATGTAAATCTGTTTACAATTAAACAGAACCTCCTTTTCCTTTTGGTTACCCATCTACACAATCTGGGGTTGTCCTTTTGGTGATTCTCCTGCTCTTAATGGAGTCAAAGGGCATTGATAAACCCCCAGTTCCCTCTCTGCCTCCTGCTCAGGCTTGTTTCTCAGCATTGGAGCCAAGGCCTGAGCCGTCTTCTCCTTAGACGTCCCCCTGCAGCTGCCATATCTAGTGCTTCAGCCTTCAAGATCGCCTGAGAGTTCCCATATGGAAGATGGAAGCAAGAGCACATGAGCCCCAAAGGCAGGACCGTCTTAAGCATATCTGGCACCCTGGTGCAAAGATCCCTCCGCCCCCCCCCCCCGCGTTTCCCACGCAAGAGCGCCATGCCCCGAAGGCGGAATCCCGCTCCGATTCTACAAACCCCAAATACCTCTTGCTTTCTCCCCCACCCAATATTAAACCTTTCCCAACCCGAGAGGCGGCTCAGCCCCCCATGGGTGCGCCTCTCCCTCGGGCCCCACCGCGGCCCACCTCGTACTGCCAGTGGGCAGCCTGCAGGAGCTACCAGGCTTGGTCAGCGGCGCAGCCGGCGGCCACCACAAATTGGCCAATCAGCAGCTGCTGCTTCAGCTCCCCCCCCCCCGACAGCGCCATGGCGTGCCTTCTGCTTCTCGCCTGCCACCAGCAGGACCAACGATGGTGATGCTGGACTCAAGCTCCGCTGGGCATGGCCAGGCGCGGCAGGCAGCCAGAGGAGACGTCCCGGCGGGCGGGGACGCTGCCAGCTGTGGTCCGCCGCCTGCTCGGCCGAAGCGGCTGTGCAGCGCTGCCATCCAGGGAGCCCTGGCTGCAGCACCGACAGGACACCCGCCGCTGACTTCACCGCGACAGGGCCCGCAGCCCGAGAAGAGGCGGGCAAGGGTGGCGCTGCCAGCAGGGCTGGAGGGCGGGTCCTCCGGCAGGTAGGAGGCTCTGGGCGTGGCAGGCTTGGTGGAGGCACCCTCCAGAACTTGTGCCTCACACCACTAGCCTCTATGGCTAAGACGGCCTTGCCCAAAGGGCACAATTATGCTTGTTAACACCCTGAAAGATTTTTAACAGGGTCATGAGGAAGGACTTCGCTTTGCATGACAGCTCTGCCAATACCAGGCTGTTATGTTTCACAAGTTTTGCTTTGATAATTTGCCCCACCACTTTACTTGGGGAAGATGTTAAGTCTTCCTCCATCTCCCCTCTGCCTTCTTTTATGGGATTCCTATTGCTCTGCCCCCCTTCCAGTCCTCCAATGCAGAGCCCAATTTCAGGGACAAAGTTCAGAGACCATCAGGATTTATGCTGAATGTTTTTATTCTATTTGTAAGCTTGCTTCATGATTGCTGAGTTTTAAAGCTTTAGTTGTTTTCATAGATTCTTCCTATGATTTTCGTTTTTAATTATTTTTTGTATGATTTGATTAATATTTAATATTTGTACTTGAATTTAAGGTTGCCACGTTATGAAGTGTTACTTTTGTATGGAGATTTATTTCAGATGGAAGAGTGTTGCCTTTACACTTTATATCTTTTTGCTTCCTCAGATGCTCTGTTATACAGAAAACAGAAAGGTAAATTTCCAGGGGAGGAACAATTTCACAGGAGGGATGGGGACTGATATTTCATGGGTGTTGAACCGTCTGTTCTGCAGACATTGGGACCCCCATCAATGGCGTCACTCCGGGTAACAGTCCTCTAGTGGTGTTTGGGTTCTTTCTCTGTCCCATGAATGAACTGGGAGAGGGTTTGAAGGCTTGGATTGGGGGCAGAGCTTGTCCCTGTGAAGAACCTGCACACCAGTTTGAGTTCCATTCCTGCCCATAGAGTATTATCCTGGTTTTCCCTTCAATTTTATAGATTTTGTTTTATTTCATAAAATTTATATACTGTTTGATTGTGGGGAAAAGCACAGAGCATTAGACTCAGATCTAAGGCACCCAGCTAAGCTAATCTGCGGCAGAGAATCGCAACAGAGCAGCATCTACATACTGTGTAAATCCCTTCTCTTGTGGCTGAACTAAAAGGACGCTGGCTCAGCTACAAGATCTTGGAGGAGTCCGGGAGGGCAAGAGTTAACAATCCCCTGCCCTTAAGGTGAGTCCATACATATGTGTTAAACATTTTAATAAATTGTTCTGTGAACATGAGCCCAAATACTTTAATGTGGCAAGCGAGGGAGCAATATGTATTATTCTTATTCTTTTGTTGTTGAAAGTTAAGAGCATTGCTACTAGCAATATATCACAGCTTCTATAGCCTACATTGAGTAGGGGTATTTAAAATGAGAGTTGTCATAGCGATACATAGTTAAAAGTGCATGAGGGCCCAGAATGTCTCCCCCGCAAAAGTGGGGGGACGCCTATATGTGTTTTTATGTTGTATTTTTATGCTGTGAACCACCTTGAGATCTATGAATGAAGGGCAGTAGGTAAATGTGATTAAATTATTATTAGCATTATTTATTATTATAACGGGGGTCCTTCATCCCCCACCCCAACCCAGAGGTCCCCAAAGGCCAATTCCCACAGAGATTGTCAGAGGAAAGCAGCTTCTCTCCTCTCCTGCCTCCTCCAGTTCTCCTCTCTTTCTCCTTCATGAACACAGAAGAGATGAGTAAAAGGTTTCCTGGGTGGTTTTTCCTCTTAGAAAATGCCTGGCTTGAGAGGAGGGCAGGCACAATACACATGGAATATAAGAAAGTGAAGAAAACTGATTTAAAAGCCAACAAGGAAGATATTTATTCTGATGAAAGTCTGCAAGGAGGAGTCTCAGTCTTGCATGCGATTCAAAGAAATCGCCTTGAAATGGAATCTGGGGTTTGGGGTGTGTTTTTTTATTTATCAATATGTCTGTTTCTGTCTCTCAGCTGATTCTACCTGATCTTCTCTTTCATTCATCTTCTCCCCAACAGCAAATGTCACTCTGGATCCAGACACAGCCCATCCCTGGCTCATCCTGTCCAAGGATCGGAAAAGTGTGAGATGGGGAGACAAAGAGCAAGACCTGCCCAAGAATCCTGAGAGATTCAGCCACGAGATTTGTGTGTTGGGACTTGAGGGATTCACAGCAGGCAGACATTTCTGGGAAGTCACTGTGGGAAGTGGGGAATGGTGGGCTGTGGGGGTTGCCAGGAAGTCTGTGAGGAGAAAGGGCTACTTCCCCTTAAGCCCTGAGGGAGGGATCTGGGCTGTGGAGAAGTCTGGAAGCAAGTACTGGGCCTGGACATCCCCTTATTCCCCTCCTCTGTCCCTGAATGAGGATCCCAGGAGGATCCGGGTGACTCTGGACTATGAAGGGGGACGTGTGTCTTTTTCTGATGCTGACTCAGGAGCCGAACTCTACACGTTCTCAGGAGCCTCGTTCTCTGGAGAGACCCTCCTCCCTTACTTTCATCTGTGGGGAAAGAAAAACCCCCTCAGTATCTCCTGAGCAGACTAAATCTGCCTCTCAGGCCCATTAGATGTTTCTCTCCAGACCAGAATGACCGATATAAAAAACATTTACCCACCAAGAACACGTTGGGCAGTTTTCCAAGGGGACCTTTGATTCATTCCAGTCAAAATCAGCAGAAATAACAAAACAAAAATGGGTTGCTCTTGCTTTGCAGGTTCCTTTTCCCAGAATTCCCTCTGCAGCTTTTTAAAGAGATGTCACACTTTTAGTAGTCCCAATAAATTTTCTCACCTTCAATCTTGTTTTCTATTTGAGATGTCTGATTTAGTAGAGGATGAGACTCTTGACCCCAGGGTTGTGGGTCTGAGCCCCATGTTGGGCAAAAAAAATCCTCCACTGCAGGGGGTGGGAACAGATGACCCTCACGACCCCTCACAACTCTGCGATTCTAGAAAACCTTCCTCTCCCCACAATACCTCATGTAGCTGTGAAAATGCATGCATTATTGGATTAATAGTGGACTAAAAAATGAACCCCTTCAGCCATGCCAGGCAGGATAAGTCCTTGCTATGGAGACCTTAGACAGGAATAGAATGTAAAAGAAACTGAACAGGGTGTCAGCTTCAAATGCCCTCTGCAAATACAGCCTCGCCATCTCTACACTTTGTCAGAAATAAACCTCATTGCATTGAGTGGGGCTTCTGCCTGTTATAAATGTGTTTCGAGTGGATGCATTAAAGTTCCTTATTTACAGGCTGGATTATGTATATTGGGGGCATCATATGGGGTGTCCTCTGGATAAAGGTGGACTCTTCCAACTGCAATTCCATGATTTTAAGTTGGTTGCCACCTCTGCCTCCAATGGCAGTGAGACACCTGTTTTTCATAATTATAAGTTTTGTTGGTGGGGGGACAGGCATGTTGCAGATGGAGGAGAAAAAAGGATAAACTTGCTAAATTATACAGTCGTTGGATGTTGAATTTCAGACTTTAAACGGACTCTCATCTTGAAACATGGTTCCAGTTAAAGGTAGATAGCCGTGTTGGTCTGACATCAGGAATCACAAGACAGAGAAACCAGTAGGAGAGCACTTCAGTCTCCCAGGACACTCCATCCAAGATCTCAAAGTAGCTGTCTTATTGCAAAGGAACTTCAGAAATAGACTGGAAAGAGAAGTTGCTGAATTGCAACTCATTACCAAGCTTAAAACCATGGAGAGACCTGGTCTGAACAAAGACATTGGATTCTTATCTCATTATACATGACAAAGCTTTTTTAACCTTCTCACCCCTTGCTTTTTCCTGTAAGACTAACTGCAGCCGTTAACAGTCCTCAACAGGTTTACCACAGCTATCAACCTTTCACCCATTTCCACCACCCCTCTGAGTAATACCCCTCCCCACCCTCTCACTATATATAAGGGTCTGGTGACTTCTGTTTCAGTGTATCTGAAGAAGTGTGCATGCACACGAAAGCTCATACCAAGAACAAACTTAGTTGGTCTCTAAGGTGCTACTGGAAGGAATTTTTTTATTTTATTTTGTCTTGAAACATGGATTAAGGAGGTGAGCAACCACTATCTTTTCGTACTTACCGTATTTTTCACTCCATAAGATGCACTTTTTCCCTCCTAAAAAGGAAGGGAAAATGTCTGTGTGTCTTAGGGAGCGAAGGCTCCCTGTCAAGCCAGCTTTTGGGATTGGTGCGCGGGGTGGTGGAGGAAGCAGCAGCAGCATCCCCGCTACCGGGATTCCCCTTTCTCCGCCCCACTTCCGCCGGTGTCGGCACGGGCGGGGGAGGCAGGCGATGCTACCGGTGTCGCCTGCCTCCACCGACACCGGTGAAAGTTGGGGGGGGGGAGAGAGAAAGGGGAAGCCCGACAGCATCGCTAGCAGGCTGCCCCTTCCTCCCGCCCCCTTCACCGGACTGGTCCCTCCGCCACCGCTGCCTCCTCCGCTCCCAAGAGCAGACAGAGCAGACGCGTTTGGGGGAGGCGCTGCGCTGTGCCTCTCCCAGTCCCTCCACGGCTGTTGCCTCCTCTGCTCCCCCTCCAGTGCCCCCTCCCAGCCTTTTAGAGGAGGAAAACCAGAAAAAATATTTTTTAAAAAATATTTAAAAATAGGTGTGTCTTGTGGTCCGGTGTGTGTTATGGACCGAAAAATACAGTACATCAGGATTTGGTGAAGCCAGAAAGAATTTAATTACTTAAACGAAAACACCAGAGGCGAAAATTATAATTGAATGCATGATATACATGTTTTGAACTTGGGAACCTGATAAAGAGGATACATAATGAATTCAACAGGGGGGGGGACTTGAGGAAGTCAGTTGAAAAATAAAATTGAGGAAAGGAAGAATATCTGGCCTACAGAAATGGGCCAGACTCAAGCAATGATATGGACTATGTTAATCGCGTTAAATGCGAAATGTTTATTGTCTTTCCCGGTGAGAGAGGGGAATGGAAATCTGCTTCCCTCAGTGAGAGGGGGGGAAGGATGAAAATTTAACGGTAATGTAAAGTGCTTAAAATTGTTAAAATCAATAAAGAAAATTCGGGGGGGAAGGACTTGGGGTGTATTTCGTTCTAAACTATATATGCTTGTGTGGATTATCTTTACACATGATTGTGCACAGAGATTGTGGACAGAAGGACAGAGAGCGTTGGATCTCTGCCAGCTCTTCTAGGGCCCGGAGGAGCTTGGTGGAGGTCCTTTTGTTCTTGGAGGGATTTTAATAATCTTCATATAATATACAGCTGGGAAGCACGTCCCAAAAACAGCAATATATAGACATATATGGACACCAGCTCATTAAAAGACATCAGAGAGAATTTGTTGATTTGCCATTTATAAACTTTACTTTTGGAACAAAGTCCGCTGCCTTTAATGAGAATTTGACGAACAAAGGAGAGTTAAGAGGACTGAATACCAAATAATTGGACAGAGAATAATCAGGCATGCCCAAAGTCCATTTCGGGGGCCTAGTCCGGCCCTGTGGCAGTTTATTTCCTGAGATAAAAGCCTAAAAAAACCTCAAGAACTTCAATCCTAAAAAAAAGCTCAACTCCAACCTTTAAAATAGCTCAAATACTGCAATCCTTCCTCGCTGGTTTTTTTTTGGGGGGGGGCTCCTTTTTGTTTCCTGCCTCCCCCCCCCCTTCCACCATCTGAGCTCTAACCCCCAGTAGTTTATATTAACAAAACTAATGATTCGTTTTAGGCAGTTTGCTAGGTAAAAGAAGAAACCTAGTCCACTGGCTAGTCTCTTTCCTAGGAGTTTGAAGGAATGTTCAGTCAGGAGATACAGTTCAACTTTCAGGGATGATCAAATTTATTATTTTAACTAACATACAACAGTTTTATTTCCAGCATACGGCACACATATTTGGGGGGGGGGGGTGTTTGTGTGAGGTCGGGTTCTGCTAAGTAGAGTTCGCTGTCAATGTGACATCTCGAAGAGGGCCTCCCTATCCCAAAATCTGAACCTGTGTCCACTATGCTACACAAGCTGAGCAAGTCCTCCTTCATTGGCCTTGATCGCTCAACAGGAGAGGTTTGCACAGAGCCCTTGACGTTTAGAGAAAACGCTGCATGCAGGAGGGTTTGCTATAACACACACACAAAAATGCCACATCTAACAGCATTGGGAGGAAGAGAGACAGAATCGCCAGATGATGGAAGCATGCCTCCATGTCAGCTGCCCGATAAATGGGGGGAAAGGCACCTATATCAGCCACTGCTGAGAGCAGCTCCTTGCACCTCTCCCCTGTTCAGAATGGAAGGGAAGGCGGGCATCCAGTCCTGGCGTCCAATGGAACTTGGGCACATTGAAAGGGGGCGTGTTCACTGCAGGAGAGGCGGAGCCAGTACAAACAGGAACTGAGTGGGAAGAGCAAAGAGTCTTTTGTGCATTGTGGATTTTTGAGGGGATATTTACAGAGACCTTTTGCAGGCATCACAGGAGGTCCTGGTGGGTATACCAGCACCCTCAGGCTGCCACATCAGCAACCCCCGACTTAAATGAACATTTCTGGCAGTCATTTTCCACTGTGTCCTTGTACCTATCTAAACAAGGGGTGGATCTCAAACCCATTTTCCCCCCTCCGCTGTGAGCACGCCTATATCATAGGGCTGTCATACATATGGAATTTCCCAAGATTTGTCTGTTGAAAATAGCGTCCGGGCAGAATTTTCAAAAATCGGTTAAAATGTCCAGAAAAATCCGGAAATTTGGCAGCTCGAATCAGCAGTGTTGATTTTTTGGAAAAATTTCCAAAAAATAGCTTTAAAACATTCTATTTTTTGCAGGGAGATCTTGCTCAACAACATTTGTGTCTGGATTTTCGCTTTTTGGAATATGGCAACCCTACTCTATCATGTCCGCAGTGTGCGAATCCACCCGTGTCTGAGGAGGCTGCATTTTCCCCGCCAGCTCTCCTTTCATCCGGAGCATGTAGAGTTTCTCCCCCGTGTGGAGTCTCTGATGAGCAATGAGGCTCTGGCTCCGGTTGAAGGTCTCTCTGCGCCATTGCGTTGTTTTTTCTTTCTGCTTGTTTGATCCACGTTGATCTCCTGAGCTTTTCTTCAGCTTTCAAAACACAGCTTCCTCCAAATGCACCCCATTCGTGTGTTCGTCACCTGCTGATATAGAGAAATAAGGGAGAACAATTTACTTACAATTTAGGTACATTACCCTGTTTCCCCTATTTTAAGACGTAGTCATACAATAAGGCATAGCAGGATTGTTTCGCATTTGCGTAATATAAGCCGTACCCTGAAAATAAGCCATAGTGATAGGCGCAGTTCTGGAGGGCGCCAAGGAAAACGCGGGGCTGGGCTTACGTAATAAAAATAAGACATCCCCTCAACATAAGCCATAGTGCGTTTTCTTGAGGGGAAAAAATATATAAGACGGTGTCTTATAATAAGGGAAACACGGTATCTAAGAACACCAGAGCCTACTGAATCAGGACAGCAGCTCACCTAGTTCAACATCCTATTCCTACAGTGGTTTAGTGAGGCAATTAATAAATCGATGGTAATAATAATGATGGTTCTCTTGGCAGATTCCTGTAGCCCAGATACTTCCAGTGGCTCCCAATTTTTTGGGGGGGGGGCATTGCCTCTTTTGATTCTATAAACACAACCCCTGTGCCCCCTACCCCTACCCTATAAAAAGCCCATAAAAAGGTTGGCAGGACTAAAAGCGTCTCTTTCAGTCTGAAGTTCTTTGCCAGCATGCTAAAAACAGATAAAGTTAGAATTAGCAACCAGACTTTTAGGAGTTTTCTTCTTGTCGAAATACGCCTGGGGGCACACACAGTCCCCCGGATTGAGACAAACCTCTCCAGGCGTCTTCCTGATGCTGTGCTGCCCTGGGACGTTCTCAAATCTTCACAGTGCGCAGTAGCAACACATATCAAAAGAATATGTGCACACTCTATTTGCAGAGTATAGCAGAAACTATTGTGGAGTGTGAGTGTAGTATTCTAAGTATTTATTAAGCAACTAGTAGACTGCAAGCCCGTTAAATTAACGGGCGCTAGAATTTAAACGGCAGGGGGGAAAGAGGAGAAGCGAACAAAACTATTCCCTCTCACCCCCAGTCCCCACCAATGCGTTACTTTTTGGCAGCCCCGCTGCACTCCGGCTCCGGCTCCTCCATGGCTCGGGCGGCGATGGCGGCGGTCTCATGCATGCACCGAGGCTGGCATAGCTGCGGCGGCGGGAGCCCTTCTGCAGGCGAGAGAAGAGGGGCGCGGAGCCGGGTCGGCTGCACCGATGGAGGCAGCAGGAGGGCGTCACTGGCGACCCGGCTGCAGGGAGACTCGGTCGCGCAGAGGCAGCCGTGCGGCCGCCATATTGGAAAGAGGCTCCGAGAGGAGCGAAGCCTGGAGGGCAGCGACTGAGGAGGGAGCACAAGGTGAGCTGAGCTTGTAGGTTTTGAAGGTCTGTCTTTTTGGGGCTGTGTGTGACTAAGTTTGTGTGCTTATTTGTTTCATTTGTTTGTGTGTTTCCCAGGCTTGCGTGTGTGAGAGAGTTTGTTTCTGGCTTGTGTGTGGGTGTTTGTCTGGTGACTAGCTGTGGGCGGAGCTAATCAGTGCCTGGAGGGCAGCGGCGCGCGCCTGTCGGCGCGCGCAATTTGACCTATCTTTTAGATAGAGGAGAGCTAGTCACACTTTTACTTGGGGAGACCAAGGCTTCTTTGTGTGCCCTGACTTCAAGCTTCAAGATGGAGGGTGAGGAAACAACTGTAGTCGCCTGCAATTCCTGCGCAATGTTTGCCTTCTTGCCAAAGGATGTAGGCAGCTACACCTGCAGCAAGTGCAAGTTGGTTGCCCTACTAGAAGACAAGGTCCGGCAACTTCAGGAGGGGGAGGGAACAACTGTAGTCGCCTGTAATTCCTGCGCAATGTTTGTCTTCTTGCCAAAGGTTGTAGACAGCTACACCTGCAGCAACTGCAAGTTGGTTGCCCTACTCGAAGACAAGGTCCAGCAACTTCAGGCCCGTGTATCTACGCTCCAGAAAATTAAAGAGCTGGAGCTTTTCTTGGATGCAGCAGAGCACACTGTCTCCACCAAGCAGGAGACAGGGCACATCCCTGAGGAGGAGATCAGTTCCCCAACTCAGGAGCCAGATGTATGGAGGAACGTGACTCACAGAAGTAGAATGCCCAGGGATCGCTCTGAGTGTTTAGAACTACAAAATCGATTTGAAGTGCTCTCAAATCTGGAAGATGAAGAACAGACTCCATTGGAAGATCTCTCCCACATCACAGTTGATGAGGTATATGAAGACGAGCAGCATAGTCAGTCCTCCGGGAATGTGCAAGTGACCTTGGAAGGGACAGCACATGTAAGAATCCCGACCAAGCCTAAGAGGAGGCGTGTAGTGGTGATAGGGGATTCCCTACTGAGGGGTACAGAAGCAGTGATCTGTGGGCCTGACAAGATGTCTCGAGAGGTATGCTGTCTCCCCGGGGCCAAGATCCATGATGTTACAGAACGGCTGCAAGGAATAATAAAACCCACGGATAAAAACCCCTTCCTTTTAGTCCATGTGGGAACCAATGACACCGCAAGCCATAGCCTCCAGAAGATCAAAAGTGATTATGAGGCTCTGGGCAGGAAGCTGAAGCAATTAAATGCACAAATTGTCATCTCATCTGTCCTCCCAGTTGAACGCCGTGGCCCAAGAAGAGAGGGGAAAATAGGAGAAGTGAACAACTGGCTTCGCAAATGGTGCCGGCAGGAAAGGTTTGGATTCTTAGATCACGGTCTGCAGTTTCTTGAAGATGGACTTCTGGCAAGTGATGGGCTGCACCTCACAAAGGTTGGGAGGAATGTTTTTGCCAACAATCTCAAAAACCTCATCAGGAGGGCTTTAAACTGACTTATGTGGGGGAGGGAGACAGTGGTCCTGAAGGTAGGAGTCTATCAAATGCTGAAGATGATCATCCAAAAGTCAAGGACCAAATGGAGCAAACAGCACACAGACCTAGTGGTGGGAGGAAAAAATCCTTAAGTAGGAGACTAGGGGGAATGATCAGTGGTTTTCAATGTCTGTATACAAATGCACAGAGCATGGGAAATAAACAAGATGAACTTGAGCTCTTGGTACAGCAAACTAAATACGACATAATAGGCATCACTGAAACCTGGTGGGATGAGTCTCATGATTGGAATGTAGTAATAGAGGGATACAATCTATTTCAGAGAAATAGACCAAACAGGAAAGGAGGAGGAGGAGTGGCGTTATATGTCAGGGATGTGTATACCTGTGAAGAGATCCATGATTTAAAACTTCAAAGCCAAATTGAGAGTATCTGGGTCAAAATTAAGGGAGAGAAAAATAACAGTGATCTCATTGTGGGAGTTTACTATAGATCCCCAAGCCAAACTGAGGACATAGATGATGCCTTCCTGGAACAGATGACCAAGCATTCAAAAGGAAATGATATAGTAGTAATGGGGGATTTCAACTATCCTGATATTTGTTGGATGTCAAACTCAGCCAAGAGCATAAGGTCGAACAGATTCCTCACTGGCCTTGCAGACAATTTCATTGTCCAGAAAGTGGGAGAAGCAACAAGAGGATCAGCCATTTTAGATCTGGTCCTAACCAATAGTGATGACCTGGTTAGTGGGGTAGAAGTGGCAGGATCATTAGGTGGGAGTGATCATGCTCTTCTGGAGTTTATTATACATCAGAAAGGAGCAACCAAGCATACTAAGTCTCAAATTCTAGACTTTAAGAAAGCCGACTTCAGAAAACTTAGGGAAATGCTGGGTGTGATCCCATGGTCAGTAATACTAAAAGGGAAGGGAGTTCATGATGGTTGGGAGTTTGTTAAAAGGGAGATATTAAAAGCACAACTTCAAGCAGTACCAATGAGACGAAAACATGGAAGGTACCTAAAGAAGCCAGGGTGGCTATCTAAAGAACTTTTAACTGAGTTAAGATTTAAAAGGGATATGTACAAGAAATGGAAAAAGGGGGAAACCACCAGAGAGGAATTCAAACAAATAGCCAGCACATGTAGAGACAAAGTCAGAAAAGCTAAAGCACAGAATGAACTCAGGCTTGCTAGAGAGGTTAAAAGCAATAAAAAGGGTTTTTATGGGTATGTCCGTAGCAAAAGGAAGAACAAGGAAACAGTGGGGTCACTTAGAGGAGAAGAAGGTGAAATGCGAACAGGGGACGCAGAAAGGGCAGAACTCCTCAATACCTTCTTTGCCTCAGTCTTCTCTAAAAAAGAAAACAATGCCCGACCTGAAGAATATGGAGCAGATGATTCAACAGGGGAAACACAGCTCAGAATAAGTAAGGAGGTAGTACAAGAACACTTGGCTAGTTTAGATGTATTCAAGTCTCCAGGGCCAGATGAACTACATCCCAGAGTATTAAAAGAACTGGCAGAGGTGATTTCAGAACCACTGGCAGTAATATTTGAGAATTCCTGGAAAACAGGTGAAGTCCCAGCAGACTGGAGGAGGGCAAATGTTGTCCCTATTTTCAAAAAGGGGAAAAGAGAGGACCCAAACAATTACCGCCCAGTCAGCCTGACATCAATACCAGGAAAAATTCTAGAGCAGATCATTAAGCAAACGGTCTGTGAGCACCTAGAAAAGAACGCTGTGATCACTAAAAGTCAGCATGGGTTTCTGAAAAATAAGTCATGTCAGACTAATCTGATCTCATTTTTTGACAGAATTACAAGCCTGGTAGACGAAGGGAACGCCGTGGATGTAGCCTATCTTGATTTCAGCAAGGCCTTTGACAAGGTGCCCCATGATATTCTTGTAAAGAAGCTGGTAAAATGCGGGCTAGACAATGCTACCATTCAGTGGATTTGTAACTGGCTGACTGACCGAACCCAAAGGGTGCTCATCAATGGCTCCTCTTCATCCTGGAGAGAAGTGACTAGTGGGGTGCCACAGGGTTCTGTCTTGGGCCCAGTCTTATTCAACATCTTTATCAATGACTTGGATGATGGGCTTGAGGGCATCCTGATCAAGTTTGCAGATGACACCAAATTGGGAGGGGTGGCTAATACCCCAGAGGACAGGATCACACTTCAAAATGACCTTAACAGATTAGAGAACTGGGCCAAGGCAAACAGGATGAATTTTAACAGGGAGAAATGTAAAGTACTACACTTGGGCAAAAAAAAATGAAAGGCACAAATACAGGATGGGTGATACCTGGCTTGAGAGCAGTACAAGTGAAAAGGATCTAGGAGTCTTGGTAGACCACAAACTTGACATGAGTCAACAGTGTGATGCAGCAGCTAAAAAAGCCAATGCAATTCTGGGCTGCATCAATAGGAGTATAGCATCTAGATCAAGGGAAGTAATAGTACCACTGTATTCCGCTCTGGTCAGACCTCACCTGGAATACTGTGTCCAGTTCTGGGCACCACAGTTCAAGAAGGATATTGACAAGCTGGAACGTGTCCAGAGGAGGGCAACCAAAATGGTCAAAGGCCTGGAAACGATGCCTTATGAGGAACGGCTTAGGGAGCTGGGTATGTTTAGCCTGGAGAAGAGAAGGTTAAGGGGTGATATGATAGCCATGTTCAAATATATAAAAGGATGTCATATAGAGGAGGGAGAAAGGTTGTTTTCTGCTGCTCCAGAGAAGCGGACACGGAGCAATGGATTAAAACTACAAGAAAGAAGATTCCACCTAAACATTAGGAAGAATTTCTTGACAGTAAGAGCTGTTCGACAGTGGAATTTGCTGCCAAGGAGTGTGGTGGAGTCTCCTTCTTTGGAGGTCTTTAAGCAGAGGCTTGACAGGCACCTGTCAGGAATGCTTTGATGGTGTTTCCTGCTTGGCAGGGGGTTGGACTGGATGGCCCTTGTGGTCTCTTCCAACTCTATGATTCTATGATTCTATGATTCTAAGCCGGGTCGCCAGTGACGCCCTCCTGCTGCCTCCGTCGGTGCAGCCGACCCGGCTCCGCGCCCCTCTTCTCTCGCCTGCAGAAGGGCTCCCGCCGCCGCAGCTATGCCAGCCTTGGTGCACGCGGCCGGGCGAAACTGCGCCTCCGCCATTGCCGTCTCCGCCAGCCTCTTCCTCCTCGGTGTCCGCGACCACGGCTCTGTTATCGTCGTCCGCGGCGGCGCCTCAGCCTCCGTCGGGCAGGTCACCCGACGGGGCTGAGACGGCGGCGGCCTGAGGAGGAGGTAGAGGCGGACACGGCAATGGCGGCGGCGCAGTTTCAGCCGGCCGCTCGAAGTGTCTCTGCGTCGTCCAATCCCTGTGTCCGTGGGGGACATGCGCAGTAGCGCAATTCCACTGACACACGGACTGGACGCAGAGACACAGGGACTTTATTATATAGGATACGGTACATACTGGACAAAGCAACCATGGTGTCCTCTCACTTCTCAGAGAGAGAGAGACAGAGAGAGAGAAACAGTATAAAAGTACAGTACAGCGGAAGAGATAAGACTTACTTCCGTTCTCACACTTTCCAAGCCTAGAAAGTAAACACAGACATGTGCTATAGCAATCACAAATGGAGGAGTGAAATGCTAACACCGCTTGCTAAATCAAAACTCCGGTCCATTTAGGTGAGCAGCAGATTTTCTCCAATTCAAAAATGACAAGGAAACCTATGAATGAAAATGTTAGCAGTATGAATACCACAACTTACTAGGTGTGTGTGTTTGTGTGTAATCAAAAGTATGGGAAGCAATCAAGGAGCATTCACTGCTACTTGAGAAAACATTCAGGAACTGCAAAGACCTGGAGACATGTTTTTTTTTTTTTTTTTAAAAAAAAAGATCACGTGGTCACTGAGTTTCTGAGTCATTTCAGGAAGAGGAAACTCCCAGTGGCTGAAAACTGAGAAAGTGAAACTTAACTCACTTGAGGGAGCCATGGCTGCTGCAGGGAGTCACATCCAGCGCCTCCGGGATGAAGCCACTTGCTCCATCTGCCTGGATTACTTCAAGGATCCAATGACCATCCCAGAGTGTGGGCACAACTTCTGCCGATCCTGCCTGATCCAGTGCTGGGGGGAATCGGAGGCAGAGGCTTCCTGCCCTCAGTGCAGAGAAAGAGTCCAGAGAAGGAGCCTCATCTGCAACCGGCAATTGGCAAACTTCGTAGAAATAGCCCAGAATCTCAGCCTTCAAGAGGGGAAGGAGGAAGGAGGAGGGAAAGGGAGAGTCTGCGAGAAGCACCAGGAGCCCCTGAAGCTCTTTTGCAAGGAGGATGGAGCCCCCATTTGTGTGGTGTGTGACAGATCAAAGGAGCACAAACACCACGAGGTGATTCCTCTGGAGGAAGCGTTGGAGGAATACAAGGTAGGAGATCCCTGGATCTTGAGGGGGAGAAATAGCTGTGGATTCTTCTTGGGAGGTTTTCTTTTTAATTCTCAGGTCCAAAGTAGGCAGTGGGGGGGGGGGCATTGGCCAGGAGTTGACCAGATGGTGCAGAATTCCCCCCCCCCCAGGTAACTGTTGGAAGCAGATTTTCGAGCAGGGGGTGGTGGAAGCACTTACTGGTGGGGAGCACGCTTATTCTGGGGGTGCTGTGGGGCCTGTGCAATGAGGTTTCAATGGGGGAGGGGGGGCTGAAGATCTCCTTCCATCCCAAATGGCAAAGGACTCCGTGATTCAGAGTAGCATCTGCAAAGGCTAGGGAGAAAGATGACTTTTCCATGACAACTCAGAATTGGACCTGTGCTATTATACATAAAAAATAAAATCCTCATTCTGTACCTGCCTCACCCCTTCCTCCTCCTCTTCCCACTTCTCCCTGGGACCTCAAGATGAGATGTCAGGCTGGGACTTTCCTGGGAGAAGACAAAGGAGCAAGCATGGCTGCCTTTGCTTTTCTCCAGACTAGTTTGTTGCCCTAGAAAACTTTCCCATCCCAGTTCTGAAGTGTGCTGTTACAGTTCTGAAGTGTGCTGGCTACAAGCTCCGCAGGCGAATGGTGCCTATGGGGCTGGCAAGGGGGTGTTGGCCACCAGGAGCTGAGGCGGCCTCAGAGTAAGCAAGCCAACTGGCAAGGGGCCCTTGCTGTTGGGAATGGACAGACCAGTCCCAGGCCCCTGTGGGGCAGCGTGAGAAGGCTGAGAGAGCCCTCCACAAGGGAGGGTGTTTGAGAAAGGGTGAGGGGCTGCAAGCTCTGCAAGCAAGGGGGGACTTAACTGGGATCCTGAGCCCCACAGGGGTGCCACAGAAAAAAGGTAGCTGGTCCAGGGAGTCATGGACCCAAAAAGGTTGAAAACCTCTGGACTTTTATTTCCTCCAGTAAACTACTTCGCTATTATAGCAAGGCCACTGAGCCCAAGAAGCCAGTGTAATATTGATCTCCTCTCTGTCTGTCTCAATCAAACGTGGATTTTTTCCTTTTCTCTTTAGGGAGAGATCTGTCACCACCTGGAGATTCTGAGGAAAGAGAGACAGGAAATTCTGGCCTATCAAGCAGACCTGGACAAGGAAAGCAAAGACCTCCTTGTAAGTGTCTCTATTGTTACTAGTGAGGAAATAAGCACTTGAGGAATCGAGTCAGGACTGAGGAGGGATGGGGAAATCTGCCCATTTCAGCTTCTCCCCATTTCTTCTTTTTCCATATAAGTTTGTTTGTTTATGAATTTATTATTCTGAAAATGAATCAGATGTTAGGGTAGCTACCTCCTTGTATACCAAATATTTTGCTATGTATTTTACCCTCATAAATACATTTTTTGTGAACATTACCTGGCTGGGTTAACCATGAAAAATTCAGAGGTGTGAATTTCAAAGGATTGCTCTGTTTTGGTCTCCATATTTTTTCAGCAACTGTGAATTAGGTAAATTCACCTTTGAATGCAGCTAAATTGAGTATATTTCCCATTGTTGACTGAAAAGCCTGAGGACTTGTGAGCGGAGAGGATGGAAGTAGTTCAATTCAAATCTTGATTTACCATAAATATTACTAAATAATTGTCTTTCTAAATGTGTGCTCTTGTTCATCTTTAGGAAACCGAGGCCATTTTGAACCTTTAAAGAAAACAGAGGAGCTATGGGGATAAACTCTGCACTTTGTCCTCCTCCTCCTCTGTTTCTGTTTCCTTCCTACACCTAAATGGCCCCAGTCTAAACTGAGGGGTGTTTTATAGCCATGGATGTTCTCTGAACAATAATGAACTCAGGTTATGCCATGCCCCAAAACATGCAGGGAACATCCGTGGCTAGAAAAAAAGCTCCTTCCTTTAGGCTGCAGCTCTCTGCAAAATAGAAGTCAACAGAAACAGCAATTAAAAATCAGAAGTGACCTCCCTGTGGAATTCTCATAATTCTCTTCCTGGTGTTTTGAAGGCTGACCATCTTCCACACTCAGACCTCCTCTTTTCTTGCAGAAATTAACAGAAACGGAGAGGCTGAAGACTGTGGAGAAGTTCAGACAACTGCGCCAGTTCCTGGAAGAAGAAGAGAAATTTCTACTGAATCATGTGGAAGAGATGGAGAAGGAGATTGCAGGGAGAAGGGATGAGCAGCTGGCCAGACTCTCCAGGAAACTCTCCTCTCTTGAGAAGATCATCCAGGAGATGGAGGAGGTGCGTCAGCAGCCAGCGACTGAACTCCTGCAGGTAAGAGGGTGGCAGGAACAGCCCAAGGCTCCAGGAAGAGGCTGCCTCCCATCCTTTCTGTGCCCCTTTCATGTATGCAAGGAGTGCAGGGGCTCAGATGATGGAGCCTCTAGTCAGGTTTGTAATGAACAGGAAGACCCAAGAGACCTGGGATGCTTAACTCACCTGAATGCAGACTAGAGATTCTTCTGTGTTCTTGATAGAACTGGAGATAATCTTCTGCTCTTTGCTGATGCTTTGTCTCCGAATGCGTTCCTGCTTGGCAATGCTGCCTTTCTGCGCTGTGATGGGCTTCGCTGGGGATGCATTCAGGCCTCCTTCCGACATTAAAAATAATAATTGCAAACTGATGTGGAAATGTGGAGAACTTGATATTGGAAAAATTCATGATTTCAGATTATAAAAATAAGAGCTGTGAGAAACCCAAACTTGCTGATTCAGCCATCCCTCCCCAAAACCATATGCCAAGCAGACTGACATCCAAGGGCCAGGGTCTGAGGGGTCTTCCTGGTGTGGCCTGTGGTGTGCAGTGAATTCCCTTCTCTTTTCCCCTCTAGGATGTGAGAAGCACCTTGCAGAGGTAAGTGGATCTGGCTCGTTTCCATTAGCATCACTCCATGAGGCCGGGATGCAAGAACCTCAAACATGGCCCTCCAGGGGCTTCAGGGGAGAGACTGTAGGCAGGACCGGTGCTGGCAATTTTGGTGCCCTAGGCGAAGGGGCGGGCCACGTGATGTCATTACGTATGACGCACGCTGCGGAGCGGTGCCCCGCCCCCTGCCCTGCTGGGTGCTCCTCGCCGCCGCGGTTTGCTTGCTCCGCTGTTGGTTGGGGCGGCGGGGTCGGGGGGGCAGGCTGGCCAGCGCCCCCTCCATTTTGGCGCCCTAAGCAATTGCCTAGTTCGCCTAAATGGACGCGCTGGCCCTGACTGTAGGACTCACTCTCTGCAGCATCTCACAGGTAAAAACTTGTAGCACCCCAATTCTCCCTCCAAGGACCAAGGCTAGAGCACTGCCTCCTCCCTCCCCACATCACTTCACACAGGGTTGGGGGCTCTTTTCTTTCTCTTGCACTTTCTCTTCATTGACCTTTTGGTAATTTCAAACATCTAGAAGAGAAGCTCCCCAACTCTGGTAAATGTGCCCCTTTGAGGCACTTAGGAAGGGAAGGTCTGTTAGTCTAAAATGGGTTGGTTCTTTTTCTTGGGAGCATTTCCAGCGTGAGAGGCTGAAGGTGGTCTGGAGTGGGGGGGGTGAAAGTCAGGTTGTTTGATGCCTCTGGAGGGAGAGTCCCATGGGGCATGGGGTTGTGCCCTTCCTGGGTGAGAGAGGGGGGCAGGAAGGGTGGAGGTTGTTCTCCTTGACCTCTTGCCAGCTTTGGACATCACTCACATCCTCTGGAGAGGCTCAGGGAGGGAGGGATTGCAGGCACCCCACTTCAGGGGTTTGGTTCTTATATCCTGGGACTTTACCAGAAAGTTGTTATGGGGCAGCATCGTTGGAAGCCATGGGACCCCTCCGGTCGTTTCGCTTGGGGTTACATCTTGTCCCTTGTGCTGTTTAGCATCCTTACGAAGCCACTGACAGCTGTCCTCAGGGGTTTTGGACTGAGGTCTCCCCAATCTGTGGAGGACACCCATCTTTATCCTGCTTTTCCATCTCAGTCCGGGGAGGAAGTTGAAATGCTAGACCGGGGCTTGGAGGTGGGTGTCATCAGATGAAGCAGAATCCTGAAAATAGCTTGTTGGGAAATAAGTTTCAACTTTGTTCATGTTATTGAGATCTCCTGCAATAATAAGGGAGACAGTGCCACCATGGGACCATTCATTGTTTTTCTTTTCACCAGGTATGAGAAAAGAGAGAGTCCAGAGAAGCCACTGGCTTTCCCTCCAGAGCTCAGGAACAGGATCTTGGAATCCTGTGATCTAAATCACCTTAGGGAGGATACAATGAAACAATGGAAAGGTAATGAACAATGGCTGCCAGGATTTCTCACTGGGAATTCTATTACTTCTTCAGAACTGAACATGCCAGGCTCTTATTGCATGGAATGGAGTAACCCCAGGATACCTTCCTTCTTGGTGCTCCAGCCTTCATTTCCTGTCCCCCAGAATGGCCCATGGACATTGTGACACTGGAGCTTGTAAACAAAGCCTGAACCAGAGTCAGGATTTTTTCCTCCCATGTACATCTGTTTACAATTCAATGGAACCTCCTTTTCCTTTTGGTTACCAGTCTACACAACGTAGGATTGTCCTTTTGGTGGTTCTCCTGCTCTGAATGGAGTCAAGGGGCATCGATAAGGCAGCACTGTCTTAAGCATATTTGGCACCCTGGTGCAAAGATCCCTCTGGTGCCCTCCCTTTTCCTATGCAAGAGCGCCATGCGCAGTCATTCTGCACATGCCCCAAGGACGGAATCCCGCTCCGATCCTACAAACCCCAAACACCTCTTGCTTTCTCCCCCCCACCCAATATTAGACCTTTCCCAACCCGAGAGGCGGCTCAGCCCCCCACGGGCACGCCTCTCCCTCGGGCCCCTCCGCGGCCCACCTCGTACTGCTAGTGGGCGGCCTGCAGGAGCTACTGGGCTTGGTCAACGGCGCAGCCGGCGGCCGTCACAAATTGGCCAATCAGCAGCTGCTGCTTCAGCTCCTGTGAGGTGCCGCTCCCCCCCCCCGACGGCGCCATGGCGTGTCTTCTGCTTCTCGCCTGCCACCAGCAGGACCAACGACGGTGACGCTGGACTCGCGCTCTGCTGGGCAGGGCCAGGCGCGGCAGGCAGCCGGAGGGGGCGGCCCGACGGGCGGGGACGCTGCCAGCTGTGGTCTGCCTCCGCCTCCACCTGCTCGGCCGAAGCGTCCGGAGAGCCCTAGCTGCAGCACCGGCGGGAGGCTTGCCGCTGGCTTCACCGCGACAGCGCCCGCAGCCTGAGAAGAGGCAGGTGAGGGTGGCGCTGCCGGCAGGGCTGGAGGGCGGGTCCTCCGGCAGGTAGGAGGCTCTGGGCTGGGTGTGGCGTGGCATGGCAGAGGCGCCCTCCAGAACTTGTGCCTCACACCACTAGCCTCTATGGCTAAGACGGCCCTGCCCAAAGGGCACAATTATGCTTGTTAACACCCTGAAAGATTTTTAACAGGGTCATGAGGAAGGACTTCCCTTTGCATGACAGCTCTGCCAAAACTTGTTATGGTTCACAAGTTTTGCTTTGATAATTTACCCCACCACTTTACTTGGGGAAGATGTTAAGTCTTCCTCCATCTCCCCTCTGCCTTCTTTTACAGGATTCCCATTGCTCTGCCCCCCTTCCAGTCCTCCAATGTAGAGCCCAATTTCAGGGACAAAGTTCAGAGACCATCAGGATTTATGCTGAATGTTTTTATTCTATTTGTAAGCTTGCTTCATGATTGCTGAGTTTTAAAGCTTTAGTTATTTTCATAGATTCTTCCTATGATTTTCATTTTTAATTATTTTTTGTATGATTTAGTTAATATTTGTACTTGAATTTAAGGACAACGTGGCAACGTTATGAAGTGTTACTTTTGTATGGAGATTTATTTCAGATGAAAGAGTGTTGCCTTTACACTTTATATTTTTTTGCTTCCTCAGATGCTCTGTTATACAGAAAACAGAAAGGTAAATTTCCAGGGGAGGAACAATTTCACAGGAGGGATGGGGACTGATATTTCATGGGTGTTGAACCGTCTGTTCTGCAGACTTTGGGACACCCATCAATGGCGTCACTCTGGGTAACAGTCCTCTAGTGGTGTTTGGGTTCTTTGTCTGTCCCATGAATGAACTGGGAGAGGGTTTGAAGGCTCGGATTGGGGGCAGAGCTTGTCCCTTCGAAGAACCTGCAAACCAGTCGTGAGTTTCACTCCTGCCTATAGACTAGTATCCTGGTTTCCCCCTTAATTTTATAGATTTTGTTTTATTTCATAAAATTTATATACTGCTTGATTGTGGGGGAAAGCACAGAGCATTAGACTCAGATCTAAGACACCCGGCTAAGCTAATCTGCAGCAGAGAATCGCAACAGAGCAGCATCTTTTTTTTTTTTTTTTTGCCAAATCATATTTATTAAAGTTTCCAATACAATCAAATTACATTGAAACATTCCAGATTACATTCCAAATCATTTATCCAATTATTAATAAAAAAAAGAAAAGTTCCAAATCTGCCAAATTCATATTTAAAGTTTTTTTGTGAGTCCCCATGCTTCAAATTCCGGAGGCCGTCTGATCATCTTATCTCTTGTTTTCTGTTCTTCCCATCTTCTCGCAACCTCTGATGTAATCCGACAAGCAAGATAAATCAACACAAACAATGTCTCTGTGTGGGTTTGTAGCCGCATTCCATCGCTGTAAATTCTCCGTGCCCCTCGATCCTCCTGGCTCGAAAAGTTCCATACTGGCCATCGCCATCTTTCCACTCCATCTCCGTAGTTTCCAAACATATTTTTCCACAATAATTATTTAGTCACCCGTCTGCTCCTCAAATCTACCACTCCAGGAGATAGCGTCCGTTGTTAAAAAGTCGTAAATTATATCTTGACTATCTCCCTCTGGCCTCAATTTGCAGACCAAGACTTTTTAGCTGCATACTTTGGCAACCGTCCAAATTCTTCCAATTAAAGTCAGTCAGAGTTCTGAGGGGCATTCTTGTCGAAATCAAAGAAAAAAGCACTTTTATCCTCTTCCAAATGGCCACAGAATATTTCCTTTCTCACACTAGGACATTGCTTATTTAAGTCCAAATTCCATTCCCACTCAGTTTATATTATAATATCGAATCTTCTCCTCAAAATCAAAATTATCAGTCTCTTAAATCTTGCTTGTTATGCATAGTGAATTTGGGTCTTCAGGGGTTTGGGGTATCAGCCCGTTATTTTGTAAAGTAGTAAATCAAAGTTATCACAGAGTCCGAGGCTCCCCCCCCTTTCCGTCCCGCTTTCATGTACCAATATGATGAATAAATCTTCATTTTCTTTTTTCTTCTTAGCAATTCAGCGGCTGAAGTTCTTAACAAGATACTTTTTCCTCCTCCGTTTGAAAGCATGCCCAAAACTTCTCACTAATTATATTTTGAAGCATCGGGACTCGTGCACGAACAGGCTGGCTTCCAGGAGATCCTCCCCCCACGGGAGCTTTCTGCCCTTGGCCCCCCTGCTTCTCCCCCCGTTTTGGGGTCGAAGCAGGTTTAGGGGCATCTGCGGGCGAGCTGCCCTTCCCGTATGCCTGGGAAGGTTAGGGAGGCTGCTTACTCCCATCACAGCCTCGAAAATTCCCCGCAGGGGTTCAGGAAAGGTGGTATTAGTCAGCCATTTCCTGTCGGTCACGAGCGGAACTCCCCGCAACAGAGCAGCATCTACATACTGTGTAAATCCCTCCTCTTTTGGCTGAAGTAAAAGGACACTGGCTCAGCTACAAGATCTTGAAGGAGTCCGGGAGGGCAAGAGTTAACAATCCCCTGCCCTTAAGGAGAGTCCATACGTATGTGTTAAACATTTTAATAAATTGTTCTGTGCACGCTTATGTTCACAAAGATGTGAACATGAGCCCAAATACTTTAATGTGGCAAGCGAGGGAGCAATATGTATTATTATTATTCTTTTGTTGTTGAAAGTTAAGAGCATTGCTACTAGCAATATATCACAGCTTCTATAGCCTACATTGAGTAGGGGTATTTAAAATGAGAGTCGTCATAGCGATACATGGTTAAAAGTGCATGAGGGCCCAGAATGTGACCCCCGCAAAAGTGAGGGGATGCCTATATGTGTTTTTATGTTGTATTTTTATGCTGTGAACCACCTTGAAATCTATGAATGAAGGGCAGTTGGCAAATATAATACTGATGTTGTTGTTAGAACAGGGGGGTCCCCATCTCCCAACCCAGAGGTCCCCAACGCCAATTCCCAGAGAGATTGTCTGAGGAAAGCAGCTTCTCTCCTCTCCTGCCTCCTCCAGTTCTCCTCTCTTTCCCCTTCACTAACACACAAGAGATGAGTAAAAGGATTACTGGGTGGTTTTTCCTCTTAGAAAATGCCTGGGTTGAGAGGAGGGCAGGCACAATACACATTGAACATAAAAAAGTGGAGAAAATTGATTTAAAAGCCAACAAGGAAGATATTTATTCTGATGAAAGTTTGCAAGGAGGAGTCTCAGTCTTGCATGCGATGTAAAGAAATCGCCTTGGTCTGAAAGGGAATCTGGGGTTTCGGGTGCGTTTTTTTATTTATCAAGATGTCTGTTTCTGTCTCTCAGCTGATTCTACCTGATATTCTCTTTCCCTCATCTTCTCCCCAACAGCAAATGTGACTCTGGATCCAGACACAGCCCATCCTAAACTCATCCTGTCTGAGTATGGGAAAAGCCTGAGATGGGGAGAAAAAGAGCAAGACCTGCCCAAGAATCCTGAGAGATTCAACAATTGTACTTCTGTGTTGGGACGTGAAGGATTCACAGCAGGCAGACATTTCTGGGAAGTCTTTGTGGGAAGAGGGGAAGGGTGGGCTGTGGGGGTCGCCAGGAAGTCTGTGGAGAGAAAGGGCCACTTCCCCTTAAGCCTTGAGGGAGGGATCTGGGCTGTGCGGATGTCTGGAGGCAAGTACTGGGCCTGCACCTCCCCTCCTTACTCTCCTCTGTCCCTGAAGGAGAAGCCCAGGAGGATCCGGGTGACTCTGGACTATGAAGGGGGACGTGTGTCTTTTTCTGACGCTGACTCAGGAGCCAAACTCTACACGTTCTCAGGAGCCTCGTTCTCTGGAGAGACCCTCCTCCCTTTCTTTTATCTGTGGGGAATTGAAGCCCACCTCAGAATCTCCTGAGGAGACTAAATCTGCCTCTCAGGCCCAGCAGGAGTTTCTCTCCAGACCAGAGTGACTGATACAAAAAACATTTACCCACCAAGAACACGTTGGGCAGTTTTCCAAGGGGACCTTTGAGAGGATTCATTCCAGTCAAAATCAGCAGAAATAACAAAACAAAAATGGGTTGCTCTTGCTTTGTAGGTTCCTTTTCCCAGAATTCCCTCTGCAGCCTCTTAAAGAGATGTCACACTTTTAGTAGTCCCAATAAATTTTCTCACCTTCAATCTTGTTTTCTATTTGAGATGTCTGATTTGGCAGAGGACGAGACTCTTGACCCCAGGGTTGTGGGTCTGAGCCCCATGTTGGGCAAAAAAATTCCTCCACTGCAGGGGGTGGGACTAGATGACCCTCACGACCCCTCACAACTCTGCGATTCTAGAAAACCTTCCTCTCCCCACAATACCTCATGTAGCTCTGAAAATGCATGCATTATTGGATTAATAGTGGACTAAAAAATGAACCCCTTCACCCACGCCAGGCAGGATAAGTCCTTGCTCTGGAGACCTTAGACAGGAAGAGAATGTAAAAGAAACTGAACAGGGTGTCAGCTTCAAATGCCCTCTGCAAATAGAGCCTCGCCATCTCTACACTTTGTCAGAAATAAACCTCATTGCATTGAGTGGGGCTTCTGCCCTGTTATAAATGTGTTGAGGGTTGATGCATTAACATTCCTTATTTACAGGATGGATTATGTATATTGGGGGCATCAAATGGGGTGTCCTCTGGATAAAGCTGGACTCTTCCAACTCTGCAATTCCATGATTTTAAGTTGGTTGCCACCTCTGCCTCCAATGGCAGTGAGACACCTGTTTTTCATAATTATAAGTTTCGGGGGGGGGGGGGACAGGCATGTTGCAGATGGAGGGGAAAAAAGGAAAAACTTGCTAAATTATACAGTCGTTGGATGTTGAATTTCAGACTTTAAAAGGACTCTCATCTTGAAACGTGGATTAAGGAGGTGAGCAACCACTATCTCTTCGTACTTACCGTATTTTTCACTCCTAAAAAGGAAGGGGAAATGTCTGTGCGTCTTAGGGAGCGAAGGCTCCCTGTCAAGCCGGCTTTTGGGATTGGCGCGCGGGGTGGTGGAGGAAGCAGCAGCATCCCCGCTACCGGGATTCCCCTTTCTCCACCCCACTTTCGCCTGTGTCGGCACGGGCAGCGGAGGCAGGCGATGCTACTGGGCGGGATAGGGGGAGGCAGGCGATGCTATCGGGCGTCATCTGCCTCCCCCGACACCGGCGAAAGTGGGGGGGGGGAGAAAGGGGAAGCCCGACAGCATCGCTAGCAGGCTGCCCCTTCCTTCTCCCGCCCCCTTCACCGGACTGGTCCCTCCGC
Organism: Darevskia mixta; assembly: GCA_034641385.1. Classification (NCBI taxonomy): domain Eukaryota; kingdom Metazoa; phylum Chordata; class Lepidosauria; order Squamata; family Lacertidae; genus Darevskia; species Darevskia mixta. The sequence continues at coordinate 1,197,777 of JAWWNH010000176.1, read as the reverse complement.
CACCGCTGCCTCCTCCGCTCCCAAGAGTGCCCCTCCCAGCCTTTTAGAGGAGGAAAACCAGGAAAAATATTGTTTAAAAGATATTTAAAAATAGGTGCGTCTTGTGGTCCGGTGTGTGTTATGGACCGAAAAATACGGTACATCATGATTTGGCGAAGCCAGAAAGAATTTAATTACTTAAACCAAAACACCAGAGGTGAAAATTATAATTGAATGCATGATATACATGTTTTGAACTTGGGAACCTGATAAAGAGGATAGATAATGAATTCAACAGGGGGGGACTTGAGGAAGTCAATCGAAAAATGAAATTGAGGAAAGGAAGAATATCTGGCCTACAGAAATGGGCCAGACTCAAGCAATGATATGGACTATGTTAATCACGTTAAATGCGAAATGTTTATTGTCTTTCCCGGTGAGAGAGGGGAATGGAAATCTGCTTCCCCCAGTGAGAGGGGGGGGAAGGATGAAAATTTAACGGTAATGTAAAGTGCTTAAAATTGTTAAAATCAATAAAGAAAATTGGGGGGGAAGGACTTGGGGTGTATTTCGTTCTAAACTATATATGCTTATGTGGATTATCTTTACACATGAGTGTGGACAGAAATTGTGGACAGAAGGACAGAGAGCGTTGGATCTCTGCCAGCTCTTCTAGGGCCCGGAGGAGCTTGGTGGAGGTCCTTTTGTTCTTGGAGGGATTTTAAAAATCTTCATATAATGTACAGCTGGGAAGGACGTCCCAAAATACAGCAATATATACAGACATATACGGACACCAGCTCATTAAAAGACATCAGAGAGAATTTGTTGATTTGCCATTCATAAACTTTACTTTTGGAACAAAGTCCGCTGCCTTTAATGAGAATTTGACGAACAAAGGAGAGATAGGAGGACGGAATACCAAATAACTGGACAGAGAATAATCAGGCATGCCCAAAGTCCGTTTCGGGGGCTTAATCCGGCCCTGTGGCAGTTTATTTCCTGGGGTAAAAGCCTAAAAAAACCTCAAGAACTTCAATCCTTAAAAAAAGCTCAAATACTTCAATCTTTCCTCGCTGTTTTTTTCGGGGGGGGGCTCCTTTTTGTTTCCTACCTCCCCCCCTCTCCACCACGTGCCCCTCACCCCACCACCAGAGCTCTAACCCAGTGTTTCTCAACCTTTTCGGGGCAACGGCACACCTGTCTCATGAAAAAAATCTCGCGGCACACCACCACCAGAAAATGTCAGAAAAACACAAGGAGACGCTGTGCACCCACAAAATGGCGGCGGCAACGTCGCCATGGCAACGGAAATCACGGAGCTATGCGCCCAAAGTAAAACGGCCCAGGGAAGCCTAAACGGCTCGCCACAGCAGCAGCCCCACAGCCCCAACCGGCAGCGCCAGGAAGACACAACCGCCCGGGGATCCCCGCCGCCCGAGCGCAGCAACCTCCAACCTCCCGACCCGCACCCACCAGCGCCCCCCAGCCCCCCCGCGCCACCTCTCTCCGGCTCCCACCAGAGTGGATGCCGAGCTCTCCGAGGCGCCGCTCCCCGTCGCCGAGGTCGAGGCCGAGCGGGGGGAAACCGAGCAGCAGGCGCTGGGCCTGGACGGGGACCCCGGTGAGGGCAGCGATCGCAGCCCGGAGCTCGCGCAGGCGGGAGTGTGCCGTGAGTCCGGGCAGCGGACAGGAGCCGCTCCACAGCGCCGCTCCACAGCGCTCCACAGCGCCGCCGCAACATCTCCCCGCCTGAAGTTCCTGAGCTGTTCCGGCGGCGGCCGCCGGGCTTCAGCGCCCCCCAACAGCAAAATGGCGGCGGCTACCGGCAGCCCCCGCGTCTCCCTCCTCCGACTTCCCATTGGTCCCTGGCAACCAATCAGATTCGGCGGCGAGCTCCCAGCCTGCACATGCGCGGCAGAGCCCGGCAGCCTCTCCGCGGTGCCTCCTCTCGGCGGTGGCCCTCTGCGCTCCCTTTCCCCCACTGGAGCCGCCGCCACGCGCCTGCGGCGTAGGTCCCCAACGGTTTCCCGCGGCACACCAGCCGACGTCTCGCGGCACAGTAGTGTGCCGCGGAACACCGGTTGAGAAACGCTGCTCTAACCCCCAGTAGTTTATATTAACAAAACTAGGGATTCGTTTTAGGCAGTTTGCTAGGTAAAAGAAGAAACCTAGTCCATAGAAGCGGCATTGGCTAGTCTCTTTCCTAGGAGTTTGAAGGAATGTTCAGTCAGGAGATACAGTTCAACTTTCAGGGATGATCAAATTTATTATTTTAATTAACATACAATAGTTTTATTTCCAGCATACTGCACACATATTTGGGGAGGGGTGTTTGTGTGAGGTCAGGCTCTGCTAAGTAGAGTTCGCTGCCAATGTGACATCTCGAAGAGGGCCTCCCCATCCCAAAATTTGAACGCGTGTCCACTATGCTACACAAGCTTAGCAAGTCCTCCTTCATTGGCCTTGATCGTTCCACAGAAGGAGAGGTTTGCACAGAGCCCTTGTCGTTTAGAGAAAACGCTGCATGCGGGAGGCTTTGCTATAACACACACACACACACACACACACACACACACACACACACACACACAATGCCACATCTAACAGCATTGGGAGGAAGAGAGACAGGATCTCCAGATGATGGAAGCATACCTCCACGTCAGCTGCCTGATAAATGGGGGGAAAGGCACCTCTATCAGCCACCGCTGAGAGCAGCTCTTTGCACCTCTCCCCTGTTCAGAATGGAAGGGAAGGTGGGCATCCAGTCCTGGCGTTCAATGGAACTTGGGCATATTGAAAGGGGGTGTGTTCACTGCAGGAGAGGCGGAGCCAATACAAATAGGAACTGGGGGAAGAGCAAAGAGTCTTTTGTGCATTGTGGATATGTGAGGGGATATTTACAGAGACCTTTTGCAGGCATCACAGGAGGTCCCAGTGGGTATACCAGCACCCTCAGGCTGCCGCATCAGCAACCCCCGACTTAAATGAACATTTCTGGCACTCATTTTCCACTGTGTCCTTGTACCTATCTAAACAAGGGGTGGATCTCAAACCCATCTTTTCCCCTCCACTGTGAGCACGCCGATATCATAGGGCTGTCATACATACAGAATTTCCCAGGCTTTGTCTGCTGAAAATAGCGTCCGGGCAGAATTTTCAAAAGTAGGTTAAAATGTCCAGAAAAATCCGGACATATGGCAGCTCGACTCAGCAGTGTTGATTTTCTTGGAAAATTTCCCAAAAAAATCGTTTTAAAACATTCTCTTTTTTGCAGGGAGATCTTGCTCAACAACATTTGTGTCTGGATTTTCGCTTTTTGGAATATGGCAACCCTACTATATCATGTCCGCAGTGTGCGAATCCACCCGTGTCTGAGGAGGCTGCATTTTCCCCGCCAGCTCTCCTTTCATCCGGAGCATGTAGAGTTTCTCCCCTGTGTGGAGTCTCTGATGAGCAATGAGGCTCTGGCTCCGGTTGAAGGTCTTCCTGCAGTCCGAGCAGATGTACAGCTTCTCTCCCGCGTGCGTCTTCTGGTGCGTGATCAGGCTCTGGCTCCGGTTGAAGGTGCTCCCGCAGTCCAAGCACTTGTACGGCTTCTCTCCCGTGTGGATTCCCCGATGAGTGATTAGGTTCTGGCTCCGGTTGAAGCTGCTCCCGCAGTCGGAGCACTTGTACGGCTTCTCCCTGGTGTGGATGCTCCAGTGCCTCGTGAGGTTCTGGCTCCAGCGGAAGGTCTTCCCGCACTTGGAGCACTTGTACTGCTTTTCGCTCATGTGGGTTCTCTGATGTGTGGTGAGGCTGCTCCTCCAGCTGAAGCTCCGCCCGCAATCTAAGCAGGTGTACGGCTTCTCGCCCGTGTGGCTTCTCCAGTGTCTTTTGAGGCTTGACTTGAGACGGAAGGCTTTCCCGCAGGCGGAGCAGGTATAAGGCTCGTCTCCTAAGAGCGCATCGTGGCCTGTGGCATCACTCGAGCTTTCCTCACACACGGTGGGCACGTCCCTGCTCTCTCCTGTGGGGATTCTCGGTTGTCCTCCAATACCACCTGCCTGACAAAGAACAGAGTTCTCTCTCCGCCTCTGCGTTGGTTTTTCTTTCCGCTTGTTTGATCCACGTTGGTCTCCTGAGCTTTTCTTCAGCTTTCGAAGCTCAGCTTCCTCCAAATGCATCCCATTCATGTGTGTGCCACCTGCTGAAATAGAGAGATAATAAGGGAGAACAATTTACTTACAACTTAGGTACAGTATCAAGAACACCAGAGCCCACTGAATCAGGACAGCAGCTCACCTAGTTCAACATCCTATTCCTACAGTGGTTTAAACAAAATAAAAAAAATTCCTTCCAGTAGCACCTTAGAGACCAACTAAGTTTGTTCTTGGTGTATCTGAAGAAGTGTGCATGCACACGAAAGCTCATACCAAGAACAAACTTAGTTGGTCTCTAAGGTGCTACTGGAAGGAATTTTTTTTATTTTGTTTTGACTATGACAGACCAACACGGCTATCTACCTGTAACTACAGTGGTTTAGTGAGGCAATTAATAAATCGATGGTAATAATGATGGTTCTCTTATCAGATTCCTGTAGCCCAGATACAATCAAGGAACATTCACTGCTACTTGAGAAAACATTCAGGAACTGCAAAAACCTGGAGACATGTTTTTTTTTTAAAGATCACGTGGTCACTGAGTTTCTGAGTCATTTCAGGAAGGGAAACTCCCAGTGGCTGAAAACTGAGAAAGTGAAACTTAACTCACTTGAGGGAGCCATGGCTACTGCAGGGGGTCACATCCAGCGTCTCCGTGATGAAGCCACTTGCTCCATCTGCCTGGATTACTTCGAGGATCCAGTGACCATCCCAGAGTGTGGGCACAACTTCTGCCGATCCTGCCTGATCCAGTGCTGGGGGAATCGGAGGCAGAGGCTTCCTGCCCTCAGTGCAGAGAAAGAGTCCAGAGAAGGAGCCTCGTCCCCAACCGGCACCTGGCAAACTTCGTAGAAATAGCCCAGAATCTCAGCCTTCAAGAGGGGAAGGAGGAAGGAGGGGGGAAAGGGAGGGTCTGCGAGAAGCACCAGGAGCCCCTGAAGCTCTTTTGCAAGGAGGATGAAGCCCCCATCTGTGTGGTGTGTGACAGATCAAAGGAGCACAAACACCACGAGGTGATTCCTCTGGAAGAGGCTTCTGAGGAATACAAGGTAGGAGATCCCTGGATCTTGAGGGGGAGAAATAGCTGTGGAATCTCATTGGGAGGTTTTCTTTTTAATTCTCAGGTCCAAACTAGGCATGGCATTAACTGGTGGTTGTTTAATATGGTAGAAGCAGCCAAGGGGAAGCCTGAGGGTTCCTGGGATGGCTAGGAGGAGGGAGTTTAAGTCTTTCTCTCTGCCAGGATGACAAAGGGATCTTCGCTTGAGATATTCACAGCTGCTTCAAAGACTTGAACTGGGACTGTGGTAGGGAGAGAAAGGGTTAGCCTCGTTCACATCCCCCAGCAAGGTTGCTTTGTACATATGAAGAACACTGCAAATGTAAATTGCACATACACAACTAAGTACATGTCTTATTTGGCTAGCAGGATGCCTCCTCAATGCCCTGCAAAGCAGATAGCAGAAAGGGATCAGTTGCAGGGGGGGGGGGCATTGGCCAGGAATTGACCAGATGGTGTAGGATTCCCACCCCCCAAGTAACTGTTGGAAGCAGATTTTGGAGCAGGGGGTGGTGGAAGCACCTACTGGTGGGGAGCACGCTTATTCTGGGGGTGCTGTGGGGCCTGTGCAATGAGGTTTCAATGGGGGAGGGGGGGCTGAAGATCTCCTCCCATCCCAAATGGCAAAGGACTCCGTGATTCAGAGTAGTATCTGCAAAGACTATGGAGAAAGATGATTTTTCCATGACAACTCAGAATTGGACCTGTGCTATAATACATTTTTTTAAATCCTCATTCTGGATCCTGCCTTAGCCCTTCCTCCTCTTCCCACTTCTCCCTGGGACCTCAAGATGAGAAGTCAGGCTGGGACTTTCCTGGGAGAAGACAAAGGAGCAAGCATGGCTGCCTTTGCTCTTCTCCAGACTAGTTTGTTGCAATAGAAAACTTTCCCATCCCAGTTCTGTAGTGTGCTGTTTGTTGCAGCAGCCCAGGCTACAAGCTCCGCAGGCGAATGGTGCCAATGGGGCTGGCCAGGGGGTGTTGGCTGCCAGGAACTGAGGCAGCCTCAAAGTGAGCAAGCAAACTGGTGAGGGGCCCTTGCTGTTGGGAATAGACAGACAGGTCCCAGGCCCCTGTGGGGCAGCGTGAGGAGGCACCTCTCTTTGGGGCTCAGAGACCAAGAGGAAGACTCCTAAGGAGAGGGAAGAGGAGAGGAGAGGAGGCTGAGAGAGCCCTCCACAAGGGAGGGTGTTTGAGAAAGGGTGAGGGGCTGCAAGCTCTGCAAGCAAGGGGGGACTTAACTGGGATCCTGAACCCCACAGGGGTGCCACAGAAAAAAGGTAGCTGGTCCAGGGAGTCATGGACCCCAAAAGGTTGAAAACCTCTAGACTCTTATTTCCTCCAGTAAGATACTTTGCTATTATAGCAAGGCCACTGGGCGTAAGAAGCCAGTATAACATTCATCTCCTCTCTGTGTGTCTCAATCAAACCTGAGTTTTTCCTTTTCTCTTTAGGGAGAGATCTGTCACCACCTGGAGATTCTGAGGAAAGAGAGAGAGGAAATTCTGGCCTATCAAGCAGACCTGGACAAGGAAAGCAAAGACCTCCTTGTAGGTGTCTCTATTGTTACTAGTGAGGGAACAAGCACTTGAAGAATTGAGTCAGGACTGAGGAGGGATGGGGAAATCTGCCCATTTCAGCTTCTCCCCATTTCTCATTTTTCCATATCAGTTTGTTTATTCATTTATTATTCTGAAAATGAATCAGATGTTAGGGTAGCTACCTCCTTGTATACCAAATATTTTGATATGTACTTTACCCTCATAAATACATTTTTGTGAACATTACCCGGCTGGGTCAACCATGAAAAATTCAGAAGTGTGAAATTCAAAGGATTGTTCTGTTTTGGTCTCCATATTTTTTCAACAACTGTGAATTAGGTAAGTTCACCTTTGAATGCAGCTAAATAGAGTTTATTTCCCATTGTTGACTGAAAAGCAGTCAAGGAGAAGCCTGAGGACTTCTGAGCAGAGAGGATGGAAGCAGTTCAATTCAAATCTTGATTTACCATAAATATTACAAAATAATTGTCTTTCTAAATGTGTGCTCTTGTTCATCTTTAGGAAACCGAGGCCATTTTGAACCTTTAAAGAAAACAGAGGAGCTATTGGGATAACTCCTCCTCCTCCATTTCTGTCGCCTTCCTACACCTAAATGGCCCCAGTCTAAACTGAGGGGTGTTTTATGTCCCTGGATGTTCTCTGAACAACTTAGAACTCTGGTTATGCCATGCCCCAAAACATGCAGGGAACATCCGTGGCTAGAAAAAATGCTCCTTGCTTTAGGATGTAGCCGTCTGCAAAATAGAAGTCAACAGAAACAGCAATTAAAAATCAGAAGTGTCCTCCCTGTGGAATTCTCATAATTCTCTTCCTGGTGTTTTGAAGGCTGACCATCTTCCACACTCAGACCTCCTCTTTTCTTGCAGAAATTAGCAGAAACGGAGAGGCTGAAGACTGTGGAGAAGTTCAAAGAACTGCGCCAGTTCCTGGAAGAACAAGAGAAACGTCTGCTGACTCATGTGGAAGAGGTGGAGAAGGAGATTGCAGGGAGAAGGGATGAGCAGCTGGCCAGACTCTCCAGGAAACTCTCCTCTCTTGAGAGGATCATCCAGGAGATGGAGGAGATGCGTCAGCAGCCAGCGAGTGAACTCCTGCAGGTAAGACGGTGGCAGGAACAGCCCAAGGCTCCAGGAAAAGGCTGCCTTCCATCTTCCTAAGAGACCTGGGATGCTTAACTCACCTGAATGCAGATTCTTCTGTGGTCTTCATAGAACTGGATGTGGTTTTCTGCTCTTTGCTGATACTTTGTCTCCAAATGCCTTCCATATTGGCAATGCTGCCTTCCTGCCCTTTGATGGGCTTCGCTGAGGATGCATCCAGGCCTCCTTCCAACATGAGCCAGTCTCTTGACCAAGCTTCTCTTCCCGTTCCCTCCACAACTTCTGGGTTGATCCAATTCCCCATGGATACGGATCAGCCCAAAATGGTGCTCAGTCACAGTGACCAAAGAGCAAGACAGAGGGACTCATCCAGACTGCTGCTTCTCCCACCCCTTTCCTCCAGGAAATCCCCTGTTTACTGCTGAATTAGAGCAAACATCAGACAGGTTTTATCCAGATTGACATTTGATTTGATGTTGCACTAAGGGGCAGGTTTTTCCTGAGGGGAAGTGGCAGGGCAAAGGCAAAACCACTGGGACCTGTGTTTTCTGGGCACAGGAACAGCAGAAGTGTGGAGGAGCCCAAAGAAACACTGAGCTGTTTTATTACCCCTTTGGAGGCATTTTATGCTGCAGGTGCTTTTTTTATTTCCAGTTGGAAAATAGAATTTGAAATTTGGAGACTTCTATGGAAGACAATTTGGGATAGTGCCCTGGTAGGATTATCCTTTAGGCTTACTTACGTCTGAATTGCAGAATGCAAACTGGATTAAAGTTAATAAATTATAATCTAAGACAGGAGATGGAGTGGAAGCTTCTCTTGAACCCACAAATGTGAAATTCCCTTAAAAGCTGGTGGATTCTCATAAGGATTAAAAATAATAATTGCAAACTGATGTGGAAATGTGGAGAACTTGATATTGGAAAAAATCATAATTTCAGATTGGAAAAATAAAACCTGTGAGAAACAAAAACTGTCTGGTTCAGCCATTCCTACCCAAAACCTTGGCATGTGCCAGGCATACTGACATCCAAGGGCCAGGGTCTGAGGGGTCTTCCTGGTGTGGCCTGTGGTGTGCAGTGAATTCCCTTCTCTTTTCCCCTCTAGGATGTGAGAAGGACCTTGCAGAGGTAAGTGGATCTGGCTCATTTCCATTAGCATCTCTCCATGAGGCTGGGATGCAAGAACCTCAAACATGGCCCTCCAGGGGCTGCAGGGGAGAGACTGTAGGACTCACTCCCTGCAGCATCTCACAGGTAAAAACTTGTAGCACCCCAATTCTCCCTCCAAGGATCAAGGCCAGAGCTCTGCCTCCTCCCTCCCTCCCCACATCACTTTCACACAGGGATGGGGGCTATTTTCTTTCTCTTGCACTTTCTCTTCATTGACCTTTTGGTAATTTCAAATATCTAGAAGAGAAAAATCCAAAGATGCTTGTGTAGAGCTTAGAACGTCCCAATAGATTTCAAAGTCCAACTAGAAGCCCCCCCCAACTCTGGTAGCTCTGGGTGAGAGAGAGGGTGCAGGGAGGGTTGAGGTTGTTCTCCTTGACCTCTTGGCAGCTTCAGACATCACTCACATCCTCTGGAGAGGCTCAGGGAGGGCGGGATTGCAGGCACCCCACTTCAGGGGTTTGGTTCTTACATTCTGGAACCTTCCCAGAAAGTTGTTATGGGGCAGTATCATAGGAAGCCATGGGACCCCTCCGGTGGTGTCGCATAGGGTTACCTCTTGTCCCTTGTGCTGTTTAGCATCCTTACGAAGCCACTGACAGTTTTCCTCAGGGGTTTTGGACTGAGGTCTCCCCAATCTGTGGTGGAAATAAAGCTGTTGGGAAATAAACTTCCACTTTGTTCATCTTATTGAAATTACCTGTAATAATTAGGGAGACGCTGCCACAATGGGACCATTCATTGTTTTCCTTTTCACCAGGTATGAGAAAAGAGAGATTCCAGAGAAGCTACTGCCTTTCCCTCCAGAACTGAGGAACCAGAACTTTGAATCCTGTGATCTAAATCACCTTGTGGAGGATACAATGAAACAATGGAAAGGTAATGAAAAATATCTGCCAGTATTTCACACTGGGAATTCTATGACTTCTTCAGAACTGACCATGCCAGGCTCTTATTGCATGGAATTGAGTAACCCCAGGATACCTTCCTTCTTGGTGCTCCAGCCTTCATTTCCTGTTCCCCAGAATATCCTGTCTTCATTTCCTGTCCCCCAGAATATCCTGTCTTCATTTCCTGTCCCCAGAATATCCTGTCTTCATTTCCTGTCCCCCATATATATTGTGACACTGGATCCTGTAAAGAAAGCCTGAAACAGAGTCAGGATTTTTTCCTCCCATGTGCTTCTGTTTACAATTCAATGGAATCTCCTTTTCCTTTTGGTTACCCATCTACACAATCTGGGATTGTCCTTTTGGTGGTTCTCCTGCTCTGCCTCTTGTGACGCTGGAACTTGTAAAGAAAGCCTGAAACAGAGTGTAGAGCAAATTCAGGATTTTGTCTTCCCATGTGCATCTGTTTTCAATCGGGGATTGTCCCTTCAGTGGTTCTCCTGCTCTGAATGGAGTCAAAGGACATTAAGAAGCCCCCAGTTCCCCCTCTGCCTCCTGCTCAGTCTTGCTTCTCAGCAGTGGAGCCAAGGCCTGAGCCGTCTCCTCCTCAGACGTCCCCCTGCAGCTGCCATATATAGCACTTCAGCCTTCAAGATCTCCTGAGAGGAGATGGAGACATTGAGGATGGAAGCAAGAGCACATGAGCCCCAAAGGGCACAATTATGCTTGTTAACAACCTGAAATATTTTTAACAGGTTCATGAGGAAGGACTTCCCTTTGCATGACAGCTCTGCCAATACTGGGCTGTTATGTTTCACAAGTTTTGCTTTAATAATTTCCCCCACCACTTTACTTGGGGAAGATGTTAAGGCTGCCTCCATCTCCCTCTGCCTCCTTTTATGGGATTCCTATTGCTCTGCCTCCCCTCCAGTCCAAGAATGTAGAGCCCAATTTCAGGGACAAAGTTCAGAGACCATCAGGATTTATGCTGAATGTTTTTATTCTGCTATTTGTAAGCTTGCTTCATGATTGCTGAGTTTTCAAGCTTTAGTTATTTTCATATATTATTACTATGATTATCTTGTTTTTAACTATTTTTTCTACTACAGTATTTAATAATTGTACTAGAATTTAAGGATACTACGTTTTGAAGTGTTACTTACAGTTTATATCTTTTTGCTTCCTCAGATGCTCTGTTATACAGAAAACAGATTCAGAAAGGTAAATTTCCAGGGAGGAACAATTTCACAGGAGGGATGGGGACTGATATTTCATGGGTGTTGAGCCGTCAGTTCTGCAGACTTTGGGACCCCCATCAATGGTGTAACTCTGGGTAACAGTCCTCTAGTGGTGTTTGGGTTCTTTGTATGTCCCATGAATGAACTGGGAGAGGGTTTGAAGGCTCGGATTGGGGGCAGAGCTTGTCCCTGCGAAGAACCTGCACACCAGTCTGAGTTTCACTCCTGCCTATAGACTATTATCCTGGTTTCCCCCTTAATTTTGTAGATTTTGGTTTATTTCATAAAATTTATATACTGTTTGATTGTGGGGAAAAGCACAGAGCATTAGACTCAGATCTAAGGCACCCAGCTAAGCTAATGTGCAGCAGAGAATCGCAACAGAGCAGCATCTACATACTGTGTAAATCCCTTCTCTTGTGGCTGAACTAAAAGGACGCTGGCTCAGCTACAAGATCTTGGAGAAGGAGTCCGGGAGGGCAAGAGTTAATAATCCCCTGCCCTTAAGGAGAGTCCATACGTATGTGTTAAACATTTTAATAAATTGTTCTGTGCACGCTTATGTTCACAAAGATGTGAACATGAGCCCAAATACTTTAATGTGGCAAGCAAGGGAGCAATATGTATTACAGTGGACCCTCGACTTACGAAGGTAATCCGTTCTGACGGGACCGTCGGATGTCGAAAAAATCGTAAGTCGAGTCCCCATAGGAATGCGTTGGAGAACGCATTCGTAGGTCGAAAAAACCTTCGCAAGTCGAGGAAACCACATTTAAAACGGCCGTGACTTCCAATCGGAAGTCAAAAAAATTCGGAAGCGGCGGCCGCTTTGATCCCTCGTAACTCGAAAAACTAGTACGTCGGGTCATTTGTAAGTCGAGGGATCACTGTATTATTATTCTTTTGTTGTTGAAAGTTAAGAGCATTGCTACTAGCAATATATCACAGCTTCTATAGCCTGTTTTATGTTTCATGTTTTATTGTGATTTTGGTGGTGTGAGCCGCCCTGAGCCAGGGAGGGCGGGGTACAAATAAAAATTATTATTATTATTATTATTATTATTATTATTATTATTATTATTATTATTATTATTACATTGAGTAGGGGTATTTAAAATGAGAGTCGTCATAGCGATACATGGTTAAAAGTGCATGAGGGCCCAGAATGTGACCCCCACAGAGGCGTAGCAAGCCCAGGTGGTACCCGGGGTGGATTTTTTTTTGTCAAAAAAATTAAAAAGTGCCACCCCCCTCTGATGGTGCCACTTTGCGAGGTGTGGGGGTTTTGTGTGTGTGTGTGTCTATTATCTCTTTTTTTTCAATAAAGTTAAAATAAAAAATAAAAAAATAAAAATAAAAAGTGTCACTCCCCTTTGATGGTGCCACTTTGTGAGGTGTGGGGGGTTCTGTGTGTGTGTGTGTATTATTTCTTTTTTTCAATAAAGCTAAAATAAATAATAATAATAAATGATAAAAATTTTAAAAAATAAAAAGTGTCACCCCGCTCTGATGGTGCCAATTTGTGAGGTGTGGGGGTTGTGTGTGTGTGTCTATTATCTCTTTTTTCCAATGAAGTTAAAAAAAAAATTAAAAAAAATTTTTTTAAGTGTCACCCCCCCCTCTGGGGTGGAACCCGGGGCGGCCCCCCCGTTGCTACGCCCCTGCCCACAAAAGTGAGGGGATGCCTATATATGTTTTTATGTTGTATTTTTATGCTGTGAACCACCTTCAGATCTATGAATGAGGGGCAGTTTGCAAATATAATACTGATGTTGTTGTTGTTAGAACAGGGGCGTCCTCATCCCCCACCCCAACCCAAAGGCCAATTCTCACAGAGATTGTCAGAGGAAAGCAGCTTCTCTCCTCTCCTGCCTCCTCCAGTTCTCCTCTTTCCCCTTCCCTAACACAGAAGAGATGAGTGAAAGGTTTCCTGGGTGGTTTTTCCACTTAGAAAATGCCTGGGTTGAGAGGAGGGCAGGCACAATACACATCGGATATAAGAAAGTGAAGAAAACTGATTTAAAAAGCAACAAGGAAGATATTTATTCTGATGAAAGTCTGCAAGGAGGAGTCTTGCATGCGATGCAAATAAATCGCCTTGAAATGGAATCGCCTTGAAATGGAATCTGGGGTTTGGGGTGTGTTTTTTTATTTATCAATATGTCTGTTTCTGTCTCTCAGCTGATTCTACCTGATCTTCTCTTTCATTCATTTTCTCCCCAACAGCAAATGTGACTCTGGATCCAGACACAGCCCATCCTGAACTCATCCTGTCCAAGGATCGGAAAAGCCTGAGATGGGGAGACAAAGAGCAAGACCTGCCTGATAATCCTGAGAGATTCAGCCACAAGATTTGTGTGTTGGGATGTGAGGGATTCACAGCAGGCAGACATTTCTGGGAAGTCTCTGTGGGAAGTGGGGAAGGGTGGGCTGTGGGGGTCGCCAGGAAGTCTGTGAGGAGAAAGGGACGCTTCTCCTTAAGGTCCGAGGGAGGGATCTGGGCTGTGCGGAAGTGGGGAGGCAAGTACTGGCCCTGCACCTTCCCTGATTCCTCTCCTCTGTCCCTGAGGGAGAAGCCCAGGAGGATCCGGGTGACTCTGGACTATGAAGGGGGACGTGTGTCTTTTTCTGATGCTGACTCAGGAGCCGAACTCTACACGTTCTCGGGAGCCTCGTTCTCAGGAGAGACCCTCCTCCCTTTCTTTTGTCTGGATGGCATTAAAACCTACCTCAGTATCTCCTGAGGAGACTAAATCTGCCTGTCAGGCCCAGCAGGAGTTTCTCTCCAGACCAGAGTGACTGATACAAAAAACATTTACCCACCAGTTTTTCAAGGGCCCTTTGAGAGGATTCATTCCAGTCAAAATCAGCAGAAATAACAAAACAAAAATGGGTTGCTCTTGCTTTGCATGTTCCTTTTCCCAGAATTCCCTCTGCAGCTTCTTAAAGAGATGTCACACTTTTAGGAGTCCCAATAAATTTTCTCACCTTCAATCTTGTTTTCTACTTGAGATGTCTGATTTGGCAGAGGATGAGACTCTTGACCCCAGGGTTGTGGGTCTGAGCCCCATGTTGGGCAAAAAAATTCCTCCACTGCAGGGGGTGGGAACAGATGACCCTCACGACCCCTCACAACTCTGCGATTCTAGAAAACCTTCCTCTCCCCACAATACCTCATGTAGCTGTGAAAATGCATGCATTATTGGATTAATAGAGGACTAAAAAATGAACCCCTTCACCCACGCCAGGCAGGATAAGTCCTTGCTCTGGAAACCTTAGACAGGAAGAGAATGTAAAAGAAATTGAACAGGGTGTCAGCTTCAAATGCCCTCTGCAAATACAGCCTCGCCATCTCCACACTTTGTCAGAAATAAACCTCATTGCATTGAGTGGGGCTTCTGCCCTGTTATAAATGTGTTTTGAGTGGATGCATTAACGTTCCTTATTTACAGGCTGGATTATGTATATTGGGGGCATCAAATGGGGTGTCCTCTGGATAAAGCTGGACTCTTCCAACTCTGCAATTCCATGATTTTAAGTTGGTTGCCACCTCTGCCTCCAATGGCAGTGAGACACCTGTTTTTCATAATTATAAGTTTCGGGGGGGGGGGGGGGACAGGCATGTTGCAGATGGAGGAGAAAAAAAGGAAAAACGGCTAAATTATACAGTCGTTGGATGTTGAATTTCAGACTTTAAACGAACTCTCATCTTGAAACGTGGATGAAGGAGGTGAGCAACCACGGTACTTACCGTATTTTTCACTCCATAAGATGCACTTTTTCCCTCCTAAAAAGGAAGGGAAAATGTCTGTGCGTCTTAGGGAGCAAAGGCTCCCTGTCAAGCCGGCTTTTGGGATTGGTGCGCGGGGTGGTGGAGGAAGCAGCAGCAGCATCCCCGCTACCGGGATTCCCCTTTCTCCGCCCCACTCCGCCCCCACAAAATACGGTACATCATGATTTGGCGAAGCCAGAAAGAATTTAATTACTTAAACGAAAACACCAGAGGCGAAAATTATAATTGAATGCATGATATACATGTTTTGAACTTGGGAACCTGATAAAGAGGATACATAATGAATTCAACAGGGGGGGGGACTTGAGGAAGTCAGTCGAAAAATGAAATTGAGGAAAGGTAGAATATCTGGCCTACAGAAATGGGCCAGACTCAAGCAATGATATGGACTATGTTAATCGCGTTAAATGCGAAATGTTTATTGTCTTTCCCGGTGAGAGAGGGGAATGGAAATCTGCTTCCCCCAGTGAGAGGGGGGGAAGGATGAAAATTTAACGGTAATGTAAAGTGCTTAAAATTGTTAAAATCAATAAAGAAAATTGGGGGGGAAGGACTTGGGGTGTATTTCGTTCTAAACTATATATGCTTGTGTGGATTATCTTTACACATGAGTGTGGACAGAAATTGTGGACAGAAGGACAGAGAGCGTTGGATCTCTGCCAGCTCTTCTAGGGCCCGGAGGAGCTTGGTGGAGGTCCTTTTGTTCTTGGAGGGATTTTAAAAATCTTCATATAATATACAGCTGGGAAGCACCTCCTAAAATAAAGCAATATATAGACATATACGGACACCAGCTCATTAAAAGACATCAGAGAGAATTTGTTGATTTGCCATTTATAAACTTTACTTTTGGAACAAAGTCTGCTGCCTTTAATGAGAATTTGACGAACAAAGGAGAGATAAAGAGGACTGAATACCAAATAATTTGACAGAGAATAATCAGACATGCCCAAAGTCCGTTTCGGGGGCCTAATCCGGCCCTGTGGCAGTTTATTTCCTGAGGTAAAAGCCTAAAAAAACCTCAAGAACTTCAATCCTAAAAAAAGCTCAACAACTCCAACCCTTAAAAAAGCTCAAATACTTAAATCCTTCCTCGCTGTTTTTGTGTTGGGGGGGGCTCTTTTTTGTTTCCTGCCTCCCCCCCCCCTCCACCACGTACCCCTCACCCCACCACCTGAGCTCTAACCCCCAGTAGTTTATATTAACAAAACTAAGGAATCGTTTTAGGCAGTTTGCTAGGTAAAAGAAGAAACCTAGTCCATTGGATAGTCTCTTTCCTAGGAGTATGTTCAGTCAGGAGATACAGTTCAATTTTCAGGGATGATCAAATTTATTATTTTAACTAACATACAACAGTTTTATTTCCAGCATACTGCACACATATTTGGGGAGGGGTGTTTGTGTGAGGTCGGGCTCTGCTAAGTAGAGTTCGCTGCCAATGTGACATCTCGAAGAGGGCCTCCCCATCCCAAAAATTGAGCCAGTGTCCAGTATTCTACACAAGCTTAGCAAGTCCTCCTTCATTGGCCTTGATTGCTCAGCAGAAGGAGAGGTTTGCACAGAGCCCTTGACGTTTAGAGAAAACGCTGCATGCGGGAGCGTTTGCTATAACACACACACACACACACACACACACACACACACACACACACAAATGCCACATCTAACAGCATTGGGAGGAAGAGAGACAGGATCGCCAGATGATGGAAGCATGCCTCCACGTCAGCTGCCCGATAAATGGGGGGAAAGGCACCTCTATCAGCCACCGCTGAGAGAAGCTCTTTGCACCTCTCCCCTGTTCAGAATGGAAGGGAAGGTGGGCATCCAGTCCTGGCGTCCAGTGGAACTTGGGCATATTGAAAGGGGGCGTGTTCACTGCAGGAGAGGCGGAGCCAGTACAAACAGGAACTGAGTGGGAAGAGCAAAGAGTCTTCTGTGCATTGTGGATTTTTGAGGGGATATTTACAGAGACAATTTGCAGGCATCACGGGAGGTCCCGGTGGGTATACCAGCACCCTGAGGCAGCCCTATCAGCAACCCCCGACTTAAATGAACATTTCCGGCACTCATTTCCCACTGTGTCCTTGTACCTATCTAAACAAGGGGTGGATCTCAAACCCATCTTTTCCCCTCCGCTGTGAGCACGCCTATATCATAGGGCTGTCATACATACGGAATTTCCCAGGGTTGGTCTGTTGAAAATAGCGTGCGGGCAGAATTTTCAAAAATCGGTTAAGATGTCCAGAAAAATCCAGACATGGCAGCTAGAATCAGCAGTGTTGATTTTTTTGGAAAATTTCCCAAAAAATAGTTTGAAAACATTCTCTTTTTTGCAGGGAGATCCTGCTCAACAACATTTGTGTCTGGATTTTCGCTTTTGGAATATGGCAACCCTACTATATCATGTCCACAGTGTGCAAATCAACCCGTGTCTGAGGAGGCTGCATTTTCCCCGCCAGCTCTCCTTTCATCCGGAGCATGTAGAGTTTCTCCCCCGTGTGGAGTCTCTGATGAGCAATGAGGCTCTGGCTCCGGTTGAAGGTCTCTCTCCGCCACTGCGTTGTTTTTTCTTTCTGCTTGTTTGATCCACGTTGATCTCCTGAGCTTTTCTTCAGCTTTCAAAACTCAGCTTCCTCCAAATGCACCCCATTCATGTGTTCGTCACCTGCTGATCTAGAGAAATAATAAGGGAGAACAATTTACTTACAATTTAGGTACATTACCCTGTTTCCCCTATTTTAAGACGTAGTCATAAAATAAGCCAAAGCAGGATTTTTTCGCATTTGCGTAATATAAGCCGTACCCCGAAAATAAGCCATAGTGATAGGCGCAGTTCTGGAGGGCGCCAAGGAAAACGCGGGGCTGGGCTTACGTAATAAAAATAAGACATCCCCTCAACATAAGCCATAGTGCGTTTTCTTGAGGGGAAAAAAATATAAGACGGTGTCTTATAATAAGGGAAACACGGTATCTAAGAACACCACAGCCCACTGAATCAGGACAGCAGCTCACCTAGTTCAACATCCTATTCCTACAGTGGTTTAGTGAGGCAATTAATAAATCGATGGTAATAATAATGATGGTTCTCTTGGCAGATTCCTGTAGCCCAGATACTTCCAGTGGCTCCCAATTTTTTTGGGGGGGCATTACCTCTTTTGATTCTATAAACACAACCCCTGTGCCCCCTACCCCCACCCTATAAAAAGCCCATAAAAAGGTTGGCAAGACTAAAAGCGTCTCTTTCAGTCTGAAGTTATTTGCCAGCATGCTAAAAACAGATAAAGTTAGAATTAGCAACCAGACTTTTAGGTGTTTTCTTCTTGTCGGAATACGCCTGGGGGCACACACAGTCCCCCGGATTGAGACAAACCTCTCCAGGCTCTCCTGATGCTGTGCTTCCCTGGGACGTTCTCAAATCTTCACAGTGCGCAGTAACATATCATAGCAACACATATCAAAAGAATATGTGCACACTCTATTTGCAGAGTATAGCAGAAACTATTGTGGAGCGTGAGTGTAGCATTCTAAGTATTTATTAAGCAATACGGTACATATAGGACAAAGCAACCATGGTGTCCTCTCACTTCTCAGAGAGAGAGAGAGAGAGAGAGACAGAGAAACAGTATAAAAGTACAGTACAGCGGAAGAGATAAGACTGACTTCCGTTCTCACACTTTCCAAGCCTAGATAGTAAACACAGACATGTGATATAGCAATCACACATCCAGCAACGGAGGAGTGAAATGCTAACACCGCTTGCTAAATCAAAACTCCCGTCCATTTAGGTGAGCAGCAGATTTTCTCCAATTAAAAAATGACAAGGAAGCTTATGAATGAAAATGTTACAGTATGAATACCACGGAGTTGTAGTTCCAAAACATCTGGAGTGTCAAGGTTAGCCATCACTGACTTACTAGATAGTGTGTGTTTGTGTGTAATCAAAAGCATGGGAAGCAATCAAGGAGCATTCACTGCTACTTGAGAAAACATTCACCAAATGCAAAGACCTGGTTTTTTAAAAAAAGATCACGTGGTTACTGAGTTTCTGAGTCATTTCAGGAAGGGAAACTCCCAGTGACTAAAAACTGAGAAAGTGAAACTTAACTCGGGTCTTTGGCGCGAAGGAGCCATGGCTGCTGCAGGGGGTCACATGCAGCGTCTCCTCGATGAAGCCACTTGCTCCATCTGCCTGGAATATTTTAAGGATCCAGTGACCATCCCAGAATGTGGGCACAACTTCTGCCGGTCCTGCTTGGTCCAGTGCTGGGGGAAATCAGAGGCAAAGGCTTCCTGCCCTCAGTGCAGAGAAAGAGTCCAGAGAAGGAGCCTAATCTCCAACCGGCAATTGGCTAACATGGTAGAAATAGCCCAGAATCTCAGCCTTCAAGAGGGGAAGGAAGAAGGAGGGGGGAAAGGGAGGGTCTGTGAGAAGCACCAGGAGCCCCTGAAACTCTTCTGCAAAGTCCACGAAGCCCCCATCTGCGTGGTGTGTGACAAATCAAAGGAACATGAAAATCACAAGGTGATTCCTCTGGAGGAGGCTTTCGAGGAATACAAGGTAGGAGATCCCTGGATCTTGATGTGGAGAAATAGCTGTGGATTCTTCTGGGGAGGTTTTCTTTTTAATTCTCGGGTCCAAAGTAGGCATGGCATTAACTGGTGGTTGTTTAATATGGTAGAAGCAGCCAAGGGGAAGCCTGAGGGCTACTGGGATGGCTGGGAGGAGGGAGTTGAAGTCTTTCTCTCTGCCAGGATGACAAAGGGATCTTCGCTTGAAATATTCACAGCTGCTTCAAAGATTTGAACTGGGACCGTGGCAGGGAGAGGAAGGGTTAACCTCATCCACATCCCCCAGCAAGGTTGCTTTGTACATATGAAGAAAACTACAAATGTAAATTGCACACACACAACTCCCCCGTTTCCCCTTTTTTAATACGTAGTCATAAAGTAAGCCATGGCAGGTTTTTTTTACCTTTGTGAGAAATAAGACGTACCCCAAAAGTAAGCCATGGTGCCGTCATTGTTCCCGTCGCATCCTCAGCCCCTCCTGTGTGCGCAGGGAGCCAGCGAACCAGTGAGAGGCATGGGGGGAAAACGCACCTCTTGTGGATTTCTGCCCCGCCTGCTTAGCGCGCAGGGAGAGGCGCGGGGGGGGGGAGACGCCTCTTCCTGCCCCGCCTGTTCCCCGTGCGCAGGGAGCCAGCGAACCAGCGAGAGGCGCGGGGGGGAAATGCGCCTCTTGCGAGTTCTGCCCCGCCTGCTCAGCGCGCGGGGGGAGGCTGTACCGTACCGTGATAAAAATAAGACATCCCCCGAAAATAAGCCACCCTGTGTTTTTTGGAGGAAAAAAAATTATAAGACGGTGTCTTAAAAAGGGGGGAAGACGGTCAGTACATGTCTCCTTTGGCTAGCAGGATGCTTCCTCAATGCCCTGCAAAGCAGGTAGCAGCAAGAATCAGCTGGGGGGGGGGAACTGGTGGCCAGGAATTGACCAGATGGTGCAGGATCCCCCCCCCAAGTATCTGTTGGAAGCAGATTTGGGAGTGGGGGTGGAAGCACCTACTTGTGGGGAGCACACTTATTCTGGGGGTGCTGTGGGGCTTGTGCAATGAGGTTTCAGCCAGGGGAGGGGCTGAGGATCTCCTTCCACCCCAAATGGCAAAGGACTCCGTGGTTCAGAGTAGCATCTGCAAAGACTAGGGGGAAAGATGACTTTTCCATGACAACTCAGAATTGGACCTGTGCTTATATATAAAAAATAAAATCCTCATTCTGGATCCTGCCTTAGCCCTTTCTCCTCTTCCCACGTCTCCCTGGGACCTCAAGATGAGAAGTCAGGCTGGGACTTTCCTCAGAGAAGACAAAGGAGCAAGCATGGCTGCCGTTGCTCTTCTCCAGACTAGTTAGTTGGACTAGAAAACTTTCCTAATCCCATTTCCTCAGTGGTTTTCATCCAGTGTGCTGTGGCACCCTGGGGTGCCTTGAATGATGCTCAGGGATGCCTCTGGCAACACTGGCCTCTGTCCCTCTTTCCTTCCCTCCCTCCTCGGACGCCATCTCTGCCTCCCAAAGGCTTGTGCACGTAGTGACACTGCGCATGCGTGCTACGTAGCGGGTTGCTGGCGGTGGTGGCGGCAAGCCCCGGAGCGAGGTTTTTTATTGGAGGCGAGGGGCAGTCCAGGGAGGGGTGTCAGTGGCCCAAGAGAAGCATCCCCTCCCGCCCCTCACCTCCGCCCGCAGCCCAAGCAGGAAGGAAGCAAAGTGCCGAGCAGGTGAGCGAGCAAGCTGCGGAGCGAGGCTTTTTAGCGGGCGGCGGGGCAACAGCACCCCCCCACCTCCCAAGCCTACAGCGAGTCATGGCCGTCGCTTACTGTAGGCTTGGGAGTCGTGAGGGGGTGACACTCAGCTAGCACCCGGGGCGGCCCGTCCTCAATGCACCCCCTTGCTCCGCCCTTGCCTGTGGGGCAGTGTGAGGAGGCACCTCTCTATGGGGCAGCTCAGAGACCAAGAGGAGGACTTCCAAGGAGAGGGGAGAGCGGAGAGGAGAGGAGGCTGAGAGAGCCCTCCACAAGGGAGGGTGTTCGAGAAAGGGTGAGGGGTTGCAAGCTCTGCAAGCAAGGGGGGACCTAACTGGGATCCTGAGCCCCACAGGGACACCGCAGAAAGAAGATAGTTGGTCGAGGGAGTCATGCACCCAAAAAGGTTGAAAACCTCTAGACTCTTATTTCCTCCAGTAAACTACTTCACTATTAGAACAAGGCCACTGGGCGTAAGAAGCCAGTATAACATTCATCTCCTCTCTGTGTGTCTCAATCAAACCTGAGTTTTTCCTTTTCTCTTTAGGGAAAGATCTGTCGTCGCCTTGAGATTCTGAGGAAAGAGAGAGGGGAAATTCTGGCCTATCAAGCAGACCTGGACAAGGAAAGCAAAGACCTCCTTGTAAGTGTCTCTATTGTTACTAGTGAGGGAACAAGGACTTGAAGAATCGAGTCAGGACTGAGGAGGGAGGGGAAAATCTGCCCATTTCAGCTTCTCCCCATTTCTCCTTTTTCCATATCAATTTGTTTATTCATTTATTATTCTGAAAATGAATCAGATGTTAGGGTAGCTACCTCCTTGTATACCAAATATTTTGATATGTACTTTACCCTCATAAATACATTTTTTTAACATTACCTGGCTGGGTCAACCATGAAAAATTCAGAGGTGTGAATTTCAAAGGATTGCTCTGTTTTGGTCTCCATATTTTTTCAGCAATTGTGAATTAGGTAAGTTCACCTCTGAATGCAGCTAAATTGAGTTTATGTCCAATTGTTGACTTAAAAGCAGTCAAGGAGAAGCCTGAGGACTTGTGAGCAGAGAGGGTGGAAGCAGTTCAATTCAAATATTGATTTACCAGAAATATTACAAAATAATTGTCTTTCTAAATGTGTGCTCTTGTTCATCTTTAGGAAACTCAGGCCATTTTGAACCTTTAAAGAAAACAGAGGAGCTATGGGGATAAACTCTGCACTTTGTCCTCCTCCTCCTCCTGTTTCTGTTGCCTTCCTACACCTAAATGGCCCCAGTCTAAACTGAGGGGTGTTTTATGTCCCTGGATGTTCTCTGAACAGCTTAGAACTCTGGTTATGCCATGCCCCAAAACATCCTTCCTTTAGGCTGTAGCCCTCTGCAAAATAGAAAAAAAAGCTCCTTCCTTTAGGCTGTAGCCCTCTGCAAAATAGAAGTCAACAGAAACAGCAATTAAAAATCAGAAGTGACCTCCCTGTGGAATTCTCATAATTCTCTTCCTGATGTTTTGAAGGCTGACCATCTTCCACACTCAGACCTCCTCTTTTCTTGCAGAAATTAGCAGAAACGGAGAGGCTGAAGACTGTGGAGAAGTTCAAAGAACTGCGCCAGTTCCTGGAAGAACAAGAGAAACATCTGCTGACTCATGTGGAAGAGGTGGAGAAGGAAATTGCAGGGAGAAGGGATGAGCAGCTGGCCAGACTCTCCAGGAAACTCTCCTCTCTTGAGAGGATCATCCAGGAGATGGAGGAAAAGGGTCAGCAGCCAGCGACTGAACTCCTGCAGGTAAGACGGTGGCAGGAACAGCCCAAGGCTCCAGGAAAAGGCTGCCTCCCATCCTTTCTGTGCCCCTTTCATGTATGCAAGGAGTGCAGGGGCTCAGATGATGGAGCCTCTAGTCAGGTTAGTAATGGACAGGAAGACCCAAGAGACCTGGGATGCTTAACTCACCTGAATGCAGACTAGAGATTCTTCTGTGGTCTTGATGGAGCGGGAGGTGTTCTTCTGCTCTTTGCTGAAGATTTGTCACCGAATGCCTTCCGTCTTAGCAATGCTGCCTTCCTGCCCTTTGATGGGCTTCGCTGAAGATGCATTCTGGCCTCCTTCCGACATGAGCCAGTCTCTTGACCAAGCTTCTCTTACTGTTTCCTCCACAACTTCTGGGTTGATCCCTTTCTCCATGGATACAGATCAGCCCAAAATGGTGCTCAGTCACAGTGACCAAAGAGCAAGACAGAGGGACTCATCCAGACTGCCGCTTGTCCCACCCCTTTCCTCCAGGAAAACCCACAGTTTACTGCTGAATGAGAGCAAACATCGCCCAGGTTTTCTCTAGATTGACGTTTGCTTTGATGTTTCACTAAGGAGCAGGTTTTTTCCGGAGGGAAAGCGGCAGGGCAAAGGCAAAACCACTGGGACCCATGTTTTCTGGGCACAGGAACAGCAGAAGTGTGGATGAGCCCAAAGAAACACTGAGCTGTTTTATTACCCCTTTGGAGGCATTTTATGCTGCAGGTGCTTTTTCTACTTCCAGATGGAAAATAGAATTTGAAATTTGGAGACTTCTATGGAAGACAATTTGGGACAGTGTCCTGGTAGGATTATCCTGGAGGCTTACTTACGTCTGAATTGCAAAATGCAAACTGGATTAAAGTTAATAAATTATAATCTAAGACAGGAGTTGAGGTGGAATCGTCTCTTGAACCCACAAACGTGAAATTCCCTTAAAAGCTGGTGGATTTTCATAAGATTTAAAAAATAATAATTGCAAACTGATGTGGAAATATGGAAAACTTGATACTGGAAAAATTCATAATTTCAAATTGGAAAAATAAAAGCTGTGAGAAACCCAAACAGGCTGATTCAGCAATCCCTACCCAAAACCATGTGCCAGGCAGACTGACATCCAAGGGCCAGGGTCTGAGGGGTCTTCCTAGTGTGGCCTGTGGTGTGCAATGAATTCCCTTATCTTTTCCCCTCTAGGATGTGAGAAGGACCTTGCAGAGGTAAGTGGATCTGGCTCATTTCCATTAGCATCAATGATGCCGGGATGCAAGAAACTCAAACATGGCCCTCCAGGGACTGCAGGGGAGAGACTGTAGGACTCACTCCCTGCAGCATCTCACAGGTAAAAGCAGGGCCCCCTCTTTGGAACTTGTAGCCCTCCAATTCTCCCTCCAAGGATCAAGGCCAGAGCTCTGCCTCCTCCCTCCCTCCCCACATCACTTTCACACAGGGATGGGGGCTCTTTTCTTTCTCTTGCACTTTCTCTTCATTGCCTTTTTGGTAATTTCAAATATCTAGAAGAGAAAGTGCCAAAGATGCTTGTTTAGAGCTTAGAACGTCCCAATAGATTTCAAAGTCCAACTAGAAGCCCCCCCCAACTCTGGTAGCTCTGGGTGAGAGAGAGGGTGCAGGGAGGATTGAGGTTGTTCTCCTTGACCTCTTGGAAGCTTTGGACATCACTCACATCCTCTGGAGAGGCTCCGGGAGGGAGGGATTGCAGGCACCCCACTTCAGGGGTTTGGTTCTTACATTCTGGAACCTTCCCAGAAAGTTGTTATGGGGCAGCATCGTAGGAAGCCATGGGAGCCCTCCGGTGGTGTCACTTGGGGTTACATCTTGTCCCTTGTGCTGTTTAGCATCCTTATGAAGCCCCTGACAGCTGTCCTCAGGGGTTTTGGACTGAGGTCTCCCCAATCTGTGGTGGAAATAAAGATGTTGGGAAATAAACTTCACTTTGTTCATTTTATTGAAATTACCTGTAATAATTAGGGAGACGCTGCCACAATGGGACCATTCATTGTTTTCCTTTTCACCAGGTATGAGAAAAGAGAGCGTCCAGAGAAGCCACTGCCTTTCCCCCCAGAACTGAGGAACCGGATCTTGGAATCCTGTGATCTAAATCACCTTGTGGAGGATGCAATGAAACAATTGAAGGGTAATGAAAATTGGCTCCCAGGATTTCACACTGGGAATTCTATGACTTCTTCAGAACTGAACATGCCAGGCTCTTATTGCATGGAATTTAGTAACCCCAGGATACCTTTCTTCTTGTGCTCCAGCCTTTATTTCCTGTTCCCCAGAATGACCCATGTATCTTGTGACGCTGGAACTTGTAAAGAAAGCCTGAAACAGAGTGTAGAGCAAAGTCAGGATTTTTTCCTCCCATGTGCATCTGTTTTCAATCGGGGATTGTCCCTTCAGTGGTTCTCCTGCTCTGAATGGAGTCAAAGGACATTAAGAAGCCCCCAGTTCCCCCTCTGCCTCCTGCTCAGGCTTGTTTCTCAGCTGTGGAGCCAAGGCCTGAGCTGTCTCCTCCTCAGACATCTCCCTGCAGCTGCCATATCTAGTGCTTCAGCCTTCAAGATCTCCTGAGAGGAGATGGAGACATTGAGGATGGAAGCAAGAGCACATGAGCCCCAAACGGCACAATTATGCTTGTTAACAACCTGAAATATTTTTAACAGGTTCATGAGGAAGGACTTCCCTTTGCATGACAGCTCTGCCAATACTGGGCTGTTATGTTTCACAAGTTTTGCTTTAATAATTTCCCCCACCACTTTACTTGGGGTAGATGTTAAGGCTGCCTCCATCTCCCTATGCCTCATTTTACAGGATTACTATTGCTCTGCCTCCCCTCCAGTCCAAGAATGTAGAGCCCAATTTCTGTATCAAAGTTCAGAGACCATCAGGATTTATGCTGAATGTTTTTATTCTGCTATTTGTAAGCTTGCTTCATGATTGCTGAGTTTTCAAGCTTTAGTTATTTTCATATATTATTACTATGATTATCTTGTTTTTAACTATTTTTTCTACTACAGTATTTAATAATTGTACTAGAATTTAAGGATACTACGTTTTGAAGTGTTACTTACAGTTTATATCTTTTTGCTTCCTCAGATGCTCTGTTATACAGAAAACAGATTCAGAAAGGTAAATTTCCAGGGAGGAACAATTTCACAGGAGGGATGGGGACTGATATTTCATGGGTGTTGAGCCGTCTGTTCTGCAGACTTTGGGACCCCCATCAATGGTGTAACTCTGGGTAACAGTCCTCTAGTGGTGTTTGGGTTCTTTGTATGTCCCATGAATGAACTGGGAGAGGGTTTGAAGGCTTGCATGGGGGGCAGAGCTTGTCCCTGCGAAGAACCTGCACACCAGTCATGAGTTCCTTTCCTGCCTATAAACTATTATCCTGGTTTCCCCCTTAATTTTGTAGATTTTGCTTTATTTCATAAAATTTATATACTGTTTGATTGTGGGGAAAAGCACAGAGCATTAGACTCAGATCTAAGGCACCCAGCTAAGCTAATGTGCAGCAGAGAATCGCAACAGAGCAGCATCTACATACTGTGTAAATCCCTTCTCTTGTGGCTGAACTAAAAGGATGCTGGCTCAGCTACAAGATATTGGAGAAGGAGTCCGGGAGGGCAAGAGTTAACATCCCCCTGCCCTTAAGGAGAGTCCATATGTACATGTTTAACAGTTTAATAAATTGTTCTGTGCACACTTGCGTTCACAGAGATGTGAACATGAGCCCAAATACTTTCATGTGGCAAGCAAGGGAGCAATATGTATTATTATTATTCTTTTGTTGTTGAAAGTTAAGAGCATTGCTACTAGCAATATATCACAGCTTCTATAGCCTACATAGAGTAGGGGTATTTAAAATGATTGTCGTCATAGCGATCCGTAGTTAAAAGTAGAAGTGTCCTCTTTTTTGCTCTTCAAATTGAAATTCATGAATTTGGCTAAGATGATGGCAGCAATTAGAAATATATCAAAACAAAGATCTAAGGCTGAGTGGAAATATGTGGAAGACTATCTGAAAAAAGAAGGTATAAGAACGGATTTGGTGATTTCCTTAGATTGAGACATATGTGGGGAGATTTATATTAAAATGTGAGCTATTTACCTGGTTATTTATTTTTCAAGTTTTGTTTTATTACTAAGGGAAGCGATATACAGACAATTGGAATTCAATTTTTAATTGTTATTTCTAATTCTTTGGTGTGTGTGGTTTTTTTGGGGGGTTTCTGTACTCTTTGTCTTTTCATATATTATCTTTTGTGGATTATTATGTCTAGATTATATATTTTTCATTTTTGCTTTTTGTTTATTTGTTTCTATTGGTTGATTTGATATGATTGTATTTTATGTTTGAATCTAAATAAAGCTATTTTATACAATTAAAAAAATAAAAAATGCAACCCTACACTCGCCTATCATGACTGTCTCAGCCCCTAACTGGTAACCTTTTGAGTTATTCCCCCTCCTCCCCCAGGGAACTAGTCTTCTCGTATATATTCAATCCAAAGGAGCAGCATGGAATAAGCAGTCTTTTGTAAAATCGCCCTGCCACCTGCCTCCTCTTCCCTGGCGGCAAGGCCTAAACTTCCAAGATGGTAGGGAGGAAGGCAAAGAGAGACCAAGTGGGTGAGAGAGATGGAGAGCAGGAATAAACAGGCTCCCCACTTAACGCAATTTTCACTTGTGGGCATGAGGGCCCAGAACGTGACCCCCGCAAAAGTGATGGGACGCCTAAATGTGTTTTTATGTTGTATTTTTATGCTGTGAACCACCTTGAGATCTATGAATGAAGGGCAGTATGCAAATATAGAATCATAGAATCATAGAGTTGGAAGAGACCACAAGGGCCATCCAGTCCAACCCCCTGCCAAGCAGGAAACACCATCAAAGTATTCCTGACAGGTGGCTGTCAAGCCTCTGCTTAAAGACCTCCAAAGAAGGAGACTCCACCACACTCCTTGGCAGCAAATTCCACTGTCGAACAGCTCTTACTGTCAAGAAATTCTTCCTAATGTTTAGGTGGAATCTTCTTTCTTGTAGTTTGAATCCATTGCTCCGTGTCCGCTTCTCTGGAGCAGCAGAAAACAACCTTTCTCCCTCCTCTATATGACATCCTTTTATATATTTGAACATGGCTATCATATCACCCCTTAACCTTCTCTTCTCCAGGCTAAACATACCCAGCTCCCTAAGCCGTTCCTCATAAGGCATCGTTTCCAGGCCTTTGACCATTTTGGTTGCCCTCCTCTGGACACGTTCCAGCTTGTCAGTATCCTTCTTGAACTGTGGTGCCCAGAACTGGACACAGTATTCCAGGTGAGGTCTGACCAGAGCGGAATACAGTGGTACTATTACTTCCCTTGATCTAGATGCTATACTCCTATTGATGCAGCCCAGAATTGCATTGGCTTTTTTAGCTGCTGCATCACACTGTTGACTCATGTCAAGTTTGTGGTCTACCAAGACTCCTAGATCCTTTTCACTTGTACTGCTCTCAAGCTAGGTGTCACCCATCCTGTATTTGTGCCTTTCATTTTTTTTGCCCAAGTGTAGTACTTTACATTTCTCCCTGTTAAAATTCATCCTGTTTGCCTTGGCCCAGTTCTCTAATTTTTTAAGGTCATTTTGAAGTGTGATCCTGTCCTCTGGGGTATTAGCCACCCCTCCCAATTTGGTGTCATCTGCAAACTTGATCAGGATGCCCTCAAGCCCATCATCCAAGTCATTGATAAAGATGTTGAATAAGACTGGGCCCAAGACAGAACCCTGTGGCACCCCACTAGTCACTTCTCTCCAGGATGAAGAGGAGCCATTGATGAGCACCCTTTGGGTTCGGTCAGTCAGTCAGTTACAAATCCACTGAATGGTAGCATTGTCTAGCCCGCATTTTACCAGCTTCTTTACAAGAATATCATGGGGCACCTTGTCAAAGGCCTTGCTGAAATCAAGATAGGCTACATCCACAGTGTTCCCTTCGTCTACCAGGCTTGTAATTCTGTCAAAAAATGAGATCAGATTAGTCCGACATGACTTATTTTTCAGAAACCCATGCTGACTTTTAGTGATCACAGCGTTCCTTTCTAGGTGCTCACAGACCGTTTGCTTAATGATCTGCTCTAGAATCTTTCCTCGTATTGATGTCAGGCTGACTGGGCGGTAATTGTTTGGGTCCTCTCTTTTCCCCTTTTTGAAAATAGGGACAACATTTGCCCTCCTCCAGTCTGCTAGGACTTCACCTGTTCTCCAGGAATTCTCAAAGATTACTGCCAGTGGTTCTGAAATCACCTCTGCCAGTTCTTTTAATACTCTGGGATGTAGTTCATCTGGCCCTGGAGACTTGAATACATCTAAACTAGCCAAGTGTTCTTGTACTACCTCCTTACTTATTCTGGGCTGTGTTTCCCATGCTGAATCATCTGCTCCATATTCTTCAGGTTGGGCATTGTTTTCTTTTTTGGAGAAGATTGAGGCAAAGAAGGTATTGAGGAGTTCTACCCTTTCTGCGTCCCCTGTTCGCATTTCACCTTCTCCTCTAAGTGACCCCACTGTTTCCTTGTTCTTCCTTTTGCTACGGACATACCCATAAGACCCCTTTTTATTGCTTTTAACCTCTCTAGCAAGCCTGAGTTCATTCTGTGCTTTAGCTTTTCTGACTTTGTCTCTACATGTGCTGGCTATTTGTTTGAATTCCTCTCTGGTGGTTTCCCCCTTTTTCCATTTTTTGTACATATCCCTTTTAAATCTTAACTCAGTTAAAAGTTCTTTAGATAGCCACCCTGGCTTCTTTAGGCACCTTCCATGTTTTTGTCTCATTGGTACTGCTTGAAGTTGTGCTTTTAATATCTCCCTTTTAACAAACTCCCATCCATCATGAACTCCCTTCCCTTTTAGTATTACTGACCATGGGATCACACCCAGCGTTTCCCTAAGTTTTCTGAAGTCGGCTTTCTTAAAGTCTAGAATTTGAGTCTTAGTATGCTTGGTTGCTCCTTTCTGATGTATAATAAACTCCAGAAGAGCATGATCACTCCCACCTAATGATCCTGCCACTTCTACCCCACTAACCAGGTCATCACTATTGGTTAGGACCAGATCTAAAATGGCTGATCCTCTTGTTGCTTTTCCCACTTTCTGGACAATGAAATTGTCTGCAAGGCCAGTGAGGAATCTGTTCGACCTTATGCTCTTGGCTGAGTTTGACATCCAGCAAATATCAGGATAGTTGAAATCCCCCATTACTACTATCTCATTTCCTTTTGAATGCTTGGTCATCTGTTCCAGGAAGGCATCATCTATGTCCTCAGTTTGGCTTGGGGATCTATAGTAAACTCCCACAATGAGATCACTGTTATTTTTCTCTCCCTTAATTTTGACCCAGATACTCTCAATTTGGCTTTGAAGTTTTAAATCATGGATCTCTTCACAGGTATACACATCCCTGACATATAACGCCACTCCTCCTCCTTTCCTGTTTGGTCTATTTCTCTGAAATAGATTGTATCCCTCTATTACTACATTCCAATCATGAGACTCATCCCACCAGGTTTCAGTGATGCCTATTATGTCGTATTTAGTTTGCTGTACCAAGAGCTCAAGTTCATCTTGTTTATTTCCCATGCTCTGTGCATTTGTATACAGACATTGAAGACCATTGATCATTCCCCCTAGTCTCCTACTTAAGGATTTTTTCCTCCCACCACTAGGTCTGTGTGCTGTTTGCTCCAAATATAATACTGTTGTTGTTGTTGTTGTTGTTGTTGTTGTTGTTGTTGTTGTTGTTGTTAGAACAGGGGGGTCCTCATCTCCCAACCCAGAGGTCCCCAAAGGCCAATTCCCACAGAGATTGTCAGAGGAAAGCAGCTTCTCTCCTCTCCTGCCTCCTCCAGTTCTCTTCTCTTTCCCCTTAGATAACACAGAAGAGATGAGTAAAAGGTTTCCTGGGTGGTTTTTCCTCTTAGAAAATGCCTGGGTTGAGAGGAGGGCAGGCACAAAACACATGGAATATAAGTGACGAAAACTGATTAAAAAACGAACAAGGAAGATATGTATTCTGATGAAAGTCTGCAAGGAGTCTCAGTCTTGCATGAGATGCAAAGAAATTCCATTGATCTGAAAGGGAATCTGGGGTTTTTGGTTTGTTTGTTTTTTCATGTCTGTTTCTGTCTCTCAGCTGACTCTGCCTAATCTTCTCTTTCCCTCATCTTCTCCCCAACAGCAAATGTCACTCTGGATCCAGACACAGCCCATCCTGAACTCATCCTGTCCACGGATCGGAAAAGCGTGAGAAGGGGAGACAAAAGTCAAGGCCTGCCCAACAATCCTGAGAGATTCAGTGTTTGGCCTTGTGTGTTGGGACGTGAGGGATTCACAGCAGGCAGACATTTCTGGGAAGTCTCTGTGGGAAGTGGGGAAGAGTGGGCTGTGGGGGTCGCCAGGAAGTCTGTGAGGAGAAAGGGACGCTTCTCCTTAAGGTCCGAGGGAGGGATCTGGGCTGTGCGGAAGTGGGGAGGCAAGTACTGGGCCTGCACCTCCCCTCTTTCCTCTCCTCTGTTCCTGAGGGAGAAGCCCAGGAGGATCCGGGTGACTCTGGACTATGAAGGGGGACGTGTGTCTTTTTCTGATGCTGACTCAGGAGCCGAACTCTACACGTTCTCAGGAGCCTCGTTCTCCGGAGAGACGATCCTCCCTTTCTTTTGTCTGGATGACATTGAAACCCCCCTCAGAATCTCTTGAGGAGACTAAATCTGCCTCTCAGGCCCATTAGATGTTTCTCTCCTGACCAGAGTGACTGATATAAAAAACATTTACCCGCCAAGAGAACGTTGGGCATATTTTCAAGGGGACCTTTGAGAAGGTTCATTCCACTCAAAATCAGCAAAAATAACAAAACAAAATGGGTTATTGTGGCTTTGCATTTTCCTTCCTTTCTTCATAATTCCCTCTGCCGCTTACTTCTTAAAGAGACAGTACTACTTTTAACAGTCCCAATAAATAATATTTTACTCATCTTCAATATTTTTTCCATTTTGAGATGTCTGATTTGGCAGAGCACGAGACTCTTAACCCCAGGGTTGTGGGTTTGAGCCCCACGTTGGGCAAAAAAAATCCTGCACTGCAGGGGGTGGGACTAGATGACCCTCAAGACCCCTGACAACTCTGCGATTCTAGGAAACCGTCCTCTTCCCACAAGACCTTATGCAGCTGTGAAAATCCATGCAGCATTGGATTAATAGAGGACTGAAAAATGAACCCCTTCACCCACATCAGGCAGGATAGCTCCTTGCTCTGGAGACCTTAGACAGGAAGAGAATGTAAAAGAAATTGAACAAGGCGTCAGCTTCAAATATCCTCTGCAAATACAGCCTCGCTATCTCTACACTTTGTAAGAAATAAACCTCATTGCATTGAGTGGGGCTTCTGCCCTGTTATAAATGTGTTTAGGGTTGATGCATTGACGTTCCTTATTTACAAGCTAGATTACCGGTATGTATATTGGGGGCATCAAATGGGGTGTTCTCTGGATAGTGCTGGACTCTTAATCTAAGGGTCACTAGACTGAGCACCACGTTGGGCAAAAGATTCCTGCATTGCAGAGTTCTGGACTAGATCCCTTGTGGACTAGAGTTCTGGACTAGATCCCTTGTGGTCCCTTCAAACTCTGCAGTTCCATGATTTTAAGTTGGTTACCATCTCTGCCTCCAGTGGCAGTGAGTTCCATAGTTCAATTATGCGCTGCACAATGAGGGACTTCCGGTCTCTTGCTGTGGGAAATGGCTGCCTCCCACACGAACCAGCCGTGCTAGTAAGTCAGGGCTCATATGGGGCTAATTAGCTCTGGCAGACTCCCTAGGTTGGGGGAGGACTGTCTCACAGACCCGCAGATCGCCAGTGATCTGTTCTTCCTGATGTTTCATCAGAATCTCCTTTTATGTAACTTGGAGCCATTGTTTTGTGTCCTACCCTCCAGAGCGGGAGAAAACAAGCTTGTTCCATCTTCCATGTGACAGCCCTTCAAATATTTGAAGATGGCTATCCTATCTCCCCTCACTCTCCTCTTTTCAAGGCTAAACATACAAAGTTCCTTCAAGCACTCCTCATAAGGCTTGGTTTCCAGACCCTTGATCATCTTGGTGGCTTCTTCTGCACACGTTCCAGTTTGTCAACATCCTTCTTAAATTGTGGTGTCCAGAATTGGACGCAGTATTCCAAATGTGGTCTGACTAAGGCAGAATAGAGTGGGACTATTACTTCCCTTGATCTGAACACTATACTTCAGTTGATGCAGCCTAGAACAGCATTAACTTTTTTTGCTGCCACATCACACTGTTGACTCATGTTCAGCTTGTGGTCCACCAAGACCCCCAGATCCTTTTCACATATACATCTAGTAAGCCAGGTGTCTCCCATCCTATATGCCTCTTGCTTGTAGCATAGAAGACACAGAGGGACATGTGCAGAAAGCAGCCCATTCTGATTTAATTTGGATAGAGATGTTACCTAGCTAAAATTTCAGAATCCAAAGCAGGATCAGCAGTTGTGTTGTCCAATATACTGCTAAATAAATAGGAGCAAACCCATTTCCTGTGTTCTTCTCCCAACGGAAAGTAGGCCTGAAATCCTTTACTCACTCACGTAGGGGTAAACCCGATTGAATTGGGGCTTACTGCTAAAAAAATGTAGTATGAACACCAACAACTGGGAAACCCTGGCCTGCGAGCGCTCCAATTGGAGAACAGACTTCACCAAAGGTGTCATGGGCTTTGAAGACACTCGAACTCAGGATGAAAGGGAGAAATGTGCTAAGAGGAAGGCATGCTTGGCAAACCCTCACCATGATCAACTCCCATCTAGAAACCTTTGTCCCCACTGTGGAAGGATGTGTGGATCCAGAATTGGCCTCCATTCTGAAGAAGTGTGCATGCACACGAAAGTTCATACCAAGAACAAACTTAGTTGGTCTCTAAGGTGCTACTGGAAGGAATTTTTTTATTTTGTTTTGCTAAAACCCTGTTTTGGAAGACAATGTTACATGGCTATGAGGGGTCGTCATAGAAGATGACTTCTGAGTACACATATAGAGGATTGGGGTGTAAACTATTGTGCAACCCCTAATCCCACCCTTTATGAGGAAATGAGTGCTTAACAATGCTTAATATTTATGTAACACATTTTAAAGGATTGCTCATATGCTCTACAAAGCTCATATTACACCAATGCCTTTATTAGGGAAAATAAAATGTCAGAAAACAGCTTGCCAGCTTTCAAGGTCTACAGAACGCTTCATCAGGTTAGATGGTAAACAAAAATTGTGTGTGTGTGTGTGTGTGTGTGTGTGAGAGAGAGAGAGAGAGAGAGAGAGAGAGAGAGAGGAAATCCAAATGGGGGAAGGAAATGGCTGAGGTTTGTGTTTGTGTGGCCAGCATTGAACTGAGGCTGTGAGGAATCTCGTCAACGTTTATATTAACAAAACTAAGGATTCGTTTTAGGCAATGTGCTAGGTAAAAGAAGAAACCTAGTCCACTGGCTAGTCTCTTTCCTAGGAGTTTGAAGGAATGTTCAGTCAGGAGATACAGTTCAACTTTCAGGGATGATCAAATTTATTATTTTAACTAACATACAACAGTTTTATTTCCAGCATACTGCACACATATTTGGGGGGGAGGGGTGTTTGTGTGAGGTCAGGCTCTGCTAAGTAGAGTCCACTGTCAATGTGACATCTCGAAGAGGGCCTCCCCATCCCAAAATTTGAACCCGTGTCCACTATGCTACACAAGCTTAGCAAGTCCTTCATTGGCCTTGATCGCTCAACAGAAGGAGAGGTTTGCACAGAGCCCTTGACGTTTAGAGAAAACGCTGCATGCAGGAGGGTTTGCTATAACACACACACACAAATGCCACATCTAACAGCATTGGGAGGAAGAGAGACAGGATCGCCAGATGATGGAAGCATGCCTCCACGTCAGCTGCCCGATAAATGGGGGGAAAGGCACCTCTATCAGCCACCGGGAGAGCAGCTCTTTGCACCTCTCCCCTGTTCAGAATGGAAGGGAAGGTGGGCATCCAGTCCTGGCGTCCAGTGGAACTTGGGCACATTGAAAGGGGGCGTGTTCACTGCAGGAGAGGCGGAGCCAGTACAAACAGGAACTGAGTGGGAAGAGCAAAGAGTCTTTTGTGCATTGTGGATTTTTGAGGGGATATTTACAGAGACCTTTTGCAGGCATCACAGGAGGTCCCGGTGGGTATACCAGCACCCTCAGGCTGCCACATCAGTAACCCCCGACTTAAATGAACATTTCTGGCAGTCATTTTCCACTGTGTCCTTGTACCTATCTAAACAAGGGGTGGATCTCAAACCCATCTTCCCCCCTCCGCTGTGAGCACGCCTATATCATAGGGCTGTCATACATACGGAATTTCCCAGGGTTGGTCTGTTGAAAATAGCATCCGGGCAGAATTTTCAAAAATTGGTTAAAATGTCCAGAAAAATCCGGACATATGGCAGCTCGAATCAGCAGTGTTGATTTTTTTGGCAAATTTCCCAAAAAATAGCTTTAAAACATTATCTTTTTTGCAGGGAGATCTTGCTCAACAACATTTGTGTTTGGATTTTCGCTTTTTGGAATATGGCAACCCTACTATATCATGTCCGCAGTGTGCGAATCCACCCGTGTCTGAGGAGGCTGCATTTTCCCCGCCAGCTCTCCTTTCATCCGGAGCATGTAGAGTTTCTCCCCTGTGTTGAGTCTCTGATGAGCAATGAGGCTCTGGCTCCGGTTGAAGGTCTTCCCGCAGTCCGAGCAGATGTACAGCTTCTCTCCCGCGTGCGTCTTCTGGTGCGTGATCAGGCTCTGGCTCCGGTTGAAGCTGCTCCCGCAGTCCAAGCACTTGTACGGCTTCTCTCCCGTGTGGATGCTCCAGTGCCTCGTGAGGTTCTGGCTCCAGCGGAAGGTCTTCCCGCACTTGGAGCACTTGTACTG
Source organism: Darevskia mixta (assembly GCA_034641385.1). NCBI lineage: Eukaryota > Metazoa > Chordata > Lepidosauria > Squamata > Lacertidae > Darevskia > Darevskia mixta. The sequence goes on along the minus strand of JAWWNH010000176.1, from coordinate 1,161,758 downwards.
CTTTTCGCTCATGTGGGTTCTCTGATGTGTGGTGAGGCTGCTCCTCCAGCTGAAGCTCCGCCCGCAATCTAAGCAGGTGTACGGCTTCTCGCCCGTGTGGCTTCTCCAGTGTCTTTTGAGGCTTGACTTGAGACGGAAGGCTTTCCCGCAGGCGGAGCAGGTATAAGGCTCGTCTCCTAAGAGCGCATCGTGGCCTGTGGCATCACTCGAGCTTTCCTCACACACAGCGGGCACGTCCCTGCTCTCTCCTGTGGGGATTCTCGGTTGACCTCCAATACCACCTGCCTGACAAAGAACAGAGTTCTCTCTCCGCCTCTGCGTTTTTTCTTTCCGCTTGTTTGATCCACGTTGATCTCCTGAGCTTTTCTTCAGCTTTCGAAGCTCAGCTTCCTCCAAATGCACCCCATTCATGTGTTCGTCACCTGCTGAAATAGAAAGATAATAAGGGAGAACAATTTACTTACAATTTAGGTACAGTATCTAAGAACACCAGAGCCCACTGAATCAGGCCAGAAGCCCACCTGGTTCAACATCCTATTCCTACAGTGGTTTAAACAAAATAAAAAAAATTCCTTCCAGTAGCACCTTAGAGACCAACTAAGTTTGTTCTTGGTGTATCTGAAGATGTGTGCATGCACACGAAAGCTCATACCCAAGAACAAACTTAGTTGGTCTCTAAGGTGCTACTGGAAGGAATTTTTTTTATTTTGTTTTGACTACGGCAGACCAACACGGCTACCTACTTGTAACTACAGTGGTTTAGTGAGGCAATTAATAAATCGATGGTAATAATGATGGTTCTCTTATCAGATTCCTGTAGCCCAGATACAATCAAGGAACATTCACTGCTACTTGAGAAAACATTCAGGAACTGCAAAGACCTGGAGACATGTTTTTTTTTTAAAGATCACGTGGTCACTGAGTTTCTGAGTCATTTCAGGAAGGGAAACTCCCAGTGGCTGAAAACTGAGAAAGTGAAACTTAACTCACTTGAGGGAGCCATGGCTACTGCAGGGAGTCACATCCAGCGTCTCCGTGATGAAGCCACTTGCTCCATCTGCCTGGATTACTTCGAGGATCCAGTGACCATCCCAGAGTGTGGGCACAACTTCTGCCGATCCTGCCTGATCCAGTGCTGGGGGGAATCGGAGGCAGAGGCTTCCTGCCCTCAGTGCAGACAAAGAGTCCAGAGAAGGAGCCTCATCCCCAACCGGCACCTGGCAAACTTCGTAGAAATAGCGAAGAATCTCAGCCTTCAAGAGGGGAAGGAGGAAGGAGGGGGGAAAGGGAGGGTCTGCGAGAAGCACCAGGAGCCCCTGAAGCTCTTTTGTAAGGAGGATGAAGCCCCCATCTGTGTGGTGTGTGACAGGTCCAAGGAGCACAAAGAGCACCAGGTGATTCCTCTGGAAGAGGCTTCTGAGGAATACAAGGTAGGAGATCCCTGGATCTTGAGGGGGAGAAATAGCTGTGGAATCTTATTGGGAGGTTTTCTTTTTAATTCTCAGGTCCAAAGTAGGCATGGCATTAACTGGTGGTTGTTTAATATGGTAGAAGCAGCCAAGGGAAAGCCTGAGGGCTACTGGGATGGCTGGGAGGAGGGAGTAGAAGTCTTTCTCTCTGCCAGGATGACAAAGGGATCTTCGCTTGAGATATTCACAGCAGCTTCAAAGATTTGAACTGGGACCGTGGCAGGGAGAGAAAGGGTTAGCCTCGTTCACATCCCCCAGCAAGGTTGCTTTGTACATATGAAGAACACTACAAATGTAAATTGCACATACACAACTAAGTACATGTCTTATTTGGCTAGCAGGATGCCTCCTCAATGCCCTGCAAAGCAGATAGCAGAAAGGGATCAGTTGCAGGGGGGGGCATTGGCCAGGAATTGACCAGATGGTGCAGGATTCCCACCCCCCAAGTAACTGTTGGAAGCAGATTTTGGAGCAGGGGGTGGTGGAAGCACCTACTGGTGGGGAGCACGTTTATTCTGGGGGTGCTGTGGGGCCTGTGCAATGAGGTTTCAATGGGGGAGGGGGGGCTGAAGATCTCCTCCCATCCCAAATGGCAAAGGACTCCGTGATTCAGAGTAGTATCTGCAAAGACTAGGGAGAAAGATGACTTTTCCATGACAACTCAGAATTGGACCTGTGCTATAATACATTTTTAAAAATCCTCATTCTGGATCCTGCCTGAGCCCTTCCTCCTCTTCCCACTTCTCCCTGGGACCTCAAGATGAGAAGTCAGTCTGGGACTTTCCTGGGAGAAGACAAAGGAGCAAGCATGGCTGTCTTTGCTCTTCTCCAGACTAGTTTGTTGCACTAGAAAACTTTCCCATCCCAGTTCTGTAGTGTGCTGTTTGTTGCAGCAGCCCAGACTACAAGCTCCGCAGGCGAATGGTGCCAATGGGGCTGGCCAGGGGGTGTTGGCTGCCAGGAACTGAGGCAGCCTCAAAGTGAGCAAGCAAACTGGTGAGGGGCCCTTGCTGTTGGGAATAGACAGACAGGTCCCAGGCCCCTGTGGGGCAGCGTGAGGAGGCACCTCTCTTTGGGGCTCAGAGACCAAGAGGAAGACTCCCAAGGAGAGGGGAGAGGAGAGGAGAGGAGGCTGAGAGAGCCCTCCACAAGGGAGGGTGTTTGAGAAAGGGTGAGGGGCTGCAAGCTCTGCAAGCAAGAGGGGACTTAACTGGGATCCTGAGCCCCACAGGGGTGCCACAGAAAAAAGGTAGCTGGTCCAGGGAGTCATGGACCCCAAAAGGTTGAAAACCTCTAGACTCTTATTTCCTCCAGTAAGATACTTTGCTATTATAGCAAGGCCACTGGGCGTAAGAAGCCAGTATAACATTCATCTCCTCTCTGTGTGTCTCAATCAAACCTGAGTTCTTCCTTTTCTCTTTAGGGAGAGATCTGTCACCACCTGGAGATTCTGAGGAAAGAGAGAGAGGAAATTCTGGCCTATCAAGCAGACCTGGACAAGGAAAGCAAAGGCCTCCTTGTAAGTGTCTCTATTGTTACTAGTGAGGGAACAAGCACTTGAAGAATCGAGTCAGGACTGAGGAGGGAGGGGGAAATCTGCCCATTTCAGCTTCTCCCCATTTCTCATTTTTCCATATCAGTTTGTTTATTCATTTATTATTCTGAAAATGAATCAGATGTTAGGGTAGCTACCTCCTTGTATACCAAATATTTTGATATGTACTTTACCCTCATAAATACATTTTTTGTGAACATTACCCGGCTGGGTCAACCATGAAAAATTCAGAAGTGTGAAATTCAAAGGATTGTTCTGTTTTGGTCTCCATATTTTTTCAACAACTGTGAATTAGGTAAGTTCACCTTTGAATGCAGCTAAATAGAGTTTATTTCCCATTGTTGACTGAAAAGCAGTCAAGGAGAAGCCTGAGGACTTGTGAGCAGAGAGGGTGGAAGCAGTTCAATTCAAATCTTGATTTACCATAAATATTACAAAATAATTGTCTTTCTAAATGTGTGCTCTTGTTCATCTTTAGGAAACTCAGGCCATTTTGAACCTTTAAAGAAAACAGAGGAGCTATGGGGATAAACTCTGCACTTTGTCCTCCTCCTCCTCCTGTTTCTGTTGCCTTCCTACACCTAAATGGCCCCAGTCTAAACTGAGGGGTGTTTTATGTCCCTGGATGTTCTCTGAACAACTTAGAACTCTGGTTATGCCATGCCCCAAAACATGCAGGGAACATCCGTGGCTAGAAAAAATGCTCCTTGCTTTAGGATGTAGCCTTCTGCAAAATAGAAGTCAACAGAAACAGCAATTAAAAATCAGAAGTGTCCTCCCTGTGGAATTCTCATAATTCTCTTCCTGGTGTTTTGAAGGCTGGCCATCTTCCACACTCAGACCTCCTCTTTTCTTGCAGAAATTAGCAGAAACGGAGAGGCTGAAGACTGTGGAGAAGTTCAAAGAACTGCGCCAGTTCCTGGAAGAAGAAGAGAAACGTCTGCTGACTCATGTGGAAGAGGTGGAGAAGGAGATTGCAGGGAGAAGGGATGAGCAGCTGGCCAGACTCTCCAGGAAACTCTCCTCTCTTGAGAGGATCATCCAGGAGATGGAGGAGATGCGTCAGCAGCCAGCGAGTGAACTCCTGCAGGTAAGACGGTGGCAGGAACAGCCCAAGGCTCCAGGAAAAGGCTGCCTTCCATCTTCCTAAGAGACCTGGGATGCTTAACTCACCTGAATGCAGATTCTTCTGTGGTCTTCATAGAACTGGACGTGGTTTTCTGCTCTTTGCTGATACTTTGTCTCCAAATGCCTTCCATATTGGCAATGCTGCCTTCCTGCCCTTTGATGGGCTTCGCTGAGGATGCATCCAGGCCTCCTTCCAACATGAGCCAGTCTCTTGACCAAGCTTCTCTTCCCGTTCCCTCCACAACTTCTGGATTGATCCAATTCCCCATGGATACGGATCAGCCCAAAATGGTGCTCAGTCACAGTGACCAAAGAGCAAGACAGAGGGACTCATCCAGACTGCTGCTTCTCCCACCCCTTTCCTCCAGGAAATCCCCTGTTTACTGCTGAATTAGAGCAAACATCAGACAGGTTTTATCCAGATTGACATTTGATTTGATGTTGCACTAAGGAGCAGGTTTTTCCTGAGGGGAAGTGGCAGGGCAAAGGCAAAACCGCTTGGACCCATGTTTTCTGGGCACAGGAAAAGCAGAAGTGTGGAGGAGCCCAAAGAAACACTGAGCTGTTTTATTACCCCTTTGGAGGCATTTTATGCTGCAGGTGCTTTTTTTATTTCCAGTTGGAAAATAGAATTTGAAATTTGGAGACTTCTATGGAAGACAATTTGGGATAGTGCCCTGGTAGGATTATCCTTTAGGCTTACTTACGTCTGAATTGCAGAATGCAAACTGGATTAAAGTTAATAAATTATAATCTAAGACAGGAGATGGAGTGGAAGCTTCTCTTGAACCCACAAATGTGAAATTCCCTTAAAAGCTGGTGGATTCTCATAAGGATTAAAAATAATAATTGCAAACTGATGTGAAAATGTGGAGAACTTGATATTGGAAAAATAAGAGCTGTGAGAAACCCAAACTGGCTGGTTCAGCCATCCCTACCCAAAACCATGTGCCAGGCAGACTGACATCCAAGGGCCAGGGTCTGAGGGGTCTTCCTGGTGTGGCCTGTGGTGTGCAGTGAATTCCCTTCTCTTTTCCCCTCTAGGATGTGAGAAGCACCTTGCAGAGGTAAGTGGATCTGGCTCATTTCCATTAGCATCACTCTTTGAAGCAGAGATGCAAGAACTTCAAACATGCTTGAGGGGCTGCAGGGGGGAGACTGTAGGACTCACTCCCTGCAGCATCTCACAGGTAAAAACTTGTAGCCCCCCAATTGTCCCTCCAAGGATCAAGGCCAGAGCTCTGCCTCCTCCCTCCCTCCCCACATCACTTTCACACAGGGATGGGGGCTATTTTCTTTCTCTTGCACTTTCTCTTCATTGACCTTTTGGTAATTTCAAATATCTAGAAGAGAAAAATCCAAAGATGCTTGTGTAGAGCTTAGAACGTCCCAATAGATTTCAAAGTCCAACTAGAAGCCCCCCCCAACTCTGGTAGCTCTGGGTGAGAGAGAGGGTGCAGGGAGGGTTGAGGTTGTTCTCCTTGACCTCTTGGCAGCTTCAGACATCACTCACATCCTCTGGAGAGGCTCAGGGAGGGCGGGATTGCAGGCACCCCACTTCAGGGGTTTGGTTCTTACATCCTGGGACCTTCCCAGAAAGTTGTTATGGGGCAGTATCATAGGAAGCCATGGGACCCCTCCGGTGGTGTCGCATAGGGTTACCTCTTGTCCCTTGTGCTGTTTAGCATCCTTACGAAGCCACTGACAGTTTTCCTCAGGGGTTTTGGACTGAGGTCTCCCCAATCTGTGGTGGAAATAAAGCTGTTGGGAAATAAACTTCCACTTCGTTCATCTTATTGAAATTACCTGTAATAATTAGGGAGATGGGGCCACAATGGGACCATTCATTGTTTTCCTTTTCACCAGGTATGAGAAAAGAGAGATTCCAGAGAAGCCACTGCCTTTCCCTCCAGAACTGAGGAACCAGAACTTTGAATCCTGTGATCTAAATCACCTTGTGGAGGATACAATGAAACAATGGAAAGGTAATGAAAAATGTCTGCCAGGAATTCACACTGGGAATTCTATGATTTCTTCAGAACTGAACATGCCAGGCTCTTATTTCATGGAATTGAGTAACCCCAGGATACCTTCCTTCTTGGTGCTCCAGCCTTCATTTCCTGTTCCCCAGAATGGCCTGTGTATCTTGTGACGCTGGAACTTGTAAAGAAAGCCTGAAACAGAGTGTAGAGCAAAGTCAGGATTTTTTCCTCCCATGTGCATCTGTTTTCAATCGGGGATTGTCCCTTCAGTGGTTCTCCTGCTCTGAATGGAGTCAAAGGACATTAAGAAGTCCCCAGTTCCCCCTCTGCCTCCTCCTCAGGCTTGTTTCTCAGCATTGGAGCCAAGGCCTGAGCTGTCTCCTTCTCAGACATCTCCCTGCAGCTGCCATATCTAGTGCTTCAGCCTTCAAGATCTCCTGAGAGGAGATGGAGACATTGAGGATGGAAGCAAGAGCACATGAGCCCCAAAGGGCACAATTATGCTTGTTAACAACCTGAAATATTTTTAACAGGTTCATGAGGAAGGACTTCCCTTTGCATGACAGCTCTGCCAATACTGGGCTGTTATGTTCCACAAGTTTTGCTTTAATAATTTCCCCCACCACTTTACTTGGGGAAGATGTTAAGGCTGCCTCCATCTCCTCTCTGCCTCCTTTTACAGGATTCCTATTGCTCTGCCTCCCCTCCAGTCCAAGAATGTAGAGTCCAATTTCAGGGACAATGTTCAGAGACCATCAGGATTTATGCTGAATGTTTTTATTCTGCTATTTGTAAGCTTGCTTCATGATTGCTGAGTTTTCAAGCTTTAGTTATTTTCATATATTATTACTATGATTATCTTGTTTTTAACTATTTTTTCTACTACAGTATTTAATAATTGTACTAGAATTTAAGGATACTACGTTTTGAAGTGTTACTTACAGTTTATATCTTTTTGCTTCCTCAGATGCTCTGTTATACAGAAAACAGATTCAGAAAGGTAAATTTCCAGGGAGGAACAATTTCACAGGAGGGATGGGGACTGATATTTCATGGGTGTTGAGCCGTCAGTTCTGCAGACTTTGGGACCCCCATCAATGGTGTAACTCTGGGTAACAGTTCTCTATTGGTGTTTGGGTTCTTTGTATGTCCCATGAATGAACTGGGAGAGGGTTTGAAGGCTTGCATGGGGGGCAGAGCTTGTCCCTGCGAAGAACCTGCACACCAGTCATGAGTTCCTTTCCTGCCTATAAACTATTATCCTGGTTTCCCCCTTAATTTTGTAGATTTTGCTTTATTTCATAAAATTTATATACTGTTTGATTGTGGGGAAAAGCATAGAGCAATAGACTCAGATCTAAGGCACCCAGCTAAGCTAATGTGCAGCAGAGAATCGCAACAGAGCAGCATCTACATACTGTGTAAATCCCTTCTCTTGTGGCTGAACTAAAAGGACGCTGGCTCAGCTACAAGATATTGGAGAAGGAGTCCGGGAGGGCAAGAGTTAACATCCCCCTGCCCTTAAGGAGAGTCCATATGTACATGTTTAACAGTTTAATAAATTGTTCTGTTCATGCTTATGTTCACAAAGATGTGAACATGAGCCCAAATACTTTCATGTGGCAAGCAAGGGAGCAATATGTATTATTATTATTCTTTTGTTGTTGAAAGTTAAGAGCATTGCTACTAGCAATATATCACAGCTTCTATAGCCTACATAGAGTAGGGGTATTTAAAATGAGTGTCGACATAGCGATCCGTAGTTAAAAGTAGAAGTGTCCTCTTTTTTGCTCTTCAAATTGGAATTCATGAATTTGGCTAAGATGACGGCAGCAATTAGAAATATATCAAAACAAAGATCTAAGGCTGAGTGGAAATATGTGGAATACTATATAAAAAAAGAAGGTATAAGAACAGATTTGGTGATTTCCTTAGATTGAGACATATGTGGGGAGATTTATAGTAAAATGTGAGCTATTTACCTGGTTATTTATTTTTCAAGTTTTGTTTTATTACTAAGGGAAGCGATATACAGACAATTGGAATTCAATTTTTAATTGTTATTTCTAATTCTTTGGTGTGTTTTTTTGGGGGGGGTTTCTGTACTCTTTGTCTTTTCATATATTATCTTTTGTGGATTATTATGTCTAGATTATATATTTTTCATTTTCATTTTTTGTTTATTTGTTTCTATTGGTTGATTTGATATGATTGTATTTTATGTTTGAATCTAAATAAAGCTATTTTATACAATTAAAAAAATAAAAAATAAAAAATGCAACCCTACACTCACCTATCATGACTGTCTCAGCCCCTAACTGGTAACCTTTTGAGTTATCCCCCCCCCCCTCCAGAGAACTAGTCTTCTCGTATATATTCAATGCAAAAGAGAAGCATGGAATAAGCAGTGATTTGTAAAATTGCCCTGCCACCTGCCTCCTCTTCCCTGGTGGCAAGCCCTAAACTTCCAAGATGGTAGGGAGGAAGGCAAAGAGAGACCAAGTGGGTGTGAGAGATGGTGCGCAGGAATAAACAGGCTCCCCACTTAACGCAATTTTCACTTGTGTGCATGAGGGCCCAGAACGTAACCCCCGCAAAAGTGATGGGACGCCTAAATGTGTTTTTATGTTGTATTTTTATGCTGTGAACCACCTTGAGATCTATGAATGAAGGGCAGTATGCAAATATAATACTGTTGTTGTTGTTGTTGTTGTTAGAACAGGGGGGTCCTCATCCCCCACCCCAACCAGAGGTCCCCAAAGGCCAATTCCCACAGAGATTGTCAGAGGAAAGCAGCTTCTCTCCTCTCCTGCCTCCTCCAGTTCTCCTCTCTTTCCCCTTCACTAACACAGAAGAGATGAGTAAAAGGTTTCCTGGGTGGTTTTTCCTCTTAGAAAATGCCTGGGTTGAGAGGAGGGCAGGCACAATACACATGAAATATAAGTGAAGAAAACTGATTAAAAAATGAACAAGGAAGATGAGAGTCTGCAAGAAATCCCATTGATCTGAAGGGGAATCTGGGGTTTTCGGGTGTGTTTTTTTATTTATCAAGATGTCCGTCTCTGCCTCTCAGCTGATTCTACCTGATCTTCTCGTCCCCTTATCTTCTCCCCAACAGCAAATGTCACTCTGGATCCAGACACAGCCCATCCTGAACTCATCCTGTCCACGGATCGGAAAAGCGTGAGAATGGGAGACAAACGTCAAGACCTGCCCAACAATCCTGAGAGATTCAACGTTTGGCCTTGTGTGTTGGGACTTGAGGGATTCACAGCAGGCAGACATTTCTGGGAAGTCTCTGTGGGAAGTGGGGACAGGTGGGCTGTGGGGGTCGCCAGGAAGTCTGTGAGGAGAAAGGGCTGCTTCCCCTTATGCCCTGAGGAGGGGATCTGGGCTGTGCGGAAGTGGGGAGGCCAGTACTGGGCCTGCACCTCCCCTGATTACTCTCCTCTGTCCCTGAATGAGGATCCCAGGAGGATCCGGGTGACTCTGGACTATGAAGGGGGACGTGTGTCTTTTTCTGATGCTGACTCAGGAGCCGAACTCTACACGTTCTCAGGAGCCTCGTTCTCCGGAGAGACGATCCTCCCTTTCTTTTGTCTGGATGACATTGAAACCCCCCTCAGAATCTCTTGAGGAGACTAAATCTGCCTCTCAGGCCCATTAGATGTTTCTCTCCTGACCAGAGTGACTGATATAAAAAACATTTACCCGCCAAGAGAACATTGGGCAGATTTTCAAGGGGACCTTTGAGCTGGGTTCATTCCACTCAAAATCAGCAAAAATAACAAAACAAAATGGGTTATTGTGGCTTTACATTTTCCTTCCTTTCTTCATAATTCCCTCTGCCGCTTACTTCTTAAAGAGACAGTACTACTTTTAACAGTCCCAATAAATAATCTTTTACTCACCTTCAATCTTTTTTCCATTTTGAGATGTCTGATTTGGCAGAGCACGAGACTCTTAACCCCAGGGTTGTGGGTTTGAGCCCCACGTTGGGCAAAAAAATTCCTGCACTGCAGGGGGTGGGACTAGATGGCCCTCAAGACCCCTGACAACTCTGCGATTCTACGAAACCGTCCTCTTCCCACAATACCTTATGCAGCTGTGAAAATACATGCATCACTGGATTAATAAAGGACTGAAAAATGAACCCCTTCACCCACATCAGGCAGGATAGCTCCTTGCTCTGGAGACCTTAGACAGGAAGAGAATGTAAAAGAAATTGAACAAGGCGTCAGCTTCAAATATCCTCTGCAAATACAGCCTCGCTATCTCTACACTTTGTAAGAAATAAACCTCACTGCATTGAGTGGGGCTTCTGCCCTGTTATAAATGTGTTTAGGGTTGATGCATTGACGTTCCTTATTTACAAGCTAGATTCTGTATATTGGGGGCATCAAATGGGGTGTTCTCTGGATAGTGCTGGACTCTTAATCTAAGGGTCACCAGACTGAGCACCACGTTGGGCAAAAGATTCCTGCATTGCAGAGATCTGGACTAGATGACCCTTGTGGTCCCTTCCAACTCTGCAATTCCATGATTTTAAGTTGGTTGCCATCTCTGCCTCCAGTGGCAGTGAGTTCCATAGTTGAATTATGCGCTGCACAATGAGGGACTTCCGGTCTCTTGCTGTGGGAAATGGCTGCCTCCCACACGAACCAGCCGTGCTAGTAATTCAGGGCTGGTATGGGGCTAATTAGCCCTGGCAGACTCCCCAGGGTGGGGGAGGACCGTCTCACAGACCCGCGGATCGCCAGTGATCTGTTCTTCCTGATGTTTCATCAGAATCTCCTTTTATGTAACTTGAAGCCATTGTTTTGTGTCCTACCCTCCAGAGCGGGAGAAAACAAGCTTGTTCCATCTTCCATGTGACAGCCCTTCAAATACAGTATTTGAAGATGGCTATCCTATCTCCCCTCACTCTCCTCTTTTCAAGGCTAAACATACAAAGTTCCTTCAAGCACTCCTCATAAGGCTTGGTTTCCAGACCCTTGATCATCTTGATGGCTTCCTCTGCACACGTTCCAGTTTGTCAACATCCTTCTTAAATTGTGGTGCCCAGAATTGGACGCAGTATTCCAAATGTGGTCTGACTAAGGCAGAATAGAGTGGGACTATTACTTCCCTTGATCTGGACACTATACTTCTGTTGATGCACCCTAGGACAGAATTAACTTTTTTTGTTGCCACATCACACTGTTGACTCATGTTCAGCTTGTGGTCCACCAAGACCCCCAGATCCGTTTCACATGTACATCTAGTAAGCCAGGTGTCTCCCATCCTATATGCCTCTTGCTTGTAGGATAGAAGACACAGAGGGACATGTGCAGAAAGCAGCCCATTCTGATTTAATTTGGATAGAGATGTTACCTAGCTAAAATTTCAGAAACCAAAGCAGGATCAGCAGTTGTGTTGTCCAATATACTGCTAAATAAATAGGAGCAAACCCATCTCCTGTGCTCTTCTCCCAACGGAAACTAGGCCTGAAATCCTTTACTCACTCACGTAGGGGTAAACCCGATTGAATTGGGGCTTACTGCTAAAAAAATGTAGTATGAACACCAACAATTGGGAAACCCCGGCCTGCGAGCGCTCCAATTGGAGAACAGCCTTTACCAAAAGTGACATGGGCTTTGAAGACGCTCGAACTCAGGACGAAAGGGAGAAATGTGCTAAGAGGAAGGCATGCTTGGCAAACCCTCACCATGATCAACTCCCATCCATAAACCTTTGTCCCCACTGTGGAAGGATGTGTGGATCCAGAATTGGCCTCCATTCATTTATGGACTCACTGCTAAAACCCTGTTTTGGAAGACAATGTTACTTGACGATGAGGGATCGCCAAAGAAGACGACTTCTGAGTACACATATACAGTGTTGGCGTGTAAACTATTGTGCAACCACTAATCCCATCCTTTATGAGGAAATAAGCAGTGCTTAACAATGCTTAATATTTATGTAACACATTTTAAAGGATTGCTCATATGCTCTACACAAAGCTCATATTACACCAATGCCTTTACATATTAGGGGAAATAAAATGTCAGAAAACAGCTTGCCAGCTTTCAAGGTCTACAGAACGCTTCATCAGGTTAGATGGTAAACACAAATTGTGTGTGTGTGTGTGTGTGTGTGTGTGAGAGAGAGAGAGAGAGAGAGAGAGAGAGAGAGAGAGAGAGAGAGAGGAAATCCAGATGGGGGAAGGAAATGGCTGAGGTTTGTGTTTGTGTGGCCAGCATTGAACTGAGGCTGTGAGGAATCTAGTCAACGTTTATATTAACAAAACTAAGGATTCGTTTTAGGCAGTTTGCTAGGTAAAAGAAGAAACCTAGTCCATTGGCTAGTCTCTTTCCTAGGAGTTTGAAGGAATGTTCAGTCAGAGGATACAGTTCAACTTTCAGGGATGATCAAATTTATTATTTTAACTAACATGCAACAGTTTTATTTCCAGCATACTGCACACATATTTGGGGAGGGGTGTTTGTGTGAGGTCGGGTTCTGCTAAGTAGAGTTCGCTGTCAATGTGACATCTCGAAGAGGGCCTCCCCATCCCAAAATTTGAACCCGTGTCCACTATGCTACACAAGCTTAGCAAGTCCTCCTTCATTGGCCTTGATCGCTCCACAGAAGGAGAGGTTTGCACAGAGCCCTTGACGTTTAGAGAAAACGCTGCATGCAGGAGGCTTTGCTATAACACACACACACAAATGCCACATCTAACAGCATTGGGAGGAAGAGAGACAGGATCGCCAGATGATGGAAGCATACCTCCACGTCAGCTGCCCGATAAATGGGGGGAAAGGCACCTATATCAGCCACCGCTGAGAGCAGCTCTTTGCACCTCTCCCCTGTTCAGAATGGAAGGGAAGGTGGGCATCCAGTCCTGGCATCCAATGGAACTTGGGCACATTGAAAGGGGGTGTGTTCACTGCAGGAGAGGCGGAGCCAGTACAAACAGGAACTGAGTGGGAAGAGCAAAGAGTCTTTTGTGCATTGTGGATTTTTGAGGGGATATTTACAGAGACCTTTTGCAGGCATCACAGGAGGTCCCAGTGGGTATACCAGCACCCTCAGGCTGCCACATCAGCAACCCCCGACTTAAATGAACATTTCTTAAATGAATATCGCTTTTTGGAATATGGCAACCCTACTATATCATGTCCGCAGTGTGCGAATCCACCCGTGTCTGAGGAGGCTGCATTTTCCCCGCCAGCTCTCCTTTCATCCGGAGCATGTAGAGTTTCTCCCCTGTGTGGAGTCTCTGATGAGCAATGAGGCTCTGGCTCCGGTTGAAGGTCTTCCCGCAGTCCGAGCAGATGTACAGCTTCTCTCCCGCGTGCGTCTTCTGGTGCGTGATCAGGCTCTGGCTCCGGTTGAAGGTGCTCCCGCAGTCCAAGCACTTGTACGGCTTCTCTCCCGTGTGGATTCTCCGATGAGTGATGAGGTTCTGGCTCCGGTTGAAGCTGCTCCCGCAGTCGGAGCACTTGTACGGCTTCTCCCCGGTGTGGATGCTCCAGTGCCTCGTGAGGTTCTGGCTCCAGCGGAAGGTCTTCCCGCACTTGGAGCACTTGTACTGCTTTTCGCTCATGTGGGTTCTCTGATGTGTGGTGAGGCTGCTCCTCCAGCTGAAGCTCCGCCCGCAATCTAAGCAGGTGTACGGCTTCTCGCCCGTGTGGCTTCTCCAGTGTCTTTTGAGGCTTGACTTGAGACGGAAGGCTTTCCCGCAGGCGGAGCAGGTATAAGGCTCGTCTCCTAAGAGCGCATCGTGGCCTGTGGCATCACTCGAGCTTTCTTCACACACGGGCACGTCCCTGCTCTCTCCTGTGGGGATTCTCAGTTGACCTCCAATACCACCTGCCTGACAAAGAACAGAGTTCTCTCTCCGCCTCTGCGTTGGTTTTTCTTTCCGCTTGTTTGATCCACGTTGATCTCCTGAGCTTTTCTTCAGCTTTCGAAGCTCAGCTTCCTCCAAATGCACCCCATTCATGTGTTCGTCATCTGCTGAAATAGAGAGATAAATAAGGGAGAACAATTTACTTACAATTTAGGTACAGTATCTAAGAACACCAGAGCCCACTGAATCAGGCCAGAAGCCCACCTGGTTCAACATCCTATTCCTACAGTGGCCAACAAGATGCCTCTGGGTATTCCACACAACCTTTGCGCAACAGCCACACTCTCCCCACTTGTGATCCTAAGCAACTGATATTCTGAGGCATGTTGCCTCCAACAGTAGGACACAGCTAGTTCTCCTCCATGAATTTGTCTAATCTGCTTTTAAATCCATCCAAGTTGGTGGCTGTCACTGCCTCATGTTGGAAGCCAATGCCATAGTTTAATTATGTGCTGTGAGAATGACGTTTTTTGGTCTGTCCTGAAACTTCTAACATTCAGCTTTCTTAGATGTCTCTGAGCTGTAGTGTTATGAGAGAGAGAGAGAGAGAGAGAGAGAGAGAGAGGAAAAACCTTTTTTCTACCCACTTTCTCCTCACCATGTGTAATTTTATACAGTCAAACCTCGGATCCTGAATGCCTCCGTTTGGAACGTTTCGGCTCGCGAACGTCGAAAACCCAGAAGTAAATGCTCTGGTTTTTGAATGTTTTTCGGAAGCTGAATGTCCGACGCGGCTTCTGCTTGAGCGCAGGAAGTTCCTGCAACCAATCAGAAGCTACGCCTCGGTTGTCAAACATTTTGGAAGCTGAACGGGCTTCCGGAACAGATTACGTTCGACAACCGAGGTTTGACTGAACAACTATATCATGTCTCCTCTTATTTGTCTTTTCTCTTAAAGTAAAAAACCCCCAGATAATAAAATCACAGAATTGTAGAGTTGAAGGGACCACGAGGGTCATCTAGTCCACCCCCCTGCAACACAGGAATCTTTTGTCCAACGTGGGGCTCAAACCCATAATAATAATAATAATAATAATAATAATAATAATAATAATAATAATAATAATATCTTTATTGTCATGATCTTGTGATTCGCTAGTTTACCGACTGAGCTATCAAGTTGTTGCAATCTTTCCCCATGATCTTTGCTCCATTGCCTTGACTCATTTTGGTTGCCCTTTTCTGAACTGTCGCCAACTCCACAATATCCCTTTTAGGGTGAGGCAACCAGAACCGGACACAAGATTCTAAGTGCAGTCACTTTAGACATTCCCCCCGAGTAGGAACCCCCAAATTAAAGCCCTGCCAGGCTCTTTGTAGTAAGCAATGGATGGTAACAACAGGTCCTTACTTGGGGAGCTGGAATCCCTTTCATCCTCCTGCTTGATCTCCCGGTGGGACTGGCTCTGTGAGGTTTCCAACAAAGCCTGTTCATCGCCAGGGAAGCTGACTGTGATCACGTGAAAGTGCTCCTGAAACAGCAAACAAGGAATTATTAAATTTGTATAACTCTCTGCCATTGTGCATTCCTGGTCTGGGAAGCGGCCAACATACGACAGTAACAACTCAAAAGCATTTTGAAGCAGTAGGGGCTGCGTTAGGGCTGCCTGTGAGCTACTGAGCCCAATTCATGGGTTTAGTTGAAAGCCCAAAATGGTTTGGGACCTAAGGGAGGGAGTCCCACAATATCAACCTTCCTGGGTCCTACAATCAGCAAGGAAGGCCCCATTGGCAGTGCCGCCTCTGGCTGCCACCCGGTTCGCATTGACCCATGACAGGGCCTTCTCAGTGGTGGTTCTCCATCTGTGGAACGTGCTCCCTGGTGAAGTGCCTCCGTCTCCCTCATTATTAACCTTCAGGAGCAATTTAAAGGAAGTTTAAGGAAGTTAAACTTGCTTTAAGTTTAAGGAGGCCCGTTTCTCAGCTGATCAAGGCAATTTGAGATGGCGATACGTCGCAGCTTCCCGAATGCTGCCAACACAGTGCAGGCAGGCAGGCAGACAACAGTGAGGCAGACGCTGTGCTCGCAGTGGCCGGGGAGCCGCGATATATCCCCAGTTCAAAAAGTCTGAAACCGGTATCGCGGTTTGACCATCATACCGGTTAACTGCAATGTCGCCCAGCTCGAGCTACTACCGGAAAGGCTTCTGGCCTAGAGAACCAAAGGTTCCCAGGCTACTACGAGAAAGGTCTTAGGCCTAGAAAGCAAAAGGCTCCAATGCCAGGACAGGCAGTGCCCTTTTGCCCATTTCCAACTTCTCTCCTTTGCCTTTCACCTGTTCTTCCTCTTTCTTAGCATCTTGCTGCCTCAGCAGGAAATCTTCTGCCAGGTCTACCGCCTGGGAACAGGTCTCCGGGCCATGTTCCTTCACCCAGCTCTCCATTTCCTGAGGGAGGACGGCCAGGAACTGCTCCAGGATCACCAGCTCCAGGATCTGCTCCTTGGTGTTCCTCTCCGGCTTCAGCCACCGATGACAAAGATCCCGTAGCTGGCTGCAAACCTCTCGGGGACCCTCGGTCTCCCGGTACCTGAGCTGCCTAAAGTGTTGGCAGGGCACATCTGAGCTGATGGCGGCCTCCTCGTTCAGGATATCATGTCTTTCTCTCTTGTGGCCTCCTCCTTGCACCATGGAGTCCAGCCTGTCACAGGCCTGTTGACTTGGTTTCTGAGCACATGGCAGGATTTGGGCCAATTGCTTTGCTGCAACTACTTTAGCATCAACGGTTTCTGGCAGCGGTGGGATTCCCTGTCTGGAGCAAGGGGCCTGGTTTGTCTTCACGAACTCCTGTAACTGAGCTTCATATTGGTGGGACCAGAGACCCACATCTGGCTCTGCTTTAACAGATAGGGCTGTCCACTGATGCTGAAGAGCTTCTCCCATTTCCTCAGATCCTGGCTGGGGGGCAGCTGCCGGCTCATCCTGGGTCTCCCTTTTAAGTCCCATCTGCGCATCCTGAAACTGGAGACCAAAGGCTGATGAGGATTCATAATCCGTAGTCATTTTATTCTGACGGGGGAAGAGCCGAGCTGAAGTCAACCTTCAAATCTCACAGCAAGAGGCAAGAGAAACGCATAACTTGTGCCTGAATCAAGAGTCTCCAGAGATACTTTCTTGGAAGTCCGTAACTGGAAGCCCTTTCACCTGAGGGAGAAAGAACAAAGATAAACAGGAGTTAGACAGTATATTTGCAGGGATGGTGAACCTGTGGCCCTTGAGAAGCTGCTAGACCACGACTGCCACCATCCCTGATCATCTGCTGTAAAGTATTGTTAAAGATAAAATGACTGAGCGTATAGAAGGCCAAGTCTTGCTGAAGCAGAACCAGCATGGCTTCTACAAGAAGTCCTGACTTGTGAACCTATTATAGTTCTTTGAGAATGTCAGCAAGCACACTTAGGCTTTCAAAAAGCTTTTACCAAAGCAACTCACCTAAGACTCCTAAGTAAGCTTAGCATAATAATAATATTATTACTAATGGATGGCTCCCTATGCAGGATCTTGAAGCCATTTCACAATACTGTACTATATACATATAGATCAGGGGTGTCAAACTCAAATTCATCGGGGGCCGCATCAGCAGTTTGGTCACCCTCAAAGGGCCGGTTGTATCTGTCTTTATTATCATAAATATTATTGTCACTGCATTCAATTATTACTGTTTTTTATAATGTAATAATGTAAGTAATAACTAGCTCTGAAAGCAGAAACATAGTCAGAATAATGGCAAGTAGATATTCAAAGGAAGGAAAGAAAGAAAGAAAGGGTGAGAGAGAGAAGGAAGGAAGGTGAGAGAGAGAGAGAAGGAAGGAAGGAAGGAAAGAAAGAAAGAAAGAGAAAGAAAGAGTGAGAGAGAGAAGGAAGGAAGGAAGGAAGGAAGGAAGGAAGGAAGGAAGGAAATAAAGGAGTGTGAGAGAGAGAAGCCAAAACCTAAGAAAGAAACTAACGCACAATATTGGAAGGGAGGGGGGCAGTGATGAGGAATGGGCATGGGGAGGTGGAGGGAATTTATCCACAGGCTGCACCCTGGCTCCCCAGGGGGGCGGGGGGACCTTCAATCCTAGAGTGATCTGAAGATGGAGAGGGAAATGGGGTTTGGGGCAATCATTGCAACGTTGCATTAAGAAAAAAATTATAATCTATTTACAGGGAGAATAGTGAAAGGAAGCCACTGAGGGAGAGGGATGGGGAAGAAGAGATGTATTTACAGCAGGAGAGGGAAAGGGCATGGAATTAAACCTTGTCTTCTCCTTCCCTCCCCTCCCACCCACTTTGAGAAAACATCCCCCCTCATCCACCCACATCATTGATTTGCAGTGCTGGGGAGCAGACGCGGCTGAAACAAAAGCCTTCCTTTTCCTTCTCTCTCTCGAGAGAAGGAAAAGGAAGGCTTTTGGGATCGCGCGCAGCGCGGGGTGGTGGTGGAGGAACTAGCAGCAGCCCCGCTAGTTCCTCCACCACCACCCTGCGCTGTGCACGATCCCAAAAGCCTTCCTTTTCCTTCTCTCTCTCTCCTCGAGAGAGAAGGAAAAGGAAGGCTTTTGTTTCAGCCGCGTCTGCTCCCCAGCACTGCAAATCAATGATGTGGGTGGATGAGGGGGGATGTTTTCTCAAAGCGTTTTCTCGAGGAGATGTTTTCTCGAGGAGAGAGAGAGAGAAGGAAAAGGAAGGCTTTTGGGATCGCGCGCAGCGCGGGGTGGTGGTGGAGGAACTAGCGGGGCTGCTGCTAGTTCCTCCACCAAACCCCACGAACTTCGAAGCCTGCGGCATGCACTCCTCGGAGTTGCTCGACGGCTCCATGGCAGTGCGGCGCCCCTCGTTGGAAAGGGGAGACGTCGGTTTCGCTTCCCAACGCGGCTCTTCTTCTCTTCGCTGCAGCCTCCTGCCAAGCGCGGCCTCCGCAAGGCAAGGGCGGGCAGGGAAGGCGGCCCACGGGGCAGCGGCGGGCTGGGCAGAGCGTCTTGGCCGGTAATCGCCGCTGCCTCTTTAAGGGCAGCCGGAGGAAGAGGGCCGGCCGGGGCGCTTTCGAATAAGGAATCGAGGCGGGCAGGGGCGGCGCAGCAGAGCCGGGCTGGGCGGCACTGCCATGCCTCGCGCGGCGGTGGCAACCATCCCCACAAGCCCGCTTCCCAAAATATGCCAAAAGCAGGGATATCGGCGCGCAGGGATCGGTGGTGGGGGCAGCTAGGGGCGGGGGCAGCTGCCTTCTAGGGGGGGCACTTGCCCCCTGCCCCCCACTGGGCACGTCCATGCGCCTTTGCGCTTGCCTTCTCGGGGATGCTGGAGCCCCGGGCTGCGCGGTGGAGGCGAAAGGAGGAGGATGTTGCTGCTGCCTCGTAAGCAGGAAGGCGGAAGAAAGTGCCGCGCTCGCTCCGCAGAGCAGGAGCAGGAGCAGGCGGCGGGAGGACAACGACAATGACCCCACCGCTGCGAGGGGGCGATCCCAATGAGGGAGTTTTGCAGCTGAGGAGACTCGTGAGGCGAGGCAAGAGGCGCACTCCGCCTCCTCCTGCCGCTGCTGCGCACGCTCTTCCTCCTCTCTCTTTCCCTCACACCCATTCACTCGCGCGGGGGGGGGCGCCGGTCACGGCCAGGGGGCGCCCCCTAATCCCCCCCTCAGAAGCCACATTAAGCACGCACATCTCCGGGCTCCCAGCCGCGAGCCCGCCAACCGGCAGGAAGTGCCGCCGATTTCACTCCCTTCACACACACACACACACACACACACACACACTCGCGCTCTCTTTTCTTTCTGTTGTGACAGGGCCGGGGCTTGTGTGTTTTGACAGGCGGAGGCTGACGGGCAGCAGCCCCGACCACTCCGCCGAGGGGAAGCGCTCTGCTCGGCCAATCGCCGCGCGGAGGGGGCGGGGCCGGGAAGGCCCAGAGCGAGCGGAACACGCTCCCCCTCCATTTTGGCGCCCCCGCCCGCGGTTTTTGGACAAACCTGCTCGCTCCGTCGCTGGTTCGGGCGGCGGCGGGCGGCGGCGGGCAGGCTGGCCAGCGCCCCTAAATGGACGCTCCGGCCCTGGCTACACGGGCCACATGACGAGGTCTGGCGGGCCGGATTCGGCCCGCGGGCCTTGTGTTTGACACCCGTGATATAGATATACAGTGGTACCTCAGGTTACATACGCTTCAGGTTACAGACTCTGCTAACCCAGAAATATTACCTCGTGTTAAGAATTTTGCTTCAGGATGAGAACAGAAATCGGGCAGCAGCAGCGCGGCGGCAGGGGGAGGCGCCATTAGCTAAAGTGGTGCTTCAGGTTAAGAACGTTTTCAGGTTAAGAACGTTTTCAGGTTAAGAACGGACCTCCGGAACAAATTAAGTATGTAACCAGAGGTACCACTGTATTGTGCTTGGGCTATTTCTCCCTCATGCACACATATTTATAAGTTAAAATGATTGCTGCCTATGAACAATTGCATATCCAAAAACAATAAAAAAAACCTTACATATATAAAAGTGGATTTTAAATCCAACACAGGCACAGACTGGGATGATGACGACGACAATGATGATGATGATAATAATAATAATAATAATAATAATAATAATAATAATGTTATTATTTGTACCTCACCCATCTGATTGGGTTGCCCCAGCCACTCTGGGTGGCTTCCAACATATATAAAAACATAATAAAACATGACGTATGAGAGTTTCACTTGTGTATTACAAACTGGACAAGTGGCAGGAAGCAGACAGTAGGAATAAATGGACAGTTCTCAAAATGGGAAGATGTAGAAAGTGGAACACACACAACACACACCGCCCCGCAAGGATCAGTACTGGCCTGATCCAGCAGGGTTCTTATGTTCTCAAGTGTGCAATTAGCCTGCAAGCCTGCAGTCCTCACATGCAATCTAAATGCCTCTTTTGGGGATCTTTTGACACTGAGACTTGGGATGCGCTTCAGAATTCGACACCTCACAAAGCAATGGTAAAGTTGTTATATCAAAAATGGGAATTAACACATTCCTTAAGGATGATTAGCAAAGTTAATAAAAATGATGGAACAGAAGGAAGAGTAAAAAACTACTCTTTTAATGTATTTTTAATCTCTTGTTGGAAGCCACCCAAGTGGCTGGGGAAACCCAGCCAGATGGGCAGGGTATAAGTAATAAAGTATTACTATTATTATATTATTATTATTATTATTATTATTATACTCGAAACATGTATCTGAAAACACACTGGAATTAAAGCAGTATGCAAAGAGGATGGTCAAGGAAAGAGGGGGGTGGGGGACTGGCTGAAGGGGAGATGAAGGTGTTACTTGCTATTGGAAGAGAAGGGAAGATTGCCAGAAGCGGCCTGGGTAGTGATTGGGGGGGTGGAGAGGTTGGCAAATTTTTAGGTAACATTCAGAAGGGAGCAATTGGAAGAAAGAGGCCTCCCCCAAGAAAGAGAGGACCAGATTGGGCTGGAAACAGAAAATATGGGAAGAAGGAAGAGTGACGCTGATGGTCTTACTGGGGAAGATAATTGGCAAAGAGATGGTAAACACTTCATTTATGCATAAGGAAACTGATGTTGCAGCAGAGCTGCATCTTAAAGGTAAAGGTAAAGGGACCCCTGACCATCAGGTCCAGTCGTGGATGACTGGGGTTGCGGCGCTCATCTCGCTTTACTGGCCGAGGGAGCCGGCGTTTGTCTGCAGACAGCTTCCAGGTCATGTGGCCAGCATGACTAAGCCGCTTCTGGCGAACCAGAGCAGCGCACGGAAACGCCGTTTACCTTCCCACCAGAGCAGTACCTATTTATCTACTTGCACTTTGACGTGCTTTCGAACTGCTAGGTGGGCAGGAGCTGGGACCGAGCAACAGGAGCTCACCCCGTCGCAGGGATTCGAACCGCCAACCTTCTGATCAGCAAGCCCTAGACTCTGTGGTTTAACCCACAGCGCCACCTGGGTCCCTTACATCTTACTGCTACTTTAAAAAATGGCATTGTCTAGGGGAGGGGAATGTCTGTGCCACACTAGCGGTGGGGAGCCTCCTTTTACAGCAGCAGTCTATCCCCAAATATTAGGTGCCGGAGGTTAAACAAGGGTATAAGATCCGTTTTTATAAGAACCTAAGAAGAGCCCGCTGCATCAGGCCGTTGGCCCACCTAGTCCAGCATCCTGCTCTCACAATGGCCATCCAGAGGCCCCATTGGGAAACCCGCAAGCCGGATTCAAGCACAAGACCACTTATCCCCTCCTGCGGCTTCCGGCACCTGGCATCCAGAAACACTGCTGCTTCCAAATGTGGCAGGGCAGAAGAGAGCCCTCAACAGGTCGCCCTCTCCTCCACGAAAGCCACCTAGGTTGGTGCTCATCACTGACTCCTGTGGGAGGGAGTTCCGAAGTTTAACGATGTGCTGCAGTTAGGAAGTCCTTCCTTTTAACTTCCCTTCCAGTGCCAGGAGACAAATGGACTGCAGAAGGACCTCTGGCCTGCTCTGCGTGCCTTTCCCACGTGCATTGCTAGGTTTGCTCCCTTAAGGGAGAGGATCTAGGGGAGAAAGGGGGTGCTTCCCCCCTGCACCCCCACCCTAGCCCCCCACCACCTCCTGCCTCTCCTCTGCACCCTGCACCTTTCCAACACCCTCCACCCACCCAAGGTCCCTTTATTATTGAACTTGGTGTCAGCTGCTCACCCCGCTCAAAGCGGCAAAGGAGCCATTCTGCCCCCTCCAGCGAGGAAGATGAGTCCATTACTGACCTCCCCTTCCGCCCGCCCCCACCAGCTTTATTGAGCCTGTCTAGGAATCGGATTCTTTGGATTTAACCATTATAGACCCACTTGCAATTCCCTCCTTCTCCCCCCCCCCGCAAGTAGTGCCTCCCGGGCCGAATTTCAGGGAAACCCCCACCCCCCCCATCATCTTTTCACGCAGCAGGGCTGGCTTGCTACATTTGTAAGTAAGTGAAGAAAGAATGGATATCTAATGGGAGGGTGCATAAGAACATCGAGTCCCCGAGTCTAAAATTCCCAAACTGCACCCCTGCAGTGGTTTAAATATTTATTATTATTATTATTATTATTATAAAAAGCAAAACGCATGCAACTTTTTTTGACAGAGGGGGTTTGGCCTTTCTTTATCCGAGGCTCCCATGACACTGTCAGCTGCATAGTAGGCAGACAGATTTTTTAAAAAAAGAAGAAATAAATAAATACAGAAAACATAAGAACCTCACATTTTATTGATGGGTGTTATTAAAAACTTTGCAGATTAGTTACATATAATATTTCTTTTTTAAAAAAAAATTTATTTACACTTTTCAAATTTATACATTCCATTAGTTTTACAATCAATTTATCATTTCAAAATTTGACTTCCCCCTCTTTCTGCGGTTCCTTAAATTTATTTTTAATATCTTCTGCATATTCAAATTCATTTAACTTGCTCATTTAATTATCTACTGTAAGTATATACTCTTATAAAACTGCAGGTTATTACAATACTCTTGCTAATGTTCTTATCTGTTTACAATTTATCTGTAAATATTCAATAAACCATTTCCATTCTTTGATTAAAAAAGTTTGTTATCTTGGTTTGTTATTCTTCTGGTAAGTTTTGCCATTTCTGCATATTTCATAAGTTTTTGTATCCATTACTGGGATGCATATAATATTTCTACAGTCGTTGCCAAGAAAAAGTAAAATACAATACAATAAAATGGAGAATAAAGGGAAATATATCTAGCTATTTAATTACAGGTAGGTAGCCCTGTTGGTCTGCCATAGTCAAAACAAAATAAAAAAATAAAAGAATTCCTTCCAGTAGCACCTTAAAGGTAAAGGTAAAGGGACCCCTGACCATTAGGTCCAGTCGTGACAGACTCTGGAGTTGCGCGCTCATCTCGCTTTATTGGCCGAGAGCCGGTGTACAGCTTCCGGGTCATGTGGCCAGCATGACAAAGCCGCTTCTGGCGAACCAGAGCAGCGCACGGAAACACCGTTTACCTTCCCGCCGGAGCGGTACCTATTTATCTACTTGCACTTTGACATGCTTTCGAACTGCTAGGTTGGCAGGAGCTGGGGCGGGGATTCCAACTGCCGACCTTCTGATCGGCAAGCCCTAGGCTCTTAGTTGGACCCACAGCGCCACCTGGGTCCAACTAAGTTTGTTCTTGGTATGAGGTTCCGTGTGCATGCACACTTCTTCAGATACTCATAAAAAAGCTCATACCAAGAACAAACTTAGTTGGTCTCTAAGGTGCTACTGGAAGGAATTTTTTTATTTTTTATTTTGTTTTAGCTATTTAATGTGATATTTTGTCCGTATTATTGTGATAGTTTTCCTTTAATTGAATCTTGCTAGTTTCCCAAGAAGCCTGGGGCAGCAGCAGTCCCCTCTCTGCCTTCCTGCCTCCCCCATCTCTCTCCCTCTTCACACACACACAATTTATCTTCACAACAACCCTGAAATGTTGGTTAGACTTTAAGGTAACGGCTGGCCCAAGCTTATGCAGTCAGCATCATGGCTGAGTGGGAATTTGTTATGGGCCTCTCAAGTTCCTAAATGCTGGGAAATTGCAAGGATATCCAATGAAGCTGAATGTTGGAAGATTCAGGGGCAGATAAAAGAAAATACTTCTTTATGCAGCTCATTGTCAAACTATGGAACTCCCTGCCACAGGAGGCAGCGACAGTCACCAACTTGGATGGCTTTGAAAGAAGATGAGACAAATTCACGGAGGAGAGGCCTATCGATGGTTACTAGCCATGAAAGCTATGCTCTTGGGTCTCCAGCTGTTTTTGAACTACAGTTCCCATCAGCCCCACCACTGGGTCCTGCTAGCTAAGGATGATGGGAGTTGTAGTCAAAAAAAACCCACGTCTGGGAAACACCAGCCTACAAGGTTGGAAACACCAATGCTTCTGAATGCCTGTTGCTGCAAACCACAGGAAGGGAAAGTGCTTGAGTCCTGCTTGTTGGTTTCCCAGGTCAGCCAGTTTGAGAACAGGATGCTGGACTAGATGAACTATTGGCCTGATCCAGAGGCTCTTCTTATGTTCATATGTAGAGCAGCTGAAGATAATGACCTTGACAAGGCCCCATCTGCACCAAACATTTAAAGCGGTATCATACCACTTTAAACAACCCAGCTTCCTCCAAAGAAAGAAGGGAAGAGAAAGAAAAGTGCACACATGGCCGGAAGATTCCTCTGGTGTTTTAATTCCCCCATGCGCTCTCCATTTCCTGTCCTCTCTAGGACTCTCTAACTCAGGCCCTTTAACCCCTTGGGTACCACAGCTGAGTTGTTGGTGGGGCTGCATTGCCCTGGGCAGAGCGGGGCAGGGGACCTTCCAACATGGGTAGAACTTGTGCGTGGGACAGATGAGGTTCCCAGCTTTTCAGAGCCTGCGTCATGGCAGGCAGGAATATGAAGGGTCCGGTGGGCCCTCTGAGCATATGCAAAGTGCATTCATTGCCCTTGGGGAGGTGCCGTGCGGCTCAGTAAAAGAGCACGCGGTTTACATGCAGGAGGTCCAGAGTTCAAGCCCTTCCAATATGTAATTGCTGCATTTGCAGGGGGTTGGACTAGATGACCCTCGGGATCCCTCCCAGCTCTGTGGGGATTAGCACATCTGAGTTCATTCCCTCCAACATTCCTCTGATGAAAATGGGGACATCCGACTATTGATTCCATATCGTCCAATATTTCTCTTGATAAAATGTGTGTTTTATAAGATCGTGAGGCTAAAGGTGTGTCTCTGGTTGGTTGGTTGGTTGGTTGGTGTTTTTTTTACAGGCACACGAAGGGTTACATTGTGAGTGCTTTGGTTCCTAGAGAGACTGAGGAGTTGGGGGGTGAAGGGGAAATAAATTAGGGCTGCCCACTTCCTGTTCTGGATGCTCCCCCCCCCCTCCAGCCCCTCTGTTGCAGGATACAGCCAGACCAGAAAGAGGACAGCTAGGTGCCTCTGTGGGGCTGAAGCAGATCCCGCGCAGTGGGGCAGGATGTGCTGTGAGTTGCATGAGGAGGGGGAAAGAGGTGTTTCTAAATGTGAAAGTGGTGCAGAGCAGATGCAAACCATTGCCCTCTGCCACTTCGGTTCACTTTTGACCTAGATCTCTGATAAAACTGATTTTCGTATGTTTCCCTGTACATATGCACCACCTCTGTCTACAATTACAGGGTACCTTCTCCCTCTCCTTCTCCTTCTGCTAAAGTATTTTATTTCTCCTTTATAAATGCTACGGTGTGCCATTGCATCTTTTTGGCGTTTTAGGATGGGAATGTCACTTTCGTGCAATTGGGGTGGGGGGCGGGAGAGGAAAAAGTGAAGAGGGAGTGGTTCGATAGAGGAATCTTGCAAAAGTGGGGAGGCTTTTAAGAAGAACGTCTCCCCCTTAATACACATTGAAGTTGTGCCGTAGAACATCCTGATAGATCGATATTTTTAACCAGCCACCAAGCATTGCAATTTGTGCACAAAGAACAGACACATATGAAGGCGGCTAAGCAGACAACG
The DNA here is from genome assembly GCA_034641385.1 of Darevskia mixta. Lineage (NCBI taxonomy): Eukaryota > Metazoa > Chordata > Lepidosauria > Squamata > Lacertidae > Darevskia > Darevskia mixta. Next base: position 1,135,251 of record JAWWNH010000176.1, on the reverse strand, counting down.
CTGCCCAATTTAAATTAAAAACCACACAAAATCAAAAGCTCATCGTTGTGACCCTTATTTCTAACAGCAACTCCTAGAAATTTTGCGGTTTTTGCTTATCTTGGTCCACAATGAGGGAAAAAGTCACACAATAATCAACCGGAAGTCCTAGTTGAGATAATGATGGGGTGGTAGGTTAACTCTTTACACAAAACTCTGTTTTGGGGTTTTGGTTTTTTTACTTAAAAGTTAAATTTGACTTGAGGTTGTTTGCTAAGGAGTGTCAGGGGTTTGAAACAGCAAAGGTGCCTTCAGGTAGGATTGTGAGTAAGCATAAAATTATGGAATGAACCAGGTGTTTAAGCAAATGGATTCAAAAGAAGAATAGGTATTACCAAGAGTCACTTACCTAATAATAACACTGGGAGTGTGATTTATTTTATTCATATCTATCTATCTATCTTCTTTTTGTGCCATATGGTTAGAGAAGAGAACTTGGTTTATTGCATTTGTATCTAACCTCTTCCTACAAGGAGCTAAAGGTGTGGCCAACATGGGCTCTCTTCCTCCTCATTTAATCCTCACAACGACCCTGCCAGGTAGGCCAGGCTGAGAGGCAATGAATGGCCCAAGGTCACTTAGTGGGTTTCGTGGCTGTGGGGTAATTTTAACTCTGGTCGCCCAGGTCCGAGCCTGATACTCGAACCACTAACAGCTCGCATCATCCCTGACCTCTGGAGGGCTGCATAGGTCAGTCACGCCGAGTTGGAGTGCTGGACTAGGAAGAGGGAGATGCGAGTTCAAGTCTCCACATGGCTGTAAAGCTCATTGAGCGACCTTTAGCCCCTCATGTTCTCTCTCAGCCTAAAGACTACTTAACTGGGTTGTTGAGAGGATAAAATGACAAAGGAGACAAGCATTGGTCCATCTATGGACTATGTTGTGCCATTGGTCCATCTAGCTCAGAACTGAAATGTTCTTCCCATGATGTTGCATCAGCTGCTAGATCCGGACAGCAGGCCCAGTTTAGCAAAGCGCTTTTAGCTGGTACCCTGGCATAAGGGCCTGAGGCTTTTCAAAGCTTGCCAATTATATTTGCTGTTGTGCATATAGAAAGAGAAAAGGTTCAGTCTAGCTGCACAAGCTCTGATCATGAAGAAAGGGACTGGAGGAAAGGGAAAAGTTGAAGGAGCACGCTCAGGAAAAAAGGCAAGGCCTTCTCGGTAGTGGCGCCTGCCCTGTAGAATGCCCTCCCATCAGATGTCAAGGAAATAAACAACTATCTGACTTTCAGAAGACACCTGAAGGGAACTCTGTTTAGGGAAGTTTTTAATGTTTGATGTTTTTCGCTTTATTATCATTATTATTAATATTCTGTTGGGAGCCGCCCAGAAATCCAGCCAGGGAAATCCAACCAGATGGGCGGGGTATAAATTGTTGTTGTTGTTGTTTGTTGATTTCATCATCATCATCATCATCATCATCAACATGGAACGCCAGCTTATACCGAGCCCTGCATGGAGATGCCAAAGATTGAACCCAGGATCATGCAAGGCAGATGCTCGGCCTGAAGGCTTAAAATACGGTTTCTCTTTTAGAATGACTCATCAGCCAAAACAGCTTGGTTTGGCTTATTTACTTTTGTCTTCTTCCTTCAGGGAAAAGAAGTTCCTTTGTGATGGCCTGGGATTCAGACTCAGATGCTGAACCTGAGGGATCCCAGCCTGCACAGGATTCCCCGTCTCCAGAACCAGCTGAGCCGGGGCTAGGCCTTGAGCTTGAAGGGTCCTCACCTGTGCTGGATCCTCAGGTGCAGGCATCTGATGAGTCTGCTCTGGCTCCTGATGGGGTGGAGGACCCATTGCCTGCAGGTGCTCCACTCCCAGGAAGCTGAGGTTGCCTCTGGGTCCGGTAACCCTCCAGCCTCTCCTGAGCTGCAGAGGCGAAGGGAACTGAGTTCCCGCAGGAGGAGTGCTTGCCTCCAGGCCAGAAGGAGAAGCGAGTCACCAGAGGATCGGGGCCGCCCTGTGCCTCGGGACAGATAAATGCCGGCCAGCCCCAGCCCCAAGTTGCACCACATCCTTTCTTACTTGCTGGAAATTTTGCTGAATCCAGCATAAAGTCACCATTTTACAGGAGTGACTTGCGGCACAGATCCTGCTGGTGGAACCTGGAGGAATCAGCCTGGCAGGTGAAAACATGAGATGCGCTTATTTTAAAGGAGGTGCGACTGATGGCAAGGTCCACCCTGGCATCACCTGTGGTACCTCCACAAAGGCACAAGTCTCTCACACAATGAATAAGGAGGAGTAAACTCTTTGTTTAGCTCTTTTTTAAGGAGAATGCTACAAATTTTCTGTTTGTTTGTTTTAGGCCTGCAGGTCTCGATGTGGCAACATTTCAGAACCCTCGTCCTTCCGGTGATGGGCTTTCCAGCTTAAAACAACACTTTCTACGCTCTCTGTGGACATTGCCTCCGGTGTTCAACGCCGTCGGACAAAATGGCTGCCGAGCTGAGGGCCGGCGGAGTGATGAGTCTCCCTTTGCAGAGCGTTCTAGAACACAAGGCGATCCCTGGCGCGAAACTGAGGGAGGAATCCCAAGCGGGGCTTCTGGAATCCGAAGGGGAACGGGTGGTCCCTCGCGTCATCCAGGTTGGGACCATCGGGGAGCTTCTGGGCTGGGTGCCCCCCCAAGAGTTGACGCAGGGGTCCGAGGAGGGCTTGGCGCAACGCTGGGAAACTCAGTGGCAGGAGGTCCTAAAGGCCGTGCAGCCGTTTCCCTCCGGGTGGGGAAGCCAACAGCCGGCAAAACCGTTGCTGTGGGGCTCTTGTGAGGCCGTGACAGTCGCTGGCCAGTGGCCCAGCGGAGATGGAGTCGCTCAGCTTCTGGTGGGCAATGGCAGAGGAGCTCCAGGAACCTTTAGCAATCCGGTCTCTGGAGAAAACAGGACGTCAGAGAAAGAGGCCGTGGGAAAGGACGACACTGGCACCGATGCGCGGGGCAGACATTTCGGGCAGTTTGGCTACCAGGAAGCCGAGGGACCCCGAGAGGTTTGCAAGAAGCTCCGGGAACTCTGCTGGCAGTGGCTGAAGCCAGAGAAGCACACCAAGGAGCAGATCCTGGAGCTGGTGATTCTGGAGCAGTTCCTGGCCATCCTGCCTCTGGAGATGCAGAGCTGGGTCAGGGCCCGTGGCCCTCAGGCCTGTTCCCAAGCGGTGGCCCTGGCCGAAGATTTCCTCAGACGCCAGCAACCAGAGGCCGAGGTAAAGGGGAGAAAGTTTTAAGATTTTATTTTAAATAATAATAATAATAATTTATTATTTATACCCCGCCCATCTGGCTGGGTTTCCCCAGCCACTCTGAGCGGCCTCCAACAGAACATTAAAATGCAGTAATCTATTAAACATTAAAAGCCTCCCTAAACAGGGCTGCCTTCAGATGTCTTCTAAAAGTCTGGTAGTTGTTTTTCTCTTTGACATCTGGTGGGAGGGCGTTCCACAGGGTGGGTGCCACTACCGAGAAGGCCCTCTGCCTGGTTCCCTGTAACTTACCGTAGCTTCTCGTAGTGAGGGAACCGCCAGAAGGCCCTCGGCGCTGGACCTCAGTGTCCGGGCAGAACGATGGGGGTGGAGACGCTCCTTCAGGTATCATTCATTCATTCATTCATTCATTTGAACGATGGGGGTGGAGACTCTCCAGGTATCATTTTTATTTGATTTTAGAAATATAAAATTATAACAATCCAAATGTAGATCTATATATAGAGATTACTCTGAATCTCAAGACTTCCCCCCACCCCTTCCATGGGTCCTATGGTCAACATTTACAACTGCATATTATTCCATAGTCTGTATTTTGTATCACTCCATATTGTCCATAATAATTGTTTCATTACAAGTGAGATTTAGTGGTCTCCTAAATAAGTTTTTTTTAAATCCCATTCTTTTAAAAAGTTTTTGTCCTCTTGGTTCCTGAGCTTCTCATTCCATCAGCTTAGTTTGCCATTCCTCTCTGGTAGGGACTCTTCTTTCCATCTCTGGGCTAGTAACATCTGTGCGGCAGTTGTATACATAAAAAGTCTTCTTTGGAATATCTGTACCTATAATTCCTAATAGAAAAGCTTCTGGTTTTTTAACAAAAGTTATTTTAAGCATTTTATTTTCATTTCATTATATATCATCTTCCAGAAAGCTTTTATTACCTTACACAACCACCACATATGATAAAAGGTACCTTCTTTTTCTTTACATTTCCAGCAGGTACTTGCACTAGTTCTATACACTTTTGCTAACTTAAAAGGTAAAGGGACCCCTGACCATTAGGTCCAGTCGTGACCGACTCTGGGGTTGCGGCGCTCATCTCGCATTATTGGCCGAGGGAGCTGGCGTACAGCTTCCAGGTCATGTGGCCAGCATGACTAAGCCGCTTCTGGCGAACCAGAGCAGCTCACGGAAACGCCGTTTACCTTCCCGCTGCAGCGGTACCTATTGATCTACTTGCACTTTGACATGCTTTCGAACTGCTAGTTCGGCAGCAGCAGGGTCCAAGCAACGGGAGCTCATCCCGTCGCAGGGATTCGAACCACCGACCTTCTGATCGGCAAGCCCTAGGGTCTGTGGTTTAACCTTCAGCGCCACCTGCTGGTCCTTTGCTAACTTACTAGGCGTCAAATACCACCGGCACATCATTTTCATACAATTTTCTTTCAGTGTACAGCATGCTGTAAATTTCAAATCCGTTTTCCATAAACTTTCCCAATCTGCCACCTGGATATTATGTCCCAAATCCTTTGCCCAGTGTATCATTACTGATTTGACCTGGTCGTCTTTTGATAAAGTTTTAAGATTTGATCTTCCTCAGGGTGAGCCTGAGGAGGGTCCACCCTCCTGACTCCGAGGCGTTGACTTGATGGGGGAATCCTCTCTGCTCTTTTAGGCGCCGGGGAGACACGAGGAGGAGGTGATTGTGGTCTCCCCTGAGGAGTGGTCGCCGTTGGAGGGCAGCCTGGGTCCCAACTCACTGGGTATGTATAATAAAAAAATATATAAATTTTTATTTGTACCCCGCCCTCCCCGGCTGGAGCCGGGTTCAGTGCGGCTAACCTCATAAAACTAACACAGTATACAAAGAACATAAGAAGATAAAAACAGGCAATCAATTAAAATACATCTTAAAATTAGTTCAGAACAAAGGAAGATCTGGACAGATGGCAGTCCACGGGTAAAATTGAGAGTGGTTAATATTCTCTAGGGCCAACTGTTACCACTTATAAAGGACCTGTGAGCAGGCTAGGGGGCCTCTTTAATGCTTGTTCTTATACAGAAAGCAAAGAATCAGACTGAACCCCTACCCAAAGGCCTGGCGGAACAGCTCCGTCTTGCAGACCCTGCGTAAAGATGTCAAATCCCGCAGGGACCTGGTCTCTTGTGAGAGAGCATTCCACCAGGCCGGGGCCACGGCCGAAAAGGCCCTGGCTCTGGTCGAGGCCAGTCTGATCTCCCTGGGGCCTGGGTGCTTCAGGGTGTTATTATTTGCAGACCTTAAGGTCCTCCGTGGGGCATGCCAGGAGAGGCGGTCCCATAGGTACGAGGGTCCTAGGCCGTATAGGGCAGGCATAGGCAACCTTGGCTCTTCAGATGTTTTGGGACTACAGCTCCCATCATCCCTAGCTAACAGGACAAGTGGTCAGGGATGATGGGAATTGTAGTTCCAAAACATCTGGAGGGCCAAGGTTGCCTATGCCTGGTATATAGGGCTTTAAAGGTTAAAACCAGCACCCTCTCTCTCCCCCCCCCCTATTTGGGGTCTCTGTGTGTGTGGATTTCTCCAAACCAGCTAAAACCTCCACCTCATGTGTGGGTTGTGCTGTTTAGGCTTCATAAAGATCCAGACAGAAAATGAGCTTTCGTAGTCAGATGCAGGGTATCAGTACAAGAGTCCACAGTGATGGAATAAATGGGGAGGGTTATTGCCTCCATACCCTACTGTGAATTCCCCAGAAACTTTGGCTGGTCTCTTAGAAACAGGATGCTGGACCGGGTGGGTCCTTGATGTGCTTCTGGACATGGGCGAATTATCGACTCTCAATCATTGCTGTTCTGCTTTAAACTGGACATAAAATAGCAGCTCAGCTTCCAGGCTTCAAATGCTCTGTAGCAGTGTTTCCCAACCGGTGTGCCGCGGCACAGGAGTGTGCCGCAAGCCACCGGCTCCTGTGCCGCGGGAAGACACCGGCTGCTGTGCTTCCGGGTCGGTCCGGGCTTCCCGCGCCGACCGCCGCCTTCGCGGGGCTGCCGGGCGCTTCGCCCGCTGCCTCTGCCGCCCCGGTCTTCCGGGTCGGTCCGGGCTTCCCGCGCCGACCGCCGCCTTCGCGGGGCTGCCGGGCGCTTCGCCCGCTGCCTCTGCCGCCCCGGTCGCGGTCGGGGACGGGCGGGAGGTGCCGGTGCCACCGGGCTCGCTCGGGGACGGGTGGAGGTGCTGCCGGGGGGCTGGGCGCTGGAGGGGGGGCGGGCGCCTGGCTCGCCGATCTCCCGCTCCATTTTCGCCCGCCTGGGTCCTTCCCCTCCCTCCCGCCAGGGCGCGCGGACACCCCGCCCCCCCGGGTCGGGGTGCATGTGGTGGTGGTGTGCCGCGAGATTTTTTTCGTGGGGCAGGTGTGCCGTTGCCCCGAGGAGGTTGGAAAACACTGCTCTGTAGACCGGTAGGCAGCCCCCAGCTCCGAATATTGGAGGGGGTGGATTTTCACTGGGACCTTGCGTGCGGAGAAAGGGGTTAAATACTCCTTCCTCTGCCCTCCCAGCCATGACTGCCCCCATCTGCGATATGGCGGGCAGGGATGGGGAGAAAAAGAAACAGCTATAAGGATATTGGTATTTGGAAAGGGAAGGGTTAAAGTGAAGTTTTAAGCCAGGGAAGTCTGCCTGGCGCCTTCATTATACACCTTTAGGCGCCAGGCAAAAACGTTCCTTTTTAACCAGGCCTTTGGTTGATCCAATTTACATCCTGTGCCCTTTTAAAATGTGTTTTTGTTTGGGAGGGAGGGGGGCTATTGGGTTGTTGTTTTCATTTTTATTAGGTATTTTGTGGTTTTATATCTTGATTTTATTCTGTGAACCGCCCTGAGACCCCAGGGTATAGGGCGGTATATAAATAATAATAATAATAATAATAATTATTATTATTATTATTTTATTATTATTTATTATTTATTATTTATTATTATTCCTTGACAGAAGAGACAGGCCATAGAGAAGGAACAACCAAAAAATATCCTTCCAGTAGCACCTTAGAGACCAACTAAGTTTGTTCTTGGTATGAGCTTTTGTGTGCATGCACACTTAGAATCATAGAATAGAATCATAGAGTTGGAAGAGACCACAAGGGCCATCCAGTCCAACCCCCTGCCAAGCAGGAAACACCATCAAAGCATTCCTGACAGGTGGCATTCTTCAGATACATAGAGAAGGAAACAGCTAGGGCAATCTAGGAAGATGCTAGCTGCTACAGCAAAGTAAATAGAGCCGTAACTGACCAGAATAGCAGAGCAAAAGGCCCTTTATACCTATGATAATTGTGCGGCTTGTCCAATGAGATAAAGAGAGTCAGATTTCTCTGAGCTTTAGAAGCTAAAATGAGAGAGGGCATTTAAGATGTCATGCAAATGCCCCGTCAAAATGTAGCCGTGTGGAAGCAGCGTTGGTTTCCAGCAGAGCTCTTTTGTATATTCTAAAATATTGTGCAGTAAAATCCAGCCTGATCCTTGTTTCCTTTTCCTGTTTCATGGAAAGTGAACCTGGATGGCTATGCAGTCTCAGCTGGAGAAACAACTCTGAATGGAAGCAAGCTGGGTCCTTTCCAGCGAGGAAGTCCCAGGCTACCGGTGATGCTCGGGACGTTGTTGGGGCGGCCTGGTTCCCTCGAAAGCAGCTGTGATCTGGAACAGGAGAAAGAGACGGAGAGGTGGGACGAAGCCACGCTCTGCAGCGAAGGGGTCTATGAGACGGTTGTGCGCTTGGAGGAACATGGCCACTGGTGCCTCGAATGCGGCGAAAGCTTCCAGGATGCATGGCAGCTGGATAGACACCAGAAGACCCACACTGGCCGCAAGCGTCCCGAATGCCCGGAATGCGGCAAGAGTTTCCGGGATATCTCGCATGTCCTCCGGCATCAGACAGTCCACACCGGGGAGAAACCGTATTCCTGCTCCGAGTGTGGGCAGAGCTTCACCCAGAAGCCGGCCCTCAATAGACATATCAGAAAACATCTGGAAGAAAAGAACTACACAGGTACGTACGCCGTGATCAATTTTCCGGGTGCCACAAAAGTTGAATATGCTCAAGAGGGAATAGAATCTGCACACACACAAAATACAAAGCTTTTAAATAACTGCACAAACCCTGCAGCTCCAACCACATTATTGAAACTATGCAACTTACAATAGAAAATGTAATACAGTGGTACCTTGGTTCCTGAACAGCTTGGCTCCTGAACAAATCGGCTCCCGAACGCTGCAAACCCAGAAGCGAGTGTTCCGTTTTGCGAACGTTTTTCGGAAGCCGAACGTCCGACGTGGCTTCCGATTGAGTGCAGGAAGCTCCTGCAGCCAACCGGAAGCCGCACTTTGGTTTTTGAACCGTTTCGGGAGTCAAACAGACTCCCAGAACGGATTAAATTTAAGAACCAAGGTATTTGGATTCCAGCTTTGGTGTGTTGATATACTTAATATTCCACAATAATATGAAACCACGGGACTTCCCACAGGATTATCAGGGGCATTCAACTTTCTGCATTCTGCTATGAATAATTGCAAGGGACAAAGTGATTCCCTCCTGCTGTGTGAGAAATAAGGAAATGTCTCTTCTAATATTATCTTAAGAGGAATTCCATCTGTGTGTGTGTGTGTGTGTGAGAGACAGAGAGACAGAGAGACAGAGAGACAGAGAGACAGAGAGACAGAGTTCCTCTCCTAAAATGACAGTGGAAGAACTATTAGGAGGAGGAATGTCTATTCTTAGATGTTCCTGATACAGTCCCCATAAGATATTGTATTAAACATAACCTTCACAGAAAAACAAAATCTGCTGCCCAGTTAATAAGAGACACCCTTTTTAGCTTATCAAAAATATTTTTATCTATCTATCTATCTATCTATCTATCTATCTATCTATCTATCTATCTATCATCTATCTATCATCTATCTATCTATCTATCATCTATCTATCATCTCTCTCTCTCTCTCTCTCTCTCTCTCTCTATCTATCTATCTATCTATCATCTATCTAATCTACTGTATTTACTTACTTACTTACTTACGAGCAGGCTCGTACTCAATGATTATCAGAAACCTAAAAACCAGTGCAGTTTTGAGAGGTTCATTCTGCAACCTTGATTCAAAATGGCATCCAATTGTAGAGACACATAGACAAAAAAAACCCTGCTTCTTGATCTTGGGAACCATCATGCAACATTTGTTTGTGATCTCTTAAGACGTGTCTAAATAAACAGCAAACGAGTAACTTTCCAAAACGTATGGTAGTTTTCAATAACATATGGTACACACACACGCTGCTTGGCACCATAGTTTCCAACTGGTGTACTGAGGAGTCATACAAGTTTTGCATCGGTTAAAATTCACGTAAGCCAATGACCTTATTTAAACCTTGCGACGCTCCTTCCTCGTGCGGGATCTCATACCGCTCCCCCGCCTCTGGCCAAACAGGTGTCAGCATCCCCGTCCGACCCCCGAAGACCCTTGTGGGCCGCAAACGCCCCGAGTGCCTAGAGTGCGGGAAGAGTTTCCGGGACATTTCGCAAGTCCTTCGCCACCAGACGGTCCACACGGGAGAGAGACCGTACAGCTGCCTCGAGTGCGGACAGAGCTTCACTCAGAAACCCGCCCTCAACAGACACCAGAGGAAGCACCTGGAAGGCAGCCACGGTGCAGGTATGGGGCTGGGCTTACCCGCCGGGACCACCGCTTCCCGCCAGATTCCGGCTATGGATTCGGGGGAGCCCTTGGGCAAAGACCCCCTTTCAGTGTATCTCTCTCCTCGCTGCCACTGATGCCACCCCTTCCCCATTAGGACTATTCTCATCACCTGCTTTCTGGTTCTTTTTTGAAGTAGGGAATAAGGATAAGGAATAATAAGGAATAAGGAATAATTTTATTGCCAAGTATCAATCATACTTGGAATTTTGCTTCGACTACATTGCAATGTAAGAAAAACGTACAACGTACAAACACTATTCCCCTCACGCTACAACAGCACAACAAAGGAACCCCATACCACCAACTGACCTCCCTTCCACACACAACTGAAGTAGGGGTGCCAGAGATTGAACCGGGTGTGTGTCAACCTCAACAACAACAACAACAACAACAACAACAATTTATACCCCGCCCCTCTTGCTGGGTTTCCCCAGCCACTCTGGGCGGCTCCCAACAGAATATTAATAATAATAATAAAGCGATAAAACATCAAACATTAAAAACTTCCCTAAACAGGGCTGCCTTCAGATGTCTTCTGAAAGTCAGTTGTTTATCTCTTTGACATCTGAAGGGCAGTTCCACAGGGCTGGTGCCACTACCGAGAAGGCCCTCTGCCTGGTTCCCTCTAATCTCACTTCTCGCAGTGAGGGAACCGCCAGAAGGCCCTTAAGAGCTGGACCTCAGTGTCCGGGGTTGAACGATGGGGGTGGAGACGCTCCTTCAGGTATACTGGACCAAGGCCGTTTAGGGCTTTAAAGGTCAGCACCAACACTTTGAATTGTGCTCGGAAACGTACTGGGAGCCAATGTAGGTCTTTCAGGACCAGTGTTATATGGTCCCGGCGGCCGCTCCCAGTCACCAGTCTAGCTGCTGCATTCTGGATTAGCTGTAGTTTCCGTGTCACCTTCAAAGGTAGCCCCACATAGAGCGCATTGCAGTAGTCCAAGCGGGAGATAGCCAGAGCATGCACCACTCTGGCGAGACAGTCTGTGGGCAGGTAGGGTCTCAGCCTGCGTACCAGATGGAGCTGGTAGACAGCTGCCCTGGACACAGAATTGACCTGCGCCTCCATGGACAGCTGTACGTCCAAAACGACTCCCAGGCTGTGCACCTGGTCCTTCAGGAGCACAGTTACCCCATTCACTACCCCATCCAAACCTGCCCGCCCCTGTCCCCCCAAAACAGTACTTCTTTGGCGGAGATTTGGTATCTCCCTTGAGAGTTTTCGGAGCCCTCTGCATCGCCTCGGTGGTGACAGGTGGTGTGATTCGCTGCTAAGTGCAGCAATTGAACATAAAACGGCGGATTAAGCAGAGAGCTGGATCCAGTGTTTTGTGGTGGGTTAGAGTTTCAGAGTAGGACCTGGGCAACCAAGATTCAAATCCCCATTTACTCATGAAGCTTTATGGGTGACCTTGGGCCAGTCACACACAGGCGCGCTCTCCCTCTCTCAGCCTAACCTTCCTTTTTTTGGAGAAAAAAAGTGAGATATAAATGCAAATAAATAAACCAAAGAGCTGGAATCAGAATCGTAGAGTTGGAAGGAACAGCTGTCCCATATGGGGATCAAACCTGCCACCTTGCCATTATCAGCACCATGTACTAACCAATAAATCTCACTGGTGCAACAAGATTTCCCCCTGTCCATGCATGCACACAAACGCCCCAAATTGGCTCTGTGGGATTGGCAGAACCCACCCAGAACAGCATGTGGAGGGAGAAGAAATGCTTGCACTGATAGAATGAAAGCGATTTGCATGCTTTAAGAGGTTTGAAAAGGTCGTGGATAATTAATGATAACAGCATGTTATAATAGTATAACGGATACAAAAGCTTATGGAATACAGTGGTACCTCCGGTTATGAATGGGATCCGTTCTGGAGGCCCGGCCGTATCCTGAAGATTTCGTAACCGGAGGACCCGCTTCTGTGCATGCGCAAGCGGCAAACCTACTTCCGGGTTTGCCACATCCGCAACTCGAAGTTTACTTTATCCAAAGGTAACGTAACCTGAGGGTCCACTGTATACAAATCAAATCAAAGTTTATTGCGTTAGCCATTTGGCCATAGCACAAGTAATAAGTCCCGGCAGTAGCCTGCCATTCTTATACATTTGCAAACATCAGGTATAAAATCATAGTACATAAAACAGGTATGATAAAAACAATAGCAATAATGTAAACTATTGGAAAGTTCACAAGTCCAGGGCTAAAGGAGCTTAACCTATCGAGGTGGCCCTGAGTTTCAGGGCTTGCAGGATACAGGGTCCACTGTATACAGAAATGGCAAATCTTACCAGAAGAATAAGAGATCAAGACAACAAACTTTTAATAAAAGAATGGAAATGCTTTATTGAAGATTTATAAATAAACTGTAAACAGATAAGGACATTGGCAGGATTATTGTAATAACCTGCAGTTTTATATTTAAAGTAGATGAATAAATAAGTTAATTTGGAATATGTAGAAAATACAAAAAATCAATTTAAGGAACCACAGAAAGAGGGGGAAGGAAGACGAGTTTTGAAATGTTAAAATGATTGTAGAATTATTGAAATGTATAGAATTGAAAATCTTAAAAACAGTAGCAGAGACACTTACTTGCAGGTGCAACATTTGTGCGTGTGCATTTGTGAAATATATTAATCTTTTTAATCCTTTCCTTAGAATGAGATATGATATCTGCTTGGATTCTCTCTTTCTCCCTGCAGGTGATGGAAAAGTGTCTTCAAGCCAGGAAAAGGCCTGCATGCCGCCAGGATCCTTGCAACCCAGCCCGTCAGCGACATCCCAAGAGAGCGTTGCTGGCGCCTTCTCCAGTGGATACTGGCCAGCGGGGGACTCTCCGTGGGGAGCCGTCCCAAGCCGGGTTGGGGCAGCGACCAAAGCTGCCCGAAAAAAGCTGAGCCGCAGGGGGCAAAGAAACCACTGGTGCTTCCTCTGCGGAAAAGGCTTCCGGGACAAGGCGGACTTGGTGAGGCACGAGAGGATCCACACGGGTGAAAAGCCCTACTCGTGTCTGGACTGCGGGCGGCGGTTCAGCTACACGTCGAGTTTGTACAAGCACCAGCTCATCCACCGGCAGCCCGTCAATCTAGAGTTGAAACCGGTGGCGGAGGAGCACTTAAATCACGGGCAGAATGGTGTTGCGCACCCCCAGGCGGCTGGGGAGGAAGGGGCGTTTGGCAACGGCGTGAAGGTCGAGGACTGCGAAGGGGAGCCTTACGCTGGGAATGTGGTGCTGTTAGTAGGGGGTGCTGCAGAGAGGTGAAGCGCTTTTTGACGTTTTTAACAGGCAGAGTCAAAACCTCCTGGCTGAAAAAAACAAGCAGAGCAGAGACAGCTGCCTGGGCCAGGGGGGTGATGAATGCCTCCTTGAGAGAGGGGGTGGTCCCTGGCTGCTTGAAGGAGGCACTGGTAAAAAGATGGTTCAGAAACCTCAGCCGGTACAGAATTCAACGGCCAGGTTGCTCACCGGGGCAAGGCATTTTGAGCCCGTCACACAATAATCCTAGCCTGTCTGCATTGGTGTCCTGATCCACCGGCCCAAAGGGGGGCTCATGGGAGTGGTGGGGTGCAGGGATACTAAAGAAGGGTGTCAAAAACATCAGTTCTAGGGCTTTATTAAAAGAAAGGCGTAGGTTTGCCTGCATTACAGGGGGTTGGACTATATCCCTTCCAACTGTACAATTAAACTTGCAGCAAATCATTCGGCCAGGTCTCCCAGCCTTTAGTTTCCAGGCCCGATTCAAAGTGCTGGTTCTATAATTACTGGAAATAATGTTAAAAAAGATGTTTTTTGTTTAATAATTGTTTGTTTAAGTAAAAAACCCAATAAAAATATAAATAATCCAAAGTGCTGGTCCTGACCTGGAAAGCCTTAAACAGCCGAGGACCACAATACCTTCAGGACCGCCTCTCCCCATATGAACCAACCCGGACCCCGTGATCGTAAAACGAGGCCCTTCTTTGTGTGCCTCCTCCACACGAGGTCGGGAAGGTGGCAACACGGGAACGGGCCTTTTTTGTGGTGGCTCCCCGTTTGTGGAATGCTTCTCAGCTGGCACTTTCAATACATATCTTTAGGCGCCAGGCAAAAACATTTCTCTATAACCAGGCCTTTAGCTGATTAACATTCTATGGCCTTTGGGATGCATTTGTGTGATGGTCCAACCCCCTGTAATGCAGGAATCTTGAACTAGATCATACATGACCGATGGCCATCCAACCTGTGTTTTGAAACCTCCAAGGAAGGAGAGTCTCTACCGCCTCTCACGGGAATCTGCTCCACTGTTTGCGTTCTCATTTTGTATTTTTTTCTTGTGAACCGCCCTGCGGTCTCCAGATGAAGGGCGGCATGCAAATTCAAACAATAACAAATATAAATAATAAATAAAATAGCCAGCTCAAGAGTCGCCTTCGGTTTGCTCCCACCACCTGCAATGTACATATTGTGTAAAGAGGGTTTCTTATGCTTAATGATAATGATTACCGTTAATAATATTATTGACAATAACACTGGACTTCAGTGACCCCTTGCTTTCAAGCATTTGGACTGTGGGGACCCCAGCCACAAATAACAAAAAATAAAAGTATAAACTAACTGCGGATCACAAGTGTGTGTTATTTCTAGAAATAAACCCCTTATAAATGCCTTGAGGGAGATTGCTTAAGCTACCTTCTGTTATTGATTGACAGCCTTCGGCCTTATGTACCCAGGACATCACTACAATTTGCGGGCAAATTCCAAAGATCTCAGCAGCCTGCACCTTCCAGAAAAAAGTGAACACATTTTTGTTCCTACAAGCTCTTCCAGCTGGGTGAATAGGATGACAGGCTTTAGGGGTCCATTTCCTATTGTTTTTCCATTTGTCAGGATTTTTTTGAATGCTGTTTTTATTATATTTCGTACATCACCATGGGACATAGGCGGATGACATCGGATTGTAGGTCAACGGATACTTGCTGTTCAATCCAGAACACCAAAGGGCTTTGCTGTTACTCCAGTGCAGCCGATGATGCCTGTCTCAATCTGCTTTCAGTTTGTTGTTGGTTATATCTTCTGAATGTTCTGAAGAGTTGGTTTTACTGATATTTTTGCCGTTCTGTTCTCTCTGTGAGCCGCTTTGAGATTGGCTTGTTTTTTGGAACAGTGCAGCCGTGGACAACATTCAGGAAATAAATAAACGCATAAGATCTCGCTTTGAAAAGTGCCAAATTCTCAGGAGAATCTCGATGAGGCCATAATAATAATAATAATAATAAATAATAATAATTTATTTATCCTCCACCCATCTGGCGGCATCTCCCCATCCACTCTGGATGGCTCCCAACAGAATATTAAAAACACGATTAAACATCAAACATTAAAAACTTCCCTAAATAGGGCTGCCTTCAGTTGTCTTCCTAAAAGTCAGCTAGTTGTTTATTTCCAATTTTACACAGGAAGTGAGTGAGGCTGCCTGCCATCTCCCTCTTGCCCTGAACTGAACCGAAGGAAGAGGGACTTGAGATGCTCTCTTGCGAACTGAGACTTCAAAGGGCTTTCCACCTGGAGCACAAGCCCAGCTCCCTGTTTGCGTTTTTTATTTCCCGCCTTTTCTCCAAGGGGCTCATGGCGGCCTCTGGTGCTCTCCGCTTTCATAGCTACCATCACAACAACCCTGTGAGGTGGGCCAGCTTGAGAGGCCGTCAACGGCCACTGATCGCTCCCTGATCAGTACTTTTGGTTTAAATGGGGGGGGGGTTAGCTCCACAGGGTGTCAGGGTCTTAATCTCAGGGTCACGGGTTCAAGCCCCAAGTGAGGCAAAAGAGTCCTGCGTTGCCCGGGGTTGGACTGGATGACCCTCGGGGTCCCTTCCAGCTCTAGAATCCAACCACGTTGACATGCAAGTTTGCTTCGCCTTCTCATTCTTCTTGCTGGGCAGCAATGCTTTACTGGTGTGCCAGTAAGCGAGTAAATAGAAAGGAAAAATAAAAATAAATGAGCACCCTTCCCCAGAGCCCAAAGGCACTTTTTCCCCCCTCAGAGAGGAACAGACTACAAATCCCAGAATCCTTTGGGCCTAGGAAAAGGGAAGAAGCCAAGGACCAGGACATCCCAAGCGTATAGGGTTGCCAGGTGTCCACTATTTGAGTGGACAGTCCACTTTTTTCACATTATGTTCACTATTTTTCCCCACAAAATAGTGGACATTTTTTTATTCAAAAGCTTTATGATGAAATGGTACGTAATCTAAAGCTGTACAGTCTAAGAGAGTAAGGATAGGAGAATCGCGTTTTGTCTTTTTTTTCATAAGTAAGAATGAGACAAAGATCGAATATCCATTGAACTCGAATCTCCGAAAAAATTATTAATCATACTCAATTGTTTCACAAGACATTTAAAAAATGGGGGTGGGGGGGAGGCGCCTCTTGCCGGAGTTCTGCCCCGCCTGTTCCTGACTTGCGGGGAGAACAAAAGGAAGAGGTGAAGGAACCCCTGTTGGGAACTTGGGTAGCTTTGCCCCAAGGATCCCTAAGAAGCAAGCATAGAAACATAGAATTGTAGAGTTGTTGGAAGGGACCACGAGGATCATCTAGTCCAACCCCCCTGCAATGCAGGAATCGAACCCATGGGGGCTCGAACCCATGACCCTAAGATTAAGATTATAAAATTAAGATTAGATTAAGATTATAAAATTATATTTAATATTTCTCAACGTTGTACTGAAATTAAAGAATTATTCCTTAAACACAAAGAATTGATCAAAGCTGCGCAGTCAAATAAAAAATACACAAGACAGCAAAGTAAAATGTAATTTAATATTTTACATATTAGTATAATATATTTGATGTTTTGAATTTTAAGTAAAGTTTTGAAGTGATTATTTTAATATGTGTCAAAATGTTTGTAAGAAAATATATAATTTAATTTAATTTAACCCCCCCTCCCGCCTGTCCGCTATTTTTTGGAAGCAGACCTGGCAACCCTAACCGTAATGTTGGTAGTACAATAGCTCTGTAAACAAGCATTTGAGTTTCCTAAAACACTCTGCACTTCAATCGGAAGAAAGCTGCACTCGCAGAGCTCAGGCGATGCTGGATTGTAAGCGAGTAAATAGAAAAGAGGGGCCATGAGCAGCCTTTCCCAGAGCCCAAGACTACAAATCCCAGAATCCTTTGGGTCTGGGAAAAGGGAAGAAGCGAAGGACTAGGACATCCCAGACCGCCTGTTTCCTCTGGCGAGTCCGCATTTGTGTGGGTCTTTTGCAGGAGACGCCGGGCTATCGGGATCTCTGGGGTGCAAAGAGGTTTTGCAGGGGAGGCTGAAGGTCGGAGCAGGAAGGAGTCTGTTTGCAGAGGCGCCCTTCGGAAGCTGTACACGGGTGAGAGGGCACCGTCTGAACACTGCAACACGTGAATGCCGGTGAGGGGGCGGGGCAGGAAGGGCGGCGGGAAAGATGGGCCATTTTGGCTTTCCCCATTGCACGAATAAGTTTGCACGTTGCATCGGGGTGAAAGAGGAGATTCTCCAGAGCAGAAGAAGAAAACTCACTTACTCATTCCTCTTTGAAATGAAATGGTAAAATGTAAAATTTTGTAAAATGGAATATTACCAGAGGTAAATAGCAATATGAAACATAGTAATAGTAGATGTTAAAGATGCATCAGTGCTGTATACTAACGTGTCACGACACAGTTTGGAAAGCTCCGGTATACAGCATTAAAAGTCTCACATTGAATATAAGTGATCTGAAAAAAGGACTTTTACGATCTGAAAATGGAGGCAATGTATGCACTTTTTTGGTAACCCAAGAAAATCTTGAATAATAATAATAATAATAATAATAATAATAATAATAAACCCCAAAAAGAATGAAGTTGCAAGCATCTATGGCAGGCATGGCCAAACTTGGTCCTCCAGATGTTTTGGGACTACAATTCCCATCATCCCTAGCTAACAGGACCAGTGGTCAGGGATGATGGGAATTGTAGTCCCAAAACATCTGGAAGGCCAAGTTTGGCCATGCCTGATCTATGGGGAAGACCGAGATTCCCACTCTGCGCTTGCCACCAAAGGCGTTCCTGAGGTGCTGCAGTTTTTGCTGAGGGTGTTTTTTCATTCCAGAGACCACCAATCTTTGAGGACGGGGCTGTTTATTTCTCCAGGGTCAAAAGGGTTCTTCCTGCTGGACGTTGGCCGAAGAGCCTTAGGCAAGGGAGGCCATGCTGGAGAATGAGGAGAACGTGGCCTCTCTGGGTAAGGAGCCTCCTTCCTCGCTGCAAGAGTCTGAAGCAGTCCTTCCGGGACATTTTCTTGTCACCGTTCTTTTGGGGTGGAGGGGTCGGTGGGGAGCAGGTTTGTTGCACGAGAGCTGCAAATGTACTTTATTCTCAATGCCTCCCCATTTAATCCCCTAAATGGCCTTGTATACCTGAAGGAGCATCTCCACCCCCATCGCTTACTCTGGACACTGAGGCCCAGCTCCAAGGGCCTTCTGGCAAGAAGTGAGGCCTTACTGCAAGAAGTGAGGTTACAGGGAACCAGGAAGAGGGCCTTCTCGGCAGTGGCGTCCACCCTGTGGAACGCCCTCCCAGCAGATGTCAAGGAGATAAATAACTTTATTTAATGTTGGACATTTTATTATGTTTTTATAGGTGCTGGGAGCTGCCCAGAGTGGCTGGGGCAACCCATTCAGATGTGTGGGGTAGAAATAATAAAGTATTCTAATTAGTAATCTAGCATAGGTATGGAGAACTCAGACTGTTGTGTGGCTGTAAGGTAGGATGCTGTGCAAAATGAAAAACGTTGGATGGGCAAGGAATAATCCTATATTATAATCTTCAAGTGTCCCTGCGTCCACCTGCAATTTTCTGTGTGTCACGGAAGTAAATTCTGCGCATGGCACAGACGGACGCAGGGATTGGAGGGGGCGGAGAGGGGGGCGGGACGATGCAGAGACACTTCCGGCCGGGCGAAACTGCGCCGCCGCCATTGCCGTGTCCTCCTCCTCCTCCGGCCGCCACCGCCACGCTCCTCCTCTCCCCCGGCCGCGCTGATCACACGAGCCCCCCGCTTCACCCGAGGCCTACGAAAGGAGAAGCCGCGGGGCCCAGCGCCTGATGCAGCGGGGCTGGCGAAGGCCACGCTGTGGGGAGGGGCAGCTTTGCTTTACCTGCGGCGGCCAGCAGGGCCAGGAGCGCCTCCAGAGAGCAGTGGCGGCGGCGGCGGCAGCAGCAGCAGCGGCGGTGGAGGTCCATGCTGCACGCCCGGCTCCCTCCGAAGCGCGCCGCCGCCGCCGCTGCCAGGAAGCAGAGCCCCCTCCGCCCTGCTCGGAGGCGGCGGCGTCTCCGCCTCGAGTCCCACGGCGCCCATCGCGCGCTGCCCGGCCCTGCCTTGCCCTGCCCGCGCGCCGCGCAAGCCCCACTCACCTCGCTTCGCCCTGCCCTGGAGGTGGCCGCCAGGTTGGTTCCCGGGCTGCACCGGAGAGGCTGGGGTTAGTCCCCCTTCCGCAGGGCGGGCACTGGCTGCGATCAGTCACCGCCGGCCGCCTCCGCGCCCGGGTGCCTCCGCGCCTCCGGTCCCGCTCGCCGCCGCTAGCGCCCGTTATCAACGGGCTTAATTCAACTAGTAATAATAATAATAAAAAAAACAGCTCTGTGAGGTAGGCTAGCCCTGAGAGGGAATGACTGGACCAATATTTCCCAATGAGTTTCATCGCTGACGGGGATTTGAAGCCTGGTCTCCCAGGTTCTAGTCTGGCACTTTAACCACTGCGCTGCACTTTAGCTGTGCAAAATGAGTTTGCTGGCATGTGAGGGACTCCCACCAGCGTAACAGCAACAGTCTGCAAATGCCAACCAAGTTCCCTCCCTGGGGTCCTGGCAGTGGAGTCCGGACCCCCCCCCCACCCCACCGACTTCTGCCGTCCTCCCTCCTCCTTCCAACACAGAGCGAAGGACCACCTTGCCCCCACACAAAAATGCAGCCCCCTAACCCAAGGTACTATTTAGTTATGGGTTCTTCTTTCCCAGAAATGTTTGAGAGAGCTTTAGATGAGCGGCCGTTGGGGATAGTTTGGGCCAGGCATCCCCAAACTTAAGCCCTCCAGATGTTTTGGCCTACAACTCCCATGATCCCTAGCTAACAGGACCAGTTGTCAGGGATGATGGGAATTGTAGTCCAAAACATCTGGAGGGCCAAAGTTTGGGGATGCCTGGTTTGGGCCATGAAACCGAATGCTTCCTCCACGCTTCCTCCTTCTCAGTAGTTCTTCTTCTGCTGCTGCTTCTGCTTCTTATTCTTCTCATTTCTTTCCTGCATAGCACTGCCGCTTCCCAAGACGAACCTCGACCCCAGCGCAGAGCAAGCGGAAGAGCCCAGGCCGCCACAATATCAGATCTCAGACGGAACAGGGGCTGCCATTTCGGACACCTGCTCAGGTGAGGCAGTTTGGGTGGATGACAAGTCCATTCAGAGTTTCTCCTCCGTTGATGAGAATTGACAAGAAAAATGTTCTCTGTTACTTCATTCCTAGGGATGGTAAGGATCTCCTCCCACAGACCTGGCCACCGTTCTTCCTTTCCCCACCCCTTTCCTTCCTCCTGGATTTACGCTTTTTAAGAACATGAAAACTCAGAATCTTGACCTTCTCATAATCCCTGCATTTCCCAAGGTTCAGCTTCATGGGGGGCCCTGCGTTTTCGCACGATGAGAGAAGGAGAGAAACCTCGCTTTTCCTTTTACACCTCTGCCCTGTCCTCCCTCCACCATCTTTGCTGTTCTTCCTCTAACTCTGCCCTGTGCTGAGTTCCTCAGGCTCAGAAGTGAGGAGGATAGAGGAGGGGGAGAAGAAAGTGGGAAGGAAAGCAAACAGGAAAATGCCAGGATGGCGATGGCCAAGCTTTCTAGCTCCATGGGCACATTTGGGTTTTGTTTTTTCTTTAAAGCATGTTCTGTGGGCACCAGCCATTCCAGTAATTTTTCCCTGGACTGAGATGAGAACAGAGAGAGAGAGAGACATGGGCATCATTGTTCTAAGGGATTTGGGCGGAAGTCTGAACAAGGAGAATTTCTCTTGAGCCTCGAAAAGGACCTAGAGCTGAAAGAAGTGGGGAAGAGTGTCCCACTTCCAGCTTCCTCCTGCAGCTGTGTGTCGTTTTCAAGGAGGAGGAGTTTGGATTTGATATCCCGCTTTATCACTCCCTGAAGGAGTCTCAAAGCGGCTAACATTCTCCTTTCCCTTCCTGTCCCACAACAAGCACTCTGTGAGGTGAGTGGGGCTGAGAGACGTCAGAGAAGTGGGACTAGCCCAAGGTCACCCAGCAGCTGCATGTGGAGGAGCGGAGACGCGAACCCGGTTCACCAGATTACGAGTTTACCACTCTTAACCACTGCTCCACACTGGCTCTGGCACTGGAGACGGAGGTAGCAGCCCTTGCTGCCTTAGGACCAAGGGGGCAGTGGGGGGGGGCAACTGGCTAGAAGGTTTGAAACGGCTCTAATTTTGGTTCCACTGTTTCATTTCTGTCAGGTTGGTGTTGGTTAAATCTTTAGTTGGGGTTTACGGTTATTTTTATTTGGGTATAACTGTAAACTGTTTATTATTGTTGTTATTATTGATTTATTGGTTGGTTTGATGCTGATATAGGATATCTTGTTTTATTGTGTTTTATATGTTGCAAGCCGCCCGGAGTGACCAGGGAAACCCAGTCATATGGGAGGAATATAATGTTGTTGTTGTTGTGAAAACTGGGGCAGGAGAGCCTATGAGTGTGAGGTCCACCCTTGTGTTGGTGCAAGAACAGTTTGCTCAGCACCCACTCAAGAAGAAGCTCTTCCACTGGTTATTATACCTTATGCAGGGGGTAGGGTGAGTGGGGGGGAGAGAAGTGGTACCATGGGCGTACCCAGGGGGACAGAGGGGGCAGCTGCCCCCCCTAGAAGGCAGCTGCCCCCTCCCCCTAGAAGCAAAAATGATCAGCGTCTGTTCAAAGCAAACCTGAATGACCATGGCTTGCCCCCCCCCCCCCTAGTTTTGATCCTGGGTACGCCCCTGAGTGGTACAACCTCCGTCTCTCACGCATCATCTGGTCCAACCATCTCAGTTTGGATTTTGAGGCTATTTTAAGCTTACCAGATTTTTTTCCAATGAATCTGGGGACACTTTTCAACTTCCTACTAAATAGATAGAATTTGTCAGGGGACTGATTTGTAAATCCGGGGACTGTCCCTGGGAAACGGGGATGTCTGGTAACCTTAGGCTACATCTCTGCCATCTTCAAACCCTGATTCCGCTTTGTTCACTCTCTCAGCAGGAAACTCAAGGAGGAAACACTTCTGCCCGGAGTGTGGCCGATGCTTTTCCTTCAGATTGGCTCTTGCTAGACACCAGAGAATCCACACAGGGGAGAAGATCCAGGAGAGCTCTGAGAGCGGGGAATGTTTGGGTCAGAGTTTGGAGCTTGCAAGCCATTCGGAAACCCCTAAGTCTTCGGAGTTCAGGAAGGTTCTTGCTCATCAGCCCATCGTTCTGATCCACCAGAACATCCATGCAGGAGGAGGAGATAACTCATATCGCTGCTTGGAGTGTGGGGAAGGTTTTTCCCAACTCTCAGATTTTGTGAAACATGAAAGAGGCCATATGAGAGAGAAACCCCGTAAATATGGCAAGAGTAGGATCGGGTTCCCCAAGAGATCACATCTTCATGGACACCGTAAAGTCCACACAGGAGAGAAGCCCCACAAATGCAGTGTGTGTGGGTTATGCTTTTCTGTTAGGTCACAACATGTTACCCATCAGCGAACCCACACTGGAGAAAAACCCTATAAATGCCTGGAGTGTGGGAAATCATTTGCTCAAAAGTCAGGCCTTGTAATCCATCAGAGACTTCACACAGGAGAAAGGCCCCATAAGTGCCTGGAGTGTGGCAAATGTTACACCACACACAAAAGTCTCAGGCGACACCAGAGAATCCAGACAGGAGAGAAGCCCCACAAATGCCCAGAGTGTGGGAAATCATTTGCTCAAAAGTCAGTCCTTGTAATCCATCAGAGAACCCACAGAGGAGAAAGGCCCCATAAGTGCCTGGAGTGTGGAAAACATTTCCCCACAAAAGGAAGTCTCAGGCGACACCAGAGAATCCACACAGGAGAGAAGCCCTATGAATGTAGAGAGTGTGGATTATGTTTTTCTGTTAGGTCAAAACTTGTTACCCATCAGCAAACCCACACTGGAGAAAAACCCTACAAATGCCAGGAATGTGGGAAATCATTTGCTCAAAAGGTAGGTCTTCTGAACCATCAGAGGCTCCACACAGGAGAGAAGCCCTATGAATGCTGGGAGTGTGGGAAATGTTTTGCTCAAAATGCACAGCTTTGGAGCCATCAGTTTGTTCACACGGGGGAGAAACGGTATAAATGCTTTGAATGTGGAAAAAGGTTTGCTCACCGTTCCGGCCAAATAAACCATCAGAGAACCCACACAGGAGAAAGGCCCCATAAGTGTCTGGAGTGTGGGAAATGTTTCCCCTCAAAAACAAAACTCAAGCGACACCAGGGAATCCACACAGGAGAGAAACCGTATAAGTGTACGGAGTGTGGGAAATGTTTTTATTTGAAAGATCAGCTTCTGAGGCATCAAACTGTTCACACCAGAGAGAGGCCCCATAAATGTGCGGAATGTGGGGAAAGTTTTACTATACCCTCACTACTTGCAATCCACCAGAGAATCCACACTGGGGAGAAACCCTACAAATGCATGGAGTGTGAAAAATGTTTTGCCACGAAATCATACCTTCCTGTACACCAGAGATTCCACACAGGAGCGAGGCCATATGAATGTGTAGAGTGTGGGAAATGTTTTTCTACTTCATCAAGCGTTACTAGTCATAGGAGAGTCCACACAGGAGAAAAGCCACATAAATGTTTAGACTGTGGAATGTCATTTCCTGTAGCATACACCCTTAGGGGGCACCAGAGAATACATACGGGAGAGAAACCCCACAAATGCTTGGAGTGTGGGAAATCTTTTTCAAGGAGAGACAACCTTATGAGCCATCAGTGGATCCACACAGGAGAGAAACCTCACAAGTGCTTGGAGTGTGGGGAATCTTTTTCTCGGTCACAACATCTTCGTAAACACCAGAAAGTCCACACAGGAGGAGAGCTTCCCAATGTGTAGAGTGTGGGAAACCATACTACTTCCCCCTTTTAAAAAACTTTTATTTATTGAAAATCAAAGTGGTGCATACGAAACACTCCCAAGTCAGAAAGACACTGGCAAACAATTCAGCCTGATGCAATCTCACTTTATGCAAGATAATTAAGAAAAACAACAAAAAATTAAAGGAAGGGAAGAAAAAACTAATGAGTAGGACTACTAACATAGAATCGTAGGGTTGGAAGAGACCACAAGGGCCATCCAGTCCAACCCCCTGCCAAGCAGGAAACACCATCAAAGCATTCCTGACAGGTGGCTGTCAAGCCTCTGCTTAAAGACCTCCAAAGAAGGAGACTCCACCACACTCCTTGGCAGCAAATTCCACTGTCAAACAGCTCTTACTGTCAGGAAGTTCTTTCTAATGTTTAGGTGGAATCTTCTTTCTTGTAGTTTGAATCCATTGCTCCGTGTCCGCTTCTCTGGAGCAGCAGAAAACAACTTTTCTCCTTCCTCCATATGACATCCTTTTATATATTTGAACATGGCTATCATATCACCCCTTAACCTCTTCTCCAGGCTAAACATACCCAGCTCCCTAAGCCGTTCCTCATAAGGCTTATTAAGTACATTCAAGTTCGAATTTCACATCATCATAAAGTAAATGTACATTTTCCATTTTGCTGTTCCTTACAGATAATACTAGGATACAAAACCCATATAGCTCTGTAATCTTATATGCTTGAAGGGTATAGGTCAATGGAGAATTGCTGTTCAGTGCAGAACTGCAAAGGGCTTTGCTGTTACTCCAGTGCTGATGATGATGCATGTCTCAATTTGCTTTCAGTTTGTTGTTGGTTATATCTTCTGAATGTTCTGAAGAGTTGCTTTTACTGATATTTTTACCATTCTGCTTTGAGGTTGGTTCATTTTTTTTTAACAGTCCCGCTGTTGGCAGCTGTCAGGAAATAAATAAATAAGATCTTGGTTTTGAAAAGTGCCCAATTCTCCTCGGGACATCGATTGTGGCTGCTATTACTACTACTACTACTACTACAGTGATACCTCGGGTTAGAAACGCTCCGTGTTACAAACACTTCGGGTTACAAACTCTGCTAACCCGGAAGTAGTACCACAGGTTACAAACTTTGCCCTAAGATGAGAATGGAAATTGTGTGGCAGCGGGAGGCCCCCATTAGTGGAAGTGTGCCTCAGGTTAAGAACAGTTTCGGGTTAAGAATGGACCTCCAAAAACTTCCCTAAATAGGGCTGCCTTCAGATATCTTCTAAAAGTCACATAGTTGTTTATATCCAGTTTTGCACTTGAAGTGAGCGAGGCTGTCCACTGTCTCCCTCTTGCCCTGAACTGTTTGCCTCCTGCTCTCTTGCGAACTGAGAGGGGATTGCAGAGAAAGCAGCGTTTGGCCTGCTGCAGTGGCCAAAATACTCCATTTCGATCCCAACTGTTAAAAAGGTGTTGGGAGAGCCTTAGTCAGAAGACATGACACCGCCACACACTTCAAAAGGCTTTCCACCTGGAGCGCAAGTCCAGCTGCCTTTCTGCGTTAATTAAAAGAAGAAGAAGAGTTTGGATTTGATATACCGCTTTATCACTACCCTGAGGAGTCTCAAAGCGGCTAACATTCTCCTTTCCCTTCCTGCCCCACAACAAACACTCTGTGAGGTGAGTGGGGCTGAGAGACTTCAGAGGAGTGTGACTAGCCCAAGGTCATCCAGCAGCTGCATGTGGAGGAGCGGAGGCACGAGCCTGGTTCCCCAGATTACGAGTCTACCACTTTTAACCACTACACCACACTGGTGCTCTTCTCAGCGCTTTCTAGTTCTGTACAATGAGGTTAATTCCTGGTCACAAGACATCTCTCCTAACCTCCACCCCCAACAGAGCAAGAGAAGAAAGGCTCTTACATCTCTGGGTTATTTGTGAGGCATAGGAATTCGTTCACACACACACACACACACACAGGACCGGTGCTGGCAATTTTTGCGTCCTAGGCGAGGGGGTGGGACATGTGACGTCATTGCGCATGACGTATGGTGCCCCGCTGCCGGGCGCCCTGCGCTGCCACGATTTTTGCCGCTGGTTGGGGCGGCACCGGGGGGGGAGGGGCAGGCTGGCCAGCGCCCCCTCCATTTTGGCGCCCTAGGCAGTTGTCTAGTTCGCCTAAATGGACGCACCGGCCCTGCACACACACCCAAATATAGTCCAGCCCCCCACCAGGTCTGAGGGACGGGACTGGTCCCCTGCTGAAAAAGTTTGCTGACCCCTGGCCTATGGGCTGGTTCCAGCCCATGAGCTTCCTAGAACTGGCCCACGGCCGTTCCGTGGGTCGGCGTGGGGATTCTGTGCTTTCCCCTCCTGCTGTGCCATTCCCCCCCCCCCCCTTGTGGGACCGACTTTGGGGTTGTAAGAGCGCCAGCCCACTGAGAGGTCAGCTGGAGAGTGGACCGGACCGACCTCAAAAAACGTTACTGACCCCTGCCCTAGGCTCTGTGGTTTAGACCACACTGCCACCCAGGCTGTAAGCCAGTACTGGGGATGAGCAGCCTTTCCCAGAGCCCAAAGGCATATTTTTTCTTCCCACGGAGGAAAAGACTACACCTCCCAGAATCCTTTGGGTCTGGAAGAAGCAGAGGGGCAGGACATCTCGAGAGGTGCCTGTTTCCTCCGGCCAGCCCCCATTTGTGTGGGTCTCTTGCAGAAGGCGTCTGGCCATCGCGATCTCTGGGGTGCAAAGAGGTTTTGCAGGGGAGGCTGAAGGTCCGAGGAGGAGGGAGTCTTTGCTGGCAGAGGCGCCCTTCAGAAGCAGCTCTACACGGGTGAGAGGGCACCGTCTGAACCCTGCGACACGTGAATGCCGGTGAGGGGGCGGGGCAGGAAAGGGCGGCGGGAAAAAATAAGCCATTTTGGCTTTTCCATTGCACAGATAAGTTTGCACGTTGCATGGGGTGAAAGAAGAGGAAGGAGATTCTCAAGAGCAGCAGAAGAAAATAAACTGTCGGGAAACCCGCCTTGGTTTGGTCTCTGTCATTTATGCTGCCGGTAAGCGCCTTCAAACTGCTCTCTCTCCGGGGGTTTTTGGACTCCCTCCTGGGAACGGAACCCATTTCTTTATCGGGTCTAGGGGAGACCCTTTAATCTCATTGGCTGGAGGGGTGTGTGCATGTAAAGAGACCTCTGGTTTCTGTGTGGCTGAGATGTATCTATGGCTTGTGTGTATTTCACTTTCTTACATTCATGCCCCACCGATCCTGCGAAGAACTCAAGGTAGTTTGCATAGTTCCCCATCTCCCCATTTCTTCCTCATAACAAAACCCAGTGGGCTTTATGGCCGGGTGGGGATTTGAACCCAGGTCTCAGCACAGAACTCTAACCACTACACCAAATTGCCACTCTGGACTAGCTGTGCTCCCTGGTATTAAACGGGTTCCCCCCCAGCCTCTCTTAGATCACAAATTGGACCTGGGGGTATATGCTTTGCCAATGAGCTATAATTTTTGTCATTATTCAATTTTCAAATATAACAAATTATTTCAAAATACAATAATAACTCCTCTCTCATATCTGTTGACTTCCCATCCACCCTCCCATGGTGTTTTTTTATTCCCTTACAAAGCTGCAATGTTACTTACTGGTATATTATATCCATTCTGGACTTAACCATCCAGGCATCCTTTACCATTATTATTATTATTATTATTATTAACTATGAGATGTTAAACTACAAATTCTCATCTGCTGCTAGACTTCAAATCCTGCCTATGTTCTAACATAACCATGATATTATTATTTTTCAAGTATTCCACAAAATATTTTCATTCTTCAAGATTCTTATTTTCTCATTTTGTTCTCCAACTCTGGGTCCTCTTCAGTTATCTCTTGCAACCTATGAAGCTGCCTTAAACTCGCGACCAAGACAAGAGCGGCCATAGCTGAAGGGCAGGATCCGTCCCTTCAAGGCAGAGCTTCCTGGGCTCAGTCCCCGTCATTTCCCGTGAACAGAATCAAGTTGCAGGCATCTATGGGGAAGACCGAATTGATATGGCTGAATTGACACAAAAACCCTCCCCACCCCACCCCCCAAAAAACCCACTGCAGTCAATGGAAGGCAAACAGCCATATGCTGGGGGCCCCAATTTTAGGGTACCCAAAAGTAAAAAACAGAACTCTTTTTTTAAAACAAACCCCAAAGTTTTTGAGATCATTTTTTTGCAAAAAGCCTGCAACTTTTCGATCAAACATTTATAACTGCCAATGAAAACTGATAAATGAATAGAAAAATAACCTACCCACGTGACGCTGAAAAAAAAACCTTGCACATCCACTATTTAAAGGAATGAAAGTCTACTACTTGTCAATTCTCATCAACGGAGGAGAAACTCTGAACGGACTCATCATCCCACCCAAACCGCCTCACCTGAGCTGGTGTCCGAAATGGCAGCCCCTGTTCAGTCTGAGATCTGACACTGTGGCGGCCTGGGCTCTTCCACTTGCCCTGCACTGGGGTCGAGGCTCGTCTTGGGAAGCAGCAGTGCTATGCAGGAAAGAAGTGAGAAGAAGAAAGAAGAGGAGGAGGAAGAAGAATTGAGGAGAAGGAAGCATTAGGCCTCAAGGTCCAAACCATCTCCAACGGCTGCTCATCCAAAGCTCCCTCAAACATTTCTGGGGAAGGAGAACCCATTACTGAACTGTACCTTGGGTTAGGGGGCCGCGTGTTTGTGTGGGGCAAGGTGGTCCTTCACTCTGTGACAGGAGGAGGAGGGAGGACGGCTTAAGAAATAGGCATGGTGGGGGGTCAGGACTGAACTGCCAGGACCTCCCCCCCCACCTTATACTGCAAGCAGTAGAGCTTTCCAAACTTTCACAACACAGTAATTCAGTTTTGCATCATTTCATGACGCAGTAATTCAGTTTTTCTAGCAAACCAGAGGTTAAACTAACCCCTTTCCAGCCCGGGGAGGAATGTGGGGAGCGTTTAAACGGCACACCTACACACTGCAGCCGACACACTAATGTGTCGCCACGTTAGTGGCGAAAGCTCCGGTACAGAGCATTAAAAACTCACATTGAATATAAAAGATCTGAAGAAAGGACTTTAATGATTTGAAAACGGAGACGATGTATGCACTTTTTTGGAAACCCAACAAAATCTTTAATAAAAACAAACAAACATAAAAAAGAATAAGTTGCAAGTATCTGTGGGGAAGACTGAGATTCCCACTCTGCGCTTGCCACCAAAGGCGTTTCTTCGGTGCTGCAGTTTTTGCTGAGGGCATTTGGTCATTCCAGAGACCACTAACCACCTATCTGTTTATTTCTCCAGGGTCGAAAGGGCCCTCCCTGTTGGACGTTGGCCGAAGAGCCTTGAGCAAGGGAGGCCATGCTGGAGAAAGAGGGGAACGTGGCCTCTCTGGGTAAGGAGCCTCCGTCTCACTCCTTCCGGGACATTTTCTTGTCACTCTTCTTCTGGGGTGGAGTGCCAGGTGGGGAGCAGGTTTGCTGCACAAGAGCTGCAAATGTACTTTTTTCTAAATGCTTTGCATTTTGATCCCGTTTCCCCCCTCCAAGGACCTCATGGTGGGGCACACCGATCTCCCACTCATTTAATCCCCACAACAAGCGCTAGACAGCCTGGGCCCCATATACCTTAGGAGCATCTAAAAGGTAAAGATACCCTGGACCATCAGGTCCAGACTCTGGTGTTGCGGCGCTCATCTCACTTTATAGGCCAAGGGAGCCGGCATACAGCTTCCAGGTCATGTGGCCAGCATGACTAAGCTGCTTCTGGCGAACCAGAGCAGCACACGGAAACGCCGTTTACCTTCCCGCTGGAGCGGTACCTATTTATCTACTTGCACTTTGACGTGCTTTCAAACTGCTAGGTTGGCAGGAGCAGGGACCGAGCAACGGGAGCTCACCCCGTCGTGGGAATTCGAACCGCCGACCTTCTGATCGGCAAGCCCTAGGCTCTGTGGTTTAGACCACAGCGGCACCCGCGTCCCGGGCATCTACACCCCACCAATTAGCCTGGACACTGAGGTACAGCTCTGAGGGTCTTCTGCCGGTTCCCTCACCGTGAGAAGCGAAGTTATACGGAAACAGGCAGGGGGCCTTCTTGGTAGTGGCGTCCGCCCTGTGGAACTCCCTACCAGCAGATATCAAGTAAATGTGAAGTAGATGTCAATAAATAACTATATAACCTTCAGAAGCCCTGTATCAGGAAGTTTTTAATGTTGGACATTTTATTATGTTTTTATATGTGCTGCCCAGAGTGGATGGGGCGACCCAGCCAGATGGGTGGGGTTCAAATCATAAAATATTAGTAGTAGTAAGCTACCAAAAGTGTAGAGACTTTTGTATGGCTGTAAGCTAGGATTCTGTACAAAATAGAAAATGTCAGATGGGCAGAGAATAATCATCATAATCAACAACAACATTGTCTCCATGAGTTGGCTGGCCAAGAGAGCGAATGACTGGACCAATATTTCTCAATGAGTTTCATGGCTAAGGGAGGATTTGAACCCTGGTCTCTCAGGTTCTAGTCTGGCACTTTAACCACTGTGCTGCACTTTAGCTGTTGAAAATGAGTTTGCTGGCATGTGAGGGACTCCCACTGGCATAACAGCAACAGTCTGGAAGCGCCAACCAAGTCCCCTCCCTGGGGTCCTGGCAGTGCAGTCCCGACCCCCCACCCCACCGACTTCTTCTGCCGTCCTCCCTCCTCCTTCCAACACAGAGCAAAGGACCACCTTGCCCCCACACAAAAATGCAGCCCCCTAACCCAAGGTACTATTTAGTTATGGGTTCTTCTTTCTCAGAAATGTTTGAGAGAGCTGTAGATGAGCGGCCGTTGGGGATAGTTTGGGCCAGGCATCCCCAAACTTCAGCCCTCCAGATGTTTTGGCCTACAACTCCCATGATCCCTAGCTAACAGGACCAGTTGTCAGGGATGATGGGAATTGTAGTCCAAAACATCTGGAGGGCCGAAGTTTGGGGATGCCTGGTTTGGGCCATGAAACCGAATGCTTCCTCCACGCTTCCTCCTTCTCAGTAGTTCTTCTTCTTCTGCTTCTGCTTCTGCTTCTGCTTCTTATTCTTCTCATTTCTTTCCCGCATAGTCCTGCCGCTTCCCAAGATGAACCTCGACCCCAGTGCAGAGCAAGGAGAAGAGCCCAGGCCGCCACAATATCAGATCTCAGGCGGAACAGGGGCTGCCATTTCGGACACCAGCTCAGGTGAGGCAGTTTGGGTGGGATGCAGAGTCTGTCCAAAGTTTCTCCTCCATTGATGAGAATTGACAAGAAAAATGTTCTCTGTTACTTCATTCCTAGGGATGGTAAGGATCTTCCCCCACAGACCTGGCCACCGTTCTTCCTTTCCCCACCCCTTCCTCTTGATTTCCTGTTTTTTAAGAACATGAAAATTCAGAATCTCGACCTTCTCAGAATCCCAATACCCACTGGACCCTCCTCTCAGCAATCTTTGCCAACATTAAATCTATGGACTGCGCCTGCTTTGGTCTGTCCTGCATTTCCCAAGGTTCAGCTTCATGGGGGCCCTGCGTTTTCGCACTATGCGAGAAGGAGAGAAACCTCGCTTTTCCTTTTACACCTCTGCCCTGTCCTCCCTCCACCATCTTTGCTGTTCCTCCTCTAACAGTAAAGAGGGGACTAGAGACACTCTGAGGGCCATCCCTGTGTTGGTGGAGAAAGATTGCCCATTGGACAATTTGCTCAGCAGCCACTCATCAAAAATAAAAATAGCTCTTCCACTGGTTATACCGTATGGAGCGGGGGGCGGGGAGAGAAGTAATACGACCTCCGTCTCTCATGCATCATCTGGTCCAACCATCTCAGGTTGGATTCTGAGGCTACTTCTCTGCCATCTTCAAACCCTGATTCCGCTTTCTTCACTCTCTCAGCAGGTAACTTGAGGAGGAAACACTTCTGCCCAGAGTGTGGCCGATGCTTTGCCTTCAGATGGGCTCTTGCTGCACACCAGAGGATCCACACAGGGGAGAAGATCCAGGAAAACTCTGAGAGCTGGGAATGTTTGGGTCAGAGTTCAGAGCTTGCGAGCCATTCAGAAACCCCTAAGTCTTCGGAGATCAAGAAGGTTCTTGCTCATCAGCCCATCGTTCTGATCCACCGGAATGTCCATGCAGGAGGAGATAACTCATATCGCTGCTTGGAGTGTGGGGAAAGTTTTTCCCAACTCTCAGATTTTGTAAAACATGAAAGAGGCCACACGGGAGAGAAACCCCGTAAATATGGCAAGAGTAGGATCGGGTTCCCCGAGAGATCACAGCTTCATGAACACCGTAAAGTCCACACAGGAGAGAAGCCCCACAAATGCAGTGTGTGTGGGTTATGCTTTTCTGTTAGGTCACAACATGTTACCCATCAGCGAACCCACACTGGAGAAAAACCCTATAAATGCCTGGAGTGTGGGAAATCATTTGCTCACAAGTCAGGCCTTGTGGTCCATCAGAGACTCCACACAGGAGAAAGGCCCCATAAGTGCTTGGAGTGTGGCAAATGTTACACCACACAAAAAAATCTCAGGCGACACCAGAGAATCCACACAGGAGAGAAACCGTATGAGTGCACAGAGTGTGGGAAATGTTTTCATAGGAAAGGTGAGCTTCTGTGCCATCAGACTGTTCACACCGGGGA
Organism: Darevskia mixta; assembly: GCA_034641385.1. Taxonomy (NCBI): domain Eukaryota; kingdom Metazoa; phylum Chordata; class Lepidosauria; order Squamata; family Lacertidae; genus Darevskia; species Darevskia mixta. Next base: position 1,102,447 of record JAWWNH010000176.1, on the reverse strand, counting down.
GAGGCCCCATAAATGTGCAGAGTGTGGGAAAAGTTTTATTGTACCAGCACAACTTGCAATCCACCAGAGAAGCCATACAGGAGAGAAACCGTTTGAATGCGTGGAATGTTGCAAAGGCTTTTACCAGAAACAACAACTCAAGTTGCATGAAAAAATCCACACTGGGGAGAAACCCTATAAATGCCCGGAGTGTGGCAAATCATTTGCTCAAAAGTCAGTCTTTGTAATCCATCATAGACTCCACACAGGAGAGAAGCCCTATAAATGCTGGGAATGTGGGAAATGTTTTCCTCAAAACGCACAGCTTTGGAGCCATCGATTGGTTCATACAGGGGAGAAACGGTATAAATGCTTGGAATGTGGAAAAACATTTACTCAGAGTTCCGCACTTGTGGGCCATCAGAGAACCCACACAGGAGAAAGGCCCCATAAGTGCCTGGAATGTGGAAAATGTTTCCCCACAAAAGGAAGTCTCAGGCGACACCAGAGAATCCACACAGGAGAGAAACCCTATGAATGTAGAGAGTGTGGGAAATGTTTTTATGATAATGATTACCTTCTGAGGCATCAGACTGTTCACACCGGAGAGAGGCCCCATAAATGTGAAGAGTGTGGGAAAAGCTGTATTTCAGCATCAGAACTTGTAATCCACCGGAGAATCCATACGGGAGAGAAACCCTACAAATGCATGGAATGTGGGAGATGCTTTTCCCAGAAACAACACCTCAAGGGGCATGAAAAAACCCACACTGGGGAGAAACCCCACAAATGCATGGATTGTGGCAAGTCATTTGCTCAAAAGTCAGTCCTTCAGATCCATCAGAGAATCCACACAGGAGTGAGGCCATATGAATGTGGAGAATGTGGGAAATGTTTTTCTACTTCATCAGGACTTACTAGTCATAGGAGAGTCCACACAGGAGAAAAGCCACATAAATGTTTAGACTGTGGAATGTCATTTACTTTAGCACAAAGCCTTAGGGGGCACCAGAGAATACATACAGGAGAGAAACCCCACAAATGCTTGGAGTGTGGGAAATGTTTTTCAAGGAAAGACACCCTTGTGATCCATCAGAGAACCCACACAGGAGAGAAACCCTATAAATGCTTGGAGTGTGAGAAATCATTTTCTCAGAAGTTATGCCTTGTGGTCCATCAAAGGATCCACACAGGAGAGAAACCTCACAAGTGCCTGGAGTGTGGGAAATGTTTTTCTCAGTCATCAAATCTTCACACACACCAGAAAGTCCACACAGGAGGAGATCTTCCCAATGTGTAGAGTGTGGGAAATGTATTTCACAGAGTGGAAACCTTCAAAGACTCCATGTGGAATAAAGAGCATATAAATGTTGGGAGTGAGTATGGAACATAGATATTAGACTGCTAGAATAATATTTAGAATATACTGGACTCCATTACGTTTGTTTTAAAAAGGCTATCTAAGGCAGGGGTCAGCAAACTTTTTTAGCAGGGGGCCATTCCACTGTCCCTCAGACCTTGTGGGGACTATATTTTGAGGGGGGGGGTGAACGAATTCCTATGCCCCAAAAATAATCCAGAGATGCATTTTAAATAAAAGGACACATTCTCCCCATGTAAAAACACGCTGATTCCCAGACCGTCCATGGGCCGGATTTAGAAGGTGATTGGGCTGGATCCGGCTGGAAGGGAAGCTGGTGCCGCATCAGGGAGCCCACACAGGAGAGAAACCACAAAAATGCTTTGAATGTGTGTACTGCCAGATATTTTCAGAAAGTGGTGTCTCCTGATCTTGATGTAATTGTCACTTTAAACATTTATATATGTACAATGGGACCTTGACTTACGAAGATAATGCGTTCCGACGCGATCTTCGGTAGTCGAAAACACTCGTAAGTCGAATCCCCATAGGGATGCATTGAGCGAAAAAAATCCTATTCAAAGCGGCCGCGACTTCCTTTCGGAAGTCGAAAAATTTGGTTGCGGCGGCCATTTTTTTTCTTCCGGAAGTTATTCGGAAGTCAAAAAACACGTAAGTCGGGTCACTCGTAGGTCGAGGTCCCACTATCTATACATATAATGAGGGCTTCTGCATAGATCTAATTGTATAATGAGAACTTGGCATCAACCAGAGGTCTAGGCAGCTGGCCTGACACGGAGTTAACTAGCGGACAGGCCTGTCTTGACCCAGCCATGGAACTGGCAATTAGACGTAGACTTTGGCTCACCGCTGGGAACAGAGGGAGTAACTTTGCTCTGTGCAAACCGCAGAAATAAAGGAGGATGTCAACAGAACTTAAAGACCCCCCTGCTATTAGATCATGTTTAAAAGCCTCTTTATAAGGGCTCAACGACAGCAGCTCTCTGAGTCCCTCGTTCGAGTTCCGCCAGAGAACAACGACATTGGCTCTATCGAGGGAAGGGAAGGATCTCCTGCTCCTGAGGTCTCTGCAACAAATGAGATGAACCATGAACTTCACTTTTGCAGTTATCTCCAAAATATCCTTTTGATCTTGTATCTTAAGTGTCACTCATTACTGTTGTCCTATAACTGACATTATCAACAGAACTGTACGGAACAACCTTACATTTACTGAGCAAAATATCCTCTTCAATTATATACCCAACACATGGAACCTTACAAAAGGACGATGCGAGTGGACTCTCCGTGGCCTGACCGCAGAAAAAGGATGGATACTGATGAATTGGAAAAACAAAAATGTGGCTCCCTTCGACTATTGGATTGGAGACTTCTACAAACTCGCAACATATAAACAACTTGCATATGAATGCAGACTTCCCATGGACAAGTTCAATGATATTTTGGATCCATTTTTACAAATACTGTAATAGGTTAAGGTCTGGTGAAGTACAATAACAAGCTTGTAAAATATACAGTTTGGGGTTTCCCCCCTCCCCCCCTTAAACGGTTTCTATTTCTCTTTCTCTCTCTTTTATTTACCGGTACATCTCATCATGTTTAGTGCACATATAATTGTGTACTTTTTGAACTTCCAATAAAGTTAAAAAACAACAACAACTAGACTGCTTATTTGGCTTCTCTTGCTTTGCTTTAATTAATAAAAGCTTCTTCCTGTTTCTTCGTCGCCAACAAAGAGTACCGGTACATTGGGGTGGAGAATTCAAAAATGTTTTAAGCCATGAGCAAAATATTCCCTTCGCTCCTCACCTCCAAAACAACATTTTTTATCATGGAGGACAAGAAGCCTCCCAATATCCTTGGAATATGAAAAATCCTACTTCCTCCCCCTTTAAAAAAATTCATTTATTGAAAATCAAAGTAGTGCATACAAAAAACTCCAAGTCAGAAAAACACTGTCAGTGAATTCAGCCTCATGCAATCTCACTTCATGCAAGATAAGTAAGAAAAACAAAAGAAAAAAAATAAAGGAAGGGAATAATAAACTATTGAGTAAGACTACTAACATACTAAGTACGCTGAAGTTCGAATTTCAAAGCATCATAATGTAAATGTACATTTTCCATTTTGCTCATGGTATTCCTTTTACTTATATTTTTACCGTTCTGCTTTGAGGTTGGTTTGTTTTTTGAATGGTCCAGCGGAGGACAACTTTCAGTAAATAATAAATAAACGAATAAGATCTCGGTTTTGAAATGTGCCAAATTCTCCTGGTGAGAACCTCGATGGGGCTTAAGGCAGTTTTACACTGGAAGTGAGCAAGGTTGTCCAGCATCTCCCTCTTTCGCCTCCTGCTCTCTTGTGAACTGAGAGGGGATTGCAGAGAAAGCAGCGTTTGGCCAGATGCAGGAGCCAAAATACTCTTATTTCTAGCCCCGCTCTTAAAAATGTGTTGGATGAGCCTTAGCCAGAAGGCATGACACCACTGTATGCATTCTCCGTATCTGGCCTTTTCTCCAAGGGGCTCATGGCGGCCTCTGGTGCTCTCCGCTTTCATAGCTCCCATCACAACAACCCTGTGAGGTGGGTCAGCTTGAGAGGCCGCCAACAGCCACAGGTCGCTCCCTGATCAGTACTTTTGGTTTAGATGGGGGGATGAGACTCTTAATCTCAGGGTCACGGGTTCGAGCCCCACGTGAGTCAAAAGAGTCCTGCGTTGCCAGGGGTTGGACTGGATGACCCTCGGGGTCCCTTCCAACTCTAGAATCCAACCATGTTGACATGGAAGTTTGTTTCATTTTCTCATTCTTTTTGCCGAGAACCACTGTGAGGTGTTAGGCGGTACAGAGAAGTGTGCCAGTAAGTGAGAAAGGAAAAATAAAAATAAATAAGCACTCTTCCCCAGAGCCCAAAGGCACTTTTTCCCTGTTCAGAGAGGAACAGACTACAAATCCCAGAATCCTTTGGTCCTGGGAAAAGGGAAGAAGCGAAGGACTGGGATATCCCAGACCGCCTGTTTCCTCTGGCCAGCCCCCATTTGTGTGGGTCTTTTGCAGGTGGCGTCCGGCCATCGCCATCTCTGGGGTGCAAAGAGGTTTTGCAGGGGAGGCTGAAGGTCCGAGGAGGAAGGAGTTTTTGCTGGCAGAGGCGCCCTTCGGAAGCAGCTCTACACGGGTGAGAGGGCACCGTCTGAACCCTGCAACACGTGAATGCCGGTGAGGGGCGCGGGGCAGGAAAACGCGGCGGGAGAAATAAGCCATTTTGAATTTTCCCATTGCACTGATAAGTTTGCACGTTGCATCGGGGGGGGGGGGGAAGCGGAGATTCTCGAGAGCAGAAGAAGGGAACTCTTTCACTTGTTTATTCCTCTTTGAAAGCTTTGAAATGAATTGGTAAAGTGTAAAATTTTGTAAAATGTAATGGTAAACAGAGATAAATATGAATATACTGAATATTACTGAAACGCAGTAATAGTAGATGATAAATACGCACCAAGAATGGAGTGCAGGAAACCACTTAAGCAAAATGGTATTAAATTGTATGGTATTAAATTGTATGGTATTAAATTGACAAAAAATGAAATGAAATCTTGGTGGTAGATTGTTCATATTTTTTAATTGAAAAATCTGGACATTAAGAAAAAATCAGGAAAATTATAATCCCATTACAGTAAAAGAAAAAAGTCTGCAATTGGAGTATCCCCTTGAATGTTTTAAAGTGCTCCAAAATGTCCTGTATATCATGGGGATGGGGGGGGACCTTTAGTTCCAGGGACCAAATTGTGGTCTAGCTGGACTCTGCATCCCCCCCCCCCATGCCAGCCCCATCTCTCCAGGGTGCTTCAGCCCATCTCTGAATCGGGTGCTTTTGCCTGGCTAGAACATGCCATCGATTATTCCCCTGACCTGCTTGGATGGAGGGTGTGTACATGTAAATAGACCTCTATTTTCTGTGCGGCTTGAATGTATCCCACGTGTGTATTTTACTTCCTTACATTCATACCCCACTGATCCTGCCAGGAGGTCAAGGTAGTTTGCATGGTTCCCCATCTCCCCATTTCTTCCTCACAACAACCCTGTGAGGGAGGCCAGGCTGAGAGACAGGGTCACCCAGTGGGCTTCACAGCCAGGTGGGGATTTGAACCCGGCCTCCCAAGTCTCAGCACACTGCTCTAACCACTACACCAAATTGCCACTCTGGACTAGCAGTGCTCCCTGGTATTATACGGGGGTCTTTTCCCAGCCTCTCTTAGACAGATCACGAATTCGACCTGGGAATATCTGCTATGCCAGTGAGCTATGGCTGCTCTCCAATCTCTTTTTTATGTTTTTTTGAATTTTCGAATTTTCAAATATTACAAATTCTTTTAAAATACAAGCGTAACTAATATCTCATATCCGTTGACTTTCTTTCCACCCTCCCATGGTTTTTTTAATTCCTTTACAAAGCTGCAATGTTACTTATCTCCATTCTGGACTTAAGCATCCAGGGGTCCTTTACCTTTATTATTATTATTAACTATAATATGTTAAACTACAAATTCTCATTTGCTGCTATACTTCAAATCCTGCCTATGTTCTAACATAACCATTATATTATTATTTTTCAAGTATTCCAAAATATATTTTCATTCTTCAAGAATCTTATTTTCTCAGTTACAGGTAGGTAGCCGTGTTGGTCTGCCGTGCCATAGTCAAAACAAAACAAAACAAAACAAAAAAATTCCTTCCAGTAGCACCTTAGAGACCAACTAAGTTTTTTCTTGGTATGAGCTTTCATGTGTATGGACACTTCTTCAGATACCATTATTTTCTCATTTTGTTTTCTAACTCTGGGTCCTCTCCAGTTATCTCTTGTAACCTATGAAGCTGCCTTAAACGTGTGACACCGGAACGAGAACGGCTATAGCTGAAGGGCAGGATCCGTCCCTTCAAGGCAGAGCTTCCTGGGCTCAGTCCCCGTCATTTCCTGTTAACAGAATAGGTATCTATGGGGAAGACCAAATTGACATGGCTAAACTGACCCCAAAAAAACTCACTGCGGTCAACCCCTAGGAAACAGCCATAGGCTGAGGGCCCTAACCTTAGGGTGGAAAAAGTAAAAAACACAACCCCCCAAAAGCTGAGGTTTTTTTTAAATAAACCCCAAAGTTTTTGAGATTATTTTTTTTTACAAATATGTAAAAAAAGCGCAATTTTTATCAAATACTTGTCAGTGCCAATGAAATAACCCATAGATGAATAGAAAAATAACCTATCCATGTGATGCTGAAACAAAAGCCTTCCACATCCACTATGTAAAAGAATGAAAGTCTACTATTCCCCCCTTCTCTCTCCCCTTCTTCCCCCCCCACCTTATACTGAAAGCAGGAGAGCTTTCCACATCATTTCGTGACACAGTAATACAGTTTTTCTAGCAAACCAGAGGTTAAACTAACCCCTTTCCAGGAGGAATGTGGGGAGCGTTTAAACGACACACCTACACACTAAGGCAGGGGTGTCAAACTCAAATTCATCGGGGGCCGCATCAGCAGTTTGGTCACCCTCAAAGGGCCGGTTGTATCTGTAGGACTATGTGTCCACTCTTTATTATCATAAATTATTGTCACTGCATTCAATTATTACTGTTTTTTGTAATACAAATCCCAAATACGCCTGCAGCATCCAGTGGCAGAGAGAGAAGAGAGAGCTGGTTCAAAAGAGAGCGGGCTACTTTTATAATGTGTCTAAATATGATTCGGAGGCGAGTTCAAAAACAAACCAGAAGGCCAAAGGGGGGGTATTTGGGGTTGTGCTATAGATCTGCTTTGCACGGTTTCCAAACCACAACCGTACCAAACGTTGGGGGGGGGGGAGTGTGCGAGAGAAAAACGCCGCTTTCAACCTCCTCTCTTTCTTTCGCCCCTCCGAGAAAGCAAGTTAGTCCCGCAGCCCCGCGCTGCTCTCCGCCATAGCTGTCAAGTTTCGGATTTGAAAATAAGGGATCAGCAGCTTCACCTGTCCCAGGGACAATCTACGATTCTCAGGGACAGTCCATGCCGTGGTAATCTCCTCAGGCTACAAATTAATTTACACCAGGCTACACACCATCATCTTTCCCCACCTTCAGAATGTTCTTCAGAATGGACACCACCCTCATTCATCTCCTCGTCCCACCCTCCTCTTCCCCCCTTTTCTTCCCAATGTCTCAATAACCAAAACTAATTTGTTAAAATGTTAGAGGGGGAAAATATGATTTACACACCTCTGTAATTCAAGAAAATCTTTAATAAAAAATATTCAATTCTTCATGGGGGGATTGATCAGGTTCAGTCTTTTGGCTCTCTGGCATCCATTAATGACTTATTATACAAATTTGTGGCATGCTTTGCATCCTTTAACACTCTTTTGGAAGGAGTCTATTTGTGGGCTGGGCCATTTGTGCAGGATTTTTGGTGTTTGGAGAGCAATGGGTGGTGCTTTTTCTTTTTGGAATGAGGCTATTAAGAGAGCAAGGGCTGGTCCTTTTCTATGTGGGGTCTTGTTTGCAGACGTTTGAATGAGTGGGTGAGTGAGTGAGTGAGAGAAAGAGAGAGAGAGAGAGAGAGAGAGGAGCATTGAATGGACTTGGAGAGGAGAGGCAGAGATCAGCCAGCCGGGAGAGGCGGGGGAAGGAGCCGAGGTGGGGGGAGGCTTCAGAGTAAGTCTCACTGGCTGAACGACTAAAAGGCAAGAAAGATCAGCTTGAGGTTATCGATCTGAGCATGCCCCCCACCCCGCCACTCCAACCAGTAGGTTCCTGCCCTTTCTCGTGCCCTCCCAGCGCAGTGGATCAGAGCAGGGGATTCTAAGTGTGGGCTTTTCCTCTCTACCCTGCGTTGCAGCCTGCGAGGGTGAGAGAGAGAGGGAGAGAGAAAGCCTTGCGCGCGCGCACACAGGCAAGGCACGTCGCGCGCGATGGGCTTTGGGCTTTTCCTCTCTACCCTGCGTTGTTGCGAGGGTGAGAGAGATAAAAGCCTCGCGCGCACACACACACAGAGGTCTTCAGTCCCTGACGCGGGGCCACTTTCGGCCAGTTTGCCTCCCTCCATTCTGCTCCCTTTCCCGGGGAATAAAGCGGGCGGAGGAAATTCTTCCTTCAGCGCAGCCAGTCTGCTCGTAGTTCTCCAGGTCGCTGGCTTAGCTCGCTGCTGCTGCTGCTGCTCAGGCAGGCGATTCCACGGGACCTCGCTCTCCTTCTCCCCTGAAAGCGCCGGGAACCATCTGCGTGGCTGGGGCGGGCAAGCAGCGGGGAGAAAGCGCCCACGTCCCGATGTGGCGGCAGATGGCGTGTCCTTTGGGGGGGGGACTATTTATCCACCCCACCCCTTTCAGGATCGCTCCTGCGGGGTGCAAGATCCCCAGACGGGCGGCCCGGGCTCGTCCGCACGTCCCCGTTCCAGGACCCCTTCTCACCGCCGAGGGTCCCTCACGCAGGAAGCCGCCCAGCCCGCCCCGTGCCCGTCGCAAGAGCAGCCTCCCGCATCTGCCCCAAGCCCGGGAGCGCTGCTACGATCCCGGGCAAGCGCGTCCTCTTGAGGCGCCGGGGCGGGCTGTGACTGGAAGCGAGGAGAAAAGGCAAACGCCGAGTAACGAGGAGCCGCTACTTCGAGGGAGAGGCAGGTCCTCCGCGCGGTGCGGGGCTGCGGTGCCGACGCTTCCCTCCCCGGGGGAGTTGCTTTTCCCGCCTCTCTCGGGAGGCACGAGTGGACGGGTGGGGATCCTTCCCGGGGAGCTGAAATCCCATCCAGAAAGGCGGGAGAAACCCGAAGGCGAGCGGCTGGCCGAACGGAGAGCGGGAAAAGAGTGCGGCGCCAGGCTCAGGTGAAGGCCGGCGGCGGCTACACGGGCCACATGACGAGGTCTGGCGGGCCGGATTAGGCCCCCGGGCCTTCTGTTTGACACCCGTGCACTAAGGTGTTGCGACACACAGTTTGGAAAGCTCCGGTATAGAGCATTAAAGTGTCACATTGAATATAAATGATCTGAAGAAAGGACTTTTATGATTTGAAAACGGAGACGATGTATGGTAACGCAAGAAAATCTTTTAAAAAAAGAAACAAAGAATGTAGTTGCAAGGATCTATGGGGAAGACCGAGAATCCCACCCTGCGCTTGTCACTCAAGGTATTCCTGAGGTGCTGCAGTTTTTGCTGAAAGTGTTTTGTCATTACAGAGACTACCAACCTTTGAGGACATTTCTGTTTTTTTCACCATTTTCGAAAGGGCCCTCCCTGCTGGACGTTGGCCGAAGAGCCTTAGGCAAGGGAGGCCATGCTGGAGAATGAGGGGAACGTGGCCTCTCTGGGTAAGGAGCTTCCTTCCTCGCTGCAAGAGTTTGTAGCAGTCCTTCTGGGACATTTTCTTGTCACCCTTCTTTTGGGGTGGAGGGGCATTTGGGGAGCAGGTTTGTTGCACGAGAGCTGCAGATGTACTTTATTCCAAATGCCTTGCATTTTGATCCTCTTTCCCCCTCCAAGGAGCTCAAGGTGGGGCACACGGGTCTCCCCCTCATCTAATCCCCACAAGAAGCCCTAAACGGCCTGGGCCCTGTATCCCTGAAGGAGCATCTCCACCCTCATCGTCCAGCCTGGACACTCAGGTCCAGCTCAGAGGGTCTTCTGATGGTTCCCTCACTGTGAGAAGTGAAGTTATGGGGAGCCAGGCAGGGGGCCCGCCCAGTGAAACGCCCTCCCTTCAGATGTCAAGGAAATAAATAACTACATAACCTTTAGGAGCCCTGTATCAGGAAGTTTTTAATGTTGGACATCCTATATAATAATTCCCTAATGTCCCCACGTCCGTGGTGTGTGTCAGAGGAACTGCGCTACTGAGCATGTGCCCCACGGACACAGGGATTGGAGCGCAGAGACTCTATGCAGATGAGACAGTCGGAGGCTGCCAATCGGAAGTGCGGGAGGGGCTGCCTCACCCTGCACTCAAAGAAAGTTGCTGGCGGCCATTTTGTGTGTGTGAGTGATGGGAGTTGCACAAGGATTCCTCTCACACGCCCGCCCTAGGCCGACGGCCCTGCCCGGGAGGTGGCCTCCCTCCCTCAGGGGCTCAAAGCAGCCCCCGTCCCGTCCTCGCCATGTCCCTGTACAGGAACTCGGTGTGGTTCGTGAAGGGGCTGGGAGTCAAAAGGGCAAAGAGAGGCGGGGGCTGCCATGGCCGTTTCCACACGGAGTTTGCTTACGGAGGGAAACCGGACCCCCCCCTCCCCAGTACGTGGGATTTGAGCCCATTCCCCCTCCTCCGCCACACGCTTTAGGGACTTTTATGTAACGGGAGGGGCCAGTTTCCCTCACAGCTTCTCTCGGACGCGCCGCAGGATGAGGCCCGGCTGCCTTACCTGAAGGATGCTGTCCTAATCCCACTTGCCTGAGGGAAATAAGTCCTGTTTTTAAAAATGTTTCACCACATATGTTCTAGCGCCCGTTAATTTAACGGGCTGAACGTCCACTAGTTTTATTATGTTTTTATATGTGCTGGAAGCTGCCCAGAGTGGGTGGGGTGACCCAGTCAAATGGGTAGGGTTCGAATCAAAAAGTATTAGTCTCCCTGGTTCTAGTCTGGCACTTTAACCACTGCGCTGCACTTTAGCTGTGCAAAATGAGTTTGCTGGCATGTGAGGGACTCCCAACAGTGTAACAGCAACAGTCCAGAAGCGCCAACTAAGTCCCCTCCCTGGGGTCCTGGCACTGCAGTCCCGACGCCCCACCCCACAGACATCTTCAGCTGTCCTCCCTCCTCCTTCCAGCACAGAGCGAAGGACCACCTTGCCCCACACAAACACGAAGCCCCCTAACTCAAAGTACTGTTTAGTTATGGGTTCTCCTTCCCCATAAATGTTTGAGATAGCTTTGGATGAGCGGCCGTTGGGGATAGTTTGGACCATAAGGCTGGATTCTTCCTTTTCCTCACTTCTTCTTCCTCTTCTTCCTTCTTCTCGCTTCTTTCCCGCATAGCCCTGCCGCTTCCCAAGACGAGCCTCGTCCCCAGCGCAGAGGAAGCAGAACAGCCCGGGCTGCCACAATATCAGATCTCAGACGGAACAGGGGCTGCCATTTCGGACACCAGCTCAGGTGAGGCGCTTTGGGTGGGATGCAGAGTCCGTTCAGAGTTTCTCCTCCCTTTCTGAGAATTGGTAGGAAAAATGTTCCCTGTTACTTCATTCCTAGGGATGGTAAGGATCTTCTCCCACAGACCTGGCCACCGTTCTTCCTTTCCCCACCCCTTTCCTTCCTCCTGGATTTACGCTTTTTAAGAACATGAAAACTCAGAATCTTGACCTCCTCATAATCCCTGCTTTCGTCCGTCCTGCATTTTTCAAGGTTCAGTTTCATGGGGGCCCCTGCGTTTTCGCACGATGAGAGAAGGAGAGAAACCTCGCTTTTCCTTTTACACCTCTGCCGTGTCCTCCCTCCACCATCTTTGCTGTTCTTCCTCTAACTCTGCCCTGTGCTGAGTTCCTCAGGCTCAGAAGTGAGGAGGATAGAGGAGGCGGAGAAGAAAGTGGGGAAGGAAAGCAAACAGGCAAATGCCAGGATGGCGATGGCCAAGCTTTCTAGCTCCATGGGCACATTTGGGTTTTGTTTTTTCTTTAAAGCATGTTCTGTGGGCACCACCCATTCCAGTCATTTCTCCCTGGACTGAGATGAGAAAAGAGAGAGAGAGAGAGACATGGGCAACGTTGTTCTAAGGGATCTGGGCGGAAGTCTGAACAAGGAGAATTTACCTTGAGTGTCCTTCTTCCAGCTTCCTCCTCCAGCTCTGTGTCCTTTTCATTTTTATTTTTTTTAATAATTTTTATTTGCAGTTTTATAATTTAATCATTGCATTTATACATATCGATAAAATTCGTTTGAACCAAAAATGTTTACATTGTTGCGTTTTCCTTCTTTTCCATACTTGAAGAAGAAAAGAAAGAAATAAACCCACCCCCATACATTGTAAAATACATTGTAAAATCAGACTTCCTACCATTACCCTTACATCTTATTTTGACTTTGAATGTACAGAACTCCACATACTTGCTTTTTAACCCTTGTTACTTACACTCACTGAAACATAACCTTTCCACTATGAGTTTTCTCTATTGCTTTTTGTTACATTAATCCTCGAATGCCGGCATAGAAATAGCATTTTTACTATATTTTTTAACATATTTTTTGTAATCTTCCAAATTTTTCCATGAATTTCCTTTTGGAGCTTCCTCTTAAATTATTCGTTAGTTGGGCAAGTTCGGCACCTCTGTGTCGTTTTCAAGGGAGACGGAGGTAGCAGGCCTTGCTGCCTTAGGGCCAAGGGGGCGGGGGGGGGGCAAGTGGCTAAAAGGTTTGAAACGGCTCTAATTTTGGTTCCTCTGTTTCATTTCTGTCAGGTTGGCATCTGTTAAATCTTTAGTTGGGGTTTGCAGTTACTTTTATTTGGGTATAACTGTAAACCATTTATTATTGTTGCTATTATTATTGCTATTTATTGGCTTATTGGTTTGTTTGTTGCTTGTATAGGATATCTTTTTAAAAAATGTTGGAAGTTTTATTGTGTTTTATATATCGCAAGCCGCCCAAAGAAAGTGGCCAGGGAAACCCAGCCAGATGGGCGGAATGTAAATATGATGATGATTATAATTGTTATTGTTATCATTATTAGGGTGGGGAGGCTAGAGAGCCCCTGAGGGTGCAAGGGCCATCCCTGTGTTGGTGGAAGGAGACAGCTCATTGGACAGTTTGCTCAGCAGCCTCTCAGGGAAAAAATAAATTAAAAATAGCTCTTCCACTGGTTATACCATATGCAGTGGGTGGGGTGGGCTGGAGGAGAAAAGTGGTACGACCTCCGTCTCTCATGCATCATCTGGTCCAACCACCTCAGGTTGGATTCTGAGGCTACTTCTCTGCCATCTTCAAACCCTGATTCCGCTTTGTTCACTCTCTCAGCAGGTAACTTGAGGAGGAAACACTTCTGCCCAGAGTGTGGCCGATGCTTTGCCTTCAGATTGGCTCTTGCTAGACACCAGAGTATCCACACAGGGGAGAAGATTCCGGAAAGTTCTGAGAGCGGGGAATGTTTGGGTCAGAGTTCAGAGCTTGCGAGCCATTCGGAAATCCCTAAGTCTTCGGAGTTCAGGAAGGTTCTTGCTCATCAGCCCATCGTTCTGATCCAAAGGAACATCCATACAGGAGGAGATAACTCATATTGCTGCTTGGAGTGTGGGGAAGGTTTCTCCCAACTCTCAGATTTTGTGAAACATGAAAGCGGCCACACGGGAAAGAAGCCCCACAAATGCAGTGTGTGTGGGTTATGTTTTTCTGTTAGGTCACAACTTGTTACCCATCAGCAAACCCACACTGGAGAAAAACCCTACAAATGCCCGGAGTGTGGGAAATCATTTGCTCAAAAGTCAGGCCTTGTGGTTCATCAGAGGCTCCACACGGGAGAAAGGCCCCATAAGTGCCTGGAGTGTGGCAAATGTTTTACTCAAAACGAGCAGCTTTGGAGCCATCGGTTGGTTCACAAAGGGGAGAAACCGTATGAATGCTTTGAATGCGGAAAAAGGTTTACTCGCAGTTCCCACCTTGTAATCCATCAGAGAACCCACACAGGAGAAAGGCCCCATAAGTGCCTGGAGTGTGGCAAATGTTTCCCCACAAATGCAAATCTCAGGCGACACCAGAGAATCCACACGGGAGAGAAGCCCTATGAATGTAGAGAGTGTGGGAAATGTTTTCATGAGAAAGCAGAGCTTCTGAGGCATCAGACTGTTCACACCGGAGAGAGGCCCCATAAATGTGAAGAGTGTGGGAAAAGCTTTATTGTACCAGCACAACTTGCAATCCACCAGAGAATCCATACGGGAGAGAAACCGTTTGAATGCATGGAGTGTGGAAAATGTTTTCCAAGTAAAAACACCCTTGTGATCCATCAGAGAACCCACACAGGAGAGAAACCCTATAAATGCCCGGAGTGTGGGAAATCATTTGCTCAAAAGGGACATCTTCAGAACCATCAGAGGCTCCACACAGGAGAGAAGCCCTATGAATGCTGGGAGTGTGGGAAAAGGTTTACTTGCAGTTCCAGCCTTGTGATCCATCAGAGAATCCACACAGGAGCGAGGCCATATGAATGTGGAGAGTGTGGGAAATGTTTTTCTACTTCACCAAGCCTTACTATTCATAGGAGAGTCCACACAGGAGAAAAGCCACATAAATGTTTAGACTGTGGAATGTCGTTTACTTTAGCACAAAGCCTTAAGGGACACCAGAGAATACATACAGGAGAGAAACCCCACAAATGCTTGGAGTGTGGAAAATGTTTTTTAAGGAAAGACAACCTTGTGATCCATCAGAGAAGCCACACAGGAGAGAAACCCTATAAATGCTTGGAGTGTGAGAAATCATTTTCCATGAAGTCATGCCTTGTGAGCCATCACAGGATCCACACTGGAGAGAAACCCCACAAATGCTTGGAGTGTGGGAAATGTTTTCGAAGGAAAGACACCCTTGTGACCCATCAGAGGCTCCACACAGGAGAGATGCCCTATGAATGCCCGGAGTGTGGGAAATGTTTTTCAAGGAAAGGCACCCTTGTGAACCATCAGAGGCTCCACACAGGAGAGAAGCCCTATGAATGCCTGGAGTGTGGGAAAAGGTTTACTTGCAGTTCCAGCCTTGTGATCCATCAGAGAATCCACACAGGAGCGAGGCCATATGAATGCGGAGAGTGTGGGAAATGTTTTTCCACTTCATCACATCTTATTAGTCATAGGAGAGTCCACACAGGAGAAAAGCCACATAAATGTTTAGACTGTGGAATGTCATTTACTTTAGCACAAAGCCTTAAGGGGCACAAGAGAACCCACACAGGAGAGAAACCCTATAAATGCCCGGAGTGTGGGAAATGTTTTGCAACGAAAGTCACCCTTGTGACCCATCAGAGAACCCACACAGGAGAGAAACCCTATAAATGCCCGGAGTGTGGGAAATCATTTTCTCAGAAGTCATACCTTGTGACCCATCAGAGAACCCACACAGGAGAGAAACCCTATAAATGCCCGGAGTGTGGGAAATCATTTTCTCAGAAGTCATACCTTGTGATCCATCAGAGAACCCACACAGGAGAGAAGCCCTATGAATGCTGGGAGTGTGGAAAAAGGTTTACTTGCAGTTCCAGCCTTGTGATCCATCGGAGAATCCACACAGGAGCGAGGCCATATGAATGTGGAGAGTGTGGGAAATGTTTTTCTACTTCAGAATACCTTATTATTCATAAGAGAGTCCACACAGGAGAGAAACCCTATAAATGCTTGGAGTGTGAGAAATCATTTTCTCAGAAGTCATACCTTGTGATCCATCACAGAACCCACACAGGAGAGAAACCTCACAAGTGCTTGGAGTGTGGGAAAAGTTTTTCTCAGTCATCACATCTTCACACACACCAGAAAGTCCACACAGAAGATCTTCCCAATGTGTAGAGTGTGGAGAAAGTTTTTCACAGAGTGGAAACCTTCAAAGACTCCATGTGGAATAAAGAGCATATAAATGTTGGGAGTGAGTATGGAACATAGACTGTTAGAATAATATTTAGAATATACTGGACCCCATTACGTTTGTTTTAAAAAGGCTATCTAAGGCATGGGTCAGCAAACTCTTTCAGCAGGGGGCCAGTCCACTGTCCTTCAGACCTTGTGGTGGGCCGGACTATATTTTGAGGGGGGGGGGAGAAAGCCTGTGCCCCACAAATAACCCAGAGAAGCATTTTAAATAAGAGCACACATTCTACTCATGTAAAAACACCAGGCAGGCCCCACAAATTACGCAGAGATGTATTTTAAATAAAAGGACACATTCTACTCATGTAAAAACACGTTGATTCCCAGACCATCCATGGGCCAGATTTAGAAGGCGATTGGGCCAGATCCGGCTGGATGGCAAGCTGGTGCCGCATCAGGGAGCCCGTACAGGAGAGAAACCACAAAAATGGTTTGAATGTGTGTATTGCCAGATATTTTCAGAAAGTAGTGTCTCCTGATCTTGATGTAATTGTCACTTTAAATCTTTATATATGTATCTATACATATAATGAGGGCTTCTCCATAGATCTAACTGTATAATGAGAACTTGGCATCAACCAGAGGTCTAGGCAGCTGTCCTGACACGGAGTCAACTAACGGACAGGCCTGTCTTCCCCCAGCCATGGAATTGGCAATTAGACATAGACTTTGACTCACCACTGGGAACAGAGGGAGTAATTTTGGTCTTTTCCAACCCCGGAGATCAGGGAGGATGGCAACAGAACTTAAAGAGCCCACCTGCTATTGTTGTTTAGTCGTGTCCGACTCTTCGTGACCCCATGGACCAGAGCAAGCCAGGCACTCTTGCTATTAGATCATGTTTAAAAGCCTCTTTATAAGGGCTCAGCGACAGCAGCTCTCTGAGTCCCTCGTTCGAGTTCCGCCAGCGAATGACGACATTGGCTATATCGAGGGAAGGGAATTATCTACTGTTCCCAGGGTCTCTGCAGCAAATGAAATGAACCATGAACTTCACTTTTGCAGTTAACTCCAAAATATCCTTTTGATCTTGTATTTTAAGTGTCACTCATTACAGTAGTGAGTATGGAACATAGCTGTTAGACTGCTAGAATAATATTTTAAATATACTGGACACCATTACGTTTGTTTTAAAAAGGGCTATCTATGGTAGGGATCAGCAAACCTTTTCAATAGGGGGCCAGTCCACTATTCCTCAGACCTTGTGGTGGCCTGGACTATATTTTGAGGGGGGGGGAATGAATGAATTCCTATGCCCCACAAATAACCCACAGATGCCTTTTATATAAAAGGACACATTCTACTCATGTGAAAACACACTGATTCTCGGACCATCCATTGTCCGGATTTAGAAGGCGATTGGGCCGGATCCAGCCGCCGGGCCTTAGTTTGCCTACCCATGATCTAAGGTATCTAACTGTTGGAGATGCAATTGGGATAATGCTTCTCTAAAACATAGGTTTTTTCATTGTCCTACATTGTCCTATAACTGAAATTATCAACAGAACTGTATGGAAAAACCTTACATTTACTGAGCAAAATATCTTCTTCAGTTATATAAACAACACATGGAACCTTACAAAAGGACGATGCGAGTGGACTCTCCGTGGCCTGACTGCAGCAAAAGGACGGATACTGATGAATTGGAAAAATAAAAATGCTGCTCCCTTCTACAATTGGATTGGAGACTTCTACAAACTCACAACATATAAACAACTTGCATATAAATGCAGACTTGCGAAGGAGAAGTTCAGTGATATTTTGGATCCATTTTTACAAATACTGTAATAGGTTAAGGTCTGGTGAAGTACAATAAGAAGCTTGTAAAATATACAGTTTGGGGTTTCCACCCCTCTCCCCTTTATTTCCCCCTCTTACACGGTTTCTTTTTCTCTTTTATTTACGTCTCACCATGTTTAGTGCACATATAATTATGTACTTTTTGTACTTTCAATAAAGTTTTTTTTGTTTTGTTAGACTGCTTATTTGGCTTCTCTTGCTTTGCTTAAATTAATAAAAGCTTCTTCCTGTTCCTTCGTCGCCACCAAAGAGTACATTGAGGTGGAGAATTCAAAAATGTTTTAAGCCATGAGCAAAATATTCCCTTCGCTCCTCACCTCTGAAACAACATATTTTGTTCTGGAGGACAAAAAGCCTCCCTTTAAAAAAAAACATTTTTATTCATTTTATAAGAAAAACAAATACAAAAACAAACAACACAGAAAATTTCTTCTACTTTCTTAACATCTTTCCTCTAACATCTTTGGGTGACTATCCCCGATCTCCTCCTTCTGAAATTCATTTTCATTCTTCATTGGCAGTTACATATATTAACAATCGCCCAATATTATTTCCTTATAACATTATATCTTATAAAATCTACCTCCAACTCATTACCCCAAAACCTCTAACTACTTCCCTAAGGAATATCAAATTTAAATATTAGAATATTTTTTCAAATACAATCTAAATTTCTTCCAGTCTTCCTGCACCGTTTCCAATCCTTGGTCGCGGAGTCTCACTGTCAGTTCGGCAAGTTCCATAAAGTCTATCGCCTTCATTTGCCATTCTTCTACTGTTGGTATCTCTTGTTTCTTCCAATTCTTGGCAATTAGTATTCTTGCTGTTGTCCTGGCATACAAAAAGAAAGTAATGCCCTTTTTGGGAATTTCTTCCCCGAAATATCCTACTTCCTCCTCCTTTTAAAAAATTCATTTATTGAAAATCAAAGCAGTGCATACAAAACACTCCCAAGTCAGAAAAATACCGTCAATCAATTCAGCCTGATGCAGTCTCACCTTATAAAAGGGAAGTAAGAAAAAGAAAAAAAATTAAAATAAGGGAATAAAAAACTAATGAGTAAGACTACTAGCATACTACGTACGTTGAAGTTCAAATTTCAAAGCGTCATAAAGTAAATGTACATTTTCCATTTTGCTCATGGTATTCCTTTTACTGATCTTTTTACCATTCTGCTTTGAGGTTGGTTTCTTTTTTGAAAAGCGGAGGGCAACTTTCAGTAAACAACTAAATAAGATCTCCTTGGTTTTGAAAAGTGCCAAATTCTCCTGGTGACAACCTCGGTGGGGCTTAAGGCGATTTTACACTGGAAGTGAGTGAGGTCCAGCATCTCCCTCTTTCGCCTCCTGCTCTCTTGCGAACTGAGGGGATTGCAGAGAAAGCAGCGTTTGGCCAGATGCAGCAGCCAAAATACTCTTATTTCTATCCCTGCTCCTAAAAATGTGTTGGGTGAGCCTTAGCCAGAAGGCATGACACCACTGTATGCATTCTCCCCATCTGGCCTTTTCTCCAAGGGCTCATGGCGGCCTCTGGTGTTCTCCGCTTTCATAGCTACCATCACAACAACCCTGTGAGGTGGGTCAGCTTGAGAGGCCGCCAACAGCCACAGGTCGCTCCCTGATCAGTATTTTTGGTTTAGATGGGAGCTTGAGACTCTTAATCTCAGGGTCACGGGTTCAAGCGCCACGTGAGGCAAAAGAGTGCTGCGTTGCCGGGGGTTGGACTGGATGACCCTCGGGGTCCCTTCCAACTCTAGAATCCAACCATGTTGACATGGAAGTTTGCTTCGCCTTCTCATTCTTTTTGCCGGACAGCAATGCTTTACTGGTGTGCCAGTAAGTGAGTAAATAGAAAGGAAAAATAAAAATAAATGAGCACCCTTCCCCACAGCCCAAAGACACTTTTTTTTTCCTCAGAGAGGAACAGACTACAAATCCCAGAATCCTTTGGGTCTGGGAAAAGGGAAGAAGTGAAGGACTGGGACATCCCAGGCTGCATTTTTCCTCTGGCCAGTCCCCATTTGTGTGGGTCTCTTGCAGGTGGTGTCCGGCCATCGTGATCTCCAGGGTGCAAAGAGGTTTTGCAGGGGAGGCTGAAGGTCCGAGCAGGAAGGAGTCTTTGCTGGCAGAGGCGCCCTTCGGAAGCAGCTCTACACGGGTGAGAGGACACCGTCTGAACCCTGCAACACGTGAGTGCCGGTGAGTGGGGCAGGGCAGGAAAGGGGGTGAGTGGGGCAGGGCAGGAAAGAAATAAGGCATTTTGAATTTTCCCATTGCACAGATAAGTTTGCACGTTGCATCGGGGAGGAAGGGGAGATTCTCGAGAGCAGAAGAAGGGAACTCTTTCACTTGTTTATTCCTCTTTGAAAGCTTTGAAATAAATTGGTAAAATGTAAAATTTTGTAAACCAGAGAAATATGAATATGAAACGCAGTAATAGTAGATGATAAATACGCATCAAGAATGGAGTGCAGGAAACCACTTAAGCAAAATGGTATTAATTTGTATAAAGTCTATAAAAATAATTGCCAAAAAATGAAATGGAATCTTTGTGGTTGATTGTTCATATTTTTTAATTGAAAAATCTGGACATTAAGAAAAAATCAGGGAAAATTATAACCCCATTACAGTAAAAGAAACAAAGTCCGTAATTGGAGTATCCCCTTGAATATTTTAAAGTCTTTATGTGTTTATTGTCATTGTACAAGTACAACGAAATTGGATTTAAAATAATAATAATAATAATAATTAAATAATTTTTTAAAAAAATCATTTTTCATTTAAACAATTGTTTCCCCAACCAAAAATGGACTCAACACGAGTAACAGCAGTAAAAGCCATACGAAACACTTAAAAATAAGGGAGAGCACTGAGCAGCTGCTGCGTCTATGTGCGCCGCCATCTTAGAACTCTTATAACTTAGAACTGTTATAAAAAATAACAGAAATTTAAACAAAAAACAAAAACAAAACTGAGCCCTCTCTGCCAAGCGGCGGCGGTAGCGGTCTTTTATAGAGCCCATCAGACCCCGCCCTAGGCCAGATGGTGAGTGGCCGGACTGGGGCCCTCAGGCGCTGGGCAGGGCAGTCCTCCAAAATGTCCTGTATATCATGGGGATGGGGGAGGACTCTCAGCTCCAGGGGCCAAATGGGGGTCTAGCTGGACTCTCCATCCCCCCCACCCATGCCAGCCCCATCTCCCTAGGGTGCTTCAGCCCATCTCTGAGTCGGGTGCTTTTGGCTGGCTAGAATATGCCATTGATTATTCCCCTGACCTGCTTGGATGGAGGGGTGTGTGCATGTAAATAGACCTCTGGTTTCTGTGTGGCTGGAATGTAGCCACGGCTTGCGTGCATTTTAATTCCTTACATTCATACCCCACCGATCCTGCGAAGAACTCAAGGTAGTTTGCATAGTTCCCCATCTCCCCATTTCTTCCTCACAACAACCCTGTGAGGGAGGCGAGGCTGAGAGACAGTGACCGGCCCAGGGTCACCCAGTGGGCCTCATGGCCTCGTCAGGATTTGAACCCAAGTCTCAGCACAGAACTCTAACCAGTACACCAGATTGCCACTCTGGACTAGCTGTGCTCCCTGGTATTAAACGGGGGTCTTTTCCCAGCCTCTCTTAGACAGATCACGAATTGGACTTGGGGATATATGCTCTGCCAATGAGCTATAGCTGCTCTATTTTTAATGTTTTTTTGATTTATTTAATTTTAAATATTACAAATTCTTTTAAAAGACAAGCGTAACTAATTTCTCATACCGTTGACTTCCTATCCACCCTCCCTTATTATTATTTTATTCCTTTACAAAGCTGCAATGTTACTTATATTATATCCATGCTGGACTTTACCATCCAGAGTCCTTTACCTTTTTAAATTATTATTAACTCTAAATTGTTAAACTACTGCTGCTAGGCTTCAAATTCTGCCTGTGTTCTAACATAACCATGATATTATTATTTTTCAAGTATTCCACAAAATATTTTCATTCTTCTAGAATCTTATTTTCTCATTTTGTTCTCCAACTCTGGGTCCTCTCCAGCTATCTCTTGCAATCTATGAAGCTGCCTTAAGCATGTGACACCAAGATGAGAACGGCCATAGCTGAAGGGCAGGATCCGTCCCTTCAAGGCAGAGCTTCCTGGGCTCAGTCCCCGTCATTTCCCGTGAACAGAATCAAGTTGCAGGCATCTATGGGGAAGACCGAATTGATATGGCTGAATTGACCCAACAACCCTCCCCACACCCCCCAAAAAACTCACTGCAGTCAATGGAAGGCAAACAGCCATATGCTGGGGGCCCCAATCTTAGGAAACCCAAAAGTAAAAAACAGAACTCCCCAAAATTTAGCTTTTTAAAAAACAAACCCCAAAGTTTTCAAGATCATTTTTTTACAAATATGTAAAAAAACCCGGTGATTTTTCAATCAAACATTTCTCACTGCCAATGAAAACTGATAAATGAATAGAAAAATAACCTACCCACGTGACACTAAAACAAAAACCTTTCACATCCACTATGTAATGAAAGTCTACTTCCCCCCATCTCTCACCCCCAACCTTATACTGCATGCAGCAGAGCTTCCCAAACTGATAAATGAATAGAAAAATAACCTACCCACGTGACACTAAAACAAAAACCTTTCACATCCACTATGTAGAGGAATGAAAGTCTACTTCCCCCCTTCTCTCCCCCCCCCAACCTTATACTGCATGCAGCAGAGCTTCCCAAACTGATAAATAGAAAAATAACCTACACACGTAACACTGAAACAAAATGTTCATGTTGGTGTGGCGGTTACCTCAACCTATGCAGAACCCCCAGACGTTTCACGGTCCATTGGCACCTGCATTAACCACGGTATTTCACTCGCTGCCACCAACCAGTATCTCTGGTAATAATTTACTTCACTTCACGAGGAGAATGTTAGAACCAAAAGATGTTTATTAAAGTACAACTCTTAAGCATGTGGTTTCACAATAAATGGTTTTTCTTAGCTTGCTATCTGGTATCTTAACAGTTCCTAACAATTCCTATCCTCTTCCTAATTCCCCCTTCTCTCTCTACCGCCCCCTCTATCTCTAACTGCCACTTCACCTCGCACTTAACCTAACTCTGCCCTAACTGCCAACCCTCACCCAACTCCCACCTAACTGCCTCTTAACTGCCCTTTACTCTCCCTGGGGTGGGTTTATATATCCCTTAACCCCGCCCCCTTAAGGTTCTAACTGCCTGAACCCTTTAACCCTTTCCATGCTGTCCCGCATTTAGGCGGAACGCCACAGTTGGTGACACACTTTTTAGACATGCATCATTTCCAAACACAGTAATTCAGTTTTGCATCATTAATTTATGACACAGTAATACAGTTTTTCTAGCAAACCAGAGGTTAAACTAACCCCTTTCTAGCCCCGGGAGGAACATGGGGAGCATTTAAACGACACACCTACACACTGCAGCCGACACACTAACGTATTACAACAAGCAGTTTGGAAAGCTCTGGTGTAGAGCATTAAAATCTCACATTGAATATAAAATATCTGAAGAAAGGACTTATGATTTGAAAACGCAGACGATGTATGCACTTTTTTGTAACCCAACAACATCTTTAATAAAAACCCAGAAAGTATGAAGTTGCAAGGATCTATGGGGAAGACGGAAATTCCCACTCTGCGCTTGCCACCAAAGGTGTTCCTGAGGTGCTGCAGTTTTTGCTGAGGGCGTTTTGTCATTCCAGAGACCACCAACCTTTGAGGACGTTTCTGTTTATTTCACCAGATTCGAAAGGGTTCTTCCTGCTGGACGTTGGCCGAAGAGCAAGGGGAGGCCATGCTGGAGAATGAGGGGAACGTGGCCTCTCTGGGTAAGGAGCTTCCTTCATCCTACAAGAGTCTGAAGCAGTCCTTCCGGGACATTTTCTTGTCACTCTTCTTTCGGGGTGGTGGGCCAGGTGGGGAGCAGGTTTGTTGCACAAGAGCTGCAAATGTACTTTATTCCAAATGCCTTGCATTTTTATCCCACCTTTTCCCCCCTCCAAGGAGTTCAAGGTGGGGCACATGGGTCTCCCCCTCACTTAATCCCCACAAGCCCTAGACAGCCTGGGCCCCATATACCTAAGGAGCATCTACACCCCATCATTTAGCCTGGACACAGGTTCTGCCAGTTCCCTCACTGTGAGAAGCAAAGCTATAGGGAACCAGGCAGGGGGCCTTCTCTGTAGTGATGCCCGCCCTGTGGAACACCCTCCCTTCAGATGTCAAGGAAATAAATAACTGTATAACCTTCAGAAGCCCTGTATCAGGAAGTTTTTAATGTTAGACATTTTATTATGTTTTTATATATGCTGCCCAGAGTGGATGGGGCGACCCAGCCGGATGGGTGGGGTTCAAATCATAAAGTATTAGTAGTACCGGTAGTAAGCTAGCATAGGTGTAGAGACTTTTGTACAGCTGTAAGGTAGGATTCTGTACAAAATGGAAAATGTCAGATGGGCAGAGAATAATCATCATCATCAACAATAACATCGTCTCCGTGAGTTGGCTGGCCCAGAGAGCCAATGTCTGGACCAGTATTTCCCGATGAGTTTCTTTCTTCTTTTTTTAAAAATATTATTTATTAGGTTTTAAGCACAAAATTATTAAAACAAACAAAACACATAAAACAATACTACAAATACACATACAACTACACAATAACTTCCTTGGTATATTCCCTTCTACTTTCCTTTACATTTTGGTTTGACTTCCTCCTATCCTCCCCTCTGTGTTTCATTCTGTATATATTTATTTCTATTGGCAATTTCTATATACTTCATCCTTATTATATCCTCATTATAATTCTCATGTTTAACCTTATCATTTATCACTTATCACTTATCTTCTTCAAGTTGCAAACTTACCATAAATTCATAGTTCTAAATACACATTACGAAGCTAACTTAAAATCCTTATCACTTATCTTTCCTTCATTTAAAAACTTAACATAAATTCCTATTACTATGCTACAAATTACTATTTTTCCGGCATTCTTTAATCTCTATATTTTACAATAATTCTTAAGGTATTCCCTAAATTTTTTCCATTCTTCTTCCACTGCTTCCTCCCTCCGGTCGTGGAGTCTCGCGGTCAGTTCGGCCAGTTCCATATAGTCCATCACTTTCATCTGCCATTCTTCCAGAGTCGGTAAGTCCTTTGTCTTCCAATACTTTGCTATCAATATTCTTGCTGCCGTTGTGGCATACATAAAAAAAGTGTGATCTTCCTTTGGTAACTCCTGGTTGACCATTCCAAGCAAGAAAGCCTCCGGTTTCTTGACAAACGTGTTTTTCAACACTCTTTTCATTTCATTATAAATCATTTCCCAGAAGGCCTTCAACCTTGGGCAGGTCCACCACATATGATAAAATGTTCCTTCAACATTCTCACACTTCCAACATTTGTTGTCCTGCAGGTGATAGATTTTAGCAAGCTTGACTGGGGTCAGATACCATCTATATATCATTTTCATAATGTTCTCTCTTAACAAAGTACAAGCAGTAAATTTTATCCCTTTCCTCCATAGTCTTTCCCAGTCAGCCATCATAATGTTGTGCCCCACGTCTTTTGCCCAGTCTATCATTGCAGATTTAACGAATTCATCCTGTGTATGCCACTCCAACAGCAAATTATACATTCTAGACAAATTTTTTGATTTAGGTTCTAATAATTCCGTTTCCAATTTCGACTTTTCCATCTGAAAGCCTACTTTTTTGTCCATTTTAAACAACTCATTGATCTGATGATATTGTAACCAGTCCTTTACTACTCCTTTCAGTTGTTCATAGGGTTTCAACCTGACACTTTCTCCTTCTTGTATTAATATCTCTGAGTATTTTGGCCATTTACCTTCCATATTGGATTTTTTGTGGGCTTTTGCCTCTAGTGGCGAAATCCATCTGGGTGTTCTTCTTTCTAACAAGTCTTTATATTTCATCCAGACTCTGTACAATGCCTTCCTAATTATGTGTGTCTTGAATCCTTTGTGGGCCTTAATCTTATACCACAAATATGCATGCCAACCAAACAGATTATCGTGTCCTTCCAGGTCTAATACGTCTGTATTCTCTAGCAGGAACCAGTCTTTTAGCCAACAGAAGGCCGCCGCTTCAAAATAGATATTCAAGTCTGGCAAGGAGAATCCCTCTTTCCTTATCATCTGTTAAAACTTTAAACTTAATTCTGGGTTTTTTCCCCTGCCAGACAAACCTCGATATATCCTTCTGCCACTTTTTGAATGGTTCCATCTTATCCACAATCGGTAACGCCTGGAATAAAAACAATAATTTAGGCAGCACATTCATTTTTATAACAGCAATTCGGCCCAACAAAGATAATTTCAACTTGTTCCAGATCTCCAGATCTCTTTTAACTTCGTTCCACACTTTTTCATAATTGTCTTTAATTTCTCGAGTTTCATGGCTGAGGGAGGATTTGAACCCTGGTCTCCCAGGTTCTAGTCTGGCACTTTAACCACTGTGCTGCACTTTAGCTGTACAAAATAGGTTTGCTGACATGTGAGGGACTCCCACCAGAATAACAGCAACAGTCTGGAAGCGCCAACCATGTCCCCTCCCTGGGGTCCTGGCAGTGCAGTCCTGACACCCCCACCCTGCCAACTTACTTCTTTTTTTAAATTTTTTTTAAAAACAATCTCTATTAAATATTTAAACCAAACATTCCAAAATTAAAATCATTCAACATGATACAAATTAATTCCATACAACTTAAACTACAAATTATAACAGAATAATAACCAATAAGAATATAAAATTAAGAATTGAAAAGTTTTATACCTCAATGAAAAAAAAGAAAAAGGAAATAGGCTTCACATTGTTCTGTTATTATTCTTTCCTTTTTCAAATAAATTTCCACATACCTCCATTTCTGTTTAGGTGTATTCCTGATTGCTCCAGTCATCCTCGCCAAATTCATAAACTCTACCAATTTAGTGTGCCAATCTTCAATTTGGGGTACTTTTTCTCCCTTCCAATTTTACGCTATTAGTAACCTTGCAGCTGCACAGGCATAAAGGAAAATATTCCTCTTATCCTCTGGCATATTTGGGGAGACTATACTCAACAACAGATTTTCCGGTTTTTTCTCAAATGTTACTTTCAATAACTTTTTTAATTTATCATATACCTCATTCCAAAATGTCTGTAGTATCTTACATCTCCACCAACAGTGAAGGTAAGTGCCAACTTCTTCTTTACACTTCCAACATTTATTAGTGTTATTTTTATATATCTTGGCTAATTTTTCCGGTGTCAAATGCCATCTAAATGCCATTTTCATCATTTTTTCTTTGATTGTCATGTTTTCTTTGATTGTCAAGCAAGCTGTGAATTTCATACTGGAAATGTCCAGATAAAATGGGCACAAGAATTAGGTCATCCAATTCTTAGGAAAGATTGGGATAAGTTATGGAAATTCCTTCTTCTCACTTCTTTCCCACGTAGCCCTGCCGCTTCCCAAGATGAGCCTTGACCCCAGCGCAGAGCAAGCAGAAGAGCCCAGGCCGCCACAATATCAGGTCTCAGACGGAACAGGGGCTGCCATTTCGGACACCAGCTCAGGTGAGGCAGTTTGGGTGGATGACAAGTCCATTCAGAGTTTCTCCTCCCTTGCTGAGAATGGGCAAGAAAAATGTTCTCTGTTACTTCATTCCTAGGGATGGTAAGGATCCTGTTCTTCTTTTCCCCACCCATTCCTCCTTGATTTACTATTTTTAAGAACATGAAAACTCTGAATCTCAACCTTCTCAGAATCCCTGCTTTGGTCTGTCCTGCATGGACTGAGATGAGAACAGAGAGAGAGACATGGGCATCATTGTTCTAAGGGATCTGGGCGGAAGTCTGATCAAGGAGAATGTACCTTGAGTGTCCCTCTTCCAGCTTCTTCCTCCAGCTCTGTGTCGTTTTCAAGGGAGACGGAGGTAGCAGCCCTTGTTGCCTTAGCACCAAGGGGGCAGTGGGGGGGGGGCAACTGGCTAAAAAGTTTGAAACGGCTCTAATTTTTGTTCCTCTGTTTCATTTCTGTCAGGTTGGTGTTGGTTAAAGCTTTAGTTCGGGTTTGTGGTTACTTTAATTTGGGTATAACTGTGAACTGTTTATTATTGTTGTTATTATTATTGGTTTTTGTTGGTTTATTGGTTTGTTTGTATGGGATATCTAGTTTTTCTTAATGTTTGAAGTTTTATTGTGTTTTATATGTTGCAAGCCACCCAGTCGATGGGGAAAGGCAACCAGATGTGCAAAATATAAATGTAAATATAAAATAATAATTATTATTATTGTTGTTGTTGGGGAGAGGGGGCTAGAGAGCCTCTGAGGGCCATCCCTGTGTTGGTGGAGAGAGATTGCCCATTGGACAGTTAGCTCAGCACCCTCTCATCAAAAAATTAATTAAAATACCTCTTCCACTGGTAATACCATATGCAGTGGGTGTTGTGTGGGGGGGAGAGAAGTGGTACGACCTCTGTCTCTCATGCAGGTTGAGAGACCACCATCCACCATCTCAGGTTGGATTCTGAGGCTACTTCTCTGCCATCTTCAAACCCTGATTCTGCTTTGTTCACTCTCTCAGCAGGTAACTTGAGGAGGAAACACTTCTGCCCAGAGTGTGGCCAATGCTTTGCCTTCAGATTGGCTCTTGCTAGACACCAGAGTATCCACACAGGGGAGAAGATTCCGGAAAGTTCTGAGAGCGGGGAATGTTTGGGTCAGAGTTCAGAGCTTGCTAGCCATTCGGAAACCCCTAAGTCTTTGGAGTTCAGGAAGGTTCTTGCTCATCAGCCCATTGTACTGATCCACAGGAACGTCCATGCAGGAGGAGATAACTCATATCGGTGCTTGGAGTGTGGGGAAGGTTTTTCCCATCTCTCAGATTTTGTGAAACATGAAAGCGGTCACACAGGAGAGAAGCCCCGCAAACATGGTGAGAGTAGGATCGGGTTCCCCAAGAGATCACAGATTCGTGGACACTGTAAAGTCCACACAGGAGAGAAGCCCCACAAATGCAGTGTGTGTGGGTTATGTTTTTCTGTTAGGACAAATCTTGTTACCCATCAGCGAACCCACACTGGAGAAAAACCCTATAAATGCCCGGAGTGTGGGAAATCATTTGCTCACAAGTCAGTCCTTGTGGTCCATCAGAGACTCCACACAGGAGAGAAGCCCTATGAATGCTGGGAGTGTGGGAAATGTTTTACTCAAAATGCACGGCTTTGGAGCCATCGGTTGGTTCACACGGGGGAGAAACGGTGTAAGTGCTTGGAATGTGGAAGAAAGTTTACTCAGCATTTCGACCTTGTAATCCATCAGAGAACCCACACAGGAGAAAGGCCCCATAAGTGCCTGGAGTGTGGCAAATGTTTCCCCAGAAATGCAAATCTCAGGCGACACCAGAGAATCCACACAGGAGAGAAACCCTATGAATGTAGAGAGTGTGGGAAATGTTTTCATGAGAAAGCAGAGCTGCTGAGCCATCAGACTGTTCACACCGGAGAGAGGCCCCATAAATGTGAAGAGTGTGGGAAAAGCTTTATTGTACCAGCACAACTTGCAATCCACCAGAGAATCCATACGGGAGAGAAACCCTACAAATGCATGGAGTGTGGAAAATGCTTCTCCCAGAAACAACACCTCAAGGCGCATGAAAAAATCCACACTGGGGAGAAACCCTACAAATGCATGGAGTGTGAAAAATGTTTTACCAACAAATCATACCTTCATGTACACCAGAGAATCCACACAGGAGTGAGGCCATATGAATGCGGAGAGTGTGGGAAATGTTTTTCCACTTCATTTGGCCTTACTAGTCATAGGAGAGTCCACACAGGAGAAAAGCCACATAAATGTTTAGACTGTGGAATGTCATTTACTGAAGCACAAAGCCTTAGGGGGCACCAGAGAACCCACACAGGAGAGAAACCCTATAAATGCTTGGAGTGTGGGAAATACTTTGCTAATAAATCAGTGCTTAACATACATCAAAGGATCCACACAGGAGAGGAACCTCACAAGTGCTTGGAGTGTGGGAAATGTTTTTCTCAGTCACCACATCTTCGCAGACACCAGAAAGTCCACACAGGAGGAGATCTTCCCAATGTGTAGAGTGTGGAGAATGTTATTCAGAGAGTGGAAACCTTCAAAGACTCCATGTGGAATAAAGAGCATATAAAGGTTGGGAGTGCAGGGAATGTTTTGATCAGGGGTCAGCCCTCGTAGCACACCAGAGTGTCCACAGAAAAAGGAGGACGTACAGATGTCAGGAGTGTGTACAGATGTCAGGAGTGTGGGAAATGCTTTGTAAGGAAATGAATGTTTAACAACGCTGGATATTCCACAAAGGAAATACAGGGCAAGTGTCTGAAGTGTGGGAAATGGTTTGCTGCTCGTTCGGACCTTCAAAGGCACCAGAGAATCCACAAAAAATGGAAACCCCATTAATGTTTCGAGTGTGGGAAATGTTTGGCCAGGAAGGGGCAGGCTTGTGCCGCATCAGGGAGCCCACACAGGAGAGAAACCACAAAAATGGTTTGAATGTGTGTATTGCCAGATATTTTCAGAAAGTTTAGGGTTTCCCCCCTTCCCCCCCCTTACACGGTTTCTATTTCTCTTTTTCTCTTTTATTTACCTCTCACCATGTTTAGTGCACACATAATTATCTACTTTTTGAACTTTCAATAAAGTTCCTTTTTTTAAAGTTAGACTGCTTATTTGGCTTTTCTTGGTTTGCTTAAATTAATAAAAGCTGCTTCCTGTTCCTTTGTCGCCCCCAAAGAGTACATTGAGGTGGAGAATTCAAAAATGTTTTAAGCCATGAACAAAATATTCCCTTCGCTCCTCACCTTTGAAACAACATTTTTTATCATGGATGACAAGAAGCCTCCAAAAATCCTTGGAATGTGAAAAATCCTACTTCCTCCCTCCCTTTAAAAATATCATTTATTGAAAATCAAACTAATGCATACAAAAAACATCAAGTCAGAAAAACACTTTCAGTGAATTCAGCCTCATGCAATCTCACTTTATGCAAGATAAGTAAGAGAAACAAAACAAAAAATTAAAGGAAGGGAATAAAATACTAATGAGTAGGACTGTTGTTGTTTGTTGTTTAGTCGTGTCCGATTCTTCGTCACCCTTCGTCATTCTTCGTCACAGTGGAATTTGCTGCCAAGGAGTGTAGTGGAGTCTCCTTCTTTGGAGGTCTTTAAGCAGAGGCTTGACAGCCACCTGTCAGGAATGCTTTGATGGTGTTTCCTGCTTGGCAGGGGGTTGGACTGGATGGCCCTTGGGGTCTCTTCCAACTCTATGATTCTACCCCATGAACCAGAGCACTACTAACATACTAAGTACTGTACGCTGAAGTTGAATTTCATGGTATTCCTTTTACTGATATTTTTACCATTCTGCTTTGAAGTTGGTTTGTTTTTTGAATGGTCCAGCGGTGGACAACTTTCAGTAAAGTAATAAAGAAATAAGATCTCCTTGGTTTTGAAAAGTGCCAAATTCTCCTGGTGACAACCTCGATGGGGCTTAAGGCTATTTTACACTGGAAGTGAGCGAGGTTGTCCAGCATCTCCCTCTTTCGCCTCCTGCTCTCTTGCGAACTGAGAGGGGATTGCAGAGAAAGCAGTGTTTGGCCAGATGCAGCATCCAAAATACTCTTATTTCTAGCCCCGCTCTTAAAAATGTATTGAGTGAGCCTTAGCCAGAACGCATGACACCACTGTATGCATTCTCCCTATCTGGCCTTTTCTCCAAAAAGGGCTCATGGCAGCCTCTGGTGCTCTCCGCTTTCATAGCTCCCATCACAACAACCCTGTGAGGTGGGTCAGCCTGAGAGGCCGCCAACAGGCACAGGTCGCTCCCTGATCAGTACTTTTGGTTTAGATGGGGGCATGAGACTCATCTCAGGGTTACGGGTTCGAGCCCCACGTGAGGCAAAACTCCTGCGTTGCCGGGGGTTGGACTGGATGACCCTCGGGGTCCCTTCCAACTCTAGAATCCAACCACGTTGACATGCAAGTTAGGCGGTACAGAGAACTGTGCCAGTAAGTGAGAAAGGAAAAATAAAAATAAATAAGAACCCTTCCCTTGAGCCCAAAGGCACTTTTTCCCCGTTCAGAGAGGAACAGACTACAAATCCCAGAATCCTTTGGGCCTTGGAAATGGGAAGAAGCGAAGGACTCGGACATGCCAGGCTGCATTTTTCCTCTGTCCCGCCCCCATTTGTGTGGGTCTTTTGCAGGAGGCATCCGGCCATCGCCATCTCTGGGGTGTAAAGAGGTTTTGCAGGGGAGGCTGAAGGTCCGAGGAGGAAGGAGTCTTTGCTGGCAGAGGCGCCCTTCGGAAGCAGCTCTACACGGGTGAGAGGGCACCGTCTGAACCCTGCAACACGTGAATGCCGGTGAGGGGGGCGGAGCAGGAAAAGGCGGCGGGAAAAACAAGCCATTTTGAATTTTCCCATTGCACTGATAAGTTTGCACGTTGCATCGGGGAGGAAGGGGAGATTTTCGAGAGCAGAAGAAGGGAACTCTTTCACTTGTTTATTCCTCTTTGAAAGCTTTGAAATGAAATAGTAAAATGTAAAATGCAATGGTAGCCAGAGATAAATATGAATATGAAACGCAGTATTGTAATAGTAGATGATAAAATCGCATCAAGAATGGAGTGCAGGAAACCACTTAAGCAAAATGCTATTAATTTGTATAAAGCTTATAAAAATAATTGACAAAAAATGAAATGAAATGAAAACTTGCTGGTATATTGTTTATATTTTTCAATTGTAAAGTCTGGACATTAAGAAAAATCAGATAACATTATAATCCCTTTTATAAAAAAGAAAAAAGTCTGCAATTGGGGTACCACCCTGAATATTTTAAAGTGCTCCAAAATGTCCTGTATATCATGGGGGTGGGGTGTGTGGAAATCTCAGATCCAGGGGCCAAATTGTGGTCTAGCTGGACTCTGCATCCCTCCACCCATGCCAGCCTCATAATGCCATTGATTATTCCCCTGACCTGCTAGTTTGCATGGTTCCCCATCTCCCCATTTCTTCCTCCCAACATCCCTGTGAGGTAGACCAGGCTGAGAGACAGTGACCGGCACAGGGTCACTCAGTGGGCTTCACAGCCGGGTGGGGATTTGAACCCCGGCCTCCCAGGTCTCAGCACAGAGCTCTAACCACTACACCAAATTGCCACTCTGGACTAGCAGTGCTCCCTGGTATTAGACAGGGGACTTTTCGCAGCCTCTATTAAATAGATCACAAATTGGATTTGGGAGTATCCGCTCTGCCAAATGACATATTTTTACAAATATGTAAAAAAAAACCTCAATTTTTTATCAAAGATTTGTCAGTGCCAACGAAAACTAATAAATGAATAGAAAAAGAACCTACCCACGTGATGCTGACAGAAAAACCTTGCACATCCACTACGTAAAGGAATGAAAGTCTACTATCCCCCTTCTCTCCCCACTTCCCCCCCCCCCAACCTTATACTGAAAACAGGAGAGCTTTCCAAACATTTCATGTTGGTCATACACTTTTTAGACATGCATCATTTCGCAACACAGTAATTCAGTTTCCCTAGCAAACCAGAGGTTAAACTAACCCCTTTCCAGTTCCAGGGAGGAACATGGGGAGCGTTTAAACGACACACCTACCGGTACACACTGCAGCCGACACACTAATGTGTCACAATGTTAGTGGAGAAAGCTCAAGTATAGAGCATTAAAGTCTCACATGGAATATAAATGATCCGGAGAAAGGACTTTTATGATTTGAAAACGAAGACAATGTATGCACTTTTTTGGTAACACAGCAAAATCTTTAATAATAATAAATAATGTAGTTGCAAGGATCTATGGGGAAGACCGAGATTCCCACCCTGCGCTTGCCACCAAAGGTGTTCCTGAGGTGCTGCAGTTTTTGCTGAGGGCGTTTTGTCATTCCAGAAACCACCAACCTTTGAGGACGGGGCTGTTTATTTCTCCAGGGTTGAAAGGGTTCTTCCTGCTGGACGTTGGCCGAAGAGCCTTAGGCAAGGGAGGCCATGCTGGAGAATGAGGGGAACGTGGCCTCTCTGGGTAAGGAGCCTCCTTCCTTGCTGCAAGAGTCTGAAGCAGTCCTTCCGGGACATTTTCTTGTCACTCTTGTTTTGGGGTGGAGGGGCAGGTGGGGAGCAGGTTTGTTGCACAAGAGCTGGAAATGTACTTTATTCCAAATGCCTTGCATTTTGATCCTATTTCCCCCCTCCAAGGAGCTCAAGGTGGGGCACATGGGTCTCCCCCTCATTTAATCCCCACAAGAAGCCCTAAACGGCCTTGGCCCCGTATATCTGAAGGAGCATCTCCACCCCATCATTTAGCCTGGACACTGAGGTCCAGCTCTGATGGTCTTCTGCCGGTTCCCTCACTGTGAGAAGCGAAGTTATAGGGAACCAGGCAGAGGTCCTTCTCTGTATTGGCGACCGCCCTGTGGAATGCCCTACCTTCAGATGTCAAGGAAATAAATGCCTGTATAACCTTTAGAAGACGTATGAAGGCAGCCTTGTATCAGGAAGTTTTTAGTGTTTAGTCGCTTTATTATACTCTTACGCTGTAAGCTGCCCATATGTGAGGTAGGCTAGCCCTGAGAGGGAATGACTGGACTAATATTTCCCAATGATTTTCACGGCTGACGCAGAATTTGAACCCAGGTCTCCCGGGTTCTAGTCTGGCACTTTAACCACTGTGCTGCACTTTAGCTGTGAAAAATGAGTTTGCTGGCATGTGAGGGACTCCCACTGGCATAACAGCAACAGTCTGGAAGCGCCAACCAAGTCCCCTTCCTGGGGTCCTGACAGGGTAGTCCCGACCCCACACCCTGCCGACTTCTTCAG
Source organism: Darevskia mixta (assembly GCA_034641385.1). Classification (NCBI taxonomy): domain Eukaryota; kingdom Metazoa; phylum Chordata; class Lepidosauria; order Squamata; family Lacertidae; genus Darevskia; species Darevskia mixta. The sequence continues at coordinate 1,067,789 of JAWWNH010000176.1, read as the reverse complement.
CCATCCTCCCTCACCCTTCCTACACAGAGCGAAGGGTCACCTTGCCCCACACAAACACACAGCCTCCTAACCCAAGGGACTGTTTAGTTATGGGTTCTCCTTCTCTGGAAATGTTTGACGGAGCTTTGGATGAGCAGCCGTTGGAGATGGTTTGGGCCACGGGGCTGAAGGCTTCCTTCTCCTCACATCTTCTTCTTCCTCCTTTTCTTTCTTCTTCCTTCTTCTCACTTCTTTCCCGCATAGCACTGCCGCTTCCCAAGACGAACCTCAACCCCAGCGCAGAGCAAGCGGAAGAGCCCAGGCCGCCACAATATCAGATCTCAGACGGAACAGGGGCTGCCATTTCGGACACCTGTTCAGGTGAGGTGGTTTGGGTGGGATGCTGAGTCCGTTCAGAGTTTCTCCCCCCTTTCTGAGAATTGGCAAGAAAAATGCTCTCTCTTACTTCATTAAAAAAGCTCTTCCACTGGTTATACCTTATGCAGTAGGTGTTGGCAGGGGGCGGGGAGATAAGTGGTACGACCTCCATCTCTCATGCATCATCTGGTCTAACCATCTCAGGTTGGATTCTGAGGCTACTTCTCTGCCATCTTCAAACCCTGATTCTGCTTTCTTCACTCTCTCTGCAGGTAACTTGAGGAGGAAACACTTCTGCCCAGAGTGTGGCCAATGCTTTGCCTTCAGATTGGCTCTTGCTAGACACCAGAGAATCCACACAGGGGAGAAGATTCCGGAAAATTCTGAGAGCGGGGAATGTTTGGGTCAGAGTTCAGAGCTTCCGAACCATTCAGAAACCCCTAAGTCTTCGGAGTTCAGGAAGGTTCTTACTCATCAGCCCATTGTACTGATCCACCGGAACGTCCATGCAGGAGGAGATAACTCATATCGCTGCTTGGAGTGTGGGGAAGGTTTTTCCCAACTCTCAGATTTTGTGAAACATGAAAGCGGCCACACAGGAGAGAAGCCCCACAAATGCAGTGTGTGTGGGTTATGCTTTTCTGTTAGGTCACAACTTGTTACCCATCAGCGAACCCACACTGGAGAAAAACCCTATAAATGCCCGGCGTGTGGGAAGTCATTTGCTCACAAGTCAGAATTTGTGGTCCATCAGAGACTCCACACAGGAGAAAGGCCCCATAAGTGCTTGGAGTGTGGCAAGTGTTACACCACACAAAAAAATCTCAGGGGACACCAGAGAATCCACACAGGAGAGAAACCGTATGAGTGCACAGAGTGTGGGAAATGTTTTCATAGGAAAGGTGAGCTTCTGTGCCATCAGACTGTTCACACCGGGGAGAGGCCCCATAAATGTGCAGAGTGTGGGAAATGTTTTATTGTACCAGCAAAACTTGCAATCCACCAGAGAAGCCATACAGGAGAGAAACCGTTTGAATGCGTGGAATGTTGCAAAGGCTTTTACCAGAAACAACAACTCAAGTTGCATGAAAAAATCCACACTGGGGAGAAACCCTATAAATGCCCGGAGTGTGGCAAATCATTTGCTCAAAAGTCAGTCTTTGTAATCCATCATAGACTCCACACAGGAGAGAAGCCCTATGAATGCTGGGAATGTGGGAAATGTTTTACTCAAAACTCACAGCTTTGGCTGCATCGTTTGGTTCACACAGGGGAGAAACGGTATAAATGCTTTGAATGTGGAAAAAAGTTTACTCAGCGTTCCGGCCTTGTGAGCCATCAGAGAACCCACACAGGAGAAAGGCCCCATAAGTGCCTGGAATGTGGAAAATGTTTCCCCACAAAAGGAAGTCTCAGGCGACACCAGAGAATCCACACGGGAGAGAAACCCTATGAATGTAGAGAGTGTGGGAAATGTTTTCATGAGAAAGCAGAGCTTCTGAGGCATCAGACTGTTCACACCGGAGAGAGGCCCCATAAATGTGCAGAGTGTGGGAAAAGCTTTATTGTACCATCAGAACTTGTAATCCACCGGAGAATCCATACGGGAGAGAAACCCTACAAATGCATGGAATGTGGGAGATGCTTTTCCCAGAAACAACACCTCAAGGGGCATGAAAAAATCCACACTGGGGAGAAACCCCACAAATGCATGGATTGTGGCAAGTCATTTGCTCAAAAGTCACTCCTTCAGATCCATCAGAGAATCCACACAGGAGTGAGGCCATATGAATGTGGAGAATGTGGGAAATGTTTTTCTACTTCATCAGGACTTACTAGTCATAGGAGAGTCCACACAGGAGAAAAGCCACATAAATGTTTAGACTGTGGAATGTCATTTACTTTAGCACAAAGCCTTAGGAAGCACCAGAGAATACATACAGGAGAGAAACCCCACAAATGCTTGGAGTGTGGGAAATGTTTTTCAAGGAAAGACACCCTTGTGATCCATCAGAGAACCCACACAGGAGAGAAACCCTATAAATGCTTGGAGTGTGAGAAATCATTTTCTCAGAAGTTATGCCTTGTGGTCCATCAAAGGATCCACACAGGAGAGAAACCTCACAAGTGCCTGGAGTGTGGGAAATGTTTTTCTCAGTCATCAAATCTTCACACACACCAGAAAGTCCACACAGGAGGAGATCTTCCCAATGTGTAGAGTGTGGGAAATGTATTTCACAGAGTGGAAACCTTCAAAGACTCCATGTGGAATAAAGAGCATATAAATGTTGGGAGTGAGTATGGAACATAGATATTAGGCTGCTAGAATAATATTTAGAATATACTGGACTCCATTACGTTTGTTTTAAAAAGACTATCTAAGGCAGGGGTCAGCAAACTTTTTTAGCAGGGGGCCATTCCACTGTCCCTCAGACCTTGTGGGGACTATATTTTGAGGGGGGGGGGTGAACGAATTCCTATGCCCCAAAAATAATCCAGAGATGCATTTTAAATAAAAGGACACATTCTCCCCATGTAAAAACACGTTGATTCCCAGACCGTCCATGGGCCGGATTTAGAAGGTGATTGGGCTGGATCCGGCTGGAAGGGAAGCTGGTGCCGCATCAGGGAGCCCACACAGGAGAGAAACCACAAAAATGCTTTGAATGTGTGTACTGCCAGATATTTTCAGAAAGTGGTGTCTCCTGATCTTGATGTAATTGTCACTTTAAACATTTATATATGTACAATGGGACCTTGACTTACGAAGATAATGCGTTCCGACGCGATCTTCGGTAGTCGAAAACACTCGTAAGTCGAATCCCCATAGGGATGCATTGAGCGAAAAAAATCCTATTCAAAGCGGCCGCGACTTCCTTTCGGAAGTCGAAAAATTTGGTTGCGGCGGCCATTTTTTTTCTTCCGGAAGTTATTCGGAAGTCAAAAAACACGTAAGTCGGGTCACTCGTAGGTCGAGGTCCCACTATCTATACATATAATGAGGGCTTCTGCATAGATCTAATTGTATAATGAGAACTTGGCATCAACCAGAGGTCTAGGCAGCTGGCCTGACACGGAGTTAACTAGCGGACAGGCCTGTCTTGACCCAGCCATGGAACTGGCAATTAGACGTAGACTTTGGCTCACCGCTGGGAACAGAGGGAGTAACTTTGCTCTGTGCAAACCGCAGAAATAAAGGAGGATGTCAACAGAACTTAAAGACCCCCCTGCTATTAGATCATGTTTAAAAGCCTCTTTATAAGGGCTCAACGACAGCAGCTCTCTGAGTCCCTCGTTCGAGTTCCGCCAGAGAACAACGACATTGGCTCTATCGAGGGAAGGGGAGAATCTCCTGCTCCTGAGGTCTCTGCAACAAATGAGATGAACCATGAACTTCACTTTTGCAGTTATCTCCAAAATATCCTTTTGATCTTGTATCTTAAGTGTCACTCATTACTGTTGTCCTATAACTGACATTATCAACAGAACTGTACGGAACAACCTTACATTTACTGAGCAAAATATCCTCTTCAATTATATACCCAACACATGGAACCTTACAAAAGGACGATGCGAGTGGACTCTCCGTGGCCTGACCGCAGAAAAAGGATGGATACTGATGAATTGGAAAAACAAAAATGTGGCTCCCTTCGACTATTGGATTGGAGACTTCTACAAACTCGCAACATATAAACAACTTGCATATGAATGCAGACTTCCCATGGACAAGTTCAATGATATTTTGGATCCATTTTTACAAATACTGTAATAGGTTAAGGTCTGGTGAAGTACAATAACAAGCTTGTAAAATATACAGTTTGGGGTTTCCCCCCTCCCCCCCTTAAACGGTTTCTATTTCTCTTTCTCTCTCTTTTATTTACCGGTACATCTCATCATGTTTAGTGCACATATAATTGTGTACTTTTTGAACTTCCAATAAAGTTAAAAAACAACAACAACTAGACTGCTTATTTGGCTTCTCTTGCTTTGCTTTAATTAATAAAAGCTTCTTCCTGTTTCTTCGTCGCCAACAAAGAGTACCGGTACATTGGGGTGGAGAATTCAAAAATGTTTTAAGCCATGAGCAAAATATTCCCTTCGCTCCTCACCTCCAAAACAACATTTTTTATCATGGAGGACAAGAAGCCTCCCAATATCCTTGGAATATGAAAAATCCTACTTCCTCCCCCTTTAAAAAAATTCATTTATTGAAAATCAAAGTAGTGCATACAAAAAACTCCAAGTCAGAAAAACACTGTCAGTGAATTCAGCCTCATGCAATCTCACTTCATGCAAGATAAGTAAGAAAAACAAAAGAAAAAAAATAAAGGAAGGGAATAATAAACTATTGAGTAAGACTACTAACATACTAAGTACGCTGAAGTTCGAATTTCAAAGCATCATAATGTAAATGTACATTTTCCATTTTGCTCATGGTATTCCTTTTACTTATATTTTTACCGTTCTGCTTTGAGGTTGGTTTGTTTTTTGAATGGTCCAGCGGAGGACAACTTTCAGTAAATAATAAATAAACGAATAAGATCTCGGTTTTGAAATGTGCCAAATTCTCCTGGTGAGAACCTCGATGGGGCTTAAGGCAGTTTTACACTGGAAGTGAGCAAGGTTGTCCAGCATCTCCCTCTTTCGCCTCCTGCTCTCTTGTGAACTGAGAGGGGATTGCAGAGAAAGCAGCGTTTGGCCAGATGCAGGAGCCAAAATACTCTTATTTCTAGCCCCGCTCTTAAAAATGTGTTGGGTGAGCCTTAGCCAGAAGGCATGACACCACTGTATGCATTCTCCGTATCTGGCCTTTTCTCCAAGGGGCTCATGGCGGCCTCTGGTGCTCTCCGCTTTCATAGCTCCCATCACAACAACCCTGTGAGGTGGGTCAGCTTGAGAGGCCGCCAACAGCCACAGGTCGCTCCCTGATCAGTACTTTTGGTTTAGATGGGGGGATGAGACTCTTAATCTCAGGGTCACGGGTTCGAGCCCCACGTGAGTCAAAAGAGTCCTGCGTTGCCAGGGGTTGGACTGGATGACCCTCGGGGTCCCTTCCAACTCTAGAATCCAACCATGTTGACATGGAAGTTTGTTTCATTTTCTCATTCTTTTTGCCGAGAACCACTGTGAGGTGTTAGGCGGTACAGAGAAGTGTGCCAGTAAGTGAGAAAGGAAAAATAAAAATAAATAAGCACTCTTCCCCAGAGCCCAAAGGCACTTTTTCCCTGTTCAGAGAGGAACAGACTACAAATCCCAGAATCCTTTGGTCCTGGGAAAAGGGAAGAAGCGAAGGACTGGGATATCCCAGACCGCCTGTTTCCTCTGGCCAGCCCCCATTTGTGTGGGTCTTTTGCAGGTGGCGTCCGGCCATCGCCATCTCTGGGGTGCAAAGAGGTTTTGCAGGGGAGGCTGAAGGTCCGAGGAGGAAGGAGTTTTTGCTGGCAGAGGCGCCCTTCGGAAGCAGCTCTACACGGGTGAGAGGGCACCGTCTGAACCCTGCAACACGTGAATGCCGGTGAGGGGCGCGGGGCAGGAAAACGCGGCGGGAGAAATAAGCCATTTTGAATTTTCCCATTGCACTGATAAGTTTGCACGTTGCATCGGGGGGGGGGGAAGCGGAGATTCTCGAGAGCAGAAGAAGGGAACTCTTTCACTTGTTTATTCCTCTTTGAAAGCTTTGAAATGAATTGGTAAAGTGTAAAATTTTGTAAAATGTAATGGTAAACAGAGATAAATATGAATATACTGAATATTACTGAAACGCAGTAATAGTAGATGATAAATACGCACCAAGAATGGAGTGCAGGAAACCACTTAAGCAAAATGGTATTAAATTGTATGGTATTAAATTGTATGGTATTAAATTGACAAAAAATGAAATGAAATCTTGGTGGTAGATTGTTCATATTTTTTAATTGAAAAATCTGGACATTAAGAAAAAATCAGGAAAATTATAATCCCATTACAGTAAAAGAAAAAAGTCTGCAATTGGAGTATCCCCTTGAATGTTTTAAAGTGCTCCAAAATGTCCTGTATATCATGGGGATGGGGGGGGACCTTTAGTTCCAGGGACCAAATTGTGGTCTAGCTGGACTCTGCATCCCCCCCCCCCCATGCCAGCCCCATCTCTCCAGGGTGCTTCAGCCCATCTCTGAATCGGGTGCTTTTGCCTGGCTAGAACATGCCATCGATTATTCCCCTGACCTGCTTGGATGGAGGGTGTGTACATGTAAATAGACCTCTATTTTCTGTGCGGCTTGAATGTATCCCACGTGTGTATTTTACTTCCTTACATTCATACCCCACTGATCCTGCCAGGAGGTCAAGGTAGTTTGCATAGTTCCCCATCTCCCCATTTCTTCCTCACAACAACCCTGTGAGGGAGGCCAGGCTGAGAGACAGGGTCACCCAGTGGGCTTCACAGCCAGGTGGGGATTTGAACCCGGCCTCCCAAGTCTCAGCACACTGCTCTAACCACTACACCAAATTGCCACTCTGGACTAGCAGTGCTCCCTGGTATTATACGGGGGTCTTTTCCCAGCCTCTCTTAGACAGATCACGAATTCGACCTGGGAATATCTGCTATGCCAGTGAGCTATGGCTGCTCTCCAATCTCTTTTTTATGTTTTTTTGAATTTTCGAATTTTCAAATATTACAAATTCTTTTAAAATACAAGCGTAACTAATATCTCATATCCGTTGACTTTCTTTCCACCCTCCCATGGTTTTTTTAATTCCTTTACAAAGCTGCAATGTTACTTATCTCCATTCTGGACTTAAGCATCCAGGGGTCCTTTACCTTTATTATTATTATTAACTATAATATGTTAAACTACAAATTCTCATTTGCTGCTATACTTCAAATCCTGCCTATGTTCTAACATAACCATTATATTATTATTTTTCAAGTATTCCAAAATATATTTTCATTCTTCAAGAATCTTATTTTCTCAGTTACAGGTAGGTAGCCGTGTTGGTCTGCCGTGCCATAGTCAAAACAAAACAAAACAAAACAAAAAAATTCCTTCCAGTAGCACCTTAGAGACCAACTAAGTTTTTTCTTGGTATGAGCTTTCATGTGTATGGACACTTCTTCAGATACCATTATTTTCTCATTTTGTTTTCTAACTCTGGGTCCTCTCCAGTTATCTCTTGTAACCTATGAAGCTGCCTTAAACGTGTGACACCGGAACGAGAACGGCTATAGCTGAAGGGCAGGATCCGTCCCTTCAAGGCAGAGCTTCCTGGGCTCAGTCCCCGTCATTTCCTGTTAACAGAATAGGTATCTATGGGGAAGACCAAATTGACATGGCTAAACTGACCCCAAAAAAACTCACTGCGGTCAACCCCTAGGAAACAGCCATAGGCTGAGGGCCCTAACCTTAGGGTGGAAAAAGTAAAAAACACAACCCCCCAAAAGCTGAGGTTTTTTTTAAATAAACCCCAAAGTTTTTGAGATTATTTTTTTTTACAAATATGTAAAAAAAGCGCAATTTTTATCAAATACTTGTCAGTGCCAATGAAATAACCCATAGATGAATAGAAAAATAACCTATCCATGTGATGCTGAAACAAAAGCCTTCCACATCCACTATGTAAAAGAATGAAAGTCTACTATTCCCCCCTTCTCTCTCCCCTTCTTCCCCCCCCCCACCTTATACTGAAAGCAGGAGAGCTTTCCACATCATTTCGTGACACAGTAATACAGTTTTTCTAGCAAACCAGAGGTTAAACTAACCCCTTTCCAGGAGGAATGTGGGGAGCGTTTAAACGACACACCTACACACTAAGGCAGGGGTGTCAAACTCAAATTCATCGGGGGCCGCATCAGCAGTTTGGTCACCCTCAAAGGGCCGGTTGTATCTGTAGGACTATGTGTCCACTCTTTATTATCATAAATTATTGTCACTGCATTCAATTATTACTGTTTTTTGTAATACAAATCCCAAATACGCCTGCAGCATCCAGTGGCAGAGAGAGAAGAGAGAGCTGGTTCAAAAGAGAGCGGGCTACTTTTATAATGTGTCTAAATATGATTCGGAGGCGAGTTCAAAAACAAACCAGAAGGCCAAAGGGGGGGTATTTGGGGTTGTGCTATAGATCTGCTTTGCACGGTTTCCAAACCACAACCGTACCAAACGTTGGGGGGGGGGGAGGGCGCGAGAGAAAAACGCCGCTTTCAACCTCCTCTCTTTCTTTCGCCCCTCCGAGAAAGCAAGTTAGTCCCGCAGCCCCGCGCTGCTCTCCGCCATAGCTGTCAAGTTTCGGATTTGAAAATAAGGGATCAGCAGCTTCACCTGTCCCAGGGACAATCTACGATTCTCAGGGACAGTCCATGCCGTGGTAATCTCCTCAGGCTACAAATTAATTTACACCAGGCTACACACCATCATCTTTCCCCACCTTCAGAATGTTCTTCAAAATGGACACCACCCTCATCAATCTCCTCATCCCACCCTCCTCTTCCCCCCTTTTCTTCCCAATGTCTCAATAACCAAAACTAATTTGTTAAAATGTTAGAGGGGGAAAATATGATTTACACACCTCTGTAATTCAAGAAAATCTTTAATAAAAAATATTCAATTCTTCATGGGGGGATTGATCAGGTTCAGTCTTTTGGCTCTCTGGCATCCATTAATGACTTATTATACAAATTTGTGGCATGCTTTGCATCCTTTAACACTCTTTTGGAAGGAGTCTATTTGTGGGCTGGGCCATTTGTGCAGGATTTTTGGTGTTTGGAGAGCAATGGGTGGTGCTTTTTCTTTTTGGAATGAGGCTATTAAGAGAGCAAGGGCTGGTCCTTTTCTATGTGGGGTCTTGTTTGCAGACGTTTGAATGAGTGGGTGAGTGAGTGAGTGAGAGAAAGAGAGAGAGAGAGAGAGAGAGGAGCATTGAATGGACTTGGAGAGGAGAGGCAGAGATCAGCCAGCCGGGAGAGGCGGGGGAAGGAGCCGAGGTGGGGGGAGGCTTCAGAGTAAGTCTCACTGGCTGAACGACTAAAAGGCAAGAAAGATCAGCTTGAGGTTATCGATCTGAGCATGCCCCCCACCCCGCCACTCCAACCAGTAGGTTCCTGCCCTTTCTCGTGCCCTCCCAGCGCAGTGGATCAGAGCAGGGGATTCTAAGTGTGGGCTTTTCCTCTCTACCCTGCGTTGCAGCCTGCGAGGGTGAGAGAGAGAGGGAGAGAGAAAGCCTTGCGCGCGCGCACACAGGCAAGGCACGTCGCGCGCGATGGGCTTTGGGCTTTTCCTCTCTACCCTGCGTTGTTGCGAGGGTGAGAGAGATAAAAGCCTCGCGCGCACACACACACAGAGGTCTTCAGTCCCTGACGCGGGGCCACTTTCGGCCAGTTTGCCTCCCTCCATTCTGCTCCCTTTCCCGGGGAATAAAGCGGGCGGAGGAAATTCTTCCTTCAGCGCAGCCAGTCTGCTCGTAGTTCTCCAGGTCGCTGGCTTAGCTCGCTGCTGCTGCTGCTGCTCAGGCAGGCGATTCCACGGGACCTCGCTCTCCTTCTCCCCTGAAAGCGCCGGGAACCATCTGCGTGGCTGGGGCGGGCAAGCAGCGGGGAGAAAGCGCCCACGTCCCGATGTGGCGGCAGATGGCGCGTCCTTTGGGGGGGGGACTATTTATCCACCCCACCCCTTTCAGGATCGCTCCTGCGGGGTGCAAGATCCCCAGACGGGCGGCCCGGGCTCGTCCGCACGTCCCCGTTCCAGGACCCCTTCTCACCGCCGAGGGTCCCTCACGCAGGAAGCCGCCCAGCCCGCCCCGTGCCCGTCGCAAGAGCAGCCTCCCGCATCTGCCCCAAGCCCGGGAGCGCTGCTACGATCCCGGGCAAGCGCGTCCTCTTGAGGCGCCGGGGCGGGCTGTGACTGGAAGCGAGGAGAAAAGGCAAACGCCGAGTAACGAGGAGCCGCTACTTCGAGGGAGAGGCAGGTCCTCCGCGCGGTGCGGGGCTGCGGTGCCGACGCTTCCCTCCCCGGGGGAGTTGCTTTTCCCGCCTCTCTCGGGAGGCACGAGTGGACGGGTGGGGATCCTTCCCGGGGAGCTGAAATCCCATCCAGAAAGGCGGGAGAAACCCAAAGGCGAGCGGCTGGCCGAACGGAGAGCGGGAAAAGAGTGCGGCGCCAGGCTCAGGTGAAGGCCGGCGGCGGCTACACGGGCCACATGACGAGGTCTGGCGGGCCGGATTAGGCCCCCGGGCCTTCTGTTTGACACCCGTGCACTAAGGTGTTGCGACACACAGTTTGGAAAGCTCCGGTATAGAGCATTAAAGTGTCACATTGAATATAAATGATCTGAAGAAAGGACTTTTATGATTTGAAAACGGAGACGATGTATGGTAACGCAAGAAAATCTTTTAAAAAAAGAAACAAAGAATGTAGTTGCAAGGATCTATGGGGAAGACCGAGAATCCCACCCTGCGCTTGTCACTCAAGGTATTCCTGAGGTGCTGCAGTTTTTGCTGAAAGTGTTTTGTCATTACAGAGACTACCAACCTTTGAGGACATTTCTGTTTTTTTCACCATTTTCGAAAGGGCCCTCCCTGCTGGACGTTGGCCGAAGAGCCTTAGGCAAGGGAGGCCATGCTGGAGAATGAGGGGAACGTGGCCTCTCTGGGTAAGGAGCTTCCTTCCTCGCTGCAAGAGTTTGTAGCAGTCCTTCTGGGACATTTTCTTGTCACCCTTCTTTTGGGGTGGAGGGGCATTTGGGGAGCAGGTTTGTTGCACGAGAGCTGCAGATGTACTTTATTCCAAATGCCTTGCATTTTGATCCTCTTTCCCCCTCCAAGGAGCTCAAGGTGGGGCACACGGGTCTCCCCCTCATCTAATCCCCACAAGAAGCCCTAAACGGCCTGGGCCCTGTATCCCTGAAGGAGCATCTCCACCCTCATCGTCCAGCCTGGACACTCAGGTCCAGCTCAGAGGGTCTTCTGATGGTTCCCTCACTGTGAGAAGTGAAGTTATGGGGAGCCAGGCAGGGGGCCCGCCCAGTGAAACGCCCTCCCTTCAGATGTCAAGGAAATAAATAACTACATAACCTTTAGGAGCCCTGTATCAGGAAGTTTTTAATGTTGGACATTTTATTATGTTTTTATATGTGCTGGAAGCTGCCCAGAGTGGGTGGGGTGACCCAGTCAAATGGGTAGGGTTCGAATCAAAAAGTATTAGTCTCCCTGGTTCTAGTCTGGCACTTTAACCACTGCGCTGCACTTTAGCTGTGCAAAATGAGTTTGCTGGCATGTGAGGGACTCCCAACAGTGTAACAGCAACAGTCCAGAAGCGCCAACTAAGTCCCCTCCCTGGGGTCCTGGCACTGCAGTCCCGACGCCCCACCCCACAGACATCTTCAGCTGTCCTCCCTCCTCCTTCCAGCACAGAGCGAAGGACCACCTTGCCCCACACAAACACGAAGCCCCCTAACTCAAAGTACTGTTTAGTTATGGGTTCTCCTTCCCCATAAATGTTTGAGATAGCTTTGGATGAGCGGCCGTTGGGGATAGTTTGGACCATAAGGCTGGATTCTTCCTTTTCCTCACTTCTTCTTCCTCTTCTTCCTTCTTCTCGCTTCTTTCCCGCATAGCCCTGCCGCTTCCCAAGACGAGCCTCGTCCCCAGCGCAGAGGAAGCAGAACAGCCCGGGCTGCCACAATATCAGATCTCAGACGGAACAGGGGCTGCCATTTCGGACACCAGCTCAGGTGAGGCGCTTTGGGTGGGATGCAGAGTCCGTTCAGAGTTTCTCCTCCCTTTCTGAGAATTGGTAGGAAAAATGTTCCCTGTTACTTCATTCCTAGGGATGGTAAGGATCTTCTCCCACAGACCTGGCCACCGTTCTTCCTTTCCCCACCCCTTTCCTTCCTCCTGGATTTACGCTTTTTAAGAACATGAAAACTCAGAATCTTGACCTCCTCATAATCCCTGCTTTCGTCCGTCCTGCATTTTTCAAGGTTCAGTTTCATGGGGGCCCCTGCGTTTTCGCACGATGAGAGAAGGAGAGAAACCTCGCTTTTCCTTTTACACCTCTGCCGTGTCCTCCCTCCACCATCTTTGCTGTTCTTCCTCTAACTCTGCCCTGTGCTGAGTTCCTCAGGCTCAGAAGTGAGGAGGATAGAGGAGGCGGAGAAGAAAGTGGGGAAGGAAAGCAAACAGGCAAATGCCAGGATGGCGATGGCCAAGCTTTCTAGCTCCATGGGCACATTTGGGTTTTGTTTTTTCTTTAAAGCATGTTCTGTGGGCACCACCCATTCCAGTCATTTCTCCCTGGACTGAGATGAGAAAAGAGAGAGAGAGAGAGACATGGGCAACGTTGTTCTAAGGGATCTGGGCGGAAGTCTGAACAAGGAGAATTTACCTTGAGTGTCCTTCTTCCAGCTTCCTCCTCCAGCTCTGTGTCCTTTTCATTTTTATTTTTTTTAATAATTTTTATTTGCAGTTTTATAATTTAATCATTGCATTTATACATATCGATAAAATTCGTTTGAACCAAAAATGTTTACATTGTTGCGTTTTCCTTCTTTTCCATACTTGAAGAAGAAAAGAAAGAAAGAAATAAACCCACCCCCATACATTGTAAAATACATTGTAAAATCAGACTTCCTACCATTACCCTTACATCTTATTTTGACTTTGAATGTACAGAACTCCACATACTTGCTTTTTAACCCTTGTTACTTACACTCACTGAAACATAACCTTTCCACTATGAGTTTTCTCTATTGCTTTTTGTTACATTAATCCTCGAATGCCGGCATAGAAATAGCATTTTTACTATATTTTTTAACATATTTTTTGTAATCTTCCAAATTTTTCCATGAATTTCCTTTTGGAGCTTCCTCTTAAATTATTCGTTAGTTGGGCAAGTTCGGCACCTCTGTGTCGTTTTCAAGGGAGACGGAGGTAGCAGGCCTTGCTGCCTTAGGGCCAAGGGGGCGGGGGGGGGGCAAGTGGCTAAAAGGTTTGAAACGGCTCTAATTTTGGTTCCTCTGTTTCATTTCTGTCAGGTTGGCATCTGTTAAATCTTTAGTTGGGGTTTGCAGTTACTTTTATTTGGGTATAACTGTAAACCATTTATTATTGTTGCTATTATTATTGCTATTTATTGGCTTATTGGTTTGTTTGTTGCTTGTATAGGATATCTTTTTAAAAAATGTTGGAAGTTTTATTGTGTTTTATATATCGCAAGCCGCCCAAAGAAAGTGGCCAGGGAAACCCAGCCAGATGGGCGGAATGTAAATATGATGATGATTATAATTGTTATTGTTATCATTATTAGGGTGGGGAGGCTAGAGAGCCCCTGAGGGTGCAAGGGCCATCCCTGTGTTGGTGGAAGGAGACAGCTCATTGGACAGTTTGCTCAGCAGCCTCTCAGGGAAAAAATAAATTAAAAATAGCTCTTCCACTGGTTATACCATATGCAGTGGGTGGGGTGGGCTGGAGGAGAAAAGTGGTACGACCTCCGTCTCTCATGCATCATCTGGTCCAACCACCTCAGGTTGGATTCTGAGGCTACTTCTCTGCCATCTTCAAACCCTGATTCCGCTTTGTTCACTCTCTCAGCAGGTAACTTGAGGAGGAAACACTTCTGCCCAGAGTGTGGCCGATGCTTTGCCTTCAGATTGGCTCTTGCTAGACACCAGAGTATCCACACAGGGGAGAAGATTCCGGAAAGTTCTGAGAGCGGGGAATGTTTGGGTCAGAGTTCAGAGCTTGCGAGCCATTCGGAAATCCCTAAGTCTTCGGAGTTCAGGAAGGTTCTTGCTCATCAGCCCATCGTTCTGATCCAAAGGAACATCCATACAGGAGGAGATAACTCATATTGCTGCTTGGAGTGTGGGGAAGGTTTCTCCCAACTCTCAGATTTTGTGAAACATGAAAGCGGCCACACGGGAAAGAAGCCCCACAAATGCAGTGTGTGTGGGTTATGTTTTTCTGTTAGGTCACAACTTGTTACCCATCAGCAAACCCACACTGGAGAAAAACCCTACAAATGCCCGGAGTGTGGGAAATCATTTGCTCAAAAGTCAGGCCTTGTGGTTCATCAGAGGCTCCACACGGGAGAAAGGCCCCATAAGTGCCTGGAGTGTGGCAAATGTTTTACTCAAAACGAGCAGCTTTGGAGCCATCGGTTGGTTCACAAAGGGGAGAAACCGTATGAATGCTTTGAATGCGGAAAAAGGTTTACTCGCAGTTCCCACCTTGTAATCCATCAGAGAACCCACACAGGAGAAAGGCCCCATAAGTGCCTGGAGTGTGGCAAATGTTTCCCCACAAATGCAAATCTCAGGCGACACCAGAGAATCCACACGGGAGAGAAGCCCTATGAATGTAGAGAGTGTGGGAAATGTTTTCATGAGAAAGCAGAGCTTCTGAGGCATCAGACTGTTCACACCGGAGAGAGGCCCCATAAATGTGAAGAGTGTGGGAAAAGCTTTATTGTACCAGCACAACTTGCAATCCACCAGAGAATCCATACGGGAGAGAAACCGTTTGAATGCATGGAGTGTGGAAAATGTTTTCCAAGTAAAAACACCCTTGTGATCCATCAGAGAACCCACACAGGAGAGAAACCCTATAAATGCCCGGAGTGTGGGAAATCATTTGCTCAAAAGGGACATCTTCAGAACCATCAGAGGCTCCACACAGGAGAGAAGCCCTATGAATGCTGGGAGTGTGGGAAAAGGTTTACTTGCAGTTCCAGCCTTGTGATCCATCAGAGAATCCACACAGGAGCGAGGCCATATGAATGTGGAGAGTGTGGGAAATGTTTTTCTACTTCACCAAGCCTTACTATTCATAGGAGAGTCCACACAGGAGAAAAGCCACATAAATGTTTAGACTGTGGAATGTCGTTTACTTTAGCACAAAGCCTTAAGGGACACCAGAGAATACATACAGGAGAGAAACCCCACAAATGCTTGGAGTGTGGAAAATGTTTTTTAAGGAAAGACAACCTTGTGATCCATCAGAGAAGCCACACAGGAGAGAAACCCTATAAATGCTTGGAGTGTGAGAAATCATTTTCCATGAAGTCATGCCTTGTGAGCCATCACAGGATCCACACTGGAGAGAAACCCCACAAATGCTTGGAGTGTGGGAAATGTTTTCGAAGGAAAGACACCCTTGTGACCCATCAGAGGCTCCACACAGGAGAGATGCCCTATGAATGCCCGGAGTGTGGGAAATGTTTTTCAAGGAAAGGCACCCTTGTGAACCATCAGAGGCTCCACACAGGAGAGAAGCCCTATGAATGCCTGGAGTGTGGGAAAAGGTTTACTTGCAGTTCCAGCCTTGTGATCCATCAGAGAATCCACACAGGAGCGAGGCCATATGAATGCGGAGAGTGTGGGAAATGTTTTTCCACTTCATCACATCTTATTAGTCATAGGAGAGTCCACACAGGAGAAAAGCCACATAAATGTTTAGACTGTGGAATGTCATTTACTTTAGCACAAAGCCTTAAGGGGCACAAGAGAACCCACACAGGAGAGAAACCCTATAAATGCCCGGAGTGTGGGAAATGTTTTGCAACGAAAGTCACCCTTGTGACCCATCAGAGAACCCACACAGGAGAGAAACCCTATAAATGCCCGGAGTGTGGGAAATCATTTTCTCAGAAGTCATACCTTGTGACCCATCAGAGAACCCACACAGGAGAGAAACCCTATAAATGCCCGGAGTGTGGGAAATCATTTTCTCAGAAGTCATACCTTGTGATCCATCAGAGAACCCACACAGGAGAGAAGCCCTATGAATGCTGGGAGTGTGGAAAAAGGTTTACTTGCAGTTCCAGCCTTGTGATCCATCGGAGAATCCACACAGGAGCGAGGCCATATGAATGTGGAGAGTGTGGGAAATGTTTTTCTACTTCAGAATACCTTATTATTCATAAGAGAGTCCACACAGGAGAGAAACCCTATAAATGCTTGGAGTGTGAGAAATCATTTTCTCAGAAGTCATACCTTGTGATCCATCACAGAACCCACACAGGAGAGAAACCTCACAAGTGCTTGGAGTGTGGGAAAAGTTTTTCTCAGTCATCACATCTTCACACACACCAGAAAGTCCACACAGAAGATCTTCCCAATGTGTAGAGTGTGGAGAAAGTTTTTCACAGAGTGGAAACCTTCAAAGACTCCATGTGGAATAAAAAGCATATAAATGTTGGGAGTGAGTATGGAACATAGACTGTTAGAATAATATTTAGAATATACTGGACCCCATTACGTTTGTTTTAAAAAGGCTATCTAAGGCATGGGTCAGCAAACTCTTTCAGCAGGGGGCCAGTCCACTGTCCTTCAGACCTTGTGGTGGGCCGGACTATATTTTGAGGGGGGGGGGGAGAAAGCCTGTGCCCCACAAATAACCCAGAGAAGCATTTTAAATAAGAGCACACATTCTACTCATGTAAAAACACCAGGCAGGCCCCACAAATTACGCAGAGATGTATTTTAAATAAAAGGACACATTCTACTCATGTAAAAACACGTTGATTCCCAGACCATCCATGGGCCAGATTTAGAAGGCGATTGGGCCAGATCCGGCTGGATGGCAAGCTGGTGCCGCATCAGGGAGCCCGTACAGGAGAGAAACCACAAAAATGGTTTGAATGTGTGTATTGCCAGATATTTTCAGAAAGTAGTGTCTCCTGATCTTGATGTAATTGTCACTTTAAATCTTTATATATGTATCTATACATATAATGAGGGCTTCTCCATAGATCTAACTGTATAATGAGAACTTGGCATCAACCAGAGGTCTAGGCAGCTGTCCTGACACGGAGTCAACTAACGGACAGGCCTGTCTTCCCCCAGCCATGGAATTGGCAATTAGACATAGACTTTGACTCACCACTGGGAACAGAGGGAGTAATTTTGGTCTTTTCCAACCCCGGAGATCAGGGAGGATGGCAACAGAACTTAAAGAGCCCACCTGCTATTGTTGTTTAGTCGTGTCCGACTCTTCGTGACCCCATGGACCAGAGCAAGCCAGGCACTCTTGCTATTAGATCATGTTTAAAAGCCTCTTTATAAGGGCTCAGCGACAGCAGCTCTCTGAGTCCCTCGTTCGAGTTCCGCCAGCGAATGACGACATTGGCTATATTGAGGGAAGGGAATTATCTACTGTTCCCAGGGTCTCTGCAGCAAATGAAATGAACCATGAACTTCACTTTTGCAGTTAACTCCAAAATATCCTTTTGATCTTGTATTTTAAGTGTCACTCATTACAGTAGTGAGTATGGAACATAGCTGTTAGACTGCTGGAATAATATTTTAAATATACTGGACACCATTACGTTTGTTTTAAAAAGGGCTATCTATGGTAGGGATCAGCAAACCTTTTCAATAGGGGGCCAGTCCACTATTCCTCAGACCTTGTGGTGGCCTGGACTATATTTTGAGGGGGGGGGAATGAATGAATTCCTATGCCCCACAAATAACCCACAGATGCCTTTTATATAAAAGGACACATTCTACTCATGTGAAAACACACTGATTCTCGGACCATCCATTGTCCGGATTTAGAAGGCGATTGGGCCGGATCCAGCCGCCGGGCCTTAGTTTGCCTACCCATGATCTAAGGTATCTAACTGTTGGAGATGCAATTGGGATAATGCTTCTCTAAAACATAGGTTTTTTCATTGTCCTACATTGTCCTATAACTGAAATTATCAACAGAACTGTATGGAAAAACCTTACATTTACTGAGCAAAATATCTTCTTCAGTTATATAAACAACACATGGAACCTTACAAAAGGACGATGCGAGTGGACTCTCCGTGGCCTGACTGCAGCAAAAGGACGGATACTGATGAATTGGAAAAATAAAAATGCTGCTCCCTTCTACAATTGGATTGGAGACTTCTACAAACTCACAACATATAAACAACTTGCATATAAATGCAGACTTGCGAAGGAGAAGTTCAGTGATATTTTGGATCCATTTTTACAAATACTGTAATAGGTTAAGGTCTGGTGAAGTACAATAAGAAGCTTGTAAAATATACAGTTTGGGGTTTCCACCCCTCTCCCCTTTATTTCCCCCTCTTACACGGTTTCTTTTTCTCTTTTATTTACGTCTCACCATGTTTAGTGCACATATAATTATGTACTTTTTGAACTTTCAATAAAGTTTTTTTTGTTTTGTTAGACTGCTTATTTGGCTTCTCTTGCTTTGCTTAAATTAATAAAAGCTTCTTCCTGTTCCTTCGTCGCCACCAAAGAGTACATTGAGGTGGAGAATTCAAAAATGTTTTAAGCCATGAGCAAAATATTCCCTTCGCTCCTCACCTCTGAAACAACATATTTTGTTCTGGAGGACAAAAAGCCTCCCTTTAAAAAAAAACATTTTTATTCATTTTATAAGAAAAACAAATACAAAAACAAACAACACAGAAAATTTCTTCTACTTTCTTAACATCTTTCCTCTAACATCTTTGGGTGACTATCCCCGATCTCCTCCTTCTGAAATTCATTTTCATTCTTCATTGGCAGTTACATATATTAACAATCGCCCAATATTATTTCCTTATAACATTATATCTTATAAAATCTACCTCCAACTCATTACCCCAAAACCTCTAACTACTTCCCTAAGGAATATCAAATTTAAATATTAGAATATTTTTTCAAATACAATCTAAATTTCTTCCAGTCTTCCTGCACCGTTTCCAATCCTTGGTCGCGGAGTCTCACTGTCAGTTCGGCAAGTTCCATAAAGTCTATCGCCTTCATTTGCCATTCTTCTACTGTTGGTATCTCTTGTTTCTTCCAATTCTTGGCAATTAGTATTCTTGCTGTTGTCCTGGCATACAAAAAGAAAGTAATGCCCTTTTTGGGAATTTCTTCCCCGAAATATCCTACTTCCTCCTCCTTTTAAAAAATTCATTTATTGAAAATCAAAGCAGTGCATACAAAACACTCCCAAGTCAGAAAAATACCGTCAATCAATTCAGCCTGATGCAGTCTCACCTTATAAAAGGGAAGTAAGAAAAAGAAAAAAAATTAAAATAAGGGAATAAAAAACTAATGAGTAAGACTACTAGCATACTACGTACGTTGAAGTTCAAATTTCAAAGCGTCATAAAGTAAATGTACATTTTCCATTTTGCTCATGGTATTCCTTTTACTGATCTTTTTACCATTCTGCTTTGAGGTTGGTTTCTTTTTTGAAAAGCGGAGGGCAACTTTCAGTAAACAACTAAATAAGATCTCCTTGGTTTTGAAAAGTGCCAAATTCTCCTGGTGACAACCTCGGTGGGGCTTAAGGCGATTTTACACTGGAAGTGAGTGAGGTCCAGCATCTCCCTCTTTCGCCTCCTGCTCTCTTGCGAACTGAGGGGATTGCAGAGAAAGCAGCGTTTGGCCAGATGCAGCAGCCAAAATACTCTTATTTCTATCCCTGCTCCTAAAAATGTGTTGGGTGAGCCTTAGCCAGAAGGCATGACACCACTGTATGCATTCTCCCCATCTGGCCTTTTCTCCAAGGGCTCATGGCGGCCTCTGGTGTTCTCCGCTTTCATAGCTACCATCACAACAACCCTGTGAGGTGGGTCAGCTTGAGAGGCCGCCAACAGCCACAGGTCGCTCCCTGATCAGTATTTTTGGTTTAGATGGGAGCATGAGACTCTTAATCTCAGGGTCACGGGTTCAAGCGCCACGTGAGGCAAAAGAGTGCTGCGTTGCCGGGGGTTGGACTGGATGACCCTCGTGGTCCCTTCCAACTCTAGAATCCAACCATGTTGACATGGAAGTTTGCTTCGCCTTCTCATTCTTTTTGCCGGACAGCAATGCTTTACTGGTGTGCCAGTAAGTGAGTAAATAGAAAGGAAAAATAAAAATAAATGAGCACCCTTCCCCACAGCCCAAAGACACTTTTTTTTTCCTCAGAGAGGAACAGACTACAAATCCCAGAATCCTTTGGGTCTGGGAAAAGGGAAGAAGTGAAGGACTGGGACATCCCAGGCTGCATTTTTCCTCTGGCCAGTCCCCATTTGTGTGGGTCTCTTGCAGGTGGTGTCCGGCCATCGTGATCTCCGGGGTGCAAAGAGGTTTTGCAGGGGAGGCTGAAGGTCCGAGCAGGAAGGAGTCTTTGCTGGCAGAGGCGCCCTTCGGAAGCAGCTCTACACGGGTGAGAGGACACCGTCTGAACCCTGCAACACGTGAATGCCGGTGAGTGGGGCAGGGCAGGAAAGGGGGTGAGTGGGGCAGGGCAGGAAAGAAATAAGGCATTTTGAATTTTCCCATTGCACAGATAAGTTTGCACGTTGCATCGGGGAGGAAGGGGAGATTCTCGAGAGCAGAAGAAGGGAACTCTTTCACTTGTTTATTCCTCTTTGAAAGCTTTGAAATAAATTGGTAAAATGTAAAATTTTGTAAACCAGAGAAATATGAATATGAAACGCAGTAATAGTAGATGATAAATACGCATCAAGAATGGAGTGCAGGAAACCACTTAAGCAAAATGGTATTAATTTGTATAAAGTCTATAAAAATAATTGCCAAAAAATGAAATGGAATCTTTGTGGTTGATTGTTCATATTTTTTAATTGAAAAATCTGGACATTAAGAAAAAATCAGGGAAAATTATAACCCCATTACAGTAAAAGAAACAAAGTCCGTAATTGGAGTATCCCCTTGAATATTTTAAAGTCTTTATGTGTTTATTGTCATTGTACAAGTACAACGAAATTGGATTTAAAATAATAATAATAATAATAATTAAATAATTTTTTAAAAAAATCATTTTTCATTTAAACAATTGTTTCCCCAACCAAAAATGGACTCAACACGAGTAACAGCAGTAAAAGCCATACGAAACACTTAAAAATAAGGGAGAGCACTGAGCAGCCGCTGCGTCTATGTGCGCCGCCATCTTAGAACTCTTATAACTTAGAACTGTTATAAAAAATAACAGAAATTTAAACAAAAAACAAAAACAAAACTGAGCCCTCTCTGCCAAGCGGCGGCGGTAGCGGTCTTTTATAGAGCCCATCAGACCCCGCCCTAGGCCAGATGGTGAGTGGCCGGACTGGGGCCCTCAGGCGCTGGGCAGGGCAGTCCTCCAAAATGTCCTGTATATCATGGGGATGGGGGAGGACTCTCAGCTCCAGGGGCCAAATGGGGGTCTAGCTGGACTCTCCATCCCCCCCACCCATGCCAGCCCCATCTCCCTAGGGTGCTTCAGCCCATCTCTGAGTCGGGTGCTTTTGGCTGGCTAGAATATGCCATTGATTATTCCCCTGACCTGCTTGGATGGAGGGGTGTGTGCATGTAAATAGACCTCTGGTTTCTGTGTGGCTGGAATGTAGCCACGGCTTGCGTGCATTTTAATTCCTTACATTCATACCCCACCGATCCTGCGAAGAACTCAAGGTAGTTTGCATAGTTCCCCATCTCCCCATTTCTTCCTCACAACAACCCTGTGAGGGAGGCGAGGCTGAGAGACAGTGACCGGCCCAGGGTCACCCAGTGGGCCTCATGGCCTCGTCAGGATTTGAACCCAAGTCTCAGCACAGAACTCTAACCAGTACACCAGATTGCCACTCTGGACTAGCTGTGCTCCCTGGTATTAAACGGGGGTCTTTTCCCAGCCTCTCTTAGACAGATCACGAATTGGACTTGGGGATATATGCTCTGCCAATGAGCTATAGCTGCTCTATTTTTAATGTTTTTTTGATTTATTTAATTTTAAATATTACAAATTCTTTTAAAAGACAAGCGTAACTAATTTCTCATACCGTTGACTTCCTATCCACCCTCCCTTATTATTATTTTATTCCTTTACAAAGCTGCAATGTTACTTATATTATATCCATGCTGGACTTAACCATCCAGAGTCCTTTACCTTTTTTAATTATTATTAACTCTAAATTGTTAATCTACTGCTGCTAGGCTTCAAATTCTGCCTGTGTTCTAACATAACCATGATATTATTATTTTTCAAGTATTCCACAAAATATTTTCATTCTTCTAGAATCTTATTTTCTCATTTTGTTCTCCAACTCTGGGTCCTCTCTTGCAATCTATGAAGCTGCCTTAAGCATGTGACACCAAGATGAGAACGGCCATAGCTGAAGGGCAGGATCCGTCCCTTCAAGGCAGAGCTTCCTGGGCTCAGTCCCCGTCATTTCCCGTGAACAGAATCAAGTTGCAGGCATCTATGGGGAAGACCGAATTGATATGGCTGAATTGACCCAACAACCCTCCCCACACCCCCCAAAAAACTCACTGCAGTCAATGGAAGGCAAACAGCCATATGCTGGGGGCCCCAATCTTAGGAAACCCAAAAGTAAAAAACAGAACTCCCCAAAATTTAGCTTTTTAAAAAACAAACCCCAAAGTTTTCAAGATCATTTTTTTACAAATATGTAAAAAAACCCGGTGATTTTTCAATCAAACATTTCTCACTGCCAATGAAAACTGATAAATGAATAGAAAAATAACCTACCCACGTGACACTAAAACAAAAACCTTTCACATCCACTATGTAATGAAAGTCTACTTCCCCCCATCTCTCACCCCCAACCTTATACTGCATGCAGCAGAGCTTCCCAAACTGATAAATGAATAGAAAAATAACCTACACACGTAACACTGAAACAAAAACCTTTCACATCCACTATGTAGAGGAATGAAAGTCTACTTCCCCCCTTCTCTCCCCCCCCAACCTTATACTGCATGCAGCAGAGCTTCCCAAACTGATAAATGAATAGAAAAATAACCTACACACGTAACACTGAAACAAAATGTTCATGTTGGTGTGGCGGTTACCTCAACCTATGCAGAACCCCCAGACGTTTCACGGTCCATTGGCACCTGCATTAACCACGGTATTTCACTCGCTGCCACCAACCAGTATCTCTGGTAATAATTTACTTCACTTCACGAGGAGAATGTTAGAACCAAAAGATGTTTATTAAAGTACAACTCTTAAGCATGTGGTTTCACAATAAATGGTTTTTCTTAGCTTGCTATCTGGTATCTTAACAGTTCCTAACAATTCCTATCCTCTTCCTAATTCCCCCTTCTCTCTCTACCGCCCCCTCTATCTCTAACTGCCACTTCACCTCGGACTTAACCTAACTCTGCCCTAACTGCCAACCCTCACCTAACTGCCTCTTAACTGCCCTTTACTCTCCCTGGGGTGGGTTTATATATCCCTTAACCCCGCCCCCTTAAGGTTCTAACTGCCTGAACCCTTTAACCCTTTCCATGCTGTCCCGCATTTAGGCGGAACGCCACAGTTGGTGACACACTTTTTAGACATGCATCATTTCCAAACACAGTAATTCAGTTTTGCATCATTAATTTATGACACAGTAATACAGTTTTTCTAGCAAACCAGAGGTTAAACTAACCCCTTTCTAGCCCCGGGAGGAACATGGGGAGCATTTAAACGACACACCTACACACTGCAGCCGACACACTAACGTATTACAACAAGCAGTTTGGAAAGCTCTGGTGTAGAGCATTAAAATCTCACATTGAATATAAAATATCTGAAGAAAGGACTTATGATTTGAAAACGCAGACGATGTATGCACTTTTTTGTAACCCAACAACATCTTTAATAAAAACCCAGAAAGTATGAAGTTGCAAGGATCTATGGGGAAGACGGAAATTCCCACTCTGCGCTTGCCACCAAAGGTGTTCCTGAGGTGCTGCAGTTTTTGCTGAGGGCGTTTTGTCATTCCAGAGACCACCAACCTTTGAGGACGTTTCTGTTTATTTCACCAGATTCGAAAGGGTTCTTCCTGCTGGACGTTGGCCGAAGAGCAAGGGGAGGCCATGCTGGAGAATGAGGGGAACGTGGCCTCTCTGGGTAAGGAGCTTCCTTCATCCTACAAGAGTCTGAAGCAGTCCTTCCGGGACATTTTCTTGTCACTCTTCTTTTGGGGTGGTGGGGCAGGTGGGGAGCAGGTTTGTTGCACAAGAGCTGCAAATGTGCTTTATTCCAAATGCCTTGCATTTTTATCCCACCTTTTCCCCCCTCCAAGGAGTTCAAGGTGGGGCACATGGGTCTCCCCCTCACTTAATCCCCACAAGCCCTAGACAGCCTGGGCCCCATATACCTAAGGAGCATCTACACCCCATCATTTAGCCTGGACACAGGTTCTGCCAGTTCCCTCACTGTGAGAAGCAAAGCTATAGGGAACCAGGCAGGGGGCCTTCTCTGTAGTGATGCCCGCCCTGTGGAACACCCTCCCTTCAGATGTCAAGGAAATAAATAACTGTATAACCTTCAGAAGCCCTGTATCAGGAAGTTTTTAATGTTTGACATTTTATTATGTTTTTATATATGCTGCCCAGAGTGGATGGGGCGACCCAGCCGGATGGGTGGGGTTCAAATCATAAAGTATTAGTAGTACCGGTAGTAAGCTAGCATAGGTGTAGAGACTTTTGTACAGCTGTAAGGTAGGATTCTGTACAAAATGGAAAATGTCAGATGGGCAGAGAATAATCATCATCATCAACAATAACATCGTCTCCGTGAGTTGGCTGGCCCAGAGAGCCAATGTCTGGACCAGTATTTCCCGATGAGTTTCTTTCTTCTTTTTTTTAAAATATTATTTATTAGGTTTTAAGCACAAAATTATTAAAACAAACAAAACACATAAAACAATACTACAAATACACATACAACTACACAATAACTTCCTTGGTATATTCCCTTCTACTTTCCTTTACATTTTGGTTTGACTTCCTCCTATCCTCCCCTCTGTGTTTCATTCTGTATATATTTATTTCTATTGGCAATTTCTATATACTTCATCCTTATTATATCCTCATTATAATTCTCATGTTTAACCTTATCATTTATCACTTATCACTTATCTTCTTCAAGTTGCAAACTTACCATAAATTCATAGTTCTAAATACACATTACGAAGCTAACTTAAAATCCTTATCACTTATCTTTCCTTCATTTAAAAACTTAACATAAATTCCTATTACTATGCTACAAATTACTATTTTTCCGGCATTCTTTAATCTCTATATTTTACAATAATTCTTAAGGTATTCCCTAAATTTTTTCCATTCTTCTTCCACTGCTTCCTCCCTCCGGTCGTGGAGTCTCGCGGTCAGTTCGGCCAGTTCCATATAGTCCATCACTTTCATCTGCCATTCTTCCAGAGTCGGTAAGTCCTTTGTCTTCCAATACTTTGCTATCAATATTCTTGCTGCCGTTGTGGCATACATAAAAAAAGTGTGATCTTCCTTTGGTAACTCCTGGTTGACCATTCCAAGCAAGAAAGCCTCCGGTTTCTTGACAAACGTGTTTTTCAACACTCTTTTCATTTCATTATAAATCATTTCCCAGAAGGCCTTCAACCTTGGGCAGGTCCACCACATATGATAAAATGTTCCTTCAACATTCTCACACTTCCAACATTTGTTGTCCTGCAGGTGATAGATTTTAGCAAGCTTGACTGGGGTCAGATACCATCTATATATCATTTTCATAATGTTCTCTCTTAACAAAGTACAAGCAGTAAATTTTATCCCTTTCCTCCATAGTCTTTCCCAGTCAGCCATCATAATGTTGTGCCCCACGTCTTTTGCCCAGTCTATCATTGCAGATTTAACGAATTCATCCTGTGTATGCCACTCCAACAGCAAATTATACATTCTAGACAAATTTTTTGATTTAGGTTCTAATAATTCCGTTTCCAATTTCGACTTTTCCATCTGAAAGCCTACTTTTTTGTCCATTTTAAACAACTCATTGATCTGATGATATTGTAACCAGTCCTTTACTACTCCTTTCAGTTGTTCATAGGGTTTCAACCTGACACTTTCTCCTTCTTGTATTAATATCTCTGAGTATTTTGGCCATTTACCTTCCATATTGGATTTTTTGTGGGCTTTTGCCTCTAGTGGCGAAATCCATCTGGGTGTTCTTCTTTCTAACAAGTCTTTATATTTCATCCAGACTCTGTACAATGCCTTCCTAATTATGTGTGTCTTGAATCCTTTGTGGGCCTTAATCTTATACCACAAATATGCATGCCAACCAAACAGATTATCGTGTCCTTCCAGGTCTAATACGTCTGTATTCTCTAGCAGGAACCAGTCTTTTAGCCAACAGAAGGCCGCCGCTTCAAAATAGATATTCAAGTCTGGCAAGGAGAATCCCTCTTTCCTTATCATCTGTTAAAACTTTAAACTTAATTCTGGGTTTTTTCCCCTGCCAGACAAACCTCGATATATCCTTCTGCCACTTTTTGAATGGTTCCATCTTATCCACAATCGGTAACGCCTGGAATAAAAACAATAATTTAGGCAGCACATTCATTTTTATAACAGCAATTCGGCCCAACAAAGATAATTTCAACTTGTTCCAGATCTCCAGATCTCTTTTAACTTCGTTCCACACTTTTTCATAATTGTCTTTAATTTCTCGAGTTTCATGGCTGAGGGAGGATTTGAACCCTGGTCTCCCAGGTTCTAGTCTGGCACTTTAACCACTGTGCTGCACTTTAGCTGTACAAAATAGGTTTGCTGACATGTGAGGGACTCCCACCAGAATAACAGCAACAGTCTGGAAGCGCCAACCATGTCCCCTCCCTGGGGTCCTGGCAGTGCAGTCCTGACACCCCCACCCTGCCAACTTACTTCTTTTTTTAAATTTTTTTTAAAAACAATCTCTATTAAATATTTAAACCAAACATTCCAAAATTAAAATCATTCAACATGATACAAATTAATTCCATACAACTTAAACTACAAATTATAACAGAATAATAACCAATAAGAATATAAAATTAAGAATTGAAAAGTTTTATACCTCAATGAAAAAAAAGAAAAAGGAAATAGGCTTCACATTGTTCTGTTATTATTCTTTCCTTTTTCAAATAAATTTCCACATACCTCCATTTCTGTTTAGGTGTATTCCTGATTGCTCCAGTCATCCTCGCCAAATTCATAAACTCTACCAATTTAGTGTGCCAATCTTCAATTTGGGGTACTTTTTCTCCCTTCCAATTTTACGCTATTAGTAACCTTGCAGCTGCACAGGCATAAAGGAAAATATTCCTCTTATCCTCTGGCATATTTGGGGAGACTATACTCAACAACAGATTTTCCGGTTTTTTCTCAAATGTTACTTTCAATAACTTTTTTAATTTATCATATACCTCATTCCAAAATGTCTGTAGTATCTTACATCTCCACCAACAGTGAAGGTAAGTGCCAACTTCTTCTTTACACTTCCAACATTTATTAGTGTTATTTTTATATATCTTGGCTAATTTTTCCGGTGTCAAATGCCATCTAAATGCCATTTTCATCATTTTTTCTTTGATTGTCATGTTTTCTTTGATTGTCAAGCAAGCTGTGAATTTCATACTGGAAATGTCCAGATAAAATGGGCACAAGAATTAGGTCATCCAATTCTTAGGAAAGATTGGGATAAGTTATGGAAATTCCTTCTTCTCACTTCTTTCCCACGTAGCCCTGCCGCTTCCCAAGATGAGCCTTGACCCCAGCGCAGAGCAAGCGGAAGAGCCCAGGCCGCCACAATATCAGGTCTCAGACGGAACAGGGGCTGCCATTTCGGACACCAGCTCAGGTGAGGCAGTTTGGGTGGATGACAAGTCCATTCAGAGTTTCTCCTCCCTTGCTGAGAATGGGCAAGAAAAATGTTCTCTGTTACTTCATTCCTAGGGATGGTAAGGATCCTGTTCTTCTTTTCCCCACCCATTCCTCCTTGATTTACTATTTTTAAGAACATGAAAACTCTGAATCTCAACCTTCTCAGAATCCCTGCTTTGGTCTGTCCTGCATGGACTGAGATGAGAACAGAGAGAGAGACATGGGCATCATTGTTCTAAGGGATCTGGGCGGAAGTCTGAACAAAGAGAATGTACCTTGAGTGTCCCTCTTCCAGCTTCTTCCTCCAGCTCTGTGTCGTTTTCAAGGGAGACGGAGGTAGCAGCCCTTGTTGCCTTAGCACCAAGGGGGCAGTGGGGGGGGGGGCAACTGGCTAAAAAGTTTGAAACGGCTCTAATTTTTGTTCCTCTGTTTCATTTCTGTCAGGTTGGTGTTGGTTAAAGCTTTAGTTCGGGTTTGTGGTTACTTTAATTTGGGTATAACTGTGAACTGTTTATTATTGTTGTTATTATTATTGGTTTTTGTTGGTTTATTGGTTTGTTTGTATGGGATATCTAGTTTTTCTTAATGTTTGAAGTTTTATTGTGTTTTATATGTTGCAAGCCACCCAGTCGATGGGGAAAGGCAACCAGATGTGCAAAATATAAATGTAAATATAAAATAATAATTATTATTATTGTTGTTGTTGGGGAGAGGGGGCTAGAGAGCCTCTGAGGGCCATCCCTGTGTTGGTGGAGAGAGATTGCCCATTGGACAGTTAGCTCAGCACCCTCTCATCAAAAAATTAATTAAAATACCTCTTCCACTGGTAATACCATATGCAGTGGGTGTTGTGTGGGGGGGAGAGAAGTGGTACGACCTCTGTCTCTCATGCAGGTTGAGAGACCACCATCCACCATCTCAGGTTGGATTCTGAGGCTACTTCTCTGCCATCTTCAAACCCTGATTCTGCTTTGTTCACTCTCTCAGCAGGTAACTTGAGGAGGAAACACTTCTGCCCAGAGTGTGGCCAATGCTTTGCCTTCAGATTGGCTCTTGCTAGACACCAGAGTATCCACACAGGGGAGAAGATTCCGGAAAGTTCTGAGAGCGGGGAATGTTTGGGTCAGAGTTCAGAGCTTGCTAGCCATTCGGAAACCCCTAAGTCTTTGGAGTTCAGGAAGGTTCTTGCTCATCAGCCCATTGTACTGATCCACAGGAACGTCCATGCAGGAGGAGATAACTCATATCGGTGCTTGGAGTGTGGGGAAGGTTTTTCCCATCTCTCAGATTTTGTGAAACATGAAAGCGGTCACACAGGAGAGAAGCCCCGCAAACATGGTGAGAGTAGGATCGGGTTCCCCAAGAGATCACAGATTCGTGGACACTGTAAAGTCCACACAGGAGAGAAGCCCCACAAATGCAGTGTGTGTGGGTTATGTTTTTCTGTTAGGACAAATCTTGTTACCCATCAGCGAACCCACACTGGAGAAAAACCCTATAAATGCCCGGAGTGTGGGAAATCATTTGCTCACAAGTCAGTCCTTGTGGTCCATCAGAGACTCCACACAGGAGAGAAGCCCTATGAATGCTGGGAGTGTGGGAAATGTTTTACTCAAAATGCACGGCTTTGGAGCCATCGGTTGGTTCACACGGGGGAGAAACGGTGTAAGTGCTTGGAATGTGGAAGAAAGTTTACTCAGCATTTCGACCTTGTAATCCATCAGAGAACCCACACAGGAGAAAGGCCCCATAAGTGCCTGGAGTGTGGCAAATGTTTCCCCAGAAATGCAAATCTCAGGCGACACCAGAGAATCCACACAGGAGAGAAACCCTATGAATGTAGAGAGTGTGGGAAATGTTTTCATGAGAAAGCAGAGCTGCTGAGCCATCAGACTGTTCACACCGGAGAGAGGCCCCATAAATGTGAAGAGTGTGGGAAAAGCTTTATTGTACCAGCACAACTTGCAATCCACCAGAGAATCCATACGGGAGAGAAACCCTACAAATGCATGGAGTGTGGAAAATGCTTCTCCCAGAAACAACACCTCAAGGCGCATGAAAAAATCCACACTGGGGAGAAACCCTACAAATGCATGGAGTGTGAAAAATGTTTTACCAACAAATCATACCTTCATGTACACCAGAGAATCCACACAGGAGTGAGGCCATATGAATGCGGAGAGTGTGGGAAATGTTTTTCCACTTCATTTGGCCTTACTAGTCATAGGAGAGTCCACACAGGAGAAAAGCCACATAAATGTTTAGACTGTGGAATGTCATTTACTGAAGCACAAAGCCTTAGGGGGCACCAGAGAACCCACACAGGAGAGAAACCCTATAAATGCTTGGAGTGTGGGAAATACTTTGCTAATAAATCAGTGCTTAACATACATCAAAGGATCCACACAGGAGAGGAACCTCACAAGTGCTTGGAGTGTGGGAAATGTTTTTCTCAGTCACCACATCTTCGCAGACACCAGAAAGTCCACACAGGAGGAGATCTTCCCAATGTGTAGAGTGTGGAGAATGTTATTCAGAGAGTGGAAACCTTCAAAGACTCCATGTGGAATAAAGAGCATATAAAGGTTGGGAGTGCAGGGAATGTTTTGATCAGGGGTCAGCCCTCGTAGCACACCAGAGTGTCCACAGAAAAAGGAGGACGTACAGATGTCAGGAGTGTGTACAGATGTCAGGAGTGTGGGAAATGCTTTGTAAGGAAATGAATGTTTAACAACGCTGGATATTCCACAAAGGAAATACAGGGCAAGTGTCTGAAGTGTGGGAAATGGTTTGCTGCTCGTTCGGACCTTCAAAGGCACCAGAGAATCCACAAAAAATGGAAACCCCATTAATGTTTCGAGTGTGGGAAATGTTTGGCCAGGAAGGGGCAGGCTTGTGCCGCATCAGGGAGCCCACACAGGGAGAAACCACAAAAATGGTTTGAATGTGTGTATTGCCAGATATTTTCAGAAAGTTTAGGGTTTCCCCCCTTCCCCCCCCTTACACGGTTTCTATTTCTCTTTTTCTCTTTTATTTACCTCTCACCATGTTTAGTGCACACATAATTATCTACTTTTTGAACTTTCAATAAAGTTCCTTTTTTTAAAGTTAGACTGCTTATTTGGCTTTTCTTGGTTTGCTTAAATTAATAAAAGCTGCTTCCTGTTCCTTTGTCGCCCCCAAAGAGTACATTGAGGTGGAGAATTCAAAAATGTTTTAAGCCATGAACAAAATATTCCCTTCGCTCCTCACCTTTGAAACAACATTTTTTATCATGGATGACAAGAAGCCTCCAAAAATCCTTGGAATGTGAAAAATCCTACTTCCTCCCCCCCAATATCATTTATTGAAAATCAAACTAATGCATACAAAAAACATCAAGTCAGAAAAACACTTTCAGTGAATTCAGCCTCATGCAATCTCACTTTATGCAAGATAAGTAAGAGAAACAAAACAAAAAATTAAAGGAAGGGAATAAAATACTAATGAGTAGGACTGTTGTTGTTTGTTGTTTAGTCGTGTCCGATTCTTCGTCACCCTTCGTCATTCTTCGTCACAGTGGAATTTGCTGCCAAGGAGTGTGGTGGAGTCTCCTTCTTTGGAGGTCTTTAAGCAGAGGCTTGACAGCCACCTGTCAGGAATGCTTTGATGGTGTTTCCTGCTTGGCAGGGGGTTGGACTGGATGGCCCTTGGGGTCTCTTCCAACTCTATGATTCTACCCCATGAACCAGAGCACTACTAACATACTAAGTACTGTACGCTGAAGTTGAATTTCATGGTATTCCTTTTACTGATATTTTTACCATTCTGCTTTGAAGTTGGTTTGTTTTTTGAATGGTCCAGCGGTGGACAACTTTCAGTAAAGTAATAAAGAAATAAGATCTCCTTGGTTTTGAAAAGTGCCAAATTCTCCTGGTGACAACCTCGATGGGGCTTAAGGCTATTTTACACTGGAAGTGAGCGAGGTTGTCCAGCATCTCCCTCTTTCGCCTCCTGCTCTCTTGCGAACTGAGAGGGGATTGCAGAGAAAGCAGTGTTTGGCCAGATGCAGCATCCAAAATACTCTTATTTCTAGCCCCGCTCTTAAAAATGTATTGAGTGAGCCTTAGCCAGAACGCATGACACCACTGTATGCATTCTCCCTATCTGGCCTTTTCTCCAAAAAGGGCTCATGGCAGCCTCTGGTGCTCTCCGCTTTCATAGCTCCCATCACAACAACCCTGTGAGGTGGGTCAGCCTGAGAGGCCGCCAACAGGCACAGGTCGCTCCCTGATCAGTACTTTTGGTTTAGATGGGGGCATGAGACTCATCTCAGGGTTACGGGTTCGAGCCCCACGTGAGGCAAAACTCCTGCGTTGCCGGGGGTTGGACTGGATGACCCTCGGGGTCCCTTCCAACTCTAGAATCCAACCACGTTGACATGCAAGTTAGGCGGTACAGAGAACTGTGCCAGTAAGTGAGAAAGGAAAAATAAAAATAAATAAGAACCCTTCCCTTGAGCCCAAAGGCACTTTTTCCCCGTTCAGAGAGGAACAGACTACAAATCCCAGAATCCTTTGGGCCTTGGAAATGGGAAGAAGCGAAGGACTCGGACATGCCAGGCTGCATTTTTCCTCTGTCCCGCCCCCATTTGTGTGGGTCTTTTGCAGGAGGCATCCGGCCATCGCCATCTCTGGGGTGTAAAGAGGTTTTGCAGGGGAGGCTGAAGGTCCGAGGAGGAAGGAGTCTTTGCTGGCAGAGGCGCCCTTCGGAAGCAGCTCTACACGGGTGAGAGGGCACCGTCTGAACCCTGCAACACGTGAATGCCGGTGAGGGGGGCGGAGCAGGAAAAGGCGGCGGGAAAAACAAGCCATTTTGAATTTTCCCATTGCACTGATAAGTTTGCACGTTGCATCGGGGAGGAAGGGGAGATTTTCGAGAGCAGAAGAAGGGAACTCTTTCACTTGTTTATTCCTCTTTGAAAGCTTTGAAATGAAATAGTAAAATGTAAAATGCAATGGTAGCCAGAGATAAATATGAATATGAAACGCAGTATTGTAATAGTAGATGATAAAATCGCATCAAGAATGGAGTGCAGGAAACCACTTAAGCAAAATGCTATTAATTTGTATAAAGCTTATAAAAATAATTGACAAAAAATGAAATGAAATGAAAACTTGCTGGTATATTGTTTATATTTTTCAATTGTAAAGTCTGGACATTAAGAAAAATCAGATAACATTATAATCCCTTTTATAAAAAAGAAAAAAGTCTGCAATTGGGGTACCACCCTGAATATTTTAAAGTGCTCCAAAATGTCCTGTATATCATGGGGGTGGGGTGTGTGGAAATCTCAGATCCAGGGGCCAAATTGTGGTCTAGCTGGACTCTGCATCCCTCCACCCATGCCAGCCTCATAATGCCATTGATTATTCCCCTGACCTGCTAGTTTGCATGGTTCCCCATCTCCCCATTTCTTCCTCCCAACATCCCTGTGAGGTAGACCAGGCTGAGAGACAGTGACCGGCACAGGGTCACTCAGTGGGCTTCACAGCCGGGTGGGGATTTGAACCCCGGCCTCCCAGGTCTCAGCACAGAGCTCTAACCACTACACCAAATTGCCACTCTGGACTAGCAGTGCTCCCTGGTATTAGACAGGGGACTTTTCGCAGCCTCTATTAAATAGATCACAAATTGGATTTGGGAGTATCCGCTCTGCCAAATGACATATTTTTACAAATATGTAAAAAAAAACCTCAATTTTTTATCAAAGATTTGTCAGTGCCAACGAAAACTAATAAATGAATAGAAAAAGAACCTACCCACGTGATGCTGACAGAAAAACCTTGCACATCCACTACGTAAAGGAATGAAAGTCTACTATCCCCCTTCTCTCCCCACTTCCCCCCCCCCCAACCTTATACTGAAAACAGGAGAGCTTTCCAAACATTTCATGTTGGTCATACACTTTTTAGACATGCATCATTTCGCAACACAGTAATTCAGTTTCCCTAGCAAACCAGAGGTTAAACTAACCCCTTTCCAGTTCCAGGGAGGAACATGGGGAGCGTTTAAACGACACACCTACCGGTACACACTGCAGCCGACACACTAATGTGTCACAATGTTAGTGGAGAAAGCTCAAGTATAGAGCATTAAAGTCTCACATGGAATATAAATGATCCGGAGAAAGGACTTTTATGATTTGAAAACGAAGACAATGTATGCACTTTTTTGGTAACACAGCAAAATCTTTAATAATAATAAATAATGTAGTTGCAAGGATCTATGGGGAAGACCGAGATTCCCACCCTGCGCTTGCCACCAAAGGTGTTCCTGAGGTGCTGCAGTTTTTGCTGAGGGCGTTTTGTCATTCCAGAAACCACCAACCTTTGAGGACGGGGCTGTTTATTTCTCCAGGGTCGAAAGGGTTCTTCCTGCTGGACGTTGGCCGAAGAGCCTTAGGCAAGGGAGGCCATGCTGGAGAATGAGGGGAACGTGGCCTCTCTGGGTAAGGAGCCTCCTTCCTTGCTGCAAGAGTCTGAAGCAGTCCTTCCGGGACATTTTCTTGTCACTCTTGTTTTGGGGTGGAGGGGCAGGTTGGGAGCAGGTTTCTTGCACGAGAGCTGCAAATGTACTTTATTCCAAATGCATTGCATTTTGATCCCATTTCCCCCCTCCAAGGAGCTCAAGGTGGGGCACACAGGTCTCCCCCTCATTTAATACCCACAAGAAGCCCAAAACGGCCTTGGCCCCGTATACCTGAAGGAGCATCTCCACCCCATCATTTAGCCTGGACACTGAGGTCCAGCTCCGAGGGTCTTCTGCCGGTTCCCTCACTGTGAGAAGCGAAGTTATAGGGAACCAGGCAGAGGGCCTTCTCTGTATTGGCGCCCGCCCTGTGGAATGCCCTACCTTCAGATGTCAAGGAAATAAATAACTGTATAACCTTTAGAAGACGTATGAAAGCAGCCTTGTATCAGGAAGTTTTTAGTGTTTAGTCGCTTTATTATACTCTTATGGTGTAAGCTGCCCATATGTGAGGTAGGCTAGCCCTGAGAGGGAATGACTGGACCAATATTTCCCAATGATTTTCACGGTTGAGGCAGAATTTGAACCCAGGTCTCCCAGGTTCTAGTCTGGCACTTTAACCACTGTGCTGCACTTTAGCTGTGCAAAATGAGTTTGCTGGCATGTGAGGGACTCCCACTGGCATCACAGCAACAGTCTGGAAGCGCCAACCAAGTCCCCTTCCTGGGGTCCTGACAGGGTAGTCCCGACCCCACACCCTGCCGACTTCTTCAGCCATCCTCCCTCACCCTTCCTACACAGAGCGAAGGGTCACCT
This sequence comes from Darevskia mixta, assembly GCA_034641385.1. Taxonomy (NCBI): domain Eukaryota; kingdom Metazoa; phylum Chordata; class Lepidosauria; order Squamata; family Lacertidae; genus Darevskia; species Darevskia mixta. Next base: position 1,032,509 of record JAWWNH010000176.1, on the reverse strand, counting down.
TGCCCCACACAAACACACAGCCTCCTAACCCAAGGGACTGTTTAGTTATGGGTTCTCCTTCTCTGGAAATGTTTGACGGAGCTTTGGATGAGCAGCCGTTGGAGATGGTTTGGGCCACGGGGCTGAAGGCTTCCTTCTCCTCACATCTTCTTCTTCCTCCTTTTCTTTCTTCTTCCTTCTTCTCACTTCTTTCCCGCATAGCACTGCCGCTTCCCAAGACGAACCTCAACCCCAGCGCAGAGCAAGCGGAAGAGCCCAGGCCGCCACAATATCAGATCTCAGACGGAACAGGGGCTGCCATTTCGGACACCTGTTCAGGTGAGGTGGTTTGGGTGGGATGCTGAGTCCGTTCAGAGTTTCTCCCCCCTTTCTGAGAATTGGCAAGAAAAATGCTCTCTCTTACTTCATTAAAAAAGCTCTTCCACTGGTTATACCTTATGCAGTAGGTGTTGGCAGGGGGCGGGGAGAGAAGTGGTACGACCTCCATCTCTCATGCATCATCTGGTCTAACCATCTCAGGTTGGATTCTGAGGCTACTTCTCTGCCATCTTCAAACCCTGATTCTGCTTTCTTCACTCTCTCTGCAGGTAACTTGAGGAGGAAACACTTCTGCCCAGAGTGTGGCCAATGCTTTGCCTTCAGATTGGCTCTTGCTAGACACCAGAGAATCCACACAGGGGAGAAGATTCCGGAAAATTCTGAGAGCGGGGAATGTTTGGGTCAGAGTTCAGAGCTTCCGAACCATTCAGAAACCCCTAAGTCTTCGGAGTTCAGGAAGGTTCTTACTCATCAGCCCATTGTACTGATCCACCGGAACGTCCATGCAGGAGGAGATAACTCATATCGCTGCTTGGAGTGTGGGGAAGGTTTTTCCCAACTCTCAGATTTTGTGAAACATGAAAGCGGCCACACAGGAGAGAAGCCCCACAAATGCAGTGTGTGTGGGTTATGCTTTTCTGTTAGGTCACAACTTGTTACCCATCAGCGAACCCACACTGGAGAAAAACCCTATAAATGCCCGGCGTGTGGGAAGTCATTTGCTCACAAGTCAGAATTTGTGGTCCATCAGAGACTCCACACAGGAGAAAGGCCCCATAAGTGCTTGGAGTGTGGCAAGTGTTACACCACACAAAAAAATCTCAGGGGACACCACAGAATCCACACAGGAGAGAAACCGTATGAGTGCACAGAGTGTGGGAAATGTTTTCATAGGAAAGGTGAGCTTCTGTGCCATCAGACTGTTCACACCGGGGAGAGGCCCCATAAATGTGCAGAGTGTGGGAAATGTTTTATTGTACCAGCAAAACTTGCAATCCACCAGAGAAGCCATACAGGAGAGAAACCGTTTGAATGCGTGGAATGTTGCAAAGGCTTTTACCAGAAACAACAACTCAAGTTGCATGAAAAAATCCACACTGGGGAGAAACCCTATAAATGCCCGGAGTGTGGCAAATCATTTGCTCAAAAGTCAGTCTTTGTAATCCATCATAGACTCCACACAGGAGAGAAGCCCTATAAATGCTGGGAATGTGGGAAATGTTTTCCTCAAAACGCACAGCTTTGGAGCCATCGATTGGTTCATACAGGGGAGAAACGGTATAAATGCTTGGAATGTGGAAAAACATTTACTCAGAGTTCCGCACTTGTGGGCCATCAGAGAACCCACACAGGAGAAAGGCCCCATAAGTGCCTGGAATGTGGAAAATGTTTCCCCACAAAAGGAAGTCTCAGGCGACACCAGAGAATCCACACAGGAGAGAAACCCTATGAATGTAGAGAGTGTGGGAAATGTTTTCATGAGAAAGCAGAGCTTCTGAGGCATCAGACTGTTCACACCGGAGAGAGGCCCCATAAATGTGCAGAGTGTGGGAAAAGCTTTATTGTACCATCAGAACTTGTAATCCACCGGAGAATCCATACGGGAGAGAAACCCTACAAATGCATGGAATGTGGGAGATGCTTTTCCCAGAAACAACACCTCAAGGGGCATGAAAAAATCCACACTGGGGAGAAACCCCACAAATGCATGGATTGTGGCAAGTCATTTGCTCAAAAGTCACTCCTTCAGATCCATCAGAGAATCCACACAGGAGTGAGGCCATATGAATGTGGAGAATGTGGGAAATGTTTTTCTACTTCATCAGGACTTACTAGTCATAGGAGAGTCCACACAGGAGAAAAGCCACATAAATGTTTAGACTGTGGAATGTCATTTACTTTAGCACAAAGCCTTAGGAAGCACCAGAGAATACATACAGGAGAGAAACCCCACAAATGCTTGGAGTGTGGGAAATGTTTTTCAAGGAAAGACACCCTTGTGATCCATCAGAGAACCCACACAGGAGAGAAACCCTATAAATGCTTGGAGTGTGAGAAATCATTTTCTCAGAAGTTATGCCTTGTGGTCCATCAAAGGATCCACACAGGAGAGAAACCTCACAAGTGCCTGGAGTGTGGGAAATGTTTTTCTCAGTCATCAAATCTTCACACACACCAGAAAGTCCACACAGGAGGAGATCTTCCCAATGTGTAGAGTGTGGGAAATGTATTTCACAGAGTGGAAACCTTCAAAGACTCCATGTGGAATAAAGAGCATATAAATGTTGGGAGTGAGTATGGAACATAGATATTAGGCTGCTAGAATAATATTTAGAATATACTGGACTCCATTACGTTTGTTTTAAAAAGACTATCTAAGGCAGGGGTCAGCAAACTTTTTTAGCAGGGGGCCATTCCACTGTCCCTCAGACCTTGTGGGGACTATATTTTGAGGGGGGGGGTGAACGAATTCCTATGCCCCAAAAATAATCCAGAGATGCATTTTAAATAAAAGGACACATTCTCCCCATGTAAAAACACGCTGATTCCCAGACCGTCCATGGGCCGGATTTAGAAGGTGATTGGGCTGGATCCGGCTGGAAGGGAAGCTGGTGCCGCATCAGGGAGCCCACACAGGAGAGAAACCACAAAAATGCTTTGAATGTGTGTACTGCCAGATATTTTCAGAAAGTGGTGTCTCCTGATCTTGATGTAATTGTCACTTTAAACATTTATATATGTACAATGGGACCTTGACTTACGAAGATAATGCGTTCCGACGCGATCTTCGGTAGTCGAAAACACTCGTAAGTCGAATCCCCATAGGGATGCATTGAGCGAAAAAAATCCTATTCAAAGCGGCCGCGACTTCCTTTCGGAAGTCGAAAAATTTGGTTGCGGCGGCCATTTTTTTTCTTCCGGAAGTTATTCGGAAGTCAAAAAACACGTAAGTCGGGTCACTCGTAGGTCGAGGTCCCACTATCTATACATATAATGAGGGCTTCTGCATAGATCTAATTGTATAATGAGAACTTGGCATCAACCAGAGGTCTAGGCAGCTGGCCTGACACGGAGTTAACTAGCGGACAGGCCTGTCTTGACCCAGCCATGGAACTGGCAATTAGACGTAGACTTTGACTCACCGCTGGGAACAGAGGGAGTAACTTTGCTCTGTGCAAACCGCAGAGATAAAGGAGGATGTCAACAGAACTTAAAGACCCCCCTGCTATTAGATCATGTTTAAAAGCCTCTTTATAAGGGCTCAACGACAGCAGCTCTCTGAGTCCCTCGTTCGAGTTCCGCCAGAGAACAACGACATTGGCTCTATCGAGGGAAGGGAAGGATCTCCTGCTCCTGAGGTCTCTGCAACAAATGAGATGAACCATGAACTTCACTTTTGCAGTTATCTCCAAAATATCCTTTTGATCTTGTATCTTAAGTGTCACTCATTACTGTTGTCCTATAACTGACATTATCAACAGAACTGTACGGAACAACCTTACATTTACTGAGCAAAATATCCTCTTCAATTATATACCCAACACATGGAACCTTACAAAAGGACGATGCGAGTGGACTCTCCGTGGCCTGACCGCAGAAAAAGGATGGATACTGATGAATTGGAAAAACAAAAATGTGGCTCCCTTCGACTATTGGATTGGAGACTTCTACAAACTCGCAACATATAAACAACTTGCATATGAATGCAGACTTCCCATGGACAAGTTCAATGATATTTTGGATCCATTTTTACAAATACTGTAATAGGTTAAGGTCTGGTGAAGTACAATAACAAGCTTGTAAAATATACAGTTTGGGGTTTCCCCCCTCCCCCCCTTAAACGGTTTCTATTTCTCTTTCTCTCTCTTTTATTTACCGGTACATCTCATCATGTTTAGTGCACATATAATTGTGTACTTTTTGAACTTCCAATAAAGTTAAAAAACAACAACAACTAGACTGCTTATTTGGCTTCTCTTGCTTTGCTTTAATTAATAAAAGCTTCTTCCTGTTTCTTCGTCGCCAACAAAGAGTACCGGTACATTGGGGTGGAGAATTCAAAAATGTTTTAAGCCATGAGCAAAATATTCCCTTCGCTCCTCACCTCCAAAACAACATTTTTTATCATGGAGGACAAGAAGCCTCCCAATATCCTTGGAATATGAAAAATCCTACTTCCTCCCCCTTTAAAAAAATTCATTTATTGAAAATCAAAGTAGTGCATACAAAAAACTCCAAGTCAGAAAAACACTGTCAGTGAATTCAGCCTCATGCAATCTCACTTCATGCAAGATAAGTAAGAAAAACAAAAGAAAAAAAATAAAGGAAGGGAATAATAAACTATTGAGTAAGACTACTAACATACTAAGTACGCTGAAGTTCGAATTTCAAAGCATCATAATGTAAATGTACATTTTCCATTTTGCTCATGGTATTCCTTTTACTTATATTTTTACCGTTCTGCTTTGAGGTTGGTTTGTTTTTTGAATGGTCCAGCGGAGGACAACTTTCAGTAAATAATAAATAAACGAATAAGATCTCGGTTTTGAAATGTGCCAAATTCTCCTGGTGAGAACCTCGATGGGGCTTAAGGCAGTTTTACACTGGAAGTGAGCAAGGTTGTCCAGCATCTCCCTCTTTCGCCTCCTGCTCTCTTGTGAACTGAGAGGGGATTGCAGAGAAAGCAGCGTTTGGCCAGATGCAGCAGCCAAAATACTCTTATTTCTAGCCCCGCTCTTAAAAATGTGTTGGGTGAGCCTTAGCCAGAAGGCATGACACCACTGTATGCATTCTCCCTATCTGGCCTTTTCTCCAAGGGCTCATGGCGGCCTCTGGTGCTCTCTGCTTTCATAGCTCCCATCACAACAACCCTGTGAGGTGGGTCAGCTTGAGAGGCCGCCAACAGCCACAGGTCGCTCCCTGATCAGTACTTTTGGTTTAGATGGGGGGATGAGACTCTTAATCTCAGGGTCACGGGTTCGAGCCCCACGTGAGTCAAAAGAGTCCTGCGTTGCCAGGGGTTGGACTGGATGACCCTCGGGGTCCCTTCCAACTCTAGAATCCAACCATGTTGACATGGAAGTTTGTTTCATTTTCTCATTCTTTTTGCCGAGAACCACTGTGAGGTGTTAGGCGGTACAGAGAAGTGTGCCAGTAAGTGAGAAAGGAAAAATAAAAATAAATAAGCACTCTTCCCCAGAGCCCAAAGGCACTTTTTCCCTGTTCAGAGAGGAACAGACTACAAATCCCAGAATCCTTTGGTCCTGGGAAAAGGGAAGAAGCGAAGGACTGGGATATCCCAGACCGCCTGTTTCCTCTGGCCAGCCCCCATTTGTGTGGGTCTTTTGCAGGTGGCGTCCGGCCATCGCCATCTCTGGGGTGTAAAGAGGTTTTGCAGGGGAGGCTGAAGGTCCGAGGAGGAAGGAGTTTTTGCTGGCAGAGGCGCCCTTCGGAAGCAGCTCTACACGGGTGAGAGGGCACCGTCTGAACCCTGCAACACGTGAATGCCGGTGAGGGGCGCGGGGCAGGAAAACGCGGCGGGAGAAATAAGCCATTTTGAATTTTCCCATTGCACTGATAAGTTTGCACGTTGCATCGGGGGGGGGGGAAGCGGAGATTCTCGAGAGCAGAAGAAGGGAACTCTTTCACTTGTTTATTCCTCTTTGAAAGCTTTGAAATGAATTGGTAAAGTGTAAAATTTTGTAAAATGTAATGGTAAACAGAGATAAATATGAATATACTGAATATTACTGAAACGCAGTAATAGTAGATGATAAATACGCACCAAGAATGGAGTGCAGGAAACCACTTAAGCAAAATGGTATTAAATTGTATGGTATTAAATTGTATGGTATTAAATTGACAAAAAATGAAATGAAATCTTGGTGGTAGATTGTTCATATTTTTTAATTGAAAAATCTGGACATTAAGAAAAAATCAGGAAAATTATAATCCCATTACAGTAAAAGAAAAAAGTCTGCAATTGGAGTATCCCCTTGAATGTTTTAAAGTGCTCCAAAATGTCCTGTATATCATGGGGATGGGGGGGGACCTTTAGTTCCAGGGACCAAATTGTGGTCTAGCTGGACTCTGCATCCCCCCCCCCCCATGCCAGCCCCATCTCTCCAGGGTGCTTCAGCCCATCTCTGAATCGGGTGCTTTTGCCTGGCTAGAACATGCCATCGATTATTCCCCTGACCTGCTTGGATGGAGGGTGTGTACATGTAAATAGACCTCTATTTTCTGTGCAGCTTGAATGTATCCCACGTGTGTATTTTACTTCCTTACATTCATACCCCACTGATCCTGCCAGGAGGTCAAGGTAGTTTGCATGGTTCCCCATCTCCCCATTTCTTCCTCACAACAACCCTGTGAGGGAGGCCAGGCTGAGAGACAGGGTCACCCAGTGGGCTTCACAGCCAGGTGGGGATTTGAACCCGGCCTCCCAAGTCTCAGCACACTGCTCTAACCACTACACCAAATTGCCACTCTGGACTAGCAGTGCTCCCTGGTATTATACGGGGGTCTTTTCCCAGCCTCTCTTAGACAGATCACGAATTCGACCTGGGAATATCTGCTATGCCAGTGAGCTATGGCTGCTCTCCAATCTCTTTTTTATGTTTTTTTGAATTTTCGAATTTTCAAATATTACAAATTCTTTTAAAATACAAGCGTAACTAATATCTCATATCCGTTGACTTTCTTTCCACCCTCCCATGGTTTTTTTAATTCCTTTACAAAGCTGCAATGTTACTTATCTCCATTCTGGACTTAAGCATCCAGGGGTCCTTTACCTTTATTATTATTATTAACTATAATATGTTAAACTACAAATTCTCATTTGCTGCTATACTTCAAATCCTGCCTATGTTCTAACATAACCATGATATTATTATTTTTCAAGTATTCCAAAATATATTTTCATTCTTCAAGAATCTTATTTTCTCAGTTACAGGTAGGTAGCCGTGTTGGTCTGCCGTGCCATAGTCAAAACAAAACAAAACAAAACAAAAAAATTCCTTCCAGTAGCACCTTAGAGACCAACTAAGTTTTTTCTTGGTATGAGCTTTCATGTGTATGGACACTTCTTCAGATACCATTATTTTCTCATTTTGTTTTCTAACTCTGGGTCCTCTCCAGTTATCTCTTGTAACCTATGAAGCTGCCTTAAACGTGTGACACCGGAACGAGAACGGCTATAGCTGAAGGGCAGGATCCGTCCCTTCAAGGCAGAGCTTCCTGGGCTCAGTCCCCGTCATTTCCTGTTAACAGAATAGGTATCTATGGGGAAGACCAAATTGACATGGCTAAACTGACCCCAAAAAAACTCACTGCGGTCAACCCCTAGGAAACAGCCATAGGCTGAGGGCCCTAACCTTAGGGTGGAAAAAGTAAAAAACACAACCCCCCAAAAGCTGAGGTTTTTTTTAAATAAACCCCAAAGTTTTTGAGATTATTTTTTTTTACAAATATGTAAAAAAAGCGCAATTTTTATCAAATACTTGTCAGTGCCAATGAAATAACCCATAGATGAATAGAAAAATAACCTATCCATGTGATGCTGAAACAAAAGCCTTCCACATCCACTATGTAAAAGAATGAAAGTCTACTATTCCCCCCTTCTCTCTCCCCTTCTTCCCCCCCCCCCACCTTATACTGAAAGCAGGAGAGCTTTCCACATCATTTCGTGACACAGTAATACAGTTTTTCTAGCAAACCAGAGGTTAAACTAACCCCTTTCCAGGAGGAATGTGGGGAGCGTTTAAACGACACACCTACACACTAAGGCAGGGGTGTCAAACTCAAATTCATCGGGGGCCGCATCAGCAGTTTGGTCACCCTCAAAGGGCCGGTTGTATCTGTAGGACTATGTGTCCACTCTTTATTATCATAAATTATTGTCACTGCATTCAATTATTACTGTTTTTTGTAATACAAATCCCAAATACGCCTGCAGCATCCAGTGGCAGAGAGAGAAGAGAGAGCTGGTTCAAAAGAGAGCGGGCTACTTTTATAATGTGTCTAAATATGATTCGGAGGCGAGTTCAAAAACAAACCAGAAGGCCAAAGGGGGGGTATTTGGGGTTGTGCTATAGATCTGCTTTGCACGGTTTCCAAACCACAACCGTACCAAACGTTGGGGGGGGGGGAGTGTGCGAGAGAAAAACGCCGCTTTCAACCTCCTCTCTTTCTTTCGCCCCTCCGAGAAAGCAAGTTAGTCCCGCAGCCCCGCGCTGCTCTCCGCCATAGCTGTCAAGTTTCGGATTTGAAAATAAGGGATCAGCAGCTTCACCTGTCCCAGGGACAATCTACGATTCTCAGGGACAGTCCATGCCGTGGTAATCTCCTCAGGCTACAAATTAATTTACACCAGGCTACACACCATCATCTTTCCCCACCTTCAGAATGTTCTTCAGAATGGACACCACCCTCATTCATCTCCTCGTCCCACCCTCCTCTTCCCCCCTTTTCTTCCCAATGTCTCAATAACCAAAACTAATTTGTTAAAATGTTAGAGGGGGAAAATATGATTTACACACCTCTGTAATTCAAGAAAATCTTTAATAAAAAATATTCAATTCTTCATGGGGGGATTGATCAGGTTCAGTCTTTTGGCTCTCTGGCATCCATTAATGACTTATTATACAAATTTGTGGCATGCTTTGCATCCTTTAACACTCTTTTGGAAGGAGTCTATTTGTGGGCTGGGCCATTTGTGCAGGATTTTTGGTGTTTGGAGAGCAATGGGTGGTGCTTTTTCTTTTTGGAATGAGGCTATTAAGAGAGCAAGGGCTGGTCCTTTTCTATGTGGGGTCTTGTTTGCAGACGTTTGAATGAGTGGGTGAGTGAGTGAGTGAGAGAAAGAGAGAGAGAGAGAGAGAGAGGAGCATTGAATGGACTTGGAGAGGAGAGGCAGAGATCAGCCAGCCGGGAGAGGCGGGGGAAGGAGCCGAGGTGGGGGGAGGCTTCAGAGTAAGTCTCACTGGCTGAACGACTAAAAGGCAAGAAAGATCAGCTTGAGGTTATCGATCTGAGCATGCCCCCCACCCCGCCACTCCAACCAGTAGGTTCCTGCCCTTTCTCGTGCCCTCCCAGCGCAGTGGATCAGAGCAGGGGATTCTAAGTGTGGGCTTTTCCTCTCTACCCTGCGTTGCAGCCTGCGAGGGTGAGAGAGAGAGGGAGAGAGAAAGCCTTGCGCGCGCGCACACAGGCAAGGCACGTCGCGCGCGATGGGCTTTGGGCTTTTCCTCTCTACCCTGCGTTGTTGCGAGGGTGAGAGAGATAAAAGCCTCGCGCGCACACACACACAGAGGTCTTCAGTCCCTGACGCGGGGCCACTTTCGGCCAGTTTGCCTCCCTCCATTCTGCTCCCTTTCCCGGGGAATAAAGCGGGCGGAGGAAATTCTTCCTTCAGCGCAGCCAGTCTGCTCGTAGTTCTCCAGGTCGCTGGCTTAGCTCGCTGCTGCTGCTGCTGCTCAGGCAGGCGATTCCACGGGACCTCGCTCTCCTTCTCCCCTGAAAGCGCCGGGAACCATCTGCGTGGCTGGGGCGGGCAAGCAGCGGGGAGAAAGCGCCCACGTCCCGATGTGGCGGCAGATGGCGCGTCCTTTGGGGGGGGGACTATTTATCCACCCCACCCCTTTCAGGATCGCTCCTGCGGGGTGCAAGATCCCCAGACGGGCGGCCCGGGCTCGTCCGCACGTCCCCGTTCCAGGACCCCTTCTCACCGCCGAGGGTCCCTCACGCAGGAAGCCGCCCAGCCCGCCCCGTGCCCGTCGCAAGAGCAGCCTCCCGCATCTGCCCCAAGCCCGGGAGCGCTGCTACGATCCCGGGCAAGCGCGTCCTCTTGAGGCGCTGGGGCGGGCTGTGACTGGAAGCGAGGAGAAAAGGCAAACGCCGAGTAACGAGGAGCCGCTACTTCGAGGGAGAGGCAGGTCCTCCGCGCGGTGCGGGGCTGCGGTGCCGACGCTTCCCTCCCCGGGGGAGTTGCTTTTCCCGCCTCTCTCGGGAGGCACGAGTGGACGGGTGGGGATCCTTCCCGGGGAGCTGAAATCCCATCCAGAAAGGCGGGAGAAACCCGAAGGCGAGCGGCTGGCCGAACGGAGAGCGGGAAAAGAGTGCGGCGCCAGGCTCAGGTGAAGGCCGGCGGCGGCTACACGGGCCACATGACGAGGTCTGGCGGGCCGGATTAGGCCCCCGGGCCTTCTGTTTGACACCCGTGCACTAAGGTGTTGCGACACACAGTTTGGAAAGCTCCGGTATAGAGCATTAAAGTGTCACATTGAATATAAATGATCTGAAGAAAGGACTTTTATGATTTGAAAACGGAGACGATGTATGGTAACGCAAGAAAATCTTTTAAAAAAAGAAACAAAGAATGTAGTTGCAAGGATCTATGGGGAAGACCGAGAATCCCACCCTGCGCTTGTCACTCAAGGTATTCCTGAGGTGCTGCAGTTTTTGCTGAAAGTGTTTTGTCATTACAGAGACTACCAACCTTTGAGGACATTTCTGTTTTTTTCACCATTTTCGAAAGGGCCCTCCCTGCTGGACGTTGGCCGAAGAGCCTTAGGCAAGGGAGGCCATGCTGGAGAATGAGGGGAACGTGGCCTCTCTGGGTAAGGAGCTTCCTTCCTCGCTGCAAGAGTTTGTAGCAGTCCTTCTGGGACATTTTCTTGTCACCCTTCTTTTGGGGTGGAGGGGCATTTGGGGAGCAGGTTTGTTGCACGAGAGCTGCAGATGTACTTTATTCCAAATGCCTTGCATTTTGATCCTCTTTCCCCCTCCAAGGAGCTCAAGGTGGGGCACACGGGTCTCCCCCTCATCTAATCCCCACAAGAAGCCCTAAACGGCCTGGGCCCTGTATCCCTGAAGGAGCATCTCCACCCTCATCGTCCAGCCTGGACACTCAGGTCCAGCTCCGAGGGTCTTCTGATGGTTCCCTCACTGTGAGAAGTGAAGTTATGGGGAGCCAGGCAGGGGGCCCGCCCAGTGAAACGCCCTCCCTTCAGATGTCAAGGAAATAAATAACTACATAACCTTTAGGAGCCCTGTATCAGGAAGTTTTTAATGTTGGACATTTTATTATGTTTTTATATGTGCTGGAAGCTGCCCAGAGTGGGTGGGGTGACCCAGTCAAATGGGTAGGGTTCGAATCAAAAAGTATTAGTCTCCCTGGTTCTAGTCTGGCACTTTAACCACTGCGCTGCACTTTAGCTGTGCAAAATGAGTTTGCTGGCATGTGAGGGACTCCCAACAGTGTAACAGCAACAGTCCAGAAGCGCCAACTAAGTCCCCTCCCTGGGGTCCTGGCACTGCAGTCCCGACGCCCCACCCCACAGACATCTTCAGCTGTCCTCCCTCCTCCTTCCAGCACAGAGCGAAGGACCACCTTGCCCCACACAAACACGAAGCCCCCTAACTCAAAGTACTGTTTAGTTATGGGTTCTCCTTCCCCATAAATGTTTGAGATAGCTTTGGATGAGCGGCCGTTGGGGATAGTTTGGACCATAAGGCTGGATTCTTCCTTTTCCTCACTTCTTCTTCCTCTTCTTCCTTCTTCTCGCTTCTTTCCCGCATAGCCCTGCCGCTTCCCAAGACGAGCCTCGTCCCCAGCGCAGAGGAAGCAGAACAGCCCGGGCTGCCACAATATCAGATCTCAGACGGAACAGGGGCTGCCATTTCGGACACCAGCTCAGGTGAGGCGCTTTGGGTGGGATGCAGAGTCCGTTCAGAGTTTCTCCTCCCTTTCTGAGAATTGGTAGGAAAAATGTTCCCTGTTACTTCATTCCTAGGGATGGTAAGGATCTTCTCCCACAGACCTGGCCACCGTTCTTCCTTTCCCCACCCCTTTCCTTCCTCCTGGATTTACGCTTTTTAAGAACATGAAAACTCAGAATCTTGACCTCCTCATAATCCCTGCTTTCGTCCGTCCTGCATTTTTCAAGGTTCAGTTTCATGGGGGCCCCTGCGTTTTCGCACGATGAGAGAAGGAGAGAAACCTCGCTTTTCCTTTTACACCTCTGCCGTGTCCTCCCTCCACCATCTTTGCTGTTCTTCCTCTAACTCTGCCCTGTGCTGAGTTCCTCAGGCTCAGAAGTGAGGAGGATAGAGGAGGCGGAGAAGAAAGTGGGGAAGGAAAGCAAACAGGCAAATGCCAGGATGGCGATGGCCAAGCTTTCTAGCTCCATGGGCACATTTGGGTTTTGTTTTTTCTTTAAAGCATGTTCTGTGGGCACCACCCATTCCAGTCATTTCTCCCTGGACTGAGATGAGAAAAGAGAGAGAGAGAGAGACATGGGCAACGTTGTTCTAAGGGATCTGGGCGGAAGTCTGAACAAGGAGAATTTACCTTGAGTGTCCTTCTTCCAGCTTCCTCCTCCAGCTCTGTGTCCTTTTCATTTTTATTTTTTTTAATAATTTTTATTTGCAGTTTTATAATTTAATCATTGCATTTATACATATCGATAAAATTCGTTTGAACCAAAAATGTTTACATTGTTGCGTTTTCCTTCTTTTCCATACTTGAAGAAGAAAAGAAAGAAAGAAATAAACCCACCCCCATACATTGTAAAATACATTGTAAAATCAGACTTCCTACCATTACCCTTACATCTTATTTTGACTTTGAATGTACAGAACTCCACATACTTGCTTTTTAACCCTTGTTACTTACACTCACTGAAACATAACCTTTCCACTATGAGTTTTCTCTATTGCTTTTTGTTACATTAATCCTCGAATGCCGGCATAGAAATAGCATTTTTACTATATTTTTTAACATATTTTTTGTAATCTTCCAAATTTTTCCATGAATTTCCTTTTGGAGCTTCCTCTTAAATTATTCGTTAGTTGGGCAAGTTCGGCACCTCTGTGTCGTTTTCAAGGGAGACGGAGGTAGCAGGCCTTGCTGCCTTAGGGCCAAGGGGGCGGGGGGGGGCAAGTGGCTAAAAGGTTTGAAACGGCTCTAATTTTGGTTCCTCTGTTTCATTTCTGTCAGGTTGGCATCTGTTAAATCTTTAGTTGGGGTTTGCAGTTACTTTTATTTGGGTATAACTGTAAACCATTTATTATTGTTGCTATTATTATTGCTATTTATTGGCTTATTGGTTTGTTTGTTGCTTGTATAGGATATCTTTTTAAAAAATGTTGGAAGTTTTATTGTGTTTTATATATCGCAAGCCGCCCAAAGAAAGTGGCCAGGGAAACCCAGCCAGATAGGCGGAATGTAAATATGATGATGATTATAATTGTTATTGTTATCATTATTAGGGTGGGGAGGCTAGAGAGCCCCTGAGGGTGCAAGGGCCATCCCTGTGTTGGTGGAAGGAGACAGCTCATTGGACAGTTTGCTCAGCAGCCTCTCAGGGAAAAAATAAATTAAAAATAGCTCTTCCACTGGTTATACCATATGCAGTGGGTGGGGTGGGCTGGAGGAGAAAAGTGGTACGACCTCCGTCTCTCATGCATCATCTGGTCCAACCACCTCAGGTTGGATTCTGAGGCTACTTCTCTGCCATCTTCAAACCCTGATTCCGCTTTGTTCACTCTCTCAGCAGGTAACTTGAGGAGGAAACACTTCTGCCCAGAGTGTGGCCGATGCTTTGCCTTCAGATTGGCTCTTGCTAGACACCAGAGTATCCACACAGGGGAGAAGATTCCGGAAAGTTCTGAGAGCGGGGAATGTTTGGGTCAGAGTTCAGAGCTTGCGAGCCATTCGGAAATCCCTAAGTCTTCGGAGTTCAGGAAGGTTCTTGCTCATCAGCCCATCGTTCTGATCCAAAGGAACATCCATACAGGAGGAGATAACTCATATTGCTGCTTGGAGTGTGGGGAAGGTTTCTCCCAACTCTCAGATTTTGTGAAACATGAAAGCGGCCACACGGGAAAGAAGCCCCACAAATGCAGTGTGTGTGGGTTATGTTTTTCTGTTAGGTCACAACTTGTTACCCATCAGCAAACCCACACTGGAGAAAAACCCTACAAATGCCCGGAGTGTGGGAAATCATTTGCTCAAAAGTCAGGCCTTGTGGTTCATCAGAGGCTCCACACGGGAGAAAGGCCCCATAAGTGCCTGGAGTGTGGCAAATGTTTTACTCAAAACGAGCAGCTTTGGAGCCATCGGTTGGTTCACAAAGGGGAGAAACCGTATGAATGCTTTGAATGCGGAAAAAGGTTTACTCGCAGTTCCCACCTTGTAATCCATCAGAGAACCCACACAGGAGAAAGGCCCCATAAGTGCCTGGAGTGTGGCAAATGTTTCCCCACAAATGCAAATCTCAGGCGACACCAGAGAATCCACACGGGAGAGAAGCCCTATGAATGTAGAGAGTGTGGGAAATGTTTTCATGAGAAAGCAGAGCTTCTGAGGCATCAGACTGTTCACACCGGAGAGAGGCCCCATAAATGTGAAGAGTGTGGGAAAAGCTTTATTGTACCAGCACAACTTGCAATCCACCAGAGAATCCATACGGGAGAGAAACCGTTTGAATGCATGGAGTGTGGAAAATGTTTTCCAAGTAAAAACACCCTTGTGATCCATCAGAGAACCCACACAGGAGAGAAACCCTATAAATGCCCGGAGTGTGGGAAATCATTTGCTCAAAAGGGACATCTTCAGAACCATCAGAGGCTCCACACAGGAGAGAAGCCCTATGAATGCTGGGAGTGTGGGAAAAGGTTTACTTGCAGTTCCAGCCTTGTGATCCATCAGAGAATCCACACAGGAGCGAGGCCATATGAATGTGGAGAGTGTGGGAAATGTTTTTCTACTTCACCAAGCCTTACTATTCATAGGAGAGTCCACACAGGAGAAAAGCCACATAAATGTTTAGACTGTGGAATGTCGTTTACTTTAGCACAAAGCCTTAAGGGACACCAGAGAATACATACAGGAGAGAAACCCCACAAATGCTTGGAGTGTGGAAAATGTTTTTTAAGGAAAGACAACCTTGTGATCCATCAGAGAAGCCACACAGGAGAGAAACCCTATAAATGCTTGGAGTGTGAGAAATCATTTTCCATGAAGTCATGCCTTGTGAGCCATCACAGGATCCACACTGGAGAGAAACCCCACAAATGCTTGGAGTGTGGGAAATGTTTTCGAAGGAAAGACACCCTTGTGACCCATCAGAGGCTCCACACAGGAGAGATGCCCTATGAATGCCCGGAGTGTGGGAAATGTTTTTCAAGGAAAGGCACCCTTGTGAACCATCAGAGGCTCCACACAGGAGAGAAGCCCTATGAATGCCTGGAGTGTGGGAAAAGGTTTACTTGCAGTTCCAGCCTTGTGATCCATCAGAGAATCCACACAGGAGCGAGGCCATATGAATGCGGAGAGTGTGGGAAATGTTTTTCCACTTCATCACATCTTATTAGTCATAGGAGAGTCCACACAGGAGAAAAGCCACATAAATGTTTAGACTGTGGAATGTCATTTACTTTAGCACAAAGCCTTAAGGGGCACAAGAGAACCCACACAGGAGAGAAACCCTATAAATGCCCGGAGTGTGGGAAATGTTTTGCAACGAAAGTCACCCTTGTGACCCATCAGAGAACCCACACAGGAGAGAAACCCTATAAATGCCCGGAGTGTGGGAAATCATTTTCTCAGAAGTCATACCTTGTGACCCATCAGAGAACCCACACAGGAGAGAAACCCTATAAATGCCCGGAGTGTGGGAAATCATTTTCTCAGAAGTCATACCTTGTGATCCATCAGAGAACCCACACAGGAGAGAAGCCCTATGAATGCTGGGAGTGTGGAAAAAGGTTTACTTGCAGTTCCAGCCTTGTGATCCATCGGAGAATCCACACAGGAGCGAGGCCATATGAATGTGGAGAGTGTGGGAAATGTTTTTCTACTTCAGAATACCTTATTATTCATAAGAGAGTCCACACAGGAGAGAAACCCTATAAATGCTTGGAGTGTGAGAAATCATTTTCTCAGAAGTCATACCTTGTGATCCATCACAGAACCCACACAGGAGAGAAACCTCACAAGTGCTTGGAGTGTGGGAAAAGTTTTTCTCAGTCATCACATCTTCACACACACCAGAAAGTCCACACAGAAGATCTTCCCAATGTGTAGAGTGTGGAGAAAGTTTTTCACAGAGTGGAAACCTTCAAAGACTCCATGTGGAATAAAGAGCATATAAATGTTGGGAGTGAGTATGGAACATAGACTGTTAGAATAATATTTAGAATATACTGGACCCCATTACGTTTGTTTTAAAAAGGCTATCTAAGGCATGGGTCAGCAAACTCTTTCAGCAGGGGGCCAGTCCACTGTCCTTCAGACCTTGTGGTGGGCCGGACTATATTTTGAGGGGGGGGGGGAGAAAGCCTGTGCCCCACAAATAACCCAGAGAAGCATTTTAAATAAGAGCACACATTCTACTCATGTAAAAACACCAGGCAGGCCCCACAAATTACGCAGAGATGTATTTTAAATAAAAGGACACATTCTACTCATGTAAAAACACGTTGATTCCCAGACCATCCATGGGCCAGATTTAGAAGGCGATTGGGCCAGATCCGGCTGGATGGCAAGCTGGTGCCGCATCAGGGAGCCCGTACAGGAGAGAAACCACAAAAATGGTTTGAATGTGTGTATTGCCAGATATTTTCAGAAAGTAGTGTCTCCTGATCTTGATGTAATTGTCACTTTAAATCTTTATATATGTATCTATACATATAATGAGGGCTTCTCCATAGATCTAACTGTATAATGAGAACTTGGCATCAACCAGAGGTCTAGGCAGCTGTCCTGACACGGAGTCAACTAACGGACAGGCCTGTCTTCCCCCAGCCATGGAATTGGCAATTAGACATAGACTTTGACTCACCACTGGGAACAGAGGGAGTAATTTTGGTCTTTTCCAACCCCGGAGATCAGGGAGGATGGCAACAGAACTTAAAGAGCCCACCTGCTATTGTTGTTTAGTCGTGTCCGACTCTTCGTGACCCCATGGACCAGAGCAAGCCAGGCACTCTTGCTATTAGATCATGTTTAAAAGCCTCTTTATAAGGGCTCAGCGACAGCAGCTCTCTGAGTCCCTCGTTCGAGTTCCGCCAGCGAATGACGACATTGGCTATATCGAGGGAAGGGAATTATCTACTGTTCCCAGGGTCTCTGCAGCAAATGAAATGAACCATGAACTTCACTTTTGCAGTTAACTCCAAAATATCCTTTTGATCTTGTATTTTAAGTGTCACTCATTACAGTAGTGAGTATGGAACATAGCTGTTAGACTGCTAGAATAATATTTTAAATATACTGGACACCATTACGTTTGTTTTAAAAAGGGCTATCTATGGTAGGGATCAGCAAACCTTTTCAATAGGGGGCCAGTCCACTATTCCTCAGACCTTGTGGTGGCCTGGACTATATTTTGAGGGGGGGGGAATGAATGAATTCCTATGCCCCACAAATAACCCACAGATGCCTTTTATATAAAAGGACACATTCTACTCATGTGAAAACACACTGATTCTCGGACCATCCATTGTCCGGATTTAGAAGGCGATTGGGCCGGATCCAGCCGCCGGGCCTTAGTTTGCCTACCCATGATCTAAGGTATCTAACTGTTGGAGATGCAATTGGGATAATGCTTCTCTAAAACATAGGTTTTTTCATTGTCCTACATTGTCCTATAACTGAAATTATCAACAGAACTGTATGGAAAAACCTTACATTTACTGAGCAAAATATCTTCTTCAGTTATATAAACAACACATGGAACCTTACAAAAGGACGATGCGAGTGGACTCTCCGTGGCCTGACTGCAGCAAAAGGACGGATACTGATGAATTGGAAAAATAAAAATGCTGCTCCCTTCTACAATTGGATTGGAGACTTCTACAAACTCACAACATATAAACAACTTGCATATAAATGCAGACTTGCGAAGGAGAAGTTCAGTGATATTTTGGATCCATTTTTACAAATACTGTAATAGGTTAAGGTCTGGTGAAGTACAATAAGAAGCTTGTAAAATATACAGTTTGGGGTTTCCACCCCTCTCCCCTTTATTTCCCCCTCTTACACGGTTTCTTTTTCTCTTTTATTTACGTCTCACCATGTTTAGTGCACATATAATTATGTACTTTTTGAACTTTCAATAAAGTTTTTTTTGTTTTGTTAGACTGCTTATTTGGCTTCTCTTGCTTTGCTTAAATTAATAAAAGCTTCTTCCTGTTCCTTCGTCGCCACCAAAGAGTACATTGAGGTGGAGAATTCAAAAATGTTTTAAGCCATGAGCAAAATATTCCCTTCGCTCCTCACCTCTGAAACAACATATTTTGTTCTGGAGGACAAAAAGCCTCCCTTTAAAAAAAAACATTTTTATTCATTTTATAAGAAAAACAAATACAAAAACAAACAACACAGAAAATTTCTTCTACTTTCTTAACATCTTTCCTCTAACATCTTTGGGTGACTATCCCCGATCTCCTCCTTCTGAAATTCATTTTCATTCTTCATTGGCAGTTACATATATTAACAATCGCCCAATATTATTTCCTTATAACATTATATCTTATAAAATCTACCTCCAACTCATTACCCCAAAACCTCTAACTACTTCCCTAAGGAATATCAAATTTAAATATTAGAATATTTTTTCAAATACAATCTAAATTTCTTCCAGTCTTCCTGCACCGTTTCCAATCCTTGGTCGCGGAGTCTCACTGTCAGTTCGGCAAGTTCCATAAAGTCTATCGCCTTCATTTGCCATTCTTCTACTGTTGGTATCTCTTGTTTCTTCCAATTCTTGGCAATTAGTATTCTTGCTGTTGTCCTGGCATACAAAAAGAAAGTAATGCCCTTTTTGGGAATTTCTTCCCCGAAATATCCTACTTCCTCCTCCTTTTAAAAAATTCATTTATTGAAAATCAAAGCAGTGCATACAAAACACTCCCAAGTCAGAAAAATACCGTCAATCAATTCAGCCTGATGCAGTCTCACCTTATAAAAGGGAAGTAAGAAAAAGAAAAAAAATTAAAATAAGGGAATAAAAAACTAATGAGTAAGACTACTAGCATACTACGTACGTTGAAGTTCAAATTTCAAAGCGTCATAAAGTAAATGTACATTTTCCATTTTGCTCATGGTATTCCTTTTACTGATCTTTTTACCATTCTGCTTTGAGGTTGGTTTCTTTTTTGAAAAGCGGAGGGCAACTTTCAGTAAACAACTAAATAAGATCTCCTTGGTTTTGAAAAGTGCCAAATTCTCCTGGTGACAACCTCGGTGGGGCTTAAGGCGATTTTACACTGGAAGTGAGTGAGGTCCAGCATCTCCCTCTTTCGCCTCCTGCTCTCTTGCGAACTGAGGGGATTGCAGAGAAAGCAGCGTTTGGCCAGATGCAGCAGCCAAAATACTCTTATTTCTATCCCTGCTCCTAAAAATGTGTTGGGTGAGCCTTAGCCAGAAGGCATGACACCACTGTATGCATTCTCCCCATCTGGCCTTTTCTCCAAGGGCTCATGGCGGCCTCTGGTGTTCTCCGCTTTCATAGCTACCATCACAACAACCCTGTGAGGTGGGTCAGCTTGAGAGGCCGCCAACAGCCACAGGTCGCTCCCTGATCAGTATTTTTGGTTTAGATGGGAGCATGAGACTCTTAATCTCAGGGTCACGGGTTCAAGCGCCACGTGAGGCAAAAGAGTGCTGCGTTGCCGGGGGTTGGACTGGATGACCCTCGGGGTCCCTTCCAACTCTAGAATCCAACCATGTTGACATGGAAGTTTGCTTCGCCTTCTCATTCTTTTTGCCGGACAGCAATGCTTTACTGGTGTGCCAGTAAGTGAGTAAATAGAAAGGAAAAATAAAAATAAATGAGCACCCTTCCCCACAGCCCAAAGACACTTTTTTTTTCCTCAGAGAGGAACAGACTACAAATCCCAGAATCCTTTGGGTCTGGGAAAAGGGAAGAAGTGAAGGACTGGGACATCCCAGGCTGCATTTTTCCTCTGGCCAGTCCCCATTTGTGTGGGTCTCTTGCAGGTGGTGTCCGGCCATCGTGATCTCCAGGGTGCAAAGAGGTTTTGCAGGGGAGGCTGAAGGTCCGAGCAGGAAGGAGTCTTTGCTGGCAGAGGCGCCCTTCGGAAGCAGCTCTACACGGGTGAGAGGACACCGTCTGAACCCTGCAACACGTGAGTGCCGGTGAGTGGGGCAGGGCAGGAAAGGGGGTGAGTGGGGCAGGGCAGGAAAGAAATAAGGCATTTTGAATTTTCCCATTGCACAGATAAGTTTGCACGTTGCATCGGGGAGGAAGGGGAGATTCTCGAGAGCAGAAGAAGGGAACTCTTTCACTTGTTTATTCCTCTTTGAAAGCTTTGAAATAAATTGGTAAAATGTAAAATTTTGTAAACCAGAGAAATATGAATATGAAACGCAGTAATAGTAGATGATAAATACGCATCAAGAATGGAGTGCAGGAAACCACTTAAGCAAAATGGTATTAATTTGTATAAAGTCTATAAAAATAATTGCCAAAAAATGAAATGGAATCTTTGTGGTTGATTGTTCATATTTTTTAATTGAAAAATCTGGACATTAAGAAAAAATCAGGGAAAATTATAACCCCATTACAGTAAAAGAAACAAAGTCCGTAATTGGAGTATCCCCTTGAATATTTTAAAGTCTTTATGTGTTTATTGTCATTGTACAAGTACAACGAAATTGGATTTAAAATAATAATAATAATAATAATTAAATAATTTTTTAAAAAAATCATTTTTCATTTAAACAATTGTTTCCCCAACCAAAAATGGACTCAACACGAGTAACAGCAGTAAAAGCCATACGAAACACTTAAAAATAAGGGAGAGCACTGAGCAGCCGCTGCGTCTATGTGCGCCGCCATCTTAGAACTCTTATAACTTAGAACTGTTATAAAAAATAACAGAAATTTAAACAAAAAACAAAAACAAAACTGAGCCCTCTCTGCCAAGCGGCGGCGGTAGCGGTCTTTTATAGAGCCCATCAGACCCCGCCCTAGGCCAGATGGTGAGTGGCCGGACTGGGGCCCTCAGGCGCTGGGCAGGGCAGTCCTCCAAAATGTCCTGTATATCATGGGGATGGGGGAGGACTCTCAGCTCCAGGGGCCAAATGGGGGTCTAGCTGGACTCTCCATCCCCCCCACCCATGCCAGCCCCATCTCCCTAGGGTGCTTCAGCCCATCTCTGAGTCGGGTGCTTTTGGCTGGCTAGAATATGCCATTGATTATTCCCCTGACCTGCTTGGATGGAGGGGTGTGTGCATGTAAATAGACCTCTGGTTTCTGTGTGGCTGGAATGTAGCCACGGCTTGCGTGCATTTTAATTCCTTACATTCATACCCCACCGATCCTGCGAAGAACTCAAGGTAGTTTGCATAGTTCCCCATCTCCCCATTTCTTCCTCACAACAACCCTGTGAGGGAGGCGAGGCTGAGAGACAGTGACCGGCCCAGGGTCACCCAGTGGGCCTCATGGCCTCGTCAGGATTTGAACCCAAGTCTCAGCACAGAACTCTAACCAGTACACCAGATTGCCACTCTGGACTAGCTGTGCTCCCTGGTATTAAACGGGGGTCTTTTCCCAGCCTCTCTTAGACAGATCACGAATTGGACTTGGGGATATATGCTCTGCCAATGAGCTATAGCTGCTCTATTTTTAATGTTTTTTTGATTTATTTAATTTTAAATATTACAAATTCTTTTAAAAGACAAGCGTAACTAATTTCTCATACCGTTGACTTCCTATCCACCCTCCCTTATTATTATTTTATTCCTTTACAAAGCTGCAATGTTACTTATATTATATCCATGCTGGACTTTACCATCCAGAGTCCTTTACCTTTTTAAATTATTATTAACTCTAAATTGTTAAACTACTGCTGCTAGGCTTCAAATTCTGCCTGTGTTCTAACATAACCATGATATTATTATTTTTCAAGTATTCCACAAAATATTTTCATTCTTCTAGAATCTTATTTTCTCATTTTGTTCTCCAACTCTGGGTCCTCTCCAGCTATCTCTTGCAATCTATGAAGCTGCCTTAAGCATGTGACACCAAGATGAGAACGGCCATAGCTGAAGGGCAGGATCCGTCCCTTCAAGGCAGAGCTTCCTGGGCTCAGTCCCCGTCATTTCCCGTGAACAGAATCAAGTTGCAGGCATCTATGGGGAAGACCGAATTGATATGGCTGAATTGACCCAACAACCCTCCCCACACCCCCCAAAAAACTCACTGCAGTCAATGGAAGGCAAACAGCCATATGCTGGGGGCCCCAATCTTAGGAAACCCAAAAGTAAAAAACAGAACTCCCCAAAATTTAGCTTTTTAAAAAACAAACCCCAAAGTTTTCAAGATCATTTTTTTACAAATATGTAAAAAAAACCCGGTGATTTTTCAATCAAACATTTCTCACTGCCAATGAAAACTGATAAATGAATAGAAAAATAACCTACCCACGTGACACTAAAACAAAAACCTTTCACATCCACTATGTAATGAAAGTCTACTTCCCCCCATCTCTCACCCCCAACCTTATACTGCATGCAGCAGAGCTTCCCAAACTGATAAATGAATAGAAAAATAACCTACCCACGTGACACTAAAACAAAAACCTTTCACATCCACTATGTAGAGGAATGAAAGTCTACTTCCCCCCTTCTCTCCCCCCCCCAACCTTATACTGCATGCAGCAGAGCTTCCCAAACTGATAAATAGAAAAATAACCTACACACGTAACACTGAAACAAAATGTTCATGTTGGTGTGGCGGTTACCTCAACCTATGCAGAACCCCCAGACGTTTCACGGTCCATTGGCACCTGCATTAACCACGGTATTTCACTCGCTGCCACCAACCAGTATCTCTGGTAATAATTTACTTCACTTCACGAGGAGAATGTTAGAACCAAAAGATGTTTATTAAAGTACAACTCTTAAGCATGTGGTTTCACAATAAATGGTTTTTCTTAGCTTGCTATCTGGTATCTTAACAGTTCCTAACAATTCCTATCCTCTTCCTAATTCCCCCTTCTCTCTCTACCGCCCCCTCTATCTCTAACTGCCACTTCACCTCGGACTTAACCTAACTCTGCCCTAACTGCCAACCCTCACCTAACTGCCTCTTAACTGCCCTTTACTCTCCCTGGGGTGGGTTTATATATCCCTTAACCCCGCCCCCTTAAGGTTCTAACTGCCTGAACCCTTTAACCCTTTCCATGCTGTCCCGCATTTAGGCGGAACGCCACAGTTGGTGACACACTTTTTAGACATGCATCATTTCCAAACACAGTAATTCAGTTTTGCATCATTAATTTATGACACAGTAATACAGTTTTTCTAGCAAACCAGAGGTTAAACTAACCCCTTTCTAGCCCCGGGAGGAACATGGGGAGCATTTAAACGACACACCTACACACTGCAGCCGACACACTAACGTATTACAACAAGCAGTTTGGAAAGCTCTGGTGTAGAGCATTAAAATCTCACATTGAATATAAAATATCTGAAGAAAGGACTTATGATTTGAAAACGCAGACGATGTATGCACTTTTTTGTAACCCAACAACATCTTTAATAAAAACCCAGAAAGTATGAAGTTGCAAGGATCTATGGGGAAGACGGAAATTCCCACTCTGCGCTTGCCACCAAAGGTGTTCCTGAGGTGCTGCAGTTTTTGCTGAGGGCGTTTTGTCATTCCAGAGACCACCAACCTTTGAGGACGTTTCTGTTTATTTCACCAGATTCGAAAGGGTTCTTCCTGCTGGACGTTGGCCGAAGAGCAAGGGGAGGCCATGCTGGAGAATGAGGGGAACGTGGCCTCTCTGGGTAAGGAGCTTCCTTCATCCTACAAGAGTCTGAAGCAGTCCTTCCGGGACATTTTCTTGTCACTCTTCTTTCGGGGTGGTGGGCCAGGTGGGGAGCAGGTTTGTTGCACAAGAGCTGCAAATGTACTTTATTCCAAATGCCTTGCATTTTTATCCCACCTTTTCCCCCCTCCAAGGAGTTCAAGGTGGGGCACATGGGTCTCCCCCTCACTTAATCCCCACAAGCCCTAGACAGCCTGGGCCCCATATACCTAAGGAGCATCTACACCCCATCATTTAGCCTGGACACAGGTTCTGCCAGTTCCCTCACTGTGAGAAGCAAAGCTATAGGGAACCAGGCAGGGGGCCTTCTCTGTAGTGATGCCCGCCCTGTGGAACACCCTCCCTTCAGATGTCAAGGAAATAAATAACTGTATAACCTTCAGAAGCCCTGTATCAGGAAGTTTTTAATGTTAGACATTTTATTATGTTTTTATATATGCTGCCCAGAGTGGATGGGGCGACCCAGCCGGATGGGTGGGGTTCAAATCATAAAGTATTAGTAGTACCGGTAGTAAGCTAGCATAGGTGTAGAGACTTTTGTACAGCTGTAAGGTAGGATTCTGTACAAAATGGAAAATGTCAGATGGGCAGAGAATAATCATCATCATCAACAATAACATCGTCTCCGTGAGTTGGCTGGCCCAGAGAGCCAATGTCTGGACCAGTATTTCCCGATGAGTTTCTTTCTTCTTTTTTTTAAAATATTATTTATTAGGTTTTAAGCACAAAATTATTAAAACAAACAAAACACATAAAACAATACTACAAATACACATACAACTACACAATAACTTCCTTGGTATATTCCCTTCTACTTTCCTTTACATTTTGGTTTGACTTCCTCCTATCCTCCCCTCTGTGTTTCATTCTGTATATATTTATTTCTATTGGCAATTTCTATATACTTCATCCTTATTATATCCTCATTATAATTCTCATGTTTAACCTTATCATTTATCACTTATCACTTATCTTCTTCAAGTTGCAAACTTACCATAAATTCATAGTTCTAAATACACATTACGAAGCTAACTTAAAATCCTTATCACTTATCTTTCCTTCATTTAAAAACTTAACATAAATTCCTATTACTATGCTACAAATTACTATTTTTCCGGCATTCTTTAATCTCTATATTTTACAATAATTCTTAAGGTATTCCCTAAATTTTTTCCATTCTTCTTCCACTGCTTCCTCCCTCCGGTCGTGGAGTCTCGCGGTCAGTTCGGCCAGTTCCATATAGTCCATCACTTTCATCTGCCATTCTTCCAGAGTCGGTAAGTCCTTTGTCTTCCAATACTTTGCTATCAATATTCTTGCTGCCGTTGTGGCATACATAAAAAAAGTGTGATCTTCCTTTGGTAACTCCTGGTTGACCATTCCAAGCAAGAAAGCCTCCGGTTTCTTGACAAACGTGTTTTTCAACACTCTTTTCATTTCATTATAAATCATTTCCCAGAAGGCCTTCAACCTTGGGCAGGTCCACCACATATGATAAAATGTTCCTTCAACATTCTCACACTTCCAACATTTGTTGTCCTGCAGGTGATAGATTTTAGCAAGCTTGACTGGGGTCAGATACCATCTATATATCATTTTCATAATGTTCTCTCTTAACAAAGTACAAGCAGTAAATTTTATCCCTTTCCTCCATAGTCTTTCCCAGTCAGCCATCATAATGTTGTGCCCCACGTCTTTTGCCCAGTCTATCATTGCAGATTTAACGAATTCATCCTGTGTATGCCACTCCAACAGCAAATTATACATTCTAGACAAATTTTTTGATTTAGGTTCTAATAATTCCGTTTCCAATTTCGACTTTTCCATCTGAAAGCCTACTTTTTTGTCCATTTTAAACAACTCATTGATCTGATGATATTGTAACCAGTCCTTTACTACTCCTTTCAGTTGTTCATAGGGTTTCAACCTGACACTTTCTCCTTCTTGTATTAATATCTCTGAGTATTTTGGCCATTTACCTTCCATATTGGATTTTTTGTGGGCTTTTGCCTCTAGTGGCGAAATCCATCTGGGTGTTCTTCTTTCTAACAAGTCTTTATATTTCATCCAGACTCTGTACAATGCCTTCCTAATTATGTGTGTCTTGAATCCTTTGTGGGCCTTAATCTTATACCACAAATATGCATGCCAACCAAACAGATTATCGTGTCCTTCCAGGTCTAATACGTCTGTATTCTCTAGCAGGAACCAGTCTTTTAGCCAACAGAAGGCCGCCGCTTCAAAATAGATATTCAAGTCTGGCAAGGAGAATCCCTCTTTCCTTATCATCTGTTAAAACTTTAAACTTAATTCTGGGTTTTTTCCCCTGCCAGACAAACCTCGATATATCCTTCTGCCACTTTTTGAATGGTTCCATCTTATCCACAATCGGTAACGCCTGGAATAAAAACAATAATTTAGGCAGCACATTCATTTTTATAACAGCAATTCGGCCCAACAAAGATAATTTCAACTTGTTCCAGATCTCCAGATCTCTTTTAACTTCGTTCCACACTTTTTCATAATTGTCTTTAATTTCTCGAGTTTCATGGCTGAGGGAGGATTTGAACCCTGGTCTCCCAGGTTCTAGTCTGGCACTTTAACCACTGTGCTGCACTTTAGCTGTACAAAATAGGTTTGCTGACATGTGAGGGACTCCCACCAGAATAACAGCAACAGTCTGGAAGCGCCAACCATGTCCCCTCCCTGGGGTCCTGGCAGTGCAGTCCTGACACCCCCACCCTGCCAACTTACTTCTTTTTTTAAATTTTTTTTAAAAACAATCTCTATTAAATATTTAAACCAAACATTCCAAAATTAAAATCATTCAACATGATACAAATTAATTCCATACAACTTAAACTACAAATTATAACAGAATAATAACCAATAAGAATATAAAATTAAGAATTGAAAAGTTTTATACCTCAATGAAAAAAAAGAAAAAGGAAATAGGCTTCACATTGTTCTGTTATTATTCTTTCCTTTTTCAAATAAATTTCCACATACCTCCATTTCTGTTTAGGTGTATTCCTGATTGCTCCAGTCATCCTCGCCAAATTCATAAACTCTACCAATTTAGTGTGCCAATCTTCAATTTGGGGTACTTTTTCTCCCTTCCAATTTTACGCTATTAGTAACCTTGCAGCTGCACAGGCATAAAGGAAAATATTCCTCTTATCCTCTGGCATATTTGGGGAGACTATACTCAACAACAGATTTTCCGGTTTTTTCTCAAATGTTACTTTCAATAACTTTTTTAATTTATCATATACCTCATTCCAAAATGTCTGTAGTATCTTACATCTCCACCAACAGTGAAGGTAAGTGCCAACTTCTTCTTTACACTTCCAACATTTATTAGTGTTATTTTTATATATCTTGGCTAATTTTTCCGGTGTCAAATGCCATCTAAATGCCATTTTCATCATTTTTTCTTTGATTGTCATGTTTTCTTTGATTGTCAAGCAAGCTGTGAATTTCATACTGGAAATGTCCAGATAAAATGGGCACAAGAATTAGGTCATCCAATTCTTAGGAAAGATTGGGATAAGTTATGGAAATTCCTTCTTCTCACTTCTTTCCCACGTAGCCCTGCCGCTTCCCAAGATGAGCCTTGACCCCAGCGCAGAGCAAGCAGAAGAGCCCAGGCCGCCACAATATCAGGTCTCAGACGGAACAGGGGCTGCCATTTCGGACACCAGCTCAGGTGAGGCAGTTTGGGTGGATGACAAGTCCATTCAGAGTTTCTCCTCCCTTGCTGAGAATGGGCAAGAAAAATGTTCTCTGTTACTTCATTCCTAGGGATGGTAAGGATCCTGTTCTTCTTTTCCCCACCCATTCCTCCTTGATTTACTATTTTTAAGAACATGAAAACTCTGAATCTCAACCTTCTCAGAATCCCTGCTTTGGTCTGTCCTGCATGGACTGAGATGAGAACAGAGAGAGAGACATGGGCATCATTGTTCTAAGGGATCTGGGCGGAAGTCTGATCAAGGAGAATGTACCTTGAGTGTCCCTCTTCCAGCTTCTTCCTCCAGCTCTGTGTCGTTTTCAAGGGAGACGGAGGTAGCAGCCCTTGTTGCCTTAGCACCAAGGGGGCAGTGGGGGGGGGGGCAACTGGCTAAAAAGTTTGAAACGGCTCTAATTTTTGTTCCTCTGTTTCATTTCTGTCAGGTTGGTGTTGGTTAAAGCTTTAGTTCGGGTTTGTGGTTACTTTAATTTGGGTATAACTGTGAACTGTTTATTATTGTTGTTATTATTATTGGTTTTTGTTGGTTTATTGGTTTGTTTGTATGGGATATCTAGTTTTTCTTAATGTTTGAAGTTTTATTGTGTTTTATATGTTGCAAGCCACCCAGTCGATGGGGAAAGGCAACCAGATGTGCAAAATATAAATGTAAATATAAAATAATAATTATTATTATTGTTGTTGTTGGGGAGAGGGGGCTAGAGAGCCTCTGAGGGCCATCCCTGTGTTGGTGGAGAGAGATTGCCCATTGGACAGTTAGCTCAGCACCCTCTCATCAAAAAATTAATTAAAATACCTCTTCCACTGGTAATACCATATGCAGTGGGTGTTGTGTGGGGGGGAGAGAAGTGGTACGACCTCTGTCTCTCATGCAGGTTGAGAGACCACCATCCACCATCTCAGGTTGGATTCTGAGGCTACTTCTCTGCCATCTTCAAACCCTGATTCTGCTTTGTTCACTCTCTCAGCAGGTAACTTGAGGAGGAAACACTTCTGCCCAGAGTGTGGCCAATGCTTTGCCTTCAGATTGGGTCAGAGTTCAGAGCTTGCAAACCATTCTTGGGAAACCCCGAAGTCTTCAGAGTTCAGGAAGGTTCTTGCTCATCAGCCCGTCGTTCTGATCCAAAGGATCATTGCATTTATACATATCGATAAAATTCGTTTGAACCAAAAATGTTTACATTGTTTACATTGTTTACATTGTTGCGTTTTCCTTCTTTTCCATACTTGAAGAAGAAAAGAAAGAAATAAACCCACCCCCATACATTGTAAAATACATTGTAAAATCAGACTTCCTACCATTACCCTTACATCTTATTTTGACTTTGAATGTACAGAACTCCACATACTTGCTTTTTAACCCTTGTTACTTACACTCACTGAAACATAACCTTTCCACTATGAGTTTTCTCTATTGCTTTTTGTTACATTAATCCTCGAATGCCGGCATAGAAATAGCATTTTTACTATATTTTTTAACATATTTTTTGTAATCTTCCAAATTTTTCCATGAATTTCCTTTTGGAGCTTCCTCTTAAATTATTCGTTAGTTGGGCAAGTTCGGCACCTCTGTGTCGTTTTCAAGGGAGACGGAGGTAGCAGGCCTTGCTGCCTTAGGGCCAAGGGGGCGGGGGGGGGGCAAGTGGCTAAAAGGTTTGAAACGGCTCTAATTTTGGTTCCTCTGTTTCATTTCTGTCAGGTTGGCATCTGTTAAATCTTTAGTTGGGGTTTGCAGTTACTTTTATTTGGGTATAACTGTAAACCATTTATTATTGTTGCTATTATTATTGCTATTTATTGGCTTATTGGTTTGTTTGTTGCTTGTATAGGATATCTTTTTAAAAAATGTTGGAAGTTTTATTGTGTTTTATATATCGCAAGCCGCCCAAAGAAAGTGGCCAGGGAAACCCAGCCAGATGGGCGGAATGTAAATATGATGATGATTATAATTGTTATTGTTATCATTATTAGGGTGGGGAGGCTAGAGAGCCCCTGAGGGTGCAAGGGCCATCCCTGTGTTGGTGGAAGGAGACAGCTCATTGGACAGTTTGCTCAGCAGCCTCTCAGGGAAAAAATAAATTAAAAATAGCTCTTCCACTGGTTATACCATATGCAGTGGGTGGGGTGGGCTGGAGGAGAAAAGTGGTACGACCTCCGTCTCTCATGCATCATCTGGTCCAACCACCTCAGGTTGGATTCTGAGGCTACTTCTCTGCCATCTTCAAACCCTGATTCCGCTTTGTTCACTCTCTCAGCAGGTAACTTGAGGAGGAAACACTTCTGCCCAGAGTGTGGCCGATGCTTTGCCTTCAGATTGGCTCTTGCTAGACACCAGAGTATCCACACAGGGGAGAAGATTCCGGAAAGTTCTGAGAGCGGGGAATGTTTGGGTCAGAGTTCAGAGCTTGCTAGCCATTCGGAAACCCCTAAGTCTTTGGAGTTCAGGAAGGTTCTTGCTCATCAGCCCATTGTACTGATCCACAGGAACGTCCATGCAGGAGGAGATAACTCATATCGGTGCTTGGAGTGTGGGGAAGGTTTTTCCCATCTCTCAGATTTTGTGAAACATGAAAGCGGTCACACAGGAGAGAAGCCCCGCAAACATGGTGAGAGTAGGATCGGGTTCCCCAAGAGATCACAGATTCGTGGACACTGTAAAGTCCACACAGGAGAGAAGCCCCACAAATGCAGTGTGTGTGGGTTATGTTTTTCTGTTAGGACAAATCTTGTTACCCATCAGCGAACCCACACTGGAGAAAAACCCTATAAATGCCCGGAGTGTGGGAAATCATTTGCTCACAAGTCAGTCCTTGTGGTCCATCAGAGACTCCACACAGGAGAGAAGCCCTATGAATGCTGGGAGTGTGGGAAATGTTTTACTCAAAATGCACGGCTTTGGAGCCATCGGTTGGTTCACACGGGGGAGAAACGGTGTAAGTGCTTGGAATGTGGAAGAAAGTTTACTCAGCATTTCGACCTTGTAATCCATCAGAGAACCCACACAGGAGAAAGGCCCCATAAGTGCCTGGAGTGTGGCAAATGTTTCCCCAGAAATGCAAATCTCAGGCGACACCAGAGAATCCACACAGGAGAGAAACCCTATGAATGTAGAGAGTGTGGGAAATGTTTTCATGAGAAAGCAGAGCTGCTGAGCCATCAGACTGTTCACACCGGAGAGAGGCCCCATAAATGTGAAGAGTGTGGGAAAAGCTTTATTGTACCAGCACAACTTGCAATCCACCAGAGAATCCATACGGGAGAGAAACCCTACAAATGCATGGAGTGTGGAAAATGCTTCTCCCAGAAACAACACCTCAAGGCGCATGAAAAAATCCACACTGGGGAGAAACCCTACAAATGCATGGAGTGTGAAAAATGTTTTACCAACAAATCATACCTTCATGTACACCAGAGAATCCACACAGGAGTGAGGCCATATGAATGCGGAGAGTGTGGGAAATGTTTTTCCACTTCATTTGGCCTTACTAGTCATAGGAGAGTCCACACAGGAGAAAAGCCACATAAATGTTTAGACTGTGGAATGTCATTTACTGAAGCACAAAGCCTTAGGGGGCACCAGAGAACCCACACAGGAGAGAAACCCTATAAATGCTTGGAGTGTGGGAAATACTTTGCTAATAAATCAGTGCTTAACATACATCAAAGGATCCACACAGGAGAGGAACCTCACAAGTGCTTGGAGTGTGGGAAATGTTTTTCTCAGTCACCACATCTTCGCAGACACCAGAAAGTCCACACAGGAGGAGATCTTCCCAATGTGTAGAGTGTGGAGAATGTTATTCAGAGAGTGGAAACCTTCAAAGACTCCATGTGGAATAAAGAGCATATAAAGGTTGGGAGTGCAGGGAATGTTTTGATCAGGGGTCAGCCCTCGTAGCACACCAGAGTGTCCACAGAAAAAGGAGGACGTACAGATGTCAGGAGTGTGTACAGATGTCAGGAGTGTGGGAAATGCTTTGTAAGGAAATGAATGTTTAACAACGCTGGATATTCCACAAAGGAAATACAGGGCAAGTGTCTGAAGTTTGGGAAATGGTTTGCTGCTCGTTCGGACCTTCAAAGGCACCAGAGAATCCACAAAAAATGGAAACCCCATTAATGTTTCGAGTGTGGGAAATGTTTGGCCAGGAAGGGGCAGGCTTGTGCCGCATCAGGGAGCCCACACAGGAGAGAAACCACAAAAATGGTTTGAATGTGTGTATTGCCAGATATTTTCAGAAAGTTTAGGGTTTCCCCCCTTCCCCCCCCTTACACGGTTTCTATTTCTCTTTTTCTCTTTTATTTACCTCTCACCATGTTTAGTGCACACATAATTATCTACTTTTTGAACTTTCAATAAAGTTCCTTTTTTTAAAGTTAGACTGCTTATTTGGCTTTTCTTGGTTTGCTTAAATTAATAAAAGCTGCTTCCTGTTCCTTTGTCGCCCCCAAAGAGTACATTGAGGTGGAGAATTCAAAAATGTTTTAAGCCATGAACAAAATATTCCCTTCGCTCCTCACCTTTGAAACAACATTTTTTATCATGGATGACAAGAAGCCTCCAAAAATCCTTGGAATGTGAAAAATCCTACTTCCTCCCCCCCTTTAAAAATATCATTTATTGAAAATCAAACTAATGCATACAAAAAACATCAAGTCAGAAAAACACTTTCAGTGAATTCAGCCTCATGCAATCTCACTTTATGCAAGATAAGTAAGAGAAACAAAACAAAAAATTAAAGGAAGGGAATAAAATACTAATGAGTAGGACTGTTGTTGTTTGTTGTTTAGTCGTGTCCGATTCTTCGTCACCCTTCGTCATTCTTCGTCACAGTGGAATTTGCTGCCAAGGAGTGTGGTGGAGTCTCCTTCTTTGGAGGTCTTTAAGCAGAGGCTTGACAGCCACCTGTCAGGAATGCTTTGATGGTGTTTCCTGCTTGGCAGGGGGTTGGACTGGATGGCCCTTGGGGTCTCTTCCAACTCTATGATTCTATGATTCTACCCCATGAACCAGAGCACTACTAACATACTAAGTACTGTACGCTGAAGTTCGAATTTCATGGTATTCCTTTTACTGATATTTTTACCATTCTGCTTTGAAGTTGGTTTGTTTTTCGAATGGTCCAGCGGTGGACAACTTTCAGTAAAGTAATAAAGAAATAAGATCTCCTTGGTTTTGAAAAGTGCCAAATTCTCCTGGTGACAACCTCGATGGGGCTTAAGGCTATTTTACACTGGAAGTGAGCGAGGTTGTCCAGCATCTCCCTCTTTTGCCTCCTGCTCTCTTGCGAACTGAGGGGATTGCAGAGAAAGCAGCGTTTGGCCAGATGCAGCATCCAAAATACTCTTATTTCTAGCCCCGCTCTTAAAAATGTATTGAGTGAGCCTTAGCCAGAACGCATGACACCATTGTATGCATTCTCCCTATCTGGCCTTTTCTCCAAAAGGGGCTCATGGCAGCCTCTGGTGCTCTCCGCTTTCATAGCTACCATCACAACAACCCTGTGAGGTGGGTCAACCTGAGAGGCCGCCAACAGGCACAGGTCGCTCCCTGATCAGTACTTTTGGTTTACATGGGGACATGAGACTCATCTCAGGGTTACGGGTTCGAGCCCCACGTGAGGCAAAACTCCTGTGTTGCCGGGGGTTGGACTGGATGACCCTCGGGGTCCCTTCCAACTCTAGAATCCAACAACGTTGACATGCAAGTTTACTTCGCCTTCTCATTCTTTTTGCCGAGAACCACTGTGAGGTGTTAGGCGGTACAGAGAAGTGTGCCAGTAAGTGAGAAAGGAAAAATAAAAATAAATAAGCACCCTTCCCTAGAGCCCAAAGGCACTTTCCCCTCCTCAGAGGGGAACAGACTACAAATCCCAGAATCCTTTGGGCCTGGGAAAAGGGAAGAAGCGAAGGACTGGGACATCCCAGGCTGCCTGTTTCCTCTGGCCAGCCCCCATTTGTGTGGGTCTTTTGCAGGAGGCGTCCGGCCATCGCCATCTCTGGGGTGCAAAGAGGTTTTGCAGGGGAGGCTGAAGGTCCGAGGAGGAAGGAGTCTTTGCTGGCAGAGGCGCCCTTCGGAAGCAGCTCTACACGGGTGAGAGGGCACGGTCTGAACCCTGCAACACGTGAATGCCGGTGAGGGGGGCGGGGCAGGAAAACGCGGCGGGAGAAATAAGCCATTTTGGCTTTCCCCATTGCACAGATAAGTTTGCACGTTGCATCGGGGAGGAAGGGGAGATTCTCGAGAGCAGAAGAAGGGAACTCTTTCACTTGTTTATTCCTCTTTGAAAGCTTTGAAATGAAATGGTAAAATGTTAAATTTTGTAAAATGCAATGGTAACCAGAGAAATATGAATATGAAACGCAGTAATAGATGATAAATAGGCAGCAACAATGGAGTGCAGGAAACCACTTAAGCAAAATGATATTAATTTGTATAAAGCGTATAAAAATAATTGACAAAAAATGAAATAAAATGAAAGCTTGGTGATAGATTGTTCATATTTTTTAACTGAAAAGTCTTGAAATTAAGAAAAAATCAGATAACATTATAATCTACTTTTTTAAAAAGAAAAAAGTCTGCATTTGGAGCATTTTAAAGTGTTCCGAAATCTCCTGTATGTCATGGGGATTGGGGGGGGGGCTCAACTCCAGGGGCCAAATGGCGATCTAGCTGGACTCTGCATCTCCCCACCCATGCCAGCCCAATCTCCCTAGGGTGCTTCAGCCCTGCTCTAAGTCGGGTGCTTTTCCTGGCTAGAATATGCCATCGATTATTCCCCTGACCTGCATGGCTGGAGGGGTGTGTGCATGTAAATAGACCTCTGGTTTCTGTGCGGCTTGAATGTATCCCAGGACTTGCGTGTATTTTACTTCCTTACATTCATACCCCACTGATGCTGCCAGGAGCTCAAGGTAGTTTGCATGGTTCCCCATCTCCCCATTTCTTCCTCCCAACAACCCTGTGAGGGAGGCGAGGCTGAGAGACAGTGACCGGCCCAGGGTCACCCAGTGGGCTTCATGGCCTCGTCGGGATTTGAACCCCGGCCTCCCAGGTCTCAGCACAGAGCTCTATAACCACTACACCAAATTGCCACTCTGGACTCCCTGCTATTAGATGGGGGTCTTTCCCTAGCCTCTCTTAGATAGATCACGAATTAGACCTGGGATATCTGCTATGCCAGTGAGCTATGGCTGCTCTCCAATCTCTTTTTCATATTTTTTTGATTTATTTAATTTTAAATATTACAAATTCTTTTAAAATACAAGCGTAACTAATTTCTCATATCCGTTGACTTTCTATCCACCCTCCCATGGTGTTTTTTGTATTTCTTTACAAAGCTGCAATGTTACTTATATTATATCCATTCTGGACTTAATCATCCAGAGTTATTATTAACTCTAAGTTGTTAAACTACAAATTCTCATCTGCTGCTATACTTCAAATCCTGCGTATGATTTAACATAACCATGATATTAAAGTATTCCAAAATATATTTTCATTCTTCAAGAATCTTATTTTCTCATTTTGTTCTCTAACTCTGAGTCCTCTTCAGCTATCTCTTGCAACCTATGAAGCTGCCTTAAACGCGTGACACCGGGACGAGAACGGCCATAGCTGAAGGGCAGGATCCGTCCCTTCAAGGCAGAGCTTCCTGGGCTCAGTCCCCGTCATTTCCCTTGAACAGAATCAGGTTGCAGGCATCTATGGGGAAGACCAGATTGACATGGCTAAACTGACCCAAAAAAACTCACTGCTGTCAAATGCAGGAAACAGCCATAGGCTGCGTCCCCCAACCTTAGGGTTGCAAGAAGTAAAAAACAAAACACCCTGAAAGCTGAGCTTTTTTTAAAAACCCCAAAGTTTTTGAGATATTTTTTTACAAATATGTAAAAAAAAAAGCGCAATTTTTATCAAATACTTATCAGTGCCAATGAAAACTGATAGACGAATAGAAAAATAACCTATCCATGTGATGCTGAAACAAAAACCTTCCACATCCATTATGTAAAAGAATGAAAGTCTACTATCCCCCTTCTCTCTCCCCTTCTCTCCCCCCCCCCCACCTTATACTGCAAGCAGGAGAGCTTTCCACATCATTTCGTGACACAGTAATACAGCTTTTCTAGCAAACCAGAGGTTAAACTAACCCCTTTCCAGCCCCGGGAGGAACGTGGGGAGCGTTTAAACGGCACACCTACACACTAAGGTGTTGCGACACACAGTTTGGAAAGCTCCGGTATAGAGCATTAAAGTGTCACATTGAATATAAATGATCTGAAGAAAGGACTTTTATGATTTGAAAACGGAGACGATGTATGCACTTTTTTTGGTAACGCAAGAAAATCTTTTAAAAAAAGAAACAAAGAATGTAGTTGCAAGGATCTATGGGGAAGACCGAGAGTCCCACTCTGTGCTTGTCACTCAAGGTATTCCTGAGGTGCTGCAGTTTTTGCTGAAAGTGTTTTGTCATTCCAGAGACCACCAACCTTTGAGGACGGGGCTGTTTATTTCACCAGATTCGAAGCTGGACGTTGGCCGAAGAGCCTTAGCCAAGGGAGGCCATGCTGGAGAATGAGGGGAACGTGGCCTCTCTGGGTAAGGAGCCTCCTTCCTTGCTGCAAGAGTCTGAAGCAGCCCTTCCAGGACATTTTCTTGTCACTCTTCTTCTGAGGCAGAGGGGCAGGTGGGGAGCAGGTTTCTTGCATGAGAGCTGCAAATGTACTTTATTCCAAATGCCTTGCATTTTTATCCCCTTTCCCCCCTCCAAAGAGCGCAAGGTGGGGCACACGGGTCTCCCCCTCATCTAATCCCCACAAGCAGCCCTAAACGGCCTGGGCCCTGTATGCCTGAAGGAGCGTCTCCACCCTCATCGTCCAGCTTGGACACTCAGGTCCAGCTCCGAGGGTCTTCTGATGGTTCCATCACTGTGAGAAGTGAAGTTATGGGGAACCAGGAAGGGGGCCCGCCCTGTGGAATGCCCTCCCTTCAGATGTCAATGAAATAAATAACTACATAACCTTTAGGAGCCCTGTATCAGGAAGTTTTTAATGTTCGACATTTTACGGTATTATGTTTTTATATGTGCTGGTAGCTGCCCAGAGTGTGTGGGGTGACCCAGTCAGATGGGCAGGGTTCGAATCAAAAAGTAATAGTCTCCCAGGTTCTAGTCTGGCACGTTAACCACTGCGCTGCACTTTAGCTGTGCAAAATGAGTTTGCTGCCATGTGAGGGACTCCCAACAGCGTAACAGCAACAGTCCAGAAGCGCCAACTAAGTCCCCTCATTGGGGTCCTGGCAGTGCAGTCCCGACCCCCCACCCCACAGACATCTTCAGCTGTCCTCCCCCCTCCTTCCAGCACAGAGCGAAGGACCACCTTGCCCCACACAAACACGAAGCCCCCTAACTCA
Organism: Darevskia mixta; assembly: GCA_034641385.1. NCBI lineage: Eukaryota > Metazoa > Chordata > Lepidosauria > Squamata > Lacertidae > Darevskia > Darevskia mixta. The sequence goes on along the minus strand of JAWWNH010000176.1, from coordinate 995,160 downwards.
AGGTACTGTTTAGTTATGGGTTCTCCTTCCCCATAAATGTTTGAGAGAGCTTTGGATGACCGGCCATTGGGGATAGTTTGGACCATAAGGCTGGATTCTTCCTTTTCCTCACTTCTTCCTCCTCTTCTTCCTTCTTCTCACTCCTTTCCCGCATAGCCCTGCCGCTTCCCAAGACGAGCCTCGTCCCCAGCGCAGAGGAAGCAGAACAGCCCAGGTTGCCACAATATCAGATCTCAGACGGAACAGGGGCTGCCATTTCGGACACCAGCTCAGGTGAGGCAGTTTGGGTGGGATGCTGAGTCCGTTCAGAGTTTCTCCTCCGTTGATGAGAATTGACAAGAAAAATGTTCTCTGTTACTTCATTCCTAGGGATGGTAAGGATCTTCTCCCACAGACCTGGCCACCGTTCTTCCTTTCCCCACCCCTTTCCTTCCTCCTGGATTTACGCTTTTTAGGAACATGAAAACTCAGAATCTTGACCTTCTCATAATCCCTGCATTTCCCAAGGTTCAGCTTCATGGGGGCCCCTGCGTTTCGCTTTTCCTTTTACACCTCTGCCGTGTCCTCCCTCCACCATCTTTGCTGTTCTTCCTCTAACTCTGCCCTGTGCCGAGTTCCTCAGGCTCAGAAGCGAGGAGTATAGAGGAGGGGGAGAAGAAAGTGGGGAATGGGAGCAAATAGGCAAATGCCAGGATGGCGATGGCCAAGCTTTCTAGCTCCATGGGCACATTTGGGTTTTGTTTTTTCTTTAAAGCATGTTCTGTGGGCACCAGCCATTCTGGTCATTTCTCCCTGGACTCAGATGAGAACAGAGAGAGAGACATGGGCATCATTGTTCTAAGGGATCTGGGCGGAAGTCTGAACAAGGGGAATTTACCTTGAGTGTCCCTCTTCCAGCTTCCTCCTCCAGCTCTGTGTCATTTTTAAGGGAGATGGGGGGGGGGGCAAGTGACTAAAAGGTTTGAAACGGCTCTAATTTTGATTGCTCTGTTTCATTTTTGTCAGGTTGGCATCTGTTAAATATTTAGTTGGGGTTTGCAGTTACTTTTATTTGGGTATAACTGTAAACCATTTATTATTGTTGCAATTATTGTTATGATTATTGCTATTTATTGCCTTATTGGTTTGTTTGTTGCTTGTATAGGATATCTTTTTTTAAAATGTTGGAAGTTTTATTGTGTTTTATATATCGCAAGCCGCCCAAAGAAAGTGGCCAGGGAAACCCAGCCAGATGGGCAGAATATAAATATGATTATTATTGTTGTTGTTGTTATTGTTGTCATTATTAGGGTGGGGAGGCTAGAGAGCCCCTGAGGGTGGAAGGGCCATCCCTGTGTTGGTGGAAGGAGACAGCTCATTGGACAGTTTGCTCAGCAGCCTCTCAGCGAAAAAATAAATTAAAATTAGCTCTTCCACTGGTTATACCTTATGCAGTGGGTGTTGTGGTGGGGAGAGAACTGGTACGACCTCCGTCTCTCATGCATCATCTGGTCCAACCATCTCAGGTTGGATTCTGAGGCTTCTTCTCTGCCATCTTCAAACCCTGATTCCGCTTTGTTCACTCTCTCAGCAGGTAACTTGAGGAGGAAACACTTCTGCCCAGAGTGTGGCCGATGCTTTGCCTTCAGATTGGCTCTTGCTAGACACCAGAGTATCCACACAGGGGAGAAGATTCCGGAAAGTTCTGAGAGCAGGGAATGTTTGGGTCAGAGTTCAGAGCTTGCAAACCATTCTTGGGAAACCCCGAAGTCTTCAGAGTTCAGGAAGGTTCTTGCTCATCAGCCCGTCGTTCTGATCCAAAGGAACATCCATGCAGGAGGAGATAACTCATATCGCTGCTTGGAGTGTGAGGAAGGTTTCTCCCAACTCTCAGATTTTGTGAAACATGAAAGCGGCCACACGGGAAAGAAGCCCCACAAATGCAGTGTGTGTGGGTTATGTTTTTCTGTTAGGTCACAACTTGTTACCCATCAGCTAACCCACACTGGAGGAAAACCCTACAAATGCCCGGAGTGTGGGAAATCATTTGCTCAAAAGTCAGGCCTTCAGATCCATCAGAGAATCCACACAGGAGAGAAGCCCTATGAATGTGGAGAATGTGGGAAATGTTTTTCTATTTCATCAAAACTTATTAGTCATAGGAGAGTCCACACAGGAGAAAAGCCACATAAATGTTTAGACTGTGGAATGCTGTTTGCTTTAGCACAAAGCCTTAGGGAGCACCAGAGAATACATACAGGAGAGAAACCCCACAAATGCTTGGAGTGTGGAAAATGTTTTTTAAGGAAAGACACCCTTGTGATTCATCAGAGAACCCACACAGGAGAGAAACCCTATAAATGCTTGGAGTGTGAGAAATCATTTTCTCAGAAGTCATGCCTTGTGAGCCATCAGAGGATCCACACAGGACAGAAACCTCACAAGTGCTTGGAGTGTGGGAAATGTTTTCCAAGGAAAGGCCCCCTTGTGATCCATCAGAGAACCCACACAGGAGAGAAACCCTATAAATGCCCGGAGTGTGGGAAATCATTTGCTCAAAAGGGACATCTGCAGAGCCATCAGAGGCTCCACACAGGAGAGAAGCCCTATGAATGCTGGGAGTGTGGGAAAATGTTTACTTGCAGTTCCAACCTTGTGATCCATCAGAGAATCCACACAGGAGCGAGGCCATATGAATGTGGAGAATGTGGGAAATGTTTTTCTATTTCATCAAGCCTTATTAGTCATAGGAGAGTCCACACAGGAAAAAAGCCACATAAATGTTTAGACTGTGGAATGTCGTTTACTTTAGCACAAAGCCTTAAGGGACACCAGAGAATACATACAGGAGAGAAACCCCACAAATGCTTGGAGTGTGGAAAATGCTTTTTAAGGAAAGTCCACCTTGTGATCCATCAGAGAAGCCACACAGGAGAGAAACCCTATAAATGCTTGGAGTGTGAGAAATCATTTTCTCAGAAGTCATGCCTTGTGAGCCATCAGAGGATCCACACTGGAGAGAAACCCCACAAATGCTTGGAGTGTGGAAAATGTTTTCCAAGGAAAGACACCCTTGTGACCCATCAGAGAACCCACACAGGAGAGAAACCCTATAAATGCCCGGAGTGTGGGAAATCATTTGCTCAAAAGGGACATCTTCAGAGCCATCAGAGACCCCACACAGGAGAGAAGCCCTATGAATGCTGGGAGTGTGGGAAAAGGTTTACTTGCAGTTCCAACCTTGTGATCCATCAGAGAATCCACACAGGATCGAGGCCATATGAATGTGGAGAGTGTGGGAAATGTTTTTCCACTTCATCACATCTTATTAGTCATAGGAGAGTCCACACAGGAGAAAAGCCACATAAATGTTTAGACTGTGGAATGTCATTTACTTTAGCACAAAGCCTTAGGGGGCACAAGAGAACACACACAGGAGAGAAACCCTATAAATGCCCGGAGTGTGGGAAATGTTTTTCAACGAAAGTCACCCTTGTGACCCATCAGAGAACCCACACAGGAGAGAAACCCTATAAATGCCCGGAGTGTGGGAAATCATTTTCTCAGAAGTCATACCTTGTGACCCATCAGAGAACCCACACAGGAGAGAAGCCCTATAAATGCTTGGAGTGTGGGAAATCATTTTCTCAGAAGTCATACCTTGTGATCCATCAGAGAACCCACACAGGAGAGAAGCCCTATGAATGCTGGGAGTGTGGAAAAAGGTTTACTTGCAGTTCCAGCCTTGTGATCCATCGGAGAAACCACACAGGAGCAAGGCCATATGAATGTGGAGAGTGTGGGAAATGTTTTTCTACTTCAGAATACCTTATTATTCATAAGAGAGTCCACACAGGAGAGAAACCCTATAAATGCTTGGAGTGTGAGAAATCGTTTTCTCAGAAGTCATACCTTGTGATCCATCAGAGAACCCACACAGGAGAGAAACCTTACCACTGCTTGGAGTGTGGGAAAAGTTTTTCTCAGTCATCACATCTTCACACACACCAGAAAGTCCACACAGGAGGAGATCTTCCCAATGTGTAGAGTGTGGAGAACGTTGTGGAATAAAGAGCATATAAATGTTGGGAGTGAGTATGGAACATAGATGTTAGACTGCTAGAATAATATTTAGAATATACTGGACCCCATTACGTTTGTTTTAAAAAGGCTGTCTAAGGCAGCGGTCAGCAAACCTTTTTCAGCAGGGGGCCAGTACACTGTCCCTCAGACCTTGTGGTGGGCCGGACCCAGAGAAGCATTTTAAATAAAAGCACACATTCTACTCATGTAAAAACACCATGCAGGCCCCACAAATTACCCAGAGATGCATTTTAAATAAAAGGACACGTTCTACTCATGTAAAAACACGCTGATTCCCAGACCGTCCATGGGCCGGATTTAGAAGGCGATTGGGTCAGATACGGCTGGAAGGGAAGCTGGTGCCGCATCAAGGAGCCCACACAGGAGAGAAACCACAAAAATGCTTTGAGTGTGTGTATTGCCAGATATTTTCAGAAAGTGGTGTCTCCTGATCTTGATGTAATTGTCACTTTAAAAATTTATATATTTATCTATAAATATAATGAGGGCTTCTGCATAGATCTAACTGTATAATGAGAACTTGGCATCAACCAGAGGTCTAGGCAGCTGTCCTGACACGGAGTCAACTAGCGGACAGGCCTGTCTTGACCCAGCCATGGAACTGGCAATTAGACATAGACTTTGGCATAGACTTTGGCTCACCACTGGGAACAGAGGGAGTAACTTTGGTCTGTGCCAACTCCGGAGATCAGGGAGGATGGCAACAGAACTTAAAGAGCCCACCTGCTATTGTTGTTGTTTAGTCGTTTAGTCGTGTCCGACTCTTCGTGACCCCATGGACCAGAACACGCCAGGCACTCTTGCTATTAGATCATGTTTAAAAGCCTCTTTATAAGGGCTCTGAGTCCCTCGTTCGAGTTCCGCCAGCGAATGACGACATTGGCTCTATCGAGGGAAGGGAAGGATCTACTGTTCCCGGGTCTCTGCAGCAAATGAGATGAACCATGAACTTCACTTTTGCAGTTAACTCCAAAATATCCTTTTGATCTTGTATTTTAAGTGTCACTCATTACAGTAGTGAGTATGAAACATAGATGTTAGACTGCTAGAATAATATTTTGAATATACTGGACACCATTACGTTTGTTTTAAAAAGGGCTATCTATGGCAGGGGTCAGCAAACCTTCTCCATAGGGGGCCAGTCCACTATTCCTCAGACCTTGTGGTGGCCTGGACTATATTTTGAGGGGGGGGGATGAATGAATTCCTATGCCCCACAAATAACCCACAGATGCATTTTATATAAAAGGACACATTCTACTCATGTAAAAACACACCGATTCTCGGACCATCCATTGTCCGGATTTAGAAGGCGATTGGGCCGCATCTGGCCCCCAGGCCTTAGTTTGCCTACCCATGATCAGGTATCTAACTGTTGGAGATGCAATAGGGATAATGCTTCTCTAAAACATAGGAGTTTTCATTGTCCTACATTATCCTATAACTGAAATTATCAACAGAACTGTACGGAGCAACCTTACATTTACTGAGCAAAATATCTTCTTCAATTATATACCCAACACATGGAACCTTACAAAAGGACGATACGAGTGGACTCTCCGTGGCCTGACCGCAGCAAAAGGACGGATACTGATGAATTGGAAAAATAAAAATGCTGCTCCCTTCTACGATTGGATTTTAGACTTCTGTTGTTGTTGTTGTTCAGTCGTTCAGTCGTGTCCGACTCTTCGTGACCCCATGGACCAGAGCACGCCAGGCACGCCTATCCTTCACTGCCTCTCGCAGTTTGGCCAAAGTTTGGCCAAAGACTTCTACAAACTCGCAAAATATAAACAACTTGCATATAAATGCAGACTTGCGAAGGAGAAGTTCAGTGATATTTTGGATCCATTTTTACAAATACTGTAATAGGTTAAGGTCTGGTGAAGTGCAATAAGAAGCTTGTAAAATATACAGTTTGGGGTTTCCACCCCTCCCCCCTTTATTTCCCCCTCTTACACGGTTTCTTTTTCTCTTTTATTTACGTCTCACCATGTTTAGTGCACATATAATTATGTACTTTTTGAACTTTCAATAAAGTTTTTTTTGTTTTGTTAGACTGCTTATTTGGCTTCTCTTGCTTTGCTTAAATTAATAAAAGCTTCTTCCTGTTCCTTCGTTGCCACCAAAGAGTACATTGAGGTGGAGTATTCAAAAATGTTTTAAGCCATGAGCAAAATATTCCCTTCGCTCCTCACATCTGAAACAACATATTTTGTTAGGGAAGACAAAAAGCCTCCCTTTTTAAAAAAAACTTTTATTCATTTTATAAGAAAAACAAATACAAAAACAAACAATACAGAAAATTTCTTCTACTTTCTTAACATCTTTCCTCTAACATCTTTGGGTGACTAGCCCCGATCTCCTCCTTCTGAAATTCATTTTCATTTTTCATTGGCAGTTACATATATTAACAATCACCCAAGATTATTTCCTTATAACATTATATCTTATAAAATCTACCTCCAACTCATTACCGAAAACCTCTAACCACTTCCCTAAGGAATATCAACTTTAAATATTCGAATATTTTTTCAAATACAATCTAAATTCTTCCAGTCTTCCTGCACCGTTTCCAATCCTTGGTCGCTGAGTCTCACTGTCAGTTCGGCAAGTTCCATAAAGTATCGCCTTCATTTGCCTTCTACTGTTGGTATCTCTTGTTTCTTCCAATTCTTGGCAATTAGGATTCTTGCTGCTGTCCTGGCATACAAAAGAAAGTAATGTCCTTTTTGGGAATTTCTTCCCCGAAATATCCTAGTTCCTCCTCCTTTTAAAAAATTCATTTATTGAAAATGAAAGCAGTGCATACAAAACACTCCAAGTCAGAAAAATACCGTCAATCAATTCAGCCTGATGCAGTCTCACCTTATAAAAGGGAAGTAAGAAAAAGAAAAGAAAAAATTAAAGGAAGGGAATAATAAACTAATAAATAAGACTACTAGCATAGTACGTACGTTGAAGTTCAAATTTCAAAACGTCATAAAGTAAATGTACATTTTCCATTTTGCTCATGGTATTCCTTTTACTGATCTTTTTACCATTCTGCTTTGAGGTTGGTTTCTTTTTTGAAAAGCGGAGGGCAACTTTCAGTAAACAACTAAATAAGATCTCCTGGGTTTTGAAAAGTGCCAAATTCTCCTGGTGACAACCTCGATGGGGCTTAAGGCGATTTTACACTGGAAGTGAGCGAGGTTGTCCAGCATCTCCCTCTTTCGCCTCCTGCTCTCTTGCGAACTGAGAGGGGATTGCAGAGAAAGCAGCGTTTGGCCAGATGCAGCAGCCAAAATACTCTTATTCCTAGCCCCACTATTAAAAATGTGTTGGGTGAGCCTTAGCCAGAAGGCATGACACCACTGTATGCATTTTCCATATCTGGCCTTTTCTCTAAGGGGCTCATGGCGGCCTCTGGTGTTCTCTGCTTTCATAGGTACCATCACAACAACCCTGTGAGGTGGGTCAGCCTGGGAGGCCGCCAACAGCCACAGGTCGCTCCCTGATCAGTACTTTTGGTTTAGATGGGGGCATGAGACTCTTAATCTCAGGGTCACGGGTTCAAGCCCCACGTGAGGCAAAAGAGTGCTGCGTTGCCGGGGGTTGGACTGGATGACCCTCGGAGTCCCTTCCAACTCTAGAATCCAACCATGTTGACATGCAAGTTTGCTTTGCCTTCTCATTCTTTTTGCCGGGCAGCAATGCTTTACTGGTGTGCCAGTAAGCGAGTAAATAGAAAGGAAAAATTAAATTAAATGAGCACTCTTCCCCAGAGCCCAAAGGCCCTTTTTTCCCCTTCAGAAAGTAACAGACTACAAATCCCAGAATCCTTTGGGCCTGGGAAAAGGGAAGAAGCGAAGGACTGGGACATCCCGGGCTGCCTGTTTCCTCTGGCCAGCCCCCATTTGTGGGGGTCTTTTGCAGGAGGCGTCCGGCCATCGCCATCTCTGGGGTGTAAAGAGGTTTTGCAGGGGAGGCTGAAGGTCCGAGGAGGAAGGAGTCTTTGCTGGCAGAGGCGCCCTTCGGAAGCAGCTCTACACGGGTGAGAGGACACCGTCTGAACCCTGCAACACGTGAATGCCGGTGAGTGGGGCAGGGCAGGAAAGGGCGGCGGGAGAAATAAGCCATTTTGAATTTTCCCATTGCACTGATAAGTTTGCACGTTGCATCGGGGAGGAAGGGGAGATTCTTCAGAGCAGAAGAAGGGAACTCTTTCACTTGTTCATTCCTCTTTGAAAGCTTTGAAATGAATTGGTAAAATGTAAAATTTTGTAAACCAGAGAAATATGAATATGAAACGCAGTAATAGCAGATGATACGCATCAAGAATGGAGTGCAGGAAACCACTTAAGCAAAATGGTATGAATTTGTATAAAGTCTATAAAAATAATTGACAAAAAATGAAATGGAATTTTTGTGGTTGATTGTTCATATTTTTTTAATTGAAAAATCTGGACATTAAGAAAAAAATCAGGGAAAATTATAACCCCATTACAGTAAAAGAAACAAAGTCTGCAATTGGAGTATCCCCTTGAATATTTTAAAGTGCTCCAAAATGCCCTGTATATCATGGGGATGGGGGAGGACTCTCAGCTCCTGGGGCCAAATGGGGGTCTAGCTGGACTCTGCATCCCCACACCCATGTCAGCCCCATCTCCCTAGGGTGCTTCAGTCCTGCTCTAAGTTGGGTGCTTTTGCCTGGCTAGAATATGCCATTGGTTATTCCCCTGACCTGCTTGGATGGAGGGGTGTGTGCATGTAAATAGACCTCTGGTTTCTGTGTGGCTGGAATGTATCCACGGCTTGTGTGCATTTTAATTCCTTACATTCATACCCCACCAATCCTGCGAAGAACTCAAGGTACTGGTAGTTTGCATAGTTCCCCATCTCCCCATTTCTTCCTCACAACAACACTGTGAGGGAGGCGAGGTTGAGAGACAGTGACCAGCCCAGGGTCACCCAGTGGGCTTCATGGCCGGGTGGGGATTTGAACCCAAGTCTCAGCACAGAACTCTAACCAGTACACCAGATTGCCACTGTGCTCCCTGGTATTAAACGGGGGTCTTTTCCCAGCCTCTCTTAGATAGATCACCAATTGGATTTGGGGATATATGCTCTGCCAATGAGCTATGGCTGCTCTCCAATCTCTTTTTTATGTTTTTTTGATTTATTTAATTTTAAATATTACAAATTCTTTTAAAATACAAGCGTAACTAATTTCTCATACCGTTGACTTCCTATCCACCCTCCCATGGTGTTTTTTTATTTCTCTACAAAGCTGCAATGTTACTTATATTATATCCATTCTGGACTTAACCATCCAGAGTCCTTTACCTTTTTAAATTATTATTAACTCTAAATTGTTAAACTACAAATTCTCATCTACTGCTATACTTCAAATCCTGCGTATGATTTAACATAACCATGATATTATTGTTTTTTTCAAGTATTCCACAAAATATTTTCATTCTTCAAGAATCTTATTTTCTCATTTTGTTCTTTATTTCCACTCTACGCTTGCCACCAAAGGCGTTCCTGAGGTGCTGCAGTTTTTGCTGAGGGCGTTTTGTCATGCCAGAGACCACCAACCTTTGAGGACGGGGCTGTTTATTTCACCAGATTCGAAGCTGGACGTTGGCCGAAGAGCCTTAGGCAAGGGAGGCCATGCTGGAGAATGAGGGGAACGTGGCCTCTCTGGGTAAGGAGCCTCCTTCCTCGCTGCAAGAGTCTGAAGCAGTCCTTCCGGGACATTTTCTTGTCACTCTTCTTTTGGGGTGGAGGGGCAGGTGGGGAGCAGGTTTGTTGCACGAGAGCTGCAAATGTACTTTATTCCAAATGCCTTGCATTTTTATCCCCTTTCCCCCCTCCAAAGAGCGCAAGGTGGGGCACACGGGTCTCCCCCTCATCAATCCCCACAAGAAGCCCAAAACGGCCTTGGCCCTGTATACCTGAAGGAGCGTCTCCACCCTCATCGTCCAGCCTGGACACTCAGGTCCAGCTCCGAGGGTCTTCTGATGGTTCCCTCACTGTTAGAAGCGAAGTTATAGGGAACCAGGCAGAGGGCCTTCTCTGTATTGGCGCCCGCCCTGTGGAATGCCCTACCTTCAGATGTCAAGGAAATAAATAACTGGATAACCTTTAGAAGACGTATGAAGGCAGCCTTGTATCAGGAGGTTTTTAGTGTTTAGTCGCTTTATTATACTTTTGCGCTGTAAGCTTCCCATCTGTGAGGTAGGCTAGCCCTGAGAGGGAATGACTGGACCAATATTTCCCAATGATTTTCACGGCTGAGTCAGAATTTGAACCCAGGTCTCCCAGGTTGTATTCTGGCACTTTAACCACTGTGCTGCACTTTAGCTGTCCAAAATGAGTTTGCTGGCATGTGAGGGATTCCCACTGGCATAACAGCAACAGTCCAGAAGTGCCAACCAAGTCCCCTCCCTGGTGTCCTGGCAGTGCAGCCCTGACCCCCCACCCTGCCGACTTCTTCAGCCGTCCTCCCTCACCCTTCCGACACAGAGCGAAGGCCCACCTTGCCCCACACAAACACGCAGCCCCCTAACCCAAGGTACTGTTTAGTTATGGGTTCTCCTTCTCTGGATATGTTTGACGGAGCTTTGGATGAGCAGCCGTTGCAGATGGTTTGGGCCACGAGGCTGAAGGCTTCCTCCTTCTCACTTCTTCCTCTTCTTCCTTCTTCTTCTTCCTCCTCCTCTTCTTCCTTCTTCTCACTTCTTTCCCGCATAGCCCTGCCGCTTCCCAAGACGAACCTCAACCCCAGCGCAGAGCAAGCAGAAGAGCCCAGGCCGTCACAATATCAGATCTCAGACGGAACAGGGGCTGCCATTTCAGACACCTGCTCAGGTGAGGCGGTTTGGGTGGGAAGCTGAGTCCGTTCAGAATTTCTCCTCCTTTTCTGAGATTTGGCAACAAAAATGCTCTCTGTTACTTCATTAAAAAGCCCTTCAACTGGTTAGTCCTTATGCAGTGGGTGTTGTGGGTGGGGGGAGAGAAGTAGTACGACCTCCGTCTCTCATGCATCATCTGGTCCAACCATCTCAGGTTGGATTCTGAGGCTACTTCTCTGCCATCTTCAAACCCTGATTCCGCTTTGTTCACTCTCTCAGCAGGTAACTTGAAGAGGAAACACTTCTGCCCAGAGTGTGGCCAAAGCTTTGCCTTCAAATTGGCTCTTGCTAGACACCAGAGTATCCACACAGGGGAGAAGATTCAGGAAAATTCTGAGAGCGGGGAATGTTTGGGTCAGAGTTCAGAGCTTGCGAACCATTCTTCGGAAACCCCTAAGTCTTCGGAGTTCAGGAAGGTTCTTGCTCATCAGCCCGTCGTTCTGATCCAAAGGAACATCCATGCAGGAGGAGATAACTCATATCGCTGCTTGGAGTGTGGGGAAGGTTTCTCCCAACTCTCAGATTTTGTGAAACATGAAAGCGGCCACACGGGAGAGAAACCCCACAAATATGGTGAGAGTAGGAACAGGTTCCCCGAGAGATCACAGATTCTTGGACACCGTAAAGTCCACACAGGAGAGAAGCTCCACAAATGCAGTGTGTGTGGGTTATTTTTTTCTGTTAGGTCACAACTTGTTACCCATCAGCGAACCCACACTGGAGAAAAAGACTATAAATTCCCAGAGTGTGGGAAATCATTTGCTCAAAAATCAGGCCTTGTAGTCCATCAGAGACTCCACACAGGAGAAAGGCCCCATAAGTGCTTGGAGTGTGGCAAGTGTTACACTACACAAAAAATTCTCAGGGGACACCAGAGAATTCACACAGGAGAGAAACCGTATGAGTGTACAGAGTGTGGGAAATGTTTTCATAGGAAAGGTGACCTTCTGAGACATCAGACTGTTCACACCGGCGAGAGGCCCCATAAATGTGCAGAGTGTGGTAAAAGTTTTATTGTACCAGCACAACTTGCAATCCACCAGAGGATCCATACGGGAGAGAAACCGTTTGAATGCGTGGAGTGTGGAAAATGCTTTTCCCGGAAAGAAGACCTCAAGAGGCATGAAAAAATCCACACTGGGGAGAAACCCTACAAATGCCCAGAGTGTGGCAAATCATTTCTTCAAAAGTCAGGCCTTGTAATCCATCAGAGGCTTCACACAGGAGAGAAGCCCTATGAATGCTGGGAGTGTGGGAAATGTTTTCCTCAAAATGCACAGCTTTGGCTGCATCGTTTGGTTCACACAGGGGAGAAACGGTATAAATGCTTGGAATGTGGAAAAAAGTTTACTCAGCATTCCGCCCTTGTAATCCATCAGAGAACCCACACAGGAGAAAGGCCCCAGAAGTGCCTGGAGTGTGGAAAATGTTTCCCCACAAAAGGAAGTCTCAGGCGACACCAGAGAATCCACACAGGAGAGAAACCCTATGAATGTAGAGAGTGTGGGAAATGTTTTTATGATAATGATTACCTTCTGAGGCATCAGACTGTTCACACCGGAGAGAGGCCCCATAAATGTGAAGAGTGTGGGAAAAGCTTTATTTCAGCATCGGAACTTGTAATCCACCGGAGAATCCATACCGGAGAGAAACCGTATGAATGCGTGGAATGTGGGAGATGCTTTTCCCAGAAACAACACCTCTGCAGACATCAGAAGGTGCATACGGGAGAGAAACCCTACAAATGCATGGAGTGTGGAAAATGCTTTGCTGGCCTATCAGACCTTCGCGTACATGACAGGATACACACAGGCGCGAGGCCATATGAATGTGGAGAGTGTGGGAAATGTTTTTCTACTTCATCAACCCTTACTATTCATAGGAGAGTCCACACAGGAGAAAAGCCACATAAATGTTTAGACTGTGGAATGTCGTTTACTTTAGCACAAAGCCTTAGGGGCCACCAGAGAATACATATAGGAGAGAAACCCCACAAATGCTTGGAGTGTGGGAAATGTTTTTCAAGGAAAGACACCCTTGTGAGACATCAAAGAACCCACACAGGAGAGAAACCTCACAAGTGCTTGGAATGTGGGAAATGTTTTTCTCGGTCACAACTTCTTCACGGACACCAGAAAGTCCACAAAGGAGGAGAGTTTCCCAATGTGTAGAGTGTGGGAAATGTTTTTCACAGAATGGAAACCTTCAAAGACGCCATGTGGAATAAAGAGCATTTAAATGTTGGGAGTGCGGGGAATGTTTTGATCAGCGGTAGGCCCTTGTAGCACACCAGAGTCTCCATACAAAATGGAGGACTTATAGATACCAGGAGTGTGGGAAATGCTTTGTAAGGAAATGAATCTTTAACAACATTGGAGATTCCACAAAGGAAATACAGTGTAGCAAGCCTTTTTATAAAGTGCCTTATTGTTGCCATTGTGCCTTGCAATAAAATCATATTCTCTGTGTCTCTTACTTGATTTGTCTTAATACCTAAGTCTGCTGAGTAATGTTCTGTGTTTCAAGATCACAAGATAAGATGTTTGCACAGAATGTTACAGGATGTTCTATTTGGACACCTTTTCAACAGGATGTCTGATAAGAAAAGGGGATTTTTGCTTTGTTTTGCTTTGCTTATGCATACCGGTAACACTGTACCCAGCAGGGTGGATTTGATTTAAATCAAATTGATTTAAATCACGATTTAAATCACTAGTCAGTAAGGCTTGATTTAAATTACTAGTCAGTAAGACTTGATTTAAATATTTTTTTTTTACAGAAAGACTCATTCTTGCTGGTATAATTTTAATATTTACAACCATATGAAGATTTCATTTTTGGAATAATAAATTTTCAGAGTAGTTTTTACAGTTATATCAAAAATTACTGATTTGGTTATACTACTAGAAATACATAGGCAGATAATTATGAAATTATGGTGAGGTTTAATAAGTTAACTGTTTATATTTTTTTGACAACTTTTCTGCTGTACTTTATTGGAAGGAGAAAAATAATCATTTCCTTAATAACCATTTAAACAATTGATTTAACTAAAACAATAACATGATAGGATATGTATCCATGTTTGTTAACTGATGTGGTTAAACATTAAAAAAAAAAACTTAGACTGAGTTTTAGTGTACTTGATAAACTTAAAACAAATCCTTATTTCCTGATGAATAGCCTTTGGACTACAATGTAACTTAAATAGAAAACTATCTTTAGAAAGATTTTTCCTCCAAAAGCATTTTATTTTAAAAATCCGATTTAAATAAAAAAAATCCGATTTTTTTTTATTTTATTAAAAAAATCATTGATTTTTATCCACCCTGGTACCCAGGAAGTGCCTTATATATATAACTGAAACTCAAGGCACGCCTGGAAGAAGCAGACCATTTGGATCCCTTCCAATTGAGATTCAGACCTCATCATGGGACTGATACTGCCTTGGTCGCACTGGTTGATGATCTCCAGCGGGCTAGGGACAAAGGTGAGAGCTGTTTCCTAGTTCTGCTGGACCTCTCAGCGTCTTTTGACACCATCGACCATAACATCCTTCTGGACCGTCTAGAGGGGTTGGGAGCTGGGGGCACTGTTATACAGTGGTTCCGCTCCTTCCTCCTGGGCCGTGTTCAAAGAGTGGTGGGGGGATGAGTGTTCAGACCCCTGGGCTCTCACTTGTGGGGTACCTCAGGGTTCTGTCCTCTCCCCCATGCTTTTTAACATCTATATGCAGCCACTGGGAGAGATCATCAGGGGGTTTGGACTGGGTGTTCATCAGTATGCGGATGATACCCAGCTCTACCTCTCTTTCAAATCAGAACCAGTGAAGGCGGTGAAGGTTCTGTGTGAGTGTCTGGAGGCGGTTGGAGGATGGATGGCGGCTAACAGATTGAGGTTGAATCCTGACAAGACAGAAGTGTTGTTTTTGGGGGACAGGAGGCGGGCAGGTATGGTGGACTCCCTGGTCCTGAATGGGGTAACTGTGCCCCTGAAGGACCAGGTGCGCAGCCTGGGAGTCATTTTGGAGTCACAGCTGTCCATGGAGGCACAGATTAATTCTGTGTCCAGGGCGGCTGTCTACCAGCTCCATCTGGTACGCAGGCTGAGACCCTACCTGCCCACGGACTGTCTCGCCAGAGTGGTGCATGCTCTAGTATCTCCCACTTGGACTACTGCAATGCGCTCTACGTGGGGCTACCTTTGAAGGTGACCCGGAAACTGCAATTAATCCAGAATGCGGCGGTTAGACTGGTGACTGGGAGTGGCCGCCGGGACCACATAACACCGGTCCTGAGAGAACTACACTGGTTCCCAGTACGTTTCCGAGCACAATTCAAAGTGTTGGTACTGACCTTTAAAGCCCTAAATGGCCTCGGTCCTGTATACCTGAAGGAGCGTCTCCACCCCCACCGTTCAGCCCGGACACTGAGGTCCAGCACCGAGGGCCTTCTGGCGGTTCCCTCATTGCGAGAAGCCAAGTTACAGGGAACCAGGCAGAGGGCCTTCTCGGTAGTGGCACCTGCCCTGTGGAACGCCCTCCCTCCAGATGTCAAAGAGAACAACAACTACCAGACCTTTAGAAGACATCTGAAGGCAGCCCTGTTTAGGGAGGCTTTTAATGTTTTATAGATTATTGTATTTTAATGTTCTGTTGAAAGCCGCCCAGAGTGGCTGGGGAAACCCAGCCAGATGGGCGGGGTATAAATAATAAAAAATTATTATTATTATTATGAAATGCTTAGCTTTTGGAAGGAAAAGGGGAAAGTAACCAATTATGGACAAAGGGGGGGGTTGTGTCCAAGCTTATTGGCTTACGTTTGCTGCGATACATTGTTAGGTTTTGAGCTGACTGTAAGCAGCTTGAGTTACGTCCAGCGTCACGGGGAAGGATGATATCACATCCTGGAGTCGGCAGCCAGTGTGTTTCTTGGACACAAACGTGCAGCTAATATTTCAAGCTAACGCTGCGAAAGAAGGTACTCTGCTCTACAACAGACTGAAAGCAGTGGCGCAAGGAAGCGAGCTGGACTTTTAAGGTCTGTGTTGTTTTTGGCTGGGCTCAGCCAAGACTCTCATTAAGAGATAAAACATTCAGATACATTGATATGCAATGTTTGATGCTACCTGGAAAGGGTATATAAACCCAGAGCACTGATGCTCTGGCCTCAGCCAAATTGCTGCCAGCAATAAAGTTACTTTCCATTTCTCCAACTACTGCGTCTGTGATCCTTGAGAAGTTATCGAAATAAGGTTCCCAGGTGCTGTGCTACAACAGTGTCTGGAGTGTGGGAAATGATTTGCTGCTCATTCGGACCTTCAAAGGCACCAGAGAATCCACAAAAAAGGGAAACCCCATTAATGTTTTGTGGGAAATGTTTTGCCTGGAAAACATTGGCTGGTACCTCATCAGGGAGTCTACACAGGAGAGAAACCACACAGATGCTTTGAGTATGTGTATTGCCAGCTAATTTCAGAAAGTGGTAGCTTTAAATCCTTATATATCTATCTGTACATATTATGAGGGCCCTCCCCATAAATCTATCTGTATAATGAGAACTTGGCATCAACCAAAGGTCTAGACAGCTGGCCGGATAAAAAGGAGTCAACTAGCGGACAGGCCTGTCTTCGCCCAGCCATGGAACTGGCAATTAGACATAGACTTTGACTCACTGCTGGGAACAGAGGGAGTAACTTTGGTCTGTGCCAACCACAGAGATAAGGGAGGATGGCAACAGAACTTAAAGAGCCCCCCTGCTCTAAGATCATGTTTAAAAGCCTCTATATAAGGGCTCAGCGACGGCAGCTCTCTGAGTCCCTCGTTCGAGTTCTGCCGGTGAACATCAACTTTAGCCCTATTGAGGGAAGGGAAGGATCTCTTGCTCCCAGGGTCTCTGCAACAAATAGTGTAATAGGTTAAGGTCTGGTACAATAACAACATTGTAAAATAAACAGTTTGAGGTTTTCCTCACACTACACGGTTTCTATTTCTCTTTCTTGTTTACGTCTCACCATGTTTAGTGTACATATTATGTACATTTTGAACTTTCAATAAAGTTTTTTTTTAAAGTTAGACTGCTTATTTGGCTTCTCTTGCTTTACTTAAATTAATAAAAGCTTCTTCCTGTTGCTTCGTCACCACCAAAGAGTACCGGTACATTGAGGTGGAGAATTGAAAAATGTTTTAAGCCATGAGCAAAATATTCCCTTCCTCACCTCTGAAACATAACATTTTTTTTTATCACAGAGGACAAGAAGCCTCCCAAAATCCTTGGAATGTGAAAAATCCTACTTCCTCCCCCCTTTAAAAAAATTCATTTAATGAAAATCAAAGTGGTGCATACAAAACACTCCAAGTCAGAAAAACACTGTCATTCAATTCATCCTGATGCAATCTCACTTTATGCAAGATAAGTGAGAAAAAGAAAAGAAAAAATTAAAGGAAGGGAAGAAAAAACTAATGAGTAAGACTACTAACATACTATGCACACTGAAGTTTGAATTTCAAAACATAAAATAAATGTTCATTTTCCATTTTGCTCATGGTTATTCCTTTTACTGGTATTTCTACCATTCTGCTTTGAGGTTGGTTTATTTTTTGAATGGTCCAGCGGTGGACAACTTTCAGTAAACAAATAAATAAACGAATAAGGTCTCCTGGGTTTTGAAAAGTGCCAAATTCTCCTGGTGACAACCTCGATGGGGCTTAAGGCAGTTTTACACTGGAAGTGAGCGAGGTTGTCCAACATCTCCCTCTTTCGCCTCCTGCTCTCTTGTGAACTGAGAGGGGATTGCAGAGAAAGCAGCATTTGGCCAGATGCAGCAGCCAAAATACTCTTATTTCTAGCCCCACTATTAAAAATGTGTTCGGTGAACCTTTTTTTTTTTTTTTTTTTTTTAAATAATTTTTATTAATTTTAAAATTTTATACACATAAGACCTTACATTTCAGTCAGGATTCATCACTCCCCACCTCTCACCATGAGGAGTTATTTAATCTTACCCTCCCTCTCACAGAGGTAAACCCATTCATTATTTTCCCTGACCTTAAACCAATCATTATCTAACTTCGGCCTAACCCTATTCTCAGGTAGACCATTCTTGGTTACAAAACATATCCATAGTGACTTCCTCCGCACCTCCCCAGTGGCTGCATTAAACAAAACATAATTCTGGTTCAGGTACATAGGTGTACTAAACATATCTTTAACATCATTTCAAAACATAATTCTAAATCAAATACAATATCCTTAATTCTTATTTCACCTCATCTTCTAGTTCCAACCTCCGCGTCCTCCTCCCAAATCTTCTGCAAGGTTCCTTCTGACTCCCCTTAATCTTCAGGCTCCTAACTTCGAAAGATCCTAACATAATCCTAGCTCAAAACCATGTCCGGCATAGATATTCAAAATCCGCATATATAATCAGTCCCTGGTTGCCCACCTACCCTGTTCAACCCTCCCCTCGCCGTTCCCCAGTCCAAGCCCAAGTGCTTGCTTGCAGTTGAGCTTCATCATCTCTGTGTCTTCTCCGCTGTTCCAGCTCCCAGTCTTTAAAAAAAAACTTTTCCTCCTTCATTGTTGTCCTCTTGCGCTGAAAAGCGTTAACTTTCGCAGATGTTGTTTTCTTGATTCTTTTCTTGGGTCCAGTTATCTTGTGCCGAGAAGAAATTTTCCTGCAGCGAGGCTTCTCTTTAACCTTGGGGGGGATTTCTCCCCCTTCCATCCTTTGTGCAGCTGGGATGGCATCACTGTTGTTTACAACTCCTCTCATTCTTGCGGTTTCCGCTTGGAACTCCTTTCTCAGTTCCCAGATTTTTTCAAGGACCCTCTTCCAGCCTCCTTTGTCCAAATCATCCTCCATTTTCAAAGACATAGTTATGCAAAGTTCCACACCGAACCAAGTCCAGATTCAAATTCCAAGTTCCACAATAAAATCCAACAGGTCCGATTCAATCCACTACATATCCAAGTTGTTAGTTAGTTGCCCCCCCGATCAGGGGTGTCAGAAGGATCGAATCTCTGTTGCCAAGCCAAATTCCGTTACAGTTTCAATCGCATCGGTAATAAAGTTCCTGATTTAGTGCCACAATAGCAAGGGACGGACCTCCGTAAATTACATCCCTGTACTTCGTCAAATTAGTCCAAATTCTTCGGTACTTTTTTTTTTTAGTACTCACGGTTAAAATAGCCAATCTTGTCCTTTTGCGGAGAAATCAGCGCGCTCAGCTGGGAAGGGCTCGCAGCTTCAGCCCGACGGGCAATGGCGGTCCGTGGAGCTCCGTCGCCCCGCGTCTCACACGGCAGCCTCTACTGTGGCCGCCGCGGGAGTTGGGGCGTCGTTAAGAGCTACTGCCGGACCTAAGGTCCTGGGATCAAGACTCCCGGGAGTTTTGGGGGCTGCGTCGCCGTCGCAAGCACCCCTTTAAAGCCGGTCGGGTCGGGGAATGCCAGCAGCGGCATGTCCCCCGACCTTCCCCTCCGGCGCGCCGACCGGAAGTGAAAAAAAATGTGTTCGGTGAACCTTACCCAGAAGGCATGACACCACTGTATGCATTCTCCATATCTGAAACATAGAATAGAATCATAGAATCCTAGAGTTGGAAGAGACCACAAGGGCCATCCAGTCCAACCCCCTGCCAAGCAGGAACACCATCAAAACATTCCTGACAGGTGGCTGTCAAGCCTCTGCCTAAAGACCTCCAAAGAAGGAGACTCCACCACACTCCTTGGCAGCAAATTCCACTGTCGAACAACTCTTACTGTCAGGAAGTTCTTCCTAATGTTTAGGTGGAATCTTCTTTCTTGTAGTTTGAATCCATTACTCCGTGTCTGCTTCTCTGGAGCAGCAGAAAACAACCTTTCTCCCTCCTCTATATGACATCCTTTTATATATTTGAACATGGCTATCATATCACCCCTTAACCTTCTCTTCTCCAGGCTAAACATACCCAGCTCCCTAAGCTGTTCCTCATAAGGCATCGTTTCCAAGCCTTTGACCATTTTGGTTGCCCTCTTCTGGACACGTTCCAGCTTGTCAGTATCCTTCTTGAACTGTGGTGCCCAGAACTGGACACAGTATTCCAGGTGAGGTCTGACCAGAGCGGAATACAGTGGTACTATTACTTCCCTTGATCTAGATGCTATACTCCTATTGATGCAGCCCAGAATTGCATTGGCTTTTTAGCTGCTGCATCACACTTTTGACTCATGTCAAGTTTATGGTCTACCAAGACTCCTAGATCCTTTTCACATGTACTGCTCTCGAGCCAGGTGTCACCCATCCTGTATTTGTGCCTTTAATTTTTTTTTTGCCCAAGTGTAGTACTTTACATTTCTCCCTGTTAAAATTCATCCTGTTTGCCTTGGCCCAGTTCTCTAATCTGTTAAGGTCATTTTGAAGTGTGATCCTGTCCTCTGGGGTATTAGCCACCCCTCCCAATTTGGTGTCATCTGCAAACTTGATCAGGATGCCCTCAAGCCCATCATCCAAGTCATTGATAAAGATGTTGAATAAGACTGGGCCCAAGACAGAACCCTGTGGCACCCCACTAGTCACTTCTCTCCAGGATGAAGAGGAGCCATTGATGAGCACCCTTGGAGAAAATCTGGCCTTTTCTCCAAGGGGCTCATGGCGGCCTCTGGTGCTCTCCGCTTTCATAGCTACCATCACAACAGCCCTGTGAGGTGGGTCAGCTTGAGAGGCCACCAACAGCCACAGGTCGCTCCCTGATCAGTACTTTTGGTTTAGATGGGGGCATGAGACTCTTAATCTCAGGGTCACGGGTTCGAGCCCCACGTGAGGCAAAAGAGTCCTGCGTTGCCGGGGGTTGGACTGGATGACCCTCGGGGTCCCTTCCAACTCTAGAATTCAACCATGTTGACATGCAAGTTTGCTTCGCCTTCTCATTCTTTTTGCCAGGCAGCAATGCTTTACTGGTGTGCCAGTAAGTGAGTAAATAGAAAGGAAAAAATAAAATTAAATGAGCACCCTTCCCCAGAGCCCAAAGGCCCTTTTCCCCCCCTCAGAAAGTAACAGACTACAAATCCCAGAATCCTTTGGGCCTGGGAAAAGGGAAGAAGCGAAGGACTGGGACATCCCAGGCTGCCTGTTTCCTCTGGCCAGCCCCCATTTGTGTGGGTCTTTTGCAGGAGGCGTCCGGCCATTGCCATCTCCGGGGTGCAAAGAGGTTTTGCAGGGGAGGCTGAAGGTCCGAGCAGGAAGAAGTCTTTGCTGGCAGAGGCGCCCTTCGGAAGCAGCTCTACACGGGTGAGAGTGTACGGTCTGAACCCTGCAACACGTGAATGCCGGTGAGGGGGGCGGAGCAGAAAAACACGGCGGGGAAAACAAGCCATTTTGAATTTTCCCATTGCACAGATAAGTTTGCACGTTGCATTGGGGAGGAAGGGGAGATTCTCGAGAGCAGAAGAAGGGAACTCTTCCACTTGTTTATTCCTCTTTGAAAGCTTTGAAATGAAATGGTAAAATGCAAAATGCAGTGGTAACCAGGTTTAAGGATTTAGATTTGGTGGATAGAGTGCCTGAAGAACTGTGGATGGAGGCTCGTAACATTATACAGGAGGCAGCAACAAAAACCATCCCAATGAAAAAGAAATGCAAGAAAGCAAAGTGGCTGTCAAATGAGGCCTTACAAATAGCCGGGGAGAGAAGGCAAGCAAAATGCGAGGGAGATAGTGAAAGATACAGGAAATTGAATGCAGATTTCCAAAAAATAGCAAGGAGAGACAAGAGGGCCTTTTTAAATGAGCAATGCAAAGAATGGGAAAAACCAGAGATCTGTTCAAGAAAATTGGAGATATGAAAGGAACATTTCGTACAAAGATTACCACAATTAAGGACAAAAGTGGAAAGTACCTAACAGAAGCAGAAGACATCAAGAAGAGGTGGCAAGAATACACAGAGGAATTATACCAGAAAGATATGGAGGTCTCATACACCCCAGGTAGTGTGGTTGCTGACCTTGAGCCAGACATCCTGGAGAGTGAAGTCAAATGGGCCTTAGAAAGCCTTGCTAACAACAAGGCCAGTGGAAGTGATGATATTCCATCTGAACTATTTAAAATTCTAAAAGATGATGCTGTTAAGGTGCTACACTCAATATGCCAGCAAGTTTGGAAAATTCAGCAGTGGCCAGAGGATTGGAGAAGATCAGTCTACATTCCAATCCCAAAGAAGGGCAGTGCCAAAGAATGCTCCAACTACCGCACAATTGCGCTCATTTCACACGCTAGCAAGGTTTTGCTAAAAATTCTACAAGGCAGGCTTAAGCAGTATGTGGACCGAGAACTCCCAGAAGTGCAAGCTGGATTTCGAAGGGGCAGAGGAACCAGAGACCAAATTGCAAACATGCGCTGGATTATGGAGAAAGCTAGAGAGTTCCAGAAAAACATTTACTTCTGCTTCATTGACTACGCAAAAGCTTTTGACTGTGTCGACCACAGCAAACTATGGCAAGTTCTTAAAGAAATGGGAGTGCCTGATCACCTCATCCGTCTCCTGAGAAATCTTTATGTGGGACAAGAAGCTACAGTTAGAACTGGATATGGAATAACTGATTGGTTCAAAATTGGGAAAGGAGTACGACAAGGCTGTATATTGTCTCCCTGCTTATTTAACTTATATGCAGAATTCATCATGCGAAAGGCTGGACTGGATGACTCCCAAACCGGAATTAAGATTGCCGGAAGAAATATCAACAACCTCAGATATGCTGATGACACAACCTTGATGGCAGAAAGTGAGGAGGAATTAAAGAACCTTTTAATGAGGGTGAAAGAGGAGAGCGCAAAATATGGTCTGAAGCTCAACATCAAAAAAACTAAGATCATGGCCACTGGTCCCATCACCTCCTGGCAAATAGAAGGGGAAGAAATGGAGGCAGTGAGAGATTTCACTTTCTTGGGTTCCATGATCACTGCAGACGGTGACAGCAGTCACGAAATTAGAAGACGCCTGCTTCTTGGGAGAAAAGCAATGACAAACCTAGACAGCATCTTAAAAAGCAAAGACATCACCTTGCCAACAAAGGTCCGTATAGTTAAAGCTATGGTTTTCCCAGTAGTAATGTACGGAAGTGAGAGCTGGACCATAAAGAAGGCTGATCGCCGAAGAATTGATGCTTTTGAATTATGGTGCTGGAGGAGACTCTTGATAGTCCCATGGACTGCAAGAAGATCAAACCTATCCATTCTTAAAGAAATCAGCCCTGAGTGCTCATTATAAGGGCAGATCCTGAAGTTGAGGCTCCAGTACTTTGGCTACCTCATGAGAAGAGAAGACTCCCTAGAAAAGACCCTGATGTTGGGAAAGATTGAGGGCACAAGGAGAAGGGGACGACAGAGGATGAGATGGTTGGACAGTGTTCTCGAAGCTACTAACATGAGTTTGGCCAAACTGCGAGAGGCAGTGAAGGATAGGCGTGCCTGGCGTGCTCTGGTCCATGGGGTCACGAAGAGTCGGACACAACTGAACGACTGAACAACAACAACAACAACAACAACAGTGGTAACCAGAGATAAATATGAATATGAAACGCAGTACTGTAATAGTAGATGATAAAATCGCATCAAGAATGGAGTGCAGGAAACCACTTAAGCAAAATGGTATTAATTTGTATAAAGCTTATAAAAATAATTGACAAAAAAATGAAATGAAATGAAAGCTTGCTGGTATATTGTTTATATTTTTTAATTGTAAAATCTGGACATTAAGAAAAAATCAGATAACATTATAATCCCTTTTATAAAAAAGAAAAAAGTCTGCAATTGGGGTACCGCCCTAAATATTTTAAAGTGCTCCAAAATGTCCTGTATATCATGGGGATGAGGTGTGTGGAAATCACATATCCAGGGGCCAAATTGTGGTCTAGCTGGACTCTGCATCCCCCCACCCATGCCAGCCCCACCTCCCTAGGGTGCTTCAGCCCATCTCTCAGTCGGGTGCTTTTGCCTGGCTAGAATAGGCCATTGATTATTCCCCTGACCTGCTAGTTTGCATGGTTCCCCATCTCCCCATTTCTTCCTCCCAACAACCCTGTGAGGTATACTAGGCTGAGAGACAGTGACCGGCACAGGGTCACTCAGTGGGCTTCACAGCCGGGTGGGGATTTGAACCCCGGCCTCCCAGGTCTCAGGACACTGCTCTAACCACTACACCAAATTGCCACTCTGGACTAGCAGTCCTCCCTGGTATTAGACAGGGGACTTTTCCCAACCTCTCTTTGATAGATCACAAATTGGACTTTGAAAACGGAGAAAATGTATGCACTTTTTTGGTAACTCAAGAAAATCTTTAATAATAATAATAATAATAATAATAATAATAATAATAATAATAAATAATGTAGTTGCAAGGATCTATGGGGAAGACGGAAATTCCCACTCTGCGCTTGCCACCAAAGGCGTTCCTGAGGTGCTGCAGTTTTTGCTGAGGGCGTTTTGTCATTCCAGAGACCACCAACCTTTTGAGGACGTGTTTGTTTATTTTATTTCACCTTTTTCGAAAGGGTTCTTCCTGCTGGACGTTGGCCAAAGAGCCTTAGGCAAGGGAGGCCATGCTGGAGAATGAGGGGAACGTGGCCTCTCTGGGTAAGGAGCCTCCTTCCTCATTGCAAGAGTCTGAAGCAGCCCTTTCGGGACATTTTCTTGTCACTCTTCTTTTGGGGTGGAGGGGCAGGTGGGGAGCAGGTTTGTTGCACGAGAGCTGCAAATGTACTTTACAGTATTCCAAATGCCTTGCATTTTGATCCCCTTTCCCCCCTCCAAGGAGCTCAAGGTGGGGCTCACGGGTCTCCCCCTCATTTAATCCCCACAAGAAGCCCAAAACGGCCTTGGCCCAGTATATCTGAAGGAGCGTCTCCACCCCATTATTTAGCCTGGACACTGAGGTCCAGCTCCGAGGGTCTTCTGCCGGTTCCCTCACTGTGAGAAGCGAAGTTATAGGGAACCAGGCAGAGGGCCTTCTCTGTATTGGCGCCCGCCCTGTGGAATGCTCTACCTTCAGATGTCAAGGAAATAAATAACTGTATAACCTTTAGAAGACGTATGAAAGCAGCCTTCTATCAGGAAGTTTTTAGTGTTTAGTCGCTTTATTATACTTTTACGCTGTAAGCTGCCCATATGTGAGGTAGGCCAGCCCTGAGAGGGAATGACTGGACCAATATTTCCCAATGATTTTCACGGCTGAGGCAGAATTTGAACCCAGGTCTCTCAGGTTCTAGTCTGGCACTTTAACCACTGTGCTGCACTTTAGCTGTGCAAAATGAGCTTGCTGGCATGTGAGGGACTCCCACTGGCATAACAGCAACAGTCTGGAAGCGCCAACCAAGGCCCCTCTCTGGGGCCCTGACAGTGCAGTCCCGACCCCCCACCCTGCCGACTTCTTCAGGCGTCCTCCCTCACCCTTCCTACACAGAGAGAAGGACCACCTTGCCCCACACAAACACACAGCCCCCTAACCCAAGGGACTGTTTAGTTATGGGTTCTCCTTCTCCTCACTTCTTCCTCCTCCTCTTCCTCCTCTTCTTCCTTCTACTCACTTCTTTCCCACATAGCACTTCCGCTTCCCAAGACGAGCCTCGACCCCAGCGCAGAGCAAGCGGAAGAGCCCAGGCCGCCACAATATCAGATGTCAGATGAAACAGAGGCTGCCATTTCGGACACCAGCTCAGGTGAGGCGGTTTGGGTGGGATGCTGAGTCCGTTCAGAGTTTCTCCTCCCTTTCTGAGAATTGGCAAGAAAAATGTTCTGTGTTACTTCATCAAAAAAAAGCTCTTCCACTGGTTATACCTTATGCAGTAGGTGTTGGCGGGGAGAGAAGTGGTACAACCTCCGTCTCTCATGCATCATCTGGTCCAACCATCTCAGGTTGGATTCTGAGGCTACTTCTCTGCCATCTTCAAACCCTGATTCCGCTTTCTTCACTCTCTCAGCAGGTAACTTGAGGAGGAAACACTTCTGCCCAGAGTGTGGACAATGTTTTGCCTTCAGATTGGCTCTTGCTAGACACCAGAGTATCCACACAGGGGAGAAGATTCCGGAAAGTTCTGAGAGCAGGGAATGTTTCGGTCAGAGTTCAGAGTTTCCGAACCATTCAGAAACCCCTAAGTCTTCGGAGTTTGGGAAGGTTCTTGCTCATCAGCCCATCGTTCTGATCCAAAGGAACATCCATGCAGGAGGAGATAACTCATATCGCTGCTTGGAGTGTGGGGAAAGTTTCTCCCAACTCTCAGATTTTGTGAAACATGAAGGAGGCCACACGGGAGAGAAACCCCGTAAATATGGTGAGAGTGGGAATAGGTTCCCCGAGAGATCACAGCTTCATGGACACCGTAAAGTGCACACAGGAGAGAAGCCCCACAAATGCAGTGTGTGTGGGTTATGTTTTTCTGTTAGGTCACAATTTGTTACCCATCAGCGAACCCACACTGGAGAAAAACCCTATAAATGCCCGGAGTGTGGGAAATCATTTGCTCACAAGTCAGGCCTTGTGGTCCATCAGAGAACCCACACAGGAAAAAGGCCCCATAAGTGCTTGGAGTGTGGCAAATGTTACACCACACAAAAAATTCTCAGGGGACACGAGAGAATTCACACAGGAGAGAAACCGTATGAGTGCACAGAGTGTGGGAGATGTTTTCATGCGAAAGGTGACCTTCTGAGCCATCAGACTGTTCACACCGGGAAGAGGCCCCATAAATGTGCAGAGTGTGGGAAAGGTTTTATTGTACCATCAAAACTTGCAATCCACCAGAGAATCCATACAGGAGAGAAACCATTTGAATGTGTGGAGTGTGGAAAGTGCTTTTCCCAGAAAAAACACCTCAGGACACATGAAAAAATCCACACTGGGGAGAAACCCTACAAATGCCCTGAGTGTGGCAAATCATTTCTTCAAAAGTCAGTCTTTGTAATCCATCAGATACTCCACACAGGAGAGAAGCCCTATGAGTGCTGGGAGTGTGGGAAATGTTTTCCTCAAAACGCACAGCTTTGGACCCATCGTTTGGTTCACACAGGGGAGAAACGGTATAAATGCTTTGAATGTGGAAAAATGTTTACTCAGCGTTTCGGCCTTCTGAGCCATCAGAGAACCCACACAGGAGAAAGGCCCCATAAGTGCCTGCAGTGTGGCAAATGTTTCCCAACAAATGCAAGTCTCAGGCGACACCAGAGAATCCACACAGGAGAGAAACCCTATGAATGTACAGAGTGTGGGAAATGTTTTCATGAGAAAGCAGACCTTCTGAGCCATCAGACTGTTCACATCGGAGAGAGGCCCCATAAATGTGAAGAGTGTGGGAAAAGCTTTATTGTACAAGCACAATCCACCGGAGAATCCATACGGGAGAGAAACCCTACAAATGTAAGGAGTGTGGGAGATGCTTTTCCCAGAAACAACACCTCAAGGGGCATGAAAAAATCCACACTGGGGAGAAACCCTATAAATGCATGGAGTGTGAAAAATGTTTTACCAACAAATCATACCTTCATGTACACCAGAGAATCCACACAGGAGTGAGGCCCTATGAATGTAGAGAGTGTGGGAAATGTTTTCATGAGAAAGCAGACCTTCTGAGCCATCAGACTGTTCACACCGGAGAGAGGCCCCATACATGTGAAGAGTGCGGGAAAAGTTTTATTGTACCATCACAACTTGCAATCCATCAGAGAATCCATACAGGAGAGAAACCCTACAAATGCATGGAGTGTGAAAAATGTTTCGCAAATAAATCACACCTTCATGTACACCAGAGAATCCACACAGGAGTGAGGCCATATGAATGTGGAGAATGTGGGAAATGTTTTTCTACTTCATCAGGCCTTACTAGTCATAGGAGAGTCCACACAGGAGAAAAGCCACATAAATGTTTAGACTGTGGAATGCTGTTTACTGCAGCACAAAGCCTTAGGGGGCACCAGAGAATACATACAGGAGAGAAACCCCACAAATGCTTGGAGTGTGGGAAATGTTTTCCAAGGAAAGACACCCTTGTGACCCATCAGAGAACCCACACAGGAGAGAAACCCTATAAATGCTTGGAGTGTGAGAAATCATTTTCTCAGAAGTCATGCCTTGTGGCCCATCAAAGGATCCACACAGGAGAGAAACCTCACAAGTGCTTGGAGTGTGGGAAATGTTTTTCTCAGTCATCAAATCTTCACACACACCAGAAAGTCCACACAGGAGGAGATCTTCCCAATGTGTAGAGTGTGGAGAATGCTTTTCACAGAGTGGAAACCTTCAAAGACTCCATGTGGAATAAAAAGCATATAAATGTTGGGAGTGAGAATGGAACATAGATGTTAGACTGCTAGAATAATATTTTGAATATACTGGACACCATTACGTTTGTTTTTAAAAGGCTATCTAAGGCAGGGGTCAGCAAACTCTTTCAGCAGGGGGCCTGTACACTGTCCCTCAGACCTTGTGGTGGGCCGGACTATATTTTGAGGGGGGTGGGGAATGAACAAATTCCTATGCCCTACAAATAACCCAGAGATGCATTTTATATAAAAGGACACATTCTACTCATGTAAAAACACACTGATTCTCGGACCATCCATTGGCTGGATTTAGAAGGCGATTGGGCCGGATCCAGCCGCCGGGCCTTAGTTTGCCTACCCATGCTCTAAGGCAGTGTTTCCCAACCAGTGTGCCTCCAGATGTTTTGGGACTACAATTCCCATCATCCCTGACCACTGGTATTGCTAGCGAGGGATGATGGGAGTTGTAGTCCCAAAACATCTGGAGGCACACTGGTTGAGAAACACTGCTCTAAGGTATCTAACTGTTGGAGATGCAATAGGGATAATGCTTCTCTAAAACATTGGTTTTTTCAATGTCCTACATTGTCCTATAACTAAAATTATCAACAGAACTGTACGGAGCAACCTTACATTTACTGAGCAAAATATCTTCTTCAGTTATATAAACAACACATGGAACCTTACAAAAGGACAATGCGAGTGGACTCTCCGTGGCCTGACCGCAGCAAAAGGACGGATACTGATGAATCACATAAAATAATGTTCAAGTGTCCCTGCGTCCACTGTGTGTCGGTGGAATTGCGCGAGTGCGCATGTCCCACAGGGACGCACGGATTGGAGAGCTCTACTTCCCCCCCCAACAGGGACGCAGGCATTGGAGCGGCCGGAGAGGGGGGCGTGTCCGGGAGGCAGCGGCGGCGCACGCGCGTTGTCAGTTGCGACAGCGCCACCGCCTCGCACGGATGTCTCCCTCGCCGCCCCGTCTCTCCAGCCTATCAGCTGCAGTCAGCCGCCAGCCTCTGCCGCCTCCTCCTCCTCCTCTAGCGCCCGTTAATGTAACGGGCTACCTTCAACTAGTTGGAAAAATAAAAATGCGGCTTCCTTCTACGATTGGATTGGAGACTTCTACAAACTCGCAACATATAAACAACTTGCATATAAATGCAGACTTGCCATGGACATGTTCAATGATATTTTGGATCCATTTTTACAAATACTGTAATAGGTTAAGGTCTGGTGAAGTACAATAACAACCTTGTAAAATATACAGTTTGGGGTTTCCCCCCTCCTCCCCCTTACACGGTTTCTGTTTCTCTTTTTCTCTCTTTTATTTACCGGTACATTTCATCATGTTTAGTGCACATATAATTATGTACTTTTTGAACTTTCAATAAAGTTTCTTTTTTTTTCAGTTTGGCTGCTTGTTTGGCTTCTCTTGCTTTGCTTAAATTAATAAAAGCTTCTTCCTGTTCCTTTGTTGGCACCAAAGAGTACATTGATAGGAGAATTTCCGAATGGGGGACCGGACCCCTTATCCCTGCCCCACACTGTAGTCGCACAAGCATACACATAAACCCTGAAATAAAGGGTTCCTTTCCCCTTCTCCTATAAACCGGGAAACACCAGCGCTAAAAGCCTCCCTGCCCAATATTTTTCCTTTCTTCACGTCGGTCTACCCAT
This sequence comes from Darevskia mixta, assembly GCA_034641385.1. NCBI lineage: Eukaryota > Metazoa > Chordata > Lepidosauria > Squamata > Lacertidae > Darevskia > Darevskia mixta. The sequence goes on along the minus strand of JAWWNH010000176.1, from coordinate 965,207 downwards.
TGCTTCCTATGGGCAATGCTTTCCAATGGGGCGCATCTGGGCCAATCAGAGCCATGCATTCCTTTTGCAGACCAAGACTCGATTCGAACTCTTTGCACGCTCTATTAAACTCTAAACGAGGTGTCGACAGGCACCCCGCTGTGAGAACAAAGCCTTCGCGTGATTTAATCAGAAAACTGACAGCAATTGATTAAATGTGGATACTTTGTAACAAACAGAGGTCTAGACACAGGAACTTCATTCTAAAGCTTTATTTCTTCTTAGTCAAACCATACACCTCTAGAAATTTATAACAAATCACTGCCTTGGCGGATTCTCTTCATTCTGGCCTCGTTTAAAAGCTATTGAAGAGGGCTTCCAGACCCCTTCACTCCCGCCATTGCTTGAGCATCAGGAATTGGCCTCTGATGCCTTTTGTCCCCCACCATTGTCCCTCAGCTCCTGTCTCCCTTCTTCCATAATCCTTTAAGCGAGAGGGCACGTACGCAGATCTAGGGCCTCAGGAAATGCCACACCTGGGCAATCCTCTCAAGCACCCATCATCAGGTTTCCAAGACGACAGACAGCCTCCTGGATGCTTCTCATTGTTCTTCCCTGGTTGCCACTCAAAATGTATATTTGACCCACCCAAGTGTCATTTACCTGTTCCTGTACCCATCACCATATGATAATCTTGTTTACCCATATGTAAATCGTGCTGTACCCTCCTACTCTCCACCCCTTCTTGACGTTTTGGTGATGTAACTGTGATGTATGACTGAACTGTATTCTGGGATGTAGCGGGAACCTTTAAAATTGACTGTCACCCTTTGTTCGGGGTTCGGATTCATCGGAACCTGTTGCGCAATAAACTCCTTTGCTTTTGCTCCAACTTCTGGCTGTTCTCCTTTGATCCCCGCTGCGAACCACGGGCTTCTTCCGTGGGACCGGGACCTGAGCAGCCTCTGACCCGGGAATTTCCGTAACAACATTGAGGTGGAGAATTCAAAAATGTTTTAAGCCATGAGCAAAATATTCCCTTCGCTCCTCACCTCCGAAACAACATTTTTTATCATGGAGGACAAGAAGCCTCCAAAATCCTACTTCCTCCCCCCTTTTAAAAATATCATTTATTGAAAATCAAAGTAAAAACTCCAAGTCAGAAAAACACTGTCAGTGAATTCAGCCTCATGCAATCTCACTTTATGCAAGATAAGTAAGAAAAACAAAACAAAAAATTAAAGGAAGGGAATAAAATACTAATGAGTAGGACTGTTGTTGTTTGTTGTTTAGTCATGTCGGATTCTTCGTCACCCCATGAACCAGAGCACTACTAACATACTAAGTACTGTACGCTGAAGTTCGAATTTCAAAGCATCATAAAGTAAATGTCCATTTTCCATTTTGCTCATGGTATTCCTTTTACTGATATTTTTACCATTCTGCTTTGAGGTTTGTTTGTTTTTTTAATGGTCCAGCGGAGGACAACTTTCAGTAAACAAATAAATAAGATCTCCTTGGTTTTGAAACGTGCCAAAGTCTCCTGGTGAGAACCTCGATGGGGCTTAAGGCAATTTTACACTGGAAGTGAGCGAGGTTGTCCAGCATCTCCCTCTTTCGCCTCCTGCTCTCTTGCGAACTGAGAGGGGATTGCAGAGAAAGCAGCGTTTGGCCAGATGCAGCAGCCAAAATACTCTTATTTCTAGCCCCACTATTAAAAATGTGATGGGTGAGCCTTAGCCAGAAGGCATGACACCACTGTATGCATTCTCCATATCTTGCCTTTTCTCCAAGGGGCTCATGGCGGCCTCTGGTGCTCTCCGCTTTCATAGCTACCAGCTTGAGAGGCCGCCAACAGCCACAGGTCGCTCCCTGATCAGTACTTTTGGTTTAGATGGGGGCATGAGACTCTTAATCTCAGGGTCACGGGTTCGAGCCCCGCGTGAGGCAAAAGAGTCCTGTGTTGCCGGGGGTTGGACTGGATGCCCTCAGGGTCCCTTCCAACTCTAGAATCCAACCATCTTGACATGCAAGTTTGCTTTGCCTTCTCATTCTTTTTGCCGGGCAGCAATGCTTTACTGGTGTGCCAGTAAGTGAGTAAATAGAAAGGAAAAATAAAATTAAATGAGCACTCTTCCCTAGAGCCCAAAGGCACTTTTTTTCCCCTCAGAGAGGAACAGACTACAAATCCCAGAATCCTTTGGGCCTGGGAAAAGGGAAGAAGCTAAGGACTGGGACATCCCAGGCTGCCTGTTTCCTCTGGCCAGCCCCCATTTGTGTGGGTCTTTTGCAGGAGGCGTCTGGCAATCGCCATCTCTGGGGTGCAAAGAGGTTTTGCAGGGGAGGCTGAAGGTCCGAGCAGAAAGGAGTCTTTGCTGGCAGAGGCGCCCTTCGGAAGCAGCTCTACACGGGTGAGAGGGCACCGTCTGAACCCTGCAACACGTGAATGCCGGTGAGGGGGGCGGGGCAGGAAAGGGCGGCGGGAAAAAGAAGCCATTTTGGCTTTCCCCATTGCACAGATAAGTTTGCACGTTGCATGGGGTGAAATAAGAGGAAGGGGAGATTCTCGAGAGTAGAAGAAGGGAACTCTTTCACTTGTTTATTCCTCATTGAAAATTTTGTAAAATGCAATGCTAACCAGAGAAATATGAATATGAAACGCAGTAATAGTGGATGATAAATACGCACCAAGAATGGAGTGCAGGAAACCACTTAAGCAAAATGGTATTAACCTGTATAAAGCTTATAAAAATAATTGACATGAAATGAAAGCTTGGTGATAGATTGTTCATATTTTTTAATTGAAAAATCTGGACATTAAGAAAAAATCAGGGAAAATTATAACCCCATTACAATAAAAGAAACAAAGTCTGCAATTGGAGTATCCCCTTGAATATTTTAAAGTGCTCCAAAATGTCCTGTATATCATGGGGATGGGGGGACCCTCAGCTCCAGGGGCCAGATGGGGGTCTAGCTGGACTCTTCATCCCCCCCCCCCATGCCAGCGCCATCTCCCTAGGGTGCTTCAGCCCTGCTCTAAATCGGGTGCTTTTGCCTGGCTAGAACATGCCATCGATTATTCCCCTGACCTGCTTGGCTGGAGGGATGTGTGCATGTAAATAGACCTCTGGTTTCTGTGGCTTGAAAGTATCCCACGGCTTGCGTGTATTTTACTTCCTTACATTCATACCCCACTGATCCTGCCAGGAGGTCAAGGTAGTTTGCATGGTTCCCCATCTCCCCATTTCTTCCTCACAACAACCCTGTGAGGTAGACCAGGCTGAGAGACAGTGACCGGCACAGGGTCACTCAGTGGGCTTCACAGTCGGGTGGGGATTTGAACTCCCAGGCCTCCCAGGTCTCAGCACACTGCTCTAACCACTACACCAAATTGCCACTCTGGATTAGCAGTGCTCCCTGGTATTAGATGGGGGTCTTTTCCCAGCCTCTCTTAGACAGATCACGAATTGGACCTGGGAATATCTGCTATGCCAGTGAGCTATGGCTGCTCTCCAATCTCTTTTTTATGGTTTTTTTGAATTATTTAATTTTCAAATATTACAAGTTCTTTTAAAATATTAATTTCTCATATCTGTTGACTTCCTATCCACCCTCCCTTATTATTTTTTTATTTCTTTACAAAGCTGCAATCCTATATAATAATTCCCTAATGTCCCTGCGTCCGTGTCCGTGTGTCAGTGGAAATTTTCACTGCGCATGTCGCAGACGGACGCAGGGATTGGACGACGGGAGAGGGGGGCGTGTCCGAGAGGACGGCCGTGCGCAGGCGCGTCGTCAGTTGGGTCAGTGCCGCCGCCTCGCACGGCTGCCCTCCCAGCACCTCCCAGGGGGCAACTGACCGCCGCCGGGCTCGCCCTGCCCAGGCACCTCCGCGGACCTCCGCTAGGCCTGCAGCGCCCCTGGCGAAGCCTCCCTCCTCAACTGGCCGAGGGGGAGACCCTCCGTGCCGCTCGCCTCCGGGCTCCCTCCGCCTGCCCCGCTGAGGAGGGAGGCTCCGCTAGGCCCCAAGCCCTGGCCTCTCCCCCTGCCAACGCCGCTGCCTCTCAGAGACTTCGGGGGGCCGCCGCCGCCTTTTCCCCCTCCCTCCCTCCTTCCCTCCCCTCCCCGTCACGCTCCTCCTCTCCCCTGGCCGCGCCGAGCACAGGAGGCTGCCGGCGCCGGAGGCTCCGCGGAAGGAGGAGCGGCCGGGGTGCCCGGCAGAATCTTTCTTCATGGTGATGGCGCCGGCCGCCCTCCCCCGTCCAGACCCCACCGAGTGGCAGAGGCGGCCTCTGGCGCAGCCAGGACCGCCCGGCAGGCAAGCAGGGAGAGACCCGCTCGCCAGCTCTGTCGCCCCACCCTCAGCGGCAGCGGCGGAGGGAGGATGAGCCGGCCGCCGGACACCGGCACACACACCCTGCCCGCCGAGACCCCACCGAGCGGCAGCGGCTGCCTCTGGCGCAGCCAGGCGGCGGCGGCTGGCGGGGCGGCCGGGGAGCAGCCGCGCCACGCCGGCCCCTCCTCCCTGGAAGCCTCAGCTGAGGGGGAGGAATGGGGGAAGGGGGGACACCTGCACCTCTTTCTCTCCCCTTCCTCTCCCCTCCCCATTATCGGAGAGGAAAGTCTTCCGAGGGGGTGGAAGTGAAAGCGGCGGCGGCAGCAGCAGCAGCAGCAGCGGAGAACCGGACTCAGAGGGGAGTTTAGAAAAGAAGCGCTTCGAGAGTGGGAAAGGAGGCAGCTGTGGAGAAACGACGTGGAGGGAGGGGGAAGCGGCGAAGATGGGGGGGAGAAGTGTCAGGGCAGGGCTTTCCTGCCTCCCCACTAATATTTTCTTCAGGTTGGCCCCCCGGTGTGGGGTGTGTGGAGGTTCAGAGGGCGATGGTAGGGGGAAGAGGGCCAGCAGGGCGCGCCGGGGCCCCGCGAGGCGACTGGCTGCAAGGTGCCCAAGCGTTCCCTCCACGGAAGCTTCTTCCTTCCCCGGGAGGAGCAGGCGGGGCTAAAGGCGAAGGAGGCGGCGCAGGAGGAGGAGCGCCCATCCCCGCAGCCGGCGCTGGTCACCCTGAGAGGAGGAGAGGAGAGCCGGGTGGCGGCAAAGGGGGACCACCATCGCCGCCTCCACCAGCAGCAGCAGCCCCGCGGCTCTGCTCCCTTCTCGCCGCCCACGCACAGACGGAGCCGCTGGAGCAGCCCTTCCTCGCCCTGCTTGCGAGGGGGGAAAAAAGGGGGGGGATAATGGAAATAAGAAAGGAAGATCAAGCGGAGGAAAAGGAAAAAATAAAAGGAAAATCAAGGGGGAAAGAAGGGGGAGAAAAAAACAAGGGAAACACAAGGGCGGAAAATAAGAAGAAAGGGGGGAAGGCAAAAATTAAAAGGGAAATCAAGGGGGGGAAAGAATAGGGGAAAGGGGGGAGAAACAACAAAAAGGGAAGAAGAAAGGGGGAAGGGAAAATAGAAGGAAAATCAAGGGGAGGAAAAGAAAGAACGGGGGAAGGGGGAGGAGAAGGGGAAAGGGGAAAACAAGGGGGGCATAAAGTGGGGAAAGGGAAAATCAAGGGGAGGAAAACGGAAAAAAGAAAGGGGAAAGGGGGGAGAGAAAAAGGGGAAAAGAAAGGGGAAATCCAGGGGGAGAAGAAAAGGAGAAAACAAGGGGAAAGCAGGGGAACAAAACAGGGGAAAGAAGAAAGGGAAAAACAAGGGGGATAAAGGGAATGAAAGGGGGGGAGATAAAAGGGGGAAGGGAAAAACAAGGGAAATAAAAAAGGAGGGAATAAAAAGGCGAGCGATGTCAAGCCAGGGCCACTCGGTCAGCTCTGCGCGTGTCCCCAAAGTTGCTAGGGCAACAGGGACGCTATGCACAGAGCTGCCCGCATGACGTAGTGGCTTGACGCATGATGTTCTACCTCCTTATACATTTTCTTAACATATTTCAACACATATCTTCTAGAGCCCGTTTTTCAACGGGCTTAATTTACTAGTCCTCTATAATAATCTCCCTGTGTCCCTGCGTCCGCCGTCCGTGTGTCAGTGGAAATCGCAACTGCGCATGCGTTCCACTGACACACGGATTGGAGCGCAGAGAGGAGGAGGAGCCTGAGGTTGGAGCGCAGCGCGAGCGTGCGCGCGCGCTACTGCTTCTCCCCCTCCCTTCTTTCTCCCCGCCTCATCCTCCCGTGGCAGCGGCGAGGAGGGCGGCCGGCGGGGCAGCGGCAACAGGTGGCTCCGCCATGGTGGTGGCTTGGCCGGCTGAGGCGGGGAGAAGGAAGGGAGGGGGACAACTGCATATTGCGCCTCGGGTCCCCGCCACCGCCGCTAGCGCCCATTATTAATGGGCTTAATTCAACTAGTGTTACTTATAATATATCCATTCTGGACTTAACCATCCAGGGTCCTTTACCTTTTTTATTATTATTAACGCTAATTTGTTAAACTACAAATTCTCATCTACTGCTATATTTCAAATCCTGCGTATGATTTAACATAACCATGATATTATTGTTTTTCAAGTATTCCACAAAATATTTTCATTCTTCGAGAATCTTATTTTCTCATTTTGTTCTTTATTTCCACTCTACGCTTGCCACCAAAGGCGTTCCTGAGGTGCTGCAGTTTTTGCTGAGGGCGTTTTGTCATTCCAGAGACCACCAACCTTTTGAGGACGTGTTTGTTTATTTTATTTCACCATTTTCGAAAGGGTTCTTCCTGCTGGACGTTGGCCGAAGAGCCTTAGGCAAGGGAGGCCATGCTGGAGAATGAGGAGAACGTGGCCTCTCTGGGTAAGGAGCCTCCTTCCTCGCTGCAAGAGTCTGAAGCAGTCCTTCCGGGACATTTTCTTGTCACACTTCTTTTGGGGTGGAGGGGCAAGTGGGGAGCAGGTTTGTTGCACGAGAGCTGCAAATGTAATTTATTCCAAATGCCTTGCATTTTGCTCCCATTTCCCCCCTCCAAGGAGCTCAAGGTGGGGCACACAGGTCTCCCCCTCATTTAATCCCCACAAGAAGCCCAAAACGGCCTTGGCCCTGTATATCTGAAGGAGCATCTCCACCCCATCATTTAGCCTGGACACTGAGGTCCAGCTCTGATGGTCTTCTGCCGGTTCCCTCACTGTGAGAAGCGAAGTTATAGGGAACCAGGCAGAGGGCCTTCTCTGTATTGGCGCCCGCCCTGTCGAATGCCCTACCTTCAGATGTCAAGGAAATAAATAACTGGATAACCTTTAGAAGACGTATGAAGGGAGCCTTGTATCAGGAGGTTTTTAGTGTTTAGTCGCTTTATTATACTTTTATGCTGTAAGCTGCCCATATGTGAGGTAGGCTAGCCCTGAGAGGGAATGACTGGACCAATATTTCCCAATGATTTTCATGGTTGACGCAGAATTTGAAGCCTGGTCTCCCAGGTTCTAGTCTGGCACTTTAACCACTGTGCTGCACTTTAGCTGTGAAAAATGAGTTTGCTGGCATGTGAGGGACTCCCACTGGCATAACAGCAACAGTCTGGAAGCGCCAACCAAGGCCCCTTCCTGGGGTCCTGGCAATGCAGACCCGACCCCCCCCCCCAATGCCCACCAGCACAGAGCAAAGGACCTTCCAGCACAGAGCAAAGGACCACCTTGCTCCACACAAACACGCAACCCCCTAACCCAAGGTGCTGTTTAGTTATGGGTTCTCCTCTGGAAATGTTTGAGAGAGCTTTGGATGAGCAGCCGTTGCAGATGGTTTGGGCCACGAGGCTGAAGGCTTCCTTCTCCTCACTTCTTCCTCCTCCTCTTCCTCTTCTTCTTCCTTCTTCTCACTTCTTTCCCGCATAGCCCTGCCGCTTCCCAGGACGATCCTCAACCCCAGCTCAGAGCAAGCGGAAGAGCCCAGGCCGCCACAATATCAGATCTCAGACGGAACAGGGGCTGCCATTTCGGACACCTGCTCAGGTGAGGCGGTTTGGGTGGGATGCTCAGTCCGTTCAGAGTTTCTCCTCCCTTTCTGAGAATTGGCAAGAAAAATGCTCTCTGTTACTTCATTAAAAAAGCTCTTCAACTGGTTATTCCTTTTGCAGTGGGTGTTGTGGGTGGGGGGAGAGAAGTGGTACGATCTCCGTCTCATGCATCTTCTGGTCCAACCATCTCAGGTTGGATTCTGAGGCTACTTCTCTGCCATCTTCAAACCCCGATTCCGCTTTGTTCACTCTCTCAGCAGGTAACTTGAGGAGGAAACACTTCTGCCCAGAGTGTGGCCAATGCTTTGCCTTCAGATTGGCTCTTGCTAGACACCAGAGTATCCACACAGGGGAGAAGATTCCGGAAAGTTCTGAGAGCGGGGAATGTTTTGGTCAGAGTTCAGAGCTTGCAAGCCATTCAGAAACCCCTAATTCTTCGGAGTTCAGGAAGGTTCTTGCTCATCAGCCCATCGTACTGATCCACCGGAACGTCCTTGCAGAAGGAGATAACTCATATCGGTGCTTGGTGTGTGGGGAAGGTTTCTCCCAACTCTCAGATTTTGTGAAACATGAAAGAGGCCACAGGGGAGAGAAACCCCACAAATGCAGTGTGTGTGGGTTATGCTTTTCCATTAGGTCACAACTTGTTACCCATCAGCGAACCCACACTGGAGAAAAACCCTATAAATGCCCGGAGTGTGGGAAATCATTTGCTCACAAGTCAGGCCTTGTGGGCCATCAGAGAACCCACACAGGAGAAAGGCCCCATAAGTGCTTGGAGTGTGGAAAATGTTTCCCCACAAAAGGAAGTCTCAGGCGACACCAGAGAATCCACACAGGAGAGAAGCCCTATGAATGTAGAGAGTGTGGGAAATGTTTTCATGAGAAAGCAGAGCTTCTGAGGCATCAGACTGTTCACACCGGAGAGAGGCCCCATAAATGTGAAGAGTGTGGGAAAAGCTTTATTGTACCATCAGAACTTGTAATCCACCGGAGAATCCATACGGGAGAGAAACCATTTGAATGCGTGGAGTGTGGAAAATGCTTTTCCCAGAAAAAACACCTCAGGACACATGAAAAAATCCACACTGGGGAGAAACCCTACAAATGCCCTGAGTGTGGCAAATCATTTCTTCAAAAGTCAGGCCTTGTAATCCATCAGAGACTCCACACGGGAGAGAAGCCCTATGAATGCTGGGAGTGTGGGAAATGTTTTACTCAAAACGCACAGCTTTGGCTGCATCGTTTGGTTCACACAGGGGAGAAACGATATAAATGCTTTGAATGTGGAAAAAAGTTTACTCAGCATTCCGGCCTTGTGAGCCATCAGAGAACCCACACAGGAGAAAGGCCCCATAAGTGCCTGGAGTGTGGAAAATGTTTCCCCACAAAAGGAAGTCTCAGGCGACACCAGAGAATCCACACAGGAGAGAAACCCTATGAGTGCACAGAGTGTGGGAAATGTTTTTATGATAATGATTACCTTCTGAGGCATCAGACTGTTCACACCGGAGAGAGGCCCCATAAATGTGAAGAGTGTGGGAAAAGCTGTATTTCAGCATCAGAACTTGTAATCCACAGGAGAATCCATACGGGAGAGAAACCCTACAAATGTATGGAGTGTGGGAGATGCTTTTCCCAGAAACAACACCTCAAGGGGCATGAAAAAATCCACACTGGGGAGAAACCCTACAAATGCATGGAGTGTGGCAAGTCATTTGCTCAAAAGTCAGACCTTCAGATCCATCAGAGAATCCACACAGGAGTGAGGCCATATGAATGCAGGGAGTGTGGGAAATGTTTTTCTACTTCATCAGGCCTTACTAGTCATAGGAGAGTCCACACAGGAGAAAAGCCACATAAATGTTTGGACTGTGGAATGTTGTTTACTTTAGCACAAAGCCTTAGGGGGCACCAGAGAATACATACAGGAGAGAAACCTTACAAGTGCTTGGAGTGTGGGAAATGTTTTCCAAGGAAAGACACCCTTGTGATCCATCAGAGGAGCCACACTGGAGAGAAACCCTATAAATGCTTGGAGTGTGTGAAATCATTTTCTCAGAAGTTATGCCTTGTGGTCCATCAAAGGATCCACACAGGAGAGAAACCTCACAAGTGCCTGGAGTGTGGGAAATGTTTTTCTCAGTCAGCGCATCTTCAGAAACACCAGAAAGTCCACACAGGAGGAGATCTTCCCAATGTGTAGAGTGTGGAGAATGTTTTTCACAGAGTGGAAACCTTCAAAGTCTCCATGTGGAATAAAGAGCATATAAAGGTTGGGAGTGAGTATGGAACATAGATGCTAGACTGTTAGTATAATATTTAGAATATACTGGACCCCATTACGTTTGTTTTTACAAGGCTATCTAAGGCAGCGGTCAGCAAACTCTTTCAGCAGGGTGCCAGTACACTGTCCCTCAGACCTTGTGTTGGGCCGGACTATATTTTGATTGGGGGGAATGAACGAATTCCTGTGCCCCACAAATAACCCAGAGAAGCATCCTATATAATAAAGTCCCTGCGTCCAGTACATGTGTCAGTGGAATTGCGCTATTGCGCATGTCCCACACGGACGCAGGGATTGGATGACGCAGAGACTTCGGGCCTCGGATTGGCCGGGGGCGGGGCTGTGCCTTTCCAGGGTTGGCGGCTCCTCCAGCGCTGTTGCCATTCGTTCCAGAGAAGCCTCAGCGGGCGGAGGACAGCAGCGGACTCTCCGGCGGGGAGAACCCAGCTGCGGCCGCGGTCCACACAGAATGGCGGCCGCCCTGAGAGGAACAGGAGCGACGAGGAGGCGCAGTTTGGGGCCGCCGGCAAGGGCAAGGGATCCCCGCGCGGGGACCACCGCAAGGGCAGCGGCCCCGAGCAGCAGCCCCAGTATAGCGATGGGCTCCCCAGAGCCCCTGAAGACAACATGCCCCTTAAGAAAATAAAGGCAGAGACGTTAGCCGCACGAGCGAAGCGCATGCGCTTCGCGAGCCTCCGCAGCTGCCTCGCTATCCACTTCATTCCCCTCAGACAACGCAGAAACGTTAGCCGCACGAGCTCCTCCTCCTCCCTCCGAGGCACTTCTTCCCAATTTCTCCTCAGCACCGCGAGCGGGGGACGCTGCGGGGGCGGCTGCTGCTACTGAGGAGAAATTGGGAAGAAGCGCCTCGGAGGGAGGGGGAGGAGCGGAGGCGGCGGTCCCACCACCAGCGACAGCCGCGAGGAGAAGCAGCAAGAGGCGGCTGGTGTCGGAACGGCCCGGTGGGATGGTGCCCCCCACCAGCGCCGCGTAGGGAGGAGTAGGCGGCGGCAGGCACAGGCCGAGTGCTGCGGCGGCGGGAAGAAGAGGAGGCTGCAGCTGCTTCTGCTTCTTTCCCCGCTCGCGGTGTTGAGGCGAGCCGAGCGGAGGGCGGCGGCGAGAGCAACGCCCGCCGCGGAGGAGCCCCCATGAGACACCGAGGAGGAAGAGGCTGGCGGGGGCGGGGCGCCGTCGTTGCGCCGCCGCCATTGCCGTCTCCTCCTCCTCCTCCCCAGCCGGCTCCTGCCTGCGGCGGCCCAGCAAGGCCCGTCCCTCCACAGTGCCTCCTCCTCTCCCCCTGCATCCCCTTTGGCCGCGGTCGGGCTGAGGTGGCGGGAGCGGATGCCCCCACGGTGTCTGCCGGCGAGGCGAGGAGGAGGAGGAGGCAGTGCTCAGCTTCGCCTTCACCACGTGGGAGAAAGGGCGGGGGAGACTCGGGGAGGCGCTGACGGGTCCGCGGGGACCCAGAACTTGGGGAATCGGGCCGGGGTATGCAAGCGGGCAGCTCCAGCCGGGATTGCGGACTTTTATTCCCAGCCCCTCTATTTCCAGGCTGGAGATAAGCGGGGTGGGGTGGGAGCTTAGTTGCGAGCGAGCGAGGGCATGCGCACACACACACACTTGAGCCCCCTTCTCTAAGGCCACCCCGTGAAACTTGGACGGTGCACCTTCTAGAAAACTTCTGTAATTAAAATCTTAAAATGACACCGCACCACGCCAAGCTCACACAAGAGACGGTGGTTGTGCACCAAGGGGTAGAGAGACCTCAGTCTGCTTTTACAAATGTTTCACCACATATCTTCTAGCGCCCGTTAATTTAACGGGCTAAAAACCACTAGTTTTAAATAAAAGCACACATTCTACTGATGTAAAAACACCAGGCAGGCCCCACAAATTACGCAGAGATGCATCCCCTGCCCAGAGTGGCTGGGGAGACCAGGCCAGATGGGCGGGGTACAAATATTATTATTATTATTATTATTATTATTATTATTATTTTAAATAAAAGGACACATTCTACTCATGTAAAAACACGCTGATTCCCAGACCGTCCATGGGCCGGATTTAGAAGGTGATTGGGCCGGATCCGGCTGGAAGGGAAGCTGGTGCCGCATCAGGGAGCCCACACAGGAGAGAAACCACAAAAATGCTTTGAATGTGTGTATAGCCAGATATTTTCAGAAAGTTGTGTGTCCTGATCTGATGTAATTGTCACTTTAAATCTTTATATATGTATCTATACTTATAATGAGGGCTTCTCCATAGATCTATCTGTATAATGAGAACTTGGCATCAACCAGAGGTCTAGGCAGCTGTCTTGAAACGGAGTCAACTAGCGGACAGGCCTGTCTTGACCCAGCCATGGAACTGGCAATTAGGCATAGACTTTGGCTCACCACTGGGAACAGAGGGAGTAACTTTGGTCTGTGCCAACCCCGGAGATAAGGGAGAATGGCAGCAGAACTTAAAGAGCCCCCTCCTCTTAGATAATGTTTAAAAGCCTCTTTTAAGGGCTCAGCGACAGCAGCTCTCTGAGTCCCTCGTTCGAATTCCGCCACTGAATGACGACATTGGCTCTATCGAGGGAAGGGAAGGATCTACTGTTCCTGGGGTCTCTGCAGCAAATGAGATGAACCATGAACTTCACTTTTGCAGTTATCTCAAAAATATCCTTTTGATCTTGTATTTTAAGTGTCACTCATTACTGTTGTCCTATAACTGACATTAGCAAGAAAACAACCTTACATTTACTGAGCAAAATATCCTCTTCAATTATATACCCAGGATATGGAACCTTACAAAAGGACAATGCGAGTGGACTCTCCGTGGCCTGACAGCAGCAAAAGGACGGATACTGATGAATTGGAAAAATAAAAATGCGGCTCCCTTCAATGATTGGATTGGAGACTTCTACAAACTCACAACATATAAACAACTTGCATATAAATGCAGACTTCCCATGGACAAGTTCAATGATATTTTGGATCCATTTTTACAAATACTGTAATAGGTTAAGGTCTGGTGAAGTACAATAACAATCTTGTAAAATATACAGTTTGGGGTTTCCCCCCTTACACTTTCTATTTCTCTTTTTCTCTTTTATTTACATCTCATCATGTTTAGTGCACATATAATTGTGTACTTTTTGAACTTCCAATAAAGTTTTTTTTTAAAACAATAATTAGACTGCTTATTTGGCTTCTCTTGCTTTCCTTAAATTAATAAAAGCTGCTTCCTGTTCCTTTGTCGCCACCAAAGAGTACATTGAGGTGGAGAATTCAAAATTGTTTTAAGCCATGAGCAAAATATTCACTTCGCTCCTCACCTCTGAAACAACATTTTTTATCATGGAGGACAAGAAGCCTCCCAAAATCCTTGGAATGTGAAAATACATACTTCCTCCCCCCTTTAAAAAATATCTTTTATTGAAAATCAAAGTAGTGCATACAAAAAACTCCAAGTCAGAAAAACACTCTCAGTGAATTCAGCCTGATGCAATCTCACTTTATGCAAGATAAGTAAGAAAAACAAAACAAAAAATTAAAGGAAGGGAATAAAATAATAATGAGTAGGACTGTTGTTGTTTGTTGTTTAGTCATGTCCGGTTCTTCGTCACCCCATGAAACAGAGCACTACTAACATACTAAGTACTGTACGCTGAAGTTCGAATTTCAAAGCACCGTAAAGCAAATGTACATTTTCCAATTCGCTCATGGTATTCCTTTTACTGATATTTTTACCATTCTGCTTTGAGGTTTGTTTGTTGTGTGAATGGTCCAGCGGAGGACAACCTTCAGTAAACTAATAAACGAATAAGATCTCCTTGGTTTTGAAAAGTGCCAAATTCTCCTGGTGACAACCTCGATGGGGCTTAAGGCTATTTTACACTGGAAGTGAGCGAGGTCCAGCATGTCCCTCTTTCGCCTCCTGCTCTCTTGCGAACTGAGAGGGGATTGCAGAGAAAGCAGCGTTTGGCCAGATGCAGGAGCCAAAATACTCTTATTTCTGCCTTAGCCAGAAGGCATGACACCACTCTGTGCATTCTCCCTATCTGGCCTTTTCTCCAAGGGCTCATGGCGGCCTCTGGTGCTCTCCGCTTTCATAGCTACCATCACAACAACCCTGTGAGGTGGGTCAGCCTGAGAGGCCACCAAGAGCCACAGGTCGCTCCCTGATCAGTACTTTTGGTTTAGATGGGGGCATGAGACTCTTAATCTCAGGGTCATGGGTTCGAGCCCCACGTGAGGCAAAAGAGTCCTGCGTTGCCGGGGGTTGGGCTGGATGACCGTCGGGGTCCCTTCCAACTCTAGAATCCAACCATCTTGACATGCAAGTTGGCTTTGCCTTCTCATTCTTTTTGCCGGGCAGCAATGCTTTACTGGTGTGCCAGTAAGTGAGTAAATAGAAAGGAAAAATAAAATTAAATGAGCACTCTTCCCTAGCCTCGCTCAAAGGCACTTTTTCCCCCCCTCAGAAAGGAACAGACTACAAATCCCAGAATCCTTTGGGCCTGGGAAAAGGGAAGAAGCGAAGGACTGGGACATCCTATGCTGCCTGTTTCCTCTGGCCAGCCCCCATTTGTGTGGGTCTTTTGCAGGAGGCGTCCGGCCATCGCCATCTCTGGGGTGCAGAAAGGTTTTGCAGGGGAGGCTGAAGGTCCGAGCAGAAAGGAGTCTTTGCTGGCAGAGGCGCCCTTCGGAAGCAGCTCTACACGGGTGAGAGTGCACCGTCTGAACCCTGCAACACGTGAATGCCGGTGAGGGGGGCGGGGCAGGAAAGGGCGGCGGGAAATATAAGCCATTTTGGCTTTCCCCATTGCACAGATAAGTTTGCACGTTGCATGGGGTGAAATAAGAGGAAGGGGAGATTCTCGAGAGTAGAAGAAGGGAACTCTTTCACTTGTTTATTCCTCATTGAAAATTTTGTAAAATGCAATGCTAACCAGAGAAATATGAATATGAAACGCAGTAATAGTGGATGATAAATACGCACCAAGAATGGAGTGCAGGAAACCACTTAAGCAAAATGGTATTAACCTGTATAAAGCTTATAAATATAATTGACAAAAAATGAAATGAAATGAAAGCTTGGTGATAGATTGTTCATATTTTTTAATTGAAAAGTAGGACATTAAGAAAAAAATCAGATAACTTTATAATCCCTTTTATGAAAAAGAAAAGAGTCTGCAATTGGGGTACCCCCCTGAATATTTTAAAGTGCTCCAAAATGTCCTGTATATTATGTGGATGGGGGGACCCTCAGCTCCAGGGGCCAGATGGGGGTCTAGCTGGACTCTGCATCCCCCCCCATGCCAGTGCCATCTCCCTAGGGTGCTTCAGCTTTAAATCGGGTGCTTTTGCTTGGCTAGAACATGCCATCGATTATTCCCCTGACCTGCTTGGCTGGAGGGATGTGTGCATGTAAATAGACCTCTGGTTTCTGTGGCTTGAAAGTATCCCACGGCTTGCGTGTATTTTACTTCCTTACATTCATACCCCACTGATCCTGCCAGGAGGTCAAGGTAGTTTGCATGGTTCCCCATCTCCCCATTTCTTCCTCACAACAACCCTGTGAGGTAGACCAGGCTGAGAGACAGTGACCGGCACAGGGTCACTCAGTGGGCTTCACAGTCGGGTGGGGATTTGAACTCCCAGGCCTCCCAGGTCTCAGCACACTGCTCTAACCACTACACCAAATTGCCACTCTGGATTAGCAGTGCTCCCTGGTATTAGATGGGGGTCTTTCCCAGCCTCTCTTAGACAGATCACGAATTGGACCTGGGGATATCTGCTATGCCAGTGAGCTATGGCTGCTCTCCAATCTTTTTTTATGGTTTTTTGAATTATTTAATTTTCAAATATTACAAATTCTTTTAAAATATTTATTTCTCATATCTGTTGACTTCCTATCTACCCTCCCTTATTATTTTTTTATTCCTTTACAAAGCTGCAATGTTACTTATAATATATCCATTCTGGACTTAACCATCCAGGGTCCTTTACCTTTTTTATTATTATTAACGCTAATTTGTTAAACTACAAATTCTCATCTGCTATACTTCAAATCCTGCGTATGATTTAACATAACCATGATATTATTGTTTTTCAAGTATTCCACAAAATATTTTCATTCTTCGAGAATCTTATTTTCTCATTTTGTTCTTTATTTCCACTCTACGCTTGTCACTAAAGGTGTTCCTTAGGTGCTGCAGTTTCTGCTGAGGGCGTTTTGTCATTCCAGAGACCACCAACCTTTTGAGGACGTGTTTGTTTATTTTATTTCACCATTTTCGAAAGGGCCTCCCTGCTGGACGTTGGCCGAAGAGCCTTAGGCAAGGGAGGCCATGCTGGAGAATGAGGGGAACGTGGCCTCTCTGGGTAAGGAGCTTCCTTCCTCGCTGCAAGAGTCTGAAGCAGTCCTTCCAGGACATTTTCTTGTCACTCTTCTTTTGGGGTGGAGGGGTAGGTGGGGAGCAGGTTTGTTGCACAAGAGCTGGAAATGTACTTTATTCCAAATGCCTTGCATTTTGCTCCCATTTCCCCCCTCCAAGGAGCTAAAGGTGGGGCTCACGGGTCTCCCCCTCATTTAATCCCCACAAGAAGCCCAAAACGGCCTTGGCCCGGTATATCTGAAGGAGCGTCTCCACCCCATCATTTAGCCTGGACACTGAGGTCCAGCTCTGATGGTCTTCTGCCGGTTCCCTCACTGTGAGAAGCGAAGTTATAGGGAACCAGGCAGAGGGCCTTCTCTGTATTGGCGCCCGCCCTGTGGAATGCCCTACCTTCAGATGTCAAGGAAATAAATATCTAGATAACCTTTAGAAGACGTATGAAGGCAGCCTTGTATCAGGAGGTTTTTAGTGTTTAGTCGCTTTATTATACTTTTACGCTGTAAGCTGCCCATCTGTGGTAGGCTAGCCCTGAGAGGGAATGACTGGACCAATATTTACCAATGATTTTCATGGTTGACGCAGAATTTGAACCCAGGTCTCCCAGGTTCTAGTCTGACACTTTAACCACTGTGCTGCACTTTAGCTGTGAAAAATGAGTTTGCTGGCATGTGAGGGACTCCCACTGGCATAACAGCAACAGTCTGGAAGCGCCAACCAAGTCCCCTCTCTGGGGTCCTGGCAGTGGAGTCCTCACCCCCCACCCTGCCGACTTCTTTAGCCGTCCTCCCTCACCCTTCCGACACAGAGCGAAGGGCCACCTTGCCCCACGCAAACACGCAGCCCCCTAACCCAAGGGACTGTTTAGTTATGGGTTCTCCTTCTCTGGAAATGTTTGACGGAGCTTTGGATGAGCAGCCGTTTGAGATGATTTGGGCAACGAGGCTGAAGGCTTCCTTCTCACTTATTCTTCTTCCTCCTCTTCTTCTCCTCCTCACTTCTTTCCCGCGTAGCACTGCTGCTTCCCAAGACGAACCTCAACACCAGCGCAGAGCAAGCGGAAGAGCCCAGGCCGTCACAATATCAGATCTCAGACGGAACAGGGGCTGCCATTTCAGATACCTGCTCAGGTGAGGCAGTTTGGGTGGGATGCTGAGTCCGTTCAGAGTTTCTCCTTCCTTTCTGAGAATTGGCAAGAAAAATGCTCTCTGTTACTTCATTAAAAAAGCCCTTCAACTCGTTATTGCTTTTGCAGTGGGTGTTGTGGGTGGGGGGAGAGAAGTGGTACGACCTCCATCTCTCATGCATCATTTGGTCCAACCATCTCAGGTTGGATTCTGAGGCTACTTCTCTGCCATCTTCAAACCCTGATTCCGCTTTGTTCACTCTCTCAGCAGGTAACTTGAGGAGGAAACACTTCTGCCCAGAGTGTGGCCAATGCTTTGCCTTCAGATTGACTCTTGCTAGACACCAGAGGATCCACACAGGGGAGAAGATTCCGGAAAGTTCTGAGAGCGGGGAATGTTTGGGTCAGAGTTCAGAGCTTGCGAACCATTCAGAAACCCCTAAGTCTTCGGAGTTCAGGAAGGTTCTTACTCATCAGCCCATTGTACTGATCCACCGGAACGTCCATGCAGAAGGAGATAACTCATATCGCTGCCTGGAGTGTGGGGAAGGTTTCTCCCAACTCTCAGATTTTGTGAAACATGAAGGAGGCCACACCGGAGAGAAACCCTGTAAATATGGCAAGAGTAGGATCGGGTTTCCCGAGCGATCACAGCTTCATGGACTCCGTAAAGTCCACACAGGAGAGAAGCGCCACAAATGCAGTGTGTGTGGGTTATGCTTTTCTATTAGGTCACAACTTGTTACCCATCAGCGAACCCACACTGGAGAAAAACCCTATAAATGCCCAGAATGTGGGAAATCATTTGCTCAAAAGTCAGAATTTGTGGTCCATCAGAGACTCCATACAGGAGAAAGGCCCCATAAGTGCTTGGAGTGTGAAAAATGTTACACCACACACAAAAAAATCTCAGGGGACACCAGAGAATTCACACCGGAGAGAAACCGTATGAGTGCACAGAGTGTGGGAAATGTTTTCATGCGAAAGGTGACCTTCTGAGACATCAGACTGTTCACACCGGGGAGAGGCCCCATAAATGTGCAGAGTGTGAGAAAAGTTTTATTGTACCAGCAGAACTTGCAATCCACCAGAGAATCCATACGGGAGAGAAACCGTTTGAATGCGGGGAGTGTGGAAAATGCTTTTCCCGGAAAATGCCCGGAGTGTGGGAAATCATTTGCTTACAAGTCAGTCCTTGTAATCCATCAGAGACTCCACACGGGAGAGAAGCCCTATGAATGCTGGGAGTGTGGGAAATGTTTTACTCAAAATGCACTGCTTTGGAGCCATCGTTTGGTTCACACAGGGGAGAAGCGGTATAAATGCTTTGAATGTGGAAAAAAGTTTACTCAGCGTTCCGGCCTTGTGAGCCATCAGAGATCCCACACAGGAGAAAGGCCCCATAAGTGCCTGGAGTGTGGCAAGTGTTACACCACACAAAAAATTCTCAGGAGACACGAGAGAATCCACACAGGAGAGAAACCCTATGAATGTAGAGAGTGTGGGAAATGTTTTCATGAGAAAGCAGACCTTCTGAGCCATCAGACTGTTCACACCGGAGAGAGGCCCCATAAATGTGAAGAGTGTGGGAAAAGCTTTATTGTACAAGCACAATCCACCGGAGAATCCATACGGGAGAGAAGCCCTATGAATGTAGAGAGTGTGGGAAATGTTTTCATGAGAAAGCAGAGCTTCTGAGGCATCAGACTGTTCACACCGGAGAGAGGCCCCATAAATGTGAAGAGTGTGGGAAAAGCTGTATTTCAGCATCACAACTTGCAATCCACTGGAGAATCCATACGGGAGAGAAACCCTACAAATGCATGGAATGTGGAAAATGCTTCTCCCAGAAACAACACCTCAAGGGGCATGAAAAAATCCACACTGGGGAGAAGCCCTACAAATGCATGGAGTGTGAAAAATGTTTTACCAACAAATCAAACCTTCATGTACACCAGAGAATCCACACAGGAGTGAGGCCATATGAATGCAGAGAGTGTGGGAAATGTTTTTCCACTTCATTTGGCCTTACTAGTCATAGGAGAGTCCACACAGGAGAAAAGCCACATAAATGTTTAGACTGTGGAATGTCATTTACTGCAACACAAAGCCTTAGGGGGCACCAGAGAACCCACACAGGAGAGCAACCCCACAAATGCTTGGAGTGTGGGAAAAGTTTTGCAAGGAAAGACACCCTTGTGATCCATCAGAGAAGCCACACAGGAGAGAAACCCTATAAATGCCTGGAGTGTGGGAAATACTTTGCTAATAAATCAGTGCTTAACATGCATCAAAAGATCCACACAGGAAAGAAACCTTACAAGTGCTTGTGGTGTGCAAAATCATTTTCTAAGAAGTCACGCCTTGTGAGCCATCAGTGGATCCACACAGGAGAGAAAGCTCATAAGTGCTTGGAGTGTGGGAAATGTTTTTCTCAGTCAGCCCATCTTCGCAGACACCAGAAAGTCCACACAGGAGGAGAGCTTCCCAATGTGTAGAGTGTGGAGAATGTTTTTCACAGAGTGGAAACCTTCAAAGACTCCATGTGCAATAAAGAGCATATAAAGGTTGGGAGTGCGGGGATTGTTTTGATCAGGGGTCAGCCCTCGTAGCACACCAGAGTGTCCTCACAAAAAGGAGGATGTACAGTGGTACCTCTGGTTGCGTACTTAATTCGTTCTCCGGTCGGGATGCCGGAGAGGACGGCTGGGAGAACGCTCGCTGCGAGCTTCTCCGGTCTGACAGGGGGGATGGGGAGATCGCGACAGCACGGCGGCCCCCAATAAATCCTGGGTAGGGCGTCCCGGGAACATGGCGATCCGGCGGGACTCTTAACGTCTTCCCTGCTCCCCGGATTATCCGAGAGCGAGCGAGGGAAGACTGAGTCCATCGGAAACATCGCTTCTCCTGCCGGGCGGAGCTGCAGGACCGGAGCATCTTGATTTCTCCCAAAAAGAAACAATTTGGACTTTGAACTGTGAGTAAAACGATATTCGGACTTATTTGGCAAAAAGTTGGGGTCTAGAAAAACGGAGGTCATGCCCCGACTGTTGGAAACAAAGAACAGGGAAACATGTAACCAAGGCAATGGAGGAGGGAGCTACAATGGAAACTTACTGTTACAATGACTTTGATTGCCTTCCCCCTGGAGTCTTGGAGTAATTTGGCTAGAAACCTTTACTGGATTAAAAGAAAATAGAACTGGATTTTGGAAATAGAGAAAGCTGACTTTGAACTCTGAAATGGATATTGCAGAAAATGTGGACAAGCTTTTTACTAAAGCGGAGGACTTGATCAAAAAACTTTTTCAGAATAGAAGCAGCTTTCAAAACAGGAATGACCTCACGCCAGATGGTGAGAATGTACATGATAAGAAGTATGAGAAAAGCAAAGCACCTACCACACCACAGATGGCGAGGAACGTAAACAGGAAGAGAACACATCACATGAGGAATCCCAAGAAATCCAAGAAGAAGATGAAGAGGATAAGAACACAGAAAGAAAAAAGACAAGCAGTTTCAGAAGGAGGAGACAGACATAAGATGAAAAAGGATTTCTTGGGGGCAAAGCAAGACCAAGGCCCTTTTGGGTCTGAGAACTCTTGGAAGTGGACTGCGGAGAGATTGGGTGTGGGATAAGAAAGGACAATATTTATTGAAAGGGGTGATATTATTGGTTAATGAAAAATATGGATGGATGCGGTTATAGGCTTGAGCAATGAACAATGATATAAGTTTGGGAAATGATAAGGACAGGACAATATAAGCCAAATATTCTGAGACAAAGGGGAAGAAGGAGAGATAAAATGGGTTAGAATATAGGGTAACAGAAGTAATTAAATGCCAAGGTTGGAATTAAAGTTGGATAAGTAAACTTATATGTTTTTGATAAACTATGAAAAGACAATATATGAACAAATATGTTTTTGATATATATCTAAAGATGAGGTAGAAACCTGATAAAGGGGAACTACAAGGAAACCAACAGTTGGGACACGAGGAAGTCAAGGACATGGTATAGAATTAAGAGTGGTCTGGCCCGGGAATAGGGCCAGACCCAAGCAAAGTTAAGGCATTGATAAAGGTCAGGGGTAACAAGAATGGGTATTCCTCTGTGAGAGGGGGGGTAAGACTTAAGCCGCCCACGGTGAGAGAGGGGGGGCAATGAAAACCTGACTGAAATGAAATGTAATGTGCATATAAAACTGTAAAACTAATAAAAATTATTTTTTAAAAAAAATTCGTTCTGGGGGTCCGTTCTTAACCTGAAACTGTTCTTAACCACTTTAGCTTATGGGGCCTCCCTCTGCCGCTGCACCGCCAGAGCACAATTTCTGTTCTTATCCAGAAGCAAAGTTCTTAACCTGAAGGGTTATTTCTGGGTTAGCAGAGTCTGTAACCTGAAGCGTATGTAACCCGAGGTACCACTGTATAGATATCAGACATTTGGGAAATGCTTTGTAAAGAAATGAATCTTTTATCAACATTGGCGATTCCACAAAGGAAATAAAAGGGTAGTGTCTCAAGTGTGGGAAATGGTTTGCTGCTCATTCGGACCTTCAAAGGTAGCAGAGAATCCCCCCAAAATGGAAACCCCATTAATGTTTCGAGTGTGGGAAATGTTTGGCCTGGAAGGGGCAGGCTGGGGCTGCATCAGGGAGCCCACACAGGAGAGAAACCACAAAAATGCTTTGAGTGTGTGTATTGCCAGATATTTTCAGAAAGTGGTGTGTCCTGATCTTGATGTAATTGTCACTTTAAATCTTTATATATGTATCTATACATATAATGAGGGCTTCTCCATAGATCTAACTGTATAATGAGAACTTGGCATCAACCAGAGGTCTAGGCAGCTGTCCTGACACGGAGTCAACTAGTGGACAGGCCTGTCTTGACCCAGCCATGGAACTGGCAATTAGACATAGACTTTGGCTCACCACTGGGAACAGAGGGAGTAACTTTGGTCTGTGCCAACCCCGGAGATCAGGGAGGATGGCAACAGAACTTAAAGAGCCCCCCTGCTATTGTTTAGTCGTTTAGTCATGTCCGACTCTTCGTGACCCCATGGACCAGAGCAAGCCAGGCACTCTTGCTATTAGATCATGTTTAAAAGCCTCTTTTAAGGGCTCAGCGACAGCAGCTCTCTGAGTCCCTCGTTTGAGTTCCGCCAGCGAATGACGACATTGGCTATATCGAGGGAAGGGAAGGATCTACTGTTCCCGCGGTCTCTGCAGCAAATGAGATGAACCATGAACTTCACTTTTGCAGTTCTCTCCATAATATCCTTTTGATCTTGTATCTTAAGTGCTACTCTTTAGTGAGTATAGAACATAGATGTTAGACTGCTTTTTTGACTTATTTTGCTTTGCTTAAATTAATAAAAGCTTATTCCTGTTCCTTCACGGCCACCAAAGAGTATATTGAGGTGGAGAATTCAACAAAATGTGTTTTCAGCTGCGAGCAAAATATTCTCTTCACTCCTCACCTCTGAAACATATTTTGTCATGGAGGACAAAAAGCCTCCTAAAAATCCCTAGTTTGTGACAAATCATACTTCCTCCGCCCATGGTGGTCCAGGATGTTCTCTGCTTTCATAGCTACCATCACAACAACCCTGTGAGGTGGGTCAGCTTGAGAGGCCTCCAACAGCCACAGGTCGCTCGCTCCCTGATCAGTATTTTTTGTTTAGATGGGGGGTAGCTCCGCGGAGCATGATCTTAGGGTCACGGGTTCGAGCCCCACATGAGGCAAAAGAGTACTAAATTGCTGGGGGTTGGACTGGATGACCCTTGGGGTCCTTCCAAATCTAGAATCCAACCCTGTTGATGTGCAAGTTTGCTGCATCTTCTCATTCATTTTGCCGGGCACCGCTGCGATGTATTAGGCCAGACGTCTCCAAACTAAGGCCTGTGGGTCCGGATACGGCCCGTGGGACTCAATTATCCGGCCCATGGCAACCCCCGCTGCCGCCGCCCGCTCCTGACGGCACGGCACGGCACGGCTGCCCACTTCCGGGTTGGCAGAGCACCGGAAATAGCTTGTGCGTAAGCGCAACCGTCATTTCCGGTGCACTTGCAGGTCTGAGGAGGCCCGTGTGCACGTGCACCAGCTATTTCCGGTGCTCCGCTGACCCAGAAATGCACCGGAAATAGCTTGTGCGCACGTGTATGGGCGTGCGTTCCCCGCCCTCTGGCCCGCCGTGTGATCGGCGCTGGAGGAACCGGCTCAAGGCCTGCTAAGTTTGCCGACCCCTGTGTTAGCCGGTACAGAGAGGTGTCTTCTTTCTTTGGCGATCCCTCGTAACCAGCACGATTGTCTTCCATGAAAACGGTCTTAACAGTGAGTCCGTAAGTGACTGTGGAGGCCAATTTTGGATCCACACGTTTTCATGGTGGGGACATAGGTTTCCGGGCAGGAGTTGATCACGGTGAGGGTTTGCCAAACGTCCCTTCCTCTTAGCTCATGTCTCCCTTGCGTCCTGAGTTCAAGTGTCTTCAAAGCCCATGACACCTTTTTAAAGGCTCTTCTCCAATTGGAGCGCTCGCAGGCCAGTGTTTCCCAGTTGTCGGTGTTTATACTACTTTTTTAAAGATTTGCCTTGAGAGAGTCTTTAAACCAGGGGTTGGCAACCTCTGGCCCATGGGCTGGATGCGGCCCACAAAGACCGTTTTACCGACCCAAGAGCCACCTGCCAACTGAGCCGCCCGCCCGGCAAGTCCCCCGCACGGTGCACTAAAGTGGCACAGCGCGGCATGGGGACTTGCCAAGCAGCGCCCGAAATTGTGTCTGCACATGTGCAGATACTTCTGCGCAGGCGCAATTTCCAGCATCTGGACATGCGCAGATGTGATTTCTGGCATCGCGCTGCACATGTCCGACCCACGGACACTTTCTGTGGGCTTAATCCGGCCCATGGCCGGATAACCTTGCCGACGCCTACTTTAAACCTCTTGTTGACCACCAGCATTACGCTTATCATTTTTAAGTTGGAAATAAAGTAGTTGCTTTGGAAGAAGATAATCAGGCATCCGCACAACATGACTGGTCCAACGAAGTTGATGAATCACTGCTTCAACACTGGTGATCTTTCTTCTTCCGGTACACTGGCATTAGTTCGCCTGTCTTCCCAAGTGATGTGTAAAAAAAATTGAAGACACCATTAAACTGGTTTTTAACTTGTATTTTAACTAATTGGTTTTTATTCTATTGTGATTTTTGCTGTTGTTAGCCGCCCTGAGCCCGGTTTCGGCTGGGGAGGGCGGGGTACAAATAAAAATTTATTATTATTATTATTATTATTATTATTATTATTATTAATGGAATCCTTCGAGGTGTTGGAGTTCATCCAGTGCTTTACCAGCTGCACTGGCTCCCGGTGGAGTACAGCATCAGGTTTAAGGTGCTGGTTTTGACCTTTAAAGCCCTATGCGGCCTAGGACCCTTGTACCTACAGGACTGCCTCTCCTGGTATGCCCCGCAGAGGACCTTAAGGTCCACAAATAACAACATTTTGGAGGTCCCGAGCCACAAGGTTGTTAGACTGGTCTCAACTAGGGCCAGGGCCTTTTCAGTACTGGCCCCAACTTGGTGGAACGCTCTGTCACAAGAGACTAGGGCCCTGCGGGATTTGACATCTTTCCGCAGGGCCTGCAAGACAGAGCTGTTCCGCCTGGCCTTCGGGTTGGACTCAGTCTGATGTTTCCCCCCCTTATGGTTTTGATTATAGGCGATAAATGAAGCGGCATTTTAAATTTTAAATTGTATTTTAACCTGTATTTTAATTAGCGGTTTTTTCTTTCTTTTATACTTTACTGTAATTTTATGTTAGCCGCCCTGAGCCCGGTTTCGACTGGGAAGGGCGGGGTATAAATAATAATAATAATAATAATAATAATAATAATTATTATTATTATTATTATTATTATTATTATTATTTACCTTCCCGCTGGAGTGGTACCTATTTATCTACTTGCAGTGTGACGTGCTTTCGAACTGCTAGGTTGGCAGGAGCTGGGACCGAACAACGGGAGCTCATCATGTCGTGAGGATTCGAACCGCCGACCTTCTGATCAGCAAGCCCTAGGCTCTGTGGTTTAACCCACAGTGCCACCCGCCCTGTAAGCCAGTAAATAGAAAGGGGGGATGAGCAGACTTACCCAGAGCCCTGTACATGGGTGAGAGGGCACAGTCTGAACCCTGCAGCACGTGAATGCCGGTGAGGGGGCGGGGCAGGAAAGGGCGGCGGGAAAGATGAGCCATTTTGTCTTTTCCTATTGCACGTTGCATCAGGGAGGAAGGGGAGATTCTGGAGAGCAGAAGAAGAAAACTCATTTATTCATTCCTCTTTGAAAGCTTGCTGGTAGATTGTGCATATTTTTAACTAAAAAATCTGGACATTAAGAAAAATCAGATAACATTACAATCCCTTTTTTAAAAAAGAAAAGAGTTTGATATGGCTAAATTGGCCCAATAACCCTCCCCACAACCCCAAAAACCTCACTGCAGCCAATGGAAGGCAAAGAGCCATATGCTGGGGCCCCCAATCTTAGGGATCCCAAAAGTTATTAAAAAAACCCACAACTCCCCAAAGTTTAGCTTTTAAAAAAAACAAACTCCAAAGTTTTTGAATTTTTTTTTTACAAATATGTAAAAAAACGGTGATTTTTCAATCAAACATTTCTCACTGCCAATGAAAACTGATAAATGAATAGAAAAAGAACCTACCCACGTGACGCTGAAACAAAAACCTTGCACATCGACTACGTAAAGGAATGAAAGTCTACTATCCCCCTTCTCTCCCCCCCCCCCACCTTATACTGCAAGCAGCAGAGCTTTCCAAACTTTTCATGTTGGTGACACACTTTTTAGGGAGGAGCATGGGGAGCGGTTAAACGACACACCTACACACTGCAGCCGACACACTAATGTGTTGTGACACAAAGTTTGGAAAGCTCCGGTATAGAGCATTAAAGTCTCACATTGAATATAAATTATCTGAAGAAAGGACTTTTGTGATTTGAAAACGGACAAAATCTATAGATATATAAATGTTCAAGCTGGGTGTTCACTTGCCTCCACCTTTCTCCGTAACTGCTTGACCGATGGCCTTCAAATTTGGACACAACGTTCCACGGTCATATGGGAAGGATCTTAGGTCCTTACATTGAACAAAAACCACATCATACTTAAAAGTGAGATTTTGTACCAAAAAAAAATGCCCTCCAGTGGACGTAAAACGCAGCACACTATAGAACAACAGACAGGAAGGGAGAGGGAGCGGAACTTGAGGTCAGCTCAGCCAATAGGCTGCTGGTGGGGGAGTGGCCGGAACACGCTTCAACTGCCACCGCAAAGACAGCTCCTTGCCTCAGATTTTCGCCTATACAGAATCAAGCCACACGGACCGGCATAGCCCCGTCTGCCATTGGTTGTCTCACCTCACGAAGCTCCAGAGACGGTGTAGGCAGTAGAAAAAGCCGCGTCCGCCATTTCCTCCCTCACCTCGCCCGGCTCAACAGCAAGGGCGGCCAAATAAAACAATCTCTTATTCAAATTTTCCAACCCAACGTAAAACGGCTGCATAAAACCAGGCCGCCATAAAAAGGCACGTCTGCCATTTTCTCCCTCACCTCGCCCGACACCACAGCCAAAGCGGCCCCAATTTTTTTTTTCGGTTCCAATTTTCTGATGCCACATACATAGAAGGACCGGCTACAAAGTCAGTCCGCCCATAAACAACATTAATTACAGAGCGAAGCCACAACAACACCTTGACCGACTACACACCCACGCTGCCCACAATCTAACAATATTTCCAGTGCTGCCTACATCACCTAAAGAGGTAAGCCAACCCCTAATGCCTCTTTTAGTAACTCCTACTGTACAATTAAAAATACCAGATAAAAAAATAATAATCCACCACATTTATTACAAAAACGTACTGTAAAGCAAAATATGTAAAATGTCACACATTTAAAAAAAAAACACACCAAGCATACGTCCACAAAACCACTATACAAAAAACTATAACAACTAAGTTTGTTCTTGGTGTGAGCTTAGTTGGTCTCTAAGGTGCTACTGGAAGGATTTTTTTCATTTTCCAATAAATAAATCCATAATGCCCCTCAACCCATGCATCTTACACTCACTGAACAACATTATCCATTGAAACCCAATTTAAATTGCAAAAGTACGTAAACTATGCTGGCATTTCATTACGTTCTAAAATTTCTTCATTTCTAAATATTTCTTCATTTCCTTCTTATTTCTAAAGTTATACAATCTCTTTGAATACGTTAAAACAACAACAACACCCAAAGCAAATAACCATCAGGACGAAAACTTGGAAAATAAACTGAGGAACAACGTTCAACACTTCTATTCCACAAAGACAACCTAAGGTAAGATATAAAATGTCACAAAAATTAATGAGCAACATCATTGAAGCAACAATTTTGACAGGACCATACAAAGGTGAAGATATCCTCATTCCACGCATTCCAATAATTCCACGCATTCCAATAACAACATACTATTTCCTAAACACTGCAAAGCAACAACAACAAAAAATTCAACAAAATATAAATTCAATACAAAACGTCAACCTCATTCTAATCTATCTACACCAACAAAGAAGAAACACAACAACATATAAACCATGCAACATGAACTTACTCCACCTGTACATGCACTTTCTCTTAACTTATCAAATTTCACACAAAAAGCCACCGCAACGCGTGGCCGGGCCAGCTAGTCTTTAATAAAAACAAACACGTTGCAATACGTTGGGCAAGCGTGGTAGCGAAAAATGAGCCTAGAGTCTCTGGGTATTGAGCAACTAATGAATCTAGCGTCTCTGGTTAGTGAGCAAATAATAAGTCCAATGTCTCTGGTTGTGGAGCTCGAGCAAGCCGGCCTTATCCGGCTGCGAGGAGGCCTTGAAGACACCTCAAGTGACTAGGCATGGTTCCCTCAAGGAGTGCAGTTGGCAGCGCTTGGTCTCCTTTGGGTGGCCCAGTGCTGGCATCTCCTGCAGGGGCAGCTTGAAGTCTGGAACTGAACTAGTCAGGTACTGGTGCCATGCTGTGCTGGACAGCTGGAGTCTGGAATGGGATTGGACTGCTGGCTTCTCACCGAGCTGGAACCCGGATGGACCTGTAGGACTAGAAAGAACAAGATTGCCTTGCCCCCCAAGTGATCAGGAGTGCTGGAACCTGCGAAAGCAACCTTCTGGTGCCTGCTGCTCAGAAATAAAAGAGATGATTTAGGGAGAACAGCAAGGTATTCAAGGTCCACTGGATTTTGTTCAGGGTCCAGAATCTTTCCCCCTGTCTTAATTGATTGTTCAAAAAGTTTTTCAGCGCGCAATGGGCACGTGCCACAATTTCTTGGCTATTGGAAGGAATTCCGTGCGCTAGGGAAATATCCCACTGGTAGCAGAACTGTTGGAACAGGTTAGAGCAATATGAGGGGGTGCTCCCTACGACCCTGAGATTTAGAGTCCCATGCTCTACCGACTGAGCTAGCCGGGTGTGCCATCTGAATGCAAAGCTTGGGGGCCGCTATCTGTATTTAAAGCTTAGGGTCAGCCCCCAATAGTGATGCCAGCATTCACAGCCTGTATGGCTTTAGCAGTTGCCTCTGCACGTTGTGCTGATTCCCATAGAAACCCTGAGAAGGTATCTATTGGTCACAGGGACCACTGCATAAGAATGAAATTTAGGAATATCGGTCACACTCATTTGCTCTTAACTGGCATGATTGTATGCCTGCAGGGTTCACAGCATGAGAGAATGAGAGGGGGAATGGCAACTCTGGGCAAATGATCAATAAGCTGAAACTGTTCACAAATTAGACAGAACAACTGAAACAGCTGAAAAGCTAAATCTGACTGTTCTCGGCTGCTGACTGAGGGTGCATTTTACACTCAAAACCACAAGCTCAGGAAGCTAAAACCACACCACTTCCTGGCTGCCTGAGACGTCACTGAAACCTGTCGCAACGCGAGAACTTGGGTCTTGGCTGACAAAGAGACGATGGATTAAAAAGAGGAATATGCTGGGACACAATCGGGGGACTTGGGGTAAGTTATAAACCAAATCTTTTTTAAAAATGCAACCTACTAAGCAAGAGAAGTCTGCAGTAAAGTAAAAAACCTTGCTTGGCTAAGGACAATGCACTAACTCAGAGCACTTTGCTGCAGTGCATGAGACTCTCTTCTACTCAGGTCTGCCATGGCAGGGATATCTAGGGCTGCTATTGGGTGTGCATGGAGTCTGTGTGACTGCTAAGCGTGAGGGTCTTGCAGAACCACAATCTGCTGGGCTAAAAGGACATTTAAGCTAGCCAAATTACATGGGATGTTCATTAGTCGTTGGAACCGAAGTCAGAGGGGGAGTTGTTCCTGTTAGAACTTGAACAGGGGCTGTAGTGGTTCAAGCGCATCAGCCATTTAAAGGCAACGCTGTGAGAGGGGAAGCAGACTTGGATTCCAACGATTTATTCATTTTCTGTAATAAATCTCTACCCCAAAATATTCCAATGCATAGGGAGCATCAGGGGATGGATGCTGACAGCTGTGTATCCACCCTGAGTATGCGCCATGAGTCAATGCAGCTTTAGTGACCAGGTGGAGCCCCTTTATGCCCCAAAGCTCCTTAAGTGCAGTCGTGACCAGGTGAAAGGCTGTTCCATTTGGCATATCACAAGGACATTTGCACCAGCAAAAGCAAGACCACTTAAGGTCAATATTAACAACTGCTTCTCCTTCATGGGGGGAAGTGTGATTAACGGATAATCAGAGGGCAGAGTCTAAACCCCCCCCCCCACGGCAAGCATCCTGCCGCGGCAGGCACAGAAAGAGGAAGTCAGATTAGCAGGGCCTTGAACTGTCTATTTTTGCAGAGACTGTGGAAGCTGAGAGTCCAAAAAGTGGGCATTTTTAAAATTCCTTTTACAACCAGCATCAACCAAACCAGGGAGTACAGGAAATCTTGTTGTCCGGTGTGGGATCCAGGGGTACTCAGACCTTCGGTTCCTGTAGGGAGAGGTCTTTGGGCTGGAGTAGAAATGATTTAGAGTAGAAACCACAGAACCTAGGGCTTGCCGATCAGAAGGTCGGCGGTTCGAATCCCCGCGATGGGGTGTGCTCCCGTTGCTCGGTCCCTGCTCCTGCCAACCTGGCAGTTCGAAAGTGCAAGTAGATAAATAGGTACCGCTGCAGCGGGAAGGTAAACGGTGTTTCCGTGTGCTGCTCTGGCTCGCCAGAAGCGGCTTAGTCATGCTGGCCATATGACCCGGAAGCTGTACATAGGCTCCCTCGGCCAGTAAAGCGAGATGAGCGCCGCAACCCCAGAGTCGTTCGCGACTGGACCTAATGGTCAGGGGTCCCTGTACCTTTACTAGAAATGATTTGAACTTCTCCTGGCAGATGGGAGGTGTTCTCTAAGTGCAGAATTAATTCCAGCTCCACACTGCCTTGGGCAGCAGCTTTCGGGGACATTACTGGCTGCTGCGGCTGCTTGTTGTTGGCCATGACACTGCTTGCACAGGGGACATCCTCCTTTGGCCCTGGACTGGAGGAGAGCCCGATGAGGAGTGTCCTGCATCGGTTGGCCTTATCTGGCTGGCATAAAGCCGCTGCAAGGACATTTGCTTTAGAAATTTGGGAGCCTATATTCTGATAAGCACACAACTTTTGTGAGAGATTTAAGATCTCAGAGCCTTGTGCTGTTGGTAAAGCACGCTCACAGCCTTCATTTCCATTCTCCATAGATGTTTTAAATGAGATTTCATTTGCAGCATCAGGGGTGTCAATCTGTTGCGTTACCGCTGCTTGCAAATATTTAGCGGAATCAAGAAGGCACTCAGGGGCTCTTTGTCTGATAATGGCAGAGATTTTGGTGGATTTGCCAGATTCAGAAATTTTCTTAAACGCTTGGAGCGCACATGCAGAAATTATGGGGAAGTTCACGCTCTCTGTATTAAACTGCCCTTCCCCTGCCAAATGGTCAAGGATTGCACCACATGCAGCATGTAGCTAGCCTTGGTGTTCTGCAGCCTGGCAAAATTCACTAAGCCAAATCACATATTGACCAGAATTCAAAAGCATTTTCATCAGGGCTTTCCAATCATCAGCAGTAAAGGCATGGCCGGAAGATAAGCCTTCCATGAGCCCTCTCACATAAGCACTGGACAAGCCAAATTCACCAGCAGCCTTCATTACTTCGCTGACAACAGAATAAGGCAGAGAGTCACACCGGATAATCTGAGTCTCCTGGGCATCTGATACACAGGTGACCTGGCAAACCGTCGGTAGGTCCGCAAGCTCTTCTGCAGTTAGGTGAGAAGATGCTTCAGCCACCTTAACCATGCGCTGGGTGGCAGAAAGATTTCCCTTCTGAGCCTTTACTGACTCAGAAACCACCTGCTAAGTCAGGCAGACGTGAGGACTTGAATGGATTGTTACATGAAATGTCAGATTGGGGTAAGGGAAGACGTTGCGGAGAAACCTGAGAAGCCTCTGCAGATGGCTTTTTAAACACTGGTTTCTCAGCAGCCGGTTTCATCAGCGCTATCACCGAAAAACCTGGCGGGGCAGGCGGAATAGATGGAGGGTTAAAAAGAGAAAGCGCAGGCTGAACTTCCGCAGGGGCGTCTCGGCAGAAGTGCCAGGCCTGAAGGACCTGTATCGGAGCTCGTGACTCCGAATGCAGGGTCTGCCATATTTCCTCCCAGTCCTGTAGCCGCTCTCTGGGTACCAGGCGCACCGAGCATGATTTTCTTGCAAGAGAGAATTTAGTGCCTTGCTACAACAGGGATGCTGTGCCTTCAAAAGCGAATGTTGGAGGTCTTTACGATGTTGTAACCTTTGGGCAGAATGGGAACTCCCCATTACTCACGGGTCTTCCTTCGTATACTCAGTGGGATTCCGTAGAATGCTTGGACGCGTCTGCAACTCCTGCCGAGCGTGATGAGGAGATCTAGCCCCACGGATGAAGGGACGACACGCGTTGGGGAGTTGGTTGCAGGTGAGCGTTGCCGAAAGCAAGCTCAGGGCTGGTTTGGCAGAGGCTCTTTTTACCAGTCAGATACATTTTGGACTGTGCCCTTTACACCTCCTCCACCCATGAGGTCGAGGGATGACACCAAGCTATTTCGCTACCTGTTTTCCACAGCATCACTTTCCCCTTGAACAAAGCTTAATCGAAAGCAGACAAAGGTCACAGACAGGGCACGGCAGGCTGCCAAGGAAGCGAAAGGTGAAGTCGAGGGCACGGTGTTCAGACTGCTGTGGCTTGTACGCGGGTGGTGGTTTGCCTCACACCCAGAGGTCAAGCCTTGGCTTATCTGAGGGTGGTGTTGTGCCACGCCCCCGTGGCCGATTCCTTCAGTCCAGCTCTGAGCGTCTTCTGCCGGTTCCCTCACTGTGAGAAGCGAAGTTATAAGGAACCAGGCAGAGAGGGCCTTCTCTGCAGTGGTGCCCGCCCTGTGGAACACCCTCCCAGCAGATGTCAAGGAAATAAATAACTATATAACCTTCAGAAGCCCTGTATCAGGAAGTTTTTAGCCTGGACACTGAGGTACAGCTCTGAGGGTCTTCTGCTGGTAACCTCGCCGTGAGAAGTGAAGTTATACGGAAACAGGCAGAGGGGGCCTTCTCGGTAGTGGCGCCTGCCTTGTGGAACTCCCTCCCAGCAGATGTCAAGGAAATAAATAACTATATAACCTTCAGAAGCCCTGTATCAGGAAGTTTTTAATGCTTGACATTTTATTATGTTTCTATATGTGCTGCACAGAGTGGATGAGGAGACCCAGCCAGATGGGTGGGGTTCAAATCATAAAGTATTAGTAGTAGTAAGCTAGCATAGGTGTAGAGACGTTTGTACGGCTGTAAGGTAGGAATCTGTAGAAAATGGAAAATGTCAGATGGGCAGAGAATAATCATCATAATAAACAAGAACATCATCTCCGTGAGTTGGCTAGCCCAGAGAGTGAATGACTGGAGCAGTATTTCCCGATGAGTTTCATGGCTGAGGGAGGATTTGAACCCTGGTCTCTCAGGTTCTAGTCTGGCACTTTAACCACTGTGCTGCACTTTAGCTGTGCAAAATAGGTTTGCTGGCATGTGAGGGACTTCCACCTGCATAACAGCAACAGTTTGGAAGCGCCAACCAAGTCCCCTACCTGGGGTCATGGCCGTGCAGTCCCGACCTCCCACCCCGCAGACATCTTCAGCCGTCCTCCCTCACCCTTCCAACACAGAGCGAAGGACCACCTTGCCCCCCCCAAACACTCACCCCCCTAACCCAAGGTAGAGTTCAGTTATGGGTTCTCCTTCCCCAGAAATGTTTGAGGGAGCTTTGGATGAGCTGCTGCTGGAGATAGTTTGGGTCGTTAGGCCAAATGCTTCCTCCTTCTCACTTCTTCCTTCTTCTCGCTTCTTTCCTGCATAGCACTGCCGCTTCCCAAGGCGACCCTCGTCCCCAGCGCAGAGCAAGCGGAAGAGCCCAGGCCACCACAATATCAGATCTCAGACGGAACAGGGGCTGCCATTTCGGTCACCAGCTCAGGTGAGGCGGTTTGGGTGGGATGCAGAGTCCGTTCAGAGTTTCCTCTCCCTTTATGAGAATTGGCAAGAAAAATGTTCACTGTTATTTCATTCCTAGGGATGGTAAGGATCCTGTTGTTTTAAAGTTGCTTCTCCCACAGCCCTGGCCACCGTTTTTCCTTTCCCCACCCCTTCCTCTTGATTTCCTATTTTTTAAGAACATGAAAATTCAGAATCTCGACCTTCTCAGAATCCCAATACCCACTGGACCCTCCTCTCAGCAATCCTGGCCAACATTATATCTATGGACTGCGACTGCTTTGGTCTGTCCTGCATTTCCCAAGGTTCAGCTTCATGGGGGCCCTGCATTTTCGCATGATGCGAGAGGGAGAGAAACCTCGCTTTTCCTTTTACACCTCTGCCCTGTCCTCCCTCCACCATCTTTGCTGTTCCTCCTCTAACAGCAAAGAGGGAACTAGAGAGCCTCTGAGGGCCATCCCTGTGTTGGTGGAGAGAGATTGCCCATTGGACAGTTTGCTCAGCAGCCTCTCATCAAAAATAAAAATAGCTCTTCCACTGGTTATACCATATGGAGTAGGGGGCGGGGAGAGAAGTAGTACGACCTCCGTCTCTCATGCATCATCTGGTCCAACCATCTCAGGTTGGATTCTGAGGCTACTTCTCTGCTATCTTCAAACCCTGATTCCGCTTTGTTCACTCTCTCAGCAGGTAACTTGAGGAGGAAACACTTCTGCCCGGAGTGTGGCCAATGCTTTGCCTTCAGATTGGCTCTTGCTAGACACCAGAGTATCCACACAGGGGAGAAGATTCCGGAAAGTTCTGAGAGCAGGGAATGTTTGGGTCAGAGTTCAGTGCTTGTGAGCCATTCAGAAACCCCTAAGTCTTCGGAGTTTGGAAAGGTTCTTACTCATCAGCCCATTGTACTGATCCACCGGAACATCCATGCAGGAGGAGATAACTCATATCGCTGCTTGGAGTGTGGGGAAGGTTTCTCCCAACTCTCAGATTTTGTGAAACATGAAAGCGGCCACACGGGAGAGAAACCCCACAAATGCAGTGTGTGTGGGTTATTTTTTTCTGTTAGGTCACAACTTGTTACCCATCAGCAAACCCACACTGGAGAAAAACCCTACAAATGCCCGGAGTGTGGGAAATCATTTGCTCATAAGTCAGAATTTGTGGTCCATCAGAGACTCCATAGAGGAGAAAGGCCCCATAAGTGCTTAGGGTGTGGCAAATGTTACACCACACAAAAAAATCTCAGGCGACACCAGAGAATTCACACAGGAGAGAAACCGTATGAGTGTACAGAGTGTGGGAAATGTTTTCATGCGAAAGGTGACCTTCTGAGACATCAGACAGTTCACACCGGGGAGAGGCCCCATAAATGTGCAGAGTGTGGGAAAAGTTTTATTGTACCAGCAGAACTTGCAATCCACCAGAGAATCCATACGGGAGAGAAACCGTTTGAATGCGGGGAGTGTGGGAAATGCTTTTCCCAGAAAAAACACCTCAAGGTGCATGAAAAAATCCACACTGGGGAGAAACCCTACAAATGCCCGGAGTGTGGCAAATCATTTGCTCAAAAGTCAGTCTTTGTAATCCATCAGAGACTCCACACAGGAGAGAAGCCGTATGAATGCTGGGAGTGTGGGAAATGTTTTACTCAAAACGCACAGCTTTGGCTGCATCGTTTGGTTCACACAGGGGAGAAACGGTATAAATGCTTTGAATGTGGAAAAAAGTTTACTCAGCGTTCCGGCCTTGTGAGCCATCAGAGAACCCACACAGGAGAAAGGCCCCATAAGTGCCTGGAGTGTGGAAAATGTTTCCCCACAAAAGGAAGTCTCAGGCGACACCAGAGAATCCACACAGGAGAGAAACCCTATGAATGTAGAGAGTGTGGGAAATGTTTTCATGAGAAAGCAGAGCTTCTGAGCCATCAGACTGTTCACACCGGAGAGAGGCCCCATAAATGTGAAGAGTGTGGGAAAAGCTTTATTTCAGCATCAGAACTTGTAATCCACCGGAGAATCCATACGGGAGAGAAACCCTACAAATGTAAGGAGTGTGGGAGATGCTTTTCCCAGAAACAACACCTCAAGAGGCATGAAAAAATCCACACTGGGGAGAAACCCTACAAATGCATGGAGTGTGGCAAGTCATTTGCTCAAAAGTCAGTCCTTCAGATCCATCAGAGAATCCACACAGGAGTGAGGCCATATGAATGTGGAGAATGTGGGAAATGTTTTTCTACTTCATCACATCTTATTAGTCATAGGAGAGTCCACACAGGAGAAAAGCCACATAAATGTTTAGACTGTGGAATGCTGTTTACTTTAGCAAAAAGCCTTAGGGGGCACCAGAGAATACATACAGGAGAGAAACCTTACAAGTGCTTGGAGTGTGGGAAATGTTTTCCAAGGAAAGACACCCTTGTGATCCATCAGAGAAGCCACACAGGAGAAAAACCCTATAAATGCTTGGAGTGTGAGAAATCATTTTCTCAGAAGTTATGCCTTGTGGTCCATCAGAGGATCCACACAGGAGAGAAACCTCACAAGTGCTTGGAGTGTGGGAAATGTTTTTCTGGGTCATCAAATCTTCACAGACACCAAAAAGTCCACACAGGAGGAGATCTTCCCAATGTGTAGAGTGTGGAGAATGTTTTTCACAGAGTGGAAACCTTCAAAGACTCCATGTGGAATAAAGAGCATATAAATGTTGGGAGTGAGTATGGAACATAGATGCTAGACTGTTAGAATAATATTTAGAACTAGTTGAAGTTAGCCCGTTACATAACGGGCGCTAGAGGAGGAGGAGGCAGGAGGAGGCAGAACAGCGGCCGCTGGGGGGTGGAGAGGGGCTCCCTCCCCCTTCTTCTTTTTCCATGGCAGCAGCGGCGGCGAGCCGCGGGGATTCGGCTCTGCCTCTGCGTCCGTGCGAGGCAGCGGCGCTGGCGCAACTGAGAACGTGCGTGCGCCGCCGCTGCCTCGCGGACACGCCCCCCTCTCCGCCCGCTCCAATCCCTGCGTCCGTGTGGGTCCCGGACATGCGCAGTAGCGCACTTCCGTGACACACAGAACGGACGCAGGGACACAGCAAGTTTATTATATAGGATATACTGGACCCCATTACGTTTGTTTTAAAAAGGCTATCTAAGGCAGCGGTCAGCAAACTTTTTCAGCAGGGGGCCAGTATACTGTCCCTCAGACCTTGTGGTGGGCCAGACCCAGAGAAGCATCCTATATAATAAAGAGCCTGTGTCGGGACGTACCTTTCCGTGTGTCACAGGAATTCGCAACTGCGCGTGCGTTCCAGTGACAAAGGGATTGGAGGACGCAGACCAATAGGAGCGGGGGCAGAGGCGCGAAGCGCCGCTGCCCGCAGCCTCCTCCTGTCGGCCATCTTATCGCACTGGCGGGGAGAAGGCGGCTGCTGGCCGCCGTTCCACGATGGCCGGGCAACCGCGACCCCGCGACGGGGCTTGGCGGCACTGGAAGCGGAGGAGGCCCGCGGAGGAACGCCGGCTACGCGCACCTCCAGCGGAGCCTCCAGCTGCCGCCTTACACTCCCTCGCTCGCTCACCCGCCGACGCTGCTGCTGCTGCTTTCCTCCCTGGCAAGAAGAACGCGGAGGAGGTTACGGGGCAGCGGCAGCGGCGGTGAGGAGAGCCCGGGCGGGGAGGGACGTCGCGGCCCGAGAAGCGCCCCCGCCCGCCCGCCCTCCTGCCCGGCTCTTCTCCTGCGCGGCCGGAGCCGCCAAGGGAGCTGGGCGCGCACCACGGTGCTGGCCTCCGAGGGGGCGTCCGGGATTGGGGGGCTCCCCGGTTTCCCCGCGCTCAGCCTCCTCCGCGGCGGCAGGAGCGCAGCCGCGGCTGTGCCCCCCGCCCCGCAAGGCACGCGCGTGTGCTGCCCGGCTAGCGCTCGCCGCAGCGCCCGTTTTTCAACGGGCTTAATTTACTAGTTTTAAATAAAAGCACACATTCTACTCATATAATAACACCAGGCAGGCCCCACAAATTACCCAGAGATGCATTTTAAATAAAAGGACATGTTCTACTCATGTAAAAAGACGCTGATTCCCAGACTGTCCATGGGCCGGATTTACAAGGCGATTGGGCCAGATCCGGCTGGAAGGGAAGCTTTGAGTGTGTGTGTTGCCAGATGAGTGGTGTCTCCTGATCTTGATGTAATTGTCACTTTACATCTTTATATATTTATACATATAATGAGGGCTTCTGCATAGATCTAACTGTATAATGAGAACTTGGCATCAACCAGAGGTCTAGGCAGCTGTCCTGAAACGGAGTCAGCTAGCGGACAGGCCTGTCTTGACCCAGCCATGGAACTGGCAATTAGACATAGACTTTGGCTCACCAGTGGGAACAGAGGGAGTAACTTTGGTCTGTGCCAACCCTGGAGATCAGGGAGGAGGGCAACAGAACTTAAAGAGCCCACCTGCTATTGTTGTTGTTTAGTCGTGTCTGACTCTTCGTGACCCCATGGACCAAAGCAATCCAGGCACTCTTGCTATTAGATCATGTTTAAAAGCCTCTTTATAAGGGCTCTGAGTCCCTCGTTCGAGTTCCGCCAGCGAATGACGACATTGGCTCTATCGAGGGAAGGGAAGGATCTACTGTTCCCGGGTCTCTGCAGCAAATGAGATGAACCATGAACTTCACTTTTGCAGTTAACTCCAAAATATCCTTTTGATCTTGTATTTTAAGTGTCACTCATTACAGTAGTGAGTATGGAACATAGATGTTAGACTGCTAGAATAATATTTTGAATATACTGGACACCATTACGTTTGCTTTAAAAAGGGCTATCTATGGCAGGGATCAGCAAACCTTTTCAATAGGGGGCCAGTCCACTATTCCTCAGACCTTGTGGTGGCCTGCACTATATTTTTTTTGGGGGGTGAACAAATTCCTATGCCCTACAAATAACCCACAGATGCATTTTATATAAAAGGACACATTCTACTCATGTAACAACACACTGATTCTCGGACAATCCATTGTCCGGATTTAGAAGGCGATTGGGCCAGATCCGGCCGCCGGGCCTTAGTTTGCCTACCCATGATCTAAGGCAGTGTTTCTCAACCTTTTCTGGGCAAAGGCACACTTGTTTCATGAAAAAAATCTTGCGGCACACCACCCACAAAATGGCGGCGGCAACGTCGCTATGGTAGAAATCACGTTAGCTCCATCGCAGGGAGAAGCCGAAGGCCGGGGAACCCGGGGATTGCCGCCGCCGCCGCCGTTGAGAAGCTCCCGCCGCCTCCTGCAGCGCCCGCCGAAAGAAGCCCCCGCGCGCCGAACCAGGAAGCCCTCTGCGTGCCGGCAACGGAAGCCCCCGGCGCGCCGACAGCGGAAGCTCCCGGCACGCCGCCCCCATCGCCCGACGATCAGCTGTAGTGCGGCCGCCTTACAGCTGATTCGCGGGCAGGAACTCCCCGCTCCTCCCCCGCCCGGCTGCGCCGCGTCTCCTGACCCAGAGTTACCTCTGGGATCAGCTGTAGCGCGGCGTCCTTTCTCCCGCCCATCAGCTGGGGCACGGTTTTCCCGCGGCACACCAGCCGACGTCTCGCGGCACAGTACT
Organism: Darevskia mixta; assembly: GCA_034641385.1. Lineage (NCBI taxonomy): Eukaryota > Metazoa > Chordata > Lepidosauria > Squamata > Lacertidae > Darevskia > Darevskia mixta. The sequence goes on along the minus strand of JAWWNH010000176.1, from coordinate 925,326 downwards.
GTGCCGCGGAACACCGGTTGAGAAACGCTGATCTAAGCTATCTAACTGTTGGAGATGCAATAGGGATACTGCTTCTCTAAAACAAAGGTTTTTTCATTGTCCTACATTGTCCTATAACTGAAATTATCAACAGAACTGTACGGAGCAACCTTACATTTACTGAGCAAAATATCTTCAGTTATATACCCAACACATGGAACCTTACCAAAGGACGATGCGAGTGGACTCTCCGTGGCCTGACCGCAGCAAAAGGCCGGATACTGATGAATTGGAAAAATAAAAATGCTGCTCCCTTCTACGATTGGATTGGAGACTTCTACAAACTCGCAACATATAAACAACTTGCATATAAATGCAGACTTGCGAAGGAGAAGTTCAGTGATATTTTGGATCCATTAAAATATACAGTTTGGGGTTTCCACCCCTCCCCCCTTTATTTCCCCCCCTTACACGGTTTCTATTTCTATTTCTCTTTTATTTACGTCTCACCATGTTTAGTGCACATATAATTATGTACTTTTTGAACTTTCAATAAAGTTTTTTTTGTTTTGTTAGACTGCTTATTTGGCTTCTCTTGCTTTGCTTAAATTAATAAAAGCTTCTTCCTGTTCCTTCGTCGCCACCAAAGAGTACATTGAGGTGGAGAATTCAAAAATGTTTTAAGCCATGAGAAAAATATTCCCTTCACTCCTCACCTCTGAAACAACATATTTTGTTAGAGAGGACAAAAAGCCTCCCTTTAAAAAAAAATATTTGTATTCATTTTATAAGAAAAACACATACAAAAACAACACAGAAAATTTCTTCTACTTTCTTAACATCTTTCCTCTAACATCTTTGGGTGACTATCCCCAATCTCCTCCTTCTGAAATTCATTTTCATTCTTCATTGGCAGTTACATATATTAACAATCGCCCAAGATTATTTCCTTATAACATTACTAGTTGAAGTTAGCCCGTTCAATAATGTGCGCTAGAGGAGGAGGAGGCAGGAGGAGGCAGAACAGCGGCCGCTGGGGGGTGGAGAGGGGCTGGAACGTGTCCAGAGGAGGGCAACCAAAATGGTCAAAGGCCTGGAAACGATGCCTTATGAGGAACAGCTTAGGGAGCTGGGTATGTTTAGCCTGGAGAAGAGAAGGTTAAGGGGTGATATGATAGCCATGTTCAAATATATAAAAGGATGTCATATAGAGGAGGGAGAAAGGTTGTTTTCTGCTGCTCCAGAGAAGTGGACATGGAGCAATGGATTCAAACTACAAGAAAGAAGATTCCACCTAAACATTAGGAAGAATTTCTTGACAGTAAGAGCTGTTCGACAGTGGAATTTGCTGCCAAGGAGTGTGGTGGAGTCTCCTTCTTTGGAGGTCTTTAAGCAGAGGCTTGACAGCCACCTGTCAGGAATGCTTTGATGGTGTTTCCTGCTTGGCAGGGGGTTGGACTGGATGGCCCTTGTGGTCTCTTCCAACTCTATGATTCTATGATTCTTCCTTTTCCCCGGGGGCGGCGGTAGCGGCGGTGAGGATGGGGCGGCCCTCTGCGTCCGTGCGAGGCAGCGGCGCTGGCGCAACTGAGAATGCGCGTGCGCCGCCGCTGCCTCTCGGACACGCCCCCCCTCTCCGCCCGTTCCAATCCCTGCGTCCGTGTGGGACACGGACACGGACTGGACGCAGGGACACAGCAACTTTATTATATAGGATATCTTATAAAATCTACCTCCAACTCATTACCGAAAACCTCTAACCACTTCCCTAAGGAATATCAACTTTAAATATTCGAATATTTTTTCAAATACAATCTAAATTTCTTCCAATCTTCCTGCACCGTTTCCAATCCTTGGTCGTGGAGTCTCACTGTCAGTTCGGCAAGTTCCATAATGTCTATCGCCTTCATTTGCCATTCTTCTACTGTTGGTACCTCTTGTTTCTTCCAACTCTTGGCAATTAGTATTCTTGCTGCTGTCCTGGCATACAAAAAGAAAGTAATGTCCTTTTTGGGAATTTCTTCCCCGAAATACCCTACTTCCTCCTCCTTTTAAAAAATTCATTTATTGAAAATCAAAGCAGTGCATACAAAATACTCCAAGTCAGAAAAATACCGTCAATCAATTCAGCCTGATGCAGTCTCACCTTATAAAAGGGAAGTAAGAAAAAGAAAAGAAAAAATTAAAGGAAGGGAATAAAAAACTAATGAGTAAGACTACTAAGTGAGTAAATAGAAAGGAAAAATTAAATTAAATGAGCACTCTTCCCCACAGCCCAAAGGCACTTTTCCCCTCAGAGATTCACAGACTACAAATCCAAGAATCCTTTGGGCATGGGAAAAGGGAGGAAGCGAAGGATTGGGACATCCCATGCTGCCTGTTTCCTCTGGCCAGCCCCCATTTGTGTGGGTCTTTTGCAGGAGGCGTCCGGCCATCGCCATCTCTGGGGTGCAAAGAGGTTTTGCAGGGGAGGCTGAAGGTCCGAGCAGAAAGGAGTCTTTGCTGGCAGAGGCGCCCTTCGGAAGCAGCTCTACACGGGTGAGAGGGCACCGTCTGGACCCTGCAACACGTGAATGCCAGTGAGGGGGGAGGGGCAGGAAAGGGCGGCGGGAAAAACAAGCCATTTTGAATTTTCCCATTGCACTGATAAGTTTGCATGTTGCATCGGGGAGGAAGGGGAGATTTTCGAGAGCAGAAGAAGGGAACTCTTTCACTTGTTTATTCCTTTTTGAAAGCTTTGAAATGAAATAGTAAAATGTAAAATGCAATGGTAACCAGAGATAAATATGAATATGAAACGCAGTACTGTAATAGTAGATGATAAAATCGGACCAAGAATGGAGTGCAGGAAACCACTTAAGCAAAATGGTATTAATTTATATAAAGCTTATAAAACTAATTGACAAAAAATGAAATGAAATGAAAGCTTGCTGGTATATTGTTCATATTTTTAATTGAAAAGTCTGGACATTAAGAAAAAAATCAGGTAACATAATCCCTTTTATAAAAAAGAAAATTCTGCAATTGGGGTACCCCCTGAATATTTTAAAGTGCTCCAAAATTTACTGTATATCATGGGGACGGGGTGCGTGGAAATCTTAGATCCAGGGGCCAAATTGTGGTCTAGCTGGACTCTGCATCCCCCCACCCATGCCAGCCCCATCTCCCTAGGGTGCTTCAGCCCATCTCTGAGTCGGGTGCTTTTGCCTGGCTAGAACATGCCATTGATTTTTCCCCTGACCTGCTAGCTTGCAGGGTTCCCCATCTCCCCATTTCTTCCCCCCAACAACCCTGTGAGGTAGACCAGGCTGAGAGACAGTGACCGGCACAGGGTCACTCAGTGGGCTTCACAGCTGGGTGGGGATTTGAACCCCGGCCTCCCAGGTCTCAGCACAGAGCTCTAACCACTACACCAAATTGCCACTCTGGACTAGCAGTGCTCCCTGGTATTAGACAGGGGACTTTTCCCAGTCTCTATTAAATAGATCACAAATTGGACTTGGGGGTATCCGCTCTGCCAAATGACATATTTTTACATATATGTAAAAAAAAAAACCCTCAATTTTTTATCAAAGATTTGTCAGTGCCAATGAAAACTAATAAATAAATGGAAATAGAACCTACCCACATGACTCTGACACAAAAACATTGCACTTGCACTATTTAAAGGAATGAAAGTCTACTATCCCCCTTCTCTCCCCACTTCTCTCCCCCCCCCCCAACCTTATACTGAAAGCAGGAGAGCTTTCCAGACTTTTCATGTTGGTGATACACTTTTTAGACATGCATCATTTCACAACACAGTAATTCAGTTTCCCTAGCACAGTGTTTCTCAACCTTTTCCGGGCAAAGGCACACTTGTTTCATGAAAAAAATCTCGAGGCACACCACCATTAGAAGGGGTCCCAAGGATCATCCAAACCAACCCCCTGCAGTGCAGGAATCTCAAAACACCGCCCGCCCCCCTCACAATTTGAAACCATACCAGAGACCCTGCTTAGCTTTGCAAATGTGCCAGCAGTCAATTGTTTAGTCCCAGGCTAGAACCTGCGGACTTCAGCATCGCCCAGCCCTGCAAATTGCCAGTCGATAAAGGAGAGCTGTTCCCGGCTCATGTGCAGAGCGCTGTTCAATTCCCACCCAGGTCTCGCGAGTGAGCTGCGGACACTTTCGGGGATTATAGGGGTTACAGAAAAGGGATCTCCCACTCCCTTAGAAACAACCCTCCGCTCTGTTATCTACCCCGCCTGCCCGGTGCCCGATCCTTTTCTCTCCCCAGGATTAACCTCCGCGGGCGCCCGCTTGCCGACGCTGCTGCTGCTGCTGCTGCTCCCGCCGCGCCCGAGAGGCCGTTTCCTGGCGCGCGCCTCCGGCCCGGCTCCGCTTGGGGGCGACGGGGCCGAGGGAGTGCCCTTCCCCGCCAGGGCCTTCGGGAACTCGGCTGCCTTTGGTCCGCGCAGAGGCGGCCGGCCGCGGCTGCAACGCGCGACCTGGCCGGGCTCTCCTCGCCGCCGCCGCCCCGCAACCTCCTCCACCTTCTTCTTGCCAGGGAGGGAAGCAGCAGCGTCGGCGAGCGAGCGAGTGTGCGCGTTGGGAGCGCGCGCGGCGGTTTATTCCCCTCGCTGTGTGAAGCGCCCGCCAAAGCCCCTCGCGCCGAAGCAGCAGCCGCTGCCGGGCCCGGGCGAGGCCGGGTTCGCCTCCCTCGCAGGATCACACGGCACACCAGGCAACATCTCGCGGCACAGTAGTGTGCCGCGGAACAGCGGTTGAGAAACACTACCCTAGCAAACCAGAGGTTAAACTAACCCCTTTCCAGTTCCAGGGAGGAACATGGGGAGCATTTAAACGACACACCTACCAGTACACACTGCAGCTGACACACTAATGTGTCACAATGTTAGTGGTGAAAGCTCCGCTATAGAGCATTAAAGTCTCACATTGAATATAAATGACCCGAAGAAAGGACTTTTATGATTTGAAAATGAAGACAATGTATGCACTTTTTTGGTAACACAGCAAAATCTTTAATAATAATAAATAATGTAGTTGCAAGGATCTATGGGGAAGACCGAGAGTCCCACTCTGCGCTTGCCACGAAAGGCGTTCCTTAGGTGCTGCAGTTTTTGCTGAGGGCGTTTTGTCATTCCAGAGACCACCTACCTTTGAGGACGGGGCTGTTTATTTCTCCAGGGTCGAAAGGGTTCTTCCTGCTGGACGTTGGCCGAAGAGCCTTAGGCAAGGGAGGCCATGCTGGAGAATGAGGGGAACGTGGCCTCTCTGGGTAAGGAGCCTCCTTCCTCGCTGCAAGAGTCTGAAGCAGTCCTTCCGGGACATTTTCTTGTCACTCTTCTTTTGGGGTGGAGGGGCAGGTGGGGAGCAGGTTTGTTGCACGAGAGCTGCAAATGTACTTTATTCCAAATGCCTTGCATTTTGATCCTATTTCCCCCCTCCAAGGAGCTCAAGGTGGGGCACACAGGTCTCCCCCTCATTTAATCCCCACAAGCAGCCCTAAACAGCCTGGGCCCCGTATATCTGAAGGAGCATCTCTACCCCATCATTTAGCCTGGACACTGAGGTCCAGCTCTGATGGTCTTCTGCTGTGAGAAGCGAAGTTATAGGGAGCCTTCTCTGTATTGGCGCCCGCCCTGTGGAATGCCCTACCTTCAGATGTCAAGGAAATAAATAACTGTATAACCTTTAGAAGACGTATGAAGGCAGCCTTGTATCAGGAAGTTTTTAGTGTTTAGTCGCTTTATTATACTCTTATGGTGTAAGCTGCCCATATGTGAGGTAGGCTAGCCCTGAGAGGGAATGACTGGACCAATATTTCCCAATGATTTTCATGGCTGAGTCAGAATTTGAACCCAGGTCTCCCAGGTTCTAGTCTGGCACTTTAACCACTGTGCTGCACTTTAGCTGTGCAAAATGAGTTTGCTGGCACGTGAGGGACTCCCACTGGCATAACAGCAACAGTCTGGAAGCGCCAACCAAGTCCCCTCCCTGGGGTCCTGACAGGGCAGTCCCGACCCCACACCCTGCTGACTTCTTCAGCCGTCCTCCCTCACCCTTCCGACACAGAGCGAAGGACCACCTTGCCCCACACAAACATGCAGCCCCCTACCCCAAGGTACTGTTTAGTTATGGGTTCTCCTTCTCTGGAAATGTTTGAGAGAGCCTTGGATGAGCAGCAGTTGGAGATGGTTTGGGCCACGAGGCTGAAGGTTTCCTTCTCCTCACTTCTTCTTCCTCCTCTTCTCCTCCTCACTTCTTTCCCACATAGCACTGCCACTTCCCAAGACGAACCTCAACCCCAGCGCAGAGCAAGTGGAAGAGCCCAGGCCGCCACAATATCAGATCTCAGACGGAACAGGGGCTGCCATTTCGGACACCTGTTCAGGTGAGTTGGTTTGGGTGGGATGCTGAGTCCGTTCAGAGTTTCTCCTCCCTTTCTGAGAATTGGCAAGAAAAATGCTCTCTGTTACTCCATTTAAAAAGCCCTTCAACTGGTTAGTCCTTATGCAAATCATCTGTGTTACTTCATTAAAAAAAAGCTCTTCCACTGGTTATACCTTATGCAGTAGGTGTTGGCTGGGGGCGGGGAGAGAAGTGGTACAACCTCCGTCTCATGCATCATCTGGTCCAACCATCTCAGGATGGATTCTGAGGCTACTTCACTGCCATCTTCAAACCCTGATTCCGCTTTCTCCACTCTCTCAGCAGGTAACTTGAAGAGGAAACACTTCTGCCCGGAGTGTGGCCAATGCTTTGCCTTCAGATTGGCTCTTGCTAGACACCAGAGTATCCACACAGGGGAGAAGATTCCGGAAAGTTCTGAGAGCGGGGAATGTTTGGGTCAGAGTTCAGAGCTTGCAAGCCATTCAGAAACCCCTTATTCTTCGGAGTTCAGGAAGGTTCTTACTCATCAGCCCATCGTACTGATCCACCGGAACGTCTTTGCAGGAGGAGATAACTCATATCGCTGCTTGGAGTGTGGGGAAGGTTTCTCCCAACTCTCAGATTTTGTGAAACATGAAAGAGGCCACACAGGAGAGAAGCCCCACAAATGCAGTGTGTGTGGGTTATGCTTTTCTGTTAGGTCACAACTTGTTACCCATCAGCAAACCCACACTGGAGAAAAACCCTACAAATGCCCGTCGTGTGGGAAATCATTTGCTCACAAGTCAGGCCTTGTGGTCCATCAGAGACTCCACACAGGAGAAAGGCCCCATAAGTGCTTGGAGTGTGGAAAATGTTTCCCCACAAAAGGAAGTCTCAGGCGACACCAGAGAATCCACACAGGAGAGAAGCCCTATGAATGTAGAGAGTGTGGGAAATGTTTTCATGAGAAAGCAGAGCTTCTGAGGCATCAGACTGTTCACACCGGAGAGAGGCCCCATAAATGTGAAGAGTGTGGGAAAAGCTGTATTGTACCATCAGAAGTTGTAATCCACCGGAGAATCCATACGGGAGAGAAACCGTTTGAATGCGTGGAGTGTGGAAAATGCTTTTCCCAGAAAAAACACCTCAGGCCACATGAAAAAATCCACACTGGGGAGAAACCCTACAAATGCCCTGAGTGTGGCAAATCATTTCTTCAAAACTCAGTCTTTGTAATCCATCAGAGGCTCCATACAGGAGAGAAGCCGTATGAATGCTGGGAGTGTGGGAAATGTTTTACTCAAAACGCACAGCTTTGGACACATCAGTTGGTTCACACAGGGGAGAAACGGTATAAATGCTTTGAATGTGGGAAAAGGTTTACTCAGCGTTCCGGCCTTGTGAGCCATCAGAGAACCCACACAGGAGAAAGGCCCCATAAGTGCCTGGAGTGTGGAAAATGTTTCCCCACAAAAGGAAGTCTCAGGCGACACCAGAGAATCCACACAGGAGTGAAACCCTATGAATGTAGAGAGTGTGGGAAATGTTTTTATCATAAGGATTACCTTCTGAGGCATCAGACTGTTCACACCGGAGAGAGGCCCCATAAATGTGAAGAGTGTGGGAAAAGCTTTATTTCAGCATCAGAACTTGTAATCCACCGGAGAATCCATACGGGAGAGAAACCCTACAAATGTAAGGAGTGTGGGAGATGCTTTTCCCAGAAACAACACCTCAAGAGGCATGAAAAAATCCACACTGGGGAGAAACCCTACAAATGCATGGAGTGTGGCAAGTTATTTGCTCAAAAGTCAGTCCTTCAGATCCATCAGAGAATCCACACAGGAGTGAGGCCATATGAATTTGGAGAATGTGGGAAATGTTGTTCTACTTCATCAAGCCTTACTAGTCATAGGAGAGTCCACACAGGAGAAAAGCCACATAAATGTTTAGACTGTGGAATGCTGTTTACTTTAGCACAAAGCCTTAGGAAGCACCAGAGAATCCATACATGAGAGAAACCCCACAAATGCTTGGAGTGTGGGAAATGTTTTTCAAGGAAAGACACCCTTGTGACCCATCAGAGAACCCACACAGGAGAGAAACCCTATAAATGCTCGGAGTGTGGGAAATACTTTGCTAGTAAATCAAAAGATCCTCACAGGAAAGAAACATTACAAGTGCTTGAGGTGTGGGAAATCATTTTCTCAGAAGTCATGCCTTGTGAGCCATCAGAGGATTCACACAGGAGAGAAACCTCACAAGTTCTTGGAGTGTGGGAAATGTTTTTCTCAGCCATCAAATCTTCAGACACCAGAAAGTTCACACAGGAGGAGAGCTTCCCAATGTGTTGAGTGTGGAGAATGTTTTTCAGAAGGGAATTTAAAGTCTATAAAAATAATTGACAAAAAATGAAATGGAATCTTTGTGGTTGATTGTTCATATTTTTTAATTGAAAAATCTGGACATTAAGAAAAAATCAGGGAAAATTATGACCCCATTACAGTAAAAGAAACAAAGTCCGTAATTGGAGTATCCCCTTGAATATTTTAAAGTCTTTATGTCTTTATTGTCATCATACAAGTACAACGAAATTGGATTTAAAATAATAATTAAAATAATAATTAAATAATTTTTTTAAAAAATCATTTTTCATTTAAACAATTGTTTCCCCAACCAAAAATGGACTCAACACGAGTAACAGCAGTAAAAGCCATACGAAACACTTAAAAATAAGGGAGAGCACTGAGCAGCCGCTGCGTCTATGCGCGCCGCCCTCTTAGAACTCTTATAAAAAATAACAGAAATTTAAACAAAACAAAACTGAGCCTTCTCTGCCAATCGGCGGCGGTAGCGGTCCTTTATAGAGCCCATCAGACCCTGCCCTTGGCCAGATGGTGAGTGGCTGGACTGGGGCCCTCAGGCGCTGGGCAGGGGAGTTCTCCCTGGTGGTAGCAGCCGCAGCAGTTCTTATAGGCCTGTCAGGCCCCGCCCTAGGCCAGGTGGTGAGTGGCCGGACTGGGGCCCTCAGGCGCTGGGCAGGGGAGTCCTCCAAAATGTCCTGTATATCATGGGGATGGGGGAGGACTCTCAGCTCCAGGGGCCAAATGGGGGTCTAGCTGGACTCTCCATCCCCCCCACCCATGCCAGCCCCATCTCCCTAGGGTGCTTCAGCCCATCTCTGAGTCGGGTGCTTTTGGCTGGCTAGAATATGCCATTGATTATTCCCCTGACCTGCTTGGATGGAGGGGTGTGTGCATGTAAATAGACCTCTGGTTTCTGTGTGGCTGGAATGTAGCCACGGCTTGCGTGCATTTTAATTCCTTACATTCATACCCCACCGATCCCGCGAAGAACTCAAGGTAGTTTGCATAGTTCCCCATCTCCCCATTTCTTCCTCACAACAACCCTGTGAGGGAGGCGAGGCTGAGAGACAGTGACCGGCCCAGGGTCACCCAGTGGGCCTCATGGCCTCGTCAGGATTTGAACCCAAGTCTCAGCACAGAACTCTAACCAGTACACCAGATTGCCACTCTGGACTAGCTGTGCTCCCTGGTATTAAACGGGGGTCTTTTCCCAGCCTCTCTTAGACAGATCACGAATTGGACTTGGGGATATATGCTCTGCCAATGAGCTATGGCTGCTCTATTTTTAATGTTTTTTTAATTTATTTAATTTTAAATATTACAAATTCTTTTAAAATACAAGCGTAACTAATTTCTCATACCGTTGACTTCCTATCCACCCTCCCTTATTATTATTTTATTCCTTTACAAAGCTGCAATGTTACTTATATTATATCCATGCTGGACTTAACCATCCAGAGTCCTTTACCTTTTTTAATTATTATTAACTCTAAATTGTTAATCTACTGCTGCTAGGCTTCAAATTCTGCCTGTGTTCTAACATAACCATGATATTATTATTTTTCAAGTATTCCACAAAATATTTTCATTCTTCTAGAATCTTATTTTCTCATTTTGTTCTCCAACTCTGGGTCCTCTCCAGCTATCTCTTGCAATCTATGAAGCTGCCTTAAGCATGTGACACCAAGATGAGAACGGCCATAGCTGAAGGGCAGGATCCGTCCCTTCAAGGCAGAGCTTCCTGGGCTCAGTCCCCGTCATTTCCCGTGAACAGAATCAAGTTGCAGGCATCTATGGGGAAGACCGAATTGATATGGCTGAATTGACACAACAACCCTCCCCACCCCCCCAAAAAAACTCACTGCAGTCAATGGAAGGCAAACAGCCATATGCTGGGGGCCCCAATCTTAGGAAACCCAAAAGTAAAAAACAGAACTCCCCAAAATTTAGCTTTTTAAAAAACAAACCCCAAAGTTTTCAAGATCATTTTTTTACAAATATGTAAAAAAACCCGGTGATTTTTCAATCAAACATTTCTCACTGCCAATGAAAACTGATAAATGAATAGAAAAATAACCTAGCCACGTGACACTAAAACAAAAACCTTTCACATCCACTATGTAAAGGAATGAAAGTCTACTTCCCCCCATCTCTCACCCCCCACCTTATACTGCATGCAGCAGAGCTTCCCAAACTGATAAATGAATAGAAAAATAACCTACACACGTAACACTGAAACAAAATGTTCATGTTGGTGTGGCGGTTACCTCAACCTATGCAGAACCCCCAGACGTTTCACGGTCCATTGGCACCTGCATTAACCACGGTATTTCACTCGCTGCCACCAACCAGTATCTCTGGTAATAATTTACTTCACTTCACGAGGAGAATGTTAGAACCAAAAGATGTTTATTAAAGTACAACTCTTAAGCATGTGGTTTCACAATAAATGGTTTTTCTTAGCTTGCTATCTGGTATCTTAACAGTTCCTAACAATTCCTATCCTCTTCCTAATTCCCCCTTCTCTCTCTACCGCCCCCTCTATCTCTAACTGCCACTTCACCTCGCACTTAACCTAACTCTGCCCTAACTGCCAACCCTCACCCAACTCCCACCTAACTGCCTCTTAACTGCCCTTTACTCTCCCTGGGGTGGGTTTATATATCCCTTAACCCCGCCCCCTTAAGGTTCTAACTGCCTGAACCCTTTAACCCTTTCCATGCTGTCCCGCATTTAGGCGGAACGCCACAGTTGGTGACACACTTTTTAGACATGCATCATTTCCAAACACAGTAATTCAGTTTTGCATCATTAATTTATGACACAGTAATACAGTTTTTCTAGCAAACCAGAGGTTAAACTAACCCCTTTCTAGCCCCGGGAGGAACATGGGGAGCATTTAAACGACACACCTACACACTGCAGCCGACACACTAACGTATTACAACAAGCAGTTTGGAAAGCTCTGGTGTAGAGCATTAAAATCTCACATTGAATATAAAATATCTGAAGAAAGGACTTATGATTTGAAAACGCAGACGATGTATGCACTTTTTTGTAACCCAACAACATCTTTAATAAAAACCCAGAAAGTATGAAGTTGCAAGGATCTATGGGGAAGACGGAAATTCCCACTCTGCGCTTGCCACCAAAGGCGTTCCTGAGGTGCTGCAGTTTTTGCTGAGGGCGTTTTGTCATTCCAGAGACCACCAACCTTTGAGGACGTTTCTGTTTATTTCACCAGATTCGAAAGGGTTCTTCCTGATGGACGTTAGCCAAAGAGCAAGGGGAGGCCATGCTGGAGAATGAGGGGAACGTGGCCTCTCTGGGTAAGGAGCTTCCTTCTCGCTGCAAGAGTCTGAAGCAGTCCTTCCGGGACATTTTCTTGTCACTCTTCTTTTGGGGTGGTGGGCCAGGTGGGGAGCAGGTTTGTTGCACAAGAGCTGCAGATGTACTTTATTCCAAATGCCTTGCATTTTTATCCCACCTTTTCCCCCCTCCAAGGAGCTCAAGGTGGGGCACATGGGTCTCCCCCTCACTTAATCCCCACAAGCCCTAGACAGCCTGGGCCCCATATACCTAAGGAGCATCTACACCCCATAATTTAGCCTGGACACAGGTTCTGCCAATTCCCTCACTGTGAGAAGCAAAGCTATAGGGAACCAGGCAGGGGGCCTTCTCTGTAGTGATGCCCGCCCTGTGGAACACCCTCCCTTCAGATGTCAAGGAAATAAATAACTGTATAACCTTCAGAAGCCCTGTATCAGGAAGTTTTTAATGTTAGACATTTTATTATGTTTTTATATATGCTGCCCAGAGTGGATGGGGCGACCCAGCCGGATGGGTGGGGTTCAAATCATAAAGTATTAGTAGTACCGGTAGTAAGCTAGCATAGGTGTAGAGACGTTTGTACGGCTGTAAGGTAGGATTCTGTACAAAATGGAAAATGTCAGATGGGCAGAGAATAATCATCATCATCAACAATAACATCGTCTCCGTGAGTTGGCTGGCCCAGAGAGCCAATGTCTGGACCAGTATTTCCCGATGAGTTGCATGGCTGAGGGAGGATTTGAACCCTGGTCTCCCAGGTTCTAGTCTGGCACCTTAACCATTGTGCTGCACTTTAGCTGTGCAAAATAGGTTTGCTGACATGTGAGGGACTCCCACCAGAATAACAGCAACAGTCTGGAAGCACCAACCATGTCCCCTCCCTGGGGTCCTGGCAGTGCAGTCCTGACCCCCCCCCCACCCTGCCAACTTACTTCTTTTTTTTAATTTTTTTTAAAAACAATCTCTATTAAATATTTAAACCAAACATTCCAAAATTAAAATCATTCAACAAGATACAAATTAATTCCATACAACTTAAACTACAAATTATAACAGAACTAGTAAATTAAGCCCATAAAGATTACGGGCTCTAGAAGAAAGGCGGCGGCGGGAGCCTCCAGGAACGGGAGGCTCCGCTGGAGGTGTGCGGGCAGCAGCGGCACGAACGACCCGACGCCAAACGCTTTTCCCTCCGCCGCTTCCCCTTCCCCCTCCCCAATCTCCAGTTTTGGCCCCGCCCTCTCCGACGACCGCTCGTGGCCCCGCCCACTGCTCTCCGCCAACCCTCCCTCCCTCCCGCTTCACAACAGCCGCCGCCACGGCGTTGCATTGTGGGACACAAACAAAGTGGCCGGCTAGGCTAGGCTGGCTGGCTGGTGTGGAGGGAGGGACGCAGGAGGGCGGGGGGAGGAGGAGGAGAGCTGTTCGAGCGCCTTGGCCCAGCCAGCGCGTGAGTGGCCCTGCGACGCCGCCGTCTCCTCTAAGATCAACCCCCCCTCCCCTCCGCCGCTTCACCCCCGGCCGCCTGAAAGCGCCTGCGTAAGGGCGCGCGGGCCTCGCTTGCTCTCCCTCCCCCCTTTTTTATTTTGACGCCCGCAGCGCGAGGTGGCGGAGCCGAGCGGGGCGGCCGGGCTTCCCTCCCTCCCCTTCCCCGTCTCGGGAACCCTGGTGCTGCCCCTGTTCTGCAGCTGCGACTGGCGGAGGAGGAGCTGAGGCGGCGGAGAGAAGCGCCAACTGCCTCGCTCCGACTCCCCCTCAAGCGCGCACGGACTCCTCCGCCGCCGCCTGCCTTCTCTCTCTGTCTCTCTGAGGCTGGCGGGTGTGTGTGTGTGGAGGTAGAGGCGTAACCGCCATCGCCTATTGGTCTGCACCATCCAATCCCTGTGTCAGTGGAGCGCACGCACACTTGTGATTTCCACTGACACACGGAAAGTACGGACGGACACAGGCTCTTTATTATATAGGATAATAACCAATAAGAATATAAAATTAAGAATTGAAAAGTTTTATACCTCAATGAAAAAAAAGAAAAAGGAAATAGGCTTCACATTGCTCTAACATTGATTTTCTTAAAATACATAACCATACCTTTCTTCATATCTTCTTCTCAAACTATACTCTATTACTCCCTTTTCTCATGAGTATTCTGTTATTATTCTTTCCTTTTTCAAATAAATTTCCACATACCTCCATTTCTGTTTAGGTGTATTCCTGATTGCTCCAGTCATCCTCGCCAAATTCATAAACTCTACCAATTTAGTGTGCCAATCTTCAATTTGGGGTACTTTTTCTCCCTTCCAATTTTACGCTATTAGTAACCTTGCAGCTGCACAGGCATAAAGGAAAATATTCCTCTTATCCTCTGGCATATTTGGGGAGACTATACTCAACAACAGATTTTCCGGTTTTTTCTCAAATGTTACTTTCAATAACTTTTTTAATTTATCATATACCTCATTCCAAAATTTCTGTAGTATCTTACATCTCCACCAACAGTGAAGGTAAGTGCCAACTTCTTCTTTACACTTCCAACATTTATTAGTGTTATTTTTATATATCTTGGCTAATTTTTCCGATGTCAAATGCCATCTAAATGCCATTTTCACCATGTTTTCTTTGATTGTCATGTTTTCTTTGATTGTCAAGCAAGCTATGAATTTCATACTGGAAATGTCCAGATAAAATGGGCACAAGAATTAGGTCATCCAATTCTTAGGAAAGATTGGGATAAGTTATGGAAATTCCTTCTTCTCACTTCTTTCCCACATAGCCCTGCCACTTCCCAAGACGAGCCTTGACCCCAGCGCAGAGCAAGCGGAAGAGCCCAGGCCGCCACAATATCAGGTCTCAGACGGAACAGGGGCTGCCATTTCGGACACCAGCTCAGGTGAGGCGGTTTGGGTGGGATGACGAGTCCATTCAGAGTTTCTCCTCCCTTGCTGAGAATGGGCAAGAAAAATGTTATCTGTTCTTTCATTCCTAGGGATGGTAAGGATCCTGTTCTTCTTTTCCCCACCCATTCCTCCTTGATTTACTATTTTTAAGAACATGAAAACTCAGAATCTCAACCTTCTCAGAATCCCTGCTTTGGTCTGTCCTGCATGGACTGAGATGAGAACAGAGAGAGAGACATGGGCATCATTGTTCTAAGGGATCTGGGCGGAAGTCTGATCAAGGAGAATTTCTCTTCAGCCTCGAAAAGGACCTAGAGCTGAAAGAAGTGGGGAAGAGTGTCCCTCTTCCAGCTTCCTCCTTCAGCTCTGTGTCGTTTTCAAGGGAGACGGAGGTAGCAGCCCTTGCTGCCTTAGCACCAAGGGGGCAGTGGGGGGGGGGCAACTGGCTAAAAAGTTTGAAACGGCTCTAATTTTGGTTCCTCTGTTTCATTTCTGTCAGGTTGGTGTTGGTTAAATCTTTAGTTGGGGTTTGTGGTTACTTTAATTTGGGTATAACTGAACTGTTTATTATTGTTGTTATTATTGTTAGTTTTTGTTGGTTTATTGGTTTGTTTGTTGCTTGTATGGGATATCTAGTTTTTCTTAATGTTTGAAGTTTTATTGTGTTTTATATGTTGCGAGCCACCCAGTCGATGGGGAAAGGCAACCAGATGTGCAAAATATAAATGTAAATATAAAATAACAACAACAACAACAATAATTATTATTATTATTATTGGGGAGAGGGGGCTAGAGAGCCTCTGAGGGCCATCCCTGTGTTGGTGGAGAGAGATTGCCCATTGGACAGTTAGCTCAGCACCCTCTCATCAAAAAATTAATTAAAATACCTCTTCCACTGGTTATACCATACCGTATGCAGTGGGTGGGGGGAGAGAAGTGGTACAACCTCCGTCTCTCATGCATCATCTGGTCCAACCATCTCAGGTTGGATTCTGAGGCTACTTCTCTGCCATCTTCAAACCCTGATTCTGCTTTGTTCACTCTCTCAGCAGGTAACTTGAGGAGGAAACACTTCTGCCCGGAGTGTGGCCAATGCTTTGCCTTCAGATTGGCTCTTGCTAGACACCAGAGAATCCACACAGGGGAGAAGATTCCGGAAAGCTCTAAGAGCGGGGAATGTTTGGGTCAGAGTTCAGAGCTTGCAAGCCATTCAGAAACCCCTAAGTCTTTGGAGTTCAGGAAGGTTCTTGCTCATCAGCCCATCGTTCTGATCCACAGGAATGTCCATGCAGGAGGAGATAACTCATATCGGTGCTTGGAGTGTGGGGAAGGTTTTTCCCATCTCTCAGATTTTGTGAAACATGAAAGCGGCCACACGGGAAAGAAGCCCCGCAAACATGGTGAGAGTAGGATCGGGTTCCCCAAGAGATCACAGATTTGTGGACACTGTAAAGTCCACACAGGAGAGAAGCCCCACAAATGCAGTGTGTGTGGGTTATGTTTTTCTGTTAGGTCAAATCTTGTTACCCATCAGCGAACCCACACTGGAGAAAAACCCTATAAATGCCCGGAGTGTGGGAAATCATTTGCTCACAAGTCAGTCCTTGTGGTCCATCAGAGACTCCACACAGGAGAGAAGCCCTATGAATGCTGGGAGTGTGGGAAATGTTTTTCTCAAAATGCACGGCTTTGGAGCCATCGTTTGGTTCAGACGGGGGAGAAACGGTGTAAGTGCTTGGAATGTGGAAGAAAGTTTACTCAGCATTTCGACCTTGTAATCCATCAGAGAACCCACACAGGAGAAGGGCCCCATAAGTGCCTGGAGTGTGGCAAATGTTTCCCCAGAAATGCAAATCTCAGGCGACACCAGAGAATCCACACAGGAGAGAAGCCCTATGAATGTAGAGAGTGTGGGAAATGTTTTCATGAGAAAGCAGAGCTTCTGAGCCATCAGACTGTTCACACCGGAGAGAGGCCCCATAAATGTGAAGAGTGTGGGAAAAGCTTTATTGTACCAGCACAACTTGCAATCCACCAGAGAATCCATACGGGAGAGAAACCCTACAAATGCATGGAGTGTGGAAAATGCTTCTCCCAGAAACAACACCTCAAGGCGCATGAAAAAATCCACACTGGGGAGAAACCCTACAAATGCATGGAGTGTGAAAAATGTTTTACCAACAAATCACACCTTCATGTACACCAGAGAATCCACACAGGAGTGAGGCCATATGAATGCGGAGAGTGTGGGAAATGTTTTTCCACTTCATTTGGCCTTACTAGTCATAGGAGAGTCCACACAGGAGAAAAGCCACATAAATGTTTAGACTGTGGAATGTCATTTACTGCAGCACAAAGCCTTAGGCGGCACCAGAGAATACATACAGGAGAGAAACCCCACAAATGCTTGGAGTGTGGAAAATGTTTTCCAAGGAAAAATACCCTTGTGATCCATCAAAGAACACACACAGGAGAGAAACCCTATAAATGCTCGGAGTGTGGGAAATGTTTTTTAAGGAAAGACAACCTTGTGATCCATCAAAGAACCCACACAGGAGAGAAACCCTATAAATGCTTGGAGTGTGGGAAATGTTTTCCAAGGAAAGACACCCTTGTGACCCATCAAAGAACCCACAAAAGAGAGAAACCCTATAAATGCTCGGAGTGTGGGAAATACTTTGCTAGTAAATCAGTGCTTAACATGCATCAAAGGATCCACACAGGAGAGGAACCTCACAAGTGCTTGGAGTGTGGGAAATGTTTTTCTCAGTCACCACATCTTCGCAGACACCAGAAAGTCCACACAGGAGGAGATCTTCCCAATGTGTAGAGTGTGGAGAATGTTATTCAGAGAGTGGAAACCTTCAAAGACTCCATGTGGAATAAAGAGCATATAAAGGTTGGGAGTGCAGGGAATGTTTTGATCAGGGGTCAGCCCTCGTAGCACACCAGAGTGTCCACAGAAAAAGGAGGACGTACAGATGTCAGGAGTGTGTACAGATGTCAGGAGTGTGGGAAATGCTTTGTAAGGAAATGAATGTTTAACAACGCTGGAGATTCCACAAAGGAAATACAGGGCAAGTGTCTGAAGTTTGGGAAATGGTTTGCTGCTCGTTCGGACCTTCAAAGGCACCAGAGAATCCACAAAAAATGGAAACCCCATTAATGTTTCAAGTGTGGGAAATGTTTGGCCAGGAAGGGGCAGGCTTGTGCCACATCAGGGAGCCCACACAGGAGAGAAACCACAAAAATGGTTTGAATGTGTGTATTGCCAGATATTTTCAGAAAGTTTGGGGTTTCCCCCCTTCCCCCCCTTACACGGTTTCTATTTCTCTTTTTCTCTTTTATTTACGTCTCACCATGTTTAGTGCACACATAATTATCTACTTTTTGAACTTTCAATAAAGTTCCTTTTTTTAAAGTTAGACTGCTTATTTGGCTTTTCTTGGTTTGCTTAAATTAATAAAAGCTGCTTCCTGTTCCTTTGTCGCCCCCAAAGAGTACATTGAGGTGGAGAATTCAAAAATGTTTTAAGCCATGAGCAAAATATTCCCTTCGATCCTCACCTTTGAAACAACATTTTTTATCATGGATGACAAGAAGCCTCCAAAAATCCTTGGAATGTGAAAAATCCTACTTCCTCCCCCCCTTTAAAAATATCATTTATTGAAAATCAAACTAGTGCATACAAAAAACATCAAGTCAGAAAAACACTTTCAGTGAATTCAGCCTCATGCAATCTCACTTTATGCAAGACTAGTGGACGTTCAGCCCGTTAAAATTAACGGGCGCTAGAACGTCATGGAAAGGATGTTTTTGTAATGCTAAGGTCTAATGTTTAGGTTAGGTTAGGTTTTGTTGTTTGTTCCTCCCTCCCTTCCTCCCTCCCTCCCTCCCTCCCTCCCTCCCTCCCTCTGTTCTTCCTTCCTTCCTCCCTTTTTCCGTTCTTCTTTCCCTGTTCCTTCCCTGTTCCTTCCTCCCTCCCTCCGTTTTTCCGTTCTTCCTTCCCTGTTTCTCCCTCCCCCTCCCTCCCTTTTTCCAGTCTTATTTCCCTGTTCCTCCCTCCCTCCCTCCCTCCCTCCCTCCCTCCGTTTTTCCTTCCTTCCTCCCTCCCTACATTTTTCCATACTTCCTTCCCTGTTTCTTTCCTTCCTTCTTTCCCGCCCCCACCCTCCCCGCCTGTCAACCCCTTTCTCAACTGGACCCCAGCTAGTTAGCAGTGCTGACACTCCTGTCTGTCTGGTTTTCTGCCTTTTCCTGTAGTAGATCCCAGGTGTTTCCACGAAATCCACGGGGCCCTATAATCCTTCTCTGCATAATTTTAAACGTTAGAGTCTACAGGCATGTGGGAGCTGGCCGGGGGGGGGGGGAGGGAAAACCCTTACGTAGAGAAGACAGGGAGTGTGGCTAGGGAGTCGGCCCGAGGGGACTCTCCCCCATAGCCTCCCGGAGCCAGTCTCCTCCGCACCCCCTGAACCACGGGGTCCAGAGGCAGCTCCAGCTCCCTGCCAGGAGGCGGCGGACAGGAGGTAGAAGCAGCAGCACCAAGCCAACTCTCCTTCTACAGGGAGGAGGTGGGGGGGATTAGAAACCCCACAGCAGCGCTTATGCCGTCGGCAGTTAATAGAAATGCCCTGAAGCGGCGAGAGCTCCGGATCGCTGTCCGTCTCAGGTGCAGAGCGGGATTGGGGGATTGCGGTGTGCGCAGCGCTCCGCGCCGCCCTTCCTTCTAATAATCCCACCGGCGGCAGCAGCAGCATCAGAACGGGGGGTGTCGCTTCATTTTCCCAAGCAGGGGCGATGGTGGCAGCAGCAGCAGCGGGAGGCGGCGGCGGAGGAAGAAGCCTCTCAGCCATGTTCGCAGCCGCTCAGAGAAGGAGCGTGGTGGCGGCGGCGGCGGCCGGAGGAGGAGGAGGAGGCTCCGTGCAAGGCGGCGGCGCTGGCGCAACTGACAACGCGCGTGCGTCACCGCTGCCTCCCGGACACGCCCCCCTCTCCGGCCGCTCCAATGCCTGCGTCCCTGTTGGGGGGGGGGAAGTAGAGCTCTCCAATCCGTGCGTCCCTGTGGGACATGCGAACTCGTGCAGTTCCACTGACACACAGTGGACGCAGGGACACTTGAAGATTATTATATGTGATAAGTAAGAAAAACAAAACAAAAAAATAAAGGAAGGGAATACAATACTAATGAGTAGGACTGTTGTTTGTTGTTTAGTCGTGTCCGATTCTTCGTCACCCTTCGTCATTCTTCGTCACAGTGGAATTTGCTGCCAAGGAGTGTGGTGGAGTCTCCTTCTTTGGAGGTCTTTAAGCAGAGGCTTGACAGCCACCTGTCAGGAATGCTTTGATGGTGTTTCCTGCTTGGCAGGGGGTTGGACTGGATGGCCCTTGGGGTCTCTTCCAACTCTATGATTCTACCCCATGAACCAGAGCACTACTAACATACTAAGTACTGTACGCTGAAGTTCGAATTTCAAAGCACCATAAAGCAAATATACATTTTCCAATTCACTCATGGTATTCCTTTTACTGATATTTTTACCATTCTGCTTTGAGGTTGGTTTGTTTTTTGAATGGCCCAGCGGTGGACAACTTTCAGTAAAGTAATAAAGAAATAAGATCTCCTTGGTTTTGAAAAGTGCCAAATTCTCCTGGTGACAACCTCAATGGGGCTGAAGGCGATTTTACACTGGAAGTGAGTGAGGTCCAGCATCTCCCTCTTTCGCCTCCTGCTCTCTTGTGAACTGAGAGGGGATTGCAGAGAAAGCAGCGTTTGGCCAGATGCAGGAGCCAAAATACTCTTATTTCTAGCCCCGCTCTTAAAAATGTGTTGGGTGAGTCTTAGCCAGAAGGCATGACACCACTGCATGCATTCTCCCTATCTGCCCTTTTCTCCAAGGGCTCATGGCGGCCTCTGGTGCTCTCCGCTTTCATAGCTACCATCACAACAGCCCTGTGAGGTGGGTCAGCCTGAGAGTCCGCCAACAGCCACAGGTCGCTCCCTGATCAGTACTTTTGGTTTAGATGGGGGCATGAGACTCTTAATCTCAGGGTCACGGGTTCAAGCGCCACGTGAGGCAAAAGAGTGCTGCGTTGCCGGGGGTTGGGCTGGATGACCCTCGGGGTCCCTTCCAACTCTAGAATCCAACAACGTTGACATGCAAGTTTACTTCGCCTTCTCATTCTTTTTGCCGAGAACCACTGTGAGGTGTTAGGCGGTACAGAGAAGTGTGCCAGTAAGTGAGAAAGGAAAAATAAAAATAAATAAGCACCCTTCCCTTGAGCCCAAAGGCACTTTTTCACCCTTCAGAGAGTAACAGACTACAAATCCCAGAATCCTTTGGGTCTGGGAAAAGGGAAGAAGCGAACGACTGGGACATCCCACGCTGCATTCTTCCTCTGGCCAGCCCCCATATGTGTGGGTCTTTTGCAGGTGGCGTCCGGCCATCGCCATCTCTGGGGTGCAAAGAGGTTTTGCAGGGGAGGCTGAAGGTCCGAGCAGAAAGGAGTCTTTGCTGGCAGAGGCGCCCTTCGGAAGCAGCTCTACACGGGTGAGAGGGCACGGTCTGAACCCAGCAACACGTGAATGCCGGTGAGGGGGGCGGAGCAGAAAAAGGCGGCGGGAAAAACAAGCCATTTTGAATGCACAGATAAGTTTGCACGTTGCATCGGGGATGAAGGGGAGATTTTCGAGAGCAGAAGAAGGGAACTCTTTCGCTTGTTTATTTCTCTTTGAAAGCTTTGAAATGAAATGGTAAAATGTAAAAGGCAATGGTAACCAGAGATAAATATGAATATGGAACGCAGTACTGTAATAGTAGATGATAAATACGCACCAAGAATGGAGTGCAGGAAACCATTTAAGCAAAATGGTATTAATTTGTATAAAGCTTATAAAAATAATTGACAAAAAATGAAATGAAATGAAAGCTTGCTGGTATATTGTTTATATTTTTTAATTGTAAAGTCTGGACATTAAGAAAAAATCAGATAACATTATAATCCCTTT
This sequence comes from Darevskia mixta, assembly GCA_034641385.1. NCBI lineage: Eukaryota > Metazoa > Chordata > Lepidosauria > Squamata > Lacertidae > Darevskia > Darevskia mixta. The sequence goes on along the minus strand of JAWWNH010000176.1, from coordinate 903,370 downwards.
TATAAAAAAAAAAAAGTGCAATTGGGGTACCGCCCTGAATATTTTAAAGTGCTCCAAAATGTCCTGTATATCATGGGAATGGGTGTGTGGAAATCTCAGATGCAGGGGCCAAATTGTGGTGTAGCTGGACTCTGCATCCCTCCACCCATGCCAGCCCCATCTCCCTAGGGTGCTTCAGCCCATCTCTGAGTCGGGTGCTTTTTCCTGGCTAGAACATGCCATTGATTTTTCCCCTGACCTGCTAGTTTGCAGGGTTCCCCATCTCCCCATTTCTTTCTCCCAACAACCCTGTGAGGTAGACCAGGCTGAGAGACAGTGACTGGCACAGGGTCACTCAGTGGGCTTCACATCCGGATGGGGATTTGAACCCCAGCCTCCCAGGTCTCAGCACAGAGCTCTAACCACTACACCAAATTGCCACTCTGGACTAGCAGTGCTCCCTGGTATTAGACAGGGGACTTTTCCCAGCCTCTCTTTGATAGATCACAAATTGGATTTGGGAGTAACCGCTCTGCCAAATGACATATTTTTACAAATATGTAAAAAAAAAACCTCAATTTTTTATCAAAGATTTGTCAGTGCCAACGAAAACTAATAAATGAATAGAAAAAGAACCTACCCACGTGACGCTGACAGAAAAACCTTGCACATCCACTACGTAAAGGAATGAAAGTCTACTATCCCCCTTCTCTCCCCACTTCTCCCCCCCCCCAACCTTATACTGAAAGCAGGAGAGCTTTCCAGACTTTTCATGTTGGTGACACACTTTTTAGACATGCATCATTTCACAACACAGTAATTCAGTTTCCCTAGCAAACCAGAGGTTAAACTAACCCCTTTCCAGTTCCAGGGAGGAACATGGGGAGCGTTTAAACGACACTCCTACCGGTACACACTGCAGCCGACACACTAAAGTGTCACGACGTTAGTGGCGGAAGCTCAAGTATAGAGCATTAAAGTCTCACATTGAATATAAATGATCCGGAGAAAGGACTTTTATGATTTGAAAACGAAGACAATGTATGCACTTTTTTGGTAACACAGCAAAATCTTTAATAATAATAAATAATGTAGTTGTAAGGATCTATGGGGAAGACCGAGATTCCCACTCTGCGCTTGCCACCAAAGGCGTTCCTGAGGTGCTGCAGTTTTGGCTGAGGGCGTTTTGTCATTCCAGAGACCACCAACCTTTGAGGACGGGGCTGTTTATTTCTCCAGGGTCAAAAGGGTTCTTCCTGCTGGACGTTGGCCGAAGAGCCTTAGGCAAGGGAGGCCATGCTGGAGAATGAGGGGAACGTGGCCTCTCTGGGTAAGGAGCTTCCTTCCTCGCTGCAAGAGTCTGAAGCAGTCCTTCCGGGACATTTTCTTGTCACTCTTCTTCTGGGGTGGAGGGGCAGGTGGGGAGCAGGTTTGTTGCACGAGAGCTACAGATTTACTTTATTCCAAATGCCTTGCATTTTGATCCTCTCCCTCCCCCCAAGAGCGCAAGGTGGGGCACACAGGTCTCCCCCTCATTTAATCCCCACAAGAAGCCCAAAACGGCCTTGGCCCTGTATACCTGAAGGAGCATCTCCACCCCATCATTTAGCCTGGACACTGAGGTCCAGCTCTGATGGTCTTCTGCCGGTTCCCTCACTGTGAGAAGCGAAGTTATAGGGAACCAGGCAGAGGGCCTTCTCTGTATTGGCGCCCGCCCTGTGGAATGCCCTACCTTCAGATGTCAAGGAAATAAATAACTGTATAACCTTTAGAAGACGTATGAAAGCAGGAAGTTTTTAGTGTTTAATCGCTGTACGCTGTACAGTTTACTCTTACGCTGTAAGCTGCCCATATGTGAGGTAGGCTAGCCCTGAGAGGGAATGACTGGACCAATATTTCCCAGTGATTTTCACGGCTGAGGCAGAATTTGAACCCAGGTCTCCCGGGTTCTAGTCTGGCACTTTAACTACTGTGCTGCACTTTATCTGTCCAAAATGAGTTTGCTGGCATGTGAGGGATTCCCACTGGCATAACAGCAACAGTCCAGAAGTGCCAACCAAGTCCCCTCCCTGGGGTCCTGGCAGTGCAGTCCCGACCCCCCACCCTGCCGACTTCTTCAGCCGTCCTCCCTCACCCTTCCTGCACAGAGCGAAGGACCACCTTGCCCCACACAAACACGCAGCCCCCTAACCCAAGGTACTGTTTAGTTATGGGTTCTCCTCTGGAAATGTTTGAGAGAGCTTTGGATGAGCAGCCGTTGCAGATGGTTTGGGCCACGAGGCTGAAGGCTTCCTTCTCCTCACTTCTTCTTCCTCCTCTTCTTCCTCCTTCTCACTTCTTCCTCTTCTTCTTCCTTCTTCTTCTTCCTTCTTCTCGCTTCTTTCCTGCATAGCACTGCCGCTTCCCAAGATGAACCTCAACCCCAGCGCAGAGCAAGTGGAAGAGCCCAGGCCGCCACAATATCAGATCTCAGGCAGGACAGGGGCTGCCATTTCGGACACCTGCTCAGGTGAGGCGGTTTGGGTGGGATGCTAAGTCCGTTCAGAGTTTCTCCTCCCTTTCTGAGAATTGGCAAGAAAAATGCTCTCTGTTACTTCATTTAAAAAGCTCTTCAACTGGTTATTCCTTTTGCAGTGGGTGTTGTGGTACAACCTCCGTCTCTCATGCATCATCTGGTCCAACCATCTCAGGTTGGATTCTGAGGCTACTTCTCTGCCATCTTCAAACCCTGATTCCGCTTTGTTCACTCTCTCAGCAGGTAACTTGAGGAGGAAACACTTCTGCCCAGAGTGTGGCCGATGCTTTGCCTTCAGATTGGCTCTTGCTAGACACCAGAGTATCCACACAGGGGAGAAGATTCCGGAAAGTTCTGAGAGCGGGGAATGTTTGGGTCAGAGATCAGAGCTTGCAAACCATTCAGAAACCCCTAAGTCTTCGGAGTTTGGGAAGGTGCTTGCTCATCAGCCCATCGTTCTGATCCAAAGGAACATCCATGCAGGGGGAGATAACTCATATTGCTGCTTGGAGTGTGGGGAAGGTTTCTCCCAACTCTCAGATTTTGTGAAACATGAAGGAGGCCACACGGGAGAGAAACCCCGTAAATATGGCAAGAGTAGGATCGGGTTCCCCAAGAGATCACAGCTTCATGGACTCCGTAAAGTCCACACAGGAGAGAAACCCCACAAATGCAGTGTCTGTGGGTTATGTTTTTCTGTTAGGTCACAACTTGTTACCCATCAGCTAACCCACACTGGAGAAAAACCCTATAAATGCCTGGAGTGTGGGAAATCATTTGCTCAAAAGTCAGAATTTGTGGTCCATCTGAGACTCCATACAGGAGAAAGGCCCCATAAGTGCTTGGAGTGTGGCAAATGTTACACCACACAAAAAAGTCTCAGGGGACACCAGAGAATCCACACAGGAGAGAAACCGTATGAGTGCACAGAGTGTGGGAAATGTTTTCATAGGAAAGGTGACCTTTTGAGACATCAGACTGTTCACACCGGGGAGAGGCCCCATAAATGTGCAGAGTGTGAGAAAAGTTTTATTGTACCAGCACAACTTGCAATCCACCAGAGAATCCATACGGGAGAGAAACCCTACAAATGCGTGGAGTGTGGAAAATGCTTTTACCAGAAACAACAGCTCAAGGGGCATGAAAAAATCCACACTGGGGAGAAACCCTACAAATGCCCTGAATGTGGCAAATCATTTGCTCACAAGTCAGTCCTTGTGGTCCATCAGAGGCTCCACACGGAAGAGAAGCCCTATGAATGCTGGGAGTGTGGGAAATGTTTTCATCAAAACGCACAGCTTTGGGTCCATCGTTTGGTTCACACAGGGGAGAAACGGTATAAATGCCTTGAATGTGGAAAAAAGTTTACTCAGCGCTCTGGCCTTGTGAAACATCAGAGAACCCACACAGGAGAAAGGCCCCATAAGTGCCTGGAGTGTGGAAAATGTTTCCCCACAAAAGGAAGTCTCAGGCGACACCAGAAAATCCACACAGGAGAGAAACCCTATGAATGTAGAGAGTGTGGGAAATGTTTTCATCAGAAAGCAGAGCTTCTGAGCCATCAGACTGTTCACACCGGAGAGAGGCCCCATAAATGTGAAGAGTGTGGGAAAAGCTTTCTTTCAGCATCACATCTTGCAATCCACCAGAGAATCCATACGGGAGAGAAACCCTACAAATGCATGGGGTGTGGAAAATGCTTCTCCCAGAAACAACACCTCAAGGGGCATGAAAAAATCCACACTGGGGAGAAGCCCTACAAATGCATGGAGTGTGGCAAATCATTTGCTCAAAAGTCAGCCCTTCAGATCCATCAGAGAATCCACACAGGAATGAGGCCATATGAATGTGGAGAATGTGGGAAATGTTTTTCTACTTCATCACATCTTATTAGTCATAGGAGAGTCCACACAGGAGAAAAGCCACATAAATGTTTAGACTGTGGAATGCTGTTTACTTTAGCACAAAGCCTTAGGGGGCACCAGAGAATACATACAGGAGAGAAACCCCACAAATGCTTGGAGTGTGGGAAATGTTTTTCAAGGAAAGACACCCTTGTGACCCATCAGAGAACCCACACAGGGGAGAAACCCCACAAATGCTTGGAGTGTGGGAAATGTTTTTCAAGGAAGCACACCCTTGTGACCCATCAGTGGATCCACACAGGGGAGAAACCCTATAAATGCTTGGAGTGTGGGAAATGTTTTTGTCAGAAAGTGAATCTTTCGAAACACCAGGGAATTCACACAATAAGTAAATCCTATAAATGTATAGAAACAAAATCCCTTCAGGAACACCAGAAAATACACACAGGAGGGAAACCCTATAAATGCTTGGAGTGTGGGAAATGTTTTTCTCAGTCGTCACATCTTCACACACACCAAAAAGTCCACACAGGAGAGAGGCCTTACAAATGTGTAGAGTGTGGGAAATGTTTTTCACAGAGTGGAAACCTTCGAAAACACCAGAGACTCCATATGGAATAGAAAGCATATAAATGTTGGGAGTGCGGGGAATGCTTTGTAAAGAAATGAATCTTTTATCAACATTGGAGATTGCACAAAGGAAATACAAGACAAGTGTCTGGAGTGTGGGAAATGGTTTGCTGCTCATTTGGACCTTCAAAGGCACCAGAGAATCCACAAAAAAATGGAAACCCCATTAATGTTTCGAGTGTGGGAAATGTTTGGCCAGGAAGGGGCAGGCTGGTGCCGCATCAAGGAGCCCACATAGGAGAGAAACCACAAAAATGCTTTGAATGTGTGTATTGCCAGATATTTTCAGAAAGTGGTGTCTCCTGATCTCGATGTAATGGTAGCTTTAAATCCTTATAAATCAATCTGTACATATAGCGAGGAAGGGACCCAGGTGGCGCTGTGGGTTAAACCACAGGCTTGCTGATCAGAAGGTCAGCAGTTCAAATCCCTGCGACAGGGTGAGCTCCCGTTGCTCGGTCCCTGCTCCTGCCCACCTAGCAGTTTGAAAACACGTTAAAGTGCAAGTAGATAAATAGGGACCACTCCAGCGGGAAGGTAAACATCGTTTCCGTGCGCTGCTCCGGTTCGCCAGAAGCGGCTTTGTCATGCTGGCCACATGACCCGGAAGCGGTCTGTGGACAAACGCCAGCTCCCTCGGCCTATAGAGCGAGATGAGCACGCAACCCCAGAGTCGGACACGACTGGACCTGATGGTCAGGCGTCCCTTTAGCTTTACATATAGTGCTAAATCTATCCCCATAAATCTATCTGTATAATGATAACTTTGCATCAACCAGAAGTCTAGACAGCTGGCCTGATAAAGCAGCTGGCCTGATAAACTAGTAGACAGGCCTGTCTTCACCCAGCCATGGAACTGGCAATTAGGCATAGACTTTGGCTCATCGCTTGGAACAGGGAGAGTAACTTTGCTCTGTGCCAACCCCGGAGATCAGAGAGGAAGGCAACAGAACTTAAAGAGCCCCCCTGCTACCGTATTAGATCGTGTTTAAAACCCTCAATATAGGGGCTTAGCGACAGCAGCTCTCTGAGTCCCTCCTTCAAATTCTGCCAGTGAACATCAACGTTAGCCCTGTCGAGGGAAGGGAAGGATCTCCTGCTCCTGGGGTCTCTGCAGCAAATGAGATGAACCATGAACTTCACTTTTGCAGTTACAGTGGTACCTCTAGATGTGAACGGGGCCCTGTTCGCATCCTGAGAAGTCCGCAACCCACAGCGCCGCTTCTGCGCACGTGTGGGTCACGATTCGGCGCGTCTGCGCATGCACGTGACGTCAGTGTGCACGTCCCAGAAGTACTTCCGGTACCGAACCCAGAAGTACTTCCGGTACTTCCAGGTTTGGCGCGTTCGTAACCCGCACTGTTCGCATCCCGCAACGATCGTAACACGAGTTATGACTATATATCCATAATATCCTTTTGATTAGTGAGTATGGAACATAGATGTTAGACTGTTGGAATAATATTTAGAATATGCCCATCACCTTAGTTTTTAAAAGGGGTATCTCAGGTATCTTAACTACTGGAGATGCACTAGGCATAAAGCTTATCTAAAACATGTTTTTTCATTGTCCTATAACTGAAACTCAACAGACCTGTACGGAACAACCTTACATTTAATGAGCAAAATATCCTATTGAATTATATACCCAGCACATGGAACCTTACAGAAGGACGATGCGAGTGGACTCTCCATGGCCTGATCGCAGCAAAAGGACGGATACTGATGAATTGGAAAAATAAAAATGTGGCTCCCTTATATGATTGGATTGGAGACTTCTACAAACTCGCAACATATAAACAACTTGCACATAAATGAAGACTTGTGATGGACGAGTTCAATGATATTTTGGATCCATTTTTACAAATACTGTTAATACAGGTGATACTCAAAAAATTAGAATATCGTGGAAAAGTTCATTTATTTCAGGAATTCAATTTAAAAGGCGAAACTAACATGAGATAGACTCATGACATGCAAAGCGAGAGATGTCAAGCCTTTATTTGTCATAATTGTGATGACTGTGGCGTACAGCTGATGAAAACCCCAAATTCACAATCTCAGAAAATTAGAATATTAAATGAAATCAACAAAACAAGGATTACAAATAGAACAATATTGGACCTCTGAAAAGTAGAAGCATGCATATGTACTCAGTACTTGGTTTGGGCCCCTTTTGCATCAATTACTGCCTCAGTGCGGTGTGGCATGGATGCTATCAGGCTGTGGCACTGCTGAGGTGTTATGGAAGACCAGGATGCTTCAATAGCGGCCTTCAGCTCTTCAGCATTGCTCGGTCTCATGTCTCTCATCTTTCTCTTGACAATGCCCCATAGATTCTCTATGGGGTTCAGGTCAGGCGAGTTTGCTGGCCAATCAAGCACAGTACAATGGAACCTCGACTTACGAAGTACTCGACTTATGTATTTTTCGACTTATGACAGGGAAAAAGCGGCCACGCGCCTACGAATTTTTCGACTTCCGAAAGGAAATCCGCTTGGATTTTAGATGCGGTTTACTCGACTTACGAAGTTTTAGATGGGGTTTACTCAACTTACGAAGGTTTACATAGGGTTTTCTTACGAATTTTTCGACTTACGTTTCCAATGCATTCCTATGGGAATTCCGTTTTTCGACTTACGAAATTTCGACTTACGAGTGTGCTTTCGGAACGCATTAAATTCGTAAGTCGAGGTTCCACTGTAATCCCATGGGCATTGAACCAGGTTTTGGTACTTTTGGCAGTGTGGGCGGGTGCCAAGTCCTGCTGGAAAATGAAGTCAGCATCCCCATAAAGCTCATCTGCGGAAGGAAGCATGAAATGTTCCAAAATCTCCTGGTAGACGGCTGCGTTGACCCTGGACTTAATAAAGCACAGTGGACCAACACCAGCAGATGACATGGCTCCCCAAATCAACACAGACTGTGGAAACTTCACACTGGACTTCAAGCATCTGGCATTGTGTGCTTCCCCTTTCTTCCTCCAGACTCTGGGTCCTTGGTTTCCAAATGAGATGCAAAAGTTGCTCTCATCAGGTGTTATGGATTGAGTAGCTACTGCACCTTTTCACAATATTCTAATTTTCTGAGATTGTGAATTTGGGGTTTCCATCAGCTGTATGCCACAGTCATCACAATCATGACAAATAAAGGCTTGACATCTCTCGCTTTGCATGTCACAAGTCTATCTCATATGTTAGTTTCACCTTTTAAGTTGAATTCCTGAAATAAATGAACTTTTCCACGATATTCTAATTTTTTGAGTATCACCTGTAGGTTAGGTCTGGTGAAGTACAATAACAACCTTGTAAAATATACAGTTTAAGGGTTTTTCCCCTCCCCCCTTTATTTTCCCCTCTTAAACGGTTTCTATTTCGCTTTCTCTTTTATTTACGTCTCACCACATTTAGTGCACGTATAATTAAGTACTTTTTGAACTTTCAATAAATATTTTTTTAAAAGAAAAAAGTAGACTGCTTATTTGGCTTCTCTCGCTTTGCTTAAGTTAATAAAAGCTTTCTTCCAAAGAGTACATTGAGGTGGAGAAATTTTAAAAAAGTGTTTTAAGCCATGAGCAAAATATTCTCGTCACTCCTCACCTCTGAAACATCTTATCTTTTGTCGTGGAGTATGTGAAAAATCCTACTTCCTCCCCTGTTTAAAAAAATTCATTTATTGAAAATCAAAGCAAGATTCAAGATTTCTTTATTGTCATTGTACAAGTACAACGAAATTGGATAAAATAATAATAATTTTTAAAAAAAACATTTTTCATTTAAACAATTGTTTCCCCCAACCAAAAATGTACTCAACACGGGTAACAGCAGTAAAAGCCAAATGAAATGCTAAAAAAAAATAAGGGAGAGCACTGAGCAGCCACATACAAAACGCTCCCAAGTCAGAAAAAACACTGCCAATTAGCCTGGTGCAATCTCACTTTATGCAAGATAAGTATGAAGAACAAAACAAAAAATTGAAGGAAGAAAAAACTAATGATTAAGAGTACTAGCAACCCAGGGAAAAGGGGCTGCCAACGTCCCACAAAAATGAAATGTTATTTTTTCCCCTTTCCTGCATTCCCTCCTGCTCCTCATTCATGCCAATGCCCCTCGCAAAGGAAAACTGGTGCAAAGGGAAGAGGCGATTCTCCCGCCTCCAGTGATCACAAAGATCAAAGTCTGACACGCATCTCCCCCCATTCTTATTTCTTATTCTTATTTCCGCCAAAAAACTAATCAATTTGAGACTAGACGATATCGAGCTGCAGCATAATCACATGTTGGGTGGGGGAGTATGCTCTCCCCAGCATTTGGGTATTACATCGGGCCAGCACCTTCCATCTTACTTCTCATCCCTTATTACTGCAAAGCACCATTTTGCATTTATTAGGGCAAGGTTTAATGCCTTTCCCTCTGGGGTCCTGTCACATAGATTCTCTAGGGGAAGTGTATCAGATTTATGTTCATGTGATGAGCGGTCGAGGGAATCCTTCCTGCACATTGTTTTTATTTGCCCTTTATACAGTAATGTGAGGAGAAATTTGTTGACCCCATTGGTCCAAAATTTTCTGGATTGCCAGTGGAGAGGCAGCTTACCTTTTTATTCCAGGATTCCAACCCTACGGTAACCTTGCAAGTGGCAAGGTTTCTGACTTCGGTTCTGAACCACAAGAGGAGAAATGGTCTATTACAAGAATCTTAATAATTTATTTTCACCCTTTCCAGGTCAATAGCTCCGATGACATCATAGGCTGATCAAAACAAAATAAAATAAAAAAAAATCCTTCCAGTAGCACCTTAGAGACCAACTAAGTTTGTTCTTGGTATGAGCTTTCGTGTGCATGCACACTTCTTCAGATACACTGAAACAGAAGTCACCAGACCCTTATATGTAGTGAGAGGGTGGGGAGGGGTATTACTCAGAGGGGTGGTGGAAATGGGTGAAAGGTTGATAGCTGTGGTAAACCTGTTGACGACTGTTTACATAGGCTGATGTCATTTTTAATTCCCTTGACTGATTGTATATATTTTAGTTCATCAGTCCTATGTAAATCTAATTTATTTAGATGTTTTTTACGGATTGTAAGAGAGGCTTGATTTGTGTTATGTATATATGTTTGAGCTTATAGCTGCAATGAAGTTATCTATCTATCCCCCCATTCACACGTTACAGGAGTCAGGGGCAGCTTATCCACAAAGACCACCTCCTCCGGGAGTTTTCCTGCCTCGCCCTTTGCATGCAGGAAAGGGCTCAGATGCAGTAGCAGCTCCAAGAAAGATCCGTTTCCGGAGCTCAAGTCTCCAGGAGGGACCTAGCAAGCTCCTGCCAGCCGTGGATCTCCACCCTCTCTCCCTTAGTCCAGCATTTTCCCCGTCTGGAAGAAACGCTCGGCTCCAAAGACTTGCAAGAAACAGCTCCTTCTGCCTCCTGCCCCGCAAAAGCCCCTGATCTCAGGGACTGGCGAGATAAAAAGCAAAAGCCCCGTTGCCTTGTGGGACTCGCCACTGCTGGGCTCCTTTCCTTCTCAGACGCAAAGGCTTCTGGGAGACTTAAAGGTAAAGGGACCCCTGACCATTAGGTCCAGTCGTGACCGACTCTGGGGTTGTGGCGCTCATCTCGCTTTACTGGCCGAGAGCCGGCGTACAGTTTCCAGGTCATGTGGCCAGCATGACTAAGCCACTTCTGGCGAACCAGAGCAGCGCACAGAAACGCCGTTTACCTTCCCTCTGCAGTGGTACCTATTTATCTACTTGCACTTTGATGTGCTTTCAAACTGCAGGAGCAGGGACCGAGCAACGGGAGCTCACCCCGTCGCGGGGATTCGAACCGAACCGAACCGCCAACCTTCTGATCGGCAAGCCCTAGGCTCTGTGGTTTAACCCACAGCGCCACCTGCGTCCCCTCTGGGAGACTTAGTTTCAGGCTTTGGCCCTGTGCCCCAGGCAGGCTGAGATTTTGGGGTTGTGGGAGGGTGCTTTAGAAAAACAACAACAACCCAGCAGCTTCAAGCACATTCGTGGGCTGTTGGGAAACGCCCAAAATCACCATCGTATTATCATAGCTGTCAGCTTCTCCCTTTTTTTAAAGGGAAATTCCCTTATTCCGAATAGGATTCCGTGCAAGAAAAGGGGAAAGTTGACAGCTATGCGCATTATGCACCGAAAAGAATCTTGGGCAGCCAGCCTCTCTCAACTTAGCCTACCTCCCAGGTGATGAAGTCCAATGTAGGCAACCAAAAGCTCTTTAAAGGAAGGATGTGGCAGAATATGTTTAAATAAGCCAGAATAACCTAAGAAGAGCCTGGCTGGATCAGGCCAGCAGCCCATCTAGTCCCCCATCCTGTTCTCGCAGTGGCCAACTGGGTGCCATGTTGCAACCTCTCAGATTTCCTCTCAACCCTCAGAATGGCGCAGGGGGTTTGGTCTGCCCTCCATCTTGTCCCCCTTCCTCCAGTCCAGGGCAAGGGACAGTCGGTGAGGCTTCTCTGAAGTGCAAAACGACAATGGCAGCAATTCCGCTAACCGAGTCTCTTTAAGTCCCAATTCACTCAATGGGGGCTTACTTCCACGGACTCGCTGCTAAGCCCCGTGTTCATGGAAGACAATCTTACCCAGCTACGAGCGATCGCCAAAGAAGAATTGCAGGAAAATGAGGTTAAGAGGACTGCAGCCAAAGGTCACAGGAGGACTGTCAGGAGGAATCCTTTGCACCTTGGGAGTCAAAATGCAGTCAATTATGGATCATTATGCCCAGTGCAACAACAACAACAATGCCCAGTGCTTTTCCCCCCTAAAAAAATGTTAGGGGTACTCTCATTTCCCTACTCATATTGAAATAGTACCCCTCAATGAGGCCAAACCTAGATTCACAATTTTTTTAAAAAAATGCTTTATTGGTTTCAAAAAAATCTTCAGTAAATGTTATAAACAAAATATAAACAGTTCTTCATTCTTTGTTTGATACTTGTTTGTACACTATTTTGTAATTAAAGCTAACTTGACCTCTGATCTTCCCATTATGTTCTCAAATTAAATTCTTTAGACCCGCACATTGACTTTGTTTCTCCTTGTTATTTAACTTACATTCAATTTTGTAAAATTGTCCTTCTTAAAGCACAGAAGCTTAATCAAAACCCTGCCAACGGATTTATCATTTGACAATATTCTTTAACATAGACTTTACAAATATCCCATTCTCTAGTAATTTTTTCATCTGAGATATCTCGTAACCTCGCTGATAGTTTCGCTAATTCAGCGTATTCGCTTAATTTATTTTGCCAGTCCAATTTGGTTGGGATATCCTCTCCCTTCCATCCTTTCGCAACTAGCATTCTGGCAGCCACTGTGGTGTACATAAGTACTCTCTTGTAGAATCATAGAATCATAGAGTTGGAAGAGACCACAAGGGCCATCCAGTCCAACCCCCTGCCAAGCAGGAAACACCATCAAAGCATTCCTGACAGGTGGCTGTCAAGCCTCTGCTTAAAGACCTCCAAAGAAGAAGACTCCACCACACTCCTTGGCAGCAAATTCCACTGTCGAACAGCTCTTACTGTCAAGAAATTCTTCCTAATGTTTAGGTGGAATCTTCTTTCTTGTAGTTTGAATCCATTGCTCCGTGTCCGCTTCTCTGGAGCAGCAGAAAACAACCTTTCTCCCTCCTCTATATGACATCCTTTTATATATTTGAACATGGCTATCATATCACCCCTTAACCTTCTCTTCTCCAGGCTAAACATACCCAGCTCCCTAAGCCGTTCCTCATAAGGCATCGTTTCCAGGCCTTTGACCATTTTGGTTGCCCTCCTCTGGACACGTTCCAGCTTGTCAATATCCTTCTTGAACTGTGGTGCCCAGAACTGGACACAGTATTCCAGGTGGGGTCTGACCAGAGCGGAATACAGTGGTACTATTACTTCCCTTGATCTAGATGCTATACTCCTATTGATGCAGCCCAGAATTGCATTGGCTTTTTTAGCTGCTGCATCACACTGTTGGCTCATGTCAAGTTTGTGGTCTACCAAGACTCCTAGATCCTTTTCACTTGTACTGCTCTCAAGCCAGGTATCACCCATCCTGTATTTGTGCCTTTCATTTTTTTTGCCCAAGTGTAGTACTTTACATTTCTCCCTGTTAAAATTCATCCTGTTTGCCTTGGCCCAGTTCTCTAATCTGTTAAGGTCATTTTGAAGTGTGATCCTGTCCTCTGGGGTATTAGCCACCCCTCCCAATTTGGTGTCATCTGCAAACTTGATCAGGATGCCCTCAAGCCCATCATCCAAGTCATTGATAAAGATGTTGAATAAGACTGGGCCCAAGACAGAACCCTGTGGCACCCCACTAGTCACTTCTCTCCAGGATGAAGAGGAGCCATTGATGAGCACCCTTTGGGTTCGGTCAGTCAGCCAGTTACAAATCCACTGAATGGTAGCATTGTCTAGCCCGCATTTTACCAGCTTCTTTACAAGAATATCATGGGGCACCTTGTCAAAGGCCTTGCTGAAATCAAGATAGGCTACATCCACAGTGTTCCCTTCGTTTACCAGGCTTGTAATTCTGTCAAAAAATGAGATCAGACTAGTCTGACATGACTTATTTTTCAGAAACCCATGCTGACTTTTAGTGATCACAGCGTTCCTTTCTAGGTGCTCACAGACCATTTGCTTAATGATCTGCTCTAGAATCTTTCCTGGTATTGATGTCAGGCTGACTGGGCGGTAATTGTTTGGGTCCTCTCTGTTCCCCTTTTTGAAAATAGGGACAACATTTGCCCTCCTCCAGTCTGCTGGGACTTCACCTGTTTTCCAAGAATTCTCAAAGATTACTGCCAGTGGTTCTGAAATCACCTCTGCCAGTTCTTTTAATACTCTGGGATGTAGTTCATCTGGCCCTGGAGACTTAAATACATCTAAACTAGCCAAGTGTGCTTGTACTACCTCCTTACTTATTCTGGGCTGTGTTTCCCCTGCTGAATCATCTGCTCCATATTCTTCAGGTCGGGCATTGTTTTCTTTTTTGGAGAAGACTGAGGCAAAGAAGGTATTGAGGAGTTCTGCCCTTTCTGCGTCCCCTGTTCGCATTTCACCTTCTTCTCCTCTAAGTGACCCCACTGTTTCCTTGTTCTTCCTTTTGCTACGGACATACCCATAAAAACTCTTTTTATTGCTTTTAACCTCTCTAGCAAGCCTGAGTTCATTCTGTGCTTTAGCTTTTCTGACTTTGTCTCTACATGTGCTGGCTATTTGTTTGAATTCCTCTCTGGTGGTTTCCCCCTTTTTCCATTTCTTGTACATATCCCTTTTAAATCTTAACTCAGTTAAAAGTTCATTAGATAGCCACCCTGGCTTCTTTAGGCACCTTCCATGTTTTCGTCTCATTGGTACTGCTTGAAGTTGTGCTTTTAATATCTCCCTTTTAACAAACTCCCATCCATCATGAACTCCCTTCCCTTTTAGTATTACTGACCATGGGATCACACCCAGCATTTCCCTAAGTTTTCTGAAGTCGGCTTTCTTAAAGTCTAGAATTTGAGTCTTAGTATGCTTGGTTGCTCCTTTCTGATGTATAATAAACTCCAGAAGAGCATGATCACTCCCACCTAATGATCCTACCACTTCTACCCCACTAACCAGGTCATCACTATTGGTTAGGACCAGATCTAAAATGGCTGATCCTCTTTGTTGCTTCTCCCACTTTCTGGACAATGAAATTGTCTGCAAGGCCAGTGAGGAATCTGTTCGACCTTATGCTCTTGGCTGAGTTTGACATCCAACAAATATCAGGATAGTTGAAATCCCCCATTACTACTATCTCATTTCCTTTTGAATGCTTGGTCATCTGTTCCAGGAAGGCATCATCTATGTCCTCAGTTTGGCTTGGGGATCTATAGTAAATTCCCACCATGAGATCACTGTTATTTTTCTCTCCCTTAATTTTGACCCAGATACTCTCAATTTGGCTTTGAAGTTTTAAATCATGGATCTCTTCACAGGTATACACATCCCTGACATATAACGCCACTCCTCCTCCTTTCCTGTTTGGTCTATTTCTCTGAAATAGATTGTATCCCTCTATTACTACATTCCAATCATGAGACTCATCCCACCAGGTTTCAGTGATGCCTATTATGTCGTATTTAGTTTGCTGTACCAAGAGCTCAAGTTCATCTTGTTTATTTCCCATGCTCTGTGCATTTGTATACAGACATTGAAAACCATTGATCATTCCCCCTAGTCTCCTACTTAAGGATTTTTTCCTCCCACCACTAGGTCTGTGTGCTGTTTGCTCCATTTGGTCCTTGACTTTTGGATGATCATCTTCAGCATTTGATAGACTCCTACCTTCAGGACCACTGTCTCCCTCCCCCACATAAGTCAGTTTAAAGCCCTCCTGATGAGGTTTTTGAGATTGTTGGCAAAAACATTCCTCCCAACCCTTGTGAGGTGCAGCCCATCACTTGCCAGAAGTCCATCTTCAAGAAACTGCAGACCGTGATCTAAGAATCCAAACCGTTCCTGCCGGCACCATTTGCGAAGCCAGTTGTTCACTTCTCCTATTTTCCCCTCTCTTCCTGGGCCACGGCGTTCAACTGGGAGGACAGATGAGATGACAATTTGTGCATTTAATTGCTTCAGCTTCCTGCCCAGAGCCTCATAATCACTTTTGATCTTGTGGAGGCTATGGCTTGCGGTGTCATTGGTTCCCACATGGACCAAAAGGAAGGGGTTTTTATCCGTGGCTTTTATTATTCCTTGCAGCCGTTCTGCAACATCATGGATCTTGGCCCCAGGGAGACAGCATACCTCTCGAGACATCTTGTCAGGCCCACAGATCACTGCTTCCGTACCCCTTGTACTTTTTTGGAATTTCATTTCCCAGAATTCCTAGCAGGATGGCCTCTGGTTTTTTTAGGGAGAGAGCATTTGAACATTTTCTTAAGTTAATTGCAGATCATCTCCCAGAACTGCCTGCTCTTATTACAGTTCCACTACATGTGGCTCTATGTACCTTCAGCCTCCCTGCATTTCCAGCAAATATTTGTCCTAGATCTAAACATTTTTTGTTTCACAAAATGTTTAGGGGTATGCGTACCCCCACGAGCCCTCAGAAAACCCCCCACTGATGATACTGCAAGGGGTTTCCAACACACCTTTGGCTGGCAAACAACTGTCAGCTTCATCTCCCGCACAGGGATGTTGTGCCATGGAGCTTTTCAGATATGGGCAGGGAGAATTCTCTTTGTCTACCATCCTCATCCAACCTTGTAGAATTTGAAGATCTGGAATCATTTCCTTCACTTGCCGTTTCCCGCAAACCCATCCTTCCTTCCTTCCCTCCATCTCTTCCCTTTTCACTCCGATGCAGAGCAAATTGACGCCAATGGTGCTGGGGAATAGAATGGAGCATCTCCTGCTTCCCGCTGCCCCTTCACAAGTTGCAAGATACAAAGTCACTGGAATGTGCTTTGATAAGACAAAACACTATGAAGCTCTTTTCCCCCTCTTCTTTTTTAAAAAATAAAATAAAAAAAATTCCTTCCAGTAGCATCTTACAGACCAACTAAGTTTGTTATTGGTATGAGCTTTCGTGTGCATGCACACTTCCTTTTTAATTAATTTTTATTTTGTTTCGACTACGGCAGACCAACACGGCTACCTACCTGTATCTTTTTTAATAAATATTTTGTATTAATTTTCATAATTAAACAAGAATCATCACATAAATGGATAAAAATAAAAAAAGATTTCAAACAACTGTATTCACATAGTATTAAATCCACATTATGGGATTGATGAGAGGGACACAGGTGGCGCTGTGGGTTAAACCACAGAGCCTAGGGCTTGCTGATCAGAAGGTCGGCGGTTCAAATCCCTGCGACGGGGTGAGCTCCCGTTGCTCGGTCCCTGCTCCTGCCCACCTAGCAGTTCGAAAGCACATCAAAGTGCAAGTAGATAAATAGGAACCGCTCTGGCAGGAAGGTAAACGGCGTTTCCGTGCGCTGCTCTGGTTCGCCAGAAGTGGCTTAGTCATGCTGGCCACATGACCTGGAAGCTGTACGCCGGCTCTTGGCCAATAAAGCGAGATGAGCGCAGCAACCCCAGAGTCGGACACGACTGGACCTAATGGTCAGGGGTCCCTTTACCTTTATGGGATTGACTCCCTCCCCTTGGTTCCTCCTGTTCTCAATTTATGCATGTCAATCAAGTCTTTATCTCTGATTACCTCCAAGTTTAAACATTCTCCATCATCTTAAAAAGTGTTTTTAAAATCCTGCTAAATGTATTAACTTCCTTACATTGCTTTTGTACATATGCCATAGACATTTCCCATTCTTTTTAATATTTGTGGTCATCTTGATTTTTAAGTTTCCCAGTTAATTTGGCTATTTCCAAATACTCCGTTAACTTCATTTGCCAATCCTCTTTCCATTGTTGGACTAACAATATCTGTGCGGCCGTTGAACAGATTCTTATATTCTTTAGGTATATCCATTCCTGTAATACCTAAAAGAAAAGCTTCTGTTTTTAAACAAAGGTTGTTTTTAACCTTTTTTTTCAATTCATTATATATCATTTCCCAAAAAGTTTTAATAACCTTGCATGGCCACCACATATGATAAAACGTACCTTCTGCTATGAAGCTCTTAAGGTGGAGATGGGAGATGCAATGAGATTAAGATTGCTGGAAGAAATATCAACCACCTCAAATATGCAGATGACACAAGAAAGTGAGGAGGAATTAAATAACCTCTTATTGAGGGTGAAAGAGGAGAACACAAAATATGGTCTGAAGTTCAACATAAAAAAACTAAGATCATGGCCACTGGTCCCATCACCTCCTGGCTCCATGATCACTGTAGATGGTGACAGCAGTCACAACATTAAAAGGAGAAGAAAAGCAATAACAAACCTAGACAGCATCTTAAAAAGCAGAGACATCACCATGCTGACAAAGGTCCGTACATATAGTTAAAGCTATGGTTTTGCCAGTAGTGATGTATAGAAGTGAGAGCTGGACCATAAAGAAGGCTGATTGCCGAATAATTGATGCTTTTGAATTACGGTACTGGAGGAGATTCTTGAAAGTTCCATGCACTGCAAGAAGATCAAACCTATCCATGCTTAAGAATATCAGCCCTGAGTGTTCACTGGAAGGACAGATCCTGAAGCTGAGGCTCCAATAATTTGGCCACCTCATGAGAAGAGAAGACTCCCTGGAAAAGACCCTGATGTTGGGAAAGATAGAGGGCACAAGGAGAAGGGGACGACAGACAGTGTTCTTGAAGCTACCAACATGAGTCTGAGCAAACTGCGGGAGGCAGTGGAAGACAGGAGTGCCTGGCGTGCTCTGGTCCATGGGGTCACGAAGAGTCGGACACGACTAAACGACTAAACAACAACAATGAGATTGAATTGTTAATAAGATCAAGCACATTCCTTATGGCAAACATGTCATTGGGCATCCCAGTGTCTTTTTGCATCCTCCTTGATGAGCAAATAAAAATGATTAGAGCCGAGTTTAATGAAATGGTGAATGAAAGTGGACTAGAGAAGGAGGAAATGCTACATTTTTGTATGTATATTTTTGTACAAATTACTCTTGGAATGGCACACAAGAGATGAGCAGGTCAAATCTGTAATGATACACTGAGCAAAGGACTTGGGGCACGACATTCAGATTGCAGGTTGGGAAAAGTTATGGAAAATGGATTTGAAATTTAGGGCTGAAAGGAAACTATATGAAAATGATGTACCGGTGGTAGTTGACTAAGCTAGCAAAAATGTATAGAACCAGTACAAATACCTGCTGGAAATGTAAAGAGAGAGAAGGTACCTTTTATCATATGTGGTGGTTGTGTAAGGTAATAAAGGCTTTCTGGGAGATGATATATAATGAATTGAAAAAAATGTTTAAAATAACTTTTGTATAAAAAAGGAAGCTTTTTTATTTGTAATTGAAGGTACTGACATCCCAAAGGAACAGGAAAGACTTTTTATGTATGTGACAAGAGCCACACGGATGCTACTAGCCCAGAGGTGGAACGAAGACAAAATCCCGACCAGAGAAGAATGGCAAATCAATAATAATAATAATAATAATAATAATAATAATAATAATAATAAATTTTATTTACCGGTATACCCCACCCTCCCCAGCCAAGACCGGGCTCAGGGCGACTAACACCAGGTAT
Organism: Darevskia mixta; assembly: GCA_034641385.1. Taxonomy (NCBI): domain Eukaryota; kingdom Metazoa; phylum Chordata; class Lepidosauria; order Squamata; family Lacertidae; genus Darevskia; species Darevskia mixta. Next base: position 884,191 of record JAWWNH010000176.1, on the reverse strand, counting down.
AAAACAATTGATTAAAATACAACTTAAAAACAAGGTTAAAATATAACATTAAAGTGCAGCCTCATTTCAGTAGAATCTCAAATCAAAAAAACTGTTTGGGGAGTAAAAGGTAAAGGGACCCCTGACCGTTAGGTCCAGTCGTGTCCGACTCTGGGGTTGTGGCGCTCATCTCGCTCTATAGGCCAAGGAGCCAGCGTTTGTCCGCAGACAGCTTCCGGGTCATGTGGCCAGCATGACAAAACCGCTTCTGGCGAACCAGAGCAGCACACGGAAACGCCGTTTACCTTCCCGCCGGAGCCCGAAAAAGCCAGGGAAGTCCCCAAATAGGAGTTCTGTCACAGAAGGAAAGAGCTGTTGGACTACGCGAAAATGGCAAAACTGACCGGAAAGGTCAGGAACCAAGAAGACAAAAACTTGAAGAAAGAATGGGGGAAATTTATAATTTATAATGTATTTAGGAGACTACTGTAAGCAGATGAAAACATTAGCAGGATTTTCATCTCACTTGTAATGTAACAAATCCTATGGATAATATGGATATAAAATATAGATTTGATATAATATGCAGTTGAAAACGCTGACATTAGGACCCATGCAGGGGATGGGGGGGGTCTCAAGATTCTGAGAAAACTCTGTATATGGAAATGTTTTTGGTTTTGTTGTAAATCTATACAGTGGTACCTCGGGTTAAGAACTTAATTCGTTCTGGAGGTCTGTTCTTAACCTGAAACTGTTCTTAACCTGAGGTACCACTTTAGCTAATGGGGCCTCCCGCTGCCGATGTGCAATTTCTGTTCTCATCCTGAAGCAAAATTCTTAACCTGAGGTACTATTTTTGGGTTAGCGGAGTCTGTAACCTGAAGCGTCTGTAACCAGAGACACCACTGTATTTGAAAAATCAAATAAAAACTATTTAAGAGAGAGAGAGAGAGAGAAGGAGGAAATGGAAAATGGAAACAAAGTGGACACAGAGACTTCGGGGAGCAATTTCGATAAAGGATTGCCAGAAAATGGAAAAGCTCTTTGCAGAGGTGTTTAGAGGAATGAAAAAGTATAATTGTGATGTTGGAGGAGTAGAATGAAGCCATAGATGGAGAAATGAAGAGACACCCTGAACCGGCAGAGATAGAGTTGAGAAAGAAAGGTCTCTATCTACAACCTGGAAATTCAATTAATGAATACACAATAAGAAAAGGATTGTGGAATACTGTTTTAATATATAAACAGAAGAAACTCTTGTGTGGACAAAGATGGAAAGACATTTTAACATTTAATATGGAGGAATGGTTGTTGAAGTTAATAGAGGCAAAGTTCATATGTTTGTTTAGAGAAAAATGATTGCTGAAATTTATTAATAGCAATAATTAGAGAACCCTTTTTGGACTTTTTGTATATAAATTAATATGAATTAATCAGATACATTTGGGACAGAAGACTGGGAAAATATTGCCTAACAGAAAGTAGATCCATTGGATGTCATTCTAGGGTGAATATTTTGAATAATTTATTTTATGTAAAATAACAAAATCTTAACATTTCCCGCACTCCCAACCTTTACTGTATATGCTTTCTATTCCCTATGGAGTCTCTGGTGTTTTTTAAGGTTCCTCTGTGAGAAACATTTCCCACACTCTATACACTCTTGGGTATAAGAAGCCCCGGTTTTTCAGTAAAACATTTTTGACACTCCAAGCATTTGTACGGCTTGTCTCCTGTATTGATTGTCCTAGGGATTATGAGATATGCTTCCTAGGGTTCCGATTTAGTATGGGTTTTCTGGTGTCTATGAAACTTCCTATTATTAGGAAAGGATTTTCCACATTCCATGCATTTGTAGGCCGTCTCTCCTGCATGGCTCTTCTGATGGATGATTAACCGCCATTCGCTAGCAAAACATTCCTCACACTCTGTGCATTTATAGGATATCTTTCCTGTGTGGACTCTCTGATGTTTCAGAAGACTGTATCTCCTCGAAAAGCATTTCCCACACTCTAAGCATCTGTAGGGCTTCTCCCCTGTGTGGATTCTCTGATGAAGCACAAGACTGTATTTCCTAGGAAAACATTTCCCACATTCCGAGCATTTATGGCATCTATCTACTGTATGTTTTTTCTGGTGCCCCTTAAGGGTATGTGAATGAGAAAATATCATTCCACAGTCCAAACATTTATATGGCTCTCTTGGGTGGAGTTTCTTATGTCTTTTAAGACGTGACGGAGCAGAAAAACATTCCCCACAATCTTCACATTTATAAGGCCTCTCTCCTATGTGCACTCTCTGGTGTTCAGCAAGGTCTGCTAGGCTGGCAAAGCATTTTCTACATTCCATGCATTTGTAGCGTTCCGGTTTAGTATGAGTTTTCTGGTGTCTATAAAACTTCCTATTATTAGGAAAGGATTTTCCACATTCCATGCATTTGTAGGGCTCTATTGCATGGCTCTTCTGATGGATGATAAACCGCCATTCACTAGTAAAACATTCCTCACACTCTGTGCATTTATAGGATATCTCTCCTGTGTGGACTCTCCGATGTTTTGTAAGACCGTCTCTTCTTGAAAAGCATTTCCCACATTCTAAGCATTTGTAGGGCTTCTCCCCTGTGTGGATTCTCTGATGAGTCACAAGATATTCTCTCCTAGAAAAACATTTCCCACATTCCAAGCATTTATGGCATCTCTCTACAGTATGTTTTTTCTGGTGCCCCTTAAGGGTATGTGAATGAGAAAATACCTTTCCACAGTCCAAACATATATATGGCTTTCCTGTGTGGGCTTTCTTATGTCTATTAAGATGTGATGAAGTAGAAAAACATTTCCCACAATCTCTACATTCGTAAGGCCCCTCTCTTATGTGCACTCTCTGGTGTTCATCAAGGTCTGCTAGGCCGGCAAAGCATTTTCCACACTCCACGCATTTGTAGGGTTTCTCTCCTGTGTGGATTCCCTGATGGATTTCAAGTTCTGATGGCAAAACAAACCTTTCCCCACACTCCGCACATTTATGGGGCCTCTCTCCATTGTGAACCATCTGGTGGCTCAAAAGGGCAGATTTATCCAAAAAACATTTCCCACACTCTGTGCATTGATAGGGTTTCTTTGCTGGGTGGATTATCTGGTGTTGAAGAAGATCTGATTTTGTGGGAAAGCATTTTCCACACTCCAAGCACATATGAGGCTTTTCTCCTGAATGGGTTCGCTGATGAATAACAAGTTGTGGCCTACAAGAGAAGTATGACTCACACTCACTGCATTTGTGGCATTTCTCTCCTCTGGGGATTTTCTGGTGTACAAGAAGCTGTGATCTCCAGAGAAAACTTTTCCCGCACCCATCACATTGGTGGGGTCCTGTGTGGATTCTCTGATGTTTCACAAAAACTGATCGGCTGGGGAAATATTCCCCACACTCCAAGCATTTATGTGGTTTCTTTCCCGAGTGGCCCTTCCGATGGATCGCAAGGGCAGTGTGCTGAGCAAACGATTTGCCACATTTCATGCACTTATAGGGTTTCCCCCCCTTATAGATCCGCTGGCGTCTCACCCGTTGCCGCCGTCTAGAAAAGCTCGTCTCAGACTGTAAGTATTTGTGTCGTTTATTTCCTGTGTGGACTCTCTGGTGTTCACAAAGCTGCGAATTCTGGGGAAAACATTTCCCACACTCCAAGCATTTGTATGGTTTTATTCTTGCGTGGGCTCTGAGATGCTTCACAAAATCCGAGAGTCGGGAATGTTTCGCTCCACACTCCAAGCAGTGATAGGAGCTGTCTCCTGCATGGACCTTCTGATGGAGCAGAAGGACGGATCGACGAGCAAACGTTTTCCCGCACTCTGCACACTTATGGGGTTTTTCTCTTTGACGGGTTCTTTGGTGGCTCAAAAGCCCTGAACTGTGACCAAAACATTCCCCACTCTCACTGCCCTTCTGGGGCTTCTCTCCTGTATGGATTCTCTGGTGTCCGGCAATAGCCAACGTAGAGTCAAAGCACTCGTCACAGGTCGGGCAGGTATATTTTCTCCCGGTATCATCTGCTTAGAGAGAGAGAAGGGGGGGAAAGTTATTCTGAGTCTGGAAGAGAAGGAACAACACAATACAAACTGAATGATGGTTGTGCTATGATATGCAAGATATGAAGCTTGAACCTGTGAAACCTATCGGAGCCACCCATGCACAAATTGCATTAAGAATAGCCAGGGGTAGGCCCAGATTTGGGCAAAATACCCACAGCCCCTCTGTTCTTCACACAAAGTGGCCTCACTTTAGTCATCATCATCATCAACATAATAATAATAATAATAATAATAATAATAATAATAATAATAATAATAATAGATTTTATTTATACCCCGCCCTTCCCAGCCAAAACCAGGCTCAGGGCGGCTGACAACAATAAAATTACAATAAAATATAAAAGAAAGAAAACAACGTTGATTAAAATACAGTTTAAAATTTAAAAAGGCGCTTCGTTTATCGCCCATAATCAAAACCCTAAGGGGAGGAAACATCAGACTGAGTCCAACCCGAAGGCCAGGCGGAACAACTCTGTCTTGCAGGCCCTGCGGAAAGATGTCAAATCCCGCAGGGCCCTAGTCTCTTGTGACAGAGTGTTCCACCAAGTTGGGGCCAGTACTGAAAAGGCCCTGGCCCTGGTTGAAACCAGTCTAACAACTTTGTGGCTCGGGACCTCCAGTGTGTTGTTATTTGTGGACCTTAAGGTCCGCTGTGGGGCATACCAGGAGAGGCGGTCCCGTAGGTACGAGGGTCCTAGGCCCTCATCATCACTTTTAATTTGTATACCATCTTTCTATCTTACAACACCCAAGGCGGTTTACAAGCTGAAGAAACAAATAATGTACACCTTATAACAATCTAATGCAATACACAAATGTGATAATAAAACGTAACTTTAAAGTAAGCAACCTGCATCAAATAAAGTAGCATCCAACAATCACTAGAATAGTATAGAATAATATTAAATATCAGCATATAAAAATTAAACAGAAATCCACTCTTAACAAATACAATAACTTCCAAACTACAATCAATAACACAACAGCAAGCCACAGTGCATAACATAATAGAATACAAATTGAGAAGCAGAGACTGGAGGGTGGGCCAAGGTAGGTGGAAGAAGGCCTTGCCTGATGGAGTCTCTCCCTCACAGAAGTGGCTTTCTGGGATGTGCAAGTGAGTGTACAAGGCTGCCATCCTATATCACCTTAACATTGGGGTCAGGTTCCCAGCAGGTTTTTTGATGTTCCTTGCTGGCATTCCATGAAGGTGACTAAAGATTGTCATCATGTAGTGGTTATTGTTGTTGTTTAGTAGTTTAGTCGTGTCCGACTCTTCGTGACCCCATGGGCTGTTACAATCCCACCCCCCACCTTGAAAGCTACATTGAGCCGCATGAAGAAGGTGTGAGTGCATGGCGGACTTTGGGCTTTGAAATTTCAACACCGCTCTGTGAAACGCTGAAATTTGGTGCCCCAAACAACTCTACCCTTCCAATGTTCCTCATTGTTGTGGTGCCCCCAGCGGCTTCCTCTTGGCTTGGTGTTCCCCTCAACCTGCCTTTGGTGAGTGTGACACTCTCCTCTGGCGCAGTGTGGCATAATGTCACTGTCTGCATAAATCGCTCCTTATTTATCCTTTCCAGAAGATTCCCTGATGCACACTGACCTCTGGATTCCTCTTTAACAACAACAACAACAACAACAACACTTTTATTACTTATACCCTGCCCATCAGGCTGGGTTTCCCCAGCCACTCTGGGCGGCTCCCAACATAGGACTAAAAACAGAATAAAACTTCAAACATTAAAAACTTCCCTAAACAGGGCTGCCTTCAGATCTATATATATAAAATCGTTCAAGTTGGATGTTTGTTAACAATTGCCTTTCTCTGTAACCCCTTGATTGATTCCATTCAAATTTGGACACAATGTTCCATGCCCATATGGGAGTGATCATATGTACTTACATTGCACAAATACCACACCTTTCCCAGGTAAAAATGTGATTTTGTGCAAAAAAGCGCCCTCCAGTGGACGTTAAACAGCACAGCACAAGGACAAAGAACCTCATAGACTAAAATAGTAGTAATAAACAGTTGTAGAAACGAAGACAAAAATGGGAGGGGCAAACAGAGAACACATAGACTGAACTTCAACAAGATAAGGTGTAAGTAAACATACGCTTTCTCTTTCATACTGTATCTTACTTTTGCATTTCACCAAATCAGCCACAGCAAGGCATGGCCTGGTCAGCTAGTGTCTTATAAAAGTCAGATAGTTGCTTATTTCCTTGACATCTGATGGGAGGGTGTTCCACAGGGCATATGCCTGTGAAAACCATTTAGTTGCTGACCTACCTGGACTGGCTGGGAGAGCGTAGGAGTGCTCCAGCAACAATATTGCTCCCAGGGGAAGGCACTTCTGCATCGTTCTCCTTGGCTTTCAACTGACAGCTTGGCAGAGGATCACAGTGGACATGGGGCCGCCTCTTTTTACTGCCCTGTATGAAAATAAAACTATCAGCAGTGCCCTCTCATTGGCCTATGGGATAATAATCATTCATTCGTTTGTTTGTTTGTTTGTTTGTTTATACATACATACATACATACATACATACATACATACATACATACCGTACATACCCTGCCCACAGGGCGGGTGCCCAACATTTTGAATTGCACCAACACTTTGAATTGTACTTGGAAACCTACTGGCATTGACTGACCAGCAAGAAGACCTTGGGGTCATTGTGAACAGCTCAAAGATTTTGGCCCAGTGTGTGTACGGAGTCTGTGAAAAAGGCAAATTCTCCATACAATATCATAGTGTCATTATACAAATCTATGGTGCAACTGCGTTTGGAATAATTCTGGTCACCTCACGTCTAAAAGCATTTGGGGCTTTTCAGAAAAGCAAAGTGAGAGGTGACACGGTGGAAAATTTTAAAATTATGCATGGCAGGACGAAAGTGAAAAGGGTGAAGCTTATCCTCCTCTCCCAAAACATTTGAATTTGAGGACATTCAATGAAGCTGCATGTTGGAGGATTCAAGACAGAGAACACCTTCAGCCCCTCCATTGTTTAAACTTGTCCAGACCATTGTGTGTCTCACCGATCCTTTGGGTTGCCATATTTCAAAAAGTGAAAATCCAGACACAAAAGTTTTTTGAGCTTTTTTAAGGGGGGGGGGAATTAATGGAAATTAACCAAATTCTACACTTCTGACATGGATTGCCGTATGTCTGGATTTTTCCGGACATTACAGCAATTTCCACCCAGACACCATTCCCGACTGCTGGATCCTGGCTATTTCCAGGAAGTTCCAGATGTATGGCAACCCTACCAATCCTGTCTGCCAATCTACCCACCGCCCCACACAACCAGAAGCTTCTTATGGGAAGTCTGTTATGTCCTGAAAACCCCTATTGTTTTCCTGCCACCACCAGTGCAGGATTAAACCCTGTGGAGGCCTCTAGGCAGTCAAAATCTCAAGGGCCCTCTTGTAAATGGTATCCTAATAAGTTTTTTATTTTACCAACTAACAATTTAAATAAGCCAATTTTGATCCACCACCAATTATTTCCAATGATACTGCCGCAGTCTAATAGATCACCCACCAATTTTAGGAACAATATCCAAGGGGGCTTCACCTCCCCCTTTTCTCTCACATACACACCTCACTTTCCATGAAGGGTTTCAAGCATGAGTTATAATGTAATGTATGATTTAGTTGAGTTTAGCATTACAATCATAATTCTATGGCACAATAAAATACAAAATAATAATAAGAAAAAACACCAGAAATGCCATACAATTATCTGACTTCAGGAGGGTGGAGCGAGGGCTCTGGGATGCTGCCAGAGCCCTGGCAACACCTTTTCTTTTCTTTTTCTTTTTTTTAAAAAAAGACAATTATTTCTGCCTTTTTCCATTACAAGTTTTCATGTTCCATTCAACTTACGCACACAATCATGGTCATCGACTTCCCTCCCCCCCCTTCCATGGTTCTGTATATTTACCCATTACAACTGCATATTCTAATTGTTCCATTGCAGGGGGTTGGACTAGATGACCCACAGATCCCCAACTCTCCAATTCTACCTCTCCCCACTCTTTCCCTCACACAGCCGCTTGGAAAGCACGTGTCTGAGCAGTTTCACCCTTGCCCCACTCCTTTCCAAGGGAACACTTACTCTTTAAAGGTAAAGGGACCCCTGACCATTAGGTCCAGTCGTGACTGACTCTGTGGTTGCGGCACTCATCTCGCTTTAGTGGCCGAGGGAGCTGGCGTACAGCTTCTGGGTCCTGTGGCCAGCATGACAAAGCCACTTCTGGTGAACCAGAGCAGCGCACGGAAACACCATATACCTTCCTATTGATCTACTTGCACTTTGACATGCTTTCGAACTGCTAGGTTGGCAGGAGCAGGGACCGAGCAATGGGAGCTCACCCCATCGCGAACCGCTGACCCTCTGATCGGCAAGCCCTAGGCTCTGTGGTTTAATCCACAGCACCACCCGCGTCCCAATTTTAAACCAATCCCACTTTCTCTTTAGGGATCGGTTTAAAAATTTAAAAAATATTTATGCTTTACAAGTTTTCATATTCCATTCAATTTACTCACACAATCAGTCATCAGCTTCCCTTCCCCCGCTTCTGTGGTTCTAGATATCTACCCATTACAACTGCATATTCCATTGGCTCCATTGCAGGGGGTTGGACTAGATGGCCCTCGGATCCCCTTCCAACTCTACAATTCTTAAATTCTACGATTCAGCCTCTCCCTGCTCTTTCCCTCACACATCCGCTTGGAAAGCACATGCCTGGGCAATTTCCCCCTAGACCTACTCCTTTCCAAGGGAAAAACCTGCTCTTTAGGGATAGATTGGATCAAAGGCCAATCTGGGGAAAATCTGAATTGCTGCTTGCTCCTGAGCACTAAAGAGCAGTTTTGGGGGTGGGGTGGGGCAGTAGTTAATGTGGATAAGCCCTTAGACACATACCTCCCCTCTGCTGCTTCTCACCCGCATTCACACTTTACATGAGTCAGCTGCAGCTTCTCTTCCGTGATGAGCTCCCAAATGAAATCTGCAAGTGACCTCTGTCTTACTCCACAACAATCCTGTTCCGCCTCTTCTCCTTCCTGCCAGGAAGAGTACCTGAGGGTTGACAGGAGAAAGCAAAAGCCCATTGCATTGTGGGGCTTCTCAAGCCTTCTTTCTTATCCAGACCCAAAGCCTTCTGGGAGATGTAGTTTCTTCCAGTGTTTCTCAAATTTGGGTACCCGCCCTACAAAGTCTCATCATTCCTGACCACTGGTCCTGCAATAAGAAGATGATGGGAGTTGTAGTCCAACAACACCTGGGGAACTTAAGTTTGATTTACAGTACAATACAAGGAGATTTCAACTAGACATATGGAAGAACTTTCTGATAATAAGAGCTGTTCGACAGTGGGATCGGTCTCCCTTGGGAGGTTGCAGAATCTCCTTCCTTGGAAGTTTTTAAGCAGAGGTTGGATGGCCATGTGTCATGGATACGTTAGCTGAGTTTCCTGCATTGCAGGGGGTTGGACTAGATGACCCTCAGGGTCCCTTCCAGTCCAAAGATTCTATGATTCTATTAAACAAAAGAAGCACAAGAAATATAATTATCTGGCTAAAGGAAGGCAGAGTGAGGGGCTCTGGGATGCTACCTGAGCCCTTGCACCACTCACTCACTCATATATACATTATATACTGTATAACATTACATGAGTCGGTGCAGCTTCTTCCCCCAAAACTCCCTAAGGGCACCCTGCAAGCGACCCCCCCATGTGCTTTTCCTTATCACAACAATCTTGTTCTGCCTTCTCCCCTTCCCACCAAGAAGATTCCTTGAAAAGGAGGGCATTCTGGGGCTCCCCAGTCCTTGCCTTCTTTCTTATCCAGACCCAAAGCCTTCTGGGAGATGTAGTCTCTTCCAGTATTTATCAAACTTAGGTCCCCACCCAACCGATGTTAGACTACAAACTCCCATCATTCCTAGTCTTGCTAGCTAGGGATGATGGGAGTTGTAGTCCAAAAACACCTGGGGACTCAAGCTTGATAAATAATGCTTGGAGCTGAACCCCAGGTATGCTGTCATTTATGGGATCTAGGAGGGTGGGGCTTTTTTTTTTAAACACAACTTAAAACTCTAGACTGTTGAAAAACAGATGCTGTATGTTTGTTCAATTGCACTTTAATTGCTTATTTTATTTCTTATATTGAATCTTATTTTTTCATATTGCATTTTATTGGTATTACAATCCGAATTCCATGGCACAAGAAAAGACAATATAAGAAGCAAAAGAAACACCAGAATTACAATGATCTGACCCTGTGGAACACCCTCCCACCAGATATCAAAGAGAAAAACAACGACCAGACCTTTAGAAGACATCTGAAGGCAGCCCTGTTTAGGGAGGCTTTTAATGTTTAATAGATTATTGTATTTTAATGTTCTGTTGGAAGCCGCCTAGAGTGGCTGGGGAAACCCAACCAGATGGGCGGGGTATAACTAATGAATTATTATTATTATTATTATTATTATTATTATTATTATTATTATTATTATTATTATTTGGGGAGGGCAGAGCAAGGGCTCTGGTATGGTCCTAGAGCCCTGTCACTGCATTCTCTTAAAAAATATTTATGCTTTTTTCCATTACAAGTTTTCATATTCCATTCAATTTACTCACACAATCATAGTCATCAGCTTCCGTTCCCCTGCTTCCATGGTTCTAGATATATACCAATTACAACTGCATATTCCATTGGCTGCATTGTAGGGGGTTGGACTAGATGGCCCTCAGATCCCCTTCCAACTCTACCATTTTTAAATTCTATGGTTCAGCCTCTCCCCACCCTTTCCCTCATACATCCGCTTAGGAAAGCACATGCCTGGGCAATTTCCCCCTAGACATACTCCTTTCCAAGGGAAAAACCTGCTCTTTAGGGATGTTGTTTAGTCATGTCAGATAGGGATAGGTTGGATCAAAGGCCAATCTGGGGGAAATCTGAATTGCTGCTTGCTCCTCTAACTGAGCACTAAAGAGCAGTTTGGGTGGGGTGGGGTCGGGGATTCAAGAGTAAATGCAGCTAAGCCCTTAGATGCATACCTCCCCTCGCCTGCTTCTCACCCGCATTCACCCTTTACAAGAGTCAGCTGCAGCTTCTCTTCTGTGATGAGCTCCCAAAGCAACCTGCAGTGCGGGAAATGCTTCTACCAGAGAGCCTGTTGCATTGTGGGGCTTCCCACGCCGGGCGGTCTTTCGTATCCTGACCCAAAGCCTTCTGGGGGATGTAGTATCTTCCTGTAACAGGTAGGTAGCAGTGTTGGTCTGCTGTAGTCGAAACTAAGTTTTTTATTGGTATGAGCTTTCGTGTGCATGCACACTTCTTCAGAACTGAAGGTGCTACTGGAAGGAATTTTTAAATTTTATCTTCCAGCGTTTTTCAAACTTGTCCCTCCCTGGGTTTTTTTTTCAGACTACAATTCCCATCATCCCTGACCACTGGACCTGCTAGCTAGGGATTATGGGAGTTGTAGTCCAATAACGCCTGGACTGAAGTTTGAGTAAAAATGCTTCGTGTTGAGACCCAGGTAAGCTGTTGTTTATGAGGATCTGGAAAAGTGCTTTTTTAAAAAACTACTTAAAGCTGTAGTTCTGACAAAAAGGCATCAAACCACTCCAGGATAAGATAAAACACAACAATCAATTGTGTAAACAGGTGGGGTGAGTGGGTGCCTGTGTGTGGGGTGAGGCTCAAGTACAGATGTTGTGTTCCGTGTTCAAATCCAGGCTTAAAACGGGAGGGCAAAACTGTGACCACAACCCAGGCAGAAAACTTTGCTCCTGGCATCATCTGCTCACAGAGGAAGAGAAAGGGAAAGACAGGGTTTGCTTCTGAATACGGCACTGTAGAAACCTCAGAACAAAGGAACATAGGATTTTGCCTTATCCAGATTCACAGAGTTGTGTCACTTGAAACCAGATCACGTGAAAATTGCTGGTAGCCTTGGAGGATCACTTAATGCCGTTTTCATCTGTTGTAGCAACTGCAATGCACTGTGGTAGATGCTGCATGTTTATTTAATTGCATTTTTATTTCTTATTCTATTTCTTCTATTGAAACTTTTTTCTCATATTACATTTTATTGGTATTACAATCGGAATTCCATGGCACAAGGAAAGACAATATAAGAAACAAAAGAAGAACTAGTTTTGGGAGGACGGAGCAAGGGCTCTAGTATGTTGCCAGAGCCCTGGCACTGCATTCTCATTCTCTCTCTCTCTCTCTCTCTCTCTCTCCCTTTATGCTTTTTTTCCATTACAAGTTTTCATATTCCATTCAATTTACTCACACAATCATAGTCACTGACTTCCCTCCCCCCTTTCATGGTTCTAGATATTAACTCATTACAATTGCATATTCTAATTACTCCATAATTTCCCCTCTCCCTCCTCATTACATCTTCATATACTTTAAACTGCTGAATTTGCTCCAACCCTGCTAACACTTTAACCTGTTTGACATGATTTTTCAGATATTCTGCAAACATTTTTCACTCCTCCTTAAATATTCCACCTTCCTGGTCTCTTCTTCTATAATCCGTATTTGCTAATTCCACATGTTCCATCAATTTCATTTGCCATTCCTCCTTTGTTGCCGTTGTTCCCTCTGTCCATTTCTGACCTTTAAAGCCCTAAACAGCCTTGGTCCAGTATACCTGAAGGAGCGTCTCCACCCCATCGTTCTGCCTCGACACTGAGATCCAGTGCCGAGGGCCTTCTCGGTAGTGGCACCTGCTCTGTGGAACGCCCTCCCCCCAGATGTCAAAGAGAAAAACAACTACCAGACTTTTAGAAGATATCTGAAGGCAGCCCTATTTAAGGAAGCTTTTAATGTTTAACAGACTATTGTATTTTAATATTTTGTTGAAAGCTGCCCAGAGTAGCTGGGGAAACCCAGTCAGATGGGTGGGGTATAAATAAATAAATAAAAATAATTATTATTATATCTTTCGGGCGGCCATGATTGCATCAAGTAACAAATCATTTTGATATGTTGGGACATCCTAATATTCCTAATAAGAAGGTTTCTGGTCTTTTTATAAAAGACCTTTAACCCCCCCCCCCCAAATTTCATTATATGTAAATCATCTATATTAGGGGTCAGCAACCTTTTTCAGCTGTGGGCCAGTCCACCGTCCCTCAGACCATGTGGTGGGCCAGACTAATTTTTTTTTGGGGGGGGGGGAAATGAGCAAATTCCTATGCCCCACAATTAACCCAGAGATGCATCCTATATAATAAAGTGCAAGTGTCTCTGTGTCCAGTCCCTGTGTCCGTCCCTGTGTCCTACTGCACATGGGATTGGAGCGCAGAGACTTCGGGCGGCCGGGCTGTTGAAGCGGTGGGTGCGCGCTCGCGTGCACTTACTTATAACCGGCAGCGGCCGTTACAAGTGGCAGCTGAGTTGGCCTGCCGGGGCCTGACTGGTGCCAGTGCCACCGCCACCGCGATGCGCCTCCTGCGCTGCCTGCTGAAGGGCCATTTGGCGCTGGCTGGGGCGCCCAAGTACATCGAGCACTTCAGCAAGTTCTTGCCGTCCCCGCTTTCCATGATGTTCTAGCGCCCGTTAATTTAATGGGCTTACAGTCTACTAGTTTTAAATAAAAGCACACATTCTACTCATGTAAAAACACCAGGCAGGCCCCACAAATAACCCAGAGATAAATTTTAAATAAATAAAAGGACACATTCTACTCATGTGAAAACACGCTGATATCCGGACCATCCGCGGGCCGGATTGAGAAGGCGATTGGGCCACATCCGGCCCGCGGGCCTTAGGTTGCCTACCCCTGATTTATATTGTTACAGATCATCTCCCAGAAATCCTTTGCTGATTTGCATGTCTACCACATATGGTGAAATGTACCCTCCATTTCTTGATACACCAGAAATAACCACCACAGACCACAGTTTGGGAAACCTTGTACTAGATTTTGGGGTGTCCCCCCCCAATGGACCTGTTTAAACAATATGCTCCTAAATATCAATGGTACTGTGATTTTCAAGTACTAAACTTGCACATGCATTATGGGCTTGAGATTGGAGGGCAAAGCGGTAGTCACAGTCTGGTCAGAAATGTTTCCTCCTGGCATTATCTGCTGGGGGAAGGAGAGAGAGAAGAGAAAGCAGGGTTTGCTCCGGAACTTGGTGCAAAAGGAACCTCAGCAATAGTGTCTGAACGGAGGCCAGGAATTGTTATGTGAAATAAGCTTTCTTCCTCGGGTGACAATAAAACGTTCTTGTTATGCGGAGATGTTTTGCTTGGTGTCCGGGCATCTGGTGAAAGAACTGAGGATTATTTATTGAGGTTTTAAATGATTTTTAATAGCTCCTTTTCCTGATTTTATTCTCTTGTGCGGTATACCACTTGAAGATTAGTGCCTTTTCCATCATTAAATTATGGACACTTTCTTGAAGCTCATTTGAGATAATTTATTTAGGAACAAAATGGCATCACACCAACCGGCTGTTAGAAAAAACCAACACAAAACTAAACATCACACACAAACACAGGGCTGAGCGGAATACATTTTCAATTCATTATGGTGTCACTCACCCAGGCATTCCCACAGTAGGGTAGGCATGTGTGTGTGTGTGTGTGTGTGTGAGAGAGAGAGAGAGAGAGAGAGAGAGAGAGAGAGAGATGATGGTGTAAGGTCGGCAACCTAAGGCCTACGGCCGATTTTTTTTCTCGCTGCAGAGACCGACTTCCGGGTTGGAAGAGTGGCGGAAATAGCATGTGTGCATGCGCATGGCTGTTCCTCCGTCCCGGAAGAGCGCCGGAGTTCCGGCCCACTGAGAGGTCTGCTGGGGAGTGGACTGGACCGGCCTCAAAAAACGTTGCCGACCCCTGGTGTAAGCAGAGGTCACCTGATGGAACAGCTTTTAGTTTTTCTAAGAACTGGAATAGCTTTTCTCAGTGTTCCCCCCCCCCAAATGTATAGGGGTGCTCTCATTTTGACTCAAGAAAACAACGATTTTACAGTTCAAATCGGGAAAATAAATACAGTAAATGGACAAGAGTACAAAAATTCACAAAATGTTTAGGGGTATGCATACACCTGTGTCCCCCAGAAAAAAGCACTGTCTGTTCTTATCCAGAACCAGAGAACAACACCGATTCAAAAGCAGAATTCAGAAGCATGGTACATCTAATGAGGAAAAACAATGATATAGTGACAAAAATAAGGACAACACAAATACAACAATCTGGGACAGGCTTCCCCCATCATTGAAAGAGGCAGGCCTAACCTGAGACAGTTACTGGATGCCTTTGAGGGCTTCTCCAGGTGTCCTTAAAGGACCTTCATGGGTCTGCACAGCTACAAAGGCCTTGTCCCTCCTCCATTTCTGCTTGTCTAAGGAAATGTTAGGGACCCAGGTGGCGCTGTGGGTTAAATCACAGAGCCTAGGGCTTGCTGATCACAAGGTTGGCGGTTTGAATCCCTGCGACGGGGTGAGCTCCCGTTGCTCGGTCCCAGCTCCTGCCAACCTAGCAGTTCGAAAGCACGTCAAAGTGCAAGTAGATAAATAGGTACCGCTTTAGTGGGAAGGTAAACGGTGTTTCCGTGCGCGGCTCTGGTTCGCCAGAAGCGGCTTAGTCATGCTGGCCACATGACCCGGAAGCTGTACGCCGGCTCCCTCGGCCTATAGAGCAAGATGAGCGCCGCAACCCCAGAGTCGGTCACGACTGGACCTAATGGTCAGGGGTCCCTTTACCTTTTTAAGGAAAAGTTTGGATGAAGGCAGGAGGGAGAGGACCTCAACACCTGCGAATTACGTGAAAAGAGAAGTATGGGGAATAACCGTTTTAAGCAAGCTGCTAGTGTCTGACCACAATTGTATATTTTTACGCATTGTAGTTGGAACTGTCTGCTTTGCGGCTTTTTGCGGCCCTGGTTTTGACAGTACGTAAAAAACTTGTAAAATGCCGGCTGGTTTGCTTTTGATCTGCAGGGGAGACCCTCTGTCTGATCGATCACGTCCCTCCAACATAATCACCTTCCTTCGATCAACATGGGCTCTTGATCTTAACCCCAACCACAGCGTGGACGCATTTCCTTCCAAAATGTATTGGGGGAGAAGGGAGTGGACACGACCCGCTTTCAGTACTGCTCGCACCTGAAAAAGGGCAAATTGCTTTGCCCCCATTTTGCACAGGCACCCAGAGCTTCCTGCTGAAATCCAGTAACTGTCGGGTGAGGGGTTGCCCTGCTTTGGTTCACCATAATGCAAAAGTCTGTGTCCCCAACCCCACACCCAGGTATCTGTATTTTATTGTATTTTAATGTTCTTTTGGAAGCTGCCCAGAGTGGGGAGACCCAGCCAGATGGGCGGGGTATAAATAAATTATTATTATTATTATTATTATTATTATTATTATTATTATTATTATTATCATCATTATTATTATCTGGTTGCCCGCTGTGAGAACAGGATGCTGGACTAGATTATGGAAGAGGAGATTGTGGGAGAGATACCTGGTGTGAGGGAGGGGCATGACAACAGGAGAAATACGTCTACAGTTTACACACCCCCAACCTGCAAATGTCTACGTCCTAAGTGACATTTTACCGTTATTTTCAGCTGCTTTTCGTTTTAATGTGAAAAGGAGTTCTGCCCCATGGGGAGGAACCCAAGGCGCCATACGGCTCGAAGGGCCAGAGGGCCCCTGAACTCAGCAGGGATGGCTCACTGTGTTTTGAAGTAAATTCACGTTCCCATCTAATAAATGGAGGAGGGATGTCTATGACGTCCAGAGACCAAAGTTACTTCACGGCACCACTGATGAAAAGCTGCCCCTTGTTCCAAGCGCCATCAGAAAGGGCCCATTTCTGTGTGGATTCTCTGATGTGTAATAATGTTCTCCCAACCAATCAAGAGGATTCGAAAGGCGACTGCCATTACCGCAATGCATCAATTTCAGGAGTATACAGCAGGTCTGGTTTGATCCAGCAAGACTCTGTTTCTCTCTTCTGTTAAAGGTAGATAGCCGTGTTGGTCTGTCATAGTCAAAACAAAATAAAAAAAAAAAAATTCCTTCCAGTAGCACCTTAGAGACCAACTAAGTTTGTTCTTGGTATGAGCTTTTGTGTGCATGCACACTTCTTCAGATACACTGAAATAGAAGTCACCAGATCCTGATATATAGTGAGAGGGTGGGGAGGGGTATTACTCAGAGGGGTGGTGGAAATGGGTGAAAGGTTGATAGGTGTGGTAAACCTGTTGACGACTGTTAACGGCTGCAATTAGTCTTACAGGAAAAAGCACCACCCCTCTGAGTAATACCCCTCCCCACCCTCTCACTATATATCAGGGTCTGGTGACTTCTATTTCAGTGTATCTGAAGAAGTGTGCATGCACACGAAAGCTCATACCAAGAACAAACTTAGTTGGTCTCTAAGGTGCTACTGGAAGGAAATTTTTTTATTTTATTTTGTTTTTTCTCTCTTTTGTATTTAGCCTTATATGTGGGATGCCCCAAAGTATAGCAGAAACCTTCTCCAACATCGGTCTCGAATGATATTAAAACGTGATGCATTTTGCCCAAAACTTATTACCCTTTGGGAGCAGGGTTTTGTTTTTGTTTTTTAAGAGGAAACATTCATAAGGTTTCAAGCCCTGCGTGGGATTTCTGATGATGCATGAGCTTATCTTTCCGGGGGAAGGTTTTTCGGCACTCTGAGCATTCGTGCGGTTTTGATTCCGCATGGGTTCTCTGGTGTCTTATCAGCTTCTCCTTCTGGAAGAAGCTTTTCCCACACTCAGAACAAGTGAATGGCTTCTCCCCCGTGTGGATCCGCTGGTGCCGGATCAACTGGGCACTCTGGCAGAAGCTTTTCCCGCACTCGGGGCACCCGTAAGGCTTCTCTCCTGTGTGCATCCGCAGGTGGATGTCAAGGTATGACTTCCTGCTGAAGTTTTTCCCGCACTGAAGGCACTCGTAAGGCTTCTCCCCTGTGTGCATCCTCTGGTGTCTGATCAGCTGCCCTCTCTGGCAGAAGCATTTCCCGCACTGTAGGCAAGCGTAGGGCTTCTCTCCCGTGTGGATTCTCTGGTGTCTGATCAGCTGCCCGCTCTGGCAGAAGCTCTTCCCGCACTGCGGACACTCGTAAGGCTTCTCCCCGGTATGGATCCTCTGGTGGGTGACGAGCGAGGACTTGTTGCTGAAGCTCTTCGCGCAGTGCAGGCACTCGTACGGCTTCTCGCCCGTGTGGATTCTCTGGTGGGTGATAAGATGCGACCGGGTGCTGAAGCTCTTCCCGCACTGCGGGCACTCGTAAGGCCTCTCCCCCAAGTGGATTCTCTGGTGTGCAAGAAGGTTCTCCCTCTGGCAGAAGCTCTTCCCGCACTCAAGGCACTCGTAGGGCCTCTCGGCCGTGTGGATCATCTGGTGGACGATGAGCCCCGATTGGTGCTCGAACGCCTGCCCGCATTTTCGGCACATGTGGCACTCCTCTCCTGAGCGGATCGTGCCGGCGTTATCAGCCACGGCGGTTTCCACCTCCTGAATGGAGATGCCCCACATCTTCACGGCCTGCTGCCACTGCTGCCTGTCGGACTCGTAGCCCTGATCGAAGGCTTCAGACTTCACAGAAACGTCCCTGAGGGAACCCCCCGGGAACCTCCCATCGGAACTGGCTAACCCAGGGCCTTCTTGATGCGTCCTGCCCATCTCACACTCACTGGCAGTGCCATCACCTGAAGACATTAGAGAGACAAGAAAACACAGGCTGTGATATCGCTCCATCTGACAGGAGAGGAGGAAAACAGAAGCTACCATGGAGGCCGAACAACGGACACCATCCTTCCGCTTCAAAACAAAGGTGACAAGAGTTTTGTGGTGATAGGATGAAGCCCATTGCTTCTGATTGGAACATTTCTTCTCAAACTCTGAGGTTTGGGTGGTGAGTGTTGCTGCTTTTTAAGACAAAACAGCACCATTTACACACAAGATATTAGGCTCAGGGGAACTGCAAGGTTTAGTGAGGTGTAGGCACACAGAGAGAAAAACTTTAGAAAAACAACCCAGAGGAGGCCCTAACCCAGTGATGGCTAACCTTGACACTCCAGATGTTTTGGGACTACAACTCCCATCATCCCTGACCACTGATCCTGTTAGCTAGGGATGATGGGAGTTGTAGTTCCAAAACATCTGGAGTGTCAAGGTTAGCCATCACTGCCCTAACCCAACAAACACCCACTGAGCTGTGGCACTCCTTCATTTTTAATACTTACTTTCACAGTACTCGGCTGCCAGGAAAATGTCATCCTGAGATCCCTCTGGGAAAACTTCGGGCGTCTCTTCCAGATGAGGGATCCCTTCTCCTGGAGGAGGGTCTTCTTTGATCTCATTTGCGGCTGTGACGCAGGGAAAGAGAAAGACCAGGAGGGAAATGGGAGTCCCTCTTTCAGAAAAGGGAAGAAACTTCAGAAAATAGAGACGGTTCTAGACTGCGCACAACCTATACTGTAGTGGAAACGCCGGAAAATATATTGTAACCCTGGCTGGATCTAGATACATCAAAGAAGCGTTTTGGTTAAACGCCTTGTAAACTCATGCAGGGAAATTGGGTTGGGAAAGACGGGACTCCACAACGTCATCTGGTGTCACCAGGGCCGTCTTAAGCATATCCGGCGCAAAGATCCCTCTGGCACTACCATCCTCCCTTTCCCCAGTGTTGTTGACCTTTTTTAAGGGGGGGGGGACCCAAAGTTGTTGACCTTTTTTAGGAAAGGTTCCCCAGACTTGTTGACCTTTTTTTAAGGTCAACTTACACATTATCTCTAACAAGAGACACTTAAGGACACTTACACATTATCTCTAACAAGCCCTTAGAACAAAATAAAATGAAAAGGCAGAAGAAAATCTAATGAAGTCCTCAGTTCTAAAGCAAGACTTATTCAAGACTCAGCAGTTCTTCTAATTCATCCTCATGATTCAAATTACTACATATCAAAAAGTTAAAGCAATCACCAGTTTTTTCTTTAAATAAATTGATAAAGACACAGAGAATGAAGTTCACGGCCAATTTGTGTTTAAGTACAAAGCTGACGGTTTTCAAATATTTCAAATTATAGATTTTTAAGGCATGAATGGTCCCATCACACAGGTAAGCAGTTACCTGCAAAACCTCCTTTTTCTGTTTCCTCAGGGTCTTGAGTGAATAAATCTTCCTTTCCTTCCTGCCAGGGGACAGGGTCTGGTTTGGGAATCAAAAGTCCTTTACAGAAGGAAAGAAAACACAGGAAGTAAAGGAGTGATTTCTGTCATCACAAGTCATCTACCCTGTTTCCCCTTTTTTAATACGTAGTCATAAAGTAAGCCATGGCAGGGTTTTTTTTACCTTTGTGAGAAGTAAGACGTACCCCAAAAG
Organism: Darevskia mixta; assembly: GCA_034641385.1. Taxonomy (NCBI): domain Eukaryota; kingdom Metazoa; phylum Chordata; class Lepidosauria; order Squamata; family Lacertidae; genus Darevskia; species Darevskia mixta. The sequence goes on along the minus strand of JAWWNH010000176.1, from coordinate 863,710 downwards.
TAAGCCGTGGTGCCGCCACAGGGGGAGGCTGTACCGTACCATACTGACGTAATAAAAATAAGACATCCCCCCGAAAATAAGCCACCCTGTGTTTTTTTGAGGAAAAAAAATTATAAGACGGTGTCTTAAAAAGGGGGAAAGACGGTAAGCTAGAAAAATGTGTCCCTGACATGCTACATTTCTACCTATGGGGAAATATTTCCGTTTCTAAAAAAGATGATGGAACACTTTAAAAATGCCACTGCAGACCTGCAATTCCCAGAGCAGCTTAACAATCATTCCTTCTCTACCAGGGATTTCTGGGACTTGTAGCTCTGTGAGGGGAATAGGGGGTCACCTGGCAACTCTCAGAACCCTTAACAAACTACAGTCCCCATTTGGGCAAAAACATAGAATAATAGAGTTTGATGGGACCCCAAGGGCTGACTAGTCCAACCCCCTGCAATGCAGGAATCTCAACTAAAGCATCCAAGACAGATGGCCACCCAACCTCTGCTTAAAAACCTCCAAGGAAGGAGAGTCCAGCACCTTCCAAGGAAGATGGTTCCACTGTCTAACAGCTCTTTCGGCCAGAAAGTTCTTCCTGTTTGGTTGGAATCTCCTTTCTTGTAATCAGGATAATAATCATAGTAATCATAATAGTAATAATAATATTTATACACCGCTCATCTGACTATATACCAAAACCCTCCAACAGTTTCCTATCTTTCAGTATATGTTGGAGGACAGAGTGGAAAGCTGAACAGAAGGGGCGATGAAATGAGAGAAAAGAGGGTGCAGCCGGCCAGAATTCCAAACTGAAGTGCACTCTGCTGCAACATTTTATCGCAGGTTCCACTTGTAAGCTAAGAAAAGGAAGGGACATACAGTCATACCTTGGTTTTCAAACAGCTTAGTTCTTGAGCTCCCAAATGCTGCAAACCCGGAAGTGAGTGTTCCGGTTTGCGAACTATTTTTAGAAGCCGAACATCCGACAGGGCTTTCGCGGCTTCCAGTTGGAAGCTGTGCTTTGTTTCCAAACGTTTTGGAAGTCGAACGGACTTCCAGAGCGGATTCCGTTCGACTTCCAATGTATGACTGTACTAGGGTCAATTCTATTTTTAAAGAGGAGACTATCCCTGATAAATAGTCATGGTTGACATACATGGAAGACACAAGCTGCTCTTTCCCTCCCCCTTGCTCCCTTACAGGCTACTGCAGAGGAGATTCTTACCCAATGAGGCCATATTCCCATAATTCTCCAACGTGACCTCCTTGTACAGAACTCTTTGGTCCGGATCCAGCAAGGCCCATTCTTCCTCTGCAAAGTAAACCGCCACCTCCTCAAAGGCCATTGGTCCCTGAAATAAGAAAAATATTGCTTCCTCAACGCTTGCTATCTAGACATAAAGGTAAAGGGACCCCTGACCATTAGGTCCAGTCGTGACCGACTCTGGGGTTGCGGTGCTCATCTCGCTCTATAGGCCGAGGGAGCTGGCGTATAGCTTCCGGGTCATGTGGCCAGCATGGGAAAGCTGCTTCTGGCAAACCAGAGCAGCGCATGGAAACGCCGTTTACCTTCCCGCCGGAGTGGTACCTATTTATCTACTTGCACTTTGACGTGCTTTCGAACTGCTAGGTTGGCAGGAGCAGGGACCGAACAACGGGCGCTCATCCCGTCGCGGGGATTTGAACCGCCAACCTTCTGATCGGCAAGCCCTAGGCTCTGTGGTTTAACCCACAGTGCCACCCGCATCCCGCTATCTAGACATATAAAGGCAATAAATAATAATATGTCTGGCTATCTAGACATATTATTATTTATTGCCTTTATATCCCCTCAGGAGCTCAAGGGGATGTAATTGGTTCACACACACACCCAGCTCATCTCCTGTTGTTATCATAGAATTATAGAGTTGGAAGGGGATACCAAGGATCATCTAGTCCAACCCCTGGCAATAGGGGGGGGTCATCAGGGTTAGTAAGATGCTTTGAGATTTGTTTTACTGCAAAGTGACAAATAAATGCAATAGAGTCGTACCTTGGCTCCGGAATGCCTTGGAACTCAGACGTTTTGGCTACCGAACACTACAAATCCAGAAGTGAGTGTTCCGGTTTGCGAATGTGCTTTGGAAGTCGAACGTCCAACGGGGCTTCCGTGGCTTCTGATTGGCTGCAGGAGCTTCCTGCAGTCAATCAGAAGCTGTGCTTTGGTTACCATACGTTTTGGAAGTCGAACGGACTTCTGGAATGGATTCCGTTTGACTTCCAAGGTACAAACCAGAAAAAAGCATGCACATCCAACATCCAGCAAATTCTTAACCACATGGCAAACCACCTCAACTACATCTCTATTCCCTCTTCCTCACTTTCCCTCCCCAACCTCTGCAACTCCCATGTTCAGGCCTCACCTGAGTTGGCTCCGGAGCAAGATGAAGAGATGAGCCACAGGAAATCGGAGGCTGCGCTCCGCTGGCTACAAGGCAGGAAGGGATGGGAGAAGCAAAATGGGAGACAGGCCACCATTACATTCGTTTCATTTATTTAAAACATTTCTCAGGTCACCACGCTAATAATAATAATAATAATAATAATAATAATAATATTTATACCCCGCCCATCTGGCTGGGTTTCCACAGCCACTCTGGGCGGCTTCCAACAAAATATTAAAATGCAATGGTCATTCTACAATTATATTATTCTATTATTGTTAAACCGCTCTGGGAATTGTGGCTCTGGGAATAGAATAGGGGTCTTCCCAGGATCCTTTGGGGGAAGCCGTGATGGTATGAAGCAGCTTTAAATGTAGGTTGTTTATGTTTAATGTTATACACATATACCTAGGTCTATGCCCCCTTGAATTCATGACTGAAGGAAACAAAACCTTTGTAAACAATTCACTTTTGTAAAGTCTCATCCATCCCATAACTCCTTACCAAGCAGACTGGCATCTTCATTCTCCTCCTCCTCCTTACATAAAGGTCCTGGCTGAATGCCCAAAGGTGAGAGGAGACCCAGAGCAGTCTCCCTTTTTTCCTCCTCAGGTATCTGGAGCAACAGTGAGGACATAAGAGCATCAGAAGAGTATTTTGGATCAGACCAGTTGGCCCATCTAGTCCAGTTTCCTGTTCTTACTAGATGCCTGTGGGGAAGGATCCCCTTGTTCAGGGCAGAGTGACGGAAGTTAGAGGGAGCACCAAAAGGAAACAGTACTATTCTAGCCAGGAGTAGGGAAACCTACAAGCACCTCTGGATGTTGCTGGACTACAACTCCTATCATCCCAGACCACTGACCATGCTATCCGCAAGGGCTGATGGGAGTTGGAGTCCAGCAACACCCAGAAGGCACGGGGCTGGCAAAGCTTGATTTAGAGGAGTGGGGCGGGTTCTGTTGCCGTTGATAATAAATGGGCAGTCAGAAAATGACATGAGTATTGAGTGAGCGGGATCCCATTTAATGGGTTCTGATGTTTTGCTTGAATTATTTAATTTGGCAGTTTGATGGCCTTTTGTATAAAGGTAAAGGGACACCTGACCATTAGGTCCAGTCGTGACCGACTCTGGGGTTGTGGCGCTCATCTCGCTTTACTGGCCGAGGGAGCCGGCGTACAGCTTCCAGGTCATGTGGCCAGCATGACTAAGCCACTTCTGGCAAACCAGAGCAGCGCATGGAAACGCCGTTTACCTTCCCGCCGGAGTGGTACCTATTTATCTACTTGCACTTTGACGTACTTTCGAACTGCTATGTTGGCAGGAGCAGGGACCAAGCAACGGGAGCTCACCCCGTCACGGGGATTCGAACCGCCGACCTTCTGATCGGCAAGCCCTAGGCTCTGTGGTTTAACCCACAGCGCCACCCGCGTCCTTTTGTGTACCGCTCTGCAAAAAAAAAAGAAAATTAAAAAATAATGATAAGTGCCCCTTCAGATATTCGGTGGCCTCACCTTCCATTCCCATCCCTGAGGCTCATCCTCTTCCTGGCTCAGCAGGAAGTCCTCTGCCAGGGCCACCGCTTCGGCACAGCTCTCTGCGCCCCCTGCCTTGACCCAGCCCTGCATTTCCTGAGGCAGGACGGCCAAGAACTGCTCCAGGACCAGCATCTCCACCATCTGCTCCTTGGTGTGCTTCTCCGGCTTCAGCCACTGACAGCACAGCTCCCGGAGCCGCCTGCATATCTCTCGGGGTCCCTCCGTCTCCTGGTAGCAGAAATGTCTGAAGCGTTTACGCTGGATTTCGGCGCTAATGTCACCCGAGACAGTTCCCCTTTCCACCTTGGCATCTCCCCTCCCTCTGGCATGCAGGCTCTTTGGGGCTTCCGCGTTGAGATCTGGCGAGATTTGAGTCAACCTCTCTGCTCTAGGACACCGGTCACTTTGGCCTTCCTCTCCGATGGAGACCTTATCGCCACATCGAAGCTGCGGATTATCCCATCCTGCTTGAGGCAGCTGCAGGCCCCTCAAAAAATCATGCCACTGGATTTCCCAGTGTTGGGCCAAACCTTCCTCGGGTTCCTGTTTAATCTGTAGCAGTGGCGGACCTTTGGGAAAGCCTTGGGCCGTCCCAGCTTGCACAAAATGGCGGCCTTTATCTCCTTGTTCTTCTCCAATTGAATAATCTGGTTCTTCTGCCTCTTCCGTTTTAATTCCTGCAGGCAACTTGTGAGCGAATAAAGGCTGAAATTGGAAGCCTACAGTTGCCATCCCTGATCCTCCAGACATCGAAGAGGTCTCTTTCTCTTTCGCCTCAACGGAGCTGGATCTACAGATTTGGATCTACAGATAACTAGAGGGAGGCTGCTTCGGCCCTGTAAAACGCAAAATCTTTAGGAAAGGCTGCAGGGCTAGATCTTTAGGGATCTTTAGAGGATAGAGGCGGGTCACCCAGAAGGTGGATTCATTCTCAAGCCAGGAGACAGGCTTCTCCCTAAAGAAAAGAAGACATAAGCATATCGGATGAAGAGTTCTGCTGGATCAGACCTGTCTTGTCCACCATCTTGGAAAATGCCACCTCCCTGGGCTGGATATAACTAGGAAGGCAGGCAAGGTGAGTCAGTCAGGCAGGTTGGTGGGGCAGTGCCCCATTTGCCCTCGGGTAGGGATCAGCAAACTTTTTCAGCAGGGGGCCGGTCCACTGTCCCTCAGACCTTGTGGGGGGCCGGACTATATTTGGGGGGGGGGAATTGAACGAATTCCTGTGCCCCACAAATAACCCAGAGATGCCTTTTAAATAAAAGCACACATTCTACTCATGTAAAAACAAGCTGTTCCGGGACCGTCCGCAGGCCCGATTTAGAAGGCAATTGGGCTGGATCCAGCCCCCGGGCCTTAGTTTGCCTACCCATGTCCTAAGGGCCTCAAGGATGAGCCTCCATTGCTCCATCAAGGAGGCACCCCCCCTTTCTTCCATTTCAGGGGATCCCTGAAAGCAAAGTTGTGCAGAATTCCCTACAAACTGCATTTGATGTTATAATTAGAACTCGCCTCCTCCTGGTTGTTTTAGTTAGAAGAGGCAGATGGCTAAATAAGCATGTGTGGCTTATTCCATTGTGTACACATTAGAGAAAACTTTTATTTTGCTCCTGCTGAAAGGATCTAAAACTTGGGATAGCTCAGTCGGTAGAGCATGAGACCCTTAATCTCAGGGTTGTGGGTTCGAGCCCCATGTTGTGCAAAACAAATCCTGCATTGCAGGGGGTTGGACAAGACAACATTTGAGGTCCCTTCTAATTCTACAATTCAGCAACTGAGATCCATGACACCCCCCACCCCAAAAAAATTGCTACCAGAATTGTAGAAACAGCATTCGATCGCCACCTTCCCTCCCTCTGTCATGTTCCTGTGCAGCCTGAGAGACACAGAAATTAAGCAAAGGGACATTTTTTCCTGACACCCTCCCCTAAATTTTGCCTCATAATGTGCGTGAATATTATTGCTGCCACCTTTTCACCCCGTCTCACTCCTGCACCTATTACAGCAACCAGAGACACCGAAAATAAACAAGGGGGACATTTGTTTCCTGACACCCCTTCCCCCAATTTCCCCACCTGAACTGATGAAACAACATTAGGTCGCCACCTTTCTGCATCTACCATGCTCCTGTGTTCATTTCAGCAGCCAGAGGCACGGAAAATAAACATTTTCTCCTGACATTCACACTCCGCACAGTTGCCGCCTGTGTTGTGGGAACAACACTGAGATGCCACATTTCCTCCCTGTGTCAAGCTCCTGTGCTTTTTTTTGCAGCAGCCTGAGACAACAAGAAATAAGTCGTGGTGGTGGTTTGTGTGGTTTGTCTGCTTTTTTGATAAAACAACGAAAGCAAACCGTAGAAGACATCTGAAGGTAGCCTTGTTTAGGGAGGCTTTTAATGTTTAATAGATTATTGCATTTTAACGTTCTGTTGGAAACCGCCCAGAGTGGCTGGGGAAACCCAGCCAGATGGGCGGGGTACAAATAATAAATTGTTGTTGTTGTTGTTGTTGTTCAGTCATTCAGTCGTGTCCGACTCTTCGTGACCCCATGGACCAGAGCACGCCAGGCACGCCTATCCTTCACTGCCTCTTGCAGTTTGGCCAAACTCATGTTAGTAGCTTCGAGAACACTGTCCAACCATCTCGTCCTCTGTCGTCCCCTTCTCCTTGTGCCCTCCATCTTTCCCAACATCAGGGTCTTTTCCAGGGAGTCTTCTCTTCTCATGAGGTGGCCAAAGTATTGGAGCCTCAGGTTCAGGATCTGTCCTTCCAGTGAGCACTCAGGGCTGATTTCTTTAAGAATGGATAGGTTTGATCTTCTTGCAGTCCATGGGACTCTCAAGAGTCTCCTCCAGCACCATAATTCAAAAGCATCAATTCTTCGGCGATCAGCCTTCTTTATGGTCCAGCTCTCACTTCCGTACATTACTATTATTCCGTACATTACTATTATTATTATTATTATTAATCATAAATCTTTGCACCCCAGTGCAGTTTCTTCCTCTCATTCTGTTTATTTCAGACGCAACTCCCCCAAACGTGAGCAATAGATGCAAAAAATAATATTAATAATGACTACATCCTCGCAACCTCATGCCAGGACAGGGGTGAGAGAGCATCTTCGCTGCTCCTTGCAGGCCCCTGTTCAGATGCCTTTTCTCCCTCTTTTCACTCCTCCATCCCTTGCAGATGAAATATTCCCTTTGTTCAAAAACAGCCACCCGCCTTCCGTCCCCCTTTCTTTCAACTCACCCCTCCAGCACGCCCTGCAAGCAGCACCTCTGCCCCTTCCCAAAGATCTCTCTGTGTGTGTCTCTGAGCAAAGGAGGCCTCTGCATCCCCAGAAGGGAGGGAGAGAAGGAGGCAGAAGAAGAAGAATAGCAATAATAACACAGGAAGGTCCTTTTGGCATCCCTCCTTCTCGGGAGCCTTTCTAGGAAGCTGGGCTCCATCTTCTCCTTTTTCTTAACCCTTTCCAAAGGCAGAGCAGGAGGCAACCAGGGAACTGCCGCTGGAGGGAGAAGGAATCGATTTCACACCATGGTTCAAAACTGCACCAGGGACATTAGGAATCTGCCTTAGGCCAAGTCAGACTGTTGGTCCATCTAGCTTAGGATGTCTGCACTGACTGGCAACAGCTCTGCAGTTCAGGAGACTCTTTTAATCTCAGGGTTGTGGGTTTGAGCCCAAGGTTGGGCAAAATGATTCCTGCATTGCTGGGGGGGGGGTAGGTCTAGATGGGCTTGAGGGCATCCTGATCAAGTTTGCAGATGACACCAAATTGGGAGGGGTGGCTAATACCCCAGAGGACAGGATCACACTTCAAAATGACCTTAACAGATTAGAGAACTGGGCCAAAGCAAACAAGATGAATTTTAACAGGGAGAAATGTAAAGTACTACACTTGGGCAAAAAAAATGAAAGGCACAAATACAGGATGGGTGGCACCTGGCTTGACAGCAGTACAAGTGGAAAGGATCTAGGAGTCTTGGTAGACCACAAATTTGACATGAGTCAACAGTGTGATGCAGCAGCTAAAAAAGCCAATGCAATTCTGGGCTGCATCAATAGGCGTATAGCATCTAGATCAAGGGAAGTAATAGTACCACTGTATTCCGCTCTGGTCAGACCTCACCTGGAATACTGTGTCCAGTTCTGGGCACCACAGTTCAAGAAGGATATTGACAAGCTGGAACGTGTCCAGAGGAGGGCAACCAAAATGGTCAAAGGCCTGGAAACGATGCCTTATGAGGAACGGCTTAGGGAGCTGGGTATGTTTAGCCTGGAGAAGAGAAGGTTAAGGGATGATATGATAGCCATGTTCAAATATATAAAAGGATGTCATATAGAGGAAGGAGAAAAGTTGTTTTCTGCTGCTCCTGAGAAGAGGACACGGAGCAATGGATTCAAACTACAAGAAAGAAGATTCCACCTAAACATTAGGAAGAACTTCCTGACAGTAAGAGCTGTTCGACAGTGGAATTTGCTGCGGTGGAGTCTCCTTCTTTGGAGGTCTTTAAGCAGAGGCTTGACAGCCACCTGTCAGGAATGCTTTGATGGTGTTTCCTGCTTGGCAGGGGGTTGGACTGGATGGCCCTTGGGGTCTCTTCCAACTCTATGATTCTATGACCCTTGGGGTCCCTTCCAATTCTACAATTCTATTATTATTTGTTCTTACCCTCCCAGGCCTATAGTTCCCACAGAGATTTAGTAAGGGGAAGCCATGACTGTTTAAAGTGTCATTATGCTGTTTTCATAGAATCAGAATTGCAGAGTTGGAAGGGATCCCAATGGTCCTGTAGTCCAACCCTCTGCGATGCAGGAATCTCAACTGAAACATACATGACAGGTGGCCCTCCAACCTCTGCTTAAAAACTTCCAAGAAAGGAGAGTCCACCACCTTCTGAGGGAGTCCGTTCCATTGTTGAACAGCTTTTACCGTCCAGTTCTGAGCACCACAATTTAAGGAGGATATTGACAAGCCGGAACGGGTGCAGAGGAGGGCGACCAAGATGATCAAGGGCTTGGAAAGCAAGCCTTATGAGGCATGTTTGAAGGAGCTGGGTGTGTTTAGCCAGGAAAAGAGGAGACTGAGAGGAGATATGAGAGCCATCTTCAAAGATCTCACATGGAGGAGGGAACATGCTTGTTTTCTCCTGCTCTGGATGGTGGGACTCGAACCCATGGCTTCAAGTTGCAAGAAAGGGGATTCCAAATAAACTTCAGGAAGTACTTTCTGGTGCAGATGAGGCCTAGCATGTAGTGCAGGCTGAGAATTAATGATTTCCTAGAAACTAGTGACTTTTCAGAATAAACACCATGGCTTTTAAATCAGGGACACACTGGAAAACAGGGTAAACAAATGCACACGTTTATCACTGAATCAGAGTTGGAAGGGACCCAAGGGTCATCTAGTCCAACCCCCTGCAATGCAGGAATCTCAGAGGAAGCATCCCTGACAGAGGGCCATCCAACTTCTGCTTAAAAACCTTCAAGGAAGGAGAGTCCACAACCTCCCGAAGGGAGACATTTCCACTGTCAAACAGCTCTTACCGCCAGAAAGTTTTTCCTGATGTTTAGTCGGAATCTCATTTCTTGTAACTTGAAGCCATTGGTTCGAGTACTACCCTCCAGAGCAGGAGAAAACAAGCATGCGCCCTCTTCCATGTGACAGTCCTTGAGATATTTGAAGATGGCTATCATCTCTTTAGTACTGAAGAAAATGAGTGACTCCATCTGTACATTAGCAGGGGAGTGTGTATTGCTGTTAAGGGCGCTGAGCGTTGTCAGGAGACACCCCCCCCAAAAAAATCCCCTCACAGAGCTACAATTCCCAGAGTTTCTTGGGAAGAGGGACTGACGGTTAAGGTAAGGTACCCAGGGAATTATGACTCTGGGCAGGGAATAGGGCATCTCCCTAAGCTCTCTGCACCCTTAACAAATGACAGCACCCAGAATTCTTTGAGGGAAGCTGTGACTATATAAAATGGCACCATAGCACTTTAAATGAATGCAAATGTGGCAAAGTGGTTTCATAGGTATTCCATATATCAAAAAGTGAAAATCCATACACAAAATTTGTTGAGCTTTTTTTTTAGTTTTGCCCAAAGTTGTTGAGATTTTTGAGCAAAATCACAAAAAAAGACGTTTTTGAGATCTTTTTAAGGAAAATCGGCAAAAACGGCACTGTCGACGGGTGTTGCCATACATCCAGATTTTCCCATTTTGACGATTTCTGCCAAGACACTGCTTCCGACTGCAATATTCTGGTTATGTCCAGACGTACGGCAATCCTAGTTTAAAAATATGGTGTGAATGTGGCTGCAACCTGAGCCTTGCAAAGCACATAGAGCTGAAAGAGGAAGTGGGAAAGAATGCCCATCTTCAGACTTCCTTCTTCAACTCCATGTGCTTTTCAAGGGATAGAAGGGTAAACACCCTCTCTCCCCACCTCATGACCAAGGGGGCAGAGGTGGACTTCATGGGTGCCAGAGGAAGACTTAGAGGGCAACACTGCACCCAGGGGGTGAGCCTTAAGTTTGATTCTGCAGGACTCTCCTTATATGACACTGAAATCTTTGTTGATATTATTATTTGAGAAACAGCTGTTGCATGGAAGCTCTTGAGCAGGGGTCAGCAACCTTTTTCAGCTGTGGGCCGGTCCACCGTCCCTCAGACCATGTGGTAGGCCGGACTATATTTTGGGGGGGGGGGGGGGAATTAACAAATTCCTATGCCCCACAAATAACCCAGAGATGCCTTTTAAATAAAAGGACACATTCTACTCATGTAAAAACACACAGATTCCCAGACCGTCTACGGGCCGGATTGAGAAGGCGATTGGGCTGCATCCGGCCCATGGACCTTAGGTTGCCTACCCCTGCTCTTGAGTAACAAAAGCAAAAGGACACAATGAGTTACTAGAACCGAGATTGCATTTTGCACTAACTTTTTATTTAAATAACGGATGAGAACACGACAGTTATTTTCTACTTGCAAAAACAATGATGTGGGATATTGGTTTTGCTCAACAGAAAAAGGAAGCTTATTTACTGTATATAGAAAGAGGCTTAAAACAAACATAGCCATCCAAAGGTTCCAGAAGTGAGAAACTTTCTCCAATGTTATATATGGGCTAAAACCAGAATTATAGAGTAGGGAGGGCCATATGAGGTATGTGTCCCAGGGGGTTTCCAACACTATCAGGCCTTGTGGGCACACTTGGGATTTTTGAAGTGAGCATCACTCCCACTGGTCAACTCTATCATCATCTTCCGCCACCCAAAAGACTGATAGTCATCTGCTTTGTCTCACTTTTCCAAGGGATCTGAGCAAAAGTCTTGTCAAGGAGAAGTTATCTGAGCACAAAGAAATGAAAGAGGAACTGGGAAATAGTGTTCACTTTTCCAACTTCCTCAGAGGGTTTGTGGGCGCAAGGGGAAGACTTCAAGGGTGTCACTGCGCCCACGGGCCCCTTGTTGGCAACCGCCGGTGTATCCCACCCATGCTCAGTAGGGGATCTGCAATGCAAGAAGCAGCTACAGCATTCTAGCCTCTGCTTACAAACCTGCAGCGCCTCCTGAGGCGGTGAGTTCCACTGGTGATCACCTCACAGGCTCAACCCCTGCCATCACCAGGAAGAGCCGAGAAAGAACCCTGCCTGAAAGCAGAGCTTCTGTCAGCCAGCATGGACAATACTGAGCTGGAAAAACCAATGGTATAGTCTTTCGCATGTATGGCAGATGTGCTATCCCCTTCCCCAAACCTCTGGAAGGCAACATTTTTTTAAAACGCTTAATCAAAAGCATGTGTCTCTCTCTTAAGAGCCAAAAGTAAGAGAGAAACCAGTTTGAACTTGGAAATAATAACAATCAGCATGGCTATCCGTACTAAACCTGATTCTCTGTGATCCTTCCAGTTGTATCAAAGAATCTAATGAGATCTTACTTTATGTTTCCTCTCAGACGATATGGAACAAATTTCCACATTTTTGTAACCATTAAAATAACACTGTCACTTTGGAGGCGTCGCCGCCTGCGGTACTGAACTCCAGGTGGTCCTGTTTGCCTTTCTGCTTAGCAGAGAAACGGGGCTGCCCCAAAAAATCTATTTATTTTTATTGATTTAATAACATGTGCATACCACTTAAGACGCGGGTGGCGCTGTGGGTTAAACCACAGAGCCTAGGGCTTGCCGATCAGAAAGTTGGCGGTTCGAATCCCCGCGATGGTGTGAGCTCCCGTTCCTCAGTCCCTGCTCCTGCCCACCTAGCAGTTCGAAAGCACGTCAAAGTGCAAGTAGATAAATAGGTACTGCTGCAGCGGGAAGGTAAACGGCGTTTCCGTGCGCTGCTCTGGTCCGCCAGAAGCGGCTTTGTCATGCTGGCCACATGACCTGGAAGCTGTACGCCGGCTCCCTCGGCCAGTAAAACGAGATGAGTGCCGCAACCCCAGAGTCGGTCATGACTGGACCTAATGGTCAGGGGTCCCTTTACCTTTACCTTACCACTTAAGTTTAAGAAATAAAGGCAGTGGGGGTTCCCGGCCCCCCCACCCCCAGTACACCATGCAAGCTTCCTAAGTGTGCAGGAGCACATTAATTTGCAAGCTAAAAGAAAAAAGGATATTTAGGGAAGTTTTTAACTTGTGATATTTTAATATATTTTAATATCTGTTGGAGGCGGCCCAGAGTGGCTGGTGAGACCCGGCCAGATGGGCAGGGTACAAATAAAAAAATTATTTTTATTATTAATAAAAACAAGAACCTGCAAGCTTCCAGGCCTTATGGAATGTTGAGGGTGTCTGCTGAGGGTTTGGAAATGGGACGGAAATGTGGCCTGCAAGATTCCCTAATGGATTATCTTATATATTGCCTCCGATGCTGGGCAGCAGTCAAGGATAGCCTTACCCTCAGTGGATTTGCTCCACCCACTTTTTAAAGCCACCCCAATTGGTGGCTACCTTGTGGCAGTGAGTTCCACAGTTTTTAACTATGTGCTGTCTGAAGAAGTGCCCCCTGAACCTTCTAAGGTTCAGCTTTATTCGATGTCCCCGGTGTGATGAGAGAGGGAGAAAGACTCCTCCCTATTTGCTTACTCTATATACCATACATAATTTTATACATCTCCATCTTGTCCCCTCCCTCCCTTCCTTGCCCACCTTTCCCCTAAACCGAAAAGCCCTTAACACTGCAACCTCTCCTTGCAAGGCAGCTGCTTCAGCCCCTTGATCATTTTGGTTCCCCATTTTTGTACTTTTCCCAGCTGTTGCTGTTTAGTCGTTTAGTCGTGTCTGACTCTTCGTGACCCCATGGACCAGGGCACGCCAGGCACTCCTGTCTTCCACTGCCTCCCGCAGTTTGGTCAGACTGTACAACATCCTTTTTTTGGGGGGGGGGGGAAGAGAACAGGACATTTCTTTCCTACGCTTCAGAAGCCTCCAAGTGCTCATGCTCAACATTGGCAAGTTAACTTTCCCCTCCTGGCAGTCCTTGGACATGGCTAAAAGTCCCCTCTTGAAGCACGGAATAGGAGCAGTCCCTTCTCAGTCTCCAATTGTTATTGCTTTGTTAGTGCTCTTTAAAAGTATTTTGTTACCCTGCTCTTTAGCTAAAAAAGGGGGCTCCCTGAGCAGGTTTAGTACGAATGTCCTTGCTCTTTGATCTGCAATTTTTCTATTTAAAAAAAATGACATGAAAGGAAAAAGGATTGGTAGGGAGAAGGAAAGCAAGCAGCCCAGGTACCAGTTCTTCGTTTGCAAAGTTCTTCTAAGTGTTCTTTCTAGGAGGGTGAAGACACAGCCAGGTTGCCATGATATTCTGATTTCATTTCCACCACCCAACAGCCCTTGGCTCATAGCCCAGGCTTGTGCGGGCTGCCCAAATGGTGCTTCGCAAACCACAAGAGGGCCGGTCCCTGCCCCGAGGAGCTTACAATCTAAAATTCCATACGAGTGAAACCGCAGATGGGAGAGGGAGGAAAGAACAATGGAAGTTGCATTCATTTAATGTACTTAAGACTTAGTTGCTATAGGCAGGGTGTAGGGACTACAGAAGAGGTGTGGAACCTGTGACTAGACGCTGCTCAACTACAACTCCCATAATCCCTAGCTGTCAGATGTTGCAATTTTTCTTAAAAATCAAAAACACGACACGAAAGGAAAAGGGATTGGGAGGGAGAAGGAAAACTACAAACCCAGGAGCTGATGGGAGATGGAGTCCAATGATATCTGAAGAGCCACAGGCTCACCCTCTGGACTAAGGGGCTGTTTCAAAGGCTATACACACACACACACTACACATTCAAATAAAATGACGCCTCTACAAAGAATTGTGGGAAGTGTAGTTAAACCCCTCACAGACCTACAATTCCCAGCACCTTTAACAGCCTACAGTTCCCAGGGTTCTTTGGGGGAAGCCTGTGTGCTTCAAACGTCTTTTCCATGTATGGCATGTATGCAAACTTCAAAGCACATTCTCCCTGCCTCAAGGAATTCTGGGCACTGTAGTTTTCTTCAGTGCTGCTGGGGATTGCTTCTCTGTGAGCGGAAAACTACAGTGCCCAGAATTCTCTGAGGGAAATAATGTGCTTCAAACTTGTTTCAAAGGTATACGTAGCACGTATACAGCCCAAAACTCTGTGGAAAACCTTTTCCAAGAACAAAGCCTAACATTACAGATATGGAGGCCTCCTTTGTCCTATCCTTACTCGCTACATCGAAGTGCTAGTTGTGCAAGACACTCAACCGAGATATTGTGTAAACAGAGATACTGCAACTTCCTTCACACAAAGATCAGGTAGCTGCTCCTGGGTTCCTGTCTTCATTTTTCTTCCTTTATTTCTGATTCCATTTTCAACTGGAAAAAAAGAATGCCGTATATAAGAATTATATTAATAGCATCAACAGGTAAAAGAAAACCATGCATGAGTATATCATTTTAGGGGGTGAAATATAATTTTTGCTAATTTCTTCAGAGAATGGTCTTTAAAATATGTTTTTGGGTGTGAGGCATACAAATCTGCTATTATTTTTGTGACTGGACTACATTTAACTTGGTAAGCATACCTTTGATGAAGAAGCCCACAAGTTGCTTTCGAAGGATTTTAATTTTACCTTCTGAAAATGTCAGGTAATTCTATATTATTATTATTATTATTATTATTATTAAACTGCAAGTATTTGGCAACTATTTTAATAATAAAATAATAATAAAAAAAATTTTTTATACCCCGTCCTCCTCAGCCAAGACCGGGCTCAGGGCGGCTAACACCAAGTATAAAAACAATTGATTAAAATGCAACTTAAAAACAAGATTAAAATACAACATTAAAGTGCAGCCTCATTTCAGTAGAAACCGAAATCAAAAACTGTTTGGGGAAGAAACCGTCAAATCTTCTATGCAATTTTACACGCATTTTACTTTCCAGGCAAAACCAAATTGTATTAATTTAACCAATATATCTATCAAATTATGTCATGTTAAAACTTTTAAGTACCCCTCACTTTTGGAATTTGAACGTTCTAGACACCCTAACACACGAGTCATTGAAGCACATGCCTCCTAAGAACAAGGTTGACAGACCAACCTGTTGAACTATAGAAACCAGATGCATTTTACCTACAAAGGTGTGAAGAAAGCAGGAGGGGATAATCTTTTTCTCCCTCTCTCATAATACGAGAACTCGGAGTCATTCAAAAAAGCTGAGTATTGGAATATTTGGGACGTACAAAAGGGAACAATTTGTTCCCACAAGAGGCAATGATGGCCACCGACTCTGAACGGCTTTGACAAGAGGACTGGACCAGGGAAACCTTTGGCTTTCAAGAGGTTGCTGAACTACAACTCCTATCAACCCCCGCCATTTGGCATGCTCGCTGGGGCTGATGGGAGTTGCTGTTCTCTCTTTCTCGTGTGGTGTTCTGTACAAAGTATGCTTAGTGTTAAGTTTTAGTCTTATTATAAGTTATTGTAAGTTTCTTACTTATCTTATGGACAGTGCCAATCCTGAAAATATTGGATTTGTGACCATGATGCTCATTTGCCTTCAGTAGCAGTAAAGCTCTGCTGGATGAAATATTCATTGCCTCTGGTCTATTTTTTTTTTTTTGGAATCCCGCAATGTGTTTAGGTTTTTACACTGGAATCTGCTCGGGACCAATATTGAGTAGAATTCCATGATGGATCAACCGGCGCAGGGATGACGTATGATAGAAGAGACGGAAGGGGTGGGACTTTACTCGGAGCAACACCATTACTGGAAAGGAGAGGCACTTTTCAAAGCCTCTCTCTGTGAATATTGAATAAAAGACTTGGTAAGAGCTCATCTTGTCATCTGCTTCTTGGCTGCCCACCGTGGGAGGAGTCGGATTCCTTGAAGCCTGACACTAATGCCCTGTCTTAAGAAGAGTTTGGATTTGATATCCCGCTTTATCGCTACCCAAAGGAGTCTCAAAGCGGCTAACATTCTCCTTTCCCTTCCTCCCCCACAACAAACACTCTGTGAGGTGAGTGGGGCTGAGAGACTTCAGAGAAATGTGACTAGCCCAAGGTCACCCAGCAGCTGCATGTGGAGGAGCGGAGACGCCAACCCGGTTCACCAGATTATGAGTCTACCGCTCCTAACCACTACACCACACTGTCTTAAGAGCCAGGCTCCTCACTTGCCTTGAGATAGAAAGAGCAGCTCTCGTGATGAATAGGGTGCTGCACCACCGGGATGCCATGGATCCTGGAAAGTGGCCGCTTTGGCGCAAAACACACCCCGCACTCAAGGCACTTGAAGCGTTCCTCTCCTGTGTGCGTCCCCTGGTGGTAAACAAAGGACGACCTGTCGGAATAAGACTTCCCGCACTCCAGGCACTGGTAAGGTTTCTCTCCCGTGTGGGACCTTTCGTGGCAAACGAGGGACGACCGGAAGGAGTACGATTTGCCACACTCCAGGCAGGTGTATGGCTTCTCCCCTGTGTGGACCCTCTCGTGGCATATGAGGCCCGACTTGTCGGCGAAGCTTATCAGGCACTCCACACACTGGTAAGGCTTCTCCCCGGTGTGGGTCCTCCGGTGGCAAACCAGGGAGGACCGGCTGGCAAAGCTCCTCCCGCACTCGAAGCAGTTGTACGGCTTCTCTCCTGTGTGGCCTCTCTCGTGGTACTGGAGCGACGAGCGGTCGGCAAAATCCTTCCCGCACTCCAGGCACTTGAAGGGCTTCTCTCCAGTGTGGCCCCGGTAGTGGTAGGTGAGGGACGAGCGGCCGGCGAAACACATCCCGCACACCGAGCACTTGTACGGCTTCTCCCCCGTGTGGATTCTCTGGTGATCGTCAAGGTTCGACTTCCGGGAGAAGTACTTCCCGCAGGCCAAGCACTTGAAAGGCTTTTCTCCCGTGTGGACCCGCTGGTGTTCGATGAGGAGGCCCTTGTGAGGGAAGCACTTCCCGCACTCGAAGCACTTGAAAAGCTCCTCGTGGACTCTCTGGTGACCGACGAGCTTCGACTGCTGAGCAAAGGACATCCCGCACTCCATGCATTTGTGAGGCTTCTCGGTCATGTGGAGTCTCCGGTGACCGGAAAGGTTCCCTTTCCGAGCGAACGACTTCCCGCACTCCAAGCACTTGTAAGGCTTTTCCCCCGTGTGGATGCGCATGTGCGTCGCCAGGGTGGACTTGAAATCAAAAGACTTCCCGCAGTCCGAGCATTTGTGAGGTTTCTCTCCCGCGTGAATTCCCGGGTGGCCGACGATGACTGTTTTGATGTCAAAACCTTCCTCAGACTCGGAGGACTGAGAAGCTTTCTCGGCCACGTGGACTCTGTGGTGCGTCAAGAGCTCTGAAAACCCAGGGAAACATTTCCCGCAATCCACACATTTATACGGTCTCCATGTTGAGTGGCATCTCCGATGTTCAAGAAGGACGGACATGTCAGAGAAGCATCTTCCGCACTCCGGACACACGTTTTTCTTCTTCGAGTCTCCTGTTGGGAGAAAGCACACCACCAA
This sequence comes from Darevskia mixta, assembly GCA_034641385.1. Lineage (NCBI taxonomy): Eukaryota > Metazoa > Chordata > Lepidosauria > Squamata > Lacertidae > Darevskia > Darevskia mixta. Next base: position 845,769 of record JAWWNH010000176.1, on the reverse strand, counting down.
AATTTACTCTTTGAGTCTGGAAGGAAATGCTTCACCTAAGGATTATTAGTATTTAGCTGAAATCCTTGGCACACCTAACATAACCCACTGAATTCCCTGAGGTTTCCTTCTCAGCAGTGGTGCTAGTAAGCAACTTTTTGTTATGGACTTAATATAGATCAGGGTTTCCGGATCAGGTGTCCAGCTGTTTTTGGACTCCAGTTCCCATCATCCCTGACCACTAGCCCTGCTAGCTAGGGATGATGGGTGTACTAATGTGAGAGGCCTTTTTTCAGATGACAAATAAAAAGGGCAGTGTTGAGAATGGATTAAATACAAGCACTGCATCCTGATTTGGTATTTTGTTTCCCTGCCGCTCTTTTTTCAAAATGGCTGGTGGGGGGAGATAATTGACATTATTGCAGATCTCTGAGCAGAGGTGTTCATGCAGGCAGGGTCTCACTCCTGCCACCCACTTGGATGTGGCCTTGTTGGCCCACTCTGGCCATCTCACCTGAGGTTGCCTTGAGCGCCTCTTCGCCCAGGCGCCGAAGATTAGCCACCCACGGCTCTTTCCCTCGCTCCAGCTGGCAAATCAGGACCGGCTTGGGGTCTTCAGATCCTCCTTGGGAAATCAGAAGAAGGGAAAAAATCAAGAGGGATTTGCCTTAACTCCCTTACCTATTTCTGTTTTTTTTAAATTTCATTCATTTGCTATGTTCACGCAGGTCAGGGGTGGGGACCTGACATTCCCAGGGCCACATGCCTCTGGTGGGCGTGGCCAGAGGCAAAAGTGGGCGGAGCAATTGATGGAAATTTTCTAGTTTCTACACACGATTGTTATTCATTTACTGGCTCCGAAAGTGGAAGTGGGACACGGCCATCATTGTTTTCAATTATTAAAAAACAATTACACCAAACTCCTTCTCTTAAATAAGAGGGGAAGGCACTGATCAATATACAGTGGTACCTCTGGTTAAGTACTTAATTTGTTCCGGAGGTCCGTTCTTAACTTAACCTGAAGCACTTTAGCTAATGGGGCCTCCCGCTGCCGCTGCGCCGCCAGAGCACAATTTCTGTTCTTATCCTGAAGCAAAGTTCTTAACCTGAAGCATTATTTCTGGGTTAGCGGAGTTCTTAACCTGAAGCGTATGTAACCTGAAGCGTATGTAACCTGAGGTACCACTGTATGTACTGTATTTATTTTACTTGCAAAAATTTCTCTTGCCCCAACGTTAAAGGAAAAACACAGATCATGGGATGAACAGCGTAAAGCCAACAACTGTGTTCATAATAAAAGTACAAAACACATCACAGAATATTAGATCTGCTTGATGCATCAAACATAGCCGGATCCCTCCACAGGAAAAGTGTGGGTGAACAGGTGAGCTTTAAGCAGACACCCGGATTCCAGTGCTACAAATGACTTCCAGCTGTCCATTTGGGAGTGTATTCCAATTGGCCAGTTTAATATGTGAATTAGAGATCCAGAAGAGGCAGGAGGATTGGAAACCTTTTGTAGACTATTTAAAGCATCATTGTAAACATGTAAAAACACAGGTAGGATCTGAATGAAGAACTGCAGTAAAATGAGTATTTGGGAACAAGTGGAAAGCATAGGACACAGAATAGCTATAATATGCAGCGATATTAGAAAAGATAGGGAAACCCTGGAGGGGTAGAGGGGAAGCCAAACGCCAAGTGGAAATCAATTGGAAAGTATTAGATTTGTAAACCTTCGAAACTTACGAATAAGAATTGAAAAAGGTGGGGTCTGCATTCCAAGGGGCAGAGGCCGCCACACTAAAAGCCCCGGATGTAGCAGACATAAGGCAAAGCAAACCTCTGCTCAATATGACATCGACAAAGTCTTCTGGCCGAAATGGGAAAGGAGGCTGCTTACCCAACGAGGCGACGTTCCCATAATTCTCCAGCATGACCTCCTTGTACAAAGACCTTTGGGCCGGATCGAGCAAAGCGGCCTGGCCCTCTGTGAAATATACGGCCACATCTTCGAAGGTCACCTGCCCCTGGAAGGACAAAGAGAACTCAGGTAGTCAAGCCCCAGAATCCCTGTAAGTGGCAGATGTAGAAGAAAATCCTACGGGTACCAGAGAGGCCCCGCAAGTGAGTTAAACACGGGTTAAACACCTGTCCGTAGCACTGTAGATGCAAATAACAAAATCAATACTTCACTGTAAAATACGGGGAAAGCGATGAATGACATTGGAATTAATTGCACAAGTCTCCAGCTCGCAAATCGGCAATAAAACTTTTTTTGTTCCGTTTTACCGTATTTCTGTTTCAGCAGCGATATCGTAAAAGCCAATTTTTGTAAGGTCACAAATTCAAGCCACACTTTAACTTTTCATAGTCGGAATTTGGGGGGGGGGAGTGTGGCTTATATTCGGGCCAATAAAAGTACCGGATTTGCACTTCACATCCATCCTTTGAAGTTCACATTTCCCTGAATTTCGCGTTGTAGTTCTCCAAGCAAATGGTAAGTACAAAAATGTGTATATCAGAAGAAAATGTGCATAAAAATGCAGCTATTATTATTATTATTATTATTATTATTATTATTATTATTTGTTACAAATACCACCTGCTATTCACCAGCAGCTCCCAGGGTGGGTTATGACAATTTAAGATTCAGAATTTGAAACAGCTAAAACAGACTGCAGTCATGGAAATAGGATGGGCTCCAAAAACACCTCAGGTGTCTAAGGCTGGGGTAAAGAGGTGCGTCTTCAGCATTCACCAAAATCTGAATACTTAGGTGCAGGACACACCTCTGTGGGGAGGGAGCCCCACAATTTAGGAGCTGCCATAGAGCATCGCCTCTCCTGGGACGCTGCCACTCTGAACTTCTCAACAAGATAGAAGAAGAAGAGTTTGGATTTGATATCCCTCTTTATCACTACCCGAAGGAGTCTCAAAGCGGCTCACATTCTCCTTTCCCTTCCTCCCCCACAACAAACACTCTGTGAGGTGAGTGGGGTTGAGAGACTTCAGAGAAGTGTGACTAGCCCAAGGTCACCCAGCAGCTGCATGTGGAGGAGCGGAGACGCAAACCCGGTTCACCAGATTACGAGTCTACCACCCCTAACCACTACACCACACTGGCTCTCAAGAAGAACCAAGAAGAGAAGGAGAAGGCTTGGTTGGAGGCAGTAATATCTCTGGATAAGAGTGCTGGAAACTCCATTGATTCCAGAACAAAATCTTGCATGCGCAGAGCCATATTATTATAGACATAACTTACCTGAACTGGATCTGTTTCGCTCATTTTCTTTCCAATGGAAAAAGAGGATAATCCAGTTTGAGTCTGGGCTATGGTTCTGTACTCTGTGGGCTGAAGAAAAGCAATGAATTTCAGAGCGATGCTTTCCCCCAACATCATATATATGGACTGATAAAGATTTCTTACAAGGTGGGTTAAAAGGTAAAGGTAAAGGGACCCCTGACCATTAGGTCCAGTCGCGGACGACTCTGGGGTTGCGGCGCTCATCTCGCTCTATAGGCTGAGGGAGCCGACCGCAGACAGTTTTTCTGGGTCATGTGGCCAGCATGACTAAGCCGCTTCTGGCGAACCAGAGCAGCGCACAGAAACGCCGTTTACCTTCCTGGCAGAGTAGTACCTATTTATCTACTTGCACTTTGACATGCTTTCGAACTGCTAGGTTGGCAGGAGCTGGGACCAAGCAACAGGAGCTCACCCCGTCGCAGGGATTCGAACCGCCAACCTTCTGATCGGCAAGCCCTAGGCTCTGTGGTTTAACCCACAGAGCCACCCGCGCCCCTACAGAGCTACCCGCGTCCCTACATGGTGGGTTACAACAATGTAATATACAGTTATTAAAACAGAACTGTAGAGTTGAAAGGGATCATCTAGTCCAATCCAACCCTCTGCAATGCAGGAATCTCAGCGAAAGCATCCCTGACAGATGCCCATCCAACCTCTGCTTTAAAACCTCCAATGAAAACCAGTCCACCACCTTCCGAGGAAGTCCATTCAACTGCTCTTACCACCAGAAAAGCTCTTCCTAATGTTTAATTGTAATCTCCTTTCTTGTTTTTTTGAACCCACTGGTTCTAACCTCTACAAGCTTGCTCCATGTTCCTTACGACAGGCCTTCAGACGGCTATCACATCACCCCACACAGTCTTGTCTTCTCTAGCCATACCCAACTCCTTCAACCATTCCTCATCAGGCATCTTGATTGCCCTCCTCTGCACATGTTCCAGCTTGTCAACGTCCTTCGTAAATTGTGGTGCCCAGAACTGGACACAGTATTGCAGGTGTGGTCTGACCAAGGCAGAATAGAGAGGGACTATGACTTCCCTTGATCTGGACACTAGACTTCTGTTGATGCAGCCGAGAATAGCATTAGCGTTTTTCGCTGCTGCGTCACACTGTTGACTCATGCTAAGCTTGTGGTCCACCAAGACCCCTAGATCCTTTTCACTTGTACTACATGCAATCCAGGTGTCGTCGTCCCCTGTCCTATATTTGTGTATCTGGTTCTTCCTGCCTAAGCGCAGGGCCTTACATTTGTCCCTATTGAAAGAAGACAGCTACAATTATTTTAAAAAGCAAACCAATCAGTAGAATAAAGCCGTTCCAACCAAACAGAACTGTACAGCTTCAGAAAAAGAGGTCGGTCCCACAAAACAAAGTTCCCTAACTGTCCAACTGTCTCCAGTAACACAACAAAACAAAAGCCGATTCTTTTGAATGGGTGTTTTTCAACGCTAGTGGATTGTGCAACATGTTCCTTACACAATAACAGCACATTAACGGTGGATTTGTTCGGCTTTTGTTTGCTCTGCAACGGTTCCCCGATGCTGCCACACATGACTGCTGCCTGGAGGGGGGCTGTAACTCCACAAAAACAGGGAGCGTGAACATTTGTGGTATGAAAAGTGACAGCATTTCAGCAGGAAGCTACGGAATATGCATCAACTGGAAAATAGAGCAGGGCAACCACCTCCAAACAACTGCAAGTGAATACAGTTTTGGGAGTGGGATTGTGTGTGGCCTTGCCCAGAGCATCAGGAGGAAAATCACCACAAATCTATATATATAAAATTGTTCAAGTTGGATGTTTGTTAACGATCGCCTTTCTCCGTAACCCCTTGATCGATTCCGTTCAAATTTGGACACAACGTTCCATGGCCATATGGGAGTGATCATATGTACTTACATTGCACAAATAGCACACCTTTCCCAGGTAAAAATGTGATTTTGTGCAAAAAATATAGCGCCCTCCAGTGGACGTTAAACAGCACAGCACAACACACACGTTTCCGATCCCTCCTCCTCCTTTCCCAACGTCACTACCACCATCCAACCAACTGACAGACCGCCCACAAACGCTACTGCTGACTCCGCTAGAGGGGTATAGAGCCATGCCAGGCGGAATCGCCATTTTCGCAGTTTAGTCAAAAACGGGAGGGGCAAACGGAGAACACGTAGACTGAACTTCAACGAGATAAGGTGTAAGTAAGGATACGCTTTCTCTTTCATACTGTATCTTACTTTTCCATTTCACCAAATCAGTCACAGCAAGGCGTGGCCGGGTCAACTAGTGCATGATAAAAGGGCGTCTTGCAAGGGGCCTCATATACCAAAATAACTTGCGGAGCCTTGGATGCTATTCATTGCGACTTGGCTTAGGGGTTGCCAATTGCCTCCCCCCATTCTCAAGCAGATAATTATGCTTTATATATATGAAACAAAATATAAAGACTCCACATTACCGTATATTATTTAACAGGTCTCAGTGAATAAAGCTATTTCTCTCCAGGTAAGAAAAATCAAATTAAAAAAGAAAAGAAAAAAGCAGATTTGGGCTAGAGTCTGTGAGCTTTCTCTTTTCTTACAAATGCAATAAATGAAACAACAAACTAAAGATGCATAATAAAGAATAGACATAAAGGGAAGAGGAATAACAAGTTTAAAAAGCTGAAGAAATAATGTATAGCATAAAATATATTTCATGGCAGGGTACAAAGTTCAAATTTATTGCAAAATATATCAGGAATTCATAAAACATCACCAGATAAAATCACACTTAGCAGATATGTGCCAACCATGAGATTGGTTGGTCCTATAAATCACAAACAGCCCCCCAACCTGAGGAAAAAAAATGAGGGTCCCCATTACTATTATTATGATTTATTAAATTTCTATACTGCCCTTCATCCAAGGATAATAGAAAAACACAAAAATGTGCACCATAATAACAAGCAAAAACAATATGTGCTGCAATTGTCCCTGGCAGCACATATCTTATAGGATCAGTTTTTCAGAAACGGCAATGGGAGCAACTTTTTAAAACCACATGCTGAAAGAGTAGCAAGATGCAGCCTCCCATTCTTGAGAGATCACTAAACAAGCGGCAGGTATCAAATTAATTAGTTAATGCTGCGATTCCTGCATTGCAGGGGGTCCTCCTGTCCAACCCTAACATACTGATTCTAACTGTTGACAAATAAGTTCAGCCTTAGCACCCTCAAAGACGGATAAAAGGTGTAACTGAGCATCCAAAGTGAACCGTTTGCCAGTAACAAGGTGGTTTCCTTACCCACGGTGAAATACTGCGGTAAAGAGTCTCCGACAGCAAGCGGCTTGCCTGCCCGTAGAATCACAGAATTGTAGAGTCGGAAGGGACACCGAAGGTCATCTAGTCCAACCCGCTGCAATGCAGGAATCTCAGCTAAAACGTATGTGACAGATGACCGTAAAGTAAAAAAAAAAAAAAAATCAGCACTTGATCGTGGCTTTGCCTTAAGGGATCTCTCCCTGCTCCCTTCTACCATGTTATCATGGATGCTTTAGCTGCGATTCCTGTATTGTAGAGGGTTGGGCTAGATGACCCTCAGGGTCCCTTCCAACTCCGCCATTCTATGATTCCATGACAGGGACCCCGTCTCCTTTTAAGCTGATGTATATCCAGTCAGTTTCGAATCCCCTGCCAACCTAGCAGTTCGAAAGCACGACAAAGTGCAAGTAGATAAATAGGTACCACTCTGGTGGGAAGGTAAGCGGCGTTTCCATGCGCTGCTCTGGTTTCGCCAGAAGCGGCTTAGTCATGCTGGCCACATGACCCGGAAAAACTGTCTGCGGACAAACTGTCGGCTCCCTCGGCCAGTAAAGCGAGATGAGTGTCACAACCCCAGAGTCGTTCGCGACTGGACTTGAACTGTCAGGGGTCCTTTACCTTTACTTTTATATCCAGTCAGACCATGGGTCGATTGAGCTTCAATGTTGCCTGCTCGGGCTGGCAGAAGCATTTCAGGGGGTTTCAGGCAAGTGTCTCTCCAGCTTTACCCAGACGGGCCAGAGATTGGACCTTGCACCTTCTGCCTGCAGAGCAGCTTCCAAGGCCCTCCTGCTCCCCCAAGCAAGGTGGAGGCTATTATTATTATTATTATTATTATTATTATTATTATTATTATTCCACTGCATGTAATTTAAGACAGGCTCCTGCAAGGGGGGAGCGCATCCCTCTCCCCCATTTATTCCAGGCACTTACAGCAGGACAAGCTCCCTCTCTCTCAACCCCCAACCTGCCCCAGGTCTGCCCCCACCCCCCTTCCCAGCACTCACAGGCTGTGCAGGATTCAAGCAGGCAAGATCCAGAGCCTACTTCTCCAATGCACCCAAAGGAAGCTCCTGCAAGTCCTTACAGCCCTCGAGGTGTGGGGCTGCGGGGCCCCGATTTCCCAACAAAGCTGCTTCCCCTCCAGGAAGACATCGCCCCCCTCCCCGCCAGTGACCTCACCGCAGCAGGATCCCCTCCCCTCCTTTGAAAATGGGGAATTGAGAAAAAGGCATTGTGTGCAAGGAATGCTGGGACTTGTAGTGCTTCTCCCTCTACCACCCTTTCCTGACCCAAAGCTTTATGGGATTTGTAGTCTTTCCTGGCTTTCGGGATAAAATTTGGAAAGAGGCTTATCTGCAATTCCCTTTCAGGGCATGAACAGTCAAGGCGGTGCTTTGCTGTGGTTTCTTATGCAAAATACATTTTTGGGTGGATTTCCTTTGTTTATTGAAGCAATAATTCTGTACCGCTTTGCTCATGCATATTTTTCTTTTTTATCAGTTTTCAAATTGTAAATAATAATAAAAAATATTTCTTACTGCATATGAAATTTCCTTCCTTGCAAAAGATGACTGTGACAAACAGAACCAAGCAGCAATAATAGATATTTCAAGAAAGGACGCTCACCTAGCTTCACAGGATGACTGTCCTTCCACAAAAATATGCACAACAGCACCATCCAATATGATGGCTCATCTTCAGCATTTTCCCTATCGCCAAGGGCCTTCTGGCTGTTCCCTAACTGCGAGAACTGAAGTTACAGGGAATCAGGCAGAGGGCCTTCTTGGTAGTGGCACCCGCCCTGTGGAACGCCCTCCCATCAGATGTCAAGGAATTAAATAACTATTCAACTTTTAGAAGACATCTGAAGGCAGCCCGGTGTCAGGAAGCTTTCAGTGTTTTCATAGTAGAAACAAAATAAATAATAATAATAATAAAATCATTCCAGTAGCACCTTAAAGACCAACTAAGTTTGTTCTTGGTATGAGCTTTCGTGTGCATGCACACTTCTGCTGGAAACCCAGCCAGATGGGTGGGTGTAACAACAACAACAACAACAACAACTCTATAAGGTTATCAGGTTCAATCCCTGGCACCTCCAGGTAATAATAATAATAATAATAAATTTTTATTTACCGTATACCCCGTTCTTCCCGATTTAAAAACCGGGCTCAGGGCGGCTAACATTCAAAAAATGTTTAGGGGGTACTCTCAGTTTGACTCAAGAAAATCACCATTTTATAGTTCAAATCTGGAAAAGTAAATACAGTAAATGGACAAAATTACAAAGATTCACGAAATGTTTAGGGATATGCATACCCCTGTGTACCCCCAGAAACAAGGTACTGTACATAACTGCGACCTCATAGCATTAAGTTCTTATCGCAAAGAACTATTTGTGCAGAAGGCAACAGTTTAACCAAAATGTCTTATAACATGTCCTTTGTTTTTGTTTATAGCCGCACGCGTTATAACAATAATAATTTATTACTTGGCCTTCACCCTAAGGTTCCAGGGTGGGTCACAACAATTTAAAATACAATTCACAAGACCCTTAACAACTGGGGTCCAGGATACCTCAAGGACCATCTGCTCCTTTATATCCCTTCCCAATCATGGAAATATTCAAGGGAGTCTCTGCTAGTTCCCCCCCATAACTTGGACGCACGGACCATAACACCAGGAGATGGGTTTTTCATCAATGTGGGCCCAATTTTATGGAACTCCTATTCCCCCACAGAGAACTACAATTCCCAGACTGGTTTAACACTCCATCCCTCTTCACAGGGAACATCTGGGAATTGTAGCTTTGTGGGAGGAATGGGTGGGTCTGCTCCCTCAGCACGCTTAACAAACTACAGTTCCCCAAGGGGGGAAGCCGTGACTGTTTAAAGTGGTATCATAGTACTTTAAAGGGATGCTGTGTCTGAGAATGCATAAATACTTTTGCACTGCATTACTATGCTGCGCCATATATATCATACGTAGTGGTCTTGTGGTAAGGTTAAAGCTTACTGGGAAATGATATATAATGAACTGAAAAGGATGTTTAAAATAACATTTGTAAAAAAAAACCAGAAGCTTTTCTTCTGGAAGTTATAGGGACAGAACTATCTAATTTGTACAGAAATTTATTTATGTATGCTACTATAGCAGCAAGAATGCAGAAGTCCCAGCAAAGGAAGAATGGATACAAAAACTTATGGAATATGCAGAAATGGCGAAACTTACCGGGAGAATAAGAAATCAAGATACCGGTAACAAACTTTTTATAAAAGAATGGAAATGGTTTATTGAATATTTACAGATAAATTGCAAACAGGTAAAAACATTGTAATAACCTGCAGTTTTATAATATATATTTAAAGTAGATGAATAAATGAGCAAATTTAATGAATTTGGATATGCAGAAGATATTAAAAAATAAATTTAAGGAACCACAGAAAGAGGGGGAAGGAAGTCAAGTTTTGACATGTTAAAACGATTGTACAGTAAAATTAATGAAATGTATAAACCTGAAATGTACAATTAAATTTAAAAAAAAAAATGCTGCGCCATATCCATATCCATATGCAATGGCAGGATTCACGCCCCCAAATCCTACAGCCGAGTCTCTCAGAGGCAGAAGTTGAATAAACAGCAATTCCGACGAGCACTTTCTCTCTGCCAACCAATCCCCGCCTCAGCCTCCCAATCTCAGCCAATCAGGCTCCTCAATTGCAAACGGGCGCCGCCCCCGGCGGCCGAAAGCGTTGCTGGGACTTGTGGTTTTCCTTTCCCCCGGGAACCTTTCCAGGCGCAAGGGTTGCTGGGATCCGTAGTCTTTGCTCGCGGAGTCTGCTTTTCCTAGAGAGGCTCTACGGAGCGAAGAGGAGGCGGAGGAAGGAGCGTCACTTCCAGGCCTCCCAAGCCTACCGTGGGAAAGTGGCCCTCGCCTTTCCCACGGGTGCAGGATGAACGACTCCAGCGGGGCTGGTGAGTTGAGGGTGGGTTATATAGTGGAAGTAGAATGAATGAATGAATGAATCTCCCTTCTCCAGGTAGCACCAGACCCAGGGTGACTGGGAGGTGGTTGTCACAGACTCCCAACTCCCATGAGTCTCACCCAGCATCGACAACGGTCAGGGATGATGGGAGTTATAGCTCAGTTGATAGAGCATGAGCCTCTTAACCTGCGGGTTGTAAATTCAAGCCCCACATTGGACAAAAGATTCCTGCATTTCAGGGGGTTAGACTAGATGGCCCTTGTGGTCCCTTCCAGCTCTACAATTCTATGACATCTGGAGGGTCACGGGTTTCCATGCCTTTTGCTTAAAACGTATCTGTGTCTTGAATGAATGAATTTGTGCCCTATTTTGAAGGTCCTGTTTCTTCCTTGCTCTCTTAAAATGTCACTATCTCTATGTATATTTGCCAGCAGATGCCATTTGGGAGAACGAGGAGCAGAAGGAAAGAACATCCAGGATGTCACCAGAAAGGATCATGACCATGGAGGTGGAAATGAAGATTGGGAACCCAGATGAACCACATAGACAGGATGAAACCCTACCAGAGGATGGCAGGAAAGAATCCTCTGTTTTTCAAGGTGGAGATCTCCCAGATGTCCAGGAGATGATAGACACTGAAGAGGACAAGAATAAATGTATCACATGTGGGAAAGTATTCAGAGACGACTCAAACCTTAAGCGGCATCAGAGAACCCACACAAGAGAAAAACCCTATCAGTGTTTGTACTGCGGGAAGAGTTTTAGCCGGAACACAAACCTTGCTTCCCATCACAGAACCCACACAGGGGAGAAACCGTATATGTGTTCCGTTTGTAGCAAGACTTTTTGTGATAAATCGAGCCTTAACCGACATCAGAGAACCCATACAGGGGAGAGACCGTATGAGTGTGACGAGTGTGGGAAGAGCTTTGATCTGAGCCAGTCTCTCATTAGCCACCAGAGAACCCACACGGGAGAGAGGCCCTATAGGTGCTCGGAATGTGGGAAGACTTTCAACCGGAGTCAGAACCTCCGTAGCCACAAGAGAATCCACACGGGAGAGAAACAGCACAAGTGCTCGGAGTGCGGGAAAAGTTTCAGCCGCAGCCAGAACCTTACGAGGCATCAGAGCAGCCACACAGAGGATAAACTGTATAAGTGCCCTGAGTGCGGGAAAAGCTTCCGTCTCAGCCAGTCCCTTATAAGTCACCAGAGAATTCACACGGGAGAGAAACCGTATACGTGCTCCCAGTGTGGGAAAAGCTTCAACCGGAGCCAGAACCTTATCAGCCATCAGAGAATCCACACTGGAGTAAAACAGTACAAGTGTTCAGAATGTGGGAAAAGCTTCAAGTGGAGCCATGATCTCCTCCGTCATCAGAGGATCCACACAAGAGAGCAACCCTATCGCTGCACGGAATGTGGGGAACGCTTCAATCGGCGAGAGAATCTTATCAGACACATGAGAATACATCTGGGAGACACCACTTAAGTTGTAATGAGTGGGGGGTGGGGAGTGAACAGAAGGCAGTTCCTTATCATTCATCTGACAATCCACTTTTATTTTTAAAAGCATGCCATTAGAGAGATCTATGGTGCGACCGCATTTCGAATAGTGTGTACAGTTCTAGTTGCCTCACCTCAAAAAGGATATTGTGGAGATGGGAAAATTTCCGAAAAGTGCAACCCAAATGATCAAGGGAATGGATTGACTTCTCTGCCCTGTGTCAGAATTTGGATTGTAAGCTCCTGGAGGACAGAGACCTATCGTCTTAATATTACTATGTAACAAAACATGCACAACATTTCTATTCAAATAATTTAAAAAGTTTACGTCCCCTAGGAAAGATGTGTTCCATCGTAAGGCAGAATATAACATTCACAACAGCTTATTTAAGTGTGTGACAAAAGTCGCTTTAAATATGCCTTGTTTTCTTGTTGGATATTTTTTGCTTCACTTAATATTTATTAAACTGATATCCCACCTTTATTTCTGAACGAGCCTATATGCAATGCATTGCTAGCAACAGGAGATTTACTCAGAAAATTCTACTACCCCCATCATTCAGCCCGGACACTGAGGTCCAGCTCCGAGGGCTTTCTGGAAGTTCCCTCCCTATGAGAAGTGAGGTTACAGGGAGCCAGGCAGAGGGCCTTCTCAGTAGTGGCACCCGCCCTGTCGAATGCCCTCTCATCAGATGTCAAGGAAATAAACAACTATCTGACTTTTGGAAGACATCTGAAGGCAGCCCTGTTTAGGGAAGTTTTTAACGTTTGATGTTTTAGCGTGTTTTTAATATTCTGTTGGGAGCCGCTCAGAGCTGCTGGGGAAACCCAGCCAGATGGATGGAGTATAAATAATAAATTGTTGTTATTATGACTAAATCCCATGGTGCTTGCTTCTACATCTATCTTTGCCAACCTGGTGGCATCCAGATGTTTCAGACTACAACCCCCATCAGCCCCAGGCAGCAGGTGAATTTGCCTGTTTTTTTATATGACTGAACTCATAAATTGCACTGTGCATTTAAAAACCACTCTTCTTTCTTTCTTTCTTCTTCTTCTTCTTCTAATTCCTGGGCAGTGCTCACTAGTAATAAATCCACCAAGATTTGATTTGCCTTCAGTATAATAACTTAGAAGCTGCGTTATTCTGAGTCAAACCTCTAGCCTGTCTAGCTCTATAGTGTTGTCCTTGATTGACAGTGGCTTCTCCAGGGTTTCATAGAATAAAAGAATCATAGAGTTGGATGAAGTGGATGCCACTCCACCATAATTGTTGAGTTAGGGAAACGGGCCGAGAAGCAGTCGCACACACATATGTGTAAAACCCATTCATGGCACAAGGATCCTGGGAACCGTTGTAGACTCATTTCCCAGACTACAACTCCCATCACCTCTGGCTGTTGGCCATGCTGGTTGGGGAGGTGGAATCCAATATCTGGTGGGGTGGGGCACAGGCTCAAATCCCACTCACCAGATATTGGTTTTCATTGGAGAAATGTTGGAGGGTATGTTAAGCATCTAGCCCTCCTAGAAAGAAAATTATGGGGGGAAATTTGCAGGCACCTGAGGGATAGCTCAGTAAAGCAGAGCTTTCCGAACTTTTCATGCTGGCGACATACTTTTTAGACGTCATGTCGGGACACAGTCATCCAGTTTTACTAGCAAACCGGAGGTTAAACCAACCCCTTTCCAGTCCTGGGAGGAGCGTGGGGAGCGTTCGCGCAACACACCTACACACTGAAGGCGACATACCGACGTGTCGCGAGACACACATGGTTTGGGGAAGCTCTGCAGCCGAGCGTGGGACTCTTAATCTCAGGGTCGCGAGTTCGAGCCCCACGTTGGGCGAAAGATTCCTGCATTGCAGGGGGCTGGACTAGATGACCCTCGGGTGTCCCTTCCAACTTCGATGATGATGATGATGATAAGGAGCCCTCGATCCCTGCATGTCTGTCCACGCAGCCTTTCCTAACGAAAAGCGAGTCCTCCAACGGGCGGCGAAAGGTGCGCATCCTCAGCGCCGGCCACCTTGGGAGCGGGCCCGCGCGCGAAGAGTTAAAACGATAGAGCTGCAGCAGCGGCGGCGCCGAGGAGAGGCGGCCGGGGAACGTTCTCTGCCCATCCTTAGTCCAGGAGAGGGAGGCCCCTCGCCCTCCCAGCCCGGGAAGACCCAGCGCCGCCGCCTCCGCCGCCCCGCACCCGGCCAGGTCTTCTTGCAGAGCGAAGGCATCTGCGCCCGGGAATCCGCTGCAGGAGGTGAGTTGCCAGGAGGGACCTGCTGGCTTTTCCCAAGCCGCCTGGGCATCGCTCGGGGTTGTTGCATGCAAGGGAAGGGAGGGTCCGGAAGGGCGCGGGGGGGAGAAAGAGGGGCGGGGGGGGGGGAGAGGGACGCCCTTGACAGCCAGCCCAGCAGCTTCGCCAGATCCAGGAAGGTAGATATCCCTGCGCCCCGCCCCCCAAGATTTCTGCAGTCCTGATCCTTTTAGAACAGTGTGGCTGGGTGGGGAGGATGTGGCCTTTGCATTCCCGCACAAAACCTCTCTGCCGATTCTTGTTCTCCCGCACAAAACCTCTCTGCCGATTCTTGTTTCCCCGACAAAACCTCTCTGCCGATTCTTGTCCCCCTCCCCCCGCACAAAACCTCCTCCTGGTTTCCCCGAGCACCTTCCGTTTGCGAGGACGGGCCTGCGGCAAAGTGGCAAGAGGCGGCCGCGCAGCAGGTCTCTGCCTCGATGAGCTTGCAGTGCGACGGGGTAGGAGAGGGCAAAGGGCAGAGGCAGGAAATGGACAAATGGACAGGAAAGCAGTCTGGGAAAATGCAATAAAAATGCATTTATTGATTAGATTGCAATCCCAGCTGCAATCCCTCCCCGCCAAAGAGTTTGAGGCAGCAGCATTTATGGTTTCCCTGCCATTTTAGTCTCTGTGGAATCGTAGAGTTGGAAGGGACCCCAAGGGTCATCTCGTCTAACCCCCTGCAACAACCCTGCAAGGTAGGACGTCCCACGACAACCCTGTGAGGTAGGTTAGGCTAACAGACTGTGACTGGCCCGAGGTCACCTGGTGAGTTTCATGGCTAAGCAAGGATTGAAGTCTTCCAGGTTCTGGTCCAGTGGTCTAACCACAATGCTGGCTCTCTTTCAGCAACATGTGTTTAGGGTTGGTTACAGTAAGGCACGAGGACTAAGAGGTGTTGTCCCCCTTTGCTATTCCCCCCCCCTTTCTGGAAAGAGCCTTTCTCTACCCGAAAGGTCCTACAATTTCAGAGCAGCCTTAGACTGACTTCGGTCTTGTTATTGTTACTCTTTCCCCAAAACTGGAACCCTGTGTTACTCTGATACATAAAAGCCGAAGGGCCGTAGCTCAGTAGTAAAAGTTCTGCATTGTGTTCAGAAGATCCCAGGTTCAGTCTCCAAGTGGAGCTGGGAGACATCCCTGCCTGAAACCCTGGAGAGCACTGCCAGTCTGGGTTGACAATATTGAACCAGGTGGACCGGTGCCTCCAATTCAGTAGTAAGGTAGTCCCTAAGTTTCCTGGCCACATTCTCAGACCCAAAGAGGAAGCGAGCGAATATTCAGGATCTGTTTATAGTTGTTGCTGTTAATTATTACTTTTGTTATATTTATTGTTTAACATGACAACACAGTCCCTGACTGAAAGCCTGTGGTCTAATAACCCACCTGAAACTGGTGGGTTAGGCCAGCGGGTGGATCTCTATGACCTTGAGGGCTCTGCACTAACCCTGCAACTTGGGACTGTAAAATGACCCCGAAATAGCAAGTGTAGAAGGAACTGGTTTGGCCACATCTTTGGCCAGGACTTTTCTCCTGTGTGTTGATGGATGGTTATTGGCTGAAAAGCTACATACCCTTGAAAAGGGGCCAGAGAAAAATGGGCTGTGACTCACCCTTTTGTCTTCTGCCTGGCGGGAGGTGGGGCAGAGGTTGGTGGTGGTAGGAGTGGGTACCATACATTTAAAGCACATGACTTACCCCAAATAATCCTGGAAACTGCAGTTTACCCCCTTGCAGGACCTACATTTCCCAGCACTCTTAACAGCTCCCAGAAGTCTTTGGTGGTGGTGTTATAAAAATGTTAAGGTGCACACACATAGTAGATACACACTCTGTTTAAAACCAATCCTTTACCCTTCAAAAATTCAAAGTATTCCCAAAGAAAAACACACTTTTTACACAGAGCAATCCTGAAGCCATCTTGGTTCATCTTGGAAAACCTTTCCCAATAGTTCTTCCCACTTGCAAATCCTTCAAATCCTGTGAATAGATAGACTTCTTGGAATGAATGGGCTTCCCCTCTGCAAAACCTGTCTGGCAAGTATTTGTTAAAAAGCAAAGCAGGCCTGTCCAAAGAACATCTGTGTATCAGTAGGTGTAGGTCTGAGAAATGGATTCAAGAACTAAGGTGTCTACCATTTCTACGGACTTGGCAAGCTTGATCAGGTATCTTGACAGACAGAGGATAAGCCATACTCTCAAATTTCTATTGTAAACCACCTCTAATGCTTTTGGGTGGTCTTTGGCTAAGGGGTTGGGCAATTTCTGAAGTCTTCAAAAGCTGCTACACATCTTTGTTCTGGGCCCTTAAAGGTAAAGGTAAAGGGACCCCTGACCATTAGGTCCAGTCCTGACCGACTCTGGGGTTGCGTGCTCATCTCGCATTATTGGCCAAGGGAGCCGGCGTACAGCTTCCAGGTCATGTGGCCAGCATGACAAAGCCGCTCCTGGCAAACCAGAGCAGCACACGGAAACGCCGTTTACTTTCCCGCTGCAGCGGTACCTATTTATCTACTTGCACTTTGATGTGCTTTCGAACTGCTAGGTTAGCAGGAGCAGGGACCGAGCAACGGGAGCTCACCCTGTCGCGGGGATTCGAACCGCCGACCTTCTGATCGGCAAGCCCTAGGCTCTGTGGTTTAACCCATAGCGCCACCTGCATCTGGGCCCTTACTTCCTAGCAAAGCAGGTGGTGTGGGAATTTCAACAGAAAAATATAGATTTGCCTTGCTTTGACTGCTTCCTGCCTCAACTCATTTATTTCTGACTGTTAACGGACTTGGAGGACTTTGAGACCCTTAATGGGAGTTGGGCTGTGAAAAGCTAATCCCAGTTTTTCGTACAGCAGTGGAAATGTGCTATGACTGTACTTTGAAGCGTAGCTATAACAGATGAACTTCCCTCAAATACTCCTGGGAACTGTAGTCTGTTAAGGGTGTCTTTGGTGGCTAGGAGTGCCTATTTCCAGCTACAGATGGTTCATCTGCTGTGGCCCTTCTTGTGCAGAGATGGATTGGCCACTGTGGTGCTGTGGTCTAAACTACTGAGCCTCTTGGGCTTGCTGATCAGAAGGTAGCAGTTTGAATCCCCGCAACAGGGTATATAAGCGCAAGTATATAAATAGGTACCATTGCGCGGAAAGGTAAACGGCATTTCCGGGCGCTCTGGCACTCATCATGGTGTCCTGTTGCGCCAGAAGCGGTTTAGTGCTTTTCTTTTCTCCGTCCCAAATCTTCACTGGAAGACCAGATGAACCACCTCAATTCCTACAGTCCCTCTTGGGTGTTAAGGTCAGTGGTGGAAGCCAAACAAACTCTTGACGGTTCTCCACCCTCAGAAATGTAGGGAATGATGACCTGGGAGAGAGTTTTATGGTTTACACTGCATCCGTCCCTAAACAGTGAAATTCAGAGGTGTGGCTGCCTCCTTCATTATGTAGTTTCCTTTGTATGCTGCAGATGCACCTCTTTCCCCGGGTCTTTTTTGTGGAATTTTTATGTGTTATGTAATAAAATTTCCTGTTTTACCATTTAAAATAATCATTTTACATCCTTAAGATATCAATAACTTCCCTTCTTCTCTTTCCATGGTTCATTTTACATATCATGAATCCCTGCATATTTTACAAAAACTATACCATTCAGTATTCCATCATTGCATCCATCAAAACTTGTTTACACTGTTGACAGTCGTCAACAGGTTTACCACACCTATCAGCCAATCACCCATTCCCACCACCCTTCTGAGTAATACCCCTCCCCACCCTCTCTCTCACTATATATAAGGGTCTGGTAACTTTTGTTTCAGTGTATCTGAAGATGTGTGCATGCACACAAAAGCTCATACCAAGAACAAACTTAGTTAGTCTCTAAGGTGCTACTTAGAAACATATTCTATATGTTAAGTCTGCAAGCTGTGCATATTCTGTCAACTTAAGTTGCCATTCTTCTTTAGTTGGGACCTCACTCATACATAAATAACCTTTTTTGACACCTGGGAATTTCAGTCTGAATTATCCCCAACTGAAAGGTCTCTGGGTTTTTTGGGGGGAAAGTACTTTTGAACATTTTTTTCAATTCATTATGGATCATTCCCCAATACTCTTTTACCCTTTTACAAGTCCACCATGGAATCTTTCTGTTTTGGCTAATCGGGACTGTGCTACTTTTGTTTGGAATTGTTCTACTCGTTCTACTTGTTTTTATAATTGAGTACACCGTTTTACCTGCTTTTAATTGTATGGTTATGTTGTTGTAACCCCCCAGGACCTTACGGTGAAGGGTGGGAAAGGAATCTCAGACAGAGAGAGATAAAAAAATATTATTCCCAATAGCATCTTTCATCCTCAAGGTTTTGGGTTATCATAGCTTTGCCTTCTGTTGCTGTGGCATAATTTGTATTTGAGAGGCATATTCAGTGAGCATAGGCAGATATTTTAGCACTTATGTGATAACACCCACCGTGTTTGCATGGCAATGTTGTAAAGTAGAATCATAGAATCATCTCATTCACAGAGAGAGAAAGCAAATGGTAACAGCAATAATGATAACAACACGATCATAAATTTGATATGTTATGTCCTTTAGTGCTTACATGGTTTTGATGCTGATTCTGTTGAACTTCTGGTGGTATAAATTTCTTTGGGCACTTTTATTTATTATTTATTTCTTTGTAATATTTATAGCCTGCCCTTCCTCTGTACGAATACCAGGGCGGGGAACGGAACATAAAATAATAACAGCCAACTGCGTCATGAAATGGACAACAACGCGTACTAAAATACACCAAAATAGGGCCAGCTGAAAAGAGCAAGTTAAACAAGCATCCACTTAAAAAAACACCCTTAAACTTGATATGCTGTCGATTCAACCCGTTTGATTAATGTTATGCTGTAAATGCATCAAGAGCAATTTTAGGAGAATTAATCCACCAAGGGAAGCATTTCAGTGCTACAATGCGTTTTTTAAAATGCTGACTTTTACCTTGTAAAATTTAAGGTTTAAATTTGCCCCTTTAAGAGCTACAATTCTCCAACTTCCCAGGAGAAAAGGATTGTTTGTTAAACCACTTTGAGAATTGAAGTTCTGTGAGGGGATTGGCGTATCCTGGCAATCTCAGCACCCTAAACAAACTACAGCTCCCAGGATTCTTTGAGGGAAGCCAGGAGTGTTTACTGCTTTAAATGTATGGCCCAATTAATGTTTACTCAGAATTCAATCTCCCTGGGTTCAGTGGGGCTTACTCTAAGTATGTAAATCAGGGATGTTGTGGTAAGCTGTGCCTTCGGATCTCAGACTGCTCGCAGTGGCTGATGGGAGTTGGAGTCTGGCAACATCAAAAGGCCTCCTGGTTGGGGAAGGCCGATATATAGCATAAAGTCTTCTCAACTGTTAAAAAAATTGTCTGCAGACTGTGCATTTCGCTCTTCCTTTGCCTCCTCAAGTTGAGCTGTCGTAATTAAGTTTCCTAACCAATTCCAGTTGCTCAGCTGATATCTCATCCGGGAGATCCACTCTGTCACGCGCCAGAAGGATTTCTAATAGAACTGCAACCCATATTTCCAGACATTAAACTTTGTTTATTTGTATTTACATCCAGTGCTATTTTTTAGTCAAGGTTGACAGGATTTGTACTTCAGCAACATCTCGAAAAGCCACGAGTTCCTTGTGGAACGTGAGCAAACACCCTATTCTGAAGCAAGAAGCGGGTTTTATTTGTTTTCAAATGATTTATTTGTTGCTTTGCTATCGAGGGTTTCCTTGCCTTGCCCTTCACCACAAGGTCCCACAGAAAGGTTACAACAATACAATCCACGGTTATAAAAACACAATTAAAAACTGCTCCAAGCAAAACACAGTACAGTTTATAGTTTCAATAAAAGAGGGTAAACTGGAGGCTTCGCAACAAAGGTGATGGTTGGAATTGCACAATCTTGGTCAATAATGTCAGAAGAAACATTCTTACTGCAAACATTCTTACATCCTGATTCTCTAGGACATGGGGGTTAAATCATCCCGAAAATGTCTTTTAAAAGCTCCAAAACTGAAAAATTCTTGTAGCTTTTACTATGAAAAGCCCAACAATTTTGGTTCCCCTAAAAACACAACCCAAAAAAACTCATCAACTTTCGGGTTTTCCTTAATAAAGCTCAACAATTTCGGTGGTTTCCTTTAAAAAATATTTGAAATATATATATAATATAATAATATAATAATTTTTTATTTATACACCACCCATCTGACTGGGTTTCCCCAGCCACTCTGGGCGGCTCCCAACCGAATATTAAAAACACAATACAGCATTAAACATTAAAAACTTCCCTAAACAGGTCTGCCTTCAGATGTCTTTTAAAAGTAAAATAGTTGTTTATTTCCTTGACAACCCTATCAAGGGAGAGTGAAGATGGGAAGCTTATTTTAAGATGAGGCTTGTCCTCTCCATTTCCCCATAGGTCTTTTTAATTGAATAAAAATGACATTTCCCCACAAAATATTCTGCTGCCTGGATCATCAGGGTTCAAGAGATGGACACTTTTAATCAATTAAAGGGTGGGTTAAAAAGAAAAAGGTTCAAATTAATCTAACCCGGGGTCAGTAACCTTTTTCAGCCGTGGGCTGGTCCACCGTCTCTCAGACCATGTGGTGGGCTGGACTATATTTTGAAAAAAATAATGAACGAATTCCTATGCCCCACAAATAACCCAGAGCTGCATTTTATATAAAAGCACACATTCTCCTCATGTAAAAACACGCTGATTCCCGAACCGTCCGAGGGCCAGATTGAGAAGGCAATTGGGCCACATCTGGCCCACGGGCCTTAGATTGCCAATCCCTGATCTAACCAGTTAATTGACAATGTTGCTCCCTTCATTTCCACAGGGTGTTTGCTTTATTTTATTTATTTGAATATATTTATATCTTGCCTGTCCTCCAAGGAGCTCAAGGTGGTGTAGACAGCCAGCTTCCCCACCCGCTTTTGGCCCTCATGACCGTCCTGTGAGGTAGGTAAGGCTGAGGGCAATTGTGACTTGCCCTATGTCTCCCAGTGAGCTTCATGGCTGAGTGAGGATTTGAACCCGGGTCTCTCGAGGACTTGACTGGCACTCCGCCGGGTACCTTCACCTGTCTCTCTGACACCCGTTTGTGTTTCCTTCCTTCAGGGAGAAAATGCCATCTGCTTCCGTATGACTTGCATCTCTCCCGAGATGAACAACGAAAGTTCACCTCGTACGCCCTGCGGAACGGCCCGTTTCACCATGATGTAACTGCAGGCCCCAAAGCCTAGGCCTTTCCTCTTCCTTCGCAGCCGAGGGCAGAAGGAGGAAAAAACATCTGTAGCGAGACAAAATGGCGGCCCAACAGAGAGAGGCATTGCCTCTGGATCTGCAGTTCCGGGCTGGGCTCGAACAAGGGGCAAATTTAGCCCTGAAAATGGAAGACGCGGAGCCGGTGGATTTGAAGCAAGAGGTGGAATTGGAGGGGCAGGGTGCAAGCCCCAGTGCCGCCCAGATGGGCTCCGACAGGCAAGGCCTGAGATGGAAAGGAACACAACACATCAAGCAAGAACCAGAGGATGGGATGTCATCGCAGCAGTGGGAGGCACAATGGCAGGAGTTTCTGGGGGGCGTGCAGTCTCCTCGCGCGGGATGGGGGCCCCGACAGCTTCCGGGCACCGCCTCGTGGGGGGACATGAAGGCACCTGCGGCGCATTTTGATGGGGGACCCACGACCAGCCACCGGCCCACGGAAGGACACTTTGTCCCACCACCGCCCAGCTTTGACAGGACGGGGCCGCCGGCCGATCGAGATCAGATGAAAGTGAAGGAGGAGATGGAGAGCGGTGATGACCCTGCCGGCACCGAGACGAACCGCCAGCACTTCCGGCAGTTCCACTACCAGGAGGCCGAGGGCCCCCGCGAGGTCTGCAGCCGCCTCTGGGACCTCTGCCAGCAGTGGCTGAAGCCCGAGAGGCGCACCAAGGAGCAGATCCTGGAGCTGCTGGTGCTGGAGCAGTTTCTGACTGTCCTGCCCCCGGAGATGGAGGGCTGGGTCAAGGAATGCCGCCCTCACAATTGCGCCCAGGCAGTGGCCCTGGCAGAGGATTTCCTGCAGAGGCAGCAGGAGGAGGGCAGGCAGGACCAGAAGGTGAGAAGATCCGCTTCCAGATGGGGGCAATACATTCAAAGCACCCGTATACCACTTGAATCATTGTGGCTTCCTCCAGAAGGACCCTGGAAACTGTAGTTTGTTAAGGGTGCTGAGAGCTGTTAGGCGATCCTATTCCCCTCACAGAGCTACAATTCCCAAAGTTCTCTGGGAAAAGGGATTAAACCACTCTAGGAATTGTTGTTTTGTGTGTGTGTCTCCTAACAACTCTCAGCACCCTTAAGAAACTGTGGTTGTTGTTTTCTGTTTTAAAGCACTGGGTGAAAACTTTCCGTTTTACCTCAGTCCCTTGGTCTGAAAGGTTTTTAAGTACCGTATATATTCGAGTATAAGCCGACTTTTTCAGCCCATTTTTTGGGGCTGAAAAAGCCGCCCTCGGCTTATACTCGAGTGAGGCGGGAGGCTGCGGAGGGACAAGCGGCAAAAGGGGATCCTTTCTTGCCGCTTGTCTCCCCCTTGCCGCCGACAGCTGCAAAAGGCACAGGATGGGTTCGGAGAAGTGCTGCGACTCTCCGATCCCCCGATCCTGTGCGTGCTCTGTGCGAGGCGGCGGGGAGGGAAAAGCAGCGAGAAAGGGCCCCTTTAAATCAAATCCAACCTGGTATAAATTCACTAAATACCGTGTTTCTCCTAAAATAAGACACCGTCTTATATTTATTTTTCCTCCAAAAAACACACTATGGCTTATTTTCGGGGGATGTCTTATTTTTATGGCAAGTATGGTACAGCAATCTACATTTATTCAATTATAATTAAGTCCCATAGTGATGAGTAAAACGGCAGACTTTAACTTTCATGCATGCAATTGCAGCTTGCATCAACCATGCATAAATATGTATAAAGTGGGCAAGGCAAGAAAAGAGAGGTACCGGTAGTGTTTTGAAACTGGGCTTCACAGGTCATCATGAAGGTACTGCTGCTGCGTCCCGCTGCCTCAGGGCTCCATGCAGCGCGGCACTGCTGCTGCAAGGGGTGTCTTAGCCATTGAGACTACTGGTGCAGGGTGCCATGGCCTGGAGGGCGCCTCCAGCCCCGCCAGCAGCGCCGCCCTCGCCCACCTCTTCGTGGGCTGCGGACGCAGGGAGGCTGTCGGCGAGCCTCCTGGAGGGCGCAGCGCGGCAGGCGGCGACGGCGAACTCGCGCTCCACCGGGCAGGGCTAGACTGTGGACTTGGGAAGCGGCGGCGCAGCGCTGCCGTCCAGGGAGCCCTGGCTGCCGCGCGCTCCGGGAGACTCTGCCTCCCCACGCCTGCAGCCTGGCGGAGCACGACTTCACTGCATGCTGCGTCGCGCCCTCCGGGAGGCTCACCAACAGCCTCCCTGCGCCTGCAGCCTGGCGGAGCACGACTTCGCCGCCCGCCGTGTCTGCAGCCTGGCCCTGCCCAGCGGAACGTGAGGGGCGCCGGAGGGATCTTTGTGCCAGGGCTCCAGATAGGCTTAAGAGAGCCCTGGCTGCTGCTGCTGGGTCCTGCTGGCTCGGGGCTTCATGCGGTGCGCGCTGCTGGGCATTTTGGCGGGGCTGCAGCAGCGGCAGTATCCAGTTCCGGGTGCAAACCTGACAGACCTCTTCCTCTTCCTTGGCACCCTCCAGAGCTGCGCCTACGTTTCCAGGTATCACTACGTCTTATTTTCGGGGTATGGCTTATATTTTGTGATCGCTTGAAAACCCTGCCATGGCTTATTTTCTAGGTATGTCTTATTTTAGGAGAAACACGGTAATAACAATCTTGACAAAGGAAAATAAAGTGCTTGCTGCTGTTTTCAGGGCCCAGGGATGTTCCATGTGGTGACCGTAAATTTCCCCGATGCTGAGCATGCGGCAAGCAGGAGCGCAGAGAGGCAGCTTGGGAGGCCCGTCAAGGAGGAAGTTGAAGATGATGGCCACTCTGTGGGTAAGGGATTCTTCTGACCGAGGAACTTTCCTTAGAGCAAGGTGGCTCACCTGTAGCCTGTCAGATGCTGCTGGAGCACAGCTCCCGTCATCCCTGAACAACAGCCAGGCTGGCTGCGGGCTGATAGGAGTTGGAGTCCCGGAATGAGGAACCCAATGTCTTCCAGGCATTGTTGGACTACAGTTTCCATAATCCCTGGCCATCTGAAGTGCCACTGTTAAGCCATTCCGATTTGTAGAGTCGGAAGGGTCCTCAAGGGCCATCTAGTCCCACCCCTTGTGATGCAGGAATCTTTTGCGCAACGTGGGACTTGAACCCATGACTCCGGGATGAAGAGTCTCAGGCTCTGCCGACTGAGCTAACCCAGCAGCTGCATCGGTGTGTGTCAAAACTCAGGGTTGATACCAAACGTGCGGGTGGGTTGTATGTTTATTTTTGAGCAAACACTTTGAGCCACAGAGGGGTTCAGATGGGCACAATTTCCCCATTTGTACATCGTTCATGCCTGTTGGGGATTAGCCCTGCCCAGACCTTGACCCTTAAGAAGAAGCAGATCTCCACACTGCCATGAGAAACCATTGGATTTAGATCTTGCTGCACCCAGTGATGGACACCGGGGTCTCAAATTTCAGCAGCACCCTGTGCAATGCCGAAATTCAGTGCTCTCATAAAATGGTAACAGGGCTTAGTGAGCGGAGAGAGTTTGTGGCAGAGAGAAGCCCAGAATCAGAGGCAGAAGCTGAACTGGAGGAAGAGGGAGGCCAAGAGGCAGTGATGGGCCAGGCTGGTGGAGGGTCACAGGTGCCTCCCCCTCCTGCTGCAAAAAGCTTCCCTTTCGCCCTGGTCTCCCAGAACCATGAAGGCATGAAGCAGGGGGAGCAAAGGCAGGCACGCAGGCACAGTCTCCGATTGCTTAGAGAAAACCCTGGAGAGGAGGCACGGACCTTCAGCCTCAGCAATTGCTTCATGGGGTCAAGACCTGAGTTGCTGTGCTCATTAGGCCCGACACTCATTTGCTAATAAAGGGTTTTGCTAATATAGCATGGCGTTGTGGTCTAAACCACTGAGCCTCTTGGGCTTGCCGATTAGAAGGTTGGCGGTTCAAATGGGTGAGCTCTCGTTTCCATGTACCAGCTTCTGCCAGCCTAGGAGTTTGAAAGCATGCTAGTGCAAGTAGATAAATAGGTACCACTGCGGTGGGAAGGTAAACAGCGTTTCCATGTGCTCTGGCTTCCGTCACAATGTTCCATTGCGCCAGAAGCGGTTTAGTCATGCTGGCCACATGACCTGGAAAGCTGTCTGTGGACAAACGGCGGCTCCCTCAGCCTGAAAGCGAGATGAGCGCTACAACCCCATAGTTGCCTTTGACTGAACTTAACTGTCCAGGGGTCCTCAGTGTGATTTACTGCTAACTCACTCCTGTCAGACCCCGAGGGACATCTCGTCCAACCCGCTACAATGCTTGCTTTCTGCAGGGTACACGAACCTAACTTGTTTTACGGATTCTCTTTTTTTCTTCCAACAGATGACGGGCAAATAAACGAGAATGAGGCGAACAGGTGGAAAACCCTTCAGGGAGCGGAATCTCACGGTCTCTCGGCAGACAGGGCGGAAGACGCCGGCCGTTTCCGTGAGATGGAAGAGAGCTACAAGGGTCAGAGCGGGCCCCAGGGGCATCACGAGAATGGCCCGGAAGGGGCCACCGCGGAAGGGAGCCCCCCGGGAGAGAAGCAGTCACTGTGCTCCAACTGCGGGGGGAGTTTCAACCCCAGCTCGGGGTTCCTCGGGCCGGAGGGCTTCCCGCCGGGGGCCAACCCCTACAAGTGCTCCGTGTGCGAGAAGAGCTTCTGCCAGGTGGCGAAGCTCATTGCCCACGAGCGCCTGCACACGGGAGACTGGCCCTACAAGTGCTCGTTCTGCGGGAAGAGCTTCAACCGCAGCTCGGACGTCTCCCGGCACGAGAGGATCCACACGGGCGAGAAGCCCTTCAAGTGCGCCACGTGCGAGAAGTGCTTCAGCCAGAGGTCCAAGCTCATCGTGCACGAGCGCTTCCACACGGGCGACAAGCCCCACACCTGCTCCTACTGCGGCCGGAGCTTCCACCAGAGGTCGGACCTGGTGAAGCACGAGAGGATCCACACGGGGGAGAAGCCCTACAAGTGCTCCGACTGCGGCGGCAGCTTCCACCGCAGCTCGGACCTGGTGAAGCACAAGTGGATCCACACGGGCGAGAGGCCCTACAAGTGCTCCACGTGCGAGAAGAGCTTCCGCCAGCGCTCCGCCCTCCTCTACCACGAGAGGACGCACACGGGGGAGAAGCCCTACACCTGCACCGCCTGCGGCAAGGGCTTCAGCTGCAAGGCACACCTCGTGCTCCACAAACGGACCCACACCGGCGAGAAGCCCTACAAGTGCAACTTCTGCGGGAAGAGCTTCACCACCAGCTCGTACTTTGTGAAGCACCAGAGGATGCACCTAGGGCAGGAGGCTTTGCCCGTGCTCTGAGCTGCTCTCGGAAGACGTCCCCAGAGCAGAAGCGCACGATCGGCAGGAGGACCAACGCGGGACGTGTCTCTCAACGGGGCTGTACCAAGGATCAGGCCGCAGGTGGGAAGCTTCGTCTTTGAATGCTCTCGCCGTACTATTATTTTTCAAGATCGTCACCCTGTGCGTAGAAAGCTAGCATCTCAGGGCCTTTCCCCTGACAGGCTAGGTTTCTTATGTGCAAAAATTGAGAGAGAGAGGAGCAGTCAAGCATTCCATCCTCTACCTGCAATCGGAAGTGGTGCAGGCCAGCTGCTGGTTGTGAAGATTGGATTTTATGTTTGTGAGAGATTGTTTGAGGGTAGGCTGGGGCGGGGGGCAAGGGGGGGCCGCCGAAGCCTCGCTGCTCGTGGAAAAATTAGCCGCATTTGCTTTCCTGAGGAGCAGAGAATATAAATAAAGCACATGCCTCGTTGAGCGGACTCAAAGATGGTGGAGAAAGGGAAAACACTACTCAATTTTTCCCGATGATATAAGGTTCAATTTCAAAGTACGATCCGTTAGCAAGTGATGTAGGAAAGCTGCTGCCAGTTAAGTCAACACCACCAAGCAAGTCGGAGCAGAACCCTAATAAATTATTTGCCGAGCACCTAAAAGCCTAGGCAGTGTGCAGAACGCAGAAGAGGCCCCGCCCCAAGCAGGCATGCAATCTTATGTAGGCAAAACAAACACTACTCTATACCAAAACAAACATTCAGATTGGAAGGACAGAAGGAAAAGGAGGATCCTGGAATTAAAACCTTACTTTAAAGCCAATCCCGATAGGTTCAGGACTGGCAAAAAAAAAAGGAGACACCTTCACGCAGGAAATAGTGAACTTGTAACGGAACCAGCTGTTGAAAAGAGGCGGTGAATTATACCGGTAGCTCTGTTAGTGGTAAACTACAGTTCCAGTATAGCTGTGGCCTTTATCTCAGCTTCCAAAGGTCCTGCCACTGTTTATTCTGGGGGAGAGTCCTTTTACAGTGCAATCCTACAGCATGTCTACTCAGAAGTAAGTCTCAGGCCCCAGCTGCACCATACATTGGAGACCCTGTGATGCCACTTTTAAGCATTTGGGAATTTCCCCCAAGATATCCTGGGAGCTGTAGTTCATTAAGGGTGCTAAGAGTTATGGCAGTCAATAGATTGAGGTTGAATCCCAACAAGACTGTTTTTGTGGGATGGGGCGGGTGAGTGTGGGGGACTCATTGGTCCTGAACAGGGTAACTGTGCCCCTGAAGAACCAGGTACGCAGCCTGGGAGTCGTTTCGGACACACAGCTGTCCATGGAAGCACAGGTCAATTCTGTATCCAGGGCAGCTGTCTACCAGCTCCATCTGGTACGCAGGCTGAGACCCTACTTGCCCACAGACTGTCTTGCCAGAGTGGTGCATGCTCTAGTTATCTCCTGCTTGAACTACTGCAATGCGCTCTATGTGGGGCTACCTTTGAAGGTGACCCGGAAACTGCAACTAATGCAGAATGCAGCAGCTAGACTGGCGACTGGGAGTGGCCGCCAAGACCATATAACACCGGTCCTGAAAGGCCTACATTGGCTCCCAGTATGTTTCCAAGCACAATTCAAAGTGTTGGTGCTGACCTTGAAAGCCCTAAACGGCCTTGGTCCTATATATCTGAAGGAGCGTCTCCACCCCCACCATTCAGCCCGGACACTGAGATCCAGCGCCGATGGCCTTCTGGCGGTTCCCTCACTGCGAGAAATGAAGTTACAGGGAACCAGGCAGAGAGCCTTCTCGGTAGCGGTGTCCGCCCTGTGGAGAAATTTCCTTGTGGAAATAAACATCTGAAGGCAGCTCTGTAGGCTATAGGGAAGTTTTTAATGTTTGGTGTTTCACTGTGCCTGGTGTTTTAATTTGCTGGAAGCTGCCCAGAGTGGGGTATAAATTCCAATTATTATTAGGAGACACACACACAACCTCACACTATCTCCCTCACAGAGCAACAATTCCCAGAGTGGCTTAACAATTGGTCCCTCTTCCTAGGGAACTCTGGGGTTTGTTGTTCTGTGGGGGGGGGATAGTGGGGTCTTCCGACAACTCTCAGCAACCTTAACAAACTACATTTCCCATGATTCTTTGGGGGAAGCCATGACTGCCTCAGGCAGCATGATACAGTGGTACCGGTACCTCGGGTTAAGAACTTAATTTGTTCCGGAGGTCCGTTCTTAACCTGAAACTGTTCTTAACCTGAGGTACCACTTTAGCTAATGGGGCCTCCCGCTGCCACCGCAGTGCGATTTCTGTTCTCATCCTGAATCAAAGTTCTTAACCCGAGGTACTATTTCTGGGTTAGCGGAGTCTGTAACCTGAAGCGTCTGTAACCTGAAGCGTCTGTAACCCGAAGTACCTTGGTTTAAGAACAGCTTAGTTTATGAACAACTTGGATTAAGAACACTGCAAACCCGGAAATAGGTGTTTTGGTTTGTGAACTTTGCCTTGGAAGCAGAACACGTTCCGCTTCCTGTTGAGTGTGTTCCATTTGTAAATTGAGTCCCCCGCTGGTATGGGAAAGCACGCCTTGGTTTAAGACCGCTTTGGTTTAAGAACGGACTTCCGGAATGGATTAAGTTCATAAACCAAGGTACCACTGTATAGGGCAGTTGGCACCTGAGTCTCCAGGCTGCTGGTTCTTAACACTAAACACATATACGAATCATAGCATTGCTCTGAAAAGTCATTTCATGTGATCCTGAATGCCTTTCGTTTGCCGAATTGTCTGTTTAAAATGCCACGGTAGGTGGGCGATGTGTTGTATAAACGGAATATGTATGTGTCTTTATATTTTGTTTAGTTTTTTCTTTGCAAATATGCATGGGTAAAATAATAATAATAAATACTGTCCTTGTGGTTTGGGATGCTATGTTTATATGCCTGTATATAGTATATGCTTGTGCACTTATGTGTGCCTTGACGGACTCCGTATGTGTTAAATCGTCAACAATGCCATTCAGGTACCCATGATTTCTTAACCTGCGGCTATGCAACTCTGGAAATTTCATTTGCAGTGTTACCCATTCCACCACGCCCCTGACTTTGCCAAAGAACTCTTTGCCTTACTCCAGCCTTTACAACTTGTCTGCAAAAGTTACTAGTCCTCATCAGAGGAAAAAAGAATAAGCTGTCCAAGCAGACCTGTGTTAGCCACGCAGTACCAATAGCCTAGATTGTGGGGTTTGGGGGGGGGGGGAAATCTCTTCTAATTTTACAAAAGCTTCCCAGTCTATTTGTCCCAGGCAAGTAGTTATTTCTTTATCCTTCCTTAGTTGACACCCTATTGAATTCTGCTCACGTACATTGGACTATGAACTCTGTCTGGCTCATAGGGGATACTGCAGTCACTCCACCAGGAACCATTTTCTGGCGTCCAAAATATATATATGTGCAGTGCATGAATACCTCTATAGATTTTCTGCATCTTTTGGCTGTGTGTGTGTGTGTTTTATTTTATTTTAGCAGCTGGTCCCTGTAAAGTACCTTGATGCCCTTGTTTAATGGATATCCATGAAAGCTTCTTTCCAGGAGAGAAAATTCGAACCTTTTTCTGTTCTTGCTTTGATATCAATGCTTTATATTGCATTGCCTTCTTAACCAAACCGATGCCATCTTGTTTGCACCGAGAGATTCTGTTTTGAGGCTGCGAAGTTCTGTTTACAAATGGAGGCCATTGATTTTAAGGAAGGGATCAGCCATTGCTTCTCCAAGCCTTAAGTCATTTTCAGTTTGATTTCCGGCGGGTCGAATCCAGGCAGAACAATGGCACGAAAGCTGCCACACACCTGTTGTCCGGCTGATCTTCCTTACCTTTATTGTTAACCCCACTTCCCCACACCCAGAAAGAAAAATATATGCTTGATGTTACTCCAAATCTGCATGATTAATTAAGCCATTGAACTCACGGGAGGGGAGGGATTTTCTCGCGATTGACTAAATGCCATGGGGGCTATGATGCCATGTGGCCATCTGTCATGGATGCTTTAGCTGAGATTCCTGCCTTGCAGCGGGTTGGACTAGATGATCCTTGGGAGTCCCTTCCAACTCTACAATTCTGTGGTTCTATGATCACAGGCACCTACCCAGCTGGGGTTTATTGAACTTAAGCAATGGTGTTTCAGGAACGTTTGGGATTCTTCGTCTGGCTCTTATATGGCGGGACTTTGTCTGTGAAACGCATGCAGTGCGGACAGCCCGTCTCTGCTTTCCGACTCGAGTGGTAAATTACACTCAAAAGATCCAATACCCTGCCGTCTCTGGCTGGGAAGAACCGAAGGCAACGCTAGCTAGTGGTTTCAGTGTTGATGATTATTGTCTCGTCTGCCAGTTGTGTGTGCCTGATATGCTGTATTTCTTAAATAAATATTCTTTTGATTTAATAATGCTAGAGAGTTTTTGTCCCCGGTGTTCAGGGGCTCTGCCCCAGGTCTTTCAATAAGAAGAGTACCAAAGCCATCTGCTACATTACATTGATATCTCACCTTTTATCCAAGGAGGTCCTCGCAGCAACAACAACAACCCTGTGAGGTAGGTTAGGCTGAGAGCGAGTGACAGGCCCAAGGTTACCCAGTGAGCTTCCTGACTGAGTGGGGATTCGAAACCTAGTCTCCGAGGTCCTAGTCCTCCACTCTCAGCACTGTACCACACTGGCTTTTTAATGTAGCATTTGTCCTAATTGACTTGCAAGCTTACACAGTGGTGCTTTTTTCCTGCAAGGTCATCGTTGCAGAAAAACAGTGCATTGGGGTGGGTTTATACAGCACCATTTGCGCATCATTCCGTTTTATTAATTGTTCTGTGTCATTGCGCTGTTGCCATCTGAAGGGGCCCTCTTGCGCAAGAAGCAACAATGGAGTATTACAGACCCTCCGAGTGTCCGTATTTTCCAGCGACAGTCCTGGATTTACAGAAGCTATCCCAGTTTTGGATTTGATCTCAGAATTTCAGAAGACATCTGAAGGCAGCCCTGTATAGGGGAGTTTTTTTTAATGTTTTATTATGTTTTATACATGTTAGAAGCTGCTCAGAGTGTCTGGGGCAACCCAGTCAGATGGGCGGGGTATGATGATGATGATGATGATGATTATTATTATTATTATTATTATTCGGCATTACTATTTTCATCAGAGAAATGTTAGAGGGTATGTCACCCCCTCTGGCCCAGCCAGGTGTCCCTGTTTTTTATCAACCAAGGGGGCAAGGGTTCAGAGACATAAGCTATTTAGGAAAGCTTAGTTGGTAGAGCATGAGATTCTTAATTCTCAGGGTCATGGGTTCTAATCCTGTTGCCTTGATGATCCTCGTGGTCCCTTCCAACTTTACAATTCTATTATTCTCTCTCTTTTTTTTACAAGTTCTGCTTCACAACGTAGAGCCATCGATGCAGTGTACTAGAAGATTAAAAGTGAGGTGAAAGTTCTAAACCCAAAGCCATTCCTACACACCCCAAAAACAATAAAAGCCTTTAGGCTGTCATGGATATGTGGCGAGATAGCAGTGATTGCCTTTACAAATAAAGTCACATTACTTGTGAAGTACGTGTTTTTGTGAATGAGTGTATAGGTTTTGCTTTCCCAGTAGTGATGTATGGAAGTGAGAGCTGGACCATAAAGAAGGATCCCGGAAGAATTGATGCTTTTGAATTATGGTGCTGGAGGAGACTCTTGAGAGTCCCATGGACTGCAAGAAGATCAGACCTATCCATTCTGAAGGAAATCAGCCCGGAGTGCTCACTTGAAGGACAGATCCTGAAGCTGAGGCTCCAATACTTTGGCCACCTCATGAGAAGAGAAGACTCCCTGGAAAAGACCCTGTTGTTGGGAAAGATGGAGGGCACAAGGAGAAGGGGACGACAGAGGACGAGATGGTTGGACAGTGTTCTCGAAGCCACCAACCTGAGTCTGACCAAACTGCAGGAGGCAGTGGAAGACAGGAATGCCTGGCGTGCTCTGGTCCATGGGGTCACAAAGAGTCGGACACGACTAAACAATAACAAGTACAGTGGTACCTCTGGATGAGAATGGGAACTGTTCCGGAGCCCCACTCGCATCATGAGCAGTCCGTAACCCGCATGCCACCTCTGCGCATGTGCGTGATGTAGAATCATAGAGTTGGAAGAGACCACAAGGGCCATCCAGTCCAACCCCCTGCCAAGCAGGAACACCATCAAAGCATTCTTGACAGATGGCTGTCAAGCCTCTGCTTAAAGACCTCCAAGGAAGGAGACTCCACCACACTCCTTGGCAGCAAATTCCACTGTCGAACAGCTCTTACTGTCAGGAAGTTCTTCCTAATGATTAGGTGGAATGTTCTTTCTTGCAGTTTGAATCCATTGCTCCGTGTCCGCTTCTCTGGAGCAGCAGAAAACAACCTTTCTCCCTCCTCTATATGACATCCTTTTATATATTTGAACATGGCTATCATATCACCCCTTAACCTTCTCTTCTCCAGGCTAAACATACCCAGCTCCCTAAGCTGTTCCTCATAAGGCATCGTTTCCAAGCCTTTGACCATTTTGGTTGCCCTCTTCTGTCCGACTCTTCGTGACCCCATGGACCAGAGCATGCCAGGCGCTCCTGTCTTTCACTGCCTCCCGCAGTTTGGTCAGACTCATGTTGGTAGCTTCGAGAACACTGTCCAACCATCTTGTTCTGGGGTTGTCGCTTTACTGGCCAAGGGAGCCAGCGTTTGTCCGCAGACAGCTTCCGGGTCACGTGGCCAGCATGACTAAGCCGCTTCTTGCGAACCAGAGCAGTGCACGCCACAGACATTTTGACAGGTTTGCTTTATTTTTTTCCTTTTGCAAGACAATAGGTACATTTTACACTATACAAAGTTACATTTAGTAGGGAGACAACATAAAAGTAACATTAACGAAAGTAACATTAGTACAGAGACGGTGAACGCAATAATATCACACAGTGATTGGTAAAGGAAGCAATACAGCAGACTATACAGCATCACAGGGTGCAATGAAGGGGTGGCAGACAAGTGGGGAGACTTTATTGATAGCAAATATTTATTCCTTTATTGATACAGAGGAAAAGAAACCTTTATTCAACTTAAAATTCTTACAACACAATCAATAAGCATTTGCTGCTCCTTGAGAAAACATTCAGCAACTGCAAAGACCTGGGGACATTTAATAAATAAATAAATAAATAAAGATCACGTGATCACTGAATCATTTCCAGTAAAAGAAACTCCCAGTGGCTGAAAACTGAAGAAGCGAAACTTAACTCAGCTCTTTGGGGCATCTTGTCAATTCCTGGCCACTGCCCCACCCTGCTGCTGATCCCTTGCTGCTCTCTGCTTTGCAGGGCATTGAGGAGGCATCCTGCTAGCCAAAGGAGACATGTACAGTACTGAGTTGTGTATATGCAAGTTACATTTGTCGTTTCTAAATACTGGTATTTATAAAGCAACTTTGCTGGGGGATGTGAATGAGGTTAACTCTTTCTGGCAGAGATAAAAGACTTCAACTTCCTCCTCCCAGACCTCAGGCTTCCGCTGGGCTGCGTTTTACATAATAAACAACCACCAATTCATGCCATGTCTACTTTGGACCTGAGAATTAAAAAGAAAACCTCCCAAGAAGAATCCACAGCTATTTCCCCCCCCCCCCACCTCAAGATCCAGGGATCTCCTACCTTTTATTCATTGGGGATTCTGGCTCTTATATGGCCGGACTTTGTCTGTGAAACGCATGCATGACGGACAGCACATCTCTGCTTTCTGATTCGAATGGTGAATTACACTCAAAAGATCCGATAACCTGCTGTCTCTGGCTGGGAAGAACCGAAGGCAGTGCTAGCTAGTGGTTTCAGCGTTGATGATTATTGTCTCGTCTGCCAGTTGTGTGTGCCTGATATGCTGTATTTCTTAAATAAATATTCTTTTGATTTAATAATGGTAGAGAGTTTTTGTCCCCGGTGTTCAGGGGCTCCGCCCCAAGTCTCTATAAGAGTACTAGAGCCATCTGCTACATTTGCATCTCACCTTTCCTCCAAGGAGGTCTAGCTGGTGTACATAATTCTCCCCATTTTGTCCTCGCAACAACAACCCTGTAAGGTAGGTTAGGCTTCCTGTCGAGATGTGAAAGGCGCCCAATCTCTGCACTTTCTGGAGACAATTTTTGCTCCAAGAGGCTGGATAAATGGCTTTTTACCACAAGAGTCCACTTGTTAGGGTTTTAAATGTATTTGCTGTTCCTGTGACAAGGAAGCATTTGAATGAAAATATTATGAATACCACAACTTAATAGGTATCTGAGTGTTTGTGTGTGTAATCAAAAGCATGGGAAGCAATGAAGAATAAAACAGAGCCAGTGTGGTGTGGTGGTTAAGAGCGGTAGACTTGTAATCTGGTGAACCGGGTTCGCGTCTCCGCTCCTCCACATGCAGCTGCTGGGTGACCTTGGGCTAGTCACACTTCTCTGAAGTCTCTCAGCCCCACTCACCTCACAGAGTGTTTGTTGTGGGGGAGGAAGGGAAAGGAGAATGTTAGCCGCTTTGATAATCCTTCGGGTAGCGATAAAGCGGGATATCCAATCCAAACTCTTCTTCTTCTTCTTCATCAACTGCAAAGATCTGGGGACATATTTTATTTTATTTTTAAAGGGATTACGTGGTCACAGAGTTCCTGAGTCATTTCCAGGAAAGGAAACACCCAGTGACTAAAAACTGAAGAAATGAAACTTAACTCGGGTTTTTGGCTAGGGCTTTTCCACCCTTCCTCTTGACCCCACTGCCTTGCTACTTAATTGGGTCAAATGACAATTCAGGTTTTATACTACCAGTACTTGTCAAGAAGGATATTGACAAGCTGGAACGTGTCCAGAGGAAGGCAACCAAAATGGTCAAAGGCCTGGAAACGATGCCTTATGAGGAACGGCTTAGGGAGCTGGGTATGTTTAGCCTGGAGAAGAGAAGGTTAAGGGGTGATATGATAGCCATGTTCAAATATATAAAAGGATGCCATATAGAGGAGGGAGAAAGGTTGTTTTCTGCTGCTCCAGAGAAGCGGACACGGAGCAATGGATTCAAACTACAAGAAAGAAGATTCCACCTAAACATTAGGAAGAATTTCTTGACAGTAAGAGCTGTTCGACAGTGGAATTTGCTGCCAAGGAGTGTGGTGGAGTCTCCTTCTTTGGAGGTCTTTAAGCAGAAGCTTGACAGCCGCCTGCCAGGAATGCTTTGATGGTGTTTCCTGCTTGGCAGGGGGTTGGACTGGATGGCCCTTGGGGTCTCTTCCAACTCTATGATTCTATGATTCTATGATTCTATGATCTTCTCTGAAGTAGCCAGAGTCCACATGTGCTTATTACTACTATTATTGACATTGCATGGCACAGGAGCATTTCTGGACCTCTGTACTAGAAGAAATGATTTTTAAAAAGTGAGTAAAAGGCATTTTTTAAATTTTCTTCTGAAGCAGAATGAGAATCTTATCTTTTTTATATAATAGCACAGGTCCAATTCTGAGTTGTCATGGAAGAGAAGACTCACTGGAAAAGACCCTGATGTTGGGAAAGATGAAGGGCACAAGGAGAAGAGGACAACAGCAGACGAGATGGTTGGATAGTGTTCTCGAAGCCACCAACATGAGTCTGACCAAACTGCGGGAGGCAGTGGAAGACAGGAGTGCCTGGCGTGCTCTGGTCCATGGGGTCATGAAGTGTCGGACACGACTAAACAACAAATATAGGTTTTACTGACTCAATAGGTGGCGCTGTGTAAAAGGTAAAGGTAAAGGGACTCCTGACTATTAGGTCCAGTCGTGACCGACTCTGGGGTTGCAGGGCTCATCTCGCATTATTGGCCGAGGGAGCTGGCGTACAGCTTCCGGGTCATGTGGCCAGCATGACCAAAGCTCTTCTGGCAAACCAGAGCAGCGCACGGAAACGCCACAGACATTTTGACAGGTTTGCGTTATTTTTTCCCCTTTTGCAAGACAGTAGGTACATTTTACACTATACAAAGTTACATTTAGTAGGGAGACAACATAAAAGTAACATTAACGAAAGTAACATTAGTACAGAGACGGTGAACGCAATTACACTATCACACAGTGATTGGTAAGGGACCCGGGTGGTGCTGTGGGTTAAACCACAGAGCAAGGGCTTGCTGATCAGAAGGTCGGCAGTTCGAATCCCTGCGATAGGGTGAGCTCCCATTGCTTGATCCCACCTCCTGCCCACCTAGCAGTTCGAAAGCGTGTCAAAGTGCAAGTAGATAAATAGGTAGCGCTCAGGCGGGAAGGTAAACGGCGTTTCCGTGCGCTGCTCTGGTTCGCCAGAAGTGGTTTTGTCATGCTGGCCACATGACCTGGAAGCTGTACGCCGGCTCCCGCGGCCAATAAAGCGAAATGAGCGCTGCAACCCCAGAGGATCACACTTCAAAATGACCTTAACAGATTAGAGAACTGGGCCAAGGCAAACAGGATGAATTTTAACAGGGAGAAATGTAAAGTACTACACTTGGGCAAAAAAAATGAAAGGCACAAATACAGGATGGGTGATACCTGGCTTGAGAGCAGTACAAGTGAAAAGGATCTAGGAGTCTTGGTAGACCACAAACTTGACATGAGTCAACAGTGTGATGCAGCAGCTAAAAAAGCCAATGCAATTCTGGGCTGCATCAATAGGTGTATAGCATCTAGATCAAGGGAAGTAATAGTACCACTGTATTCCGCTCTGGTCAGACCTCACCTGGAATACTGTGTCCAGTTCTGGGCACCACAGTTCAAGAAGGATATTGACAAGCTGGAACGTGTCCAGAGGAGGGCAACCAAAATGGTCAAAGGCCTGGAAACGATGCCTTATGAGGAACGGCTTAGGGAGCTGGGTATGTTTAGCCTGGAGAAGAGAAGGTTAAGGGGTGATATGATAGCCATGTTCAAATATATCAAAGGATGTCATATAGAGGAGGGAGAAAGGTTGTTTTCTGCTGCTCCAGAGAAGCGGACACGGAGCAATGGATTCAAACTACAAGAAAGAAGATTCCACCTAAACATTAGGAAGAATTTCTTGACAGTAAGAGCTGTTCGACAGTGGAATTTGCTGCCAAGGAGTGTGGTGGAGTCTCCTTCTTTGGAGGTCTTTAAGCAGAGGCTTGACAGCCACCTGTCAGGAATGCTTTGATGGTGTTTCCTGCTTGGCAGGGGGTTGGACTGGATGGCCCTTGTGGTCTCTTCCAACTCTATGATTCTATGATTCTATGATTCTATGAAATGGTCAGGGGTCCCTTTACTTCCCTTTACTTACAGTGATTGGTAAAGGAAGCAATACAGCAGACTATACAGTGGTTTTGAGCATCACAGGGTGCAATGAAGGGGTGGCAGACAAGTGGGGAGACTTTATTGATAGCAAATATTTATTCCTTTATTGATACAGAGGAAAAGAAACCTTTATTCAACTTAAAATTCCTACAACGCAATCAAAAAGCATTTGCTGCTCCTTGAGAAAACATTCAGCAACTGCAAAGACCTGGGGACATTTAAAAAAATAAAAAAAATAAATGAAGATCACGTGACCACTGAGTCATTTCCAGAAAAGGAAACTCCCAGTGGCTGAAAACTGAGAAAGAGAAACTTAACTCACTTGAGGGAGCCATGGCTGCTGCAGGGAGTCACATGCAACGTCTCCGCGATGCAACCACTTGCTCCATCTGCCTGGATTACTTCAAGGATCCAGTGACCATCCCAGAGTGTGGGCACAACTTCTGCCGATCCTGCCTGATCCAGTGCTGGGGGGAATCGGAGGCAGAGGCTTCCTGCCCTCAGTGCAGAGAAAGAGTCCAGAGAAGGAGCCTCATCCCCAACCTGCAACTGGCTAACTTTGTAGAAATAGCCCAGAATCTCAGCGTTCAAGGAGGGAAAGAAGAAGAAAGAAAAGGAGGAGTCTGTGAGGAGCACCAGGAGCCCCTGAGGCTCTTCTGCAAAGTCCACGAAGCCCCCATCTGTGTGGTGTGTGACAAATCAAGGGAACATGAAAATCACAAGGTGATTCCTCTGGAGAAGGCTTCCGAGGAATACAAGGTAGGAGATCTCTGGATCTTGAGGGGGAGAAATAGCTGTGGATTCTTCTTGGGAGGTTTTCTTTTTAATTCTCAGGTCGAAAGTAGGCATGACATGAATTGGTGGTTGTTTAGTGAGGTACCCTGTTTCTCCTAAAATAAGACGCAGCCATAAAATAAGCCGTAGCAGGATTTCTACGCATTTGTGAAATATAAGCCATACCCAAAAATAAGCCATACCCTGAAAATAAGACATAGTGACGCGGCGCCTCTCCCTTAAGACGGCCTGGATAGGCGTGGCTATGGGGTAGAAGCAGCCAAGGGGAAGCCTGAGGGCTCCTGGGATGGCTGGGAGGAGGGAGTTGAAGTCTTTCTCTCTGCCAGGGGGACAAAGGGATCTTCCCTTGAAATCCTCACATCAGCTTCAAAGATTTGAACTGGGACCATGGCAGGGAGAGAAAGGGTTAACCTCATCCACATCCCCCAGCAAGGTTGATATGTACATATGAACACTGCAAATGTAAATTGCACATACACAACTAAGTACGTGTCTCCTTTGGCTAGCAGGATGCCTCCTCAATGCCCTGCAAAGCAAATAGCAAGGGATCAACTGCAGGGGGGGGGGCGGTGGCCAGGAATTGACCAGGTGGTGCAGGATACCCCCCCCCCAGTATCTGTTGGAAGCAGATTTTTCAAGTGGAGGTGGAAGCACCTACTGGTGGGGACCACGCTTATTCTGGGGGTGCTGTGGGGCCTGTGCAATGAGGTTTCAGTGGGGGGGGGAGTGAGGATCTCTTCCCGTCCCAAATGGCAAAGGACTCGGTGGTTCAGAGTAGCATCTGCAAAGACATGGGGGAAAGATGACTTTTCCATGACAACTCAGAATTGGACCTGTGCTATTATATAAAAAAGATAAAATTCTCATTCTGCTTCAGAAAAAAACCATTTAAACTGTGTTTTAATCCCTTTTAAAATAATTCACTTGTTCTACTAAAGAGGTGCAAAAATGCTCCTGTGCCATGCAATGTCAATAATGCCACAAAATAGTAATGATAATGAAATGAAGCTGGTCCCTTTGAACTTGTGGGGTGACCAGACAGAAATCTTCTGATTGAAGGAGCTACTTAGCTGGACTCTGGCCGCAGCAAGAACTACTTCGGCCCAGAAGTGGAAGAAGCTGCAGCACTTAAATCTCCCCTGGTGGCACAAGCACATGTGGGCTCTGGCTACTGCAGAGAAGATAACGGACAAGTAGCAGAAAACCTGAATTGCCATCTGACCCAATTAAGTGGTAAAGCTGTGGGGTCAAGAGGAAGGGTGGAAAAGCCCTAGGCCTGCAGAAGAGGGGTTTGGAATGGGGGCTGCTCTATTCCTCTATCTCTAGCCTCTTGGGCTAACCTCCCTATCTCCTTGATGCTAGACTGATACATCCCAGGTTGGATCCTGCCTCATCCCTTCCTCCTCCTCCTCTTCCCACGACTCCCTGGGACCTCAAGATGAGAAGTCAGGCTGGGACTTTTCTGGGAGAAGACAAAGGAGCAAGCATGGCTGCCTTTGCTCTTCTCCAGACTAGTTAGTTGGACTAGGAAACTTTCCCATCCCAGTTCTGTAGTGCTTTTCAGCCAGTGTGCTGTGTCACCCTGGGGTGCCTTGGATGATGCTCAGGGGTGCCTCTGGCAACACTGGCCTCTGTCCCTCTTTCCTTCCCTCCCTCCTCGGATGCCATCTCTGCCTCTCAAAGGCTTGTGCAGCTGTTTGTTGCAGCAGCCCTGGCTACAAGCTCCGCAGGCGAATGGTGCCTCTGGGGCTGGCAAGGGGGTGTTGACTGCCAGGAAGTGAGGCAGCCTCGGAGTAAGGAAGCCAACTGGCGAGGGGCCCTTGCTGTTGGGAATGGACAGACAAGTCCCAGGCCCCTGTGGGGCAGTGTGAGGAGGCACCTCTCTTTGGGGCTCAGAGACCAAGAGGAGGACTCCTAAGGAGAGGGGAGAGGAGAGGAGGCCAGTGTAATAATCATCTCTCTGTGTGTCTCAATCAAACCTGAGTTTTTCCTTTTCTCTTTAGGGAGAGATCTGTCGCCGCCTGGAGATTCTGAGGAAAGAGAGAGAGGAAATTCTGGCCTATCAAGCAGATCTGGACAAGGAAAGCAAAGACCTCCTTGTAGGTGTCTCTATTGTTACTAGACAGGGAACACTTGAAGAATCGAGTCAGGACTGAGAAGGGATGGGAAAATCTGCCCTTTTCAGCTTCTCCCCATTTCTCCTTTTTCCATATCAGTTTATTTATTCATTTATTATTCTGAAAATGAATCAGATGTTAGGGTAGCTACTTCCTTGTACTGTATAAATATTTTTATATGTACTTTACCCTCATAAATACATTTTTTGTGAACATTACCTGGCTAGGTCAACCTTGAACAATTCAGAGGTGTGAATTTCAAAGGATTGCTCTGTTTTGGTCTCCATATTTTTTCAGCAATAGCAAATGAGGTGGATTCACCTTTGAATGCAGCTAATTTGAGTTTACAGTGGTACCTTTAGTTACGAACTTAATTCGTTCTGGAGGTCTGTTCTTAAACTGAAACTGTTCTTAACTAGAGGCGTGCTTTCGCTAATGGGGCC
This sequence comes from Darevskia mixta, assembly GCA_034641385.1. Taxonomy (NCBI): domain Eukaryota; kingdom Metazoa; phylum Chordata; class Lepidosauria; order Squamata; family Lacertidae; genus Darevskia; species Darevskia mixta. The sequence continues at coordinate 804,164 of JAWWNH010000176.1, read as the reverse complement.
TCTTGCTGCCGCTGCACTGCCAGCACACGATTTCCGCTCTTATCCTGGGGCAAAGTTCTCAACTCGAGGTAACTCTTCCAGGTTAGCGGAGTTTGTAACCTGAAGCATTTGTAACCTGCAGCGTTTTTAACCTGAGGCGTTTGTAATTCGAGGTAACAATGTATTTATGCCATGCCCCAAAACATGCAGGGAATATCCTGTGGGGGTGTTTAGGGAGGCAGGAGAGGATATATTATTTTATTATATCCTTCCTAACTTGCGGCAGCAAGTTCTCTAACTGAGCAGAGTTGTTAAACAATCCCCCTTTTAAATTACACAGTGGTTAGCTAGTTGCAGGCTCATCTGAGCCTCACTATTTAGGATTCCTGGTTTCCCTTTTTTATATCCCTCCTAAAACAATAGACGCGACCATCTGATTAAACATAAAACTAGTTTACTTACAATCATCCAGTTCACAATAAGATCCCTGAAGGCAGACTTAATTTACAGAACAACATATAACTATGTGAACTATCCCATAAGGTAAGGTTACCAGATTTTTTTCAATGCATCCGGGACATAGCTGTCAACTTTTCCTTTTTTAAAAGGGAAATTCCCTTATTCTGAATAGGATTCCTCGCAAGAAAAGGGAAAGGTTGACAGCTATGATCTGGGGAAACTTTTCAACTTCAGTCAGGATGACAGGATTTTGTATGGGGACTGATTTGTAAATCTGGGAACTGTCCCTGGGAAATGGGGACGTCTGGTAACCTTACTAAGGGAAATATTCTCAAGTGACTGCGACTGAGCTGGAACTTCTCCTAACTCTTAGGAACACACAATGGAGAACACACAGGGCAGAACATGGAGGCCATGTGCTTCTCTACCAAGAACAGGCCACACCCACATCAGGTCACATGCAAAGGAAGTCTGTCTCAGCTCCGGAGGAACTAGCAAGTTTTCTCCTGAGTGATACAAAGCATTCCCCAGCATGTGCATTGTAGGAATGTCGTATTTGACTGCAATGGGTTTTTACATCCCACATATCCATGGCTAGAAAAAAACGCTCCTTCCTTTAGGCTGTAGCCCTCTGAAAAATAGAAGTCAACAGAAACAGCAATTAAAAATCAGAAGTGTCCTCCCTGTGGAATTCTCATAATTCTCTTCCTGATGTTTTGAAGGCTGACCATCTTCCACACTCAGACCTCCTCTTTTCTTGCAGAAATTAACAGAAAGGGAGAGGCTGAAGATTGTGGAGAAGTTCAGACAACTATGCCAGTTCCTGGAAGAAGAAGAGAAACGTCTGCTGACTCATGTGGAAGAGGTGGAGAAGAAGATTGTAGGGAGAAGGGATGAGCAGCTGGCCAGACTCTCCAGGAAACTCTCCTCTCTCGAGAAGATCATCCAGGAGATGGAGGAGAAGGGTCAGCAGCCAGCGACTGAACTCCTGCAGGTAAGACGGTGGCAGGAACAGCCCAAGGCTCCAGGAAAAGGCTGCCTCCCATCCTTTATGTGCCCCTTTCATGTATGCAAGGTGTGCAGGGGCTCAGATGATGGAGCCTCTAGTCAGGTTTGTAATGGACAGGAAGACCCAAGAGACCTGGGATGCTTAACTCACCTGAACGCAGACTAGAGATTCTTCTGTGTTCTTGATGGAGCAGGAGGTGATCTTCTGCTCTTTGCTGATGCTTTGTCTCCGAATGCCTTTCAGCTGTGGGGGGCTTCGCCTAGTTCAGGCCTCCTTCCGACATGAGCCAGTCTCTTGACCAAGCTTCTCTTCCCGTTCCCTCCACAACTTCTGGGTTGATCCCTTTCTCCATGGATCCAGATCAGCCCCAAATAGTGCTCAGTGACAGTGACCAAAGGCAAGACAAAGGGACTCATCCAGACTGCTGCTTGTTCCACCCCTTTCCTCCAGGAAAACATGCTGTTTACTGCTGAATTAGAGCAAACATCAGACAGGTTTTCTCCAGATTGACGTTTGCTTTGATGTTGCACTAAGGAGCAGGTTTTTCCTGAGGGAAAGCGGCAGGGCAAAGGCAAAACCACTTGGACCCGTGTTTTCTGGGCACAGGAAAAGCAGAAGTCTGGAGGAGCCCAAAGAAACACTGAGCTGTTTTATTACCCATTTGGAGGCATTTTATACCACAGGTCCTTTTTCTACTTCCAGATGGAAAATAGAATTTGAAATTTGGGGACTTCTATGGAAGACAATTTGGGACAGTGCCCTGGTAGGATTATCCTGTAGGCTTACTTACGTCTGAATTGCTCAATGCAAACTGGATTAAAGTTATTAAATTATAATCTAAGACTAGAAATGGTGTGAGTCTTCTCTTCAACCCACAAACGTGACATTTACCTAAAATTCTGGTGGATTTCATAAGGATTTTAAACAATAATGACAAACTGATGTGGAAATGTGGAGAACTTGATATCGGAACAATTAATAATTTCAGATTGGATAAAATAAAACCTGTGAGAAACAAAAACTGGCTGATTCAGCCATTCATACCCAAAACCTTGGCATGTGCCAGGCAGACTGACATCCAAGGGCCAGGGTCTGAGGGGGTCTTCCTGGTGTGGCCTGTGGTGTGCAGTGAATTCCCTTCTCTTTTCCCCTCTAGGATGTGAGAAGGACCTTGCAGAGGTAAGTGGATCTGGTTCGTTTCAATTAGCATCCCTCCATGAGGCCGGGATGCAAGACCCTCAAACATGGCCCTCCAGGGGCTGCAGGGGAGAGACTGTAGGACTCACTCCCTGCAGCATCTCACAGGTGAAGGTAGAGCCCCCTCTTTTGAACTTGAAGCCCACCCCCCAATTTTCCCTCCAAGGTTCAAGGTCAACTGCCTCCTCCCTCCCTCCCCACATCACAGGGGGTGAAAGTCAGGTTGTTTGATGCCTCTGGAGGGAGAGTCCAATTGGGCATGGGGTTGTGCCCTTCCTGGGTGAGAGAGGGGGGCAGGAAGGGTGGAGGTTGTTCTCCTTGACCGCTTGCCAGCTTTGGACATCACTCACATCCTCTGGAGAGGCTCCGGGAGGGAGGGATTGCAGGCACCCCACTTCAGGGGTTTGGTTCTTACATCCTGGGACCTTCCCAGAAAGTTGTTATGGGGCAGCATTGTTGGAAGCCATGGGAACCCTCCGGTGGTTTCGCTTGGGGTTACATCTTGTCCCTTGTGCTGTTTAGCATCCTTACGAAGCCACTGACAGCTGTCCTCAGGGGTTTGGGACTGAGGTCTCCCCAATCTGTGGTGGACACCCAGCTTTATCCTGCTTTTCCATCTCAGTCAGGGGAGGAAGTTGAAATGCTAGACCAGGGCTTGGAGGTGGGTGTCATCAGATGAAGCAGAATCCAGAAAAATAGCCTGTTGGGAAATGAAGTTCAACTTTGTTCATGTTATTGAGATCTCCTGCAATAATTAGGAAGACAGTGCCACAATGGGACCATTCATTGTTTTTCTTTTCACCAGGTATGAAAAAAGAGAGAGTCCAGAGAAGCCACTGCCTTTCCCTCCAAAAATGAGGAACCGGATCTTGGAATCCTGTGATCTAAATCACCTTGTGGAGGATACAATGAAACAATGGAAAGGTAATGAAAAATGGCTGCCAGGATTTCACACTGGGAATTCTATTACAGTGGTACCTCTGGTTGCGAACGGGATCCGTTCCGGAGGCCCATTCGCAACATTAAAAGAGCGCAACCTGAAGTGCCTAATCTGCGCATAGTGCGCGGTGCGATTTAGTGCTTTTTGCGCATGCGCGAAGCGCCGAACCTGGAAGTAACCCATTCCAGTAATTCCGGGTTTGGCGCATTCGTATCCCGTAGTGAACGCAACCAGAGGTATGAATGTACTTCTTCAGAACTGAACATGTCAGGCTCTTATTGCATGGAATTTAGTAACCCCAGGATACCTTCCTTCTTCGTTCTCCAGCTTTCATTTCCTGTTCCCCAGAATGGCCCATGTATATTGTGACGCTGGATCCTGTACAGAAAGCCTGAACCAGAGTGTAGAGCAAAGTCAGGATTTTTTCCTCCCATGTGCTTCCGTTTACAATTCTACAGAACCTCCTTTTCCTTGTGGTTCCCCCTCTACACAATCTGAGGTTGTCATTTGGGAGGTTCTCCTGCTCTGAATGGAGTCAAAGGGCATTAAGAAGCCCCCAATTCTCCCTCTGCCTCCTGTTCAGGTTTGTTTCTCAGCCGTGGAGCCAAGGCCTGAGCCGTCTCCTCCTCAGACGTCCCCCTGCAGCTGCCATATCTAGGGCTTCAGCCTTCAAGATCTCCTGAGAGGAGATGGAGACATTGAGGATGGAAGCAAGAGCACATGAGCCCCAAAAGGCACAATTATGCTTGTTAACAACCTTAAAGGTTTGTAGAAGGTTTGTGAGGAAGGGTTTCCTTTTGCATGAGAGCTCTGCCAATCCTTCCACAGCAACCTTCACTTTTCCTTATGTTTCACAATTGTGGCTTTAATGATTCCCCCCATCACTTTACTTGGGAAGATGTTAAGGCTGCCTCCATCTCCCCTCTTTATCCTTTTACAGGATTCCTATTGCTCTGCCTCCCCTCCAGTCCAAGAATGTAGAGCCCAATTTCAGGGACAAAAGTTCAGAGACTATCAGGATTCATGCTGAATATTTTTCCTCGGTTATTTGTAAGCTTGCTTTATGATTGCTGAGTTTTAAAGCTTTATTTTCATAGATTCTTCTATGATTTTCTTCTTTTTAATTATTTTTTGTACAATTTAATTAATATTTAATAATTGTACTTGAATTTAAGGATGCTATGTTTTGAAGTGTTACTTTTGTATGGAGATTTATTTTCTGGTGGAAGAGTGTTGCCCTTACACTTTATATCTTTTTGCTTCCTCAGATGCTCTATTATACAGAAAACAGATTCAGAAAGGTAAATTTCCAGGGGAGGAACAATTTAACAGGAGGGATGGGGATTCATATTTCATGGGTGTTGAACCGTCTGTTCTGCAGACTTTGGGACCCCCATCAATGGCGTCATCAATGGGCAACAGTCCTCTAGTGGTGTTTGGGTTCTTTGTCTGTCCATGAATGAACTGGGAGAGGGTTTGAAGACTTGCATTGGGGGCAGAGCTTGTCCGTGCGAAGAACTTGCACACCAGTCATGAGTTCCTTGCCTGCCTATAGACTATTATCCTGGTTTCCCCCTTAATTTTATAGATTTTGCTTTCTTTCATAAAATCTATATACTGCTTGATTGTAGGAAAAAGCCTCAGAGCCTAACAATATCTTACAAAAGCCCTTAAGCAGAATCCCTCAGGGTCAGTCCAATGTCCATCTTGTCAAGTTCTCCTGTATAGGGAACCTCCCTTGCATTTTATTTTCCCTCCACACAATCGGGAGAGGTTCTTTTGGGCCTTCTCGATATTTGCTTGGATTTCCCCCTCATAAAATTTATATACTGCAATTTATATATTTATATAAATATATAAAATTTATATATTTATATATTGCAGGAAAAAGCTTTCTTTCATAAAATCTATATACTGCTTGATTGTAGGAAAAAGCCTCAGATCCTTACAATCTCTTACAAAAACCCTTAAGGATAATCCTGCAGGGTCAGTCCAATGTCCATTTTGTTGAGTTCTCATGTGTAGGGAACCTCCCTTGCATTTTGTTTTCCCTCCACACAATCCGGAGATCTTGAGATTTGCTTGGATTTCCCCCTCGTGAAGTGTGTTAAGAAGGGCACCCGCAAGCACCCAGTCCCTCCTCCACCTCCTGCCAAGCTGGTCTCCCAGCAGCAGAGCAAGGCCTCAGCCGCCTCTTCCTCAGAGTTTCAACCTCACCAGCCATTTCTGGTGCTTCAGCCATCCCAATCTCCCCAGAGTTCCCACACTTCCTTTGAGATCAGCCCCATTCCATGAGGGAGAACTTCCCATTGCATGAGACTCTTGTAATTACATGGCAAAGCTCTGCCGATTCTTCCTCTGCAATCTGGTTTGTCAGCATGCTTGGAAATTCCAGTTTCAACAGCTTTTTCCTACCAGTTTACTTGGGGCAGATGTTAAACTTTCTTCATCCATCCAGTTCAGATCCCCATTTCATTTGTGGATTTTGAATGATTGTATTCCGCCATTTTCTAGTATGGTTTACCATTTCTGATTTCCCCATGGAATCAAGGAATAGGAGAGTTTGAAGGATCCCAATGATCATCTAGCCCAGCCCCCTGCAAAGCAGGAATTACAGCTAAACACGTTAGGCCTAGTGATAATTAAATTCTCAAGAATAATCTTTTGGAGAATATCTAACATCACTACTTAGGCCTACAGCTGTCGTCTTTGTAATTATTTGTTCTATGATTTCATCTTTTGCTTGAAATAATTAAACAGCAGATGCTATAGTTACAGGTAGGTAGCCGTGTTGGTCTGCCATAGTCAAAACAAAATTTAAAAAATCCTTCCAGTAGCACCTTAAAGACCAACTAAGTTTGTTCTTGGTATGAGCTTTTGTGGGAGATGAGAGGGAATGTGGATGAGGGAATATTGATTAATATTTCCTATCCCAGCTTGTGCTAACAAGCTCCAAACTAGCAGAGTTTCTCATCCCCAATAAAGCGCAGCAAAGCGTGGCGTTTAAGTTCCTATGAACTTCTAGAATAAGGCAGATCCTGGCACATATTTCCCCTGGTTCCCTCTTAAAAGAAAATACACGACACATAAGCTTATAAAAGTATAAAGGTTTTACTCACAGTCATTTCAAGCTTCTACAGTCTCAGAAAGGCAGGCTAGCTTAGATTAAATGTATTTACATGTGGAGATTCTCCTTAAGGGAGAAAGGCTCCATGTGGGCCTCTCTTGGCTGGAAGCCAAGAGAGCATCTCCTGAGATGTTGCATCCTCGGAGTCCTGGTGGGAAGAAGAGGGAGAGTAGCAGCTCACCTGTATCTTTGAATAGCTACAGGTAAGGCCACTCCCACTTCTGGTCACACAAAGGAAGTGATTTCAGTCTTGGCACAGGAAACTCTACCTGGAGGACCAAGTCCCCTTTGTGTACACTCTAGGAATGTTGTGATTGACTGCACCAGTGTTATACATCCCACAGCTTTTGTGTACATGCACACTTGGTATCTGAAGAAGTGTGCATGTACACAAAAGCTCATACCAAGAACAAACTTAGTTGGTCTTTAAGGTGCTACTGGAAGGATTTTTATTATTTTTTTTATTGTTTTGACAGATGCTATCTTATGGTGATGTTTTGCAAAAAGTTTTTTTTTAGTTTGTTTTTTTAGCTATTTCATTGTAGCCTGTTAAGCCTCTCTTTTTGCTTCCTCAGATGTTCAGTCATTCAGAAATCTTCAGAGAGGCAAATTTCTCATGGAGACCCCAATTCACGGGGGGGGGGGACTAGTGTTTCATGGGGGGGGGGTAAAGAGTCTGTTCTGTACAACCTGACTCTAGCCCCTGCTGTTTGTACCACAAAGGCAGAGAGGGTGGACTTGAAGGTGCAGGGGGGGTGGGGGAGATAAATTACCCAGAAGGATCAGACTGAGCAGGGTTCCTTTTCCAGGACTGGTTGCCACGTGTCCTCTTTTTCTCAGACTAGAAAAAAAATTCTAGTACATTAGACTCAGATCTAAGGCACCTAGCCTAGATTAGAGAATCGCAACAGAACAGCATCTTAAGCTAGCGACTAACTGTATAAAACCCTTCTCTTGTGGCTGAACTAAAAGGATGCTGGCTCAGCTACAAGATCTTGGAGGAGTCTGGGAGGGCAAGAGTTAACACCCCCCTGCCGTTAAGGAGAATCCATATGTACATGTTTAACAGTTTAATAAATTGTTCTGTGCACACTTGCATTCACAAAGATGTGAACATGAGCCCAAATACTTCCATGTGGCAAGCGAGGGAGCAATATGTATTATTATTCTTTTGTTGTTTAAAGTTAAGAACATTTCTACTAGCACTATATCACAGCCTCGAAAGCCTACATAGAGTAGGGGTATTTCAAATGAGAGTCGTCATAGCGATCCATGGTTAAGAGCAGACTGTCTCAGCCCCTAAGTGGTAACCTTTTGAGTTATCCCCCCTTCCCCCAGAGAACTAATATTCTGGTATATATTCAATCCAAAAGAGAAGCATGGTATAAGCAGTCCTTTGTAAAATTGCCCTACCACCAGGGGTGGAGGAAGGAGGGGGCGATGGGAGTGCATCGCCCCCATTGGAGCGATCCCGGGGGGGGGGGTTCCATCGCAGCTGCCCCCCCCGCACTGGGTGCCCCGCCCCCAGAATGCATGCTCCGCCCCAGTATGCGTGCCCCACCCCCGGGACGCGTGCCAGCCCTGTCCCACCTGCTCCCCGCCCTCAGTGGCGGAGAATGAAGCTCCGCCACTGCCTGCCACCTGCCTCCTCTTCCCTGGCAGCAAGGCCTAAACTTCCAAGATGGTGTGGAGGAAGGCAAGGAGAGACCAAGTGGGTGAGAGAGATGGAGAGCAGGAATAAACAGGCTCCCTTCTTAATGCAATTTTCACTTGTGGGCTCAGAACGTGACCCATGCGAAAGTGAGGGGGCTTCTATATGTGGTTTTATGCTGTATTTTTATGCTGTGAACAACCCTGAGACTTATGGATGAAGGGCAGTAGGCTTATTTATTTATTTATTTCTACTACTACTACTACTACAGGGGGGTCCTCATCCCCCACCCCAACCCAGAGTTACATAACCCCCGGACTTACATTTCAGTAGACCTAGTTAGGACTGAAGCCCTAGGCCAGCTGTGGGGAACCTTTGACCCTCAGATGTTGCTGAACTACAAATCCCATCATCCTTGTCCATCAACCACGCTTGCTGGGGCTGATGGGAGATGTGGCTCAGCCCCACCTGGAGGACCATCGATTCCCTCCCCCGAAACGCTATTTCTTACCCAGAGAGCCCACAATGCCGCACTTCTCCTCTTTGACTTGCCAGAACATCGTCCTCTGGCCTGGCTGTGTCAGGGATGCCTCCTCCTTGCCAAAAGGCCCCTCCTTCTCCTTGGCGCTTGCTGGGCCCTGAAACAAACAAACAAACGTCCCCCACTGAGGTTCTGCTGCCCCGGAAAACACAATTTAAAGATGGACACCCAAGATCCCACACATGCTCCCACTCCCAATTTCATAATGCCAAGCCGTGTAAAATCGTAGCCTCCTGTCCCATCCCTAAGCAGCTGCTGAGAGACAGTGTGGTGTAGTGGTTAGAGTTAGAGTGTGGGACAAGGACCTGGGAGGCCAGGGTTCAAATCCCCACTTGGGCATGAAGCTCATTGGTGACCTTGAGCCAGTCACAGGCTCTGTGTAGCCGACCTCACAGGAAATTATTTTATAATTTCCACTCTTCTTCATTGTACGGAATACTTTGCGCACTGCTTAGAGACAATCAAGCGGTATAGAAACGGTTGAGACAAATTAGACGGGGCTGGGAAGTTGCTCAGTGATGCGGCAAATGCACTCTGCATGTGCTCAGGTGTGCTCTGATCCTTAGCTTGGCATTACATTCACCCTGCTCAAGGCCTGCCGCTAAGCAAGATGTCCACTTACCTCAGTCAACTCAAATCTGAGTGCATTGTTTTTAGCCTGTCTGCCAGGTTACCTGATTGGATTACCTGGGCAGCATCCTGGCCACTCTTTGGTTATGATAACTACTCAATTCCTGAATCCAGGTCACAGGTCACAGGTTCACCCTATTCATATCTTAAATGTGCCCTTGAGACAGGATTTGTGAGCAAAGAGACAATGGGGAGGTTCCCCATTTCCTTCGACCTTGTGGAGAAATATTTGAGGTCATTTGGGAGAGACCAAATGGTTTCAGGACTTTTTCTGTGGGGTTTCAGACATGTGGTTTATACATTTATGTATGTGCTTGCTTAGGGACGCAGGTGGCACTGTGGGTTAAACCACAGAGCCTAGGGCTTGCCGATCAGAAGGTCGGCGGTTCGAATCCCTGCAAAGGGGTGAGCTCCCGTTGCTCTGCCCCAGCTCCTGCACACCTAGCAGTTTGAAAGCACGTCAAAGTGCAAGTAGATAAATACGTACCGCTCCAGCAGGAAGGTAAACGGCGTATCCGTGCACTGCTCTGGTTCACCAGAAGCGACTTTGTCATGCCAGTAACGCGAGATGAGCGCCGCAACCCCAAAGTCGGACACAACTGGACCTAATAGTCAGGGGTCCCTTTACCCTTATGTGCTTGCTTGGTACATTTATGAACATTTATTTTATATATATAAGACCTGAAAATTCTTATAACAGAGTTATCTTCACAGAATCAAGTCCCGCTTGCTAAATCAAAATTGCCGTCCGTTTAGGGCAGCTGCAGATTTTCTCAAATTCAAAAATGACTAGGAAGCCTACGAATGAAAATGTTACAGTATGAATACCACAAGCTTACTAGCTACCTGTGTGTTTGTTTGTGTGTGTAATCAAAAGCATGAAAAGCAATGAAGAATAAAACATTCAGCAACTGCAAAGACCTGGGGACATTTTTTTTTTAAAAAAAAGATCATGTGGTCACTGAGTTCCTGAGTCATTTCCAGGAAAGGAAACACCCAGTGACTAAACACTGAGAAAGTGAAACTTAACTCGGGTCTTTGGTGAGGGAGCCATGGCTGCTGCAGGGGGTGACACCCAGCGTCTCCGTTATGAAGTCACTTGCTCCATCTGCCTGGATTATTTCAAGGATCCAGTGACCATCCCAAAGTGTGGACACAATTTCTGCCAATCCTGCTTGATCCAGTGCTGGGGGGAATCGGAGACAGAGGGTTCCTGCCCTCAGTGCAGAAAAACAGTCCAGAGAAGGAGCCTCATCCCCAACCGACAACTGGCTAATGTGGTTGAAATAGCCAAGAATCTCAACCTTCAAGAGGGGAAGGAAGAAGGAGGAGGAAAAGGGAGAGTCTGTAGGAAGCACCAGGAGCCCCTGAAGCTCTTCTGCAAAGTCCACGAAGCCCCCATCTGCATGGTGTGTGACAAATCAAAGGAACATGAAAATCACAAGGTGATTCCTCTGGAGGAGGCTTCCGAGGAATACAAGGTAGGAGATCCCTGGATCTTGAGGGGGAGAAATAGCTGTGGATTCTTCTTGGGAGGTTTTCTTTTTAATTCTCCGGTCCAAAGTGGGCATGGCATGAATCGGTCGTTTATTATGTAAAACGCATCCCAGGGGAAGCCTGAGGGCTCCTGGGATGGATAGCAGGGAGGAGGGAGTTGAAGTCTTTCTCTCTGCCAGGGGGACAAAGGGATCTTCCCTTGAAATACTCACAGCAGCTTCAAAGATTCGTATTGGGATTGTGGCAGGGAGAGAAAGGGTTAACCTCATCCACACACCCCAGCAAGGTTGCTTTGTACATATGAAGAACACTGCAAATGTAAATTGCACATACATAACTAAGTACTGTATTTTTCGCTCCATAAGACGCACTTTTTTCTCCTAAAAAGTAAGGGGAAATGTCTTTGCGTCTTATGGAGCGAATGTGTGGCCAATCGCTGGCTCCCTTTCTGGCCCCACCCCTTCCCCCAGGCCTCCATTGTTGAATGTTCTGCAGACAGAGGCTGTTTGTTTCCCTAGTGACATGTGACTGGCTCATTAGATTATCTGTCAGGAAACTATAGAAATGGCTCCCTTTCCTTTCCTATAGCATTGGCAGAACTGTGAGTTGAACCCATAAAACAGGATTTTTTCCCTTTGCAAAAGAAGCTGCACAACTTTGAGCTGCTCCCAGTTCTGCAGTGGTTTTCAACCAGTGTGCTGTGGCACCTGGTGTGCTTTGAATGATGCTCAGGTTTGCCGCTGGCAACATTGGCCTCTGTCCCTCTTTTCTTTCCTTCCCTCCCTCCTTGGATGCCCTCTGGAGTCTCTGCCTCTCAAAGGCTTGTGCAGCTGTTTGTTGCAGCAGCCCTGGGTACAAGCTCCGCAGGCGAATGGTGCCTCTGGGGCTGGACAGGGGGTGTTTATTGCCAGGAGATGAGGTGGCCTCTGAGTAAACAAACAAACTGGCGAGGGGCCCATGCTGTTGGGAATGGACAGACAAGTCCCAGGCCCCTGTGGGGCAGTGTGAGGAGGCACCTCTCTTTGGGGCTCAGAGACCAAGAGGAGGACTCCTAAGGAGAGGGGAGAGGAGAGGAGGCTGAGAGAGCGCTCCGTGGGGGAGGCTGTTTGAGAAAGGTTGAGAGGCTGCCAGTTCTGCAAGCAAGGGGGGAGCTAACTGGGTCCCTGAACTCCACAGGGACACCGCAGAAAGAAGGTAGTTGGTCCAGGGAGCCATGGACCCAAAAACCTTTGTACTTTTATTTCCTCCAGTAAACTACTTTGCTATTATAGCAAGGCCACTGGACACAAGAAGCCAGTATAACATTCATCTCCTCTCTGTGTGTCTCAATCAAACCTGAGTTTTCCCTTTTCTGTTCAGGGAAAGATCTGTCACCACCTGAATATTATGATGAAAGAGAGAGATGAAATTCTGGCCCAAGAACCAGACCTGGACAAGGAAAGCAAAGACCTCCTTGTAAGTGTCTCTATTGTTACTAGTGAGGGAACAAGCACTTGAAGAATCAAGTCAGGACTGAGGAGGGATGGGGAAATCTGCCCATTTCAGCTTCTCCCCATTTCTCCTTTTTCCATATCAGTTTGTTTATTAATTTATTATTCTAAAAATGAATCTGATGTTAGGGTAGCTACCTCCTTATACAGTGTGGTGTAGTGGTGAGGAGCAGTGGACTCGTAATCTGGGGAACCGGGTTCGATTCCCCGCTCCTCCACATGCAGCTGCTGGGTGACCTTGGGCTAGTCACACTACTTTGAAGTCTCTCAGCCCCACTCACCTCACAGAGTGTATGTTGTGGAGGAGGAAGGGAAAGGAGACTGTTAGCTGTTTTGAGACTCCTTCGGGTAGTGATAAAGCGAGAGATCAAATCCAAACTCTTCTTCATAAATACATATTTTTTGGGGTGAACATTGCTTGGCTGGATCAACCCTGAAAAATTGAGAGGTGTTAATTTCAAAGGATTGCTCTGTTTCGTTCTCCATATTTTTTCAGCAATTGCGAATTAGGTAGGTTCACCTTTGAATGCAGCTAAATAGAGTTTATTTCCCATTGTAGATTATTATGTGAATTGCAGTCAATGAGAAGCCTGAGGACCAATAAGCTGAGAGAGTGGAAGCAGTTCAATTCAAATCCTGATTTACCATAAATATTAGTAAAAAATTGTCTTTCCTCCTCTGTTTCTGTTGCCTTCCTACACCTACATGGCACCAACCTAAACTGAGGGGTGTTTTATGTCCCTTGATATTCTCTGAACAACTATGAACTCTGATTATGCCATGCCCAAAAACATGCAGGGAACATCAATAGCTAGGAAAAAAGCTCTGTCCTATAGGCTGTATCTCTCTGCAAAATAGAAGTCAACAGAAAAGGCAATGGAGAGGGCTTCCCCTCGAAATAAATGCTTACATCTTTAGCCAATAGAAGTTTTATGTCTATGAAAAATCAGAAGTGTCCTCCCTGTGGAATTCTCATAATTCTCTTCCTGATGTTTTGAAGGCTGACCATCCTCCACACCCAGACCTCCTCTTTTCTTGCAGAAATTAACAGAAACGGAGAGACTGAGGACTGTGGAGAAGTTCAGACAACTGCGCCAGTTCCTGAAAAAAGAAGAAAAACGTCGAATGAATCATGTGGAAGAGATGGAGAAGGAGATTGCAGGGAGAAGGGATGAGCAGCTGGCCAGACTCTCCTCTCTTGAGAAGATCATCCAGGAGATGGAGGAAAAGGTTCAGCAGCCAGCGAGTGAACTCCTGCAGGTAAGACGGGGGCAGGAACAGCCCAAGGCTGCCTCCCATCCTTTATGTGTCCCTTTCATGTATGCAAGGAGTGCAGGGGCGCAGATGATGAAGCCTCTAGTTAGGTTTGTAATGGACAGGAAGACCCAAGAGACCTGGGATGTTTAACTCATCTGAATGCAGTCTAGAGATTCTTCTGTGTTATTGATGGAGCTGGAGCTGATCTTCTGCTCTTTGCTGATCCTTTGTCTCCAAATGCCTTCCAGCTGTGAGGGGCTTCACTGGGGATGCATTCTGGCCTCCTTCCGACCTGAGCCAGTCTCTTGACCAAGCTTCTCTTCCCATTTCCTCCACAATGTCTGGGTTGATCCCTTTCTCCATGGATCCAGATCGGCCCAAAATGGTGCTCCGTCACAGTGACCAAAGAGCAAGACAGAGGGACTCATCCAGACTGCTGCTTGTCCCACCCCTTTCCTCCAGGAAAACCCACTGTTTACTGCTGAATGAGAGCAGACATCAGGCAGGTTTTCTCCGGATTGACGTTTGCTTTCAAGTTGCACTAGGGAGCAGGTTTTTCCTGAGGGAAAGTGGCAGGGGAAAGGCAAAACCACTTGGACCTGTGTTTTTTGGGCACAGGAACAGCAGAAGTGTGGAGGAGCCCAAAGAAACACGGAGTTGTTTTCTTACTGCTTTGGAGGCATTTTATGATGCAAGTTCTTCTTCTTTTTACTTCCCGATAGAAAATAGAATTTGAAATTTGGGGACTTCTATGGAAGACAATTTGGGACAGTGCCCTGGTAGGATAATACTCTAAGACTAGAGATGGTGTGAATCTTCTCTTGAATTCACAAACGTGAAATTCCCTTAAATGCTGGTGGATTTTCATAAGGATTTTAAACAATAATGGCAAACTGATGTGGAAATGTGGAGAACTTGATATGGGAAAAATTAATGTTTTCAGATTGGAAAAATAAAAGGTGTGAGAAACCCAAACTAGCTGATTCAGTCATCCCTACCCAAAACCTTGGCATGTGTCAGGCAGACTGACATCTGAGGGCCAGGCTGTTCCTCCACTCCACTCCAGGGTCTGAGGGGTCTTCCTGGTGTGGCCTGTGGTGTGCAGTAAATTCCCTTCTCTTTTTCCCTCTAGAATGTGAGAAGCACCTTGCAGAGGTAAGTGGATATGGCTCATTTCCATTAGCATCACTCCATGAGGCCGGGATGCAGGAATCTCAGATATGGCACTCCAGGGGCTGCAGGGGGGAGACTGTAGGACTCACTCCCTGCAGCATCTCACAGGTGAAAGCAGGGCCCCCTCTTTGGAACTTGTAGCCCCCTATTCTCCCTCCAGTGATCAAGGCCTGAGCTCTGCCTCCTCCCTCCCTCTCCACATCACTTCACTCAGGGATGGGGGTCTTTTATTTCTCTTCCACGTTCTGTTCATGGACTTTGTGGTTATTTAAAATATCTAGAAGAGAAAGTCCTAAAGATGCTTGGGAAGAGCTTAGGATGTACCAATATATTTCCATGTCCAACTAGAAACCACCGTTCAACTCTGGTAACTCAGCCCCTTTGAGGCACTTAGGGAGGGAAGGTCTGTTGGTCTGGAATAGGTGGGTTCTTCTTCTTGTGGCTGAAGGTGGTCTAGAGAGTGGGGTGAAAGTCAGGTTGTTTCATGCCTCTGGAGGGAGAGTCCAATTGGGCATGGGGTTGTGCCCTTCCTGGGTGAGAGAGGGGGGCAGGAAGGGTTGAGGTTGTTCTCCTTGACCTCTTGGCAGCTTCAGACATCACTCACATCCTCTGGAGCAGGGGTCGGCAACCCACGGCTCCGGAGCCGCATGTGGCTCTGTCACACCTTTGCCGCGGCTCCGGGCGCTGTACTGGCTGTGACGCTGACTTGCCTCTCTTGCTGCCTTAGTGATCAGCAGCCAAAAAAGGAAAAAAAAGCTCTCCCCCTACAAAAAGCTCAACAACTCGTCTTTCTCCCCCTCCCAAAATCTCAATGACAATGGGCAATTGCAGGGAGAACTTCCCTCTTGCCGACACACAGCTGGTCACTGTGTGTGTGTGTGTGTGTGTGTGTGTGTGTTGCACGGGCTGTTTTCCCCCTCCCTCATGCCGACGGGATTCATCGTTGTAAGGGAGCTTGGGAAACTGAGTTCCCAGTAGTTCCTTTGTGAGGGCTGAGGATCCTGAGAAACTTCTTCAGTAATCAAAGAATTCAGGATTTAGTGTGCTCTTGCTAAAGTTTCCAGTTCTACTGCTTACAAAATTAATTAAAATGAATAAATAATTTTTTAAAAAATAATCATTGTGCATTTTAAGTTATCAAAGAGAGTAATTTGTGCGCAGCTTTGGGAAAACAGGGGAAAACAGCTTTTGTTTTAAGTTCAGTTCATATATATCAGTTCATATATATATATTGTCAGTATCATTCATATATATATATATATATATATATATATATATATATATATATAATAAATGTTCATAAGTGTACCAAGCAAACAAGGGCACATGTTTGAAGCAGCACAAGAAGAACCATTTTTTTTCACTCCTAAACTGACAAGCTGTTTCTCTGCAAGGAAGGGGAGGCGAGCAGCCCTCTGCCTGAGTGCTAGATGATGGGCCATTTCCCTCACAAAGGACCCACGCTAGAACAAAGGACAGTCATTAGCTCTACATTAGCCTTGCCTGGCCAGGGCAGGAAACCAGTTTTGCAGAAATGTGTGTCTGGGAGGGGTCAAGGAGAGATGGCACAGGTGTGAGAATTCTCAGGTTACCTCCTCTGACCCTCCCTATTTGTGATGTAGTTCTGATGTATCTGTGATGTAGGATGATGTGTCTGGGGGTGGACTGGACTCCAAGGGGGGGATTTCAAAAGTCTATAGGAGCTTGCACACCATTGCTGGGGGTTCCTCCTCCATTTTTGACAGCTGACTGCACGATCCTGTATATATAGCATTAAGGTAAGAAACAATATATGCAGTGTTATATTTGTTTTAAATGTCGCAATGGTTTTGCGGCTCCCAGTTTTTTTTTCCCTTCGGAAACGGGTCCAAGTGGCTCTTTTTGTCTTAAAGGTTGCAGACCCCTGCTCTGGAGAGGCTCAGGGAGGGAGGGATTGCAGGCACCCCACTTCAGGGGTTTGGTTCTTACATCCTGGGACCTTCCCAGAAAGTTGTTATGGGGCAGCATTGTTGGAAGCCATGGGACCCCTCTGGTGGTGTCGCATAGGGTTACGTCTTGTTCCTTGTGCTGTTTAGCATACTTACGAAGCCACTGACAGTTCTCCTCAGGGTTTTGGACTGAGGTCTCCCCAATCTGTGGTGGACATCCAGCTTTATCCTGCTTTTCCATCTCAGTCAGGGCAGGAAGTTGAAATGCTTGGAGGTGGGTGATGTACTGGATGTGAGTCACGAGTTTAAGCTGAATTCTGAAAATGACCTGTTGGGAAATGAAGTTCAACTTTGTTCATGTTATTGAGATCTCCTGCAATAATTAGGGAGACGGTGGGGCCATTCATTGTTTTCCTTTTCACCAGGTATGAGAAAAGAGAGAGTCCAGAGAAGCCACTGGCTTTCCCTCCAGAGCTCAGGAACAGGATCTGGGAATCCAGTGATCTAAATCACCTTGTGGAGAATACAATGAAACAATGGAAAGGTAATGAACAATGGCTGCCAGGATTTCACACTGGGAATTCTATTACTTCTTCAGAACTGAACATGCCATGGAATTTAGTAACCCCAGGATACCTTCCTTCTTGGTGCTCCAGCCTTCATTTCCTGTCCCCAGAATAGCTCATGTATATTGTCACTCTGGATCTGGTAAAGAAAGCCTGAAACAGAGTGTAGAGCAAAGTCAGGATTTTTCCTCCCATGTGCATCTTTTTACAATTATAAGGAACCTCTTTTTCCTTTTGGTTCCCCCTCTACACAATCTGAGGTTGTCCTTTTCCTTTTGGTTACCAGTCTTCACCATCTGGGGTTGTCCTTTTGGTGGTTCTCCTGCTCTTAATGGAGTCAAAGGCATTAAGAAGTCCCCAGTTCCCCCTCTGCCTCCTGCTCAGGCTTGTTTCTCAGCCGTGGAGCCAAGGCCTGAGCCGTCTCCTTCTCAGACGTCCCCCTGCAGCTGCCATATCTAGTGCTTCAGCCTTCAAGATCTCCTGAGAGGAATTGGAGACATTGAGGATGGAAGCAAGAGCACATGAGCCCTAAAAGGCACAATTATGCTTGGTAAGAACCTTAAAGATGTGTAGGAGGTTTGTGAGGAAGGGTTTCCTTTTGCATGAGAGCTCTGCCAATCCTTCCACAGCAACCTTCATTTCTCCTTATGTTTCACAATTTTGGTTTTAATAATTTCCCCCATCACTTTACTTGGGAAGATGTTAAGGCTGCCTCCATCTCCCCTCTGCCTCCTTTTACCGGATTCCTATTGCTCTGCCTCCCCTCCAGTCCAAGAATGTAGAGCCCAATTTCAGGGACAAAGTTCGGAGACCATCAGGATTCATGCTGAATAGTTTTATTCTGTTATTTGTAAGCTTGCTATATGATTGCTGAGTTTTAAAGCTTTAGTTATTTTCATAGATTCTTCCTATGATTTTCTAGTTTTTAATTATTTTTTGTACAAGGTACAAAAGGTAAATTTCCAGGGGAGGAACAATTTCACAGGAGGGAGGGCGACTGATATTTCATGGGTGTTGAACCATCTGTGCTGCAGACTCTGGGACCCTGATCAATGGCGTAACTCTGGGTAACAGTCCTCTAGTGGTGTTTGGGTTCTTTGTCTGTCCCATGAATGAACTGGGAGAGGGTTTGAAGGCATGGATTCGGGGCAGATTTTGTCCCTGCGAAGAACCTGCACGACAATCTGAGTTCCTTTTCCTGCCTATAGACTAGTATCCTGGTTTCACCCTCGATTTTATAGATTTTGCTTTCTTTCATAAAATCTATATACTGCTTGATTGTAGGAAAAAGCCTCAGAGCTTTACAATCTCTTACAAAAGCCCTTAAGGAGAATCCCTCAGGGTCAGTCCAATGTCCATCTTGTCGAGTTCTTCTGTATAGGGAACCTCCGTTGCATTTTGTTTTCCTCCACACAATATGGAGAGGTTATTTTGGGGCTTCTTGAGATTTGCTAGGATTTCCCCCTCGTGAAGTATGCTAAAAAGGGCACCCGCAAACCCCCAGTCCCTCCTCCACCTTCTGCTCAGTCTTGTTTCTCAGCAGTGGAGCCAAGGCCTGATTCGTTTCCTCCTCAGACGTCCCCCTGCAGCTGCCATATCTAGGGCTTCAGCCTTCACGATCTCCTGAGAGTTCCCCCATTGAGGATGGAAGCAAGAGCACATGACACGAGCCCCAAAACAGCACAATTATGCTTTTTAAAACCTTAAAGGTTTGTAGAAGGTTTGTGCGCAAGGACTTCCCTTTGCATGAGAGCTCTGCCAATCCTTCCTCATCAACCTTCACTTCTCCTTCTCATTCACTATTTTGGTTTTAATAATTCCCCCCCCCCACTTTACTTGGGAAGATGTTAAGGCTGCCTCCATCTCCCCTCTTTATCCTTTTACAGGATGCCTATTGCTCTGTCTCCCCTCCAGTCCAAGAATGTAGAGCCCAATTTCAGGGACAAAGTTCGGAGACCATCAGGATTCTTGCTGAATAGTCTTATTCTGCTATTTAAAGCTTTAGTTATTTTCATAGATTCTTCCTATGATTTTCTAGTTGTTAATTATTTTTGTACAATTTAATTAATCCTATATAATAATCTCCCTATGTCCCTGCGTCCACCGTCCGTGTGTCAGTGGAATTCGCAACTGCGCGTGCGCTCCACTGACACAGAGATTGGAGCGCAGAGACGCGCGCACCAATCAGGGCCGGCCGAACGCTGGGCGCGCGCGAAGCAAGCAACTAGGCGGTTTAGCTGCTTGCTTGCTTCGTGAGGCGAAGCGGCTCGCCGACCCCGGGGGGAGTCGCGGCTGTGGCGGCAGAGCCCTGCCCGCCTGCCTGGCACTGGGGCTCTCGCTCTCTCGTTGGGGGTGGTCTAGGGGTGCAGGGGGTAGGTGGCTTGGGGGTGGTCTAGGGGTGCAAGGGGTGGGTGGCTTGGGGTGGTCTAGGGGTGTAAGGGGTGGGTGGCTTGGCTGCAAGACTTGGGGGTGGTCTAGGGGTGCAGGGGGTAGGTGGCTTGGGGGTGGTCTAGGGGTGCAAGGGGTGGGTGGCTTGGCTGCAAGACTTGGGGGTGGTCTAGGGGTGCAGGGGGTGGGTGGCTTGGGGGTGGTCTAGGGGTGCAAGGGGTGGGTGGCTTGGCTGCATGACTTGGGGTGGTCTAGGGGTGTAAGGGGTGGGTGGCTTGGGGGTCGTCTAGGGGTGCAAGGGGTGGGTGGCTTGGCTGCATGGCTTGGGGGTGGTCTAGGGGTGCAAGGGGTGAGTGGCTTGGCTGCATGGCTTGGGGGTGGTCTAGGGGTGTAGGGGGTGGGTGGCTTGGGGGTGGTGTAGGGGTGCAAGGGGTGGGTGGCTTGGCTGCATGGCTTGGGGGTGGTCTATGGGTGTAGGGGGTGGGTGGCTTGGGGTAGTCTAGGGATGCAAGGGGTGAGTGGCTTGGCTGCATGGCTTGGGGGTGGTCTAGGGGTATAGGCTGATGAGGGAGAGAATTAAAGATATTAAAAGGACATTGTATGAGGAAACTTATACTTGGAATTGCATTAGGAAACTTTTTCTATAACTAACAGTTATAACTTTAACTCATGTTTCACCACGTATGTTCTAGCGCCCGTTATTTTAACGGGCTTAAGCCACTAGTATTTAATAATTAACCTTGAATTTAAGGATGCTACGTTTTGAAGTGTTACTTTTGTATGGAGCTTTACTTCTGGTGGAAGAGTGTTGCCCTTACACTTTATATCTTTTTGCTTCCTCAGATGCTCTGTTATTCAGAAAACAGATTCAGAAAGGTAAATCTGCAGGGAAGGAACAATTTCACAGGAGGGATGGGGATTGATATTTCATGGGTGTTGAACCGTCTGTTCTGCAGACTTTGGGACCCCCATCAATGGCGTCATCAATGGGCAACAGTCCTCTAGTGGTGTTTGGGTTCTTTGTCTGTCCCATGAATGAACTGGGAGAGGGTTTGAAGGCTTGCATTGGGGGCAGAGCTTGTCCCTTCGAAGAACCAGCCACCAGTCATGAGTTCCTTTCCTGCCTATAGACTATTATCCTGGTTTTCCCCTTAATTTTATAGATTTTGCTTTCTTTCATAAAATTTATATACTGCTTGATTGTAGGAAAAAGCCTCAGAGCCTTACAATATCTTACAAAAGCCCTTAAGGAGAATCCCTCAGGGTCAGTCCAATGTCCATCTTGTCGAGTTCTCATGTGTAGGGAACCTCCCTTGCATTTTGTTTTCCCTCCACACAATCTGGAGATCTCGAGATTTGCTTGGATTTCCCCCTCGTGAAGTGTGTTAAGACGGGCACCCGCAAGCACCCAGTCCCTCCTCCACCTCCTGCCAGGCTGGTCTCCCAGCAGCAGAGCAAGGCCTGAGCTGCCTCTTCCTCAGAGTTTCAACCTCACCAGCCATTTCTGGTGCTTCAGCTATCCCAATCTTCTCAGAGTTCCCACACTTCTTATGAGATCAGCCCCATTCCATGAGGGAGAACTTCCCATTACATGAGACCCTTGGAATTACATGGCAAAGCTCTGCCGATTCTTCCTCTGCAATCTGGTTTGTCAGCATGCCTGGAAATTCCAGTTTCAACAGCTTTTCCCCACCAGTTTACTTGGGGCAGATGTTAAACCTTTCTTCATCCATCCAGTTCAGATCCCCATTTCATTTGTGGATTTTGAATGATTGTATTCCACCATTTTCTAGTATGGTTTACCATTTCTGATTTCTCCATGGAATAGGAGAGTTTGAAAGGATCCCAAAGATCATCTAGTCCAGCCCCCTGCAAAGCAGGAATTACAGCTAAACATGTTAGTTGTTTTAATTCCTTAGGCCTAGGGATATTAAATTCTCAAGAATAATCTTTTGGAGAATATCTAACAACACTACTTAGGCCTACAGCTGTCGTCTTTGCAATTATTTGTTCTATGATTTCATCTTTTGCTTGAAATAATTAAACAACAGATGCTATAGGTACAGGTAGGTAGCCGTGTTGGACTGCCATAGTCAAAACAAAATAAAAAATAAAAAAATTCCTTCCAGTAGCACCTTAGAGACCAACTACGTTTGTTCTTGGTATGAGCTTTCATGTGTATGCACACTTGGTATCTGAAGAAGTGTGCATGCACACGAAAGCTCATACCAAGAATAAACTTAGTTCCTCTTTAAGCTGCTACTGGAAGGAATTTTTTTATTTTTTATTTTGTTTTAACAGATGCTATGTTATGGTGATGTTTTGTAAAAAGTTTTTTTTTTAGTTTTTTTTTAGCTATTGCATTGTAGTCTGTTAAGCCTCTCTTTTTGCTTCCTCAGAAGTTCAGTCCCTAACTGGTAACCTTTTGAGTTATCCCCCCTTCCCGCAGAGAACTAGTCTTCTGGTATACATTCAATCCAAACGAGAAGCATGGTATAAGCAGTCCTTTGTACAATCGCCCTGCCACCAGGGGTGGAGGAAGGAGGGGGCGATGGGAGTGCATCGCCCCCATTGGAGCAATCCTGGGGGGGGGGGGTTCCATCGCAGCTGCCCCCCCACCCGCACTGGGTGCCCCGCCCCCAGATCGCACGCCCCACCCTCAGTATGTGTGCCCCACCCCCGGGACAAGTGCCAGCCCTGTCCCTCCTGCTCCCCGCGCCCAGTGGCGGAGATTGAAGCTCCTCCACTGCCTGCCACCTGCCTCCTCTTCCCTGGAGGGAAGCCCTAAACTTCCAAGATGGAGGGAGGAAGGCAAGGAGAGACCAAGTTGGTGAGAGAGATGGAGAGCAGGCATAAATAGGCTCCCCACTTAACACAATTTTCACTTGTGGGCCCAGAACGTGACCCCCACGAAAGTGAGGGGGCTTCTATATGTGGTTTTATGCTGTATTTTTATGCTGTGAACCACCCTGAGACCTATGGATGAAGGGCAGTAGGCAAGTGTGATATTACTACTACTACTACTACAGGGGGTTCCTCTGTGAGGTTTTGAGTCTTAACAAGCTCAGGTCTGTTCGCCCTGCTCCACAGGATGACATCACATGAGGGGGCTTATCTATGTACGAGATAATGTGTTCCGTTATGTGGTGTTTGTAATCTTTGTAATATGATATGTGTATTGGACTACTGTATTCAGTCCTTTGACGGTGATGAGCAGAGATGGAGCTGTCCACTCCAGGCTCTGTGCCACATGGCATGAGTTATCCAGAATATCCTCATCCCCCACCCCAACCAGAGGTCCCCAAAGGCCACTTCCCACAGAGATTGTCAGAGGAAAGCAGCTTCTCTCCTCTCCTGCCTCCTCCAGTTCTCCTCTCTTTCCCCTTCCCTAACACAGAAGAGATGAGTAAAAGGTTTCCTGGGTGGTTTTTCCTCTTAGAAAATGTCTGGGTTGAGAGGAGGGCAGGCACAATACGCATTGAACATCAGAAAGTGAAGAAAACTGATTAAAAACCCAACAAGGAAGATATTTATTCTGATGAGAGTCTGCAAGTCTCAGTCTTGCATGAGATGCAAAGAAATTCCCTTGGTCTGAAAAGGAATCTGGGGTTTTTGGTTGTTGTTGTTTTAACAAGATGTCTGTTTCTGTCTCTTGGCTGACTCTGCCTAATCTTCTCTTTCATTCATCTTCTCCCCAACAGCAAATGTCACTCTGGATCCAGACACAGCCCATCCCTGCATCATCCTGTCAGCGGATCGGAAAAGCGTGAGATGGGGAGACAAATGTCAAGTCCTGCCTGATAATCCTGAGAGATTCAGCGACTGGCTTTGTGTGTTGGGACGTGAGGGATTCACAGCAGGCAGACATTTCTGGGAAGTCACTGTGGGAAGTTGGGGAGGGTGGGATGTGGGGGTTGCCAGGAAGTCTGTGAGGAGAAAGGGACGTTTCTCCTTAAGCCTTGAGAGAGGGATCTGGGCTGTGAGGAAGTCTGGAGCCAAGTACTGGGCCTTGACCTCCCCTGATAAATCTCCTCTATCCCTGAATGAGGAACCCAGGAGGATCCGGGTGAGTCTGGACTATGAAGGGGGACATGTGTCTTTTTCTGATGCTGACTCAGGAGCCGAACTCTACACGTTCTCAGGAGCCTCGTTCTCTGGAGAGACACTCCTCCCTTTCTTTCATCTGTGGGGGAATAAAACCTCCCTCAGTATCTCCTGAGGAGAATAAATCTGCCTCTCAGGCCCAGAAGGAGTTTCTCTCCAGACCAGAGTGACTGACATAAAAAACATTTACCCACCAAGAAAACGTTGGGCAGTTTTTCAAGGGCCCTTTGAGAGGATTCATTCCAGTCAAAATCAGCAGAAATAACAAAAGAAAAATTGGTTTCTGTCGCTTTGCATTTTCCTACCTTTTCCCATAATTCCCTCTGCAGCTTCTTAAAGAGACAGTCACACTTTTAGGAGTCCTAATAAATTTTATCACCTTCAATGTTGTTTTTTATTTGAGATGTCTGATTTGGCAGAGGACGAGACTCTTAATCCCAGGGTTGTGGGTCTGAGCCCCACCTTGGGCAAATGTTTCCTGTAGTTGGAGGGGGTGGGACTAGATGACCCTCAGAGCCCTTCGCAACTCTGCAATTCTAGGAAACCTTCCTCTCCCTACAATACCTTATGCAGCTGTGAAAATGCCTCCATCATTGGATTAATAGATGACTAAAAAGTGAACCCCTTCCCCCACGTCAGGCAGGATAGCTCCTTGCTCTGGAGACCTTAGATGGGACGAAAAAGAAAAAGAAATTGAGCAGGGCGTCAGCTTCAAATGCCCTGTGCAAATCCAGCCTCGCCATCTCCACACTTTGACAGAAATAAACCTCATTGCATTTAGTGGGAATTCTGCCCAGTTATATATGCATCGAGTGGATGCATTAACGCTCCTTATTTACAGGCCTGATTCTGTCTATCGGGGACATCAAATGGGGTGTCCTCTGGATAATGCTGGACTCCAACTGCCCTCTGACCCATCCAGCATGGCCAATGGTCAGAGAAGATGGGAGTTGCAGTGCCCATGGGCTGTGCTGCCCTATACATTACACAGGGCACCTTCTCTGTGTTCCTCAGCCCCACCCCAAATACACAATGCTCCCCCAAGGAGCGTCTTTCGGCACCAGGTGCATCTGATTTCTGTCCTTGGATACTAACAGCTGGAATTGACCCCTCTCAAAGACCTGGCAGGACTCTCTCTGGCTCCACTAGCTCAGGCATCCCCAAACTTTGGCCCCATTTTGGACTACAATTCCCATCATCCCTGACCACTGGTCCTGTTTGCTAGGTATCATGGGAGTTGTAGGCCAAAACATCTGGAGGGCCACAGTTTGGGGATGCCTGCTCTAGCTTGTCTGCCCCATTTTCTTTCTCTATGGGCCCCATGTGGGACCCAGAGACACTCTGGGGAAATGTGTCCCTAGATGCCTGCACACCACTTTCCAGCCCCTTCCACACCATCCTTGGTTAGAAAAGCAACCCTCATTACAAATGGGAGGGGCAAAAGACCATGGGGCCACAATGGGAACCCCAGGTATAAGCTGACTTGAGTGGCCTTTTTGCCTACAATGTACAACACACACCCCATTCTTCAAAAATAAAATAAAAATTGTTTAAAAGACAACTACCAGGAAATGGTGTGGGTGCCTAATGACTAGAGGAGGTGCTGTTTTGTTGCCTGGGTTCCACTACAGCAAAGGCCACGTCCTCTGAAAGTATCCACAACAGGAGCTTGGCAGAAGACCTGAAGAAACAAGTAATGAGTTCGTCAGGATTGGGGCTGCGAACGTTGAAGATCAACTGGCTCTGAACCCCATCAGGTGTTTTTTGGGACATCGGTATGGCTTGTCGCCCGTGTGCATCTTCCTACAGTGCTTCACGAGGTATGCTTTCTGGGTGAACCCAGAGGCATAGGAAGCCTCTTGGGCACCCGGGGCGGCGTTTGCGGAGGCACCCTCTTGGGGCAGGGCATCCTGGCGCATGCGTCGTGACGTCACGACGCATGTGTCAGGACGGACTGCGCATGCCCGGAAATCCTGGGCATGCGCAGTGCATCCCACCCGGCGCTGCAGTGACCCACCAAGCGAGCGCCGGCTCCTAGGACTGCCCGTCCGTGCTGCTTTAAAGCAACACGGACGGCGCAGCCCCACGATCCGGCGCTCGCTTTAGGCTTCCGGCTTGGCTTGCATCCCCGATTGTGGGGTGGGGCTGGCCCCGAGAGTGTCACCCCACCCCCAGGGGAAAGCAGGCGGGGCGCCAGCTGGCTGAGAGAGGGGGCCGGCCCCACCCCTGCGATCCGGCGACGCAAGCCGAGCCCAAAACCTTGTTCTGTGCGCGACGGTGGCTGGTTTGCTTTATCGGTTGCTCTCTCATCTAGCAGGCGTGCTGCCCGCTTTCCCCTGGGGTGTGTGGCACTCTCTGTCACCCCCTCCCCGGGGAAAGCGGGCAGTGTGCCGGCTGGCATAGAGAGCAACCGATAAAGCAAGCCAGCCGCAGTCGTGCACAGAGCAAGGTTTTGGCTCCCAGCTCGGCTTGCGTTGCCGATCGCGGGGGTGGGGCCCTGAGAGTGTCACCCCCCCAGGGCGGAACCCAGGGCGGCCCGCCCCCCGCCTTCTTGCTCTGCCCCTGGGTGAACCTTTTCTTGCAGTCCAAACACTCATAAAGCTTCTCCCCGGTGTGGATCCTTCGGTGTCAAGAGAGCTCCGAAGCGAGTCGGAATCTCTTCCCGCACTCAGAGCACTTGTACGGCTTCTCGCCCGTGTGGATTCTCTCATGACGGCTGCAGTCCGAGTTGATTCTGAACCTCTTCCTGCGGACGGAGCACTCAAAGGGCTTCTCCCCGGTGTGGGTCCTCTGGTGCTGGATGAGATTGGAGCTGTAAACAAAGCTCTTGCTGCACGCCAAACATTTGTGTGGGTTTTTGCTCGGATGCATTCTCTTCTCTTTATCAAGGTCTGCACTCGGCCTGAAATTCTTCCCGCTGGTGCTGTGTGTCCTTTGTCTCTTAACAGGGTGGGTTCTCTGGCGGGCAGCGGTTTTTCTTAGGTGCTTCTCACCACTTGCCCCAGGTACGGATCCATCCGGCTTTGCTTTGGATGCTCCGGTCTGTGCTGACCCTCCAGAGCATCTTCGCACTTGGAACTCCAGGAAACACCGTCCCTTTCTTCTCGTCCTCTCACTGAGGAGCTCTCATAAGGATCTCCAAGGGAGCGTTTCCCGCCAATAATAATAATAAACAATAAAACGTCAACCATTTAAAACATCCCTGTATAGACATTCAGATGTCTTCTAAAAGCCAGTTGTTTATTTCCTTGACATCTGATGGGAGGGCGTTCCACAGGGTTGTGGCACATGTCAGAATATAGACACCTTTATTCCATCTTGTCTGTGTTGGCTCCAGGAATGGATAATATTGAAAAATGCAGATTTACGAGATATGGAAGGACATGATAACAGATTGGGGTGGCATGCATACTTATGGTATGAGAAGCTAAGGTGCAAAGGTGTTCAGAATCATCTAATAAGAAAATCAATCTTTATGGTATGGGAAAAATACAAAAACCTATTAGATAAAAAAAAAACACCCTGGTGGCTTTCCCCTTTAGAAGCAATATCTTTGAAAAAAGTGAATATGAGAACCAATTGGCCGGTGGATAGAGAGCTGTTAACCGAAGGTGAAACTAAAAGACTATGATGAGATAAGGGATTTATTAACAGACTGGTTACAGTTTCACCAACTAAATGATATATTTAAGATAGTTTAAAGGAGAGGTTTTAGTTGTAAAAGACTTGCCTCTGAGTAAACAAGCTTGAATCGTAGCCAATGGGTCCTGGTAGAGTTGAGTATGAAAAGAAAGTGCTGCAGTCTCCCCAGTGGGGCTGACCCCTTGGAAATACGCTTAGGATTGCAGCCTGAAATGTTTGTGGGGTTTGCTGCAATCCTCACCCCACTTACCTGGGAGCAAGCCCCCCCCCCCGGACTTACATTTCAGTAGACCTAGTTAGGACTGAAGCCCTAGGCCAGCTGTGGGGAACCTTTGACCCTCAGATGTTGCTGAACTACAAATCCCATCATCCTTGGCCATCCTTGGCCATCAGCCACGCTTGCTGGGGCTGATGGGAGATGTGGCTCAGCCCCACCTGGAGGACCATCGATTCCCTCCACCGAAACGCTATTCCTTACCCAGAGAGCCCACAATGCCGCACTTCTCCTCTTTGACTTGCCAGAACATCGTCCTCTGGCCTGGCTGTGTCAGGGATGCCTCCTCCTTGCCAAAAGGCCCCTCCTTCTCCTTGGTGCTCGCTGGGCCCTGAAACAGCCAAACGTCCACTCAGTTTCTGCTGCCCCTGAAAACGCCATTTAAAGATGGACGTCCAAGATCCCACACACGCTCCCACTCCCGATTTCGCAATGCCAAGCCGTGTAAAATCGCATCCCCCAGTCCCATCCCTAAGCAGCTGCTGAGAGACAGTGTGGTGTAGTGGTTAGAGTTAGAGTGTGGGACAAAGACCTGGGAGGCCAGGGTTCAAATAACCACTTGGGCATGAAGCTCATTGGTGACCTTGAGCCAGTCACAGGCTCTGTCTACTCTAGCCGACCTCAGACCATGTGGTGGGCCAGACTATATTTTGAAGGGGAAAAATGAACGAATTCCTATGCCCCACAAATAACCCAGAGATGCATCCTATATAATAATCTTGCTATGTCCCTGCGTCCGCCATCCGTGTGTCAGTGGAAATTTCCACTGCGCATGTCCCAGACGGACGGACGCAGGGATTGGACGACGGGAGAGGGGGGCGTGTCTGTGGTCCCGCCCTCGCCCGCCCGCCCGCCGACGACCCACTCACTCACACACACACACACCCGGCAGCCCCAGAGAGACAGAGAGCGGCGGAGGAGGAGGCCGTGCGCGCTTGAGGGGCGAGTCGGAGCGAGGCAGTTGGCGCTTCTAGCGGAGGCCTTTCCCGCCGCCACGGGCCCGCCCAGGATCCTCCGCCGCCTCCAACTCCTCCTCTCGCACCGCCGCGGCCGGACGATCCCCCGGCGCAGCCTTCCCTCCCCCAGGAGGCTGTGGCCGAGAAGCCGGGACGAGCCCGTTTTTTAAACGGGCTTAATATACTAGTTTTAAATAAAAGCACACATTCTACTCATGTAAAAACATGCTGATCGTCTGCAGGCTGGATTTAGAAGGAGATTGGGCCGGATCTGGCCCCCGGGCCTTAGTTTGCCTACCCATGCACCTAGTGCAGGGGTCACCAACCTAAGGCCCATGGGCTGGAAGCGGCCCGCGGAGGTCATTTGACCAGCCCACAAGCCACCCCCGAACTGAATTGCCCGCTCGTGCACTGTGCTCAACTGCCGCACGTGGACTCACTTCCACGGCGCCGGAAATTGCAATTGCGGCGGATTCTCGCTGGAAGCTCTCCCCCCCCACGGGGCATTCCTAGGGATGTTCTTCAGCATTTAGCCTCCCCAGGACCCAAACTGTGCTGGTCGTTCCTCCCATGATTTGAGGAGAAGGGCTTTTCTGCTCCAAAGTTCACTGGGCTTTCACTAAAGGGAACTGGACTTCTGGGAGATGGCCCTGTTCATTTGCTCCCTGGTGTCCTTTGGACTCATCATGCTTTTGACCTGGAATCTCAGCTGATAGGGATATTTCCCTAAGGAAACAACTTCCCCTTGGTGGGATTTCTCCATCTTGATCTCTCTCCTTTTAGCTGCGGGTGATGGTGAAACTGAAAACATTTTCTAAACATATGTATGGGAAACCTATGAGCAGGATCTGAGCACAAGAGCCCTCTCCCTTTCTAGAGTCTCCAGCAACCGCTATTCAGGAGCATTACTGCTTTGCATCACGGAGGCAGAACATACCGTAGCACCATCCAAAGTCTTATCTTCCATGAATTTTATCTATTCCTCTGTTAAAGCCCTTGTTGGGGGGGGGCGCTTATTAATGGAAGAAATGCACTCGTTCCTGAGAAACACGACTGTGTCTGCACCCCCACAGCCCTACCCCTTTCTCCTTTGTAACCTTTGTATCTCAAACTGTGTGTTAAACTTTTTTTTTTTGCCAAATCATTTTTATTAAATTTTCCAATCATAAAAATCACATCATATATTTATAAATATCAATTATTCCATATAGTCCAATTAGTCCAAATATATCCAAATGGGTTGCCGAATTATTTCTTCTTTTTTTGACTTCCCTTGCTTCAGACAATTAGGATTTTAATCATTTTGTTAAGTCCATTGCCTTCCGTAGTCCTGATGTCATCAATCTCCTTTCTGTTGTCCGTCGTTCTTCTTGTTTTCCTTCACGCCACTGAGTACATTTGCAAGTGAGATAAAACAGCCAAAAACTATCATGACTGTGTGGGTTTATTTCCATACTTTGTTTTCACCCCCCTGGCACAGAGCCTCTTGACGTCAGATCCAAGCGTTCCATCCCAACAATCGCCATCTTAACTTGACTTCGATGAGTTCCATATAATGCGTTTTACTTAAAATCTTATCATTCCGGCTGTTTCAAAGTCTTTCCAAGAGTGGGGGCCTGTCAGTATATGATTCCGTATATTTTGTAGTAATTTATGGTATTCCCACCCTCTCTGACCTTGGTTCATAGCCAGATCTGTCTCAGTCGGCTTCTAATTAAGCTGCGTCATAAATCACTCCGGCCATTTCTAGAAGTCGGCTAGTTCTCTTACAGACTAAAACAAAAAAAGAGACAACCACGCCTAGGGGTGTATTTATATCATAAATTCTTTTCCACACAGTTTATTTTCGATCTCACTTGTTATAAATAATAGAAACGTCTCTTCAAGGGGATTGCACCCATAGATAGCATAAAGCAAGACTCCCCCCCCTTTCGTTCCGTTCCATTCCCACATACCAGAATGTTGCAGTCCTATTTTTTCTTATTTCTTCTTATCTTCTCGGTGGCTGGATTGTTAAGCAAAATGCCTCCTCTCCGTCTTGTCTGAAGCAAGTCCAAAACATTACCAAATTGTTCATTTAAGTTGTGGAGACCGGGGGCTATGCGTCCAAGCCCCCCGCTCCTCCCTCCTCAGAGTTCGGAGCAGGATTAATGGGCATCGCGGACGAGGCAGCTCTTCCCACATGTCCTGGGAAGATTTGGGAGGCTGATTTACTCCCATGTCAGCCCCTTTGCCCCGTGAGATTTGGAGTAGATGGAATTTTTCAGCCACGTCCTCCCATTCTCCGCCGGAAGTCGTGTGTTAAACTTTTTGTGACTCTCTGTATCCTTGCCCACTGGTCTTCTAACGTGTTTGCATAAGAATACACAAACCCACCCAAGTCAGGAGAAGGGATCTTTGTTAAGCAAAATAAAGCTGTAGGGCAAATGCACACACAAATAAAATCTTGTCAGGCGACTTCCAACAGTTGGGAAAAGACATCATCGTTAACGGACACTCCCAAAGACAAAGACCACCTGGGAAAAACACCTTTTGTATCTAAACTTGACCCTCCACCAGAGGAACCCCCTCCCTTCTGACACCTGGTCAAATCCCTTACCTCACCCACATAATGCTATTATCTATTTTGTTCTGTACTGTGTCAAAAGTGTATAAAAGTTCGCCTGCTCTTTTGTTCTAGGTTCTTCTCCATCCTCTGTCATGTGAGCAAGAACCCTGTTGCCAACAGCTCTACACTTTAAAATAAACTGGTCAGGCTTAGCAGCCGCTTTGCTTCTCACTAGAACTCTGGTCCGGTCTCTGTTTTTCGACAGAGGGGGTTTCAAACAATGTCCTGCTGGGATTTTGGGATTCCAAAACCTGCTGGGGTTTTGGGAGGAGTGGGGGGCTTGGACGCATAGCCCCCGAGGGAATTCGGCTCTCCCTGAAGCTACCCCCCCCTGCTCTCAGTCTCCACAACTTAAATGAACAATTTGGTAATGTTTTGGACTTGCTTCCACCCGGAATCGGACCCGTTTACCTGGAAACGTCCTCAAATTCTTACAACAGCCCTCCAGGTTTTTCAGCCATTGCAAGGGACCACACTTTATTTGGAATATAGGAAGACTTCACACTGTGTAGTAATATTGATTAATAATAATAATAATAATAATGATAATAATAGTCAAGATCGCCCCAGGCATTCCTGTCTAGCAAAGGAGCTCCATAACTTGTCTGCCACACCACAGATGGTGCCTTCTGTCAGGCCAGCCCATTGGTCCATCGAGGTCAATATTGCTTGCACTGACTGGCAGCGGTTCTGCAGGGTCTCCAGACAGGGGACCTTCCCAACCATGCCTGGAGATGTCCTGGCCAGGGATGATGGGAGTTGTAGTCAGAAGCAAAGAGGGCTCCAGGTTGGCAATGCTGAAAGCGTCTGTTTCAATCTGAAGTTCTTTGTCAGTATGCTAAAAGCGGATTAAGTCAAAATTAGCAACTAGATTTTTTTTAGGAGTTCTCTTCACGGAATCAAGTCCTGCTTGATAAATCAATGCCAATAAATCCTTCTCTTCAATGCCTATCGCACTCTACCCAGCTGAATCCGGGTTGCTTGAACGTCATGTCATGGAACGTGGCGGGATGGAGCTCCAAACAAGGGGACAGGGAAGTCCTGGACTTCCTTATAAAATTCCATATTATTGGCCTACAGGAGACCTGGGCCTTGGACCTGGATACCCCTCCATCCTTACTAGGTTACAATGCCTTTGTGACCCCGGCGTCGAAAACCTACCTGCATGGGCGCCCCAGCGGGGGCCTGGTCCTCTTTATTTCCCAGGCCTGCCGTTTCACAGTCTCCCTCCTCTCATGGTCTGAGTCGAACTATATCCAAACTTTACATATTACTAGTCGACAGCTAGGGGGCTTCATGTGTATAAACCTCTACAACCCTTCTTCTACCTCCAATTCTGGCGCTTCCCACATGTGGGCGGTCCTAAGTGCTATTTTGGAAAAGGCAGCGGTAGTATTCCCTAACTCGGAGATACTCCTTATGGGGGACTTTAATGCCAGAATCGGTCCGGATATAAAGTTCTTTACTGCCAACTCGCAATGCTCCCCCGACGCGGATGCATTTATTCCATGTAAATCCCAAGACAAAGCCGTGAATAGGAATGGCATCGCTTTATTCGAACTTGCCATCAACCACGGTCTATATAGCCTCCATGGCACCTTCAAAGACGGGTCTGAGGGTTTTTACACCTTTATAGGCCCTAGAGGTGCGAGTGTTATTGATTACATCTGGCTCTCCTCTTCAATGATCCCCCTGGTGCACAGCTTTAACATCTATAACCTTCCTCTCTTATTATACCAGGAAATCGTCGCATCTATAATCCCGATACTTACCAAACCTCCTGGCATGTCCACAACCCCTAGCACCCCATCCTGGTTCGACCAAGAGTGCAGGCAATGCAGAAGCAAACTCCGTCAACTCCAGACTACCCTGAAATCGGGCCCTACCATGAGCAAAATTGAGGAGATTACCTTCCTCCACTCATACTATAAACAGCTACTCAGACACAAGAAACTAAATTACGCAAAAGCACGCTGGTCCGAACTGAACGCTGCCATCAAAAGTCGAGATGATAAGAAATTCTGGCAAATCATAAATAAGGGCTTAGCGTCCCCCGCCTCTCTCTGTAACAACATCGCCGCAGACGGCTGGTACAAACACTTCTCTCAACTTTATTCTGCTCCTTCTCTTCCAACAGTCACATCTCTGGCCGTACTTAGTAGGCCCGACCTTCCTCCATGGGACCCGGTCTCCCCTGAGAAATGCTTCCAGCTGATTGGCATGTTACAGGGTGGCAAATCACCCGGGGAAGATATGATGTTACCTGAGGTGTTTCTAGCAAACCAACTCTGGTGGGCAACCACACTGGCCCCTATCTTCACTGCCATAAACTCCTCCCTCACGATTCCGTCCAACTGGAAACAGAGTATCATCATTCCAATCTACAAAAAAGGTGACCCTCAAGACCCTTCCAACTATAGACCCATCAGCTTACTGGACATAACCTATAAGATCTACACCAGATTTCTCCTCGAGAAGCTGACCATCTGGTCTGATGAAATCCACCTCTTCCACCCGGAACAAGTGGGATTTCGGAAAGGACACAACACCTCCGGCCACTATCTGGTTCTTCAATCTCTGATTGACAAATACCAAACAAAGTTCAACTCAAAGCTATACGTAGCCTTTGTCGACCTTGATAAATCAAAACTCCCATTCATCTAGGATAGAGGCAGATTTTCTCCAATTCAAAAATGACAAGGAAGCCTGTTATAGGAATTATAAGGTCCTACACACACACAGAAAGAGTATATAAATAAATAAAATAAATATTAATAACTGTACTAGGCAAACACATACATAAGTATATAAACCACGTGTCTGAAATAGTGCAGGAGAGCAATCCTGTAGCTATTTTGACTCCCAAATTGACCTCAAATGTTTCTCTGCAAGGAGGAAGGAAAATGGAAAACCTCCCCATTGTCTCTTTGCTCACAAATCCTGTCTTAAGGGCGTATCTGTGTATGAATAGGGTGAGCTTGTGACCTGGATTCAGGAACTGAGTATTTACCATCACAAAAGAATGGCCAGATTGCCCAGGTGATGCAATCAGTGACCATTATCAGGTACCCTGGTAGACAGGATTTTTGCTGGAAACTGCCTCCTTCTGTGATGTATGTATGATGTATTGGGGGGTGGACTTGAGCTTATTGTTGTTTAGTCTTTTAGTCATGTCCAACTCTTCATGACCCCATGGACCAGAGCACACCAGGCTCTCCTGTCTTCCAATGCCTCCCATAGTTTGGTCAGACTCATGTTGGTAGCTTTGAGAACACTGTCCAACCATCTCGTCCTCTGTCGTCCCCTTCTCCTTGTGCCCTCCATCTTTCCCAACATCAGGGTCTTTTCCAGGGAGTCTTCTCTTCTCATGAGGTGGCCAAAGTATTGGAGCCTCAGCTTCAAGATCTGTCCTTCCAGTGAGCACTCAGAGCTGATTTCCTTCATAATGAATAGGTTTGTTCTTCTTGCAGTCCATGGGACTCTCAAGAGTCTCCTCCAGCAACATAATTCAAAAGCTGAGACACTGCTGATTCACAGAGGGACCCACACATGGGGGAAGTCATGCAAATGGGGAAGAATCTCAAAAGCAGAGAAAGACAACAAGACTTGATCTACAGGGTGGCAATTTCAAAAGTCTATATAAGGGCTTGCATACCAAAGTTCTGGGTTCCTCCTCCCTCCTGCGTGGGGCTGGGGTGTGAGCACCCTGTTGCAACAGTTAACAAAGATCATGCTTACTAGCTATTTTGCTTCTCAATATTCTCTGGTTGGCCTCTGTTATTTTTCTCCTACCGATAGTGAACCTACATAGGGACTCTATACGGGCTCTAGGGTACCCCATAAGGGAAAAGGAGCATTTTTTTCCTATCACAAAGCCTATGAATGGAAATGTTCCAATATGAATACCACAACTTACTAGGTGTGTGTGTTTGTGTGTAATCGAAAGCATGGGAAGCAATCCAGAAGCATTCGCTGCTACTTGAGAAAACATTCACCAAATGAAAAGACCTGGTGACATTTTTTTAAAAAAAGATCACATGGTCACTGAGTTTCTGAGTCATTTCCTGGAAGGGAAACTCCCAGTGACTAAAAACTGAGAAAGTGAAACTTAACTCTGGCGGGAGGGAGCCATGGCTACTGCAGGGGGTCACATCCAGCGTCTCGGGGATGAAGCCACTTGCTCCATCTGCCTGGAATATTTTAAGGATCCAGTGATCATCACAGAGTGTGGACACAACTTCTGCCGATCCTGCTTGATCCAGTGCTGGGGGGAATCGGAG
The DNA here is from genome assembly GCA_034641385.1 of Darevskia mixta. NCBI lineage: Eukaryota > Metazoa > Chordata > Lepidosauria > Squamata > Lacertidae > Darevskia > Darevskia mixta. The sequence goes on along the minus strand of JAWWNH010000176.1, from coordinate 768,468 downwards.
GCAGAGGCTTCCTGCCCTCAGTGCAGAAAAACAGTCCAGAGAAGGAGCCTCATCCCCAACCGGCAATTGGCAAACTTCGTAGAATTAATCGAGAATCTCAGCCTTCAAGAGGGGAAGGAGGAAGGAGGGGAAGGAGGAGTCTGCGAGGATCACCAGGAGCCCCTGAAGCTCTTCTGCAAAGTCCACGAAGCCCCCATCTGCCTAGTGTGTGACAAATCAAGGGAACATGAAAATCACAAGGTGATTCCTCTGGAGGAGGCTTTCGAGGAATACAAGGTAGGAGATCCCTGGATCTTGAGGGGGAGAAATAGCTGTGGGTTCTTCTTGGGAGGTTTTCTTTTTAATTCTCATGTCCAAAGTAGGCATGGCATGAATTGGTGGTTGTTTAGTTAGGTAGAAGCAGCCAAGGGGAAGCCTGGGGATTCCTGGGAGGAGGGAGTTGAAGTCTTTCTCTCTGCCAGGGGGACAAGGGGGTCTTCCCTTCAAATACTCACATCAGCTTCAAATATTTGAACTTGGACCGTGGCAGGAAGAGAAAGGGTTAACCTCACCCGCATCCCCCAGCAAGGTTTCTTTATAAATATTTAGAAACTACAAATGTAAATTGCACATACACAACTAAGTACATGTCTCCTTTGGCTAGCAGGATGCCTCCTCAATGCCCTGCAAAGCAAATAATAGCAAGGGATCAGCTGCAGGGGGGGGGCTGTGGCCAGGAATTGACCAGGTGGTACAGGATACCCTCCCCCCCAGTATCCGTTGTGTCACAGCCCTCTGGCTGTTGTTTCGATCGAAGCATTCCAGCCGAGTCCGTCATGTAAATCAATTAGCGTTTTATTTGGTCCTAATTACTTTACAACTTTCCACCGATGGTGAAACACATCCATCTCAATCAATTGAGATGTCCTGACTGGTTTATTCCGGCTTTTCGCGCCTCTTGCTAAAACACTCCCGGAAGGGAAACCAACCCCCCCTTCTCCTGTTTCCTGTTGCGACGTCCTGGGGCTCTGATGCTACACAGAGCCCTCCCTCCAACTCTTCTTCTCCGGAGCTTTCGCTGGAATCTGTCAGAATAAGGGGCGTGGGCTCTCGGTACTGCGTCAGCGCAGGGGAGGGTGTGAGGCTCCCCAGTCCTCTGACATCCACTCCCCCCTCTAAGCCCCCCTCCTCCTCCCCCAAGGCGGGTGACTCCCTCTCTGCTGTGTCTCGCCCCTGAGCTCTGTGAGTTTTCCCTTCGTTCACCGCCCCTCCCATCCCCTCTTCAGGGGATGTGACGAAACCTAGAAAGTCTGTATCTTCATCATCCTGTGAGCCAAACACCTCTTCCCACCCCTCAAATCCTTCCGAATCTTCTCCTGAGGATGACGAGTACTGCCCTCCCCCGGACTCTCTCTGGGGGGAAACCGGTGTCTCTCCTCCTTCCCTCTCTTCACTGGATCTGAACCCCCAGAAATCTTCCTCATCATCTTCCGTGGTGGCACACACCTCTTGCAGGAAGAGATCTGGGGGCATTGGCTTATGTGGGAACAGGGTGTGAAATTCAGCTCTAAGATACTCTTCAGTTATCTGATCGGATGGTACCCACGTGTTGTCCTCTGGGGCAGCCCCTTCCCATGCCACCAAGTACTCCACCCTGTCCCTGTTCCATCTGGAGTCCAGGATCTCCGTGGCTTCATTGCAGGCTTCCCTCTCCTCTACAATGGGCGTTGTGGGGGGCGTCCCACCCTCCCCGTGGAAACGGTGCCCCTCCCTGTATGGTGAGAGCAGTGACCTGTGAAATACCGGGTGAATCCTCATGGTATCCGGCAACAACAGCTTAAATGCTACCGGATTGACCTGCTCGATGACCTCAAAGGGTCCCAGTTTGCGATGTTCTAACTTCTTACAGCTCCCTCTGATGGGCAGACCCCTGGTCGACAAGCACACCTTATCCCCGACCCTGATGACCTCCCCTTCCCTGCGATGGGCATCCGCCGCCCTCTTGTATGCCTCCTTGGCCCTTTCCAGAGTGCTTCTGAGCATTTTGTGCACCGTTTGCATCTCCTCTGCAAAATTCTCTGCTGCTGGTACACTGGGCTCCTCCTCCCCCCCTGGGAAGGCTCTTGGGTGGCGACCATGATTGGCAAAAAACGGGGTCATTCCTGTGGACAGGTGGACAGAGTTATTAAAAGCAAACTCTGCCAGACCCAAAAATTGCGCCCAATCATTCTGCCTTTGGTTGACATAGCAACGCAAATACTGCTGCAGAATGGCATTGGCTCTCTCGGCTTGCCCATTAGTCTGGGGATGTCTGGCTGTGGAGAAACTCAGCTCCACCTGCAATAAGCTCATGAGCTTGCGCCAGAACCGTGAGGTAAATTGCCTCCCCCTGTCACTAAGAACTCTCGAAGGCACCCCGTGCAAGCGGAACACCTGATCTACAAAGAGTTTGGCCGTTTCCTCTGCGGACAACACCTTGGGGCAGGCTACAAAATGGCACATCTTGGTGAGCATGTCTACCACCACAAGCACTGCTGTTTTCCCCTTGGACATGGGCAGATCGGTGATGAAATCAATGCTCACCATTTCCCAGGGTCTGCTGGGGGTGGGCAAGGGCTGCAGCAGACCTGCCGGTGCTCTAGTGTCTCCCTTCGCCCTTTGACAGGTGTCACACGCCCTCACGTAGTCCTTGACATCCTCCCGGACTCCCGGCCACCAGAAATCTCTGGTGACTAAGAGAAGTGTCTTCTGTTGTCCAAAATGTCCTGCGGAAGGGTTGTCGTGGAGTTGTTTGAGAACTTTGGCCCTCATCTGATCCCCCGGGATGTACAAAGCCCCCTTATAAAACAAGAGCCCTCCCTTCTCCAAAAACCCTTCCTCGACCCCCCTCCCTTCCTTGAGATCTCTGAACTTCTGTTGCGCAAAGGGATCTGCGCGGGTGAGTCTCAGCAGTAGCGAGGCTTGCTCCATGGTGCCGGCACACGCCCACTGCTGTGTGGAAAACATGTGTCTCGCAGAAGGCGGCTCCTCCTCTTCTAGGTACTGCGGCTTCCTCGACAAAGCGTCGGCCCGCACGTTCTGCTCACCAGGCACATAGTGAACACGGAAGTTGAAGTCCGCGAAGAATTCTGCCCACCGGATCTGTCTCTGGTTGAGCACTCTGGCGGTTCTCCAGTACTCCAAGTTCTTATGGTCTGTGTGCACCTGGACTTGGTGCTGCGCCCCGATCAGAAAGTGGCGCCACTTTTTGAAAGCCGCCAAGATGGCCAACAGTTCCTTGTCCCAGATGGTGTAATTCTTCTCAGATTTGCTGAGCTTGCGCGAAAAGAAAGCGCATGGTCTCCAGTCCCCGTTATTGTCCTGTTGCAAAAGCACGGCTCCAACTGCGCGATCTGAAGCATCTGTCTCCAGCTTGATTGGCCGCTCCGGGTCGACATGCAGGAGGTTCTCCTCTGCGGCGAACGCTCCCTTCAGGGTGTCGAACGCCCTCTGGGCTTCTGATGTCCACACAAATTTCTTCTTGCCACTCAAACAGTCCGTGATGGGTGCCGTTAGCTTTGCGAATCCCCTGATGAATTTGCGATAGAAGTTGGCGAAACCCAGAAACCTCTGCGCGTCCTTCTTGGTTCGGGGGCTCTTCCAGTCTAACACTGCCTTCACTTTCTCCCCGTCCATGGCTAGCCCTCTATCAGACACTCGGTAGCCGAGGAAATCCACCTGCTTCACGTGGAATTGGCACTTCTCCAGTTTGGCGTACAGCTGGTGCTCTCTCAATTTGTTCAGCACCTGCCTGACATGCTGCTCGTGCTGGGCCTCGTCCTCCGAGAAGACGAGCAAGTCATCGAGAAAACAAACCACATTCTTGTACAGCAGGGGTCCCAACACGTGATGCATGAAGGACTGGAAGGCCGCGGACCCTCCTTGTAGGCCAAACGGCATAACAAGGTACTCAAATGCTCCCAGGGGGGTAAACATGGTCGTCTTCCACTCATCTCCCTCTCGCATCCGTATGAGGTTGTACGCCCCCCTGAGGTCCAGCTTGGTAAATATCTTCCCTCTGCGCACCACCGCCAGCAAATCGTCGATCCTAGGCATGGGAAAGGCGATGGGTTGACTCACGCTGTTCAGGGCCCTGAAATCACATATAAGTCTCTTCTGGGAGGTCCCCTTCTTGTCCACGAAGAACACTGGACTCCCTCGGGAACTCTTGGACTCTCGCAGAAACCCTCGCTGAAGGTTCTTGTCTATAAATTGTCTGAGTTCCTGCAGCTCTTGCTCAGACATGGAATAGAGTTTCCCTGCCGGCAGCTGGGCCCCTGGCATCAAGTTGATCTGACAATCAAAGGGTCGATGTGGCGGAAGCTTGTCCGCTTCCTTCTCGCTGAAAACGTCACTGTAGTTCTCATATTGGGGTGGAATCCCCCTTGTGGCCTCCAATCGCACTGTCGCCGCCTGCGCGCTGCTGTCTGGGGTCCTCATGTCCTGCAGACAGTTCTCCACGCAGTGCCCCGATCCAAACGTGAGCGATCTTTGATGCCAAGCCACTACTGGGTCATGAAGGTCAAGCCAGCTCATTCCCAGGACGATGGGGCACCCTGCCAGTTGGGTGACGTTGAAAGCGATGACTTCAGAATGCTTGGAGATGCACATCCTCATGGGGGGCGTTTGCTGCGCCACTTCTCCTCCCAACAGCTTCCTCCCATCAATTGTAGTGACCAGTAGAGGGAAGTCGAGGGGCAGCAAGTGTAGTTGATGCTGCAACGCAAATTCTTTGCTCATAAAATTTGCCGAGGCCCCTGAGTCAAGTAACGCTTCAACCTCCAGGGGGTGTCCATTGGGGAGCTCCAGCATCACTTTTACCACGATTCCTACCTTGGGCGGGTGGGGGGTGGTAATGGGGGTCTCCTGCGGGGCCTTCACTGCTTGCTCGCCCGGGTGCTTGGCCCTCCCGACATCTCTGCCACCCGGGCTCGTTCGTTTCCCGAATTCTGCCCCCGTTGCTCTTCCTGATCTGCTGTTGACACCCCCTTGGCTTGCCACACGCGCCGTTGTGGGCAGAACTTCGCGAAATGCCCCGGGGCTTCACATACATAACATTTTCTAGTTTCTTTTCCCCTTTTTCCTTCTGCTCCCTTGGCGATGGCCCCCCCTGCCGGTTTAGCACGCACTGCCCCGATCTCCATGGGTTCCTCAGCAGGTAGCATTGGAAGAGGTGGTCCTGCCTGGTTCCCGCCTTGCTCCCTCCCTGGGTAGCGATGTGTTGCGGCCCCTTCAGCCTTTGGGTACCTCCTCTCCCGGTTTCTATCTTCCGCTCTCATGCCAATGGCTAACGCAGCCTCAGTCAATTGCCTCATGCTCTTTGTCCTGGGCCCCCGGCTGAGCTCATCCTTCACTTCAGGGTGCAAACCTTCCTTGAAAAGGGTCTGCAAAAACTCGCTCTCCAATTCCCAATTCAATCGGTGTGCCAGCATCGCGAAACGTGTGTAGTAATCACGGACACTGCCTCCTCCCTGTCTGAGTCTCAGCAATTCTTTCTTAATGGCCTCCTCATGTCCCTCATGGGCAAACATCCCATCCATTGCACCCAGAAATTCCTTAAGGTTGCACATTTCTCTCCCTCCAGCCGCCATCAGGGGCCGAGCCCAATCTTTGGCTCCGCCCTCCAAATGTGCAATGATGAAAGCGATCTGCTGCTCCTCCCCTGAAAATTCTCCTTCCTGCATTTTCAGGCAGAACTCCACATCTGTTCTAAATCCAGGATACTCATTGGGATCCCCTGAGAATCTCTTGATCAGTGTCTGCAACTTCCTCCCCAAGGGAACTGCCCCCCCAGATTGCCCCTGCAATCTGCGTTCTTCGAGACGTCCCTCTAATTCTCTGGCATGACTCCTAAGTTGCTCATGCCTCACTGACATTTCCTGCATTTCTAGGTTTAATTTGTGAACTTGCGCTTCCATTTCTTGCCTGCATTTGATCACCTGCTCCTGAGCTTGTCTCTCTAAATCAGCACTGACCTGCCGAATCCTGCTTTCCAAGGCAGCAGCCACTCTTGCCTCCTCATCCGTCATCTTGATGGCCGCTTGTGCTCACCGGCCGGCTTGCCGACAGGACGTCTCGGTTGCTGTGGGGGTGCTCCTCCTCTGGAATGCCCAGCAAATGCTGTTTCTTTTGAAAAAGGAGTCAGGACATGCTGTCACAGCCCTCTGGCTGTTGTTTCGATCGAAGCATTCCAGCCGAGTCCGTCATGTAAATCAATTAGCGTTTTATTTGGTCCTAATTACTTTACAACTTTCCACCGATGGTGAAACACATCCATCTCAATCAATTGAGATGTCCTGACTGGTTTATTCCGGCTTTTCGCGCCTCTTGCTAAAACACTCCCGGAAGGGAAACCAACCCCCCCTTCTCCTGTTTCCTGTTGCGACGTCCTGGGGCTCTGATGCTACACAGAGCCCTCCCTCCAACTCTTCTTCTCCGGAGCTTTCGCTGGAATCTGTCAGAATAAGGGGCGTGGGCTCTCGGTACTGCGTCAGCGCAGGGGAGGGTGTGAGGCTCCCCAGTCCTCTGACACGTTGGAAGCAGATTTTCAAGTGGAGGTGGAAGCACCTACTGGTGGGGACCACGCTTATTCTGGGGATGCTGTGGGGCCTGTGCAATGAGGTTTCAGTGGGAGGTTTGTGTGGAGGATCTCTTCCCGTCCCAAATGGCAAAGGACTCCGTGGTTCAGAGTAGCATCTGCAAAGACAAGGGGGAAAGATGACTTTTCCATGACAACTCAGAATTGGACCTGTGCTATTATACAAAAGCAATAAAATTCTCATTCTGCTTCAGGAAAAAACCTTTTAAACTGTGTTTTAATCCCTTTTAAAATAATTCACTTGTTCTACTACAGAGGTGCAAAAATGCTCCTGTTCCATGCAATGTCAATAATGCCACAAAATAGTAATGATAATGAAATGAAGCTGGCCCCTTTGAACTTGTGGGGTGACCAGACAGCAATCTTCTGATCGAAGGAGCTACGTAGGTGGATTCTGGACGCAGCAAGAACTACTTTGGCCCAGAAGTGGAAGATGATGCAGGCCTTAAATCTCCCCTGGTGGCACAAGCACATGTGGGCTCTGGCTACTGCAGAGAAGATAACGGACAAGTAGCAGAAAACCTGAATTGCCATCTGACCCAATTAAGTGGCAAAGCTGTGGGGTCAAGAGGAAGGGTGGAAAAGCCCTAGGCCTGCAGAAGAGGGGTTTGGAATGGGTGAAGCGCTGCTCTATTCCTGTATCTCTAGCCCCTTGGTCTGACCTCCCTATGCTAGACTTTGATGCTAGACTGATACATCCCAGGATGGATCCTGCCTCATCCCTTCCTCCTCCTCCTCTTCCCACGACTCCCTGGGACCTCAAGATGAGAAGTCATGCTGGAAGTCTCCTTGTAGAAGAGAAAGGAGCAAGCATGGCTGCCTTTGCTCTTCTCCAGACTAGTTTGTTGCACTGGAAAACTTTCCCATCCCAGTTCTGTAGTGCTTTTCAACCAGTGTGCCTTGAACGATGCTCAGGGGTGCCTCTGGCAACACTGGCCTCTGTCCCTCTTTCCTTCCCTCCCTCCTCGGATGCCATCTCTGCCTCCCAAAGGCTTGTGCAGCTATTTGTTGCAGCAGCCCTGGCTACAAGCTCTGCAGGCGAGTAAGCAAGCAAACTGGCGAGGGGCCCTTGCTGTTGGGAATGGACAGTCAAGTCCCAGGCCCCTATGGGGCAGCATGAGGAGGCACCTCTCTTTGGGGCTCAGAGACCAAGAAGGGGACTCCTAAGGAGAGGGGAGGGGAGAGGAGGCCAGTGTAATATTCATCTCTCTGTGTGTCTCAATCAAACCTGAGTTTTTCCTTTTCTCTTTAGGGAGAGATCTGTCGCCGCCTGGAGATTCTGAGGAAAGAGAGAAAGGAAATTCTGGCCTATCAAGCAGATCTGGACAAGGAAAGCAAAGACCTCCTTGTAGGTGTCTCTATTGTTACTAGTGAGGGAACAAGCACTTGAAGAATCGAGTCAGGACTGAGGAGGGATGGGGAAATCTGCCCTTTTCAGCTTCTCCCCATTTCTCCTTTTTCCATATCAGTTTATTTATTCATCTATTATTCTGAAAATGAATCAGATGTTAGGGCAGCTACTTCATTGTATAAATATTTTTATATGTACTTTACCCTCATAAATACATTTTTGGTGACCATTACCTGGCTGGGTCAACCTTGAACAATTCAGAGATGTGAATTTCAAAGGATTGCTCTGTTTTGGTCTCAATATTTTTTCAACAATAGCAAATTAGGTAAATTCACATTTGAATGCAGCTAATTTGAATTTACAATGGTACCGTGTTTCTCATAATATAAGACATACCTAAAATATAAGGCATAGCAGGATTTTCAAGGGGTCGCAAAATATAAGGCATACCCCGAAAATAAGACGTACCGGGTACTGGTAGTGAGATCGGGTACCTGGTGCAGAGCTGTCAGCCCTCCCGTTTTTGGCGGGAAACCCTCGTATTCTAAGCCTTTTCCCGCTGCTCTCCCTGAAAATTTATATCCCTTGAAATTCTCGGGTTAAAGAAAACAGCTCCTCTCCCTCTCCCCCTTCGGCTCTTTGCAGAGAAAAGCCCTGGAAGCGATATCCATTGCCGCTGAAGTTCCCCTCAGCCAGCGATCGTAGATAACAGAGATCGGAGATAGAGATAGCACAGATCTCCCCTGCGCTGAGGTTACGGTAGCTTGGTTGTGGGGGAAGGGAGCAGAGCCCGTCTTTTTGCTCCGTGTGCTCAACCCTCTTTGTTTACCTTGGATTAAGTAATTAGCATATCAAAGGAACAACAAGGCAAATACACTCTGTTTCTGTTCCAACAAGTTAAACTCCAGATTTCTTGCTGCTGCTGCAGCCCTGCATATAAGAGCAGCCAGCTTTGCAGCTTTAGTATATTATTTTATAATTTCATCATACTTTCCTTGTTCCCAATAAACCTTGCATTTTGGGATTTCTCCTTTGTGTTGTTATAAGAATTTTAAGGTGTTTCTCTGCAAGAAGGGAGGAGGTGAAAAAACCTTCCCATTTCCTCCAGAATTAAGTAATTACCATCTCTCTCCTGATCAAGTTTGCAGATGACACCAAATTGGGAGGGGTGGCTAATACCCCAGAGGACAGGATCACACTTCAAAATGACCTTAGCAGATTAGAGAACTGGACCAAACCAAACAAGATGAAGTTTAACAGGGAGAAATATAAAGTACTACACTTGGGCAAAAAAAAAATATGAAAGGCACAAATACAGGATGGGTGACACCTGGCTTGAGAGCAGTACATGTGAAAAGGATCTAGGAGTCTTGGTAGACCACAAACTTGACATGAGTCAACAGCAGCTAAAAAAGCCAATGCAATTCTGGGCTGCATCAATAGGAGTATAGCATCTAGATCAAGGGAAGTAATAGTACCACTGTATTCTGCTCTGGTCAGACCCCACCTGGAATACTGTGTCCAATTCTGGGCACCACTGTTCAAGAAGGATACTGACAAGCTGGAACGTGTCCAGAGGAGGGCAACCAAAATGGTCAAAGGCCTGGAAATGATGCCTTATGAGGAATGGCTTAGGGAGCTGAGTATGTTTAGCCTGGAGAAGAGAAGGTTAAGGGGTGATATGATAGCCATGTTCAAATATGTAAAAGGATGTCATAGAAGAGGGAGAAAAGTTTTCTGCTGCTCCAGAGAAGCGGACACGGAGCAATGGATTCAAACTACAAGAAAGAAGATTCCACCTAAACATTAGGAAGAACTTCCTGACAGTAAGAGCTGTTCGACAGTGGAATTTGCTGCCAATGAGTGTGGTGGAGTCTCCTTCTCCTTCGGGTTTGGAGAGTTATGATGATGTTCCAGAAGAAGACGACTTTATTATAATGGAATAAATGTAGATTGCTGTACCACACTTAATAAAAATAAGACATCCCCCAAAAATAAGCCATACTGTGTTTTTTGGAGGATAAAAAGATTATAAGACGGTGTCTTATTTTAGGAGAAACACGGTACCTCTAGTTCTGAACTTAATTCGTTCCAGAGGTACGTTCTTAACCTGAAACTGGCCTTAACTAGAGGCGTGCTTTCACTTATGGGGCCTCTTGCTGCCGCTGCGCAACGATTTCCGTTCTCATGCTGGGACAAAGTTCTCAACTCGAGGTAACTCTTCCAGGTTAGCAGAGTTTGTAACCTGAAGCATTTGTAATTCGAGGTAACAATGTATTTATGCCATGCCCCAAAACATGCAGGGAATATCCTGTAGGGATATTTAGGGAGGCAGGAGAGGATATATTATTTTATTATATCCTTCCTGACTTGCGGCAGCAAGTTCTATAAGTGAGCAGAGTTGTTAAACAATCCCCCTTTTAAATTACACAGCGGTTAACTAGTTGCAGGCTCATCTGAGTCTCACTATTTAGGATTCCTGGTTTCTCTTTTTTATATCCCTCCTAAAACAATAGACGCGACCATCTGATTAAAGTTAACATAAAACTAGTTTACTTACAATCATCCAGTTCACAATAAGTTCTCTGAAGGCAAACTTAATTTACAGAACAACGTATAACTATGTGAACTATCCCATAAGGTAAGGTTACCAGATTTTTTTCAATGCATCTGGGACATAGCTGTCAACTTTTCCTTTTTTAAAAGGGAAATTCCCTTATTCTGAATAGGATTCCTCACAAGAAAAGGGAAAGGTTGACAGCTATGATCTGGGGACACATTTCAACTTCAGTCGGGATGACAGGATTTTGTATGGGGACTGATTTGTAAATCTGGGAACTGTCCCTGGGAAATGGGGACGTCTGGTAACCTTACTAAGGGAAATATTCTCAAGTGACTGCGACTGAGCTGTCACTTCTCCTAACTCTTAGGAACATACAATGGAGAACACACAGAGCAGAACATGGAGGCAATGTGCTGCTCTACCAAGAACAGGCCACACCCACATCAAGTCACATGCAAAGGAAGTCTGTCTCAGCTCAGGAGGAACTACCGTATATACTCGAGTATAAGCCGACCCGAATATAAGCCGAGGCACCCAATTTTACCACAAAAAACCTGGGAAAGCTTCATAGGAGCCACTGCCTGCCTCACTCGAGTATAAGCCGAGGGCGGCTTTTTCAGCAGAAAAAATGTGCTGAAAAACTAGGCTTATACTCGAGTATATAGGGTAGCAAGTTTTCTCCTGAGTGATACAAAGCATTCCCCAGCATGTGCATTGTAGGGATGTCGTATTTAACTGCAATAGGTTTTTACATCCCAAATATCCATGGCTAGAAAAAAAATGCTCTTTCCTTTAGGCTGTAGCCCTCTGCAAAATAGATGTAAACAGAAACAGCAATTAAAAATCAGAAGTGTCCTCCCTGTGGAATTCTCATAATTCTCTTCCTGATGTTTTGAAGGCTGACCATCTTCCACACTCAGACCTCCTCTTTTCTTGCAGAAATTAACAGAAACGGAGAGGCTGAAGACTGTGGAGAAGTTCAAAGAACTGCGCCAGTTCCTGGAAGAACAAGAGAAACATCTGCTGACTCATGTGGAAGAGGTGGAGAAGGAGGTTGCAGGGAGAAGGGATGAGCAGCTGGCCAGACTCTCCGGGAAACTCTCCTCTCTTGAGAAGATCATCCAGGAGATGGAAGAGATGCATCAGCAGCCAGCGACTGAACTCCTGCAGGTAAGACGGTGGCAGGAACAGCCCAAGGCTCCAGGAAAAGGCTGCCTCCCATACTTTATGTGCCCCTTTCATGTATGCAAGGTGTGCAGGGGCGCAGATGATGGAGCCTCTAGTCAGGTTTGTAATGGACAGGAAGACCCAAGAGACCTGGGATGCTTAACTCACCTGAACGCAGACTAGAGATTCTTCTGTGTTCTTGATGGAGCAGGAGCTGATCTTCTGCTCTTTGCTGATGCTTTGTCTCCAAATGCCTTTCCGCTGGGCAATGCTGCCTTCCTGCCCTTTGATGGGCTTCACTGAAGATGCGTTCAGGCCTCCTTCCGACCTGAGCCTTTCTTATGACCAAGCTTCTCTTCCCGTTCCCTCCACAACTTCTGGGTTGATCCCTTTCTCCATGGATCCAGATCGGCCCCAAATAGTGCTCAGTCACAGTGAGCAAAGAGCAAGACAGAGGGACTCATCCAGACTGCTGCTTGTCCCACCCCTTTCCTCCAGGAAAACATGCTGTTTACTGCTGAATGAGAGCAAACCTCAGCCAGGTTTTCTCCAGATTGACGTTTGCTTTGATGTTGCACTAAGGAGCAGGTTTTTCCGGAGGGAAAGTGGCAGGGCAAAGGCAAACCCACTTGGGCCCGTGTTTTCTGGGCACAGGAACAGCAGAAGTCTGGAGGAGCCCAAAGAAACACGGAGCTGTTTTATTACCCCTTTGGAGGTATTTTATACCACAGGTCCTTTTTCTACTTCCAGATGGAAAATAGAATTTGAAATTTGGGGACTTCTATGGAAGACAGTTTGGGACAGTGCTCTGGTAGGATTATCTTGTAGGTTACATATGTCTGAATTGCACAATGCAAACTGGATTAAAGTTATTAAATTATAATCTGAGACTAGAGATGGTGTGAGTCTTCTCTTGAACCCACAAACGTGACATTTACCTAACATTCTGGTGGATTTCATGAGGATTTTAAACAATAATGACAAACTGATGTGGAAATGTGGAGAACTTGATATCGGAACAATTAATAATTTCAGATTGGATAAAATAAAACCTGTGAGAAATAAAAACTGGCTTATTCAGCCTTCCCTACCCAAAACCTTGTCATGTGCCAGGCGGACAGACATCTGAGGGTAAGGGTCTGAGGGGGTCTTCCTAGTGTGGTCTGTGGTGTGCAGTGAATTCCCTTCTCTTTTTCCCTCTAGGATATGAGAAGCACCTTGCAGAGGTAAGTGGATCTGGCTCATTTCCGTTAGCATCTCTCCATGAGGGCGGGATGCAAGAATCTCAGACATGGCCCTCCAGGGTCTGCAGGGGAGAGACTGTAGGACTCCCTCCCTGCACCATCTCACAGGTAAAAGTAGAGCCCCCTCTTTTGAACTTGTAGCCCACCCCCCAATTTTCCCTCCAAGGTTCAAGGTCAACTGCCTCCTCCCTCCCTCCCCACATCACAGGGGGTGAAAGGCAGGTTGTTTGATGCCTCTGGAGGGAGAGTCCCATGGGGCATGGGGTTGTGCCCTTCCTGGGTGAGAGAGGGGGGCAGGAAGGGTGGAGGTTGTTCTCCTTGACCTCTTGCCAGCTTTGGACATCACTCACATCCTCTGGAGAGGCTCAGGGAGGGAGGGATTGCAGGCACCCCACTTCAGGGGTTTGGTTCTTACATCCTGGGACCTTCCCAGAAAGTTGTTATGGGGTAGCATCGTTGGAAGCCCTGGGACCCCTCCGGTGGTGTCACACAGGTTTACCTCTTGTCCCTTGTGCTGTTTAGCATCCTTACGAAGCCACTGACAGCTGTCCTCAGGGGTTTTGGACTGAGGTCTCCCCAATCTGTGGTGGACACCCAGCTTCATCCTGCTTTTCCATCTCAGTCAGGGGAGGAAGTGGAAATGCTAGACCAGGGCTTGGAGGTGGGTGTCAGCAGATGAAGCTGAATCCTGAAAATGACCTGTTGGGAAATAAACTTCCACTTTGTTCAGGTTCTTGAGATCTCCTGCAATAATTAGGGAGACAGTGCCACAGTGGGACCATTCATTGTTTTTCTTTTCACCAGGTATGAGAAAAGAGAGAGTCCAGAGAAGCCGCTGGCTTTCCCTCCAGAGCTCAGAAACAGGATCTTGGAATCCTGTGATCTAAATCACCTTATGGAGGATACAATGAAACAATGGAAAGGTAATGAAAAATGGCTGTCAGGATTTCACACTGGGAATTCTATTACAGTGGTACCGGTACCTCTGGTTGCGAACGGGATCCGTTCCGGAGGCCCGTTCGCAACATGAAAAGCGCAACTTGAAGGGCCTAATCTGCGCATGTGCGCGGTGCGATTTAGTGCTTTTTGTGCATGCGCGAAGTGCCGAACCTGGGAGTAACCCGTTCCAGTAATTCCGGGTTTGGCGCATTCATATCCCGTAGCGAACGCAACCCGCAGTGAACGCAACCAGAGGTATGACTGTACTTCTTCAGAACTGAACATGTCAGGCTCTTATTGCATGGAATTTAGTAACCCCAGGATACCTTCCTTCTTCGTACTCCAGCTTTCATTTCCTGTCCCCAGAATGGCCCATGTATATTGTGATGCTGGATCCTGTACAGAAAGCCTGAACCAGAGCGTAGAGCAAAGTCAGGATTTTTCCTCCCATGTGCTTCTGTTTACAATTCTACGGAACCTCCTTTTCCTTTTGGTTCCCCCTCTACACAATCTGGGTTTGTCCTTTTGGAGGTTCTCCTGCTCTTAATGGAGTCAAAGGGCATTGAGAAGCCCCCAGTTCCATCTCTGCCTCCTGCTCAGGCTTGTTTCTCCGCCGTGGAGCCAAGGCCTGAGCCGTCTCCTCCTCAGACATCTCCCCGCAGCTGCCATATCTAGTGCTTCAGCCTTCAAGATCTCCTGAGGGGAGATGGAGACATTGAGGATGGAAGCAAGAGCACATGAGCCCCAAAGGGCACAATTATGCTTGTTAAGAACCTTAAAGGTTTGTTGAAGGTTTGTGTGGAAGGGTTTCCTTTTGCATGACAGCTCTGCCAATCCTTCCACAGCAACCTTCACTTTTCCTTATGTTGCACAATTGTGGCTTTAATGATTCCCCCCACCACTTTACTTGGGAAGATGTTAAGGCTGCCTCCATCTCCTCTCTGCCTCCTTTTACAGGATTCCGATTGCTCTGCCTCCCCTCCAGTCCAAGAATGTAGAGCCCAATTTCAGGGACAATGTTCAGAGACCATCAGGATTTATGCTGAATGTTTTTATTCTGCTATTTGTAAGCTTGCTTCATGATTGCTGAATTTTAAATCTTTAGTTATTTTCATAGATTCTTCCTATGATTTTCTTGTTTTTAATTATTTTTTGTATGATTTAATAAATATTTAAGGATGCCACGTTATGAAGTGTTACTTTTGTATGGAGATTTATTTCAGGTGGAAGAGTATTGCCCTTACACTTTATATCTTTTTGCTTCCTCAGATGCTCTGTTATACAGAAAACAGATTCGGAAAGGTAAATTTCCAGGGGAGGAACAATTTCACAGGAGGGATGGGAATCATATTTCATGGGTGTTGAACCGTCTGTTCTGCAGATTTTGGGACCCCCATCAATGGCGTCATCAATGGGCAACAGTCCTCTAGTGGTGTTTGGGTTCTTTGTATGTCCCATGAATGAACTGGGAGAGGGTTTGAAGTCTTGCATTGGGGGCAGAGCTTGTCCCTGCGAAGAACCTGCACACCAGTCATGAGTTCCATTCCTGCCTATAGACTACTATCCTGGTTTCACCCTCGATTTTATAGATTTTGCTTTCTTTCATAAAATCTATATACTGCTTGATTGTAGGAAAACGCCTCAGAGCCTTACAATATCTTACAAAAGCCCTTAAGGAGAATCCCTCAGGGTCAGTCCAATGTCCATCTTGTCGATTTCTCATGTGTAGGGAACCTCCCTTGCATTTTGTTTTCCCTCCACACAATCTGGAGATCTTGAGATTTTCTTGGATCTCCCCCTCGTGAAGTGTGTTAAGAAGGGCACCCGCAAGCACCCAGTCCCTCCTCCACCTCCTGCCAGGCTGGTCTCCCAGCAGAAGAGCCAAGGCCTGAATATCTAACATCACTACTTAGGCCTACAGCTGTCGTCTTTGCAATTATTTGTTCTATGATTTCATCTTTTGCTTGAAATAATTAAACAACAGATGCTATAGTTACAGGTAGGTAGCCATGTTGGTCTGCCATAGTCAAGACAAAATTAAAAATTTCCTTCCAGTAGCACCTTAAAGACCAACTAAGTTTGTTCTTGGTATGAGCTTTCGTGTACATGCACACTTGGTATCTAAAGAAGTGTGCATGCACACAAAAGCTCATACCAAGAACAAACTTACCGGTAGTTGGTCTTTAAGGTGCTATTGGAAGGAATTTTTTAATTTTGTTTTAACAGATGCTATGTTATGGTGATGTTTTGTAAAAAGATTTTTTTAAGTTTTTTTTTAGCTATTGCACTGTAGTCTGTTAAGCCTCTCTCTTTTTTTGCTTCCTCAGAAGTTCAGTCCCTAACTGGTAACCTTTTGAGTTATCCCCCCTTCCCCCATAGAACTAGTCTTCTGGCATACATTCAATCCAAAAGAGAAGCATGGTATGGTATAAGCAGTCCTTTGTAAAATTGCCCTGCCACCAGGAGTGGAGGAAGGAGGGGGCGATGGGAGTGCATCGCGCCCATTGGAGCGATCCCGGGGGGGTTTCCATCAAAGCTGTCCCCCCACACGCACTGGGTGCCCCGCCCCTGCAGGCTGCGTGCCCCGCCCCCAGAACGCAGAGGTCCCCAAAGACCACAGAGATTGTCAGAGGAAAGCAGCTTCTCTCCTCTCCTGCCTCCTCCAGTTCTCTCTCTTTCTCCTTCACTAACACAGAAGAGATGAGTAAAAGGTTTCCTGGGTGGTTTTTCCTCTTAGGAAATGCCTGGGTTGAGAGGAGGGAAGAAAACTGATTTAAAAACCAACAAGGAAGATATTTATTCTGATGAAAGTCTGCAAGGAGGAGTCTTGCATGCGATGCAAACAAGTCCCCTTGGTCTAAAAGGGAATCTGGGTTTTGTTTTTTGTTTTTATCAAATTGTCTGTTTCTGTCTCTCGGCTGACTCTGCCTAATCTTCTCTTTCCCTCATCTTCTCCCCAACAGCAAATGTGACTCTGGATCCAGACACAGCCCATCCTGACCTCATCCTGTCCAAGGATCTGAAAAGCCTGAGAAGGGGAGTCGAAGAGCAAGACCTGCCTGATAATCCTGAGAGATTCAACTACGGGCCTTGTGTGTTGGGACGTGAGGGATTCACAGCAGGCAGACATTTCTGGGAAGTCACTGTGGGAAGTGGGGATTGGTGGGATGTGGGGGTCGCCAGGAAGTCTGTGGGGAGAAAGGGAAGCTTCTTCTCCTTAAACCCTGAGGGAGGGATCTGGGCTGTGCGGAAGTGGGGAGGCAAGTACAGGGCCTGCACCTCCCCTTATCCCTCTCCTCTGTCCCTGAGTAAGAAGCCCAGGAGGATCCGGGTGACTCTGGACTATGAAGGGGGATGTGTGTCTTTTTATAATGCTGACTCAGGAGCCGAACTCTACACGTTCTCAGGAGCCTCGTTCTCTGGAGAGACCCTCCTCCCTTTCTTTTGTCTGGTTGGCATTAAAACCCACCTCAGTATCTCCTGAGGAGACTAAATCTGCCTCTCAGGCCCATCAGGAGTTTCTCTCCAGACCAGAGTGACTGATATAAAAAATATTTACCCGCCAAGAGAACCTTGGGCAGTTTTTCAAGGGGACCTTTGAGAGGATTCATTCCAGTCAAAATCAGCAGAAATAACAAAACAAAAATGGGTTGCTTTTGCTTTGCATTTTCCTTCCTTTTCCCAGAATTCGCTCTGCAGCTTTTTAAAGAGACAGTCACACTTTTAGGAGTCCTAATAAATTTTAACACCTTCAATGTTGTTTTCTATTTGAGATGTCTGATTTGGCAGAGGACGAGACTCTTAATCCCAGGGTTGTGGGTCTGAGCCCCACCTTAGGCAAATGTTTCCTGCACTTGCAGGGGGTTGGACTAGATGACCCTCAGAGCCCTTTGCAACTCTGCAATTCTAGGAAACCTTCCTCTCCCCACAAGACCTTATGCAGCTGTGAAAATGCATACATTATTGGATTAATAGTTGACTTCTCTCCTGGGATACTAACTGCTGGAACAACAAATGCCTATGGAACTGACCCCTCCATAGCCTTTCCCATCTGTCTAAAGGTATTGTCTGACCCAACTCTTGTGACCATTTTATCATAGGTTATTTCATTACCTCATCTTTCAGTTCCCATTCGAGGAGCAAGTTGTATATTTTCGATATTTTATTTTAAATTTGGTTGCAGAAGTTCACTTTGTAATTTTGATATCTCCTGGACAAATCCTATTTTTTAATCTTGGTTAAAAATATGCAGTATCTGGTGATATTGTCTCTGGCTCCACTATCAGGGCCACTGACTACTGACTGGTGCAGCCTGCTCTCCTTTTACTGCGTTTCCCACGGGGTGGTGGCAAATGTCGGAATAAATACACCTCCCCCCCCCACCTGCCTGAGGGCCGTGGAAGGACACCAAAGTGGCCCATTTGGTCCAGCACCAGACAGCAAAACCAGCCTTGCCCCCCCAGCCTCCAATTTTACAAGCATGGGCTCCAACCTGAATAAACCTTTTTTTCTTTGGGGGGGGGGAAGAGAAACCCTGATTCCCTCCACCTTCAGCTTGGTTTTGTCAGTCGCCCTTGCTCACCTCCAGCCCCTTCCCCTGCTCCTTGGTGGTGGCACGCACCCCTTGCCCCGGGCACCCTGAGCTGGGGGTCTGGCCCCCTGCCCACCCCCACTGCTGACAGGCAACACCATGCTGAGAGCAGCAGGAAAGGTGGGCAGCACCAGGCGAGCGAAGGGTTGTGGCTGCTACCATCACACAAGAAATGCACACATGAGACTGTGCCCTCACCTGCAGGGATCCGGCCATCAGCAGTTCTCAGAGGGAACCCCCTGCAGCACAGAGAGGAGCATGACAATAAGCTGCTTTTGAACGTTCTGGACCCGAGCGGGATGCTGGTGGCCTCTAGCTCAGGCATCTCCAAACTTCGGCCCCGTTTTGGACTACAATTCCCATCATCCCTGACCACTGGTCCTGTTTGCTAGGTATCATGGGAGTTGTAGGCCAAAACATCTGGAGGGTCACAGTTTGGGGATGCCTGCTCTAGCTTGTCTGCCCCATTTTCTTTCTCTGTGGGCCCCATGTGGGACCCAGAGACACTCTGGGGAAATGTGCCCCTAGATGCCTACACACCACTTTCCAGCCCCTTCCACACCATCCTTGGTTAGAAAAGCAACCCTCATTACAAATGGGAGGGGCAAAAGACCATGGGGACACAATGGGAACCCCAGGTATAAGCTGACCTGAGTGGCCTTTTTGCCTACAATGTACAACACACACCCCATTCTTCAAAAATAAAATAAAATAATTGTTTAAAAAAACAACTCCCAGGAAATGGTGTGGGTGCCTAATGACTAGAGGAGGTGCTGTTTTGTTGCCCGGGTTCCACTACAGCAAAGGCCACGTCCTCTGAAAGTATCCGCAACAGGAGCTTGGCAGAAGACCTGAAGAAACAAGCAATGAGTTTTTGGGGACATCGGTATGGCTTGTCGCCCGTGTGCATCTTCCTACAGTGCTTCACGAGGTATGCTTTCTGGGTGAACCCAGAGGCATAGGCAGCCTCTTGGGCACCCGGGGCGGCGTTTGCGGAGGCACCCCCTGGGGGTAGGGCACCCTGACGCATGCGTTGTGACGTCACGACTCATGCGTTAGGTCGGACTGCGCATGCCCGGCAATTCCGGGCATGCGCAGTGCATCCTGCCCGGCACTGCAGCGACCCACCGAGCGAGCGCCGGCTCCTGGGACTGCCCGTCCGTGCTGCTTTAAAGCAACATGGAGGGGGCAGCCCCACGAGCCGGCGCTCGCTTTAGGCTCCTGGCTCGGCTTGCGTCCCCGATCGTGGGGTGGGGCCGGCCCCAAGAGTGTCACTCCCCCCCCCCCGTGGAAGGCGGGTGGGGCGCCGGCTGGCTGAGAGAAGGGGCCGCAAGCCGGGCCCAAAACCTTGCTCTGTGCGCGACGGCGGCTGGCTTGCTTTATCAGTCGCTCTCTCATCCAGCCGGCGCCACGCCCGCTTTCCCCTGGGGGGGTGACACTCTCTGTCATACACACCCCTCCCAGGGAAAGCGGGTGGGGCGCCGGCTGGCTGAGAGAGCGACTGATAAAGCAAGCCAGCTGCAGTCGTGCACAGAGCAAGGTTTTGGCTCCCGGCTCGGCTTGCGTTGCCAATCGCGTGGGTGGGGCCCTGAGAGTGTCACCCCCCCGCCTCCCTTGCTCCACCCCTGGGTGAACCTTTTCTTGCAGTCCAAACACTCATAAAGCTTCTCCCCGGTGTGGATCCTTCGGTGGTGAGAGAGCTCCGAAGCGAGCCGGAACCTCTTCCCGCACTCAGAGCACTTGTACGGCTTCTCGCCCGTGTGGATTCTCTCATGACGGCTGCAGTCCGAGTTGATTCTGAGCCTCTTCCTGCGGACGGAGCACTCAAAGGGCTTCTCCCTGGTGTGGGTCCTCTGGTGCTGGATGAGATTGGAGCTGTAAACAAAGCTCTTGCTGCACCCCAAACATTTGTGTGGGTTTTTGCTCGGATGCATTCTCTTATCTTTATCAAGGTCTGCACTCGGCCTGAAATTCTTCCTGCTGGCGCTGTGTGTCCTTTGTCTCTTAACAGGGTGGGTTCTCTGGCGGACAGCGGTTTTTCTCAGGTGCTTGTCACCACCTGCCCCAGGAACGGATCCATCCTCTCTCTCCCCTGAGCGGTTTTGCTTTGGATGCTCCAGTCTGTGCTGACCCTCCAGAGCATTTCGCACTCGGAACTCCAGGAAACACCTTCCCTTTCTTCTCGTCCTCTCACTGAGGAGCTCTCATAAGGATCTCCAAGGGAGCGTTCCCCGCCAATCTGGCTGGGTTTCCCCAGCCACCCTGGGCAGCTCCCAACAGAATATTATTATTAATAATAATAATAAAAAGCAATAAAACGTCAACCATTTAAAACATCCCTGTATAGGGCTGCCTTCAGATGTCTTCTAAAAGCCAGTTGTTTATTTCCTTGACATCTGATGGGAGGGCGTTCCACGGGGTTGTGGCACATGTCAGAATATAGACACTTTTATTCCATTCTGCCTTTGTTGGCTCCAGGAATGGATAATATTGAAACATGCAGATTTACTAGATATGGAAGGACATGATAACAGATTGGGATTGTTGTGGCATGGGGTTAATGATTTCAGCAAGTGATTTCAGCTCTCTGACATAGCAGGCAGCAGACAGCTTCTTCATGTAGCAATTCTTTATTCAGGCAAAACAAGACTGAGGGAACTGAGGGTAGGGAAGCTACATTTATAGGGACAGAGGACTGGCTGGGAAAAGATACATTTTGGAGGGAACAATCTCAAGCAATCACACAGCTGCTTTTTGGTGGGAACCAATAAGACTAAGGATCCAAATGCAGCAACTTGTATGCACCAATAGTTACTGTTCCTTCTGGGACAGGAAGGCAGTTACTTTACCCTAATGTGATTACAGACAATATGATAACACTTTGAATCAATACACAACAGGGATGGCATGCATACTTATGGTATGAGAAGCTAAGGTGCAAAGGTGTTCAGAATCATCTAATAAGAACATCAATCTTTATGGTATGGGGGAAATACAAAAACCTATTAGAGCAACAACAACAAAACCACCCTGGTGGCTTTCCCCTTTAGAAGCAATATCTTTGAAAAAAGTGAATATGAGAACCAATTGGCCGGCGGATAGAGAGCTGTTAACCAAAACTAAAAGACTATGATGAGATAAGGGATTTATTAACAGACTGGTTACAGTTTCACCAACTAAATGATATATTTAAGATAGTTTAAAGGAAAGGTTTTAGTTGTAAAAGACTTGCCTCTGAGTAAACATGCTTGAATCGTAGCCAATGGGCCCTGGTAGAGTTGAGTATGAAAAGAAAGTGCTGCAGTCTCCCCAGTGGGGCTGACCCCTTGGAAATACGCTTAGGATTACAGCCTGAAATGTTTGTGGGGTTTGCTGCAATCCTCACCCCACTTACCTGGGAGTAAGACTTACATTTCAGTAGACCTAGTTAGGACTGAAGCCCTAGGCCAGCTGTGGGGAACCTTTGACCCTCAGATGTTGCTGAACTACAAATCCCATCATCCTTGGCCATCAGCCACGCTTGCTGGGCCTGATGGGAGATGTGGCTCAGCCCCACCTGGAGGACCATCGATTCCCTCCTCCGAAACTCTATTCCTTACCCAGAGAGTCCACAATGCCGCACTTCTCCTCTTTGACTTGCCAGAACATCGTCCTCTGGCCTGGCTGTGTCAGGGATGCCTCCTCCTTGCCAAAAGGCCCCTCCTTCTCCTTGGCACTCGCTGGGCCCTGAAACAGCCAAACGCCCCCCACTCAGGTTCTACAGTCCTGGAAAACACCATTTAAAGATGGACGCCCAAGATCCCACACACGCTCCCACTCCCGATTTCGCAATGCCAAGCCGTGTAAAATCGCAGCCCCCAGTCCCATCCCTAAGCAGCTGCTGAGAGACAGTGTGGTGTAGTGGTTAGAGTGTGGGACGAAGACCTGGGAGGCCTGGGTTCAAAGCCCCTCTCAGGCATGAAGCTCACTGGTGACCTTGAGCCAGTCACAGGCTCTGTCTAGCCACTCTTTTTCATTGTACGGAATACTTCACGCACTGCTCAGAGACAATGGCAATCAAGTGGTATAGAAACAGTTGAGACAAATTAGACGGGGCTGGGAAGTTGCTCAGTGATGCGGCAAATGCACTCTGCACGTGCTCAGGTGCGCTCTGATCCTTAGCTCGGCGTTACTTTCACCCTGCTCAAGGCCTGCCGCTAAGCGAGATGTCCACTTACCTCAGTCAGCCCAACTTCGGCCATTTGCAGTCCCTCAGGAGGAAGCAAGGAACAGGCGTGACTTGGGAGTGTTGTTCCGTCGGCTGTGAGGGACAGAAGAGAGGAAGACGACTGGCTCAGGGACAGGGCACCCACATTGCATGAAGGTCCCGCTCTCCATCCCTGGGACCTCCAGTTAAAAAGCAGCCAGGTAGATAGCAGATGATGACAAAAGTCCTCGGCCGCAAGACCCCCTAAGAGATGCCACCAGTCAAGACTGGGTGCTGGCCAGGTCCTTTGCGGAATCATTTTCTGGGTTCTGGGGTGCTTTACAGCAGGAGCAGATACACAGATTGGGTGGCAGTCAATGAAACGTACGCCAACTCAAGGTTTAGGACTAGCACAATGAGACTTTGCCCCCTTCCTGCACACCCAGATCTGCTAGGGAAGGTCAGGGGGGAACCCCAGAACAGATTCAGGCAGGGGGAGCCACAGATTATTGTAGCCCAGATACTTGAAGCGGATCCCAAACATTTTGGGGGGGGGCATTGCTTCTGCGCTCCCTACCCTACCCTATTAAAAGCATTATTCAGAACACTATGGTGGACCTGCTAATCCTGGAGCAGTTCCTGGCCATCCTTCCTCACAAGCTGCAAAGCTGGGTCAGGGAAGAGGGGCCAGAGAGCTGCAGCCAAGCCGTGGCCCTGGCGGAGGATTTCCTGACCAGCCGTAGGAAAGCTGAGATGTGGAAGTGGCAGGTCAGAGCGCTTAATACAGGGGTCAGCAAACTTTTTCAGCAGGGAGCCGGTCCACTGTCCCTCAGACCATGTGGGGGGCCAGACTATATTTTGAAGGGGGGAAATGAATGAATTCCTATGCCCCACAAATAACCCAGAGATGCATTTTAAATAAAAGGACACATTCTACGCATGTAAAAACATTCTGATTCCCAGACTGTCCGCGGGCTAGATTTAGAAGGAGATTGGGCTGGATCTGGCCCCTGGGCCTTAGTTTGCCTACCCATGGCTTAATCCAATTTCTCCAGGGACTTCCAGATTGGGTTGTTGCCATGTGCTGTGCGTGGGGCTGCCCTCGGAGAGGACTAGCAGCCAGGTCCCTGAGTAGGGTTGCCGCTGGTATTCATGAAACCCCTAAAACAGCTGCATTAGCTGCCAGGTTGTTTCTGTGCTCAATTTAAGGTGCTCATGGCCGTGTTTAAAGTGGTGCTTCCCAAAGTGGGCAGTATTGCCCCATGGGAAATTGGAGGGGGCATTACATGGGGGGGCACTAAGAGGCAGGGGGGAGCTGGTGATGGAAATGACTACCAGACTTGGAAAAGTTGGCATCAAGTTCATCAGTTTTGTTGCGCTCATTAAACTAGGATAGTTTCAGTTGGATTTTGAATAAATGTGTAATTAAGGAGTTGGAATAAGAATATTGAGAGGTTCCTACAAGGGGTTCAGCTTCTTAAGGAAGACTGGACCTTCGGAGAGACCAGGCCAGGATATACGAAAGCAAAGCGGCTATAAGCCTGATCTTTATTAAAGCTGTAGCAACAGGGTGCTCCCCCCACGAGTTCCTGAGTCATTTCCAGGAAAGGAAACACCCAGTGACTAAACACTGAGAAAGTGAAACTTAACTTGGGTCTTTGGTGAGGGAGCCATGGCTGCTGCAGGGGGTTACACCCAGCATCTCCGTGATGAAGCCACTTGCTCCATCTGCCTGGATTACTTCAAGGATCCAGTGACTATCCCAGAGTGTGGGCACAACTTCTGCCGATCCTGCTTGACCCAATATTGGGGGGAATCGGAGGCAGAGGCTTCCTGCCCTCAGTGCAGAAAAACAGTCCAGAGAAGGAGCCTCATCCCCAACCGGCAATTGGCTAACATGGTTGAAATAGCCAAGAATCTCAGCCTTCAAGAGGGGAAGAAGGAAGGAGAGGGAAAAGAGAGAGTCTGTGAGAAGCACCAGGAGCCCCTGAAACTCTTTTGTAAAGAGGATGAAGCCCTCATCTGTGTGGTGTGTGACAAGTCCAAGGAGCACAAAGAGCACCAGGTGATTCCTCTGGAGGAAGCATTGGAGGAATACAAGGTAGGAGATCCCTGGATCTTGAGGGGGAGAAATAGCTGTGGATTCTTCTTGGGAGGTTTTCTTTTTAATTCTCAGGTCCAAAGTAGGTATGGCATGAATTGGTGGTTGTTTATTATGTAAAACACATCCCAGGGGAAGCCTGAGGGTTCCTGGGATGGCTGGGAGGAGGGAGTTGAAGTCTTTCTCTCTGCCAGGGGGACAAGGGGATCTTCCCTTGTAATACAGCAGCTTCAAAGATTTGGGTTGGGATTGTGGCAGGGAGAGAAAGGGTTAACCTCATCCACACACCCCAGCAAGGTTGCTTTGTACATATGAAGAACACTGCAAATGTAAATTGCACATACACAACTAAGTACCGTATTTTCCGCTCCATAA
Source organism: Darevskia mixta (assembly GCA_034641385.1). Lineage (NCBI taxonomy): Eukaryota > Metazoa > Chordata > Lepidosauria > Squamata > Lacertidae > Darevskia > Darevskia mixta. The sequence goes on along the minus strand of JAWWNH010000176.1, from coordinate 743,335 downwards.
GACGCACTTTTTTCCTCCTGAAACGTAAGGGGAAATGTCTGTGCGTCTTATGGAGCGAATGTGTGGCCAATTGCTGGCTCCCTTTCCGCCCCCGCTCACTTGCCCAGGCCTCCATTGTTGAATGCAGACAGAGGCTGTTTGTTTCCCTAGCGACATGTGACTGGCTGATTAGATTATCTGTCAGGAAACTATAGAAATGGCTCCCTTTCCTTTCCTATAGAAGTGGCAGAACTGAGGGTTGAACCCATAAAACAGCATTTTTTCCCTTTGCAAAGTAAGCTGCACAACTTTGAGCTGATCCTTTTGCAAATGGGGCTTTCCTCCTTTGCAAAAGAAGCTGCACAACTTTGAGCTGCTCCCAGTTCTGCAGTGGTTTTCAACCAGTGTGCTGTGGCACCTGGTGTGCCTTGAATGATGCTCAGGTTTGCCGCTGGCAACACTGGCCTCTGTCCCTCTTTCTTTCCCTCCCTTCTTGGATGCCCTCTGGAGTCTCTGCCTCTCACAGGCTTGTGCAGCTGTTTGTTGCAGCAGCCCTGGCTACAACCTCCGCAGGTGAATGGTGCCTCTGGGGCTGGACAGGGGGTGTTGGCTGCCAGGAACTGAGGCGGCCTCGGAGTAAGCAAGCAAACTGGCGAGGGGCCCTTGCTGTTGGGAATGGACAGACAAGCCCTAGGCCCCTGTGGGGCAGCGTGAGGAGGCACCTCTCCTAAAGAGAGGGGTGAAGAGAGGAGGCTGAGAGAGCGCTCCGTAGGGGAGGCTGTTTGAGAAAGGGTGAGAGGCTACCAGTTCTGCAAGCAAGGGGGGAGCTAACTGGGTCCCTGAGCTCCACAGGGACACCGCAGAAAGAAGGTAGTTGGTCCAGGGAGTCATGCACCCAAAAGGTTGAAAGGTAGTAAACTACTTCACTATTATAGCAAGGCCACTGGACGCAAGAAGCCAGTATAACATTCATCTCCTCTCTGTGTGTCTCAATCAAACCTGAGTTTTTCCTTTTCTCTTTAGGGAGAGATCTGGCGCCGCCTGGAGATTCTGAGGAAAGAGAGAAAGGAAATTCTGGCCTATCAAGCAGATCTGGACAAGGAAAGCAAAGACCTCCTTGTAGGTGTCTCTATTGTTACTAGTGAGGGAACAAGCACTTGAAGAATCGAGTCAGGACTGAGGAGGAATGGGGAAATCTGCACATTTCTTTTTTTAAAAAAATTAATATTTATTAGGTTTTACAATTTTATAAGCACATAACATCTTGGTTAAATTTTCAATGCTTCCCCCCTCTCACCGTAGGAAGCTCTATTTTCATCTCCCCCCTCTCACAGAGGACCACATTCATTGTACATTTAACCTTATTATTTCATAACATTGCTTAGGCCTAACCCTACTCCTGGGTTAGGCATTTCTAATTTTCCCAAATACAACTTTCTATTGACTTCCCCGATTCCCCGCTGTTGAATTCATCATTAATCTTGTTTATCAGGTTGCTAATTCCTCTTTTTAAACATCCTCCTGTATTTTAACTTGATTTAATATTCATACTTTAATGATATCCTCCTTTAATTTCCCTTACTTAATGCTAATTTCCTCCCTAGGCCTTTAGGTACCTTTACATTTTCCCTAAATCCGTCTCTTTGTTTCCCCCTCCCTCCCTTAGTTCCAGAGTTTCTAGCTGTAATATCTTCCTTAACTTAATCATTGCCAAATTCATATTCCTTATTTTCATTTAAACCAGTAGCTGTGTCCTTAATCCATGTCTTCAAAACCAGGAAAGTCAACAATATTAACTGAACATAACCTTGTTTCCCCACACCCTCCCGTTTTGACACCCATGTCCACCAGTTCTCTAGACCACAAGGGTCTTCTTCCTTTTCGCTCTGCAGCTCCCCCCTCTTCAGTTCTTCCTTCTTTGTTCGCCCTCCTCCGAAAAGATAATCCTTTTTTTTTATCCTTCATAGTCTTTTTCCTAACTTTTGTACTGTCTATCTTCCTCCTCGTCATCTTCTTTTTCCTGTTGACAATTCCAGTTGTTTTGCATCCTTTGTGTTTCTGGCTGCAGTTTTTTATTTCCATCTTTGTTTTTTTCTCACGGTCTGCGGTGTGTTTTTCTTTTATTGTTTTTCCCAGCTGTCCCATCGATGCCTCTGGTATGATGTCATTGTTGTTTTGATGGGCAAGCCTCTTTTCATTGGCTGATCTGAAGGAGTCTCTTATTTCCAATATAGCCACTAGTATTTTTACCAAGTCATCTTCCGTCAGATCATTCGCCATTTTATTTTCCAAACATCAGTTTCAACATAAAAAGTTTCTAAAGTTTAATCCATAGCTTTTTCAGAGCTAGATTCCCCCTGGACTGGGGGAGAGAGGGTAACTGAATACACTGATGCAAAGTTTCCTTTTTAACTTCCACTTTCAATTGCCTTGGTTACAAAGTTCCCTGTTGCTTTGTTCCAGCAGCATGGGGCCAACCTCTGTTTTGAGGTCCCATGCAGGTTCCCGATTAATGTCCAAATCGTAATTTACTCACAATCTCATGTTCCAATTCTTTTTTGAGGAATCAAAGCGCTCAGAAAGGATCGGTGCCGCAGCTTCGCCCGCCAGGGGTGCTTTGATGTTAGCGATCCGATAGGCTCTGACTCTCCCTCGCTCGCTCTCGGCAGCCCTTATTAGGGTTTACCGGGGAGTAGGGAGGTCGTGTGAGCCTCTGCCGGATCCCGTGGTCCCGGGAAGCTCTACCCGGGATTTTTGGGGGTCGCTGCACTGTCACGATCTCCCCTTTCCCCCGTTTCGGGCCGGGGGACTTCAGTGTGAAGTTCCCCCCAACCGATCCCTCCAGCGCCGCAACCGGAAGTCGAAATCTGCCCATTTCAGCTTCTCCCCATTTCTCATTTTTCCACATCAGTTTGTTTATTAATTTATTATTCTAAAAATGAATCTGATGTTAGGGTAGCTACCTCCTTATACAGTGTGGTGTAGTGGTGCGGAGAAGTGGACTCGTAATCTGGTGAACCGGGTTCGCATCTCCGCTCCTCCACATGCAGCTGCTGGGTGACCTTGGGCTAGTCACACTTCTTTGAAGTCTCTCAGCCTCAATCACCTCACAGAGTGTATGTTGTGGAGGAGGAAGGGAAAGGAGACTGTTAGCTGCTTTGAGACTCCTTAGGGTAGTGATAAAGCAGGATATCAAATCCAAACTCTTCTTCATAAATACCGGTACATTTTTTTTTTGGTGAACATTGCTTAGCTGGGTCAACCCTGAAAAATTGAGAGGTGTGAATTTCAAAGGATTGCTCTGTTTCATTCTCCATATTTTTTCAGCAATTGCGAATTAGGTAAGTTTACCTTTGAATGCAGCTAAATTGAGTTTATTTCCCATTGTAGATTATTATATGAATTGCAGTCAAGGAGAAGCCTAAGGACTAGTGAGCTGAGAGGGTGGAAGCAGTTCAATTCAAATCCTGATTTACCATAAATATTACTAAAAATTTGTCTTTCCTCCTCTGTTTCTGTTGCCTTCCTACACCAACATGGCACCAACCTAAACTGAGGGGTGTTTTATGTCCCTTGATATTCTCTGAACAACTATGAACTCTGTTTATGCCATGCCCAAAAACATGCAGGGAACATCCATGGCTAGGAAAAAAGCTCCTTCCTTTAGGCTGTAGCTCTCTGCGAAACAGAAGTCAACAGAAACAGCAATGGAGAATGCCTCCCCTGGAAATAAATGTTTACATCTTTAGTCACTGGGGGTTTCATGTCTATGAAAAATCAAAAGTGTCCTCCCTGTGGAATTCTCATAATTCACTTCCTGATGTTTTGAAGGCTGACCATCTTCCACACTCAGACCTCCTCTTTTCTTGCAGAAATTAGCAGAAACGGAGAGGCTGAAGACTGTGGAGAAGTTCAGACAACTACGCCAGTTCCTGGAAGAAGAAGAAAAACGTCGAATGAATCATGTGGAAGAGGTGGAGGAGGAGATTGCAGGGAGAAGGGATGAGCAGCTGGCCAGACTCTCCAGGAAACTCTCCTCTCTTGAGAAGATCATCCAGGAGATGGAGGAGAAGCGTCAGCAGCCAGCGAGTGAACTCCTGCAGGTAAGACGGTGGCAGGAACAGCCCAAGGCTCCAGGAAAAGGCTGCCTCCCATCCTTTCTGTGCCCCTTTCATGTATGCAAGGAGTGCAGGGGCTCAGATGATGAAGCCTCTAGTCAGGTTTGTAATAGACAGGAAGACCCAAGAGACCTGGGATGCTTAACTCACCTGAATGCAGACTAGAGATTCTTCTGTGGTCTTGATGGAACAGGCGGTGATCTTCTGCTCTTTGCTGATGCTTTGTCTCCAAATGCCTTTCAGCTGTGAGGAACTTCCCCTACGATGCATTCAGGCCTCCTTCCGACATGAGCCAGTCTCTTGACCAAGCTTCTCTTTCCGTTTCCTCCAGAATGTCTGGGTTGATCCCCTTCCCCATTGATACAGATCAGCCCAAAATGGTGCTCAGTCACAGTGAGCAAAGAGCAAGACAGAGGGACTCATCCAGACTGCTGCTTGTCCCACCCCTTTCCTCCAAGAAAACCCGCTGTTTACTGCTGAATGAGAGCAAACATCAGCCAGGTTTTCTCCAGATTGACGTTTGCTTTGAAGTTGCACTAAGGGGCAGGTTTTTCCTGAGGGAAAGTGGCAGGGCAAAGGCAAAACCCTTTGGACCTGTGTTTTCTGGGCACAGGAAATGCAGAAGTGTGGATCAGCCCAAAGAAACACTGAGCTGTTTTCTTACTGCTTTGGAGGCATTTTATGATGCAAGTTCTTCTTCTTTTTACTTCCCGATAGCAAATAGAATTTGAAATTTGGGGACTTCTATGGAAGACAATTTGGGACAGTGCCCTGGTAGGATTATACTCTAAAACTAGAGATGGTGTGAATCTTCTCTCGAATCCACAAACGTGACATTTCCCTAAAATGTTGGTGGGTTTACATAAGGATTTTAAACAATGATGGCAAACTGATGTGAAATGTGGAGAACTTGATATGGGAAAAAATAATGTTTTCAGATTGGAAAAATAAAAGGTGTGAGAAACCCAAACTGGCTGATTCAGCCTTCCCTACCCAAAATCTTGGCATGTGCCAGGCAGACTGACATCTGAGGGCCAGGCTGTTCCTCCACTCCAGGGTCTCAGGGGGTCTTCCTAGTGTGGCCTGTGGTGTGCAGTGAATTCCCTTCTCTTTCTCCCTCTAGGATGTGAGAAGGACCTTGCAGAGGTAAGTGGATCTGGCTAATTTCCATTAGCATCACTCCATGAGGCTGGGATGCAAGAACCTCAAACATGGCCCTCCAGGGGCTGCAGGGGAGAGACTGTAGGACTCACTCCCTGCAGCATCTCACAGGTAAAAGCAGGGCCCCCTCTTTGGAACTTGTAGCCCCCCAATTCTCCCTCCAGTGATCAAGGCCAGAGCTCTACCTCCTCCCTCCCTCCCCACATCACTTCACCCAGGGATGGGGGTCTTTTATTTCTCTTGCATGTTCTGTTCATGGACTTTGTGGTTATTTAAAATATATAGAAGTGAAAGTCCTAAAGATGCTTGGGAAGAGCTTAGGACGTTCCAATAGATTTCAATCTCCAACTAGAAGTCCCCCAAATCTGGAAACTCAGCCCCTTAGGGAGGGAAGGTCTGTTGGTCTAGAATAGGTGGGTTCTTCTTCTTGGGGCTGAAGGTGGTCTAGAGCAGCGTTTCTCAACCGGTGTTCCGCGGCACAGTATTGTGCCGCGAGACGTCAGCTGGTGTGCCGCGGGAAAACCGTTAAGGACCCACGCCGCTCTGCGGCGGGAAGATGAGGAGCGTAGAAGGAGCGTCCGCGTTCCAGCAGGCTGGCGGATATGGCCGCTCCAAAACGTGAAGCCACGGCGGGGCGAGAATCACCACGGTGGGAAGAGAAGCGTGGAAGGAGTGCCCACGCTGGTGCCGGCTAGCGGAGATAAGCCGCTCCCCTGCGGCAAGACTTGAAGCCACGGCGAGGCGAGAATCCCGACCTGGTGCCCCAGCTGATGGGTGGGAGAAAGGACGCCGTGCTACAGCTGATCCCAGAGGTAACTCTGGGTCAGGAGACGCGGCGCAGCTGGGCGGGGGAGGAGCGGGGAGTTCCTGCCCGCGAATCAGCTGTAAGGCGGCCGCACTACAGCTGATCGTCGGGCGATGGGGGCGGCATGCCGGGAGCTTCCGCTGTCGGCGCGCCGGGGGCTTCCTGGTTTGGCGCGCGGGGGCTTCTTTCGGCGGGCGCTGCAGGAGGCGGGGGGAGTTTCTCAACGGCGACGGCGGCGATCCCCGGGTTCCCTGGCCTTCGGCTTCTCCCTGCGATGGAGCTAACGTGATTTCCGTTACCATAGCGACGTTGCCGCCGCCATTTTGTGGGTGGTGTGCCGCGAGATTTTTTTCATGAAACAAGTGTGCCTTTGCCCAGAAAAGGTTGAGAAACACTGGTCTAGAGAGTGGGGTGAAAGTCAGGTTGTTTCATGCCTCTGGAAGGAGAGTCCAATTGGGCATGGGGTTGTGCCCTTCCTGGGTGAGAGAGGGGGGCAGGAAGGGTTGAGGTTGTTCTTGACCTCTTGGCAGCTTCAGACATCACTCACATCCTCTGGAGAGGCTCAGGGAGGAAGGGATTGCAGGCACCCCACTTCAGGGGTTTGGTTCTTTCATCCTGGGACCTTCCCAGAAAGTTGTTATGGGGCAGCATCGTTGGAAGCCATGGGACCCCTCCGGTGGTGTCGCTTGGGGTTGCATCTTGTCCCTTGTGCTGTTTAGCATCCTTACGAAGCCACTGACAGCTGTCCTCGGGGTTTTGGACTGAGGTCTCCCCAATCTGTGGTGGACATCCAGCTTTATCCTGCTTTTCCATCTCAGTCAGGGGAGGAAGTTGCAATGCTTGGAGGTGGGTGATGTACTGGATGTGAGTCACGAGTTTAAGCTGAATCCTGAAAATGACCTGTTGGGAAATGAAGTTCAACTTTGTTCATGTTATTGAGATCTCCTGCAATAATTAGGGAGACGGTGCCACAATGGAATCATTCATTGTTTTCCTTTTCACCAGGTATGAGAAAAGAGAGAGTCCAGAGAAGCCACTGCCTTTCCCTCCAGAACTGAGGGACAGGATCTGGGAATCCAGTGATCTAAATCACCTTGTGGAGAATACAATGAAACAATGGGAAGGTAATGAACAATGGCTGCCAGGATTTCACACTGGGAATTCTATTACTTCTTCAGAACTGAACATGCCATGGAATTTAGTAACCCCAGGATACCTTCTTTCTTGGTGCTCCAGCCTTCATTTCCTGTCCCCAGAATAGCCCATGTATATTGTCACTCTGGATCTGGTAAAGAAAGCCTGAAACAGAGTGTAGAGCAGAGTCAGGATTTTTTCCTCCCATGTACATCTTTTTACAATTATAAGGAACCTCTTTTTCCTTTTGGTTCCCCCTCTACACAATCTGAGGTTGTCCTTTGGGAGGTTCTCCTGCTCTGAATGGAGTCAATGGGCATTGAGAAGCCCCCAGTTCCCCCTCTGCCTCCTGCTCAGGCGTCTTTCTCAGCCGTGGAGCCAAGGCCTCTGCCGTCTCCTCCTCAGACGTCCCTCTGCAGCTGCCATATCTAGTGCTTCAGCCTTCAAGATCTGAGAGGAGATGGAGACATTGAGGATGGAAGCAAGAGCACATGAGCCCCAAAGGGCACAATTATGCTTGGTAAGAACCTTCAAGATGTGTAGAAGGTTTGTGTGGAAGGGCTTCCTTTTGCATGGGAGCTCTGCCAATCCTTCCACAGCAACCTTCATTTCTCCTTATGTTTCACAATCTTGGTTTTAATAATTTCCCCCACCACTTTAGTTGGGGAAGATGTTAAGGCTGCCTCCATCTCCCTTCTTTATCCTTTTACAGGATTCTTATTGCTCTGCCTCTCCTCCAGGCCAAGAATGTAGAGCCCAATTTCAGGGACAAAAGTTCAGAGACTATCAGGATTCATGCTGAATATTTTTATTCGGTTATTTGTAAGCTTGCTTTATGATTGCTGAGTTTTAAAGCTTTAGTTATTTTCATAGATTCTTCCTATGATTTTCTAGTTTCTAATCATTTTTTGTACAAGGTACAAAAGGTAAATTTCCAGGGGAGGAACAATTTCACAGGAGGGAGGGCAACTGATATTTCATGGGCGTTGAACCGTCTGTTCTGCAGACTTTGGGACCCTCATCAATGGCGTAACTCTGGGTAACAGTCCTCTAGTGGTGTTTGGGTTCTTTGTCTGTCCCATGAATGAACTGGGAGAGGGTTTGAAGGCTTGGATTTGGGACAGATTTTGTCCCCGCAAAGAACTGCATGCCAGTCTGAGTTCCTTTCCTGCTTATAGACTAGTATCCTGGTTCCACCCTCGATTTTATAGATTTTGCTTTCTTTCATAAAATCTATATACTGCTTGTTTGTAGGAAAAGGCCTCAGAGCCTTACAATATCTTACAAAAGCCCTTAAGGAGAATCCTGCAGGGTCAGTCCAATGTCCATCTTTTCGAGTTCTCCTGTATAGGGAACCTTCGTTGCATTTTGTTTTCCTCCACACAATCTGGAGAGATTATTTTGGGGCTTCTTGAGATTTGCTAGGATTTCCCCCTCGTGAAGTGTGCTAAAAAGGGCACCTCTTCCACCTCCTGCTCAGGCTTGTTTCTCAGCAGTGGAGCCAAGGCCTGAGCCGTCTCCTCCTCAGACGTCCCCCTGCAGCTGCCATATCTAGTGCTTCAGCCTTCAAGATCTCCTGAGAGGAGTTGGAGACATTGAGGATGGAAGCAAGAGCACACGACACGAGCCCCCAAAAAGCACAATCATGCTTGTTAAGAACCTTAAAGGTTTGTAGAAGGCTTGTGAGGAAGGACTTCCTTCTGCATGAGAGCTGTGCCAATCCTTCCTCATCAACCTTCACTCCTTATGTTTCACAATTTTGGTTTTAATAATTTACCCAACCACTTTACTTGGGAAGATGTTAAGGCTGCCTCCATCTTCCCTCTTTATCCTTTTACAGGATTCCTGTTGCTCTGCCTCCCCTCCAGTCCAAGAATGTAGAGCCCAATTTCAGGGACAAAGTTCAGAGACCATCAGGATTCATGCTGAATATTCTTATTCTGCTATTTAAAGCTTTAGTTATTTTCATAGATTCTTCCTATGATTTTCTAGTTGTTAATTATTTTTTGTACAATTTAATTAATATTTTATAATTGTACTTGCATTTAAGGATGCTACGTTTTGAAGTGTTACTTTTGTATGGAGATTTATTTTCTGGTGGAAGAGTGTTGCCCTTACACTTTATATCTTTTTGCTTCCTCAGATGCTCTATTATACAGAAAACAGATTCAGAAAGGTAAATTTCCAGGGGAGGAACAATTTCACAGGAGGGATGGGGACTGATATTTCATGGGTTTTGAGCCGTCTGTTCTGCAGACTTTGGGACCCCCATCAATGGCGTCACTCTGGGTAACAGTCCTCTAGTGGTGTTTGAGTTCTTTGTATGTCCCATGAATGAACTGGGAGAGGGTTTGAAGACTTGTATTGGGGGCAGAGCTTGTCCCTGCGAAGAACTTGCACACCAGTCATGAGTTCCTTTCCTGCCTATAGACTATTATCCTGGTTTCCCCCTTAATTTTATAGATTTTGCTTTCCTTCATAAAATTTATATACTGCTTGATTGTAGGAAAAAGCCTCAGAGCCTTACAATCTCTTACAAAAGCCCTTAAGGAGAATCCTGCAGGGTCAGTCCAATGTCCATCTTGTAAAGTTCTCTTGTATACGGAACCTCCCTTGCATTTTGTTTTCCCTCCACACAATCTGGAGATCTCGATATTTGCTTGGATTTCCCCCTTGTGAAGTGTGTTAAGAAGGGCACCCGCAAGCACCCAGTCCCTCCTCCACCTCCTGCCAGGCTGGTCTCCCAGCAGAAGAGACGACGACTGAGCTGCCTCTTCCTCAGAGTTTCAACCTCACCAGCCATTTCTGGTGCTTCAGCCATCCCAATCTTCTCAGAATTCCCACACTTCTTATGAGATCAGCCCCATTGCATGAGGGAGAACTTCCCATTACATGAGACTCTTGGAATTACATGGCAAAGCTCTGCCGATTCTTCTTCTGCAACTTGGTTTGTCAGCATGCTTGGAAATTCCAGTTTCAACAGCTTTTTCCTACCAGTTTACTTGGGGCAGATGTTAAACCGTTCTTCATCCATCCAGTTCAGATCACCATTTCATTTGTGGATTTTGAATGATTGTATTCCGCCATTTTCTAGTATGGTTTACCATTTCTGATTTCCCCATGGAATCAAGGAATAGGAGAGTTTGAAGGATCCCAAAGATCATCTAGTCCAGCCCCCTGCAAAGCAGGAATTACAGCTAAACACGTTAGTTGTTTTAATTCCTTAGGCCTAGTGAGATTAAATTCTCCAAGGTTAATCTTTTGGAGAATATCTAACATCACTACTTAGGCCTACAGCGGTCGTCTTTGCAATTATTTGTTCTATGATTTCATCTTTTGCTTGAAATAATTAAACAACAGATGCTATAGTTACAGGTAGGTAGCCGTGTTGGTCTGCCATAGTCAAAACAAAATAAAAAAATTCCTTCCAGTAGCACCTTAAAGACCAACTAAGCTTGTTCTTGGTATGAGCTTTTGTGTACATGCACACTTGGTATCTGAAGAAGTGTGCATGTACACAAAAGCTCATACCAAGAACAAACTTAGTTGGTCTTTAAGGTGCTACTGGAAGGATTTTTTTTATTTTTAATTTTGTTTTGACAGATGCTATGTTATGGTGATGTTTTGTAAAAAGTTTTTTTTAGTGTGTTTTTTTAGCTATTACATTGTAGCCTGTTAAGCCTCTCTTTTTGCTTCCTCAGATGTTCAGTCATTCAGAAATCTTCAGAGAGGTAAATTTCTCATGGAGACCCCAATTCACGGGGGGGGGGGAACTAGTGTTTCATGGGGGTCTGTTCTGTACAACCTGACTCTAGCCCCTGCTGTTTGTACCACAAAAGTAGAGAGGTTGAACCTGAAGGTGCAGGGGGGATGGGGGGGGGAGAGAGAGATAAATTACCCAGAAGGATCAGACTGAGCAGAGAAGAGTTTCATTCCTGCCCAGAGTTGGGTTCCTTTTCCAGGACTGGTTGCCACGTGTGCTCTTTTTCTCGCACTAGAAAAAAAATTCTAGTACATTAGACTCAGATCTAAGGCACCTAGCCTAGATAAGAGAATCGCAACAGAACTCCCTCCTTAATGCAATTTTCACTTGTGGGCTCAGAACGTGACCCCTGCGAAAGTGAAGGGGCTTCTATATGTGGTTTTATGCTGTATTTTTATGCTGTGAACAACCCTGAGACCTATGGATGAAGGGCAGTAGGCTTATTATTTATTTATTTATTTATTTATTTATTTATTTATTTATTTCTACTACTACTACTACAGGGGGGTCCTCATCCCCCACCCCAACCCAGAGGTCCCCAAATGCCAATTCCCACAGAGATTGTCAGAGGAAAGCAGCTTCTCTCCTCTCCTGCCTCCTCCAGTTCTCCTCTCTTTCCCCTTCACTAACACAGAAGAGACGAGTGAAATGTTTCCTGGGTGGTTTTTCCTCTTAGAAAATGCCTGGGTTGAGAGGAGGGCAGGCAGAATACACATGGAATATAAGAAAGTGAAGAAAACTGATTTTAGAACGAAAAAGGAAGATATATATTCTGATGAAAGTCTACAAGGAGGAGTCTTGCATGTGATGCAAATAAATCCCCTTGGTCTGAAAAGGAATCTGGGTTTTTCGGTTGTTTTTTTAACAAGATGTCAGTTTCTGTCTCTCAGCTGACTCTGCCTAATCTTCTCTTTCCCTCATCTTCTCCCCAACAGCAAATGTGACTCTGGATCCAGACACAGCCCATCCCCAACTCATCCTGTCCGAGGATCGGAAAAGCCTGAGATGGGGAGACAAAAAGCAAGACCTGCCTGACAATCCTGAGAGATTCAATGACTGGCCTTGTGTGTTGGGACGTGAGGGATTCACAGCAGGCAGACATTTCTGGGAAGTCAATGTGGAAAGTGGGAGAGGGTGGGCTGTGGGGGTCGCCAGGAAGTCTGTGGAGAGAAAGGGCTCCTTATCCTTAAGCCCTGAGGGAGGGATCTGGGCTGTGGGGAAGTTTGGAGGCCAGTACTGGGGCTTCACCTCCCCTGATTCCTCTCCTCTGTCCCTGAGTAAGAAGCTCAGGAGGATCCGGGTGACTCTGGACTATGAAGGGGGACGTGTGTCTTTTTATAATGCTGACTCAGGAGCCGAACTCTGCACATCCTCAGGAGCCTCGTTCTCTGGAGAGACCCTCCTCCCTTTCTTTCATCTGTGGGGAAAGAAAACCTCCCTCAGAATCTCCTGAGGAGACTAAATCTGCCTCTCAGGCCCAGCAGGAGTTTTTCTCCAGACTAGAGTGACTGATATAAAAAACATTTACCTGCCAAGAGCATATTGCACATTTTTTCAAGGGCCCTTTGAGAGGATTCATTCCAGTCAAAATCAGGAGAAATAACAAAACAAAAATGGGTTTCTGTTGCTTCGCATTTTCCTTCCTTTTCCCAGAATTCCCTCTGTGGCTTCTTAAAGGGAAAGACAATTTTCTCACCTTCAGTGTTTTTTTTATTTATTTGAGATGTCTGATTTGTTAGAGGACGAGACTCTTAATCCCAGGGTTGTGGGTCTGAGCCCCACCTTGGGCAAATGTTTCCTGCACTTGCAGGGGGTGGGACTAGGTGACCCTCAGGACCCCTCACAACTCTGCAATTCTAGGAAACCTTCCTCTCTCCATAAGACCTTATGCAGCTGTGAAAATGCATACATTATTGGATTAATAGTTGACTAAAAATGAACCCCTTCACCCATGTCAAGCAGCATAGCTCCAAAAAAGAAAAAGAAATTTAACAGGGCGTCAGCTTCAAATGCCCTCTGCAAATCCAGCCTCCCCATCTCCACACTTTGTCAGAAATAAACCTCATTGCATTGAGTGGGCAGTTTTTCAAGGGCCCTTTGAGAGGATTCATTCCAGTCAAAATCAGCAGAAATAACAAAACAAAAATGGGTTGTTGTGGCTTTGCATTTTCCTTCCTTTTCCCAGAATTCCCTCTGCAACTTCTTTAAAAGACTTTTAGGAGTCCTAATAAATTTTCTCACCTTCAATGTTGTTTTTTATTTGAGATGTTTGATTTGGCAGAGGACGAGACTCTTAATCCCAGGGTTGTGGGTTTGAGCCCCACCTTGGGCAAATGTTTCCTGTAGATTGAGAGGGTTGGACTAGATGACCATCAGGACCCCTCACAACCTTGCAATTCTAGGAAACCTTCCTCTCCCCACAAGACCGTATGCAGCTGTGAAAATGCATACATTATTGGATTAATAATTGACTAAAAAATGAACCCCTTCACCCATGTCAAGCAGCATAGCTCCTTGCTCTGTAAACCTCAGACGGGAAGTAAATGTAAAAGAAATTGAACAGGGTATCAGCTTCAAATACACAATGCTCCCCCAAGTAGATATTGGGCCTTCACCACATAAACTGACTTATGTGGGGGAGGGAGACAGTGGTCCTGAAGGTAGGAGTCTATCAAATGCTGAAGATGATCATCCAAAAGTCAAGGACCAAATGCAGCAAACAGCACACAGACCTAGTGGTGGGAGGAAAAAATCCTTAAGTAGGAGACTAGGGGGAATGATCAATGGTTTTCAATGTCTGTATACAAATGCACAGAGCATGGGAAATAAACAAGATGAACTTGAGCTCTTGGTACAGCAAACTAAATACGACATAATAGGCATCACTGAAACCTGGTGGGATGAGTCTCATGATTGGAATGTAGTAATAGAGGGATACAATCTATTTCAGAGAAATAGACCAAACAGGAAAGGAGGAGGAGTGGCGTTATATGTCAAAGCCAAATTGAGAGTATCTGGGTCAAAATTAAGGGAGAGAAAAATAACAGTGATCTCATGGTGGGAGTTTACTATAGATCCCCAAGCCAAACTGAGGACATAGATGATGCCTTCCTGGAACAGATGACCAAGCATTCAAAAGGAAATGAGATAGTAGTAATGGGGGATTTCAACTATCCTGATATTTGTTGGATGTCAAACTCAGCCAAGAGCATAAGGTCGAACAGATTCCTCACTGGCCTTGCAGACAATTTCATTGTCCAGAAAGTGGGAGAAGCAACAAGAGGATCAGCCATTTTAGATCTGGTCCTAACCAATAGTGATGACCTGGTTAGTGGGGTAGAAGTGGCAGGATCATTAGGTGGGAGTGATCATGCTCTTCTGGAGTTTATTATACATCAGAAAGGAGCAACCAAACATACTAAGACTCAAATTCTAGACTTTAAGAAAGCCGACTTCAGAAAACTTAGGGAAATGCCGGGTGTGATCCCATGGTCAGTAATACTAAAAGGGAAGGGAGTTCATGATGGATGGGAGTTTGTTAAAAGGGAGATATTAAAAGCACAACTTCAAGCAGTACCAATGAGACGAAAACATGGAAGGTGCCTAAAGAAGCCAGGGTGGCTATCTAAAGAACTTTTAACTGAGTTAAGATTTAAAAGGGATATGTACAAGAAATGGAAAAAGGGGGAAACCACCAGAGGAATTCAAACAAATAGCCAGCACATGTAGAGACAAAGTCAGAAAAGCTAAAGCACAGAATGAACTCAGGCTTGCTAGAGAGATTAAAAGCAATAAAAAGGGTTTTTATGGGTATGTCCGTAGCAAAAGGAAGAACAAGGAAACAGTGGGGTCACTTAGAGGAGAAGAAGGTGAAATGCGAACAGGGGACGCAGAAAGGGCAGAACTCCTCAATACCTTCTTTGCCTCAGTCTTCTCCAAAAAAGAAAACAATGCCCGACCTGAAGAATATGGAGCAGATGATTCAGCAGGGGAAACACAGCCCAGAATAAGTAAGGAGGTAGTACAAGAACACTTGGCTAGTTTAGATGTATTCAAGTCTCCAGGGCCAGATGAACTACATCCCAGAGTATTAAAAGAACTGACGGAGGTGATTTCAGAACCACTGGCAGTAATCTTTGAGAATTCCTGGAAAACAGGTGAAGTCCCAGCAGACTGGAGGAGGGCAAATGTTGTCCCTATTTTCAAAAAGGGGAAAAGAGAGGACCCAAACAATTACCGCCCAGTCAGCCTGACATCAATACCAGGAAAGATTCTAGAGCAGATCATTAAGCAAACGGTCTGTGAGCACTTAGAAAGGAACGCTGTGATCACTAAAAGTCAGCATGGGTTTCTGAAAAATAAGTCATGTCAGACTAATCTGATCTCATTTTTTGACAGAATTACAAGCCTGGTAGACGAAGGGAACACTGTGGATGTAGCCTATCTTGATTTCAGCAAGGCCTTTGACAAGGTGCCCCATGATATTCTTGTAAAGAAGCTGGTAAAATGCGGGCTAGACAATGCTACCATTCATTGGATTTGTAACTGGCTGACTGACCGAACCCAAAGGGTGCTCATCAATGGCTCCTCTTCATCCTGGAGAGAAGTGACTAGTGGGGTGCCACAGGGTTCTGTCTTGGGCCCAGTCTTATTCAACATCTTTATCAATGACTTGGATGATGGGCTTGAGGGCATCCTGATCAAGTTTGCAGATGACACCAAATTGGGAGGGGTGGCTAATACCCCAGAGGACAGGATCACACTTCAAAATGACCTTAACAGATTAGAGAACTGGGCCAAGGCAAACAGGATGAATTTTAACAGGGAGAAATGTAAAGTACTACACTTGGGCAAAAAAAAATGAAAGGCACAAATACAGGATGGGTGACACCTGGCTTGAGAGCAGTACCTGTGAAAAGGATCTAGGAGTCTTGGTGGACCACAAACTTGACATGAGTCAACAGTGTGATGCAGCAGCTAAAAAAGCCAATGCAATTCTGGGCTGCATCAATAGGAGTATAGCATCTAGATCAAGGGAAGTAATAGTACCACTGTATTCCGCTCTGGTCAGACCTCACCTGGAATACTGTGTCCAGTTCTGGGCACCACAGTTCAAGAAGGATACTGACAAGCTGGAACGTGTCCAGAGGAGGGCAACCAAAATGGTCAAAGGCCTGGAAATGATGCCTTATGAGGAACGGCTTAGGGAGCTGGGTATGTTTAGCCTGGAGAAGAGAAGGTTAAGAGGTGATATGATAGCCATGTTCAAATATATAAAAGGATGTCATATAGAGGAGGGAGAAAGGTTGTTTTCTGCTGCTCCAGAGAAGCGGACACAGAGCAATGGATTCAAACTACAAGAAAGAAGATTCCACCTAAACATTAGGAAGAATTTCTTGACAGTAAGAGCTGTTCGACAGTGGAATTTGCTGCCAAGGAGTGTGGTGGAGTCTCCTTCTTTGGAGGTCTTTAAGCAGAGGCTTGACAGCCACCTGTCAGGAATGCTTTGATGGTGTTTCCTGCTTGGCAGGGGGTTGGACTGGATGGCCCTTGTGGTCTCTTCCAACTCTATGATTCTATGATTCTATGATCTGATTTCTCTCCTGGGATACTAACTGCTGGAACAACAAATGCCTATGGAACTGACCCCTCCATGGCCTTTCCCATCTGTCTAAAGGTATTGTCTGACCCAACTCTGGTGACCATTTTATCATAGGTTATTTCATTACCTCATCTTTCAGTTCCCATTGGAGGAGCAAGTTGTATATTTTCGATATTTTATTTTAAATTTGGTTGCAGAAGTTCACTTTGTAATTTTGCTATCTCCTGGACAAATCCTATTTTTTAATCTTGGTTAAAAATATGCAGTATCTGGTGATATTGTCTCTGGCTCCACTATCAGGGCCACTGACTACTGACTGGTGCAGCCTGCTCTCCTTTTACTGCGTTTCCCACGGGGTGGTGGCAAATGTCGGAATAAAGACACCTCCCCCCCTCACCTGCCTGAGGGCCGCCTCCCCTTGCTCCATCCCCTATATGATGTTGGCCTTGTTTGTGTGTCATCATACGTTTCCCTGTGAGCCTCCTCTCACCCCGTGGAAGGACACAAAAGTGGCCCATTTCGTCCAGCACCCAAGAAGGACCACCCAGACCCCTCTTGTGGAAAACCTGCAAGCAGGACCAGATAGCAAAACCAGCTTCCCCCCCCCACCCCGCAGCCTCCAGCAGCCAATTTTACAAGCATGGGAGCCAAGTTGAATAAACCTTTTTTTCTTTCGGGGGGGGGGCAGAGAAACCCTGATCCCCTCCATCTTCAGCTTGGTTTTATCACTTCCTTTGATCACCTCCAGCACCTTCCCCTGTTCCTTGGCGGTGCCACGCACCCCTTGCCCCAGACACCCTGAGCTGGGGGTCTGGCCCCCTGCCCACCCCCACTGCTGACAGGCAACACCACACTGAGAGCAGCAGGAAAGGTGGGCAGCACCAGGCGAGCGAAGGGTTGTGGCTGCTGCCACCACACAAGAAATGCACACATGAGACTGTGCCCTCGCCTACGGGGATCCAGCCGTCAGCAGTTCTCAGAGAGGAGCATGAAAATAAGCTGCTTTTGAACGTTGTGGACCCCAGCGGGATGCTGGTGGCCTCTAGCTTGTCTGCCCCATCTTCTTTCTCTATGGGCCCCATGTGGGACCCAGAGACACTCTGGGGAAATGTGCCCCTGCACACCACTTTCCAGCCCCTTCCACACTGTCCTCAGTGAAAAAAGCAACCCTCATTACAAATGGGAGGGGCCAAAGGCCACATTGGCAACCCCAGGTATAAGCTGATTGAGTGGCCATTTTGCCTAGAATGTACAACCCCGCCCCCCAAACACACAAATGTTGTTGGCTGTGTCCCTAACACATTTCTCTTGCATTGGCAGTCAGAATGCAGAAAAAGGGAGCAATAAGCATGTTCAAGAATGCTGTTTGAAGGCGCACAACACAGTGTGACCCAGCCAGATGGGCAGGGTACAAAATAATAATTTATTATTATTATTATTATTACTATTATTACTATTATTATTATTATATGTGACTTTAAATGACACAATGGATGAGACATCAGGGCTTAGATTGAACCCTTTTTAAAGTAGGCCAGGCTGGAAATAGGCATACATAGAACTCAGCAAATGCTAATATTGCATGAGGTTGCAGAGCAGAGAGAGAGAGAGAGAAACCAATAAGGGTTATTCAATCACTGCGGCTCAGAGCTGCCTTGGGCTCTTCCGCAACTGTCACCTACTAACAGTCACTCCATCAAGCTCCCTGCACTGTTTCTACCCCAATCGGTCATTATAAATTTAAGAACTACTAGCACCTGAGCTTGTTTCTTTCCTCCTCCCTCCCCATTCACCTATTTTAGCTTGGTTTTCATTGATCTGTGAAACTGCATTCTTATTTCCCCATAAACAGATGCCTGTGTTCAAAGAAAGTGGTTTGAGAAGCACATTCACACTAAATCAAGCATTGCTGCAAGCAGCAAGTTTTCAAACCGTAGTGATGTGGGGTGGAGCAGAGAAACAAACTGCTATGACTGTCGGAAACGCAGCTTAAATTATGGCAAGGTGTTGTGAGCAGGTGCTAGCAACGTGGGTCCCTAGTGCTGGTGACATCGCTTATTCCCCCCTCACCCCACTTTTTATCCCCAAAACAGCTCTGTGAGGTTGACTGGTATCAGGAACAGCAAGTGGTTCAGGGGACTCTGAATTCCTAAAGCTAAAAAGGGACTTGAACCCAACTCTCCGCAATCTACACGTTTCTAGGCACCTGGTTGCCTCCCCCCCCTCTGCCGCCCAAAGTCAAGGAGGGGGGCTGAAAAGTTACGCATTTACCTGCTTGCGCATATTGTTAGGACCCACCTTATTTTGGTGACAGTAAGTTGTTTTAATTTGTTTTTAATTCTTGTCTTTAGTGGTTGTAACCTGTACTGGAACCTTGGGGTAAAGGGCTGATTCATAGCAAGAATAAGAATAAGTGAGGAGCTTTATCCTGCAAGTCATCAGAATTAGGCACTACTTTCTTAAAATGATAAGCACCTGGGAGCTGCTTCTCTCGCCCAGTGGATCAAGCAGTTTGCCTTCTTTTCTTCGTTTTCTCTCACAAAGGCCTCATTTTCTGGTGTTCTCTTAAGTTCCACAGATGGTTGAAGATTCTCCCCCAATCGGGGCATTTGCATGGCTTCCCCCATGTGTGGGTCCCTCTGTGACTCCATAATGTATCTCTCTAGGAAAATCTTTTCCCACAGTGGAAGCGCTTGTGCGCATTCTGCTCAGTGTGGATCCTCCGATGCAACTGAACCTCTTTGCGCACTCGGGATGCTTTCTCTTCCAGGAGGCCTCTCTGATGGCGCACCAAGATCCCTCTCTATGGAAAGGGCTTCTCGCCCTCAGACCATTCGCACAGTTCCTCTCCCATGTGCCTCCTCTAGAGTTCAGCTTTGTAGGGATGTTCTTCGGCATTCAGCCTCCCCAAACCCAAACTGTGCTGGCCGTTCCTCCCATGATTTGAGGAGAAGGGCTTTTCTGCTCCAAAGTGCACTGGGCTTTCACTAAAGGGAACTGGACTTCTGGGAGATGGCCCTGTTCATTTGCTCCCTGGTGTCCTTTGGATTCATGCTTTTGACCTGGAATCTCAGCTAATAGGGATATTTCCCTAAGGAAACAACTTCCCCTGGGTGGGATTTCTCCGTCTTGATCTCTCTCCTTTTAGCTGCAGGTGATGGTGAAACTGAAAACATTTTCTAAACATATGTGTGGGAAACCCATGAGCAGGATCTGAGCACAAGAGCCCTCTCCCTTTCTAGAGTCTCCAGTGTTATAGAAATCATAAAACTGTCATTCTGGAAATAAGTTGACACTGCGGGATCCATTCTGAAGGGAGACTACGGAGGGAGGAGGAGGAGGAAACCTGGAATCGACCCTCTGACCCCTCACCCCTTACCTGAATCCACCAAGCCAGCACATTCCAACACTATCGCCCTCTCCTTATCCCCTTCCTCCCACATCTGCATAAAACCATCTACATAACCATTTACATGGATCGCAAGGTGACGGAAATCTCTTTATCTTAAGGGGACCCTTGAACGCATTTTCACGCCCGGTGATAATCCCGTCTTCCTGGAACGCCGCAAGCACTGTAAAAAAACGTGCTTTTCTTCTCCCTCTTTAAATCTTTTCCCGTCTCTCCCAAAATCGTGCCTTCCTTGCTTCGAATATCTTTTAAATGTGTCAAAATGTATCTTCTGGAAAATTTCCTTCAATACCTTATATGTATCCCTATAAATGTAATTGTATGTATTCCTATAAGTCAAAACAAAATAAAATAAAAAAAATTCCTTCCAGTAGCACCTTAAAAGGTAAAGGTAAAGGACCCCTGACCATTAGGTCCAGTCGTGTCCGACTCTGGGGTTGCGGTGCTCATCTCGCTTTATTGGCCGAGAGCCGGCGTACAGCTTCCAGGTCATGTGGCCAGCATGACAAAGCCGCTTCTGGCGGACCAGAGCAGCGCATGGAAACGCCGTTTACCTTCCCGCCGGAGCGGTACCTATTTATCTACTTGCACTTTGACGTGCTTTCGAACTGCTAGGTTGGCAGGAGCTGGGACCAAGCAACGGGAGCTCACCCCGTCGCAGGGATTCGAACCGCCGACCTTCTGATCAGCAAGCCCTAGGCTCTGTGGTTTAACCCACAGCGCCACCTGTGTTTGTGTGTAGTCAAAAGCATGGGGAGCAATCCAGAAGCATTCGCTGCTACTTAAGAAAACATTCACCAAATGAAAAGACCTGGGGACATTTTTTTTTAAAAAAGATCACGTGGTCACCGAGTTTCTGAGTCATTTCCAGGAAGGGAAACTCCCAGTAACTAGAAAGTTAAACTTAACTCTCGTCTTTGGAGCTAGGGAGCCATGGCTGCTGCAGGGGGTCACATACAGCATCTCTGCGATGAAGCCACTTGCTCCATCTGCCTGGAATATTTTAAGGATCCAGTGACCATCCCAGAGTGTGGGCACAACTTCTGCCGATCCTGCTTGATCCAGTGCTGGGGGGAATCGGAGGCAGAGGCTTCCTGCCCTCAGTGCAGAAAAACAGTCCAGAGAAGGAGCCTCATCCCCAACCGGCAATTAGCTAACTTTGTAGAAATAGCCAAGAATCTCAGCCTTCAAGAGGGAAAGAAGGAAGGAGGGGAAGGAGGAGTCTGCGAGGAGCACCAGGAGACCCTGAAGCTCTTCTGCAAAGTCCACGAAGCCCCCATCTGCGTGGTGTGTGACAAATCAAGGGAACATGAAAACCACAAGGTGATTCCTCTGGAGGAGGCTTTCGAGGAATACAAGGTAGGAGATCCCTGGATCTTGAGGGGGAGAAATAGCTGTGGATTCTTCTTGGGAGGTTTTCTTTTTAATTCTCAGGTCCAAGGTAGGCATGGCATGAATTGGTGGTTGTTTATGATGTAAAAAGCAGCCAAGGGGAAGCCTGAGGGCTCCTGGGATGGCTGGGAGGAGGGAGTTGAAGTCTTTCTCTCTGCGAGGGGGACAAAGGGATCTCCCTTGAAATACTCACATCAGCTTCAAAGATTTGAACTGGGACCTTGGGGGGGGGGAGAAAGGGTTAACCTCATCCACATCCCCCAGCAAGGTTTCTTTATAAATATTTAGAAACTACAAATGTAAATTGCACATACACAACTAAGTACATGTCTCCTTTGGCTAGCAGGATGCCTCCTCAATGCCCTGCAAAGCAGAGAGCAGCAAGGATCATGGGGGGGGGGGGGCTGTGGCCAGGAATTGACCAGATGGTGCAAGATCCCCCCCCCCCAGTATCTGTTGGAAGCAGATTTTCAAGTGGAGGTGGAAGCACCTACTGGTGGGGAGCACGTTTATTCTGGGGGTGCTGTGGGGCCTGTGCAATGGGGTTGCAGTGGGGAGGGGGGAGTGAGGATCTCTTCCCGTCCCAAATGGCAAATGATTCAGTGGTTCAGAGTAGCATCTGCAAAGACAAGGGGAAAGATGACTTTTCCATGATAACTCAGAATTGGACCTGTGCTATTATATAAAAAAGATTAAATTCTCATTCTGCTTCAGAAAAAAACCTTTTAAACTGTGTTTTAATCCCTTTTGAAATAATTCACTTGTTCTACTACAGAGGTGCAAAAATGCTCCTGTGCCATGCAATGTCAATAATGCCACAAAATAGTAATGATAATGAAATGAAGCTGGCCCCTTTGAACTTGTGGGGTGACCAGACAGCAGTCTTCTGATCGAAGGAGCTACGTAGGTGGACTCTGGCCGGAGCAAGGACTACTCTGGCCCAGAAGTGGAAGATGATGCAGGCCTTAAATCTCCCCTGGTGGTCCAAGCACATGTGGGCTCTGGCTACTGCGGAGAAGATAACGGACAAGTAGCAGAAAACCTGAATTGCCATCTGACCCAATTAAGTGGCAAAGCTGTGGGGTCAAGAGGAAGGGTGGAAAAGCCCTAGGCCTGCAGAAGAGGGGTTTGGAATGGGTGAAGCGCTGCTCTATTCCTGTATCTCTAGCCCCTTGGTCTGACCTCCCTATGCTAGACTTTGATGCTAGACTGATACATCCCAGGTTGGATCCTGCCTCAACCCTTCCTCCTCCTCCTCCTCTTCCCACTTCTCCCTGGGACCTCAAGATGAGAAGTCAGGCTGAAAGTCTCCTTGGAGAAGACAAAGGAGCAAGCATGGCTGCCTTTGCTCTTCTCCAGACTAGATAGTTGGACTAGAAAACTTTCCCATCCCAGTTCTGTAGTGCTTTTTGGTGTGCTGTGGTACCCTGGGGTGCCTTGAATGATGCTCAGGGGTGCCTCTGGCAACACTGGCCTCTGTCCCTCTTTCCTTCCCTCCCTCCTCGGATGCCATCTCTGCCTCCCAAAGGCTTGTGCAGCTGTTTGTTGCAGCAGCCCTGGCTACAAGCTCCGCAGGCGAATGGTGCCTCTGGGGCTGGCCAGGGGGTGTTGACTGCCAGGAACTGAGGTGGCCTCGGAGTAAGCAAGCCAACTGGCGAGGGGCCCTTGCTGTTGGGAATGGACAGACAAGTCCCAGGCCCCTGTGGGGCAGGTGAGGAGGTACCTCTCTTTGGGGTTCAGAGACCAAGAAGGGGACTCCTAAGGAGAGGGGAGAGGAGAGGAGGCCACTGTAATATTCATCTCTCTGTGTGTCTCAATCAAACCTGAGTTTTTCCTTTTCTCTTTAGGGAGAGATCTGTCGCCGCCTGGAGATTCTGAGGAAAGAGAGAAAGGAAATTCTGGCCTATCAAGCAGACCTGGACAAGGAAAGCAAAGACCTCCTTGTAGGTGTCTCTATTGTTACTAGTGAGGGAACAAGCACTTGAAGAATCGAGTCAGGACTGAGGAGGGATGGGGAAATCTGCCCTTTTCAGCTTCTCCCCATTTCTCCTTTTTCCATATCAGTTTATTTATTCATTTATTATTCTGAAAATGAATCAGATGTTAGGGTAGCTACTTCATTGTATAAATATTTTTATATGTACTTTACCCTCATAAAAACATTTTTGGTGACCATTACCTGGCTGGGTCAACCTTGAACAATTTAGAGATGCGAATTTCAAAGGATTGCTCTGTTTTGGTCTCAATATTTTTTCAGCAATAGCAAATTAGGTAAATTCACCTTTGAATGCAGCTAATTTGAGTTTACAATGGTACCTCTAGTTCAGAACTTAATTCGTTCCAGAGGTCCGTTCTTAACCTGAAAATGGCCTTAACTAGAGCCGTGCTGTCACTTATGGGGCCTCTTGCTGCCGCTGCGCCGCTGCCAAGCGATTTCCGTTCTCATGCTGGGGCAAAGTTCTCAACTCGAGGTAACTCTTCCAGGTTAGCGGAGTTTGTAACCTGAAGCATTTGTAATTCAAGGTAACAATGTATTTATGCCATGCCCCAAAACATGCAGGGAATATCCTGTAGGGATATTTAGGGAGGCAGGAGAGGATATATTATTTTATTATATCCTTCCTGACTTGCGGCAGCAAGTTCTATAACTGAGCAGAGTTGTTAAACAATCCCCCTTTTAAATTACACAGCGGTTAGCTAATTGCAGGCTCATCTGAGCTTCACTATTTAGGATTCCTAGTTTCCCTTTTTTATATCCCTCCAAAAAGAATAGACGCGACCATCTGATTAAAGTTAACATAAAACTAGTTTACTTACAATCATCCAGTTCACAATAAGATCCCTCAAGGCAAACTTAATTTACAGAACAACGTATAACTATGTGAACTATCCCATAAGGCAGTGATGGCGAACCTTGGCACTCCAGATGTTTTGGGACTACAACTCCCATAATCCCTGACCACTGGTCCAGTTAGCTAGGGATGATGGGAGTTGTAGTCCCAAAACATCTGGAGTGCCAAGGTTCGCCATCACTGCCATAAGGTAAGGTTACCAGATTTTTTTTAATGCATCTGGGACATAGCTGTCAACTTTCCCTTTTTTAAAAGAGAAATTCCCCTATTCTGAATAGGATTCCTCACAAGAAAAGGGAAAGGTTGACAGCTATGATCTGGGGACACATTTCAACTTCAGTTGGGATGACAGGATTTTGTATGGGGACTGATTTGTAAATCTGGGAACTGTCCCTGGGAAATGGGGACGTCTGGTAACCTTACTAAGGGAAATATTCTCAAGTGACTGGGACTGAGCGTTCACTTCTCCTAACTCTTGGGAACACACAATGGAGAACACACAGAGCAGAACATGGAGGCCATGTGCTGCTCTACCAAGAACAGGCCACACCCACATCAAGTCACATGCAAAGGAAGTCTGTCTCAGCTCTGGAGGAACTAGCAAGTTTTCTCCTGAGTGATACAAAGCATTCCCCACCATGTGCATTGTAGGGATGTTGTATTTGACTGCAATAGGTTTTTACATCCCACATATCCATGGCTAGAAAAAAAATGCTCTTTCCTTTAGGCTGTAGCCCTTTGCAAAATAGAAGTCAACAGAAACAGCAATTAAAAATCAGAAGTGTCCTCCCTGTGGAATTCTCATAATTCTCTTCCTGATGTTTTGAAGGCTGACCATCTTCCACACTCAGACCTCCTCTTTTCTTGCAGAAATTAACAGAAACGGAGAGGCTGAAGACTGTGGAGAAGTTCAAAGAACTGCGCCAGTTCCTGGAAGAAGAAGAGAAACGTCTGCTGACTCATGTGGAAGAGGTGGAGAAGGAGATTTCAGGGAGAAGGGATGAGCAGCTGGCCAGACTCTCCAGGAAACTCTCCTCCCTTGAGAAGATCATCCAGGAGATGGAGGAGATGCGTCAGCAACCAACAACTGAACTCCTGCAGGTAAGATAGGAACAGCCCATGGCTCCAGGAAAAGGCTGCCTCCCATCCTTTCTGTGCCCCTTTCATGTATGCAAGGTGTGCAGGGGCTCAGATAATGGAGCCTCTAGTCAGGTTTGTAATGGACAGGAAGACCCAAGAGACCTGGGATGCTTAACTCACCTGAACGCAGACTAGAGATTCTTCGGTGTTCTGGATGGAGCAGGAGCTGATCTTCTGCTCTTTGCTGATGCTTTGTCTCCGAATGCCTTTCAGCTGTGGGGAACTTCGCCTAGGATGCGTTCAGGCCTCCTTCCGACATGAGCCAGTCTCTTGACCAAGCTTCTCTTCCTGTTCCCTCCACAACTTCTAGGTTGATCCCTTTCTCCATGGATCCAGATCGGCCCCAAATAGTGCTCAGTGACAGTGACCAAAGAGCAAGGCAAAGGGACTCATCCAGACTGCTGCTTGTCCCACCCCTTTCCTCCAGGAAAACCTGCTGTTTACTGCTGAATGAGAGCAAACCTCAGCCAGGTTTTCACCAGATTGACGTTTGCTTTGATGTTGCACTAAGGAGCAGGTTTTTCCGGAGGGAAAGTGGCAGGTCCTGAGGGAAAGTCCTGAGGGAAAGTGGCAGGGCAAAGGCAAAACCACTTGGACCTGTGTTTCGGGGCACAGGAAAAGCAAAAGGGTGGAGGAGCCCAAAGAAACACTGAGCTGTTTTATTACCCCTTTGGAGGCATTTTATACCACAGGTCCTTTTTCTACTTCCAGATGGAAAATAGAATTTGAAATTTGGGGACTTCTATGGAAGAGAGTTTGGGACAGTGCCCTGGCAGGATTATCCTGTAGGTTACATATGTCTGAATTGCACAATGCAAACCGGATTAAAGTTATTAAATTATAATCTAGAGATGGTGTGAGTCTTCTCTTGAACCCACAAATGTGACATTTACCTAAAATTCTTGTGGATTTCATAAGGATTTTAAACAATAATGGACAAATTGATGTGGAAATGTGGAGAACTTGATATCGGAACAATTAATAATTTCAGATTGGATAAAATAAAACCTGTGACAAACAAAAACTGGGTGATTCAGCCATTCCTACCCAAAACCTTGTCATGCGCCAGGCAGATTGACATTCAAGGGCCAGGGTCTGAGGGGGTCTTCCTGGTGTGGCCTGTGGTGTGCAGTGAATTCCCTTCTCTTTTCCCCTCTAGGATGTGAGAAGGACCTTGCAGAGGTAAGTGGATCTGGCTCATTTCCATTAGCATCCCTCCATGAGGACGGGATGCAAGAACCTCAAACATGGCCCTCCAGGAGCTTCAGGGGAGAAACTATAGGACTCACTCCCTGCAGCATCTCACAGGTGAAGGTAGAGCCCCCTCTTTTGAACTTGTAGCCCACCCCCAAATTCTCCCTCCAAGGTTCAAGGTCAACTGCCTCCTCCCTCCCTCCCCACATCACAGGGGGTGAAAGTCAGGTTGTTTGATGCCTCTGGAGGGAGAGTCCCATGGGGCATGGGGCTGTGCCCTTCCTGGGTGAGAGAGGGGGGCAGGAAGGGTGAAGGTTGTTCTCCTTGACCGCTTGCCAGCTGTGGACATCACTCACATCCTCTGGAGAGGCTCCGGGAGGGAGGGATTGCAGGCACCCCACTTCAGGGGTTTGGTTCTTACATCCAGGGACTTTACCAGAAAGTTGTTATGGGGCAGCATCGTTGGAAGCCGTGGGAGCCCTCCGGTGGTGTCGCTTGGGGTTACATCTTGTCCCTTGTGCTGTTTAGCATCCTTACGAAGCCACTGACAGCTGTCCTCAGGGGTTTTGGACTGAGGTCTCCCCAATCTGTGGTGGACACCCAGCTTTATCCTGCTTTTCCATCTCAGTCAGGGCAGGAAGTTGAAATGCTAAACCAGGGCTTGGAGGTGGGTGTCAGCAGATGAAGCCGAATCCTGAAAATGACCTGTTGGGAAATGAAGTTCAACTTTGTTCATGTTCTTGAGATCTCCTGCAATAATTAGGAAGACAGTGCCACAATGGGACCATTCATTGTTTTTCTTTTCACCAGGTATGAAAAAAGAGAGAGTCCAGAGAAGCCACTGCCTTTCCCTCTAAAAATGAGGAACCGGATCTTGGAATCCTGTGATCTAAATCACCTTGTGGAGGATACAATGAAACAATGGAAAGGTAATGAAAAATGGCTGCCAGGATTTCACACTGGGAATTCTCTTACAGTGGTACCTCTGGTTGTGAACGGGATCCGTTCCGGAGGCCCGTTCGCAACATTAAAAGAGCGCAACCTGAAGTGCCTAATCTGCGCATGTGCGCGGTGCGATTTAGTGCTTTTTGCGCATGCGCGAAGCGCCGAACCTGGAAGTAACCCATTCCAGTAATTCCGGGTTTGGCGCATTTGTATCCCGTAGCGAATGCAACCAGAGGTAGGACTGTACTTCTTCAGAACTGAACATGTCAGGCTCTTATTGCATGGAATTGAGTAACCCCAGGATACCTTCCTTCTTTGTACTCCAGCTTTCATTTCCTGTTCCCCAGAATGGCCCATGTATATTGTGATACTAGATCCTGTACAGAAAGCCTGAAACAGAGTGTAGAGCAAAGTCAGGATTTTTCCTCCCATGTGCTTCTGTTTACAATTCTATGGAACCTCCTTTTCCTTTTGGTTCCCCGTCTACACAATCTGGGTTTGTCCTTTTGGAGGTTCTCCTGCTCAGGCTTGTTTCGCAGCCGTGGAGCCAAGGCCTGAGCCGTCTCCTCCTCAGACGTCCCCCTGCAGCTGCCATATCTAGGGCTTCAGCCTTCAAGATCTCCTGAGGGGAGATGGAGACATTGAGGATGGAAGCAAGAGCACATGAGCCCCAAAAGGCACAATTATGCTTGTTAACAACCTTAAACATGTGTAGAAGTTTTGTGAGGAAGGGTTTCCTTTTGCATGAGAGCTCTGCCAATCCTTCCACAGCAACCTTCACTTTTCCTTATGTTTCACAATTGTGGCTTTAATGATTCCCCCCATCACTTTACTTGGGAAGATGTTAAGGCTGCCTCCATCTCCCTCTGCCTCCTTTTACAGGATTCCGATTGCTCTGCCTCCCCTCCAGTCCAAGAATGTAGAGCCCAATTTCAGGGACAAAAGTTCAGAGACTATAAGGATTAATGCTGAATATTTTTCCTCGGTTATTTGTAAGCTTGCTTTATGATTGCTGAGTTTTAAAGCTTTATTTTCATAGATTCTTTCTATGATTTTCTTCTTTTTAATTATTTTTTGTACAATTTAATTAATATTTAATAATTGTACTTGAATTTAAGGATGCTACGTTTTGAAGTGTTACTTTTGTATGGAGATTTATTTTCTGGTGGAAGAGTGTTGCCCTTACTCTTTATATCTTTTTGCTTCCTCAGATGCTCTATTATACAGAAAACAGATTCAGAAAGGTAAATTTCCAGGGGAGGAACAATTTCACAGGAGGGATGGGGATTGATATTTCATGGGTGTTGAACCGTCTGTTCTGCAAATTTTGGGACCCCCATCAATGGCGTAACTCTGGGTAACAGTCCCCTAGTGGTGTTTGGGTTCCTTGTATGTCCCATGAATGAACTGGGAGAGGGTTTGAAGACTTGCATTGGGGGCAGAGCTTGTCCCTGCGAAGAACTTGCACACCAGTCATGAGTTCCTTGCCTGCCTATAGTCTATTATCCTGGTTTCCCCCTTAATTTTATAGTTTTTGCTTTCTTTCATAAAATTTATATACTGCTTGATTGTAGGAAAAAGCCTCAGAGCCTAACAATATCTTACAAAAGCCCTTAAGGAGAATCCCTCAGGGTCAGTCCAATGTCCATCTTGTCAAGTTCTCCTGTATAGGGAACCTCCCTTGCATTTTATTTTCCCTCCACACAATCTGGAGAGGTTCTTTTGGGCCTTCTCGATATTTGCTTGGATTTCCCCCTTGTGAAGTGTGTTAAGAAGGTCACCCGCAAGCACCCAGTCCCTCCTCCACCTCCTGCCAGGCTGGTTTCCCAGCAGCAGAGCAAGGCCTGAGCTGCCTCTTCCTCAGAGTTTCAACCTCACCAGCCATATCTGGTGCTTCAGCCATCCCAATCTCCTCAGAGTTCCCACAGTTCTTATGAGATCAGCCCCATTCCATGAGGGAGAACTTCCCATTGCATGAGACTCTTGTAATTACATGGCAAAGCTCTGCCGATTCTTCCTCTGCAATCTGGTTTGTCAGCATGCTTGGAAATTCCAGTTTCAACAGCTTTTTCCTACCAGTTTACTTGGGGCAGATGTTAAACCTTTCTTCATCCATCCAGTTCAGATCCCCATTTCATTTGTGGATTTTGAATGATTGTATTCCGCTATTTTCTAGTATGGTTTACCATTTCTGATTTCCCCATGGAATCAAGGAATATGAGAGTTTGAATGATCCCAATGATCATCTAGCCCAGCCCCCTGCAAAGCAGGAATTACAGCTAAACACGTTAGGCCTAGTGATAATTAAATTCTCAAGAATAATCTTTTGGAGAATATCTAACATCACTACTTAGGCCTACAGCTGTCGTCTTTGTAATTATTTGTTCTATGATTTCATCTTTTGCTTGAAATAATTAAACAACAGATGCTATAGTTACAGGTAGGTAGCCGTGTTGGTCTGCCATAGTCAAAACAAAATAAAAAAAATCCTTCCAGTAGCACCTTAAAGACCAACTAAGTTTGTTCTTGGTATGAGCTTTTGTGTACATGCACACTTGGTATCTGAAGAAGTGTGCATGTACACAAAAGCTCATACCAAGAGCAAACTTAGTTGGTCTTTAAGGTGCTACTGGAAGGATTTTTATTATTTTGACAGATGCTATGTTATGGTGATGTTTTGAAAAAAGTTTTTTTTAGTTTGTTTTTTTAGCTATTTCATTGTAGCCTGTTAAGCCTCTCTTTTTGCTTCCTCAGATGTTCAGTCATTCAGAAATCTTCAGAGAGGTAAATTTCTCATGGAGACCCCAATTCACGGGGGGGGGGGACTAGTGTTTCATGGGGGGGGGGTAAAGAGTCTGTTCTGTACAACCTGACTCTAGCCCCTGCTGTTTGTACCACAAAGGCAGAGAGGGTGGACTTGAAGGTGCAGGGGGGGTGGGGGAGATAAATTACCCAGAAGGATCAGACTGAGCAGGGTTCCTTTTCCAGGACTGGTTGCCACGTGTCCTCTTTTTCTCAGACTAGAAAAAAAATTCTAGTACATTAGACTCAGATCTAAGGCATCTAGCCTAGATTAGAGAATCGCAACAGAACAGCATCTTAAGCTAACGACATACTGTATAAAACCCTTCTCTTGTGGCTGAACTAAAAGGACGCTGGCTCAGCTACAAGATCTTGGAGCAGTCTGGGAGGGCAAGAGTTAACACCCCCCCTGCCCTTAAGGAGAATCCATATGTACATGTTTAATAGTTTAATAAATTGTTCTGTGCACACTTGCATTCACAAAGATGTGAACATGAGCCCAAATACTTCCATGTGGCAAGCGAGGGAACAATATGTATTATTATTATTCTTTTGTTGTTTAAAGTTAAGAACATTTCTACTAGCACTATATCACAGCTTCGAAAGCCTACATAGAGTAGGGGTATTTCAAATGAGAGTCGTCATAGCGATCCATGGTTAAGAGCAGACTGTCTCAGCCCCTAACTGGTAACCTTTTGAGTTATCCCCCCAGAGAACTAGTCTTCTGGTATATATTCAATCCAAAAGAGAATCATGGTATAAGCAGTCCTTTGTAAAATTGCCCTGCCACCAGGGGTGGAGGAAGGAGGGGGCGATGGGAGTGCATCGCGCCCATTGGAGCGATCCCGGGGGGGGGGGGTTTCCATCGCAGCTGCCCCCCTGCACTGGGTGCCCCGCCCCCAGAACGCATGCTCCGCCCCAGTATGCGTGCCCCGCCCCCGGGACACGTGCCAGCCCTGTCCCACCTGCTCCCCGCCCTCAGAATGAAGCTCTGCCACTGCCTGCCACCTGCCTCCTCTTCCCTGGCAGCAAGGCCTAAACTTCCAAGATGGTAGGGAGGAAGGCAAGGAGAGACCAAGTGGGTGAGAGAGATGGAGAGCAGGAATAAACAGGCTCCCCACTTAACGTGACCCCGCGAAAGTGAGGGGGCTTCTATATGTGGTTTTATGCTGTATTTTTATGCTGTGAACAACCCTGAGACCTATGGATGAAGGGCAGTAGGCAAATGTGACATTACTACTACTACAGGGAGGTCCTCATCCCCCACCCCAACCCAGAGGTCCCCAAAGGCCAATTCCCAGAGAGATTGTCAGAGGGAAGCAGCTTCTCTCCTCTCCTGCCTCCTCCAGTTCTCCTCTCTTTCCCCTTCCCTAACACAGAAGAGATGAGTAAAAGGTTTCCTGGGTGGTTTTTCCTCTTAGAAAATGTCTGGGTTGAGAGGAGGGCAGGCACAATAAACATTGAATATCAGAAAGTGAAGAAAACTGTTTAAAAACGAACAAGGAAGATATTTATTCTGATGAAAGTCTGCAAGGAGGAGTCTCAGTCTTGCATGCGATGCAAATAAATCCCCTTGGTCTGAAAAGGAATCTGGGTTTTGTTTCTTTTAACAAGATGTCTGTTTCTGTCTCTCGGCTGACTCTGCCTAATCTTCTCTTTCCCTCATCTTCTCCCCAACAGCAAATGTCACTCTGGATACAGACACAGCCCATCCTGAACTCATCCTGTCAGAGGATCGGAAAAGCCTGAGAAGGGGAGACAAAAAGCAAGACCTGCCCGACAATCCTGAGAGATTCAACATCCTGCCTTGTGTGTTGGGACGTGAGGGATTCACAGCAGGCAGACATTTCTGGGAAGTCTCTGTGGGAAGTGAGGGATGGTGGGTTGTGGGGGTCGCCAGGAAGTCTGTGGGGAGAAAGGGACGCTTCTCCTTAAGGCCTGAGGGAGGGATCTGGGCTGTGGGGAAGTGGGGATGCATGTACAGGGCCTGCACCTCCCCTGATCTCTCTCCTCTGTTCCTGAGGGAGAAGCCCAGGAGGATCCGGGTGACTCTGGACTATGAAGGGGGACGTGTGTCTTTTTCTGACGCTGACTCAAGAGCCGAACTCTACACGTTCTCAGGAGCCTCGTTCTCTGGAGAGACGATCCTCCCTTACTTTCATCTGTGGGAAAAGAAAACCTCCCTCAGTATCTCCTGAGGAGACTAAATCTGCCTCTCAGTCCCAGCAGGAGTTTCTCTCCAGACCAGAGTGACTGACATAAAAAACCATTTACCCGCCAAGAGAACGTTGGGTACTTTTTCAAGGGCCCTTTGAGAGGATTCATTCCAGTCAAAATCAGTGGAAATAACAAAACAAGAAATGGGTTGTTGTGGCTTAGGAGTCCTAATAAATTTTCTCACCTTCAATGTTGTTTTTTATTTGAGATGTTTGATTTGGCAGAGGACGAGACTCTTAATCCCAGGGTTGTGGGTTTGAGCCCCACCTTGGGCAAATGTTTCCTGCACTGCAGGGGGTGGGACTAGATGACCCTCAGAGCCCTTCGCAACTCTGCAATTCTAGGAAACCTTCCTCTCCCCACAAGACCGTATGCAGCTGTGAAAATGACTCCATCATTGGATTAATAGATGACTAAAAAATGAACCCCTTCACCCATGTCAAGCAGGATAGCTCCTTGCTCTGGAAACCTCAGACGGGAAGTAAATGTAAAAGAAATCAGCTTCAAATGCCCTCTGCAAATCCAGCCTCCCCATCTCCACACTTTGTCAGAAATAAACCTCATTGCATTTAGTGGCGCTTCTGCCCAGTTATATGTGTTTCGACTGGATGCATTAACGTTCCTTATTTACAGGCCTGATTCTGTCTATCAGGGACATCAAATGGGGTGTCCTCTGGATAATGCTGGACTCCATCTCCCCTCTGACTCATCTGACCCATCCAGCACGGCCAGGGGTCAGAGAGGATGGGAGTTGCAGTCCAGCAGCTTCCGGAAGGGGCCCCATGGGCTGGGCTGCCCTATACATTTTGCATGGCTCCTTCCCTTGCCTCCTCAGCCCCACCCCAAATACACAATGCTCCCCCAAGGAGCATCTTTTTGGCAGAAGGTGCATCTGATTTCTCTCCTTGGATACTAACAGCTGGAATTGACCCCTCTCAAAGATCTGACAGGACTCTCTCTGGCTCCACTATCAGGGCCACTGACTACTGACCAGTGCAGCCTGCTGTCTTTTTCGTGCTTTTGCCACTGGGTGATGGTACATGTCGGAATAAATACATCTCCCCCCCCCACCTGCCTGAGGGCCGCCTCCCCTTGCTCCATCCCCTATATGATGTTGTCATCCTTTGTGTGTCCTCCTAAATTTCCCTGTGAGCCTCCACTCACCCCGTGGAAGGACACAAAAGTGGCCCATTTGGTCCAGCACCCAAGATGGGCCACCCAGACCCGTCTTGTGGAAAACCTGCAAGCAGGACCAGACAGCAAAACCAGCCTCTCCCCCCACCCCCGTAGCCTCCAGCAACCAATTTTACAAGCATGGGCTCCAACTTGAATAAACCTTTTTTTTCTTTGGGGAGGGGGGGGGGCAGAGAAACCCTGATCCCCTCCACCTTCAGCTTGGTTTTGTCAGTCGCCCTTGCTCACCTCCAGCACCTTCCCCTGCTCCTTGTCGGTGGCATGCACCCCTTGCTCCGGGCACCTTGAGCTGGGGGTCTGGCCCCCTGCCCACCCCCACTGCTGACAGGCAACACCACGCTGAGAGCAGCAGGAAAGGTGGGCAGCACCAGGCGAGCGAAGGGTTGTGGCTGCTGCAACCACACAAGAAATGCACACATGAGACTGTGCCCTCACCTGCAGGGATCCGGCCATCAGCAGTTCTCAGAGGGAACCCCCTGCAGCACAGAGAGGAGCATGACAATAAGCTGCTTTTGAATGTTGTGGACCAGAGCGGGATGCTGTTGGCCTCTAGCTCAGGCATCCCCAAACTTTGGCCCTGTTTTGGACTACAATTCCCATCATCCCTGACCACTGGTCCTGTTTGATAGGTATCATGGGAGTTGTAGGCCAAAACATCTGGAGGGCCATAGTTTGGGGGTGCCTGCTCTAGCTTGTCTGCCCCATTTTCTTTCTCTATGGGCCCCATGTGGGACCCAGAGACACTGGGGAAATGTGCCCCTAGATTCCTGCACACCACTTTCCAGCCCCTTCCACACCATCCTTGGTTAGAAAAGCAACCCTCATTACAAACTGGAGGGGCAAAAGACCATGGGGCCACAATGGGAACCCCAGGTATAAGCTGACTTGAGTGGCCTTTTTGCCTACAATGCCTACAATAAAAATTGTCTAAAAAACAACTACCAGGAAATAGTGTGGGTGCCTAATGACTAGAGGAGGTGCTGTTTTGTTGCCCGGGTTCCACTACAGCAAAGGCCACGTCCTCTGAAAGTATCTGCAACAGGAGCTTGGCAGAAGACCTGAAGAAACAAGCAATGAGTTTGTCAGGATTGTGGCTGCGAACTTTGAAGATCAACTGGCTCTGAACCCCATCAGGTGTTTTTGGGGACATCGGTATGGCCTGTCGCCCGTGTGCATCTTCCTACAGTGCTTCACAAGGTATGCTTTCTGGGTGAAACCAGAGGCGTAGGAAGCCTCTTGGGCACCCGGGGCGGCGTTCGCGGAGGCACCCCCTGGGGGCAGGGCACCCTGACGCATGCGTTGTGACGTCACGACGCATGCGTTAGGTCGGACTGCGCATGCCCGGCAATTCCGGGCATGCGCAGTGCATCCCGCCCTGGCGCTGCAGCGACCCACCGAGCGAGTGCCGGCTCCTGGGACTGCCCGTCCGTGCTGCTTTAAAGCAACATGGAGGGGGCAGCCCCACGAGCCGGCACGCGCTTTAGGCTCCCGGCTCGGCTTGCGTCCCCGATCGTGGGGTGGGGCCGGCCCCGAGAGTGTCACCCCCCCCCCAGGGGAAAGCAGGCGGGGCGCTGGCTGGCTGAGAGAAGGGGCCGGCCCCAACCCTGCGATCGGGCGACGCAAGCCGAGCCCAAAACCTTGCTCTGTGTGCGATGGTGGCTGGCTTGCTTTATCAGTCGCTCTCTCATCCAGCCGGCGCCCCGACCGCTGTCCCTTGGGGGGGTGACACTCTCTGTCACCCCCCCCCCGGGGAAAGCAGGCAGGGCGCCAGCTGGCTGAGAGAGCGACTGATAAAGCAAGCCAGCCGCAGTCGTGCACAGAGCAAGGTTTTGGTTCCAGGCTCGGCTTGCGTTTCCGATCGCGGGGGTGGGGCCCTGAGAGTGTCACCCCCCCAGGGCGGCCCGCCCCCCGCCTCCTCACTCCGCCCCTGCGTGAACCTTTTCTTGCAGTCCAAACACTCATAAAGCTTCTCCCCAGTGTGGATCCTTTGGTCAGAACCTCTTCCCGCACTCGGAGCACTTCTACGGCTTCTGGCCCGTGTGGATTCTCTCAATGACGGCTGCAGTCCAAGTTGATGCGGAACCTCTTCCTGTGGACGGAGCACTCAAAGGGCTTCTCCCCGGTGTGGGTCCTCTGGTGCTGGATGAGATAGGAGCTGTAAACAAAGCTCTTGCTGCATGCCAAACATTTGTGTGGGTTTTTGCTCGGATGCATTCTCTTATCTTTATCAAGGTCTGCACTCGGCCTGAAATTCTGGCGCTGTGTGTCCTTTGTCTCTTAACAGGGTGTTTTCTCTGGCGGGCAGCGGTTTTTCTTAGGTGCTTCTCACCACCTGCCCCAGGAATGGATCCATCCTCTGTCTCCCCTGAGCGGCTTTGCTCTGGATGCTCCGGTCTGTGCTGACCCTCCAGAGCATTTCGCACTCGGAACTGCAGGAAACACCGTCCCTTCTCGTCCTCTCACTGAGGAGCTCTCATAAGGATCTCCAAGGGAGCGTTCCCCGCCAATCTGGCCGGGTTTCCCCAGCCACCCTGGGCAGCTCCCAACAGAATATTAATAATAATAATAATAATAATAATAATAATAATAATAATAATAATAATAATAAGCAATAAAACGTCAACCATTTAAAACATCCCTGTATAGGGCTGCCTTCAGATGTCTTCTAAAAGCCAGTTGTTTATTTCCTTGCCATCTGATGGGAAGGCGTTCCACAGGGTTGTGGCACATGTCAGAATATAGACACCTTTATTCCGTCCTGTCTTTGTTGGCTCCAGGAATGGATAATATTGAAAAATGCAGATTTACGAGATATGGAAGGACATGATAACAGATTGGGATGGCATGCATACTTATGGTATGAGAAGCTAAGGTGCAAAGGTGTTCAGAATCATCTAATAAGCCCCCCCCCAGACTTACATTTCAGTAGACCTAGTTAGGACTGAAGCCCTAGGCCAGCTGTGGGGAACCTTTGACCCTCAGATGTTGCTGAACTACAAATCCCATCATCCTTGGCCATCAGCCACGCTTGCTGGGGCTGATGGGAGATGTGGCTCAGCCCCACCTGGAGGACCATCGATTCCCTCCTCCGAAACTCTATTCCTTACCCAGAGAGCCCACAATGCCGCAGTTCTCCTCTTTGACTTGCCAGAACATCGTCCTCTGGCCTGGCTGTGTCAGGGATGCCTCCTCCTTGCCAAAAGGCCCCTCCTTCTCCTTGGCGCTCGCTGGGCCCTGAAACAGCCAAACGTCCACTCAGGTTCTGCTGCCCTGGGAAACGCAATTTAAAGATGGACGCCCAAGATCCCACACCCACTCCCACTCCCGATTTCGCAATGCCAAGCCGGCGGCATATGTTCTAGCGCCTGTTATTAATGGGCTAAATTCAACTAGTTTTAAATAAAAGGGCACATTCTACTCATGTAAAAACATGCTGATTCCCAGACCGTCCGCGGGCCGGATTTAGAAGGAGATTGGGCCGGATCCGGCCCCCGGGCCTTAGTTTGCCTACCCATGGCTTAATCCAATTTCTCCAGGGACTTCCAGATTGGGCTGTTGCCATGTGCTGTGCGTGGGGCTGCCCTCGGAGAGGACTAGCAGCCAGGTCCCTGAGTAGGGTTGCCGCTGGTACTCAAAGAACCTCTGAAACAGCTGCATTGGCTGCCAGGTTGTTTCTGCGCTCAATTTAAGGTGCTCATGGCCGTGTTTAAAGCGGTGCTTCCCAAAGTGGGCAATATTGCCCCCTGGGAAAGGGGAGGGGGCATTACAGTGGGGCACTAAGAGGCAGGGGGGAGCTGGTGATGGAAATGACTACCAGACTTGGAAAAGCTGGCATCACTGGATCAAGTTCATCAGTTTTGTTGCGCTCATTAAACTAGGATAGTTTCAGTTGGATTTTGAATAAATGTGTAATTAAGGAGTTGAAATAAGAATACTAAGAGGTCCCTTCAAGGGGTTCAGCTTCTTAAGGAAGACTGTGTTATGGAAATCTGACAGCTGTCATCCTCCAACTGTCATTGAGGCCTTGAGAGTATTGCACGGGGCTTGAGACTTGGCACAGGAGACTCCATGTTGGACACAGGAACCAGTAGGGAGACCCCTGAATTACCCCTCAAACCTTCCTCTCTCCTCCAGAGACGCCCGTCAGCTCAGCACATTCCAACACATTATCGCCCTCCGTATTCACCCTCTCCTGCAGCCATTTACATAAGCCGATCAGCCGATCTACATAAACTGCATAGACCGCGCCAACCAGGAAACTCTTTATCTCTCTCTCATACACATTTTCCCAGAAGGAACGCCTGACCTTTTACCCATTTCCCTTTCCTTCTCCCCCCTCCCTTCTCTCCTGAAATCCCCCTTTTGAAACCCTGACCTTTTGCCTACGTCCCTCTTTCTCACCCCCCTCCTCTCCTGAAGCGTCAACGCCGTAAAAGAGCGTTTTTCCTTTTATTTTGAACGAAGTCTGTCCAAGTGTATCCATATAACACAATACCTAAAATAATTGTATCTCTGCAACACAGTGCCTGAAAATGTATCAAGATGAAGTGTGTTTAAATGTATCTCTCTGAGTTGCCTATTTGCTGTAAAATATCCTGAGATGCCTGAAGTATAATCAATTGAGTGTGTGTTTCTGTCTGTATCTCTACAAATGTATATTAGGCCAGTCATATTCCTCGGTGTATGTCCTATCACATGTATTTGTATCTATGCCACATGCATTTAGTATCTTCATGTAATAAGAGAAAAAATAATATGATTGAATGCTGTGCCTGTTCTCCCCCCCCTGACGTGACCTCATGAAGCTGTCTGCAGATTCTACAAAACCAATAATGACACACACCCAAATGCAAATTCAAACAATCAACTTTATTGACCAACATCTGAATATCATCCTGAGCCGATCAAGACCTCCCGTCTCGCCCGACCTGGAAAGGAAGAAGAAAAGCAAAGTCATCAAAATCCACTCAAGGAGAATTATACCGCACCCAAACCCGATATCCTATGCAGATTTCGGATTTCCCGCCTTTTCTACCCCATTGACTTGTATTGCTACCAAAATGTATATAAACTGAGATTTTCTTTTGTTCGGGGTCTCGCTCTTCGCTTGTCTACGTGAGTGGGACCCTGCTGCAGCAGTTCTTCTCGTCTTTGCGCAATAAAGGATCTGTTTACCTTCCCGGACGTCTGCGGTCTCTGTCTGTTCCCGGCCGGTGAGAACCTTCAAAGCGTGTTTTCCTCCGGGGCATTGGGTCTTGTTGTAGGAATTTTAGGTATTTTATTTATATATATATTAATTCTTAGTGTGCCAAGCAAAACAAGGCCTCATGTCTGAAGCACAGTCCTGAAACCATTTTGACCCCTGACACAATTTTGACTCCTAGCTGGCCAGGTATCGGATGGCCCAATTGACTTACAAAGGACAGTAGTTAGTCTGCATATGCCATGCCCTGCCAAGGCAGGGAACCTTTTGTTCTCCAGAAATGTTTGTCTGGGAGGGGTCGAGGAGGGATGACCAGGTGTTTCTCTGCAAGGGAGTGAGAAAAAACCTTTCCATTGTCTCAGAAATAAACTAATCACAATCTCAAAAGGAATGGCCAGGCTGCCCAGGAAGGGCAATCAGATAAGACATTATCACATGAAGTGGCAGACAGGAGGTAAACAGTGCATTCAAGATTTCTGCTGAACACCGCCTTTTTCTATGATGTAGCTGTGATGTATCTAAGGGGTAGTCCTGGGTTACACCCCTTTTTGTGATGTATGCATGATGTACAAGGGGGTGGTCTTGAGCCGGAAGGGGGGAATTTCAAAGTCTATATAGGAGCTGGCACGCCATTGTTCTGGGTTCTTCTTTGCCTCGTACCTGTTACGTTGGGGGGAACCTCTGTTGCAACAGATTCAATAAATGGGAAGCTGTGCTTTGCTTTTGATAACTCTGGTGTGGTCTCTGTCTGTGGCACAAAGGGAAAAGCTCTAAAATTCCAGCTCTTCCCAGGGAGAAAAATCCGGACTCCCCCTTGGGAAACCCGGACCCAACTTTATGCCTTTCCTAGTGAATTTTGCTTATGTCAGTCTCCTTACGAGTCCAGTGCCAATTTTAAGGGAAGGGGAATTTCCACAACAACTGGACCTTCGGAGAGACCAGGCCAGGATATACGAAAACAAAGCGGCTATAAGCCTGATCTTTATTAAAGCTGTTGCAACAGGGTGCTCCCCCCCCCCCACGCAGAAGAGAGGAGGAGGACCCCGGAGAAAGGTGTGCCCACCCTTATATAGACTTTGAAATTGCCCACCCTGTAGCCCCAGACCACCCCCAGAAACATCATACATACATGACAGAAGGGGTGTAGCCCCAGACCAACCCCCAGTACATGACAGAAGGGGCGGACTAGGAAAGAAATCTGAGTGCATTGTTTTTACCCTGTCTGCCAGGTTACCTGATTGGATTACCTGGGCAGCATCCTGGCCACTCTTTTGTTATGCTAACTACTCAATTCCTGAATCCAGGTCACAGATCACAGGTTCACCCTATTCATATCTTAAATGTGCCCTTGAGACAGGATTTGTGAGCAAAGAGACAATGGGGACCTCATTTCCTTAGACCTTGCAGAGAAATATTTGAGGTCATTTGGGAGAGACAAAATGGTTTCAGGACTTTTTCTGTGGGGTTTCAGACATGTGGTTTATACATTTATGTATGTGCTTGCTTATGGACACAGGTGGTGCTGTGGGTTAAACCATAGAGCCTAGGACTTGCCGATCAAAAGGTCAATCCTTGCGACGGGGCGAGCAAGTAGATAAATAGGTACCGCTCCGGTGGGAAGGTAAACGGCGTTTCCGTGCGCTGCTTTGGTTCGCCAGAAGCGGCTTAGTCATGCTGGCCACGTGACCTGGAAGCTGTACACCGGCTCCCTCGGCCAATAATGCAAGATGAGCGCCACAACCCCAGAGTTGGACACGACTGGACCTAATGGTCAGGGGTCCCTTTATGTGCTTGCTTGGAATATTTATTTTATATACGGTATATAAGACCTTAAAATTCTTATAACAGAGTTATTTTCACGGAATCAAGTCCCGCTTGTTAAATCAAAATTGCCGTCCATTTAGGACAGCTGCAGATTTTCTCCAATTCAAAAATGACAAGGAAGCCTACGAATGAAAATTTTACAGTATGAATACCACAAGCTTACTAGGTAGCTGTGTGTTTGTGTGTGTGATGGCCTGTGATTCAGATTCAGATGCTGAACCTGGGGGATCCCAGCCTGCACAGGATTCCCCGCCTCCAGAACCAGCAGAGCCAAGGCTAGGGCCTGAGTCTGAAGGGTCCTCACCTGTGCTGGATCCTCAGGTGCAGGCATCTGATGAGTCTGCTCTGGCTCCTGATGGGATGGAGGACCCATTGCCTGCAGGTGCTCCACTCCCAGCCCTGTCAGGGGAAGATGAGGTTGCCTCTGGGTCCGGTAACCCTCCAGCCTCCCCTGAGCTGCAGAGGCTCAGGGCAGAGAGGCAAAGGGAACTGAGTTCCTGCAGGAGGAGTGCTCGCCTCCAAGCCAGGAGAGGTGAGTCCCCAGAGGATCGGGGCCACCCTATGCCTCGGGGCAGATAAAAGCCGGCCAGCC
The DNA here is from genome assembly GCA_034641385.1 of Darevskia mixta. Taxonomy (NCBI): domain Eukaryota; kingdom Metazoa; phylum Chordata; class Lepidosauria; order Squamata; family Lacertidae; genus Darevskia; species Darevskia mixta. The sequence goes on along the minus strand of JAWWNH010000176.1, from coordinate 702,009 downwards.
CCAGCCCCAAGTTGCAGGAGCAACATTGTTGGTGACCAGTTCCTGCCAGTGTTCCTGCTTGAAACCTGTCCTGCTTTCCTGCCTGAGCTCCTGACCCACCCTGGTTCCCTGCTTGCCTACCTGTTCCCAACTTTGCCTGACTCCCTGCCCTGCACCCAGCTTCAGCGACCATAGACTGCCTTTACGTTGTACCTCTGACCACAGACCGGACTTAGACCTCGCCTTTCGGGTAACCCACGGGACCAGCACAGTGTGTGTAATCAAAAGCATGAAAAGCAATGAAGAATAAAACATTCAGCAACTGCAAAGACCTGGGGACATATATTTTTTTTAAAAAAAGATCACGTGGTCACTGAGTTCCTGAGTCATTTCCAGGAAAGGAAACACCCAGTGACTAAACACTGAGAAAGTGAAACTTAACTTGGGTCTTTGGTGAGGGAGCCATGGCTGCTGCAGGGGGTCACACCCAGCGTCTCCGTGATGAAGCCACTTGCTCCATCTGCCTGGATTACTTCGAGGATCCAGTGACAATCCCAGAGTGTGGGCACAACTTCTGCCGATCCTGCTTGATCCAGTGCTGGGGGAAATCGGAGGCAGAGGCTTCTTGCCCTCAGTGCAGACAAAGAGTCCAGAGAAGGAGCCTCATCCCCAACCGACAACTGGCTAATGTGGTAGAAATAGCCCAGAATCTCAGCCTTCAAGAGGGGAAGAAGGAAGGAGGGGGAAAGGGGAGGGTCTGCGAGAAGCACCAGGAGCCCCTGAAACTCTTTTGTAAGGAGGATGAAGCTCTCATCTGTCTGGTGTGTGACAGGTCCAAGGAGCACAAAGAGCACCAGGTGATTCCTCTGGAGGAGGCTTCCGAGGAATACAAGGTAGGAGATCCCTGGATCTTGAGGGGGAGAAATAGCTGTGGGTTCTTCTTGGGAGGTTTTCTTTTTAATTCTCAGGTCCAAAGTAGGCATGGCATGAATCGGTCGTTGTTTATTATGTAAAACGCATCCCAGGGGAAGCCTGAGGATTCCTGGGATGGATAGCTGGGAGGAGGGAGTTGAAGTTTTTCTCTCTGCCAGGGGGGGACAAAGGGATCTTCCCTTGAAATACTCACAGCAGCTTCAAAGACTTGGGTTGGGATCGTGGCAGGGAGAGAAAGGGTTAACCTCATCCACACACCCCAGCAAGGTTGCTTTGTACATATGAAGAACACTGCAAATGTAAATTGCACATACACAACTAAGTACCGTATTTTTCGCTCCATAAGACGCACTTTTTTCCTCCTAAAAAGTAAGGGGAAATGTCGCTTATGGAGCAAATGTGTCTCCAATCGCTGGCTCCCTTTCTAGCCCCGCCCCTTCCCCAGGCCTCCATTGTTGAATGTTCTGCAGACTGTTTGTTTCCCTAGCGACATGTGACTGGCTGATTAGATTATCTGTCAGGAAACTATAGAAACGGCTCCCTTTCCTTTCCTATAGAATTGGCAGAGCTGTGAGTTGAACCCATAAAACAGGATTTTTTCCCTTTGCAAAGTAAGCTGCACAACTTTGAGCTGATCCTTTTGCAAATGGGGCTTTTCTCCTTTGCAAAAGAAGCTGCACAACTTTGAGCTGCTCCCAGTTCTGCAGTGGTTTTCAACCAGTGTGCTGTGGCACCTGGTGTGCTTTGAATGATGCTCAGGTTTGCCGCTGGCAACATTGGCCTCTGTCCCTCTTTCCTTCCCTCTCTCCTTGGATGCCCTCTGGAGTCTCTGCCCCTCAAAGGCTTGTGCAGCTGTTTGTTGCAGCAGCCCTGGCTACAAGCTCCGCAGGCGAATGGTGCCTCTGGGGCTGGCAAGAGGGTGTTGACTGCCAGGAGCTGAGGCGGCCTCTGAGTAAGCAAGCCAACTGGCGAGGGGCCCTTGCTGTTGGGAATGGACAGACAAGTCCCAGGCCCCTGTGGGGCAGTGTGAGGAGGCACCTCTCTTTGGGGCTCAGAGACCAAGGGGAGGACTCCTAAGGAGAGGGGAGAGGAGATGAGGCTGAGAGAGCGCTCCGTGGGGGAGGCTGTTTGAGAAAGGGTGAGAGGCTGCCAGTTCTGCAAGCAAGGGGGGAGCTAACTGGGTCCCTGAGCTCCACAGGGATACCGCAGAAAGAAGGTAGTTGGTCCAGGGAGCCATGGACCCAAAAAGGTTGAAAACATTTGTACTTTTATTTCCTCCAGTAAACTACTTCACTATTATAGCAAGGCCACTGGACCCAAGAAGCCAGTATAATATTCATCTCCTCTCTTTGTGTCTCAATCAAACCTGAGTTTTTCCTTTTCTCTTTAGGGAGAGATCTGTCACCACCTGGAGATTCTGAGGAAAGAGAGAGAGGAAATTCTGGCCTATCAAGCAGACCTGGACAAGGAAAGCAAAGACCTCCTTGTAGGTGTCTCTGCTGTTACTAGTGAGGGAACAAGCACTTGAAGAATCAAGTCAGGACTGAGGAGGGATGGGGAAATCTGCCCATTTCAGCTTCTCCCCATTTCTCATTTTTCCACATCAGTTTGTTTATTAATTTATTATTTTAAAAATGAATCTGATGTTAGGGTAGCTACCTCCTTCTACAGTGTGGTGCTGTGGTGCGGAGCAGTGGACTCGTAATCTGGGGAGCCGGGTTCACGTCTCCGCTCCTCCACATGCAGCTGGTGGGTGACCTTGGGCTAGTCACACTTCTCTGAAGTCTCTCAGCCCCACTCACCTCACAGAGAGTTTGTTGTGGGGAAGGAAGGGAAAGGAGACTGTTAGCTGGTTTGAGACTCCTTAGGGTAGTGATAAAGCGGGATATCAAATCCAAACTCTTCTTCATAAATACTTTTTTTTGGTGAACATTGCTTGGCTGGGTCAACCCTGAAAAATTGAGAGGTGTGAATTTCAAAGGATTGCTCTGTTTCGTTCTCCATATTTTTTCAGCAATTGCGAATTAGGTAAGTTCACCTTTGAATGCAGCTAAATTGAGTTTCTTTCCCATTGTAGATTATTATGTGAATCGCAGTCAAGGAGAAGCCTGAGGACTAGTGAGCTGAGAGGGTGGAAGCAGTTCAATTCAAATCCTGATTTACCATAAATATTACTTAAAAATTGCCTTTCCTCCTCTGTTTCTGTTGCCTTCCTACACCTACATGGCACTAGCCTAAACTGAGGGGTCTTTTATGTCCCTTGATATTCTTTGAACAACTATGAACTCTGATTATGCCATGCCCCAAAACATGCAGGGAACATCCATGGCTAGAAAAAGAGCTCCTTCCTTTAGGCTGTAGTCCTCTGAAAAATAGAAGTCAACAGGCAATGGAGAAGGCCTCCCCTCGAAATAAATATTTACTTCTTTAGTCACTGGAGGTTTATGTCTATGAAAAAGTGTCCTCCCTGTGGAATTCTCATAATTCTCTTCCTGGTGTTTTGAAGGCTGACCATCTTCCACACTCAGACCTCCTCTTTTCTTGCAGAAATTAACAGAAACAGAGAGGCTGAAGACTGTGGAGAAGTTCAGACAACTGCGCCAGTTCCTGGAAGAACAAGAGAAACGTCTGCTGACTCATGTGGAAGAGGTGGAGAAGGAGATTGCAGGGAGAAGGGATGAGCAGCTGGCCAGACTCTCCAGGAAACTCTCCTCCCTTGAGAGGATCATCCAGGAGATGGAGGAGATGTGTCAGCAGCCAGCGACTGAACTCCTGCAGGTAAGACGGTGGCAGGAACAGCCCAAGGCTCCAGGAAAAGGCTGCCTCCCATCCTTTATGTCAGTGTTTCTCAACCTTTTCGGGGCAACGGCACACCTGTCTCATGAAAAAAATCTCGCAGCACACCACCACCACAAAATGTCAAAAAATCACAAGGAGATGCTGTGCACCCACAAAATGGCGGCGGCAACGTCGCCATGGCAACGGAAATCACGGAGCTATGCGCCCAAAGTAAAACGGCCCAGGGAAGCCTAAACGGCTCGCCACAGCAGCAGCCCCACAGCCCCAACCGGCAGCGCCAGGAAGACACAACCGCCCGGGGATCCCCGCCGCCCTCGCGCTCCCGAGCGCAGCAACCTCCAACCTCCTGACCCGCGCCCACCAGTGCCCCCCCGCGCCACCTCTCTCCGGCTCCCACCAGAGTGGATGCCGAGCTCTCCGAGGCGCCGCTCCCCGTCGCCGAGGTCGAGGCCGAGCGGGGGGAAACCGAGCAGCAGGCGCTGGGCCTGGACGGGGACCCCGGTGAGGGCAGCGATCGCGGCCCGGAGCTCGCGCAGGCGGGAGTGCGCCGTGAGTCCGGGCAGCGGACAGGAGCCGCTCCGGGCTCCACAGCGCCGCCGCAACATCTTCCCGCCTGAAGTTCCTGAGCTGTTCCAGCGGCGGCCGCCGGGCTTCAGCACCCCCCAACAGCAAAATGGTGGCGGCTACCGGCAGCCCCCGGTCTCCCTCCTCCAACTTCCCATTGGTCCCTGGCAACCAATCAGATTCGGCGGCGAGCTCCCAGCCTGCGCATGCACGGCAGAGCCCGGCAGCCTCTCCGCGGTGCCTCCTCCCGGCGGTGGCCCTCTGCGCTCCCTTTCCCCCACTGGAGCCGCCGCCACGCTCCTGTGGAGTGGGTCCCCAACGGTTTTCCCGCGGCACACCAGCCGACGTCTCGCGGCACAGTAGTGTGCCGCGGAACACCGGTTGAGAAACGCTGCTTTCGGTGCCCCTTTCATGTATGCAAGGAGTGCAATGGCTCAGATGATGGAGCCTCTAGTCAGGTTTGTAATGGGCAGGAAGACCCAAGAGACCTCGGATGCTTAACTCACCTGAATGCAGACTAGAGATTCTTCTGTGGTCTTGATGGAGCGGGAGGTGATCTTCTGCTCTTTGCTGAGGATTTGTCTCCGAATGCCTTCCGTCTTAGCAATGCTGCCTTCCTGGCCCTGTGAGGGGATTTGCCGACCCCTTGACCAAGCTTCTCTTCCCATTTCCTCCACAACTTCTGGGTTGATCCCTTTCTCCATGGATACAGATTGGCCCAAAATACCAATAGTGCTCAGTCACAGTGACCAAAGAGCAAGACAGAGGGACTCATCCAGACTGCTGCTTGTCCCACCCCTTTCCTCTAGGAAAACCCGCTTTTTACTGCTGAATGAGAGCAAATCTCAGCCAGGTTTTCTCTAGATTGACGTTTGCTTGATGTTGCACTAAGGAGCAGGTTTTTCCTGAGGGAAAGCGGCAGGGCAAAGGCAAAACCACTTGGACCTGTGTTTTCTGGGCACAGGAAAAGCAGAAGAGTGGAGGAGCCCAAAGAAACACGGAGTTGTTTTCTTACTGCTTTGGAGGCATTTTATGATGCAAGTTCTTCTTTTTTTTTACTTCCCAATAGAAAATAGAATTTGAAATTTGGGGGCTTCTATGGAAGACAATTTGGGACAGTGACCTGGTAGGATTATACTCTAAAACTAGAGATGGTATGAATCTTCTCTTGAATCCACAAACGTGAAATTTCCCTAAAATGTTGGTGGGTTTACATAAGGATTTTAAACAATGATGGCAAACTAATGTGAAATGTGGAGAACTTGATATGGGAAAAATTAATGTTTTCAGATTGGAAAAATAAAAGGTGTGAGAAACGAAAACTGGCTGATTCAGTCATCCCTACCCAAAACCTTGGCATGTGGCAGGCAGACTGACATCTGAGGGCCAGGCTGTTCCTCCACTCCAGGGTCTCAGGGGGTCTTCCCGGTGTGGCCTGTGGTGTGCAGTAAATTCCCTTCTCTTTTTCCCTCTAGGATGTGAGAAGGACCTTGCAGAGGTAAGTGGATCTGGCTAATTTCCATTAGCATCACTCCATGAGGCTGGGATGCAAGAAACTCAAACATGGCCCTCCAGGGGCTGCAGGGGGGAGACTGTAGGACTCACTCCCTGTAGCATCGCACAGGTAAAAGCAGGGCCCCCTCTTTGGAACTTGTAGCCCCCTATTCTCCCTCCAGTGATCAAGGCCAGAGCTCTGCCTCCTCCCTCCCTCCCCACATCACTTCACTCAGGGATGGGGGTCTTTTATTTCTCTTCCACGTTCTGTTCATGGACTTTGTGGTTATTTAAAATATCTAGAAGAGAAAGTCCTAAAGATGCTTGGGAAGAGCTTAGGATGTACCAATACATTTCCATGTCCAACTAGAAACCACCGTTCAACTCTGGAAACTCAGCCCCTTTGAGGCACTTAGGGAGGGAAGGTCTGTTGGTCTAGAATAGGTGGGTTCTTTTTCTTGGGGCTGAAGGTGGTCTAGAGAGTGGGGTGAAAGTCAGGTTGTTTGATGCCTCTGGAGGGAGAGTCCAATTGGGCATGGGGTTGTGCCCTTCCTGGGTGAGAGAGGGGGGCAGGAAGGGTTGAGGTTGTTCTCCTTGACCTCTTGGCAGCTTCAGACATCACTCACATCCTCTGGAGAGGCTCCGGGAGGGAGGGATTGCAGGCACCCCACTTCAGGGGTTTGGTTCTTACATCCTGGGACCTTCCCAGAAAGTTGTTATGGGGCAGCATCGTTGGAAGCCGTGGGAGCCCTCTGGTGGTGTCGCTTGGGGTTACCTCTTGTCCCTTGTGCTGTTTAGCATCCTTACGAAGCCACTGACAGCTGTCCTCAGGGGTTTGGACTGAGGTCTCCCCAATCTGTGGTGGACATGCATCTTTATCCCAAATTTCCGTCTCAGTCAGGGCAGGAAGTTGAAATGCTTGGAGGTGGGTGATGTACTGGATGTGAGTCACGAGTTGAAGCTGAATCCTGAAAATGACCTGTTGGGAAATAAACTTCAACTTTGTTCATGTTATTGAGATCTCCTGCAATAATTAGGGAGACAGTGCCACCATGGGACCATTCATTGTTTTTCTTTTCACCAGGTATGAGAAAAGAGAGAGTCCAGAGAAGCCACTTCCTTTCCCTCCAGAACTGAGGAATAGGATCTGGGAATCCAGTGATCTAAATCACCTTGTGGAGGATACAATGAAACAATGGCAAGGTAATGAATAATGGCTGCCAGAATTTCACAGAATCACAGAATCACAGAATCATAGAGTTGGAAGAGACCACAAGGGCCATCCAGTCCAACCCCCTGCCAAGCATTTCACACTGGGAATTCTATTACTTCTTCAGAACTGAACATGCCAGGCTCTTATTGCATGGAATTGAGTAACCCCAGGATACCTTCCTTCTTGGTGCCCCAGCCTTCATTTCCTGTCCCCCAGAATGGCCCATGTATATTGTGATGCTGAATCCTGTAAAGAAAGCCTGAAACAGAGTGTAGAGCAAAGTCAGGATTTTTTCCTCCCATGTGCATCTGTTTACAATTATAAGCAACCTCCTTTTCCTTTTGGTTCACCGTCTACACAATATGGGTTTGTCCTTTTGGTGGTTCTCCTGCTCTGAATGGAGTCAAAGGACATTAAGAAGCCCCCAGTTCCCCCTCTGCCTCCTGCTCAGGCTTGTTTCTCAGCAGTGGAGCCAAGGCCTGAGCCGTCTCCTCCTCAGACATCCCCCTGCAGCTGCCATATCTAGTGCTACAGCCTTCAAGATCTCCTGAGAGGAGATGGAGACATTGAGGATGGAAGCAAGAGCACATGAGCCCCAGAAGGCACAATTATGCTTGTTAACAATCTTAAATATTTGTAGAAGGTTTGTGAGGAAGGGTTTCCTTTTGCATGAGAGCTCTGCCAATCCTTCCTCATCAATCTTCGATTCTCCTTCTGTTTCACAATTTTGGCTTTAATAATTCCCCCCATCACTTTACTTGGGAAGATGTTAAGGCTGCCTCCATCTCCCCTCTTTATCTTTTTTTTTTTATTGAATATAAAAAAATCACCAATAGAACATAACATAACATAACATAACATAACATACATATCTCACCTTACATACATATCTCACATAACATAGCATACATATCTCACCTTACATACATATCTCACATAACGTACGTGCCTATTATCCTTAGCATACATCTTTATCCTTTTACAGGATTCCTATTGCTCTGCCTCCCCTCCAGTCCAAGAATGTAGAGCCCAATTCCAGGGACAAAGTTCAGAGACCATCAGGATTCATGCTGAATATTGTTATTCTGCTATTTAAAGCTTTAGTTATTTTCATAGATTCTTCCTATGATTTTCTTGTTTTTAATTATTTTTTGTATGATTTAATTAATATTTAATAATTGTAATTGAATTTAAGGATGCCACGTTTTGAAGTGTTACTTTTGTATGGAGATTTATTTTCTGGTGGAAGAGTGTTGCCCTTACACTTTATATCTTTTTGCTTCCTCAAATGCTCTGTTAATCAGAAAACAGATTCAGAAAGGTAAATTTCCAGGGGAGGAACAATTTCACAGGAGGGATGGGGACTGATATTTCATGGGTGTTGAACCGTCTGTTCTGCAGACTTTGGGACCCCCATCAATGGCGTCATCAATGGGCAACAGTCCTCTAGTGGTGTTTGGGTTCTTTGTATGTCCCATGGATGAACTGGGAGAGGGTTTGAAGTCTTGCATGGGGGGTAGAGCTTGTCCCTGAGAAGAACTTGCACACCAGTCATGAGTTCCTTCCCTGCCTATAGACTATTATCCTGGTTTCCCCCTTAATTTTATAGATTTTGCTTTCTTTCATAAAATTTATATACTGCAATTTATATATTTATATAAATATATAAAATTTATATATTTATATATTGCAGGAAAAAGCTTTCTTTCATAAAATCTATATACTGCTTGATTGTAGGAAAAAGCCTCAGAGCCTTACAATCTCTTACAAAAGCCCTCAAGGAGAATCCCTCAGGGTCAGTCCAATGTCCATCTTGTCGATTTCTCATGTATAGGGAACCTCCCTTGCATTTTGTTTTCCCTCCACACAATCTGGAGATCTGGAGATTTGCTTGGATTTCCCCCTCGTGAAGTGTGTTAAGAAGGGCACCCGCAAGCACCCAGTCCCTCCTCCACCTCCTGCCAGGCTGGTCTCCCAGCAGCAGAGCAAGGCCTGAGCTGCCTCTTCCTCAGAGTTTCAACCTCACCAGCCATTTCTGGTGCTTCAGCCATCCCAATCTCCTCAGAGTTCCCACAGTTCTTATGAGATCAGCCCCATTCCATGAGGGAGAACTTCCCATTTCACGAGACTCTTGGAATTACATGGCAAAGCTCTGCCGATTCTTCCTCTGCAATCTGGTTTGTCAGCATGCTTGGAAATTCCAGTTTCAACAGCTTTTTCCTACCAGTTTACTTGGGGCAGATGTTAAACCTTTCTTCATCCATCCAGTTCAGATCCCCATTTCATTTTGAATGATTGTATTCCACCATTTTCTAGTATGGTTTACCATTTCTGATTTCTCCATGGAATCATGGAATAGGAGAGTTTGAAGGATCCCAAAGATCATCTAGTCCAGCCCCCTGCAAAGCAGGAATTACAGCTAAACACGTTAGTTGCTTTAATTCCTTAGGCCTAGTGATATTAAATTCTCAAGAATAATCTTTTGGAGAATATCTAACATCACTACTTAGGCCTACAGCTGTCGTCTTTGCAATTATTTGTTCTATGATTTCATCTTTTGCTTGAAATAATTAAACAACAGATGCTATAGTTACAGGTAGGTAGCCGTGTTGGTCTGCCATAGTCAAAACAAAAAAAAAATAAAAAAAAAAATTCCTTCCAGTAGCACCTTAGAGACCAGCTAAGTTTGTTCTTGGTATGAGCTTTCGTGTGTATGCACACTTGGTATCTGAAGAAGTGTGCATGCATACAAAAGCTCATACCAAGAACAAACTTAGTTGGTCTTTAAGCTGCTACTGGAAGGAATTTTTTTATTTTTTATTTTGTTTTAATAGATGCTACCCTGTTTCCCCCTTTTTAATACGTAGTCATAAAGTAAGCCATGGCAGGGTTTTTTTTACCTTTGTGAGAAGTAAGACATACCCCAAAAGTAAGCCGTGGTGCCGCCATTGTTCCCGTCGTCTCCTCAGCCCCTCCTGCGTGCACAGGGAGCCAGTGAACCAGCGAGAGGTGCGGGGGGGGAACGCGCCTCTTGCAGAGTTCTGCCCCGCCTGCTCAGCACGCAGGGGGAGGCTGTACCGTACCATACTGACGTAATAAAAATAAGACATCCCCCGAAAATAAGCCACTCTGTGGTTTTTTGAGGGGGAAAAAATTATAAGACGGTGTCTTAAAAAGGGGGAAAGACGGTATGTTATGGTGATGTTTTGTAAAAAGTTTTTTTTTTTAGTTTTTTTTTAGCTATTGCATTGTAGCCTCTTAAGCCTCTCTTTTTGCTTCCTCAGAAGTTCAGTCCCTAACTGGTAACCTTTTGAGTTATTCCCCCCTTCCCCCAGGGAACTAGTCTTCTGGTATACATTCAATCCAAAAGAGAAGCATGGTATAAGCAGTCCTTTGTAAAATTGCCCTGCCACCAGGGGTGGAGGAAGGAGGGGGCGATGGGAGTGCATCGACCCCATTGGAGCGATCCCGAGGGGATTCCATCGCAGCTGCCCCCCCCACCCACACTGGGTGCCCCACCCCCGCAGGCTGCGTGCCCCGCCCCCAGATCGCCCGCCCTGCCCCCAGTATGTGTGCCCCACCCCCGGGATGCGTGTCAACCCTGTCCCGCCTGCTCCCCGCCCCCAGTGGCAGAGAATGAAGCTCCTCCACTGCCTGCCACCTGCCTCCTCTTCCCTGGCGGCAAGGCCTAAACTTCCAAGATGGTGTGGAGGAAGGCAAGGAGAGACCAAGTGGATGAGACTGTTAAGATTCTATTCCCAGTGACGTGGCAGCAGCTACACCTGGAATAGTGTAACTATTGGTTCTCACACAGTGGGGTGAGAAAGTTGTTTTGTCTACATTTCTGTACTGAGCCTGCGCACTCAGCTTGCTTTCACTTTCTCCTTTCTCCTCTCTGTTTTGTACCGAGAAGGACTGCAGCGGCATGGCTGCTGAGAATAAAAGACTTTAGCCTAGAAGGCTGAGTGTGTTGTTTTCCATATGGGAACAATCACTTATGAATGCAGCTCCCTGGACTCTTGTGTAGCAGGGATGAGCTGCAGTGATTGCCTTTGCTATTGGGGCAGTTCGAAGAACTGACCCCAGGCAGGGATAATCATAACAGTGGTAGCAGAGGATGGTTCCGATCCATTGGACTCTGATGAATGATACCAGAGCAGATGACGGGCCGACTGCAGCAAAATTCAGCCGGTGAGAAAAGCAGCTGAACACAGCATTCCACAGTTCCGGGGGAGCATCGCGCTGAAGATAGCGGCCGATTCCAGCCGAGAGGAAGAAGCTGTAAATCAGACTTTGAGTACACCGAGCAAGATTTATGAGGCAATTAAACCTCTGCTGCAAAACCTTGATCTCTGAGAACAGAGACAAGTTTATTTTTCACTATGGCTGGCAAAGATAAATCTATCAGCAGCTCCCTGTGTCCTCTATTGACGGACAATAATTATCAGACGTGGCGAGTTAAAATGGAGGCAGTGCTTACACGCCAAGGATTATTAGATATCACTATTAATCCTCCTCCTGCGTTGCAAAGTGCCCAATGGACAAATCGGGACGCGCAGGCAAAGGCCACATTGGTACTGCATTTAGATGATTCCCAATTGATTCACGTCAGAGACGTAAATCATGCAAATGACTATTGGGTTGCTTTGGAACAAGAGCATCTGAGAATTCAGACAGCCAGCTCAATGCTGTATTTCCAGCGGCTAACAAACCTTCGCTTGAAGAAGGGAGAGAATTTATGTTCTCATTTGAACCACATGAAGCAGCTACGCTCTGAACTAGTGCAGAGAAATGTACATTTGCCAGAGGAAATATTCTGTTTTATGATGCTCAATAGTCTTCATGAACAATATGCAACAGTTGCCAGTCAGTTGGGGACCACTGACCCCCAGAATTTAAACGTTGCAAGAGTTGTGACAACTTTATTGAATGAAGAAGATAGATGCAATGCTCAATATGAGGCTAACCACAGGGGGAGCACAGAGGACACTTATGTATCTCCACCTAGTGCTTCAACTGAGCAAGTGCATGCTCTTAAAGTTGTTTACTGTGCAAACTGTGGCTTCAAGGGGCATACAGCTGAGAAGTGCAGAAAACTCAGAAAGGCTGCACGGAATCAACAGGCCAGTGGATCTGGAGGAAAGGGGCGTGCCAAACCTACAGTGACACGACCATTTGCATTGCTTACCCAAGGCATGCAGGATCCAGACATAGACTATTCTTTCGTCTTAGACTCAGCGCCAAAGACCACATGTGCTGTGACAAGCGTTTATTCAAGAACTTTAAGAAGCAAGAAAGTACTATTTCACAAGCGAATGGCACACATTTAAAATCAACTGGAATTGGGACAGTTTTTCTGACAAGTCTACAGCTGACTATAAATAATGTGTTGTATGTGCCTGACCTACAATACAATTTGCTCAGCATACCAAAGATTACTGAACTGGACTTGGAACTATTATTCCATAAAGACCAGTGTGTGATTTCCAAAGATGGAGAGGAGGTCCTTAGAGCTCAGAAGAACAAAGATAGACTATTCTTACTATCTTTTGATCCTGATGACTGTTGTTATAGTGTTGTTGACAGGTGTTTTGCAGGTGCAGCTAAGTCCAAGAAGACTTCGAGACAGCCCAGCAAGGACAACGTCACACAATGTTTCCAGCTTATTTATGCTGATGTTTATGGCCCATTGCCACAATCACGTGGCAACGCCAAATATTATTTGTTATTGGTTGACAAATTTTCCAAGTTTGCATGGTGCTATGTGTTGCAAAGTCCGCAGCAAGTCTTAGCCAAATTCAAAGAATATTGTGCTAAGATGAAATTCATGCATGATGGAAAAATTGATTGTTTGTATACCAATGAATTGCCAGTTTTTCTTTCACAGGAATTTCAGGATTACCTAGACCAGCAAAGCATACGGCACAAGATAGCTGTGAGCCAGTCATCATGGGATAATGACATTTGTGTTAAGGTTAATGCTGAATTGAAAGCTGGAATGCAGGCACAATTGCTTTGTTCAAAATTGACTGACAAGAATTGGGCTGAAAGCCTATACAGTTTCATTTATGCATGGGTCAGAGAAGTTCCGAAAGGTATGGAACAAAGCCCATATGAGATACTGTTTGAGAAAAAACCTTATCTGAAGCATTTAAAGGTTTTTTGTTCTCAGATTTCGGTGGAGTCAATGGACAATACTCCTACCAAAGGCATTTTCTTAGGTTATGAGAAAGGTCAATACAGAGTTCTGTTGCCTTCCTCAGACACAGTAATTCTTACAAATGAGTTAGAACATACTGTAAAGCAAGAGACACAAGTGCTTCAAAGCTTTCCTATTGATGCCGATACATATTCTGATTCCAATAGCAGTGCTAGTTCCACAACAAGTAGTTCTGACACAGATGACACAGTGGTCAAGAAAGTTCACAGACCATCAGATACATATGATGCAGATGATGTGCTAGAATCCATAGAGCCACTGTTCACTATTGGTAAGAGTTCTCCCAAAAGTCCTGAAAGGGAGACACATTCTAAAGAAGATTTGCACCTGATGCGCAGATCTGAAAGAGTCACAAAGGGACAAGCACCCAAAAGGTACTCTTGTGAGTTTGCAATCTCAGCAAAAGCCAATATAGCTGTTGCTCACACTCACACAAAATATGCAGGCATACAGGCACCACTCACACAAGTGAACAAGCCAAAACAACAGGTTAACACTGTTTTTTCCAACACCAAAAGAGCAAATGCTCTAGTCCCCTGGAGAATTGGTAAACAAAGGCTCAATCTGGTAAATCCAGTCTCAGAGAGTTCCACAGGTGGAACACAGGCGACAGATTCATATTTTGTATATGATAACTGTTTGTTTAATTCTCTTAATGATGCTTTAGCTTTTGCCACTCTCTTTGTCCAGAATCGGGGGAGGATGTTAAGATTCTATTCCCAGTGACGTGGCAGCAGCTACAAGCTGGAATAGTGTAACTATTGGTTCTCACACAGTGGGGTGAGAAAGTTGTTTTGTCTACATTTCTGTACTGAGCCTGCGCACTCAGCTTGCTTTCACTTTCTCCTTTCTCCTCTCTGTTTTGTACCGAGAAGGACAGCATGGCTGCTGAGAATAAAAGACTTTAGCCTAGAAGGCTGAGTGTGTTGTTTTCCATATGGGAACAATCACTTATGAATGCAGCTCCCTGGACTCTTGTGTAGCAGGGATGAGCTGCAGTGATTGCCTTTGCTATTGGGGCAGTTCGAAGAACTGACCCCAGGCAGGGATAATCATAACAGAGACAGATGGAGAGCAGGAATAAACAGGCTTCCTCCTTAACACAATTTTCACTTGTGGGCCCAGAACGTGACCCCCGTGAAAGTGGGGGGCTTCTATATGTGGTTTTCTGCTGTATTTTTCTGCTGTGAACCACCCTGAGAATTGGATGAAGGGCAGTAGGCAAGTGTGATTAAATTACTACTACTACTACTACAGGGGGGTCCTCATCCCCCACCCCAACCCAGAGGTCCCCAATTCCCACAGAGATTGTCAGAGGAAAGCAGCTTCTCTCCTCTCCTGCCTCCTCCAGTTCTCCTCTCTTTCCCCTTCACTAACACAGAAGAGATGAGTAAAATGTTTACTGGGTGGTTTTTCCTCTTAGAAAATGCCTGGGTTGAGAGGAGGGCAGGCACAATACACATGGAATATAAGAAAGCGGAGAAAACTGATTTAAAAGCCAACAAGGAAGATATTTATTCTGATGAAAGTCTGCAAGGAGGAGTCTTGCATGCGATGCAAATAAATCCCCTTGGTCTGAAAAGGAATCTGGGTTTTTCGGTGTGTGTTTTTTAAAACAAGATGTCCGTTTCTGTCTCTCAGCTGATTCTGCCTAATCTCTTTCCCTCATTTCTCCACAACAGCAAATGTCACTCTGGATCCAGACACAGCCCATCCTGAACTCATCCTGTCAGAGGATCGGAAAAGCCTGAGAAGGGGAGACGAAGAGCAAGTCCTGCCTGACAATCCTGAGAGATTCAACGACTGGCCTTGTGTGTTGGGACGTGAGGGATTCACAGCAGGCAGACATTTCTGGGAAGTCAATGTGGAAAGTGGGGGAGGGTGGGATGTGGGGGTTGCCAGGAAGTCTGTGAGGAGAAAGGGCTCCTTATCCTTAAGGCCTGAGGAGGGGATCTGGGCTGTGCAGAAGTGGGGAGACCAATACTGGGCCTGGACATCCCCTGATTCCCCTCCTCTGTCCCTGAATGAGGAGCCCAGGAGGATCCGGGTGACTCTGGACTATGAAGGGGGACGTGTGTCTTTTTCTGACGCCGACTCAGGAGCCGAACTCTACACGTTCTCAGGAGCCTCGTTCTCTGGAGAGACCCTCCTCCCTTACTTTTGTCTGGATGGCATTAAAACCCACCTCAGAATCTCCTGAGGAGACTAAATCTGCCTCTCAGGCCCATCAGGAGTTTCTCTCCAGACCAGAGTGACTGATATAAAAAACATTTACCTGCCAAGAGCACGTTGGGCAGTTTTTCAAGGGCCCTTTGAGAGGATTCATTCCAGTCAAAATCAGTGGAAATAACAAAACAAGAAATGGGTTTCTGTTGCTTTGCATTTTCCTTCCTTTTCCCAGAATTCCCTCTGCAGCTTCTTAAAGAGACAGCCACACTTTTAAAAGTCCTAATAAATTTTCTCACCATCAATCTTGTTTTCCTTTTGAGATGTCTGATTTGGCAGAGCACGAGACTCTGTGGGTTTGAGCCCCACCTTGGGCAAAGGTTTCCTGCACTTGCAGGGAGTGGGACTAGATGACCCTCAGAGCCCTTCGCAACTCCGTAATTCTAGGAAACCTTCCTCTCCCCACAATACCTTATGCAGCTGTGAAAATGCATACAGTATTGGATTAATAGTTTACTAAAAAAATGAACCCCTTCACCCACGTCAAGCAGGATAGCTCCTTGCTCTGGAGAGCTTAGATGGGCAGGCCCGGCGCTACCATTGAGGCAAACTAGGCGGTTGCCTAGGGCGCCAAAATGGAGGGGGCGCTGGCCAGCCTGCCCCTCACCCCCCGCCGCCGCCCGGTGCTGCCCCAGAGGCGAAAATCGCGGCGGCGCACGCAGCGCCCAGCCGCGCCCGGCGTGTGTAGCTCCCAGCAGTGCCCGGCATGCGCAGCTCCCGGCGTGCAGGGGGCGGGGCACGTGACGTCATTGAGCATGACGTACGGTGCCCCGCCACCTGCACACTGGGCGCCCCGCGATTTTTGCCTAGGGCGCGAAAAGCCCTAGCACCGGTCCTGTAGATGGGAAGAAAAAGAAAAAGAAATTGAACAGGGCGTCAGCTTCAAATGCCCTCTGCAAGTATGGGATTTGCAGTCCGGCAGCTTCTGGAAGTGGCCCCATGAGCTGTGCTGCCCTATACATTACGTAGGGCACCTCCTCTGTGTTCCTGAGCCCTACCCCAAATACACAATGCTCCCCCAATGAGTGCCATTTCGGCACAAGGTGCATCTGATTTTTCCTTGGATACTAATTGCTGGAACAACAAATGCCTATGGAACTGACCCCTCTCACCAGAGGCGTAGCAAGCCCAGGTGGTACCCGGGGCGGAATTTTTTTTGTCACCCCCCACCACTTTAATTTTAAATTTTTTTAAAAAAATTAAAAAGTGTCACCCCCCTCTGATGGTGCCACTTTGCGAGGTGTGGGGGTTTTGTGTGTGTGTGTCTATTATCTCTTTTTTTCCAATAAAGTTAAAATAAATAAAAAATAATAAAAATGTAAATAAATAAAATTAAAAAGTGTCACCCCCCTCTGATGGTGCCACTTTGCGAGGTGTGGGGGGTTGTGTGTGTGTCTATTATCTCTTTTTTTCCAATAAAGTTAAAATAAATAAAAAATAATAAAAATGTAAATAAATAAAATTAAAAAGTGTCACCCCCCTCTGATGGTGCCACTTTGTGAGGTGTGGGGGGTTGTGTGTGTGTCTATTATCTCTTTTTTTCAATGAAGTTAAAAAAATTTTAAAAATTTTTTTTTTTTTAAAAAAGTGTCACCCCCCTCTGGGGTGGAACCCGGGGCGACCCGCCCCCCGCCTCCCCATTACTACGCCCCTGCCTCTCACAGATCTGGCAGGAGTCTCTCTCGCTCCACTATTAGGGCCACTGACTACTGACTGGTGCAGTCTGCTCTCCTTTTCCTGCATTTCCCATGGGGTGTTGGCAGATGTAGGAATAAAGACACTCCCCCTCCCCTTGCTCTATCCCCTATATGATGTTGGTTTGTGTGTCATCATAAGTTTCCCTGTGAGCCTCCTCTCACCCCGTGGAAGGACACAAAAGTGGCCCATTTGGTCCAGCACCCAAGAGGGGCCACCCAGACCCCTCTTGTGGAAAACCTGCAAGCAGGACCAGAGAGCAAAAGCAGCCTTGCCCCCCCCCCTGCAGCCTCCAGCAACCAATTTTACAAGCATGGACTCCAACTTGAATAAACCTTTTTTTCCTTCGGTGGGGGGGGGGCAGATAAGCCTTGATCCCCTCCACCTTCAGCTTGTTTTTGTCACCCGCCCTTGCTCACCTCCAGCCCCTTCCCCTGCATGCACCCCTTGCCCCGGACACCCTGACCTGGGGGTCCTGCCCACTGCCCACCCCCACTGCTGACAGGCAACACCACGCTGAGAGGAGCAGGAAAGGTGGGCAGCACCAGGCAAGTGAAGGGTTGTGGCTGCTGTCACCACACAAGAAATGCACACATGAGACACTGCCCTCACCTACGGGGATCCGGCCGTCAGCAGTTCTCAGAGGGAACCCCCTGCAGCACAGAGAGGAGCATGACAATAAGCTGCTTTTGAACGTTCTGGACCCAAGCGGGATGCTGGTGGCCTCTAGCTTGTCTGCCCCATCTTGTTTCTCTATGGGCCCCATGTGGGACCCAGAGACACTCTGGGGAAATGTGCCCCTAGCCTGCACACCACTTTCCAGCCCCTTCCACACTGTCCTCGGTGAAAAAAGCAACCCTCATTACAAATGGGAGGGGCCAAAGGCCACATTGGCAACACCTGGTATAAGTTGACTTGAGCGGACATTTTGCCTAGAATGTACAATGCCCCCCCACACAAACACACAAATGTTGGCTGTGTCCCTAACACATTTCTCTTGCATTGGCAGTCAGAATGCAGAAAAACAAAGGGAGCAATAAGCATGTTAAAGTTGAAGGCGCACAACACAGTGTGAATTTAAATGACACAATGGATGAGACATCAGGGCTTAGATTGAACCCTTTTTAAAGTAGGCCATGCTGGAAATAGGCATACATAGAACTAAGCAAATGCTAATATTGCATGAGGTTGCAGAGCAGAGAGAGAGAAACCAATAAGGGTTATTCAATCACTGCGGCTCAGAGCTGCCTTGGGCTCTTCCGCAACTGTCACCTAGTAACAGTCACTCCATCAAGCTCCCTGCACTGTTTCTACCCCAACTGGTCATTATAAATTTAACAACTACTAGTACCTGAGCTTGTTCCTTTCCTCCTCCCTCCCCATTCCCCTTTCCTTTTATGTCACCTATTTTAGCTTGCTTTTCATTGATCTGTGAAACTGCATTCTTCTTTCCTCACAAACAAATGCCTGTGTTCAAATAAAGTGGTTTGAGAAGCACATTCACACTAAATCAAGCATTGCTGTAACCAAACCGTAGTGATGTGGGGTGGAGCAGAGAAACAAACTGCTATGACTGTCAGAAACGCAGCTTAAATTATGTCAAGGTGGTGTGAGCAGGTCCTAGCAACGTGGGTCCCTAGTGCTGGTGACATCGCTTATTGCCCCCTCACCCCACTTTTTATGCCCAAAACACCTCTGTGAAGTTGACTGGTATCAGGAACAGCAAGTGGTCCAGGGGACTCTGAATTCCTAAAGCTAAAAAGGGACTTGAACCCAACTCTCCCCAAGCTACGTTTCTAGGCACCTGGTTGCCTCTGCCGCCCAAAGTCAACGAGGGCCGGCAGAAAAGTTATGCATTTACCTGCTTGTGCATATTGTTAGGACCCACCTTATTTTGGTGACAGTAAGTTGTTTTAAATTGCTTTTAATTATTGTCTTTAGTGGTTGTAACCCGAACTGGAACCTTGGGGTAAAGGGCTGATTCATGGCAAGAATAAGAATAAGTGGGGAGCTTTATCCTCCAAGTCATCTGAATTAGGCACTAATTTCTTAAAATGATAAGCAACTGGGAGCTGCTTCTCTCACCCAGTGGAGCAAGCAGTTTGCATTCTTTTCTTCGTTTTCTCTCTGCTCAAATCACAAAGGCCTCATTTTCCCGTGTTCTCTTAAGTTGCACGGATGGTTGAAGATTCTCCCCCAATCGGGGCATTTGCATGGCTTCCCCCATGGGTGGGTCCCTCTGTGACTCAGCAATGTATCTCTCTAGGAAAAGCTTTTCCCACAGTGGAAACACCTGTGCGCTTTCTGCTCAGTGTGGATCCTCCGATGCAACTGAACCTCTTTGCGCACTCGGGATGCTTTCTCTTCCAGGAGGCCTCTCTGATGGTGCACCAAGATCCCTCTCTATGGAAAAGGCTTCTCGCCCTCAGACCATTTGCACAGTTCCTCTCCCATGTGCCTCCTCTAGAGTTCAGCTTCGTAGGGATGTCCTTCAGCATTCAGCCTCTCCAAACCCAAACTGTGCTGGCCGTTCCTCCCATGATTTGAGGAGAAGGGCTTTTCTGCTCCAAAGTGCACTGGGCTTTCACTAAAGGGAACTGGACTTCTGGGAGATGGCCCTGTTCATTTGCTCCCTGGTGTCCTTTGGACTCATCATGCTTTTGATCTGGAATCTCAGCTAACAAAGGAAGGTTCCTTAGGGATATTTCCCTCAGGAAACAACTTCCCCTTGGTGGGATTTCTCCGTCTTGATCTCTCTCCTTTTAGCTGCAGGTGATGGTGAAACTGAAAACATTTTCTAAACATTATGTGTGTGGGAAACCTATGAGCAGGATCTGAGCACAAGAGCCCTCTCCCTTTCTAGAGTCTCCAGCAACCGCTATTCAGGAGCATTACTGCTTTGCAACACGGAGGCAGAACATAGCACCTGCTAAAGTCTTATCTTCCATGAATTTTATCTACTCTGTTAAAGCCCTCCAGGTTTTTCAGCCATTGCAAGGGACCACACTTTATTAGGAATATAGGAAGACTTCACACTGTGCAGTAATATGGATTAATAATAATAGCCAAGATCGCCCCAGGCATTCCTGTCTAGTGAAGGAGCTCCACAACTTGTCTGCCACACCACAGATGGTGCCTTCTGCCAGCCCAGCCCATTGGTCCATCGAGGTCAATATTGCCTGCACTGACTGGCAGCGGTTCTGCAGGGTCTTCAGGTAGGGGGCCTTCCCAACCATACCTGGAGATGTCCTGGCCAGGGATGATGGGAGTTGTAGTATGAAGCAAACAGAGGGCTCCAGGTTGGCAATGCTGAAAGCGTCTGTTTCAATCTGAAGTTCTTTGCCAGTAAGCTAAAAACGGATTAAGTCAAAATTAGCAACCAAATCTTTTTAGGAGTTCTCTTCACGGAATCAAGTCCTGCTTGATAAATCAAAACTCCTGTCCATTTAGGGCAGAGGCAGATTTTCTCCAATTCAAAAATGACAAGGAAGCCTGTTATAGGAATATATATATATATATATATATATATATGTAATAATAATAATAATAATAATAATATAAAATATTAATAGGCAAAAACATACATAAGTATATAAACCACGTGTCTGAAATAGTGCAGGAGATCAATTCTGAAGCCATTTTGACTCCCAAATTGACCTCAAATGTTTCTCTGCAAGGAGGAACTCCTACTGATAGTGAACTTACATAAGGACTCTATACGGGCTCAGTCTAGGGTACCCCATAAGGGAAAAGGAGCATTTTTTTCCTGTCACAAAGCCTATGAATGGAAATGTTCCAGTATGAATACCACAACTTACTAGGTGTGTGTGTTTGTGTGTAATCAAAAGCATCGGGAGCAATCCAGAAGCATTCGCTGCTACTTGAGAAAACATTAGCCAAATACAAAGATCACGTGGTCACTGAGTTTCTGAGTCATTTCCAGGAAGGGAAACTCCCAGTGACTAAAAACTGAGAAAGTGAAACTTAACTCGGTCTTTGGCGCGAGGGAGCCATGGCTGCTGCAGGGGGTCACATCCAGCGTCTCCGCGATGAAGCCACTTGCTCCATCTGCCTGGAGTATTTCAAGGATCCAGTGACCATCCCAGAGTGTGGGCACAACTTCTGCCGATCCTGCCTGATCCAGTGCTGGGGGGAATCGGAGGCAGAGGCTTCCTGCCCTCAGTGCAGACAAAGAGTCCAAAGAAGGAGCCTCATCTCCAACCGGCAATTGGCAAACCTCGTAGAATTAATCGAGAATCTCAGCGTTCAAGGAGGGAAAGAAGAAGAAAGAAAAGGAGGAGTCTGCAAGGAGCACCAGGAGCCCCTGAAACTCTTTTGTAAAGAGGATGAAGCCCCCATTTGCGTGGTTTGTGACAGATCAAAGGAGCACAAACACCACGAGGTGATTCCTCTGGAGGAGGCTTTCGAGGAATACAAGGTAGGAGATCCCTGGATCTTGAGGGGGAGAAATAGCTGTGGATTCTTATTGGGAGGTTTTCTTTTTAATACTCAGGTCCAAAGTAGGCATGGCATTAACTGGTCGTTGTTTATTATGTATAAAGCAGCCTGGGTTGGATAGCTGGGAGGAGGGAGTTGAAGTCTTTCTCTCTGCCAGAAAAGGGTTAACCTCATTCACATCCCCCACCAAAGTTGCTTTATAAATATTTAGAAACTACAAATGTAACTTGCACATACACAACTCTGTACCTGTCTCCTTTGGCTATGAGGATGTCTCCTCAATGCCCTGCAAAGCAAATAATAGCAAGTGGTCAGCTGGGAGCGGGGGGGGGACTAGTGGCCAGGAATTGACCAGATGGTGCAGGATCCTCCCCCCCCCCCAGTATCTGTTGGAAGCAGATTTTCAAGTGGGGGTGGAAGCACCTACTGGTGGGGAGCACACTTATTCTGGGGGTGCTGTGGGGCCTGTGCAATGAGGTTTCAGTGGGGGGGGGGTGAGGAGCTACTTAGGTGGATTCTGGACGCAGCAAGAACTACTTTGGCCCAGAAATGGAAGAAGCTGCAGCACTTAAATCTCCCCTGGTGGCACAAGCACATGTGGGCTCTGGCTACTGCAGAGAAGATAACGGACAAGTAGCAGAAAACCTGAATTGCCATCTGATGCAATTAAGTGGCAAAGCTGTGGGGTCAAAAGGAAGGGTGGAAAAGCCCTAGGCCTGCAGAAGAGGGGTTTGGAATGGGTGAAGTTTTAAGAAGCGCTGCTCTATTCCTGTATCTCTAGCCTCTTGGGCTGACATCACATCTCTTTGATGCTAGACTGATACATCCCAGATTGGATCCTGCCTCACCCCTTCCTTCCTTCCTTCCTTCCTTCCTTCCTTCCTTCCTCCTCCTCCTCTTCCCACGTCTCCCTGGGACCTCAAGATGAGACTGGGACTTTCCTGGGAGAAGACAAAGGAGCAAGCATGGCTGCCTTTGTTTTTCTCCAGACTAGTTTGTTGCACTAGAAAACTTTCCCATCCCAGTTCTGTAGTGTGCTGTTTGTTGCAGCAGCCCTGGCTACAAGCTCCGCAGGCGAATGGTGCCCCTGGGGCTGGCCAGCGGGTGTTGACTGCCAGGAGCGGAGGTGGCCTCGGAGTAAACAAGCAAACTGGCGAGGGGCCCTTGCTGTTGGGAATGGACAGACAAGTCCCAGGCCCCTGTGGGGCAGCGTGAGGAGGCACTTCTCTTTGGGGCTCAGAGACAAAGAGGAGGACTCCTAAGGGGAGGGGAGAGCAGACTGAGAGAGCCCTCTGCAAGGGAGGGTGTTCAAGAAAGGGTGAGGGGCTGCAAGCTCTGCAAGCAAGGAGGGGGGGACCTAACTGGGATCCTGAGCCCCACAGGGACACTGCAGAAAAAAGGTAGTTGGTAGAGGGAGTCATGGACCCAAAAAGGTTGAAAACCTCTAGACTTTTATTTCCTCCAGTAAACTACTTTGCTATTATAGCAAGGCCACCGAGCCCAAGAAGCCAGTGTAATAGTCATCTCCTCTCTGTGTGTCTCAATCAAACCTGAGTTTTCCCTTTTCTGTTCAGGGAGAGATCTGTCACCACCTGAAGATTCTGAGGAAAGAGAGAGAGGAAATTCTGGCCTATCAAGCAGACCTGGACAAGGAAAGCAAAGACCTCCTTGTAGGTGTCTCTATTGTTACTAGTGAGGGAACAAGCACTTGAAGAATCGAGTCAGGACTGAGGAGGGATGGGGAAATCTGCCCTTTTCAGCTTCTCCCCATTTCTCCTTTTTCCATATCAGTTTGTTTATTCATTTATAATTCTGAAAATGAATCAGATGTTAGGGTAGCTACTTCCTTGTATAAATATTTTTATATGCACTTTACCGTCATACATACATTTTTTGTGAACATTACCTGGTTGAGTCAACCTTGAACAATTCAGAGGTGTGAATTTCAAAGAATTGCTCTGTTTTGGTCTCCATATTTTCTCAGCAATAGCAAATTAGGTAAATTAAACTTTGAATGCACAAATATATATATATATATATATCACCTTTAATGCAGCTAATTTGAGTTTACAGTGGTACGTTTAGTTACGAACTTAATTCGTTCTGGAGGTCCGTTCTTAACCTGAAACTGTTCTTAACTAGAGGCGTGCTTTCGCTAATGGGGCCTCTTGCTGCCGCTGCGCCGCCAACATACAATTTCCGTTCTTATCCTGGGGCAAAATTCTCAACTCGAGGTAACTCTTCCAGGTTAGCAGAGTTTGTAACCTGAAGCATTTGTAACTTGAGGCGTTTGTAATTCGAGGTAACAATGTATTTATGCCATGCCCCAAAACATGCAGGGAATATCCTGTAGGGATATTTAGGTAGGCAGGAGAGGATATATTATTATATCCTTCTTAACTTGTGGCAGCAAGTTCTATAACTGAGCAGAGTTGTTAAACAATCCCCCTTTTAAATTACACAGCGGTTAGCTGCTTGCAGGCTCATCTGAGCCTCACTATTTAGGATTCCTGGTTTCCCTTTTTTATATCCCTCCTAAAACAATAGACGCGGCCATCTGATTAAACATAAAATTAGTTTACTTACAATCATCCAGCTCACAATAAGATCCCTGAAGGCAGACTTAATTTACAGAACAACATATAACTATGTGAACTATCCCATAAGTTAAGGTTACCAGATTTTTTTCAATGCATCTGGGACATAGCTGTCAACTTTTCCTTTTTTAAAAGGGAAATTCCCTTATTCTGAATAGGATTCCTCGCAAGAAAAGGGAACGGTTGACAGCTATGATCTGGGGACACTTTTCAACTTCAGTCGGGATGACAGGATTTTGTATGGGGACTGATTTGTAAATCTGGGGACTGTCCCTGGGAAATGGGGACGTCTGGTAACCTTACTAAGGGAAATATTCTCAAGTGACTGGGACTGAGCGTTCACTTCTCCTAACTCTTGGGAACACACAATGGAGAACACACAGAGCAGAACATGGAGGCCATGTGCTCCTCTACCAAGAACAGGCCACACCCACATCAAGTCACATGCAAAGGAAGTCTGTCTCAGCTCAGGAGGAACTAGCCAGTTTTCTCCTGAGTGGTACAAAGCATTCCCCAGCATGTGCATTGTAGGAATGTCGTATTTGACTGCAGTATGTTTTTACATCCCACATATCCATGGCTAGAAAAAATGCTCCTTCCTTTAGGCTGTAGCACTCTGAAAAATAGAAGTCAATAAAAACAGCTATGGACAGGGCCGCCCCTCAAAATAAATGTTTACTTCTTTAGTAACTGGAGGTTTATGTCTATGAAAAATCAGAAGTGTCCTCCCTGTGGAATTCTCATAATTCTCTTCCTGATGTTTTGAAGGCTGACCATCTTCCACACTCAGACCTCCTCTTTTCTTGCAGAAATTAACAGAAACGGAGAGGCTGAAGACTGTGGAGAAGTTCAAAGAACTGCGCCAGTTCCTGGAAGAAGAAGAAAAACGTCTGCTGACTCATGTGGAAGAGGTGGAGAAGGAGATTGCAGGGAGAAGGGATGAGCAGCTGGCCAGACTCTCCAGGAAACTCTCCTCTCTTGAGAAGATCATCCAGGAGATGGAGGAAAAGAGTCAGCAGCCAGCGACTGAACTCCTGCAGGTAAGACGGTGGCAGGAACAGCCCAAGGCTCCAGGAAAAGGCTGCCTCCCGTCCTTTATGTGCCTCTTTCATGTATGTAAGGAGTGCAGGGACTCAGATGATGGAGCCTCTAGTCAGGTTTGTAATGGACAGGAAGACCCAAGAGACCTGGGATGCTTAACTCACCTGAATGCAGACTAGAGATTATTCTGTGTTCTTGATGGAACGGGAGCTGATCTTCTGCTCTTTGCTGATGCTTTGTCTCCGAATGCCTTTCAGCTGTGGGGAACTTCGCCTATGATGCGTTCAGGCCTTCTTCCGACAATGAGCCAGTCTCTTGACCCAGCTTCTCTTCCCGTTCCCTCCACAACTTCTGGGTTGATCCCCTTCCCCATGGATCCAGATCAGTCCCAAATAGTGCTCAGTGACAGTGACCAAAGGGCAAGACAAAGGGACTCATCCAGACTGCTGCTTGTCCCACCCCTTTCCTCCAGGAAAACCCGCTGTTTACTGCTGAATGAGAGCAAACATCAACCAGGTTTTCTCCGGATTGACCTTTGCTTTGATGTTGCACTAAGGAGCAGGTTTTTCCTGAGGAAAGCGGGAGGGCAAAGGCAAAACCACTTGGACCTGTGTTTTCTGGGCACAGGAAAAGCAGAAGGGTGGAGGAGCCCAAAGAAACACTGAGCTGTTTTATTACCCACTAGTGGACTGTAAGCCCTTTAACTTAACGGGCGCTAGAACATATGTGGTCAAACATTACACAATTAACCCTTCCCTCCCCAGCCTCCTCTCCCTCCCATTAACCCTTCTTCGGCGTCCTCCGGCCCCGTCAACCCCCGCTGAGCCAACCCCAGCCTGAGCGGGTGCGGGGGGAGAGAAAGGGACGGAGCGACCTGCGCGCTTCAACCCACCTCACTCGGCTCCTGCTGCTGCTGCTGCCGCCGCTGCCATCACCGCTTCTCCGCCTGAGGTGCGGTTCCTGCTCCTCTCGTCAGGCGCGGCGGCAGCAGCAGCAGCAGGAGCCGAGCGAGGTGGGTTGAAGCGCGCAGGCAGCCGTGGCCTCCTCCTCCGGCAGCCGTGGCCGCCTCCTCATGTTCATCCATCGTCCCCTCAGGCCGCCGGACCAGCCTTAATGGGCGCTAGAGGGGGGCGCTGGGGACGGGAAGGGGCTCCCCCCTCCTCTCCTTTCTCCCCGGGGGTGGCTGCAGCGGCGGCGGTGACGGCGGCGGGTGTGAGGCGACCCTCTTCAGCCTCCGGAGCACCTGCGCTCCGTGAGGCGGGTCATTTCAGGCCGCTGGGGGGTGGAGAGGGGCTCCCTCCCCCTTCTTCTTTTTCCCCGGGGGCGGCTGCAGGGGCGGCTGCAGCGGCGGCGAGGATGGGGCGGCCCTCCTTGGCCTCCGGAGGACCAGCGCTCCGCTGGATGGGACGGCCCAGGCCGCTAGGCCTCGGAGCCCTCCGTTCTGCCCGGCCCCGGACGGCTCTCTCTGGGTGTTGCGGGCCCGCGGGGGGGGCGGCGGTCTCCCGGTCACCTCCCCCGGCAGCCCGCGCTGTTCGCGCGGCAATGGCAGCAGTGGCGGCGGCTTTGGCGGCACTAAAGCCGGTCGGGCAGCTCCGGCAGTACTGGGCGCCCTCAGGAGCTCCGCGGCTTCCTGCCGTCCGCCATTTTGCCTCGCCTTTGCCTGGCCGCTCGAAGTGTCTCTGCATCGTCCAATCCCTGTGTCCGTGGGGGACATGCGCAGTAGCGCAAACCCACGGACGGACGGACGGCACGCAGAGACACTTGCACTTTATTATATAGGATTTGGAGGCATTTTATACCACAGGTCCTTTTTCTACTTCCAGATGCAAAATAGAATTTGAAATTTGGAGACGTCTATGGAAGAGAGTTTGAGACAGTACCCTGGCAGGATTATCCTGTAGGTTACATATGTCTGAATTGCACAATGCAAACTGGATTAAAGTTATTAAATTACTAGTGAACGTTCAGCCTGTTAAATTAACGGGCGCTAGAAGATATGTGGTGAAACATTTGTAAAAGCAGGCTGAGGTCCCTCTACCCCTTTCCTACCTCTGTGGCCCCCTCTACCCCTTTCCTACCTCTGAGGTACCTCTACTCCTTTCCTACCTCTGTGGCCCATGTACCCCTTTCCTACCTCTGTGGCACCTCTACCCCTTTCCTACCTCTGAGGTACCTCTACTCCTTTCCAACCTCTGTGGCCCATGTACCCCTTTCCTACCTCTGTGGCACCTCTACCCCTTTCCTACCTCTGAGGTCCCTCTACTCCTTTTCTACCTCTGTCCCCTCTACCCTTTTCCTACCTCTATCCTCCCTTATAGCCCTTTCCCTACCCAGAACCCATCACTATTTACCTCTTATTTGTCACTCTTCCCTTTTCCTATCTCCCTCGCCCCGGAAAGGCACAGCCCCGCCCTCGTCCGCTCCCGGCCAATTCGAGGCCCGAAGTCTCTGCGTCGTCCAATCCCTGCGTCCCTATAGGACATGCTCAGTGGAAAATTTCCACTGACACACGGAAAGTTGGACGCAGGGACACTTCAACTTTATTATATAGGATAATCTAAGACTAGAGATGGTGTGAGTCTTCTCTTGAACCCAGAAACGTGACATTTACCTAACATTCTGGTGGATTTCATAAGGATTTTAAACAATAATGACAAACTTATGTGGAAATGTGGAGAACTTGATATCGGAACAATTAATAATTTCAGATTGGATAAAATAAAACCTGTGAGAAACAAAAACTGGCTGATTCAGCCATTCCTACCCAAAACTTTGGCATGTGTCAGGCAGACTGACATCCAAGGGACAGGGTCTGAGGGGTCTTCCTGGTGTTGCCTGTGGTGTGCAGTGAATTCCCTTCTCTTTTCCCCTCTAGGATGTGAGAAGGACCTTGCAGAGGTAAGTGGATCTGGCTCATTCCCATTAGCATCACTCCATGATGACTTGATGCAAGAACCTCAAACATGGCCCTCCAGGGGCTGCAGGGGAGAGACTGTAGGACTCACTCCCTGCAGCGTCTCACAGGTAAAAGTAGAGCCCCCTCTTTTGAACTTTTGCCCACCCCCCAATTTTCCCTCCAAGGTTCAAGGTCAACTGCATCCTCCTTCCCTCCCCATATCACAGGGGGTGAAAGTCAGGTTGTTTGATGCCTCTGGAAGGAGAGCCCAATTGGGCATGGGGTTGTCCCCTTCCTGGGTGAGAGAGGGGGGCAGGAAGGGTGGAGGTTGTTCTCCTTGACCATTTGGCAGCTTTGGACATCACTCACATCCTCTGGAGAGGCTCAGGGAGGGAGGGATTGCAGGCACCCCACTTCAGGGGTTTGGTTCTTACATCCTGGGACCTTCCCAGAAAGTTGTTATGGGGCAGCATCGTTGGAAGCCATGGGAGCCCTCCGGTGGTGTCGCTTGGGGTTACATCTTGTCCCTTCTGCTGTTTAGCATCCTTATGAAGCCACTGACAGCTGTTCTCAGGGGTTTTGGACTGAGGTCTCCCCAATCTGTGGTGGACACCCAGCTTTATCCTGCTTTTCCATCTCAGTCTGGGGAGGAAGTTGAAATGCTAGACCAGGGCTTGGAGGTGGGTGTCAAGTCAACTGATGAAGCTGAATCCTGAAAATGACCTGTTGGGAAATGAGCTTCAACTTTGTTCATGTTATTGGGATCTCCTGCAATAATTTGGGAGACAGTGCCACAATTCATTGTTTTTCTTTTCACCAGGTATGAGAAAAGAGATAGTCCAGAGAAGCCATTGGCTTTCCCTCCAGAGCTCAGGAACAGGATCTTGGAATCCTGTGATCTAAATCACCTTGTGGAGGATACAATGAAACAATGGAAAGGTAATGAAAAATGGCTGTCAGGATTTCACACTGGGAATTCTATTACAGTGGTACCTCTGGTTGCGAACGGGATCCGTTCCGGAGGCCCGTTCACAACATTAAAAGAGTGCAACCTGAAGGGCCTAATCTGCGCATGTGTGCGGTGCGATTTAGTATTTCTTGCGCATGCGCGGAGCGCCGAACCTGGAAGTAACCCATTCCAGTAATTCCAGGTTTGGCGCATTCGTATCCCGTAGCGAACGCAACCCGCAGCGAACGCAACCAGAGGTATGACTGTACTTCTTCAGAACTGAACATGTCAGGCTCTTATTGCATGGAATTTAGTAACCCCAGGATACCTTCCTTCTTTGTACTCCAGCTTTCATTTCCTGTCCCCCAGAATGGCCCATGTACATTGTGACACTGGAGCTTGCAAAGAAAGCCTGAATCAGAGTGTAGAGCAATGTCAGGATTTTTTCCTCCCATGTGCTTCTGTTTACAATTCTACGGAACCTCCTTTTCCTTTTGGTTCCCCATCTACACCATCTGGGTTTGTCCTTTTGGTGGTTCTCCTGCTCTGAATGGAGTCAAAGGGCATTAAGAAGCCCCCATTTCCCCCTCTGCCTCCTGCTCAGGCTTGTTTCTCCGCAGTGGAGCCAAGGCCTGAGCCGTCTCCTCCTCCGACATCCCCCTGCAGCTGCCATATCTAGTGCTTCAGCCTTCAAGATCTCCCGAGAGATGGAGACATTGAGGATGGAAGCAAGAACACATGAGCCCCAAAAGGCACAATTATGCTTGTTAACAACCTTAAAGGTTTGTAGAAGGTTTGTGTAGAAGGGTTTCCTTTTGCATGAGAGCTCTGCCAATCCTTCCACAGCAACCTTCACTTTTCCTTCTGTTCCACAATTGTGGCTTTAATGATTTCCCCCACCACTTTACTTGGGAAGATGTTAAGGCTGCCTCCATCTCCCCTCTTTATCCTTTTACCGGATTCCTATTGCTCTGCCTCCCCTCCAGTCCAAGAATGTAGAGCCCAATTTCAGGGACAAATGTTCAGAGACTATCAGGATTCATGCTGAATAGTTTTATTCGGTTATTTGTAAGCTTGCTTCATGATTGCTGAGTTTTAAAGCTTTAGTTATTTTCATAGATTCTTCCTATGATTTTCTTGTTTTTAATCATTTTTGTATGATTTAATTAATATTTAATATTTGTGCTTGAATTTAAGGATGCTCTGTTATGAAGTGTTACTTTTGTATGGAGTTTTATTTCTGGTGGAAGAGTATTGCCCTTACACTTTATATCTTTTTGCTTCCTCAGATGCTCTGTTATACAGAAAACAGATTCAGAAAGGTAAATTTCCAGGGGAGGAACAATTTCACAGGAGGAATGGGGATTGATATTTCATGGGTGTTGAACCATCTGTTCTGCAGACTTTGGGACCCCCATCAATGGCGCCATCAATGGGCAACAGTCCTCTAGTGGTGTTTGGGTTCTTTGTCTGTCTCATGAATGAACTGGGAGAGGGTTTGAAGGTTTGCATTGCGGGCAGAGCTTGTCCCTGCGAAGAACCTGCACACCAGTCATGAGTTCCTTGCCTGCCTATAGACTATATCCTGGTTTCACCCTCGATTTTATAGATTTTGCTTTCTTTCATAAAATCTATATACTGCTTGATTGTAGGAAAAAGCCTCAGAGCCTTACAATATTTTACAAAAGCCCTTAAGGAGAATCCCTCAGGGTCAGTCCAATGTCCATCTTGTCGATTTCTCATGTGTAGGGAACCTCCCTTGCATTTTGTTTTCCCTCCACAGGATCTGGAGAGGTTCTTTTGGGGCTTCTCAAGATTTGCTTGGATTCCCCCCTTGTGAAGTGTGTTAAGAAGGGCACCCGCAAGCACCCAGTCCCTCCTCCACCTCCTGCCAGGCTGGTCTCCCAGCAGCAGAGCAAGGCCTCAGCTGCCTCTTCCTCAGAGTTTCAACCTCACCAGCCATTTCTGGTGCTTCAGCCATCCCAATCTCCCCAGAGTTCCCACACTTCTTATGAGATCAGGATTTTCCATTGCATGAGACTCTTGGAATTACATGGCAAAGCTCTGCCGATTCTTCCTCTGCAATTTGGTTTGTCAGCATGTTTGGAAATTCCAGTTTCAACAGCTTTTTCCTACCAGTTTACTTGGGGCAGATGTTAAACCTTCCTCCAGCTCTCCAGTTCAGATCCCCATTTCATTTGTGGGTTTTGAATGATTGTATTCCGCCATTTTCTAGTATGGCTTACCATTTCTGATTTCCCCATGGAATCATGGAATAGGAGAGTTTGAAGGATCCCAAAGATCATCTAGTCCAGCCCCCTGCAAAGCAGGAATTACAGCTAAACACGTTAGTTGTTTTAATTCCTTAGGCCTAGGGATATTAAATTCTCAAGAATAATCTTTTGGAGAATATCTAACATCACTACTTAGGCCTACAGCTGTCGTCTTTGCAATTATTTGTTCTATGATTTCATCTTTTGCTTGAAATAATTAAACAACAGATGCTATAGTTACTGGTAGGTAGCCGTGTGGGTCTGCCATAGTCAAAACAAAATAAAAACATTCCTTCCAGCAGCACCTTAAAGACCAACTAAGCTTGTTCTTGGTATGAGCTTTCGTGTACATGCACACTTCTTCAGATACCTTGGTATGAGCTTTCGTGTGCATGCACACTTGGTATCTGAAGAAGTGTGCATGCACACGAAAGCTCATACCAAGAACAAACTTAGTCATTCAGAAATGTTCAGATAGGTAAATTTCACATGGAGACCCCGCTTCACAGGAGGGGTGGGAACTAGTGTTTCATGGGAGGTGGGGTAAAGAGTCTGTTCTGTACAACCTGACTCTAGCCCCTGCTGTTTGTACCACAAAGGCAGAGAGGGTGGACTGGAAGGTGCGGGGAAGGGGGGATAAATTACCCAGAAGGATCAGACTGAGCAGGGAAGAGTTTCATTCCTGCCTAGAGTTGGGTTGCTTTTCCATGTGACCTTTTCCAGGACTGGTTGCCACGTGTCCTCTTTTTCTCGCACTAGAAAAAAAATTCTAGTACATTAGACTCAGATCTAAGGCACCTAGCCTAGATAAGAGAATCGCAACAGAACAGCATCTTAAGCTAGCAATATACTGTATAAAACCTTTCTCTTGTGGCTGAACTAAAAGGACGCTGGCTCAGCTACAAGATATTGGAGGAGTCTGGGAGGGCAAGAGTTAACACCCCCTGTCCTTAAGGAGAATCCATATGTACATGTTTAACAGTTTAATAAATTGTTCTGTGCACACTTGCGTTCACAAAGATGTGAACATGAGCCCAAATACTTCCATGTGGCAAGTGAGGGAGCAATATGTATATTATTCTTTTGTTGTTTAAAGTTAAGAACATTTCTACTAGCACTATATCACAGCTTCAAAAGCCTACATAGAGTAGGGGTATTTCAAATGAGACTCGTCATAGCGATCCATGGTTAAGAGTAGAAGTTGGCCAATGTGTCCTCTTTTTTCCTATTCAAAATACAGCAACTCTACACTTGCCTATCATGACTGTCTGTGCCCCTAACTGATAACCTTTTGAGTTATCCCCCCTTCCCCCAGGGAACTAGTCTTCTGGTATATATTCAATCCAAAAGAGAAGCATGGTATAAGCAGTCCTTTGTACAATCGCCCTGCCACCTGGGGTGGAGGAAGGAGGGGGCGATGGGAGTGCATCGGCCCCATTGGAGTGATCCCAGGGGGTTCAATCGCAGTTGCCCCCCCACCCGCACTGATCGCCCTACCCCCGCTGGCTGCGTGCTCCGCCCCAGAACGCCTGCCCCGCCCCCAGTATGCATGCCTTGCCCCCGGGATGCGTGCCCCACCCCCGGGACAAGTGCCAGCCCTGTCCCTCCTGCTCCCCGCCCCCAGTGGCGGAAAATGAAGCTCCGCCACTGCCTGCCACCTGTGTCCTCTTCCCTGGCGGCAAGCCCTAAACTTCCTTTTTTTTTTTTTGCCAAATCATTTTTATTAAGGTTTCCAATCTTAAAAAACAAAAACAAAAAACAAATATTTTAACATCAATATTAAACCATCCATATAGTCCAATTAGTTTCCAATTATCTTGCCAAATTTTTCCTTATCTTTTTCTTTTTTGACTTCCCTTGCTTCAGACAGGTAGGATTTCACTCTTTCTGTTATGTCCATTGCTTTATAAAATGCTGCTATCATCCATTTCCTTTCTTGTTGTTATCCGTCCTTGTTATTTTTTTCCCCTTCACTCCACTGGATGTCTCCGCGGGTGAGATAAAACAACCATAAATCTTCATAACTGTGTGTTTTTATGTTCGTATTTTTTGTCCCCCCTGGCCTTTTCGTTGCCGCTCGTCTTTCACACCAACAGCCTCATATCAGCGTTCCGCCATCTTGCCTTTGTTGATCTCCACATAGTGCAGTTTACTTGCATTTTTTTTCCTCCTGACTATTTCAAAAGGTTTTTCCAAGGGTGGGGGCCAGTCGTATGTAAGTCCGTAAATTTTGCAGTAGTTTCGGCATCCCCTCCCTCTCAAACCTTTATTTACAGCCAGTTTTGATCTCGGCCGACCTCCAATTTGAACTGCGTCATAACTCACTCAGATATTTTCGAAATGTCGGCTAGCCTTTTCACAGAGTAAATATAAAGCGGCAACTCTGGCCAGGGATTTATTAATGTCTTTCCACACAGTATTTTCCGATCTCGCCCGTATTAAAGTAGTAGTAATTAATATAAACGTCTCTTCAAGGGGGAGAGAGCTCCGGGGGCTCCCCCCCCTTTTCATTCTGTTTCACATACCGAAAGAATGTTGCAGTCCTTTTATCCTTAGTCCCTCTTATCTTCCCCAGTGGCTCGATGTTAAGCAAAATGCTCTCCTCCTTCTTGTCTGAAGCAAGTCCAAAAACATTTCCAAATTCTTCACTTAAATTCTGGATATCTGGCTCGAAGCAGGCGGCGTCCGGGAGCTCCGATTCCCACGCTTGTTAGGGCCCAGGCCCCCCCGCTCCCCCCGAAGGGTCGGAACGGGTTAAGGGGCATCTGCGGGCCAGCGGCCCCTCCCGTCATCCCGGGAGGGTTAGGGAGGCTGCATACTCCCATAGCAGCCGCCAAATTACGCGTGTGGATCGTGCAAGATGGTAAGATCGGCCATCCCTGTCACGAGCCAAACAGGAAGTGCAAGCCCTAAACTTCCAAGATGGTGTGGAGGGAGGCAAGGAGAGACCCAAGTGGGTGAGAGAGATGGAGAGCAGGAATAAACAGGCTCCCCACTTAGCGTGATTTTCACTTGTGGGCCCAGAACGTGACCCCCGCGAAAGTAAGGGGCCTTCTATATGTGGTTTTATGCTGTATTTTTATGCTGTGAACCACCCTGAGACCTATGGATGAAGGGCAATAGGCAAGTGTGATTAAATTACTACTACTACTACAGGGGGGTCCTCATCCCCCACCCAGAGCTCCCCAATTCCCACAGAGATTGTCAGAGGAAAGCAGCTTCTCTCCTCTCCTGCTTCCTCCAGTTCTCCTCTCTTCAGGGCCGGAGCGTCCATTTAGGCGAACTAGGCAACTGACTAGAGTGCCAAAATGGAGGGGGCGCTGGCCAGCCTGCCCCCTGCCCACCGCCGCCCCAACCAGAAGCGAAAATCGCGGCGGTGCGGAGCGCCCGGGGCGCACAGTGCCCAGCTCGTGCAGCATCCGGCGCGCGCAGCGCCCAGCAGTTTCTGGCTCGCGCAGTGC
This sequence comes from Darevskia mixta, assembly GCA_034641385.1. Classification (NCBI taxonomy): domain Eukaryota; kingdom Metazoa; phylum Chordata; class Lepidosauria; order Squamata; family Lacertidae; genus Darevskia; species Darevskia mixta. The sequence goes on along the minus strand of JAWWNH010000176.1, from coordinate 667,211 downwards.
CCGGGGCGCAGGGGGCGGGGCACGTGACATCATTGAGCATGACGTATGGTGCCCCGCCCCCTGCGCGCTGGGCGCCCCGCGATTTTCGCCTAGGGCGCGAAAAGCCCTAGCACCGGTCCTGCCTCTCTTTCTCCTTCACTAACACAGAAGAGCTGAGTAAAAGGTTTACTGGGTGGTTTTTCCTCTTAGAAAATGCCTGGGTTGAGAGGAGGGCAGGCACAATACGCATTGAACATCAGAAAGTGAAGGAAACTGATTTAAAAACCAACCGGGAAGATATTTATTCTGATGAAAGTCTGCAAGGAGGAGTCTCAGTCTTGCATGCGATGCAAAGAAATCCCATTGATCTAAAAGGGAATCTGGGGTTTTTTGGTTGTTGTTTTTTTAACAAGATGTCTGTTTCTGTCTCTCGGCTGACTCTGCCTAATCTTCTCTTCCCCTCATCTTCTCCCCAACAGCAAATGTCACTCTGGATCCAGACACAGCCCATCCTGAACTCATCCTGTCAGAGGATCGGAAAAGCGTGAGATATGTAGACAAAGAGCAAGACCTGCCTGATAATCCTGAGAGATTCAACTACTGGCCTTGTGTGTTGGGATGTGAGGGATTCACAGCAGGCAGACATTTCTGGGAAGTCACTGTGGGAAGAGGGGATTGGTGGGATGTGGGGGTCGCCAGGAAGTCTGTGGGGAGAAAGGGCTCCTTATCCTTAAGGCCTGAGGAGGGGATCTGGGCTGTGGGGAAGTGGGGAGAGGAGTACTGGGCCTGCACCTCCCCTGATTCCCCTCCTCTGTCCCTGAATGAGGATCCCAGGAGGATCCTGGTGACTCTGGACTATGAAGGGGGACGTGTGTCTTTTTATGCTGCTGACTCAGGAGCCGAACTCTACACGTTCTCAGGAGCCTCGTTCTCTGGAGAGACGATCCTCCCTTACTTTCATCTGTGGGGAAGTGAAACCCACCTCAGCATCTCCTGAGGAGACTAAATCTGCCTCTCAGGCCCATTAGATGTTTCTCTCCAGACCAGAGTGACTGATATAAAAAACATTTACCTGCCAAGAGCACGATGGGCAGTTTTTCCAGGGCCCTTTGAAAGGATTCATTCCAGTCAAAATCAGCAGAAATAACAAAACAAGAAATGGGTTGCTGCTGCTTTGCAGTTTCCTTCCTTCTCCCAGAATTCCCTCTGCTTCTTAAAGGGACAGTCACACTTTTAGGAGTCCTAATACATTTTCTCACCTTCAATCTTGTTTTCCTTTTGAGATGTCGGATTTGGCAGAGGACAACACTTTTAATCCCAGGGTTGTGGGTCTGAGCCCCACCTTGGGCAAATGTTTCCTGTAGTTGGAGGGGGTGGGACTAGATGACCCTCAGGACCCCTCACAACTCTGCAATTCTAGGAAACCTTCCTCTGCCCACAACACCTTATGCAGCTGTGAAAGTGCATACATTATTGGATTAATAGTTGACTAAAAAATGAACCCCTTCCCCCACGTCAGGCAGGATAGCTCCTTGCTCTGGAAACCTCAGACGGGACGAAAAAGAAATTGAACAGGGGATCAGCTTCAAATGCAGCCTCCCCATCTCCACACTTTGTCAGAAATAAACCACATTGCATTTAGTGGGGCTTCTGCCCAGATCAATGTGTTTCGAGTGGATGCATTAACGTTCCTTATTCACAGGCCTGATTCTGTCTATTGGGGACATCAAATGGGGTGTCCTCTGGATAATGCTGCACTCCATCTCCCCTCCGACCCATCCAGCACGGCCAGGGGTCAGAGAGGATGGAAGTTGCAGTCCAGCAGCTTCCGGAAGGGACCGCATGGGGTGTGCTGCCCTATACATTACGCAGGGCACCTTCCCTGTGTTCCTCAGCCCCACCCCAAAGACACAATGCTCCCCCAAGGAGCATCTTTTTGGCAGCAGGTGCATCTGATTTCTCTCCTTGGATTCTAGCAGCTGGAATTGACCCCTCTCAAAGATCTGGCAGGACTCTCTCTGGCTCCACTATCAGGGCCACTGACTACTGACCGGTGCAGCCTGCTCTCCTTTTCCTGCGTTTCCAACAGATGTCGGAATAAATACACCTTCCCCCCCCACCTGCTTGAGCGCCGCCTCCCCCTGCTCCATCCCCTATATCAGTGATGGCTAACCTTGACACTCCAGATGTTTTGGGACTACAACTCCCATCATCCCTGACCACTGATCCTGTTAGCTAGGGATGATGGGAGTTGTAGTTCCAAAACATCTGGGGTGTCAAGGTTAGCCATCACTGCCCTATATGATGTTGGCCTCGTTTGTGTGTCATCGTACGTTTCTCTGTGAACCTCCTCTCACCCCGTGGAAGGACACCAAAGTGGCCCATTTGGTCCAGCACCTAAGAGGGGCCACCCAGACCCTTCTTGTGGAAAACCTGCAAGCAGGACCAGAGAGCAAAACCAGCCTTGCCCCCCCCCCCGCAGCCTCCAGCAACCAATTTTACAACCATGGGCTCCAACTTGAATAAACCCTTTTTTGTTTGGGGAGGGGGGGCAGAGAAACCCTGATCCTCTCCACCTTCGCCTTGGTTTTATCACTTCCTTTGGTCACCTCCAGCACCTTCCCCTGTTCCTTAGTGGTGGCACACACTCCTTGCCCCGGGCACCCTGAGGTGGGCGTCTGGCCAGCTGCCCCCCCCCCATTGCTGACAGGCAACACCACGCTGAGAGCAGCAGGAAAGGTGGGCAGCACCAGGCGAGCGAAGGGTTGTGGCTGCTGCCACCACACAAGAAATGCACACATGAGACACTGCCCTCACCTACAGGGATCCGGCCATCAGCAGTTCTCTGAAGGAACCCCCTGCAGCACAGAGAGGAGCATGAAAATAAGCTGCTTTTGAACATTCTGGACCCCAGCGGGATGCTGGTGGCCTCTAGCTTGTCTGCCTCATCTTCTTTCATCCCCCTAGATGTGGGATCTAGAGACACTCTGGGGAAATGCGCCCCTAGCCTGCACACCACTTTCCAGCCCCTTCCACACTGTCCTCAGTGAAAAAAGCAACCCTCATTACAAATGGGAGGGGCCAAAGGCCACATTGGCAACCCCAGGTATAAGCTGACATGAGTGGCCTTTTTGCCTAGAATGAACAACGCACACACACCCCAAACACACAAATGTTGTTGGCTGTGTCCCTAACACATTTCTCTTGCATTGGCAGTCAGAATGCAGAAAAACAAAGGGAGCAATAAGCATGTTCAAGAATGCTGTTCGAAGGCGCACAACACAAAGTGACTTTAAATGACACAATGGATGAGACATCAGGGCTTAGATTGAACCCTTTTTAAAGTAGGCCATGCTGGAAATAGGCATACATAGAACTCAGCAAATGCTAATATTGCATGAGGTTGCAGAGCAGAGAGAGAGAAACCAATAAGGGTTATTCAATCACTGCGGCTCAGAGCTGCCTTGGGCTCTTCCGCAACTGTCACCTAGTAACAGTCACTCCATCAAGCTCCCTGCACTGTTCCTACCCCAACTGGTCATTATAAATTTAAGAACTACTAGTACCTGAGCTTGTTCCTTTCCTCCTCCCTCCCCATTCCCCTTTCCTTTTATGTCACCTATTTTAGCTTGTTTTTCATTGATCTGTGAAACTGCATTCTTCTTTCCTCACAAACAGATGCCTGTGTTCAAAGAAAGTGGTTTGAGAAGCACATTCACACTAAATCAAGCAGAGAAAGAAACTGCTATGACTGTCTGAAACGCAGCTTAAATTATGGCAAGGTGTTGTGAGCAGGTGCTAGCAACGTGGGTCCCTAGTGCTGGTGACATCGCTTATTCCCCCCTCACCCCACTTTTTATCCCCAAAACAGCTCTGTGAGGTTGACTGGTATCAGGAACAGCAAGTGGTCCAGGGGACTCTGAATTCCTTTTTTTTTTTTTGTTTAATTAATAATTTGTATTAAAGTCTCTCGCAATGGGACTCTGAATTCCTAAAGCTAAAAAGGGACTTGAACCCAACTCTCCGCAATCTACATTTCTAGGCACCTGGTTGCCTCCCCCCCCTCTGCCGCCCAAAGTCAAGGAGGGCCGGCTGAAAAGTTATGCATTTACCTGCTTGCGCATATTGTTAGGACGCACCTTATTTTGGTGACAGTAAGTTGTTTTAAATTGCTTTTAATTCTTGTCTTTAGTGGTTGTAACCTGTACTGGAACCTTGGGGTGAAGGGCTGATTCATAGCAAGAATAAGAATAAGTGGGGAGCTTTATCCTCCAAGTCATCTGAATTAGGCACTAATTTCTTAAAATGATAAGCACCTGGGAGCTGCTTCTCTCACCCAGTGGAGCAAGCAGTTTGCATTCTTTTCTTCGTTTTCTCTCTGCTCAAATCACAAAGGCCTCATTTTCCCGTGTTCTCTTAAGTTGCACGGCTGGTTGAAGATTCTCCCCCAATCGGGGCATTTGCATGGCTTCCCCCATGTGTGGGTCCCTCTGTGACTCCATAATGTATCTCTCTAGGAAAAGCTTTTCCCACAGTGGAAGCGCTTGTGCGCGTTCTGCTCAGAGTGGATCCTCCGATGCAACTGAACCTCTTTGCGCACTCGGGATGCTTTCTCTTCCAGGAGGCCTCTCTGATGGCGCACCAAGATCCCTCTCTATGGAAAGGGCTTCTCGCCCTCAGACCATTCGCACAGTTCCTCTCCCATGTGCCTCCTCTAGTGTTCAGCTTTGTAGGGATGTTCTTCGGCATTCAGCCTCCCCAGACCCAAACTGTGCTGGTCGTTCCTCCCATGATTTGAGGAGAAGGGCTTTTCTGCTCCAAAGTGCACTGGGCTTTCACTAAAGGGAACTGGACTTCTGGGAGATGGCTGTGTTCTTTTGCTCCCTGGTGTCCTTTGGACTCATCATGCTTTTGATCTGGAATCTCAGCTAATAGGGATATTTCCCTAAGGAAACAACTTCCCCTTGGTGGGATTTCTCCGTCTTGATCTCTCTCCTTTTAGCTGCAGGTGATGGTGAAACTGAAAACATTTTCTAAACATATGTGTGGGAAACCAATGAGCAGGATCTGAGCACAAGAGCCCTCTCCCTTTCTAGAGTCTCCAGCAACCACTATTCAGGAGCATTACTGCTTCGCAGCACGGAGGCAGAACATATCACCTTCTAAAGTCTTATCTTCCATGAATTTTATCTACTCCTCTGTTAAAGCCCTCCAGGTTTTTCAGCCATTGCAAGGGAGCACACTTTATTTGGAATATAGGAAGACTTCACACTGTGTAGTAATACGGATTAATAATAATAATAGCCAAGATCGCCCCAGGCATTCCTATCAAGGGAAGGAGCTCCATAACTTGTCTGCCACACCACAGATGGTGCCTTCTGCCAGGCCAGCCCATTGGTCCATCGAGATCAATATTGCCTGCACTGACTGGCAGCTGTTCTGCAGGGTCCCAACCATACCTGGAGGTGTCCTGGCAAGGGATGATGGGAGTTGTAGTCTGAAGCAAACATAGGAATCCAGGTTGGCAATGCTGAAAGCGTCTGTTTCAATCTGAAGTTCTTTGTCAGTATGCTAAAAACAGATTAAGTCAAAATTAGCAACCAAATCTTTTTAGGAGTTCTCTTCAAGGAATCAAGTCCTGCTTGATAAATCAAAACTCCCGTCCATTTAGGGCAGAGGCAGATTTTCTCCAATTCAAAAATGACAAGGAAGCCTGTTATAGGAATTATAAGGACCTACACACACACACACAGTATATAAATAAATAAAATAAATATGAATAACTGTACTAGGCAAACACATTGTTGTTGTTCAGTCGTTCCCGACTCTTCGTGACCCCATGGACCAGAGCACGCCAGGCACGTCTATCCTTCACTGCCTCTCGCAGTTTGGCCAAACTCATGTTAGTAGCTTCGAGAACACTGTCCAACCAAACACATACATAAGTATATAAACCACGTTTCTGAAAGAGTGCAGGAGAACAATCCTGAATCTATTTTGACTCCCAAATTGACCTCAAATGTTTCTCTGCAAGGAGGAAGGAAAATGGAAAACCTCCTCATTGTCTCTTTGCTCACAGATCCTGTCTTAAGGGCGTATCTGTGTATGAATAGGGTGAGCTTGTGACCTGGATTCTGGAACTGAGTATTTACCATCACAAAAGAATGGCCAGATTGCCCAGGTAATGCAACCAGTGACCATTATCAGGTATCCTGGCAGACAGGATTTTTGCTGGAGATTGCCTCCTTCTGTGATGTATGTATGATGTATTGGGGGTGGACTTGAGCTTATTGTTGTTTAGTCTTTTAGTCATGTCCGACTCTTCGTGACCCCATGGACCAGAGCACGCCAGGCACTCCTGTCTTCCAATGCCTCCCGCAGTTTGGTCAGACTGAGGTGGGTAGCTTCGAGAACACTGTCCAGCCATCTTGTCCTCTGTCATCCCCTTCTCCTTGTGCCTTCCATCTTTCCCAACATCAGGGTCTTTTCCAGGGAGTTTTCTCTTCTCATGAGGTGCCCAAGGTATTGGAGCCTCAGCTTCAGGATCTGTCCTTCCAGTGAGCACTCCGGGCTGATTTCCTTCAGAATGGATAGGTTTGATCTTCTTGCAGTCCATGGGACTTCCAAGAGTTTCCTCCAACAACATAATTCAAAAGCTGAGACATTGCTGAGTCACAGAGGGATCCACACATGGGGGAAGTCATGCATATGGGGAAGAATATCAAAAGCAGAGAAAGACAACAGGACTTGAGCTACAGGGTGGCAATTTCAAAAGTCTATATAAGGGCTTCCATACCAATGTTCTGGGTTCCTCCTCCCTCCTGCGTGGGGCTGGGGTGTGAGCACCCTGTTGCAACAGTTAACAAAGATCATGCTTACTAGCTGTTTTGCTTCTCAATATTCTCTGGTTGGCCTCTGTTATTTTTCTCCTACCGATAGTGAACTTACATAGGGACTCTATACGGGCTCTAGGGTACCCCATAAGGGAAAAAGAGCAGTTTTTTCCTATCACAAAGCCTATGAATGGAAATGTTACAGTATGAATACCACAACTTACTAGGTGTGTGTGTTTGTGTGTAATCGAAAGCATGGGAAGCAATCCAGAAGCATTCGCTGCTACTAGAGAAAACATTCACCAAATGAAAAGACCTGGTGACATTTTTTTTAAAAAAGATCACATGGTCACTGAGTTTCTGAGTCATTTCCTGGAAGGGAAACTCCCAGTGACTAGAAACTGAGAAAGTGAAACTTAACTCTCGTCTTTGGAGCGAGTGAGCCATGGCTGCTGCAGGGGGTCACATCCAGCGTCTCCGCGATGAAGCCACTTGCTCCATCTGCCTGGATTACTTCAAGGATCCAGTGACCAGCCCAGAGTGTGGGCACAACTTCTGCCGATCCTGCTTGATCCAGTGCTGGGGGGAATCGGAGGCAGAGGCTTCCTGCCCTCAGTGCAGACAAAGAGTCCAGAGAAGGAGCCTCATCCCCAACCGGAAATTGGCTAACTTTGTAGAAATAGCCAATGATATCAGCCTTCAAGAGGGGAAGGAGGAAGGAGGGGAAGGAGGAGTCTGCGAGAAGCACCAGGAGCCTCTGAAGCTCTTCTGCAAAGTCCACGAAGCCCCCATCTGTGTGGTGTGTGACAAATCAAAGGAACATGAAAATCACAAGGTGATTCCTCTGAAGGAGGCTTTCGAGGAATACAAGGTAGGAGATCCCTGGATCTTGAGGGGGAGAAATAGCTGTGTAATCTTCTTGGGAGGTTTTCTTTTTAATTCTCAGGTCCAAAGTAGGCATGGCATTAACTGGTGGTTGTTTAATATGGTAGAAGCAGCCAAGGGGAAGCCTGAGGGCTACTGGGATGGCTGGGAGGAGGGAGTTGAAGTCTTTCTCTCTGCCAGGGGGACAAAGGGATCTTCCCTTGAAATACTCACATCAGTTTCAAAGATTTGAACTGGGACCGTGGCAGGGAGAGAAAGGGTTAACCTCATCCGCCTCCCCCAGCAAGGTTTCTTTATAAATATTTAGAAACTACAAATGTAAATTGCACATACACAACTAAGTACATGTCTCCTTTGGCTAGCAGGATGCCTCCTCAATGCCCTGCAAAGCAAATAATAGCAAGGGATCAGCTGCAGGGGGGGTGGGGATGGCCAGGAATTGACCAGATGGTGCAGGACCCCCCCCCCCCCAGTATCTGTTGGAAGCAGATTTTCAAGTGGAGGTGGAAGCACCTACTGGTGGGGATCACACTTACTCTGGGGGTGCTGTGGGGCCTGTGCAATGAGGTTTCAGTGGGGGGGGGGTGTGAGGATCTCCTTCCATCTCAAATGGCAAAAGGACTCCGTGGTTCAGAGTAGCATCTGCAAAGACATGGGGGAAAGATGACTTTTCCATAACAACTCAGAATTGGACCTGTGCTATTATATAAAAAAGATAAAATTCTCATTCTGCTTCAGAAAAAAACCTTTTAAACTGTGTTTTAATCCCTTTTAAAATAATTCACTTGTTCTACTACAGAGGTGCAAAAATGCTCCTGTGCCATGCAATGTCAATAATGCCACAAAATAGTAATGATAACGAAATGAAGCTGGCCCCTTTGAACTTGTGGGGTGACCAGATAGCAATCTTCTGATCGAAGGAGCTACTTAGCTGGACTCTGGCCGCAGCAAGAACTACTTTGGCCCAGAAATGGAAGATGCTGCAGCACTTAAATCTCCCATGGTGGTCCAAGCACATGTGGGCTCTGGCTACTGCGGAGAAGATAACGGACAAGTAGCAGAAAACCTGAATTGCCATCTGACCCAACTAAGTGGCAAAGCTGTGGGGTCAAGAGGAAGGGTGGAAAAGCCCTAGGCCTGCAGAAGAGGGGTTTGGAATGGGGGCTGCTCTATTCCTCTATCTCTAGCTTCTTGGGCTGACCTCCCTATGTTAGACTTTGATGCTAGACTGATACATCCCAGGTTGGATCCTGCCTCATCCCTTCTTCCTCCTCCTCTTCCCACTTCTCCCTGGGACCTCAAGATGAGAAGCCAGGCTGGAAGTCTCCTCGGAGAAGACAAAGGAGCAAGCATGGCTGCCTTTGCTCTTCTCCAGACTAGTTTGTTGCACTTTCCCATCCCAGTTCTGTAGTGCTTTTCAACCAGTGTGCTGTGGCACCCTGGGGTGCCTTGAATGATGCTCAGGGATACCTCTGGCAACACTGGCCTCTGTCCCTCTTTCCTTCCCTCTCTCCTCGGATGCCATCTCTGCCTCCCAAAGGCTTGTGCAGCTATTTGTTGCAGCAGCCCTGGCTACAAGCTCCGCAGGCGAATGGTGCCTCTGGGGCTGGTCAGGGGGTGTTGGCTGCCAGGAACTGAGGTGGCCTTGGAGTAAGCAAGCAAACTGGCGAGGGGCCCTTGCTGTTGGGAATGGACAGACAAGTCCCAGGCCCCTGTGGGGCAGCGTGAGGAGGCACCTCTCTTTGGGGCTCAGAGACCAAGAAGGGGACTCCTAAGGAGAGGGGAGAGGAGAGGAGAGGAGGCCAGTGTAATAATCATCTCTCTGTGTGTCTCAATCAAACCTGAGTTTTCCCTTTTCTCTTTAGGGAGAGATCTGTCGCCGCCTGGAGATTCTGAGGAAAGAGAGAGAGGAAATTATGGCCTATCAAGCAGATCTGGACAAGGAAAGCAAAGACCTCCTTGTAAGTGTCTCTATTGTTACTAGTGAGGGAACAAGCACTTGAAGAATCGAGTCAGGACTGAGGAGGGATGGGGAAATCTGCCCATTTCAGCTTCTCCCCATTTCTCCTTTTTCCATATCAGTTTATTTATTCATTTATTATTCTGAAAATGAATCAGATGTTAGGGTAGCTACTTCCTTGTACTGTATAAATATTTTTATATATACTTTACTTTTATATATACTTTATAAATACATTTTTGTGAACATTACCTGGCTAGGTCAACCTTGAACAATTCAGAGGTGTGAATTTCAAAGGATTGATCTTTTTTGGTCTCCATATTTTTTCAGCAATAGCAAATTAGGTAAATTCACCTTTGAATGCAAAATTTTTATATATATATATATATATATATATATATATATATATATATCTCACCTTTTAATGCAGCTAATTTGTGTTTACAGTGGTACCTTTAGTTACGAACTTAATTCGTTCTGGAGGTCTGTTCTTAACCTGAAACTGTTCTTAACTAGAGGCGTGCTTTCGCTAATGGGGCCTCTTGCTGCCGCTGCACCGCCAACATACGATTTCCATTCTTACCCTGGGGCAAAGTTCTCAACTCGAGGTAACTCTTCCAGGTTAGCGGAGTTTGTAACCTGAAGCATTTGTAACCTGCAGTGTTTGTAACCTGAGGCGTTTGTAATTCGAGGTAACAATGTATTTATGCCATGCCCCAAAACATGCAGGGAATATCCTGTGGGGATGTTTAGGGAGGCAGGAGAGGGTATATTATATTATTATATCCTTCCTAACTTGCAGCAGCATGTTCTATAACTGAGCAGAGTTGTTAAACAATCCCCCTTTTAAATTACACAGCGGTTAGCTAGTTGCAGGCTCATCTGAGCCTGTGTTGGTCCCGAGGGATATCCGATAGGCGAGGTCTAGTCCAGTCCAAGGTCAGTCCAAGCCAGAAGTCACAAAGCCGAGGTCAGGATTAAGCCAGGAGTCAGAAGCCAAAGTCACAAAGCCGAGGTCAGGAGGAAGCCAGGAGTCAGAAGCCGAAATGACAAAGCCAAGGTCAGGAACACAGGAACTGGGCAGCAACGATGTTGCTCCTGCAACTTGGGGCTGGGACTGGCTGGCTTTTATCTGCCCCGAGGCAAAGGGCGGCTCCGATCCTCAAGTGACTCGCCTCTCCTGGCTTGGAGGCGAGCACTCCTCCTGCGGGAACTTCGTTCCCTTCGCCTCTCTGCCCTGAACCTCTGCAGCTCAGGAGAAGCTGGAGGGTTACCGGACCCAGAGGCAACCTCAGCTTCTCCTGACTGGGTGGGGAGTGGAGCACCTGCAGGCAATGAGTCCTCCACCCTATCAGAAGCCAGATCAAACTCAGCCGATGCTTGCACCTGAGGATCTAGCACAGGTGAGTCCCCTTCAGACTCAGGCCCCAGCCCTGGCTCTGCTGGTTCTGGAGGCAGGGAATCCTGTGCAGGCTGGGATCCCTCAGGTTCAGCGTATGAGTCTGAATCCCAGGCCACCACACCAGGAGGGGTCCCAGGCCCCCCCTCAACCGAGGGGCCGGACCAGGCTTGCTGCGGTAAGTTGCATGGAAATCATAAGTTGCAGGCAGGCGCGTGGACGTTTTCCACTGGTTCCCACGAACGATCCTCGGGCCCATACCCCTTCCAGTCAATGAGGTATTGGAGCTTCCCCCTGCGGTATCGTGAGTCGAGAATGTGCTCCACCTCGTACTCGGGCTCCCCCTGAACCAAAACTGGCTGCGGTTGTGGACGGTCTGGGTGGAACTCGTTGGGCAGGGCAACCGGACTGAGGATGGACCGGTGGAATACCGGGTAGACCTTCAGGGTCGAGGGTAACCGGAGACGGAATGCCACAGGCGAGACCTGGTCCACGATTGGAAATGGGCCGGTGAAGCGAGCATCCAGCTTCCGCGAAGGCCGAGAGAGGTGCAGGTGGCGAGTGGAGAGCCATACCAGGTCACCGACATGGAGTTCCGGCCCCACCTGGCGGTGGCGGTCGGCCTGGGCCTTGTAAGTGTCCTTGGCCTGGCGCAGTTGTTCCATCAATAGCTGTTGCTGAGACTGGAGCTCATGGAGCCAGTCGGTCACTGCGGGGACAGCGGATGCCGGCAGCATGTCCGGGAACAACCGTGGATGGTAACCGTAAGTGGCCTGGAACGGGGTCTGTTGGGTGGAGGCGTTCACCGCGTTGTTGTAAGCGAACTCCGCCAACGTCAAGTGGTCGACCCAGTCGTCCTGGTGGAAGCTGCAGTAACACCGGAGGTACTGCTCCAGAACTGCATTCGCTCATTCCGTCTGGCTGTCAGTCTGCTGGTGGTGGGCCGAAGATAGACAGACCTCTGTCCCGAGGGCCTGGTGTAAGGCTCGCCAGAAGCGGGATGTGAACTGGACGCCCCGGTCGGACACCAGACACTCAGACAGGCCATGCAGGTGGAAGACATGCTGAAGGTACAGTTGAGCCATTTCCTTAGCTGTGGGTACAGATGGGCAGGGGGCACAGTGCACCATCTTAGTGAAATGGTCTGTGAAAACCAGGAGGCAGGTACAGTGACGAGACGAGGGTAAGTCCACCACAAAGTCTAGCGAGACCGTGTGCCAGGGACGTGGTGGGACTGGCAACGGCTGGAGCAGGCCAGGGGGTCGCCCAGTAGGACCCTTGGCCCGCCAGCAGATGTCACAGCCAGCAACGTAGCGTGCCACGTGAGCCTTCAGGCGGGGCCACCAAAACTCACGGCATACCAGATGGGTGGTCCGGTACCGCCCAAAGTGCCCCACTGCTGGGGCATCGTGGGACATCCAGAGAACTTCGGCCTGCAATGGTCCTGGCGGGATGTACAGACGACCCTGGTGCAACAGTAGGCCCTGGTGCAGGGCCAGCCCCGGATATCGAGGGCATGACCCGTCGGACAGTTCCTGGAGCCGTTCTTGTGCCCAAGCATCGACCCGTTGCTGTTCCCGCACCCGAGCCCGCAGTGGCTCAGCCTCCCGAGTGGCCAGGAATGCGGCTGGTGGTAAGATCGCCGTTGGTACTGCCTGCTGTACCGTGTCTGCGACGTCCTCGGGTTTCCGGGACAAGGCATCCGCCTTCCGGTTCTGGGAGCTAGGGATGTAGCGGATCCGGAACTGGAACCGGGAGAAGAACAGCGCCCACCGGATCTGCCTTTGGTTCAATTTGCGGGTGGTCTGGAGGTACTCCAGATTCCGGTGGTCAGTTCTCACTTCCACTGGGTGTCGTGCCCCCTCAAGATGATGGTGCCAGACCTCAAAGGCCACCTTGATGGCCAGTAGTTCCCGCTCCCACACGGTATAGTTACGCTCCGCCGGAAGGAGCTGCCGGGAGTAGTAGGCGCAGGGTAAGAGTGGCGCATCAGGTCCGTGTTGCTGGGACAAGACGGCACCGAGAGCCGTACTGGAGGCGTCAGTCTCCACCACGAAGGGACGAGAGGGATCAGGATGCTGCAAAATCGGCGCCTTCTGGAAACAGGCTTTCAACCCCTGGAATGCCACCTCAGCCTCCTCATCCCAGGCGAAGGGCGTCTTGGGGCGCAGCAGTCGGGTCAACGGGGTGGTGCGATGAGCGTAGTCTGCAATGAATGTCCGGTAATAGTTGGCGAACCCCAAGAACCGCTGTAGGTCCTTGCGGTTCCGCGGCGCCGCCCACTCTCTAACCGCAGACACCTTCCCGGGGTCCATCTGCACGCCGTCAGGGGAGAGTCGGTGTCCAAGGAAGTCCACTGACCGCTGGTGGAACTCGCACTTGCTGAGCTTAGCATACAGGCAGTGCTCCCACAAGTGCTGCAACACAGACCGGACATGACTCTCGTGGCGAGCCGGGTCACGGGAATAAACCAAAATGTCATCTAGGTACACCACCACGTACTTGTCTAACAAGTCCTGGAACACGTGGTTGATGTACCGTTGGAACACGGCGGGCGCGTTGCATAATCCGAACGGCATGACCAGATATTCGAACTGCCCATAACGGGTCCCGAATGCTGTCTTCCACTCATCTCCGGCACGGATTCGAATCAAGTTGTAGGCCCCCCGGAGGTCCAGTTTGGTGAACCCTGTACCCGCTCCAGCAACTCTGCAATTAGAGGCAAGGGATACCGGTCTGGGATGGTGATCTTATTCAAGGCCCGGTAATCATGGCAGAGGCGAAGCTCCCCACACTTCTTCTTAACGAAGAGTACTGGAGCGGCGGTGGGAGACGTAGAGGGCCTAATGAACCCACGCTCCAGGTTCTTGTGAAGGAAGTCCTGCAAGGCTTCACGCTCTGGCTCCGAAAGAGAGTATAGGCGGCTCACAGGCAGGGGCGCCCCGGGCTGGAGGTCTATGCCGCAGTCGAAGGACCGATGTGGAGGCAGCTGGTCTGCTCCCTGTTCCTCAAACACGTCTAGGTAGTCCTGGTACACGGCGGGGAGCACTGACGCAGCCTCCCCCGTGGAGGTGGCCGATAGCATCTTGGACCGGGCATGGGAACCCGCATCGGCTGCTCCGGTGACTCGGCTCTGGCCGTGGAACTGCTGGGAAGCACCGGAGCCGGGAGCCCAGAGTGCCGGTGGCCCCGGGCCTGGCAACGGTCCTCCAACCGATCGTCTATCTGCAGACTCCGTTGGATGAGGGCATCCAGCGTGGCGGGGCGATCCAACATGGCCAGCTGGTCCAGTATCTCATCCGAGAGCCCCTCGAGATACTGGTCCCGAAGTGCGGAGTCGTTCCAGGTCAAGTCCTGCGCCAACAGCCGAAATTCCGTGGCGTAGGCAGCCACTGTGGACTTGCCCTGTTTCAACCGCCGAATCGCCCGATTGCCTTGACTCCCCTTTTGAGGGTTGGCGAACGCGGTTTCCAAATGGTTGCAAAACCCCGTATAGTCTGTCAGTAAGGGGGAGCCTTGCTGGAGCAGCGGCAACGCCCACTTGGCCGCCTGGTCCTTCAGCAAGCTGATCAGGAAGTGCACCTTGGTGCGGTCGTCGGGGAAATTCCGGGCTCGCACCTGAATATACAGCTTGGCCTGGGCGAGAAACATGGGAAAGCTGGTTGGGGACCCATCAAATTTCTCTGGCAGGGCCACTGGGTACTTGCCTGGAGCTGGGGCTTCGGCACCAGGAGCCGGCAAGGCATCCAAACGCTGCTGAAGCGCCGTAACCATGCTGCTTAGCTGCTGCACTGTGTGGGTCAAGACCTGGTTCTCCTGGGCCAATGCCACCAGCGCAGCCGCCTGGTCAGCCATGGCTTACAGGTTCCTCCCGAACGCACCCCAACGAAGGGGGAGTGCGGGTGTGGCAGGAGCAAACTGTGCTGGTCCCGAGGGATATCTGATAGGCGAGGTCTAGTCCAGTCCAAGGTCAGCCTCACTATTTAGGATTCCTGGTTTCCCTTTTTTATATCCCTCCTAAAACAATAGATGCGACCATCTGATTAAACATAAAACTAGTTTACTTACAATCATCCAGTTCACAATAAGATCCCTGAAGGCAGACTTACCAGTAATTTACAGAACAACATATAACTATGTGAACTATCCCATAAGGTAAGGTTACCAGATGTTTTTCAATGCATCTGGGACATAGCTGTCAACTTTTCCTTTTTTAAAAGGGAAATTCCCTTATTCTGAATAGGATTCCTCGCAAGAAAAGGGAAAGGGTGACAGCTATGATCTGGGGACACTTTTCAACTTCAGTCGGGATGACAGGATTTTGTATGGGGACTGATTTGTAAATCTGGGGACTGTCCCTGGGAAATGGGGACGTCTGGTAACCTTACTAAGGGAAATATTCTCAAGTGACTGTGACTGAGCGTTCACTTCTCCTAACTCTTAGGAACACACAATGGAGAACACACAGAGCAGAACATGGAGGTCATGTGCTCCTCTGCCAAGAACAGGCCACACCCACATCAAGTCACATGCAAAGGAAGTCTGTCTCAGCTCCGGAGGAACTAGCAAGTTTTCTCCTGAGTGATACAAAGCCTTCCCCAGCATGTGCATTGTAGGGATCTTGTATTTGACTGCAATAGGTTTTTACATCCCACATATCCATGGCTAGAAAAAAACCGCTCCTTCCTTTAGGCTGTAGCCCTCTGAAAAATAGAAGTCAACAGAAACAGCAATTAAAAATCAGAAGTGTCCTCCCTGTGGAATTCTCATAATTCTCTTCCTGATGTTTTGAAGGCTGACCATCTTCCACACTCAGACCTCCTCTTTTCTTGCAGAATTTAGCAGAAACGGAGAGGCTGAAGACTGTGGAGAAGTTCAAAGAACTGCGCCAGTTCCTGGAAGAAGAAGAGAAACGTCTGCTGACTCATGTGGAAGAGGTGGAGAAGGAGATTGCAGGGAGAAGGGATGAGCAGCTGGCCAGACTCTCCAGAAAACTCTCCTCTCTTGAGAGGATCATCCAGGAGATGGAGGAGATGCGTCAGCAACCAGCGACTGAACTCCTGCAGGTAAGACGGTGGCAGGAACAGCCCAAGGCTCCAGGAAAAGGTTGCCTCCCATCCTTTATGTGCCCCTTTCATGTATGCAAGGAGTTCAGGGGCTCAGATGATGAAACCTCTAGTCAGGTTTGTAATGGACAGGAAGACCCAAGAGACCTGGGATGCTTAACTCACCTGAATGCAGACTAGAGATTCTTCTGTGTTATTCATGGAATGGGAGCTGATCTTCTGCTCTTTGCTGAAGATTTGTCTCCGAATGCCTTTCAGCTGTGGGGAACTTCGCCTACGATGCATTCAGGCCTCCTTCCAACATGAGCCAGTCTCTTGACCAAGCTTCTCTTCCTGTTTCCTCCACAACTTCTGGGTTGATCCCTTTCTCCATGGATCCAGATCGGCCCCAAATAGTGCTCAGTGACAGTGACCAAAGAGCAAGACAAAGGGACTCATCCAGACTGCTGCTTGTCCCACCCCTTTCCTCCAAGAAAACCCGCTGTTTACTGCTGAATGAGAGCAAACATCAGCCAGGTTTTCTCCGGATTGACCTTTGCTTTGATGTTGCACTAGGGAGCAGGTTTTTCCTGAGGGAAAGCGGCAGGGCAAAGGCAAACCCAATTGGACCCGTGTTTTCTGGGCACAGGAAAAGCAGAAGTGTGGAGGAGCCCAAAGAAACACTGAACTGTTTTATTACCCATTTGGAGGCATTTTATACCGAAGGGCCTTTTTCTACTTCCAGATGGAAAATAGAATTTGAAATTTGGGGACTTCTATGGAAGAGAGTTTGGGACAGTGCTCTGGTAGGATTATCCTTTTTTTTTTTTTTTTTTCTTTTTTATTAAACAAACTTTATTTATCTCATTCATCCATTACATTCATTTACAACAATAATACATTTCAAATCACCCCCTTACATATATACATGCTCATACATCATTCTTACTTACTCTTCCCCTCCTCCCCCCCATCCCTTTTGCTTCCAGTCAATGTCATGTTACTTCTTTTATACTCCATTATCTTAACTACTCTTAATCTTAATTTCTCTTGATCTTAATCTTACTCTTAATCTTAATCTTATCTTTATTCTATGTCATCACTGCTAAACTTTTCCTTTTGTACCGAGGTGGGTAATGTTACTTACATCTTATATATTCTTCAAAACCTGACCATTCTTTTATTCTTATTTCTTTTTTTTCTCCTCTTACTTCGAAATCTTTTACCGCCAAATTATAATAGTTTACCATTTTCAATTCCCATTCCTCTCTACTTGGCATATTTTTTCCTTTCCAAGTACTCGCGAGCGGATTATCCTGTAGGTTACATATGTCTGAATTGCACAATGCAAACTGGATTAAAGTTATTAAATTATAATCTAAGACTAGAGATGGTGTGAGTCTTCTCTTGAACCCACAAATGTGACATTTACCTAAAATTCTCGTGGATTTCATAAGGATTTTAAACAATAATGACAAACTGATGTGGAAATGTGGAGAACTTGATATCGGAACAATTAATAATTTCAGATTGGATAAAATAAAACCTGTGAGAAATAAAAACTGGCTTATTCAGCCATTCCTACCCAAAACCTTGGCATGTGCCAGGCAGACTGACATCCAAGGGCCAGGGTCTGAGGGGTCTTCCTAGTGTGGCCTGTGGTGTGCAGTAAATTCCCTTCTCTTTTCCCCTCTAGGATGTGAGAAGCGCCTTGCAGAGGTAAGTGGATCTGGCTCATTTCCGTTAGCATCTCTCCATGAGGCCGGGATGCAGGAACCTCAAACATGGCCCTCCAGGGTCTGCAGGGGAGAGACTGTAGGACTCCCTCCCTGCACCATCTCACAGGTAAAAGTAGAGCCCCCTCTTTTGAACTTGTAGCCCACCCCCCAATTTTCCCTCCAAGGTTCAAGGTCAACTACCTCCTCCCTCCCTCCCCACATCACAGGGGGTGAAAGGCAGGTTGTTTGATGCCTCTGGAGGGAGAGTCCCATGGGGCATGGGGTTGTACCCTTCCTGGGTGAGAGAGGGGGGCAGGAAGGGTGGAGGTTGTTCTCCTTGACCTCTTGCCAGCTTTGGACATCACTCACATCCTCTGGAGAGGCTCAGGGAGGGAGGGATTGCAGGCACCCCACTTCAGGGGTTTGGTTCTTACATCCTGGGACCTTCCCAGAAAGTTGTTATGGGGCAGCATCGTTGGAAGCCATGGGACCCCTCCGGTGGTGTCGCTTGGGGTTACATCTTGTCCCTTGTGCTGTTTAGCATCCTTACGAAGCCACTGACAGCTGTCCTCAGGGGTTTTGGACTGAGGTCTCCCCAATCTGTGGTGGACACCCAGCTTTATCCTGCTTTTCCATCTCAGTCAGGGGAGGAAGTGCAAATGCTAGACCAGGGCTTGGAGGTGGGTGCCAACAGATGAAGCTGAATCCTGAAAATGACCTGTTGGGAAATGAAGTTCAACTTTGTTCATGTTACTGAGATCTCCTGCAATAATTTTGGAGATGGGGCCACAATGGGACCATTCATTGTTTTTCTTTTCACCAGGTATGAGAAAAGAGAGAGTCCAGAGAAGCCGCTGGCTTTCCCTCCAGAGCTCAGGAACAGGATCTTGGAATCCTGTGATCTAAATCACCTTGTGGAGGATACAATGAAACAATGGAAAGGTAATGAAAAATGGCTGCCAGGATTTCACACTGGAAATTCTATTACAGTTGTACTGGTACCTCTGGTTGTGAACGGGATGGAGACATTGAGGATGGAAGCAAGAGCACATGAGCCCCAAAGGGAACAATCATGCTTGTTAACAACCTTAAAGATGTGTAGAAGGTTTGTGAGGAAGGACTTCCCTTTGCATGATAGCTCTGCCAATCCTTTCACAGCAACCTTCGCTTCTTCTTATGTTTCACAATTTTGGCTTTAATTATTCCCCCCACCACTTTACTTGGGAAGATATTAAGGCTGCCTCCATCTCCCTCTTTATCCTTTTACAGGATTCCTATTGCTCTGCCTCCCCTCCAGTCCAAGAATGTAGAGCCCAATTTCAGGGACAAAGTTCAGAGACCATCAGGATTTATGCTGAATAGTTTTATTCGGTTATTTGTAAGCTTGTTTTATGATTGCTGAATTTTAAATCTTTAGTTACTTTCATAGATTCTTCCTATGATTTTCTTGTTTTTAATTATTTTTTGTATGATTTAATAAATATTTAAGGATGCCACGTTTTG
Source organism: Darevskia mixta (assembly GCA_034641385.1). NCBI lineage: Eukaryota > Metazoa > Chordata > Lepidosauria > Squamata > Lacertidae > Darevskia > Darevskia mixta. Next base: position 647,889 of record JAWWNH010000176.1, on the reverse strand, counting down.
AAGTGTTACTTTTGTATGGAGATTTATTTCAGGTGGAAGAGTGTTGCCCTTACACTTTATATCTTTTTGCTTCCTCAGATGCTCTGTTATTCAGAAAACAGATTCAGAAAGGTAAATTTCCAGGGGACGAACAATTTCACAGGAGGGATGGGAATCATATTTCATGGGTGTTGAACCGTCTGTTCTGCAGATTTTGGGACCCCCATCAATGGTGTCATCAATGGGCAACAGTCCTCTAGTGGTGTTTGGGTTCTTTGTATGTCCCATGAATGAACTGGGAGAGGGTTTGAAGGCTTGCATTGGGGGCAGAGCTTGTCCCTGCGAAGAACTTGCACACCAGTCATGAGTTCCATTCCTGCCTATAGACTACTATCCTGGTTTCACCCTCGATTTTATAGATTTTGCTTTCTTTCATAAAATCTATATACTGCTTGATTGTAGGAAAACGCCTCAGAGCCTTACAATATCTTACAAAAGCCCTTAAGGAGAATCCCTCAGGGTCAGTCCAATGTCCATCTTGTCAATTTCTCCTGTATAGGGAACCTCCCTTGCATTTTATTTTCCCTCCACACAATCTGGAGATCTCGAGATTTTCTTGGATCTCCCCCTTGTGAAGTGTGTTAAGAAGGGCACCCGCAAGCACCCAGTCCCTCCTCCACCTCCTGCCAGGCTGGTCTCCCAGCAGAAGAGCCAAGGCCTGAATATCTAACATCACTACTTAGGCCTACAGCTGTCTTTGCAATTATTTGTTCTATGATTTCATCTTTTGCTTGAAATAATTAAACAACAGATGCTATAGTTACAGGTAGGTAGCCATGTTGGTCTGCCATAGTCAAGACAAAATTAAAAATTTCCTTCCAGTAGCATCTTAAAGACCAACTAAGTTTGTTCTTGGTATGAGCTTTCGTGTACATGCACACTTCTTCAGATACCTTGGTATGAGCTTTCGTGTGCATGCACACTTGGTATCTGAAGAAGTGTGCATGCACACGAAAGCTCATACCAAGAACAAACTTACCGGTAGTTGGTCTTTAAGGTGCTACTGGAAGGAATTTTTTAATTTTGTTTTAACAGATACTATGTTATGGTGATGTTTTGTAAAAAGCTTTTTTAAAGTTTTTTTTTAGCTATTGCACTGTAGTCTGTTAAGCCTCTCTCTTTTTTTTGCTTCCACAGAAGTTCAGTCCCTAACTGGTAACCTTTTGAGTTATCCCCCTTTCCCCATAGAACTAGTCTTCTGGTATACATTTAATCCAAAAGAGAAGCATGGTATAAGCAGTTTTTTGTAAAATTGCCCTGCCACCAGGAGTGGAGGAAGGAGGGGGCGATTGGAGTGCATCGCACCCATTGGAGCAATCCCGGAGGGGGGGTTTCCATCAAAGCTGTCCCCCCACACGCACTGGGTGCCCCGCCCCTGCAGGCTGCGTGCCCCGCCCCCAGAACGCAGAGGTCCCCAAAGACCACAGAGATTGTCAGAGGAAAGCAGCTTCTCTCCTCTCCTGCCTCCTCCAGTTCTCCTCTCTTTCCCCTTCACTAACACAGAAGAGATGAGTAAAAGGTTTCCTGGGTGGTTTTTCCTCTTAGGAAATGCCTGGGTTGAGAGGAGGGCAGGCACAATATAGTGAAGGAAACTGATTTAAAAACCAACAAGGAAGATATTTATTCTGATGAAAGTCTGCAAGGAGGAGTCTTGCATGCGATGCAAATAAATCCCCTTGGTCTGAAAGGGAATCTGGGTTTTGTTTTTTGTTTTTATCAAATTGTCTGTTTCTGTCTCTCGGCTGACTCTGCCTAATCTTCTCTTTCCCTCATCTTCTCCCCAACAGCAAATGTGACTCTGGATCCAGACACAGCCCATCCCAGGCTCATCCTGTCCAAGGATCTGAAAAGCCTGAGAAGGGGAGTTGAAGAGCAAGACCTGCCTGATAATCCTGAGAGATTCAACTACGGGCCTTGTGTGTTGGGACGTGAGGGATTCACAGCAGGCAGACATTTCTGGGAAGTCACTGTGGGAAGTGGGGATTGGTGGGATGTGGGGGTCGCCAGGAAGTCTGTGGGGAGAAAGGGAAGCTTCTTCTCCTTAAACCCTGAGGGAGGGATCTGGGCTGTGCGGAAGTGGGGAGGCAAGTACAGGGCCTGCACCTCCCCTTATCCCTCTCCTCTGTCCCTGAGTAAGAAGCCCAGGAGGATCCGGGTGACTCTGGACTATGAAGGGGGATGTGTGTCTTTTTATAATGCTGACTCAGGAGCCGAACTCTACACGTTCTCAGGAGCCTCGTTCTCTGGAGAGACCCTCCTCCCTTTCTTTTGTCTGGTTGGCATTAAAACCCCCCTCAGTATCTCCTGAGGAGACTAAATCTGCCTCTCAGGCCCATCAGGAGTTTCTCTCCAGACCAGAGTGACTGATATAAAAAACATTTACCCGCCAAGAGAACCTTGGGCAGTTTTTCAAGGGGACCTTTGAGAGGATTCATTCCAGTCAAAATCAGCAGAAATAACAAAACAAAAATGGGTTGCTTTTGCTTTGCATTTTCCTTCCTTTTCCCAGAATTCGCTCTGCAGCTTTTTAAAGAGACAGTCACACTTTTAGGAGTCCTAATAAATTTTAACACCTTCAATGTTGTTTTCTATTTGAGATGTCTGATTTGGCAGAGGACGAGACTCTTAATCCCAGGGTTGTGGGTCTGAGCCCCACCTTAGGCAAATGTTTCCTGCACTTGCAGGGGGTTGGACTAGATGACCCTCAGAGCCCTTTGCAACTCTGCAATTCTAGGAAACCTTCCTCTCCCCACAAGACCTTATGCAGCTGTGAAAATGCATACATTATTGGATTAATAGTTGACTTCTCTCCTGGGATACTAACTGCTGGAACAACAAATGCCTATGGAACTGAGCCCTCCATAGCCTTTCCCATCTGTCTAAAGGTATTGTCTGACCCAACTCTTGTGACCATTTTATCATAGGTTATTTCATTACCTCATCTTTCAGTTCCCATTCGAGGAGCAAGTTGTATATTTTCGATATTTTATTTTAAATTTGGTTGCAGAAGTTCACTTTGTAATTTTGATATCTCCTGGACAAATCCTATTTTTTAATCTTGGTTAAAAATATGCAGTATCTGGTGATATTGTCTCTGGCTCCACTATCAGGGCCACTGACTACTGACTGGTGCAGCCTGCTCTCCTTTTACTGCGTTTCCCACGGGGTGGTGGCAAATGTCGGAATAAATACACCTCCCCCCCCCACCTGCCTGAGGGCCGTGGAAGGACACCAAAGTGGCCCATTTGGTCCAGCACCAGACAGCAAAACCAGCCTTGCCCCCCCCCCCAGCCTCCAATTTTACAAGCATGGGCTCCAACCTGAATAAACCTTTTTTTCTTTGGGGGGGGGAAGAGAAACCCTGATCCCCTCCACCTTCAGGTTGGTTTTGTCAGTCGCCCTTGCTCACCTCCAGCCCCTTACCCTGCTCCTTGTCGGTGGCACGCACCCCTTGCCCCGGGCACCCTGAGCTGGGGGTCTGGCCCCCTGCCCACCCCCATTGCTGACAGGCAACACCACGCTGAGAGCAGCAGGAAAGGTGGGCAGCACCAGGCGAGCGAAGGGTTGTGGCTGCTACCATCACACAAGAAATGCACACATGAGACTGTACCCTCGCCTACAGGGATCCAGCCGTCAGCAGTTCTCAGAGAGGAGCATGAAAATAAGCTGCTTTTGAACGTTCTGGACCCGAGCGGGATGCTGGTGGCCTCTAGCTCAGGCATCTCCAAACTTCGGCCCCGTTTTGGACTACAATTCCCATCATCCCTGACCACTGGTCCTGTTTGCTAGGTATCATGGGAGTTGTAGGCCAAAACATCTGGAGGGTCACAGTTTGGGGATGCCTGCTCTAGCTTGTCTGCCACATTTTCTTTCTCTGTGGGCCCCATGTGGGACCCAGAGACACTCTGGGGAAATGTGCCCCTAGATGCCTACACACCACTTTCCAGCCCCTTCCACACCATCCTTGGTTAGAAAAGCAACCCTCATTACAAATGGGAGGGGCAAAAGACCATGGGGACACAATGGGAACCCCAGGTATAAGCTGACTTGAGTGGCCTTTTTGCCTACAATGTACAACACACACCCCATTCTTCAAAAATAAAATAAAATAATTGTTTAAAAAAACAACTCCCAGGAAATGGTGTGGGTGCCTAATGACTAGAGGAGGTGCTGTTTTGTTGCCCGGGTTCCACTACAGCAAAGGCCACGTCCTCTGAAAGTATCCGCAACAGGAGCTTGGCAGAAGACCTGAAGAAACAAGCAATGAGTTTTTGGGGACATCGGTATGGCTTGTCGCCCGTGTGCTTCCTACAGTGCTTCACGAGGTATGCTTTCTGGGTGAACCCAGAGGCATAGGCAGCCTCTTGGGCACCCGGGGCGGCGTTTGCGGAGGCACACCCTGGGGGTAGGGCACCCTGACGCATGCGTTGTGACGTCACGACGCATGCGTTAGGTCGGACTGCGCATGCCCGGCAATTCCGGGCATGCGCAGTGCATCCTGCCTGGCGCTGCAGCGACCCACCGAGCGAGCGCCGGCTCCTGGGACTGCCCGTCCGTGCTGCTTTAAAGCAACATGGAGGGGGCAGCCCCACGAGCCGGCGCTCGCTTTAGGCTCCTGGCTCGGCTTGCGTCCCCGATCGTGGGGTGGGGCCGGCCCCAAGTGTCACTCCCCCCCCCCGTGGAAGGCGGGTGGGGCGCCGGCTGGCTGAGAGAAGGGGCCGCAAGCCGGGCCCAAAACCTTGCTCTGTGCGCGACGGCGGCTGGCTTGCTTTATCAGTTGCTCTCTCATCCAGCCGGCGCCGCGCCCGCTTTCCCCTGGGGGGGTGACACTCTCTGTCACACACACCCCTCCCGGGGAAAGCGGGTGGGGCGCCGGCTGGCTGAGAGAGCGACTGATAAAGCAAGCCAGCTGCAGTCGTGCACAGAGCAAGGTTTTGGCTCCCGGCTCGGCTTGCGTTGCCAATCGCGTGGGTGGGGCCCTGAGAGTGTCACCCCCCCGCCTCCCTTGCTCCACCCCTGGGTGAACCTTTTCTTGCAGTCCAAACACTCATAAAGCTTCTCCCCGGTGTGGATCCTTCGGTGGTGAGAGAGCTCCGAAGCGAGCCGGAACCTCTTCCCGCACTCAGAGCACTTGTACGGCTTCTCGCCCGTGTGGATTCTCTCATGACGGCTGCAGTCCGAGTTGATTCTGAGCCTCTTCCTGCGGACGGAGCACTCAAAGGGCTTCTCCCTGGTGTGGGTCCTCTGGTGCTGGATGAGATTGGAGCTGTAAACAAAGCTCTTGCTGCACCCCAAACATTTGTGTGGGTTTTTGCTCGGATGCATTCTCTTATCTTTATCAAGGTCTGCACTCGGCCTGAAATTCTTCCTGCTGGCGCTGTGTGTCCTTTGTCTCTTAACAGGGTGGGTTCTCTGGCGGACTCAGGCAGTCACCACCTGCCCCAGGAACGGATCCATCCTCTCTCTCCCCTGAGCGGTTTTGCTTTGGATGCTCCAGTCTGTGCTGACCCTCCAGAGCATTTCGCACTCGGAACTCCAGGAAACACCTTCCCTTTCTTCTCGTCCTCTCACTGAGGAGCTCTCATAAGGATCTCCAAGGGAGCGTTCCCCGCCAATCTGGCTGGGTTTCCCCAGCCACCCTGGGCAGCTCCCAACAGAATATTATTATTAATAATAATAATAAAAAGCAATAAAACGTCAACCATTTAAAACATCCCTGTATAGGGCTGCCTTCAGATGTCTTCTAAAAGCCAGTTGTTTATTTCCTTGACATCTGATGGGAGGGCGTTCCACGGGGTTGTGGCACATGTTAGAATATAGACACCTTTATTCCATCCTGTCTTTGTTGGCTCCAGGAATGGATAATATTGAAACATGCAGATTTACTAGATATGGAAGGACATGATAACAGATTGGGATTGTTGTGGCATGGGGTTAATGATTTCAGCAAGTGATTTCAGCTCTCTGACATAGCAGGCAGGAGACAGCTTCTTCATGTAGCAATTCTTTATTCAGGCAAAACAAGACTGAGGGAACTGAGGGTAGGGAAGCTACATTTATAGGGACAGAGGACTGGCTGGGAAAAGATACATTTTGGAGGGAACAATCTCAAGCAATCACACAGCTGCTTTTTGGTGGGAACCAATAAGACTAAGGATCCAAATGCAGCAACTTGAATGCACCAATAGTTACTGTTCCTTCTGGGACAGGAAGGCAGTTACTTTACCCTAATGTGATTACAGACAATATGATAACACTTTGAATCAATACACAACAGGGATGGCATGCATACTTATGGTATGAGAAGCTAAGGTGCAAAGGTGTTCAGAATCATCTAATAAGAACATCAATCTTTATGGTATGGGGGAAATACAAAAACCTATTAGAGCAAAAAAAAAAACCCACCCTGGTGGCTTTCCCCTTTAGAAGCAATATCTTTGAAAAAAGTGAATATGAGAACCAATTGTCCGGCGGATAGAGAGCTGTTAACCAAAACTAAAAGACTATGATGAGATAAGGGATTTATTAACAGACTGGTTACAGTTTCACCAACTAAATGATATATTTAAGATAGTTTAAAGGAAAGGTTTTAGTTGTAAAAGACTTGCCTCTGAGTAAACATGCTTGAATCGTAGCCAATGGGCCCTGGTAGAGTTGAGTATGAAAAGAAAGTGCTGCAGTCTCCCCAGTGGGGCTGACCCCTTGGAAATACGCTTAGGATTACAGCCTGAAATGTTTGTGGGGTTTGCTGCAATCCTCACCCCACTTACCTGGGAGTAAGACTTACATTTCAGTAGACCTAGTTAGGACTGAAGCCCTAGGCCAGCTGTGGGGAACCTTTGACCCTCAGATGTTGCTGAACTACAAATCCCATCATCCTTGGCCATCAGCCACGCTTGCTGGGGCTGATGGGAGATGTGGCTCAGCCCCACCTGGAGGACCATCGATTCCCTCCTCCGAAACTCTATTCCTTACCCAGAGAGTCCACAATGCCGCACTTCTCCTCTTTGACTTGCCAGAACATCGTCCTCTGGCCTGGCTGTGTCAGGGATGCCTCCTCCTTGCCAAAAGGCCCCTCCTTCTCCTTGGCACTCGCTGGGCCCTGAAACGTCCACTCAGGTTCTACAGTCCTGGAAAACACCATTTAAAGATGGACGCCCAAGATCCCACACACGCTCCCACTCCCGATTTCGCAATGCCAAGCCGTGTAAAATCGCAGCCCCCAGTCCCATCCCTAAGCAGCTGCTGAGAGACAGTGTGGTGTAGTGGTTAGAGTGTGGGACGAAGACCTGGGAGGCCTGGGTTCAAAGCCCCTCTCAGGCATGAAGCTCACTGGTGACCTTGAGCCAGTCACAGGCTCTGTCTAGCCACTCTTTTTCATTGTACGGAATACTTCATGCACTGCTCAGAGACAATGGCAATCAAGTGGTATAGAAACGGTTGAGACAAATTAGACGGGGCTGGGAAGTTGCTCAGTGATGCGGCAAATGCACTCTGCACGTGCTCAGGTGCGCTCTGATCCTTAGCTCGGCGTTACATTCACCCTGCTCAAGGCCTGCCGCTAAGCGAGATGTCCACTTACCTCAGTCAGCCCAACTTCGGCCATTTGCAGTCCCTCAGGAGGAAGCAAGGAACAGGTGTGACTTGGGAGTGTTGTTCCGTCGGCTGTGAGGGACAGAAGAGAGGAAGACGACTGGCTCAGGGACAGGGCACCCACATTGCATGAAGGTCCCGCTCTCCATCCCTGGGACCTCCAGTTAAAAAGCAGCCAGGTAGATAGCAGATGATGACAAAAGTCCTCGGCCGCAAGACCCCCTGAGAGATGCCACCAGTCAAGACTGGGTGCTGGCCAGGTCCTTTGCGGAATCATTTTCTGGGTTCTGGGGTGCTTTACAGCAGGAGCAGATACACAGATTGGGTGGCAGTCAATGAAACGTACGCCAACTCAAGGTTTAGGACTAGCACAATGAGACTTTGCCCCCTTCCTGCACACCCAGATCTGCTAGGGAAGGTCAGGGGGGAACCCCAGAACAGATTCAGGCAGGGGGAGCCACAGATTATTGTAGCCCAGATACTTGAAGCGGATCCCAAACATTTTGGGGGGGGGCATTGCTCCTGCGCTCCCTACCCTACCCTATTAAAAGCATTATTCAGAACACTATGGTGGACCTGCTAATCCTGGAGCAGTTCCTGGCCATCCTTCCTCACAAGCTGCAAAGCTGGGTCAGGGAAGAGGGGCCAGAGAGCTGCAGCCAAGCCGTGGCCCTGGCGGAGGATTTCCTGACCAGCCGTAGGAAAGCTGAGACGTGGAAGTGGCAGGTCAGAGCGTTTAATGCAGGGGTCAGCAAACGTTTTCAGCAGGGGGCCGGTCCACTGTCCCTCAGACCATGTGGTGGGCCAGACTATATTTTGAAGGGGGAAAATGAATGAATTCCTATGCCCCACAAATAACCCAGAGATGCATTTTAAATAAAAGGACACATTCTACGCATGTAAAAACATTCTGATTCCCAGACTGTCCGCGGGCTAGATTTAGAAGGAGATTGGGCTGGATCTGGCCCCTGGGCCTTAGTTTGCCTACCCATGGCTTAATCCAATTTCTCCAGGGACTTCCAGATTGGGTTGTTGCCATGTGCTGTGCGTGGGGCTGCCCTCGGAGAGGACTAGCAGCCAGGTCCCTGAGTAGGGTTGCCGCTGGTATTCATGAAAACCCTAAAACAGCTGCATTGGCTGCCAGGTTGTTTCTGTGCTCAATTTAAGGTGCTCATGGCCGTGTTTGAAGTGGTGCTTCCCAAAGTGGGCAGTATTGCCCCATGGGAAATTGGAGGGGGCATTACATGGGGGGGCACTAAGAGGCAGGGGGGAGCTGGTGATGGAAATGACTACCAGACTTGGAAAAGTTGGCATCAAGTTCATCAGTTTTGTTGCGCTCATTAAACTAGGATAGTTTCAGTTGGATTTTGAATAAATGTGTAATTAAGGAGTTGGAATAAGAATATTGAGAGGTTCCTTCAAGGGGTTCAGCTTCTTAAGGAAGACTGGACCTTCGGAGAGACCAGGCCAGGATATACGAAAGCAAAGCGGCTATAAGCCTGATCTTTATTAAAGCTGTTGCAACAGGGTGCTCCCCCCACGAGTTCCTGAGTCATTTCCAGGAAAGGAAACACCCAGTGACTAAACACTGAGAAAGTGAAACTTAACTTGGGTCTTTGGTGAGGGAGCCATGACTGCTGCAGGGGGTTACACCCAGCATCTCCGTGATGAAGCCACTTGCTCCATCTGCCTGGATTACTTCAAGGATCCAGTGATCATCCCAGAGTGTGGGCACAACTTCTGCCGATCCTGCTTGACCCAATATTGGGGGGAATCGGAGGCAGAGGCTTCCTGCCCTCAGTGCAGAAAAACAGTCCAGAGAAGGAGCCTCATCCCCAACCGGCAATTGGCTAACATGGTTGAAATAGCCAAGAATCTCAGCCTTCAAGAGGGGAAGAAGGAAGGAGAGGGAAAAGAGAGAGTCTGTGAGAAGCACCAGGAGCCCCTGAAACTCTTTTGTAAGGAGGATGAAGCCCTCATCTGTGTGGTGTGTGACAGGTCCAAGGAGCACAAAGAGCACCAGGTGATTCCTCTGGAGGAAGCATTGGAGGAATACAAGGTAGGAGATCCCTGGATCTTGAGGGGGAGAAATAGCTGTGGATTCTTCTTGGGAGGTTTTCTTTTTAATTCTCAGGTCCAAAGTAGGTATGGCATGAATTGGTGGTTGTTTATTATGTAAAACACATCCCAGGGGAAGCCTGAGGGTTCCTGGGATGGCTGGGAGGAGGGAGTTGAAGTTTTTCTCTCTGCCAGGGGGACAAGGGGATCTTCCCTTGAAATACTCACAGCAGCTTCAAAGATTTGGGTTGGGATTGTGGCAGGGAGAGAAAGGGTTAACCTCATCCACACACCCCAGCAAGGTTGCTTTCTACATATGAAGAACACTGCAAATGTAAATTGCACATACACAACTAAGTACCGTATTTTCCGCTCCATAAGACGCACTTTTTTCCTCCTGAAACGTAAGGGGAAATGTCTGTGCGTCTTATGGAGCGAATGTGTGGCCAATTGCTGGCTCCCTTTCCGCCCCCGCTCACTTGCCCAGGCCTCCATTGTTGAATGCAGACAGAGGCTGTTTGTTTCCCTAGCGACATGTGACTGGCTGATTAGATTATCTGTCAGGAAACTATAGAAATGGCTCCCTTTCCTTTCCTATAGAAGTGGCAGAACTGAGGGTTGAACCCATAAAACAGCATTTTTTCCCTTTGCAAAGTAAGCTGCACAACTTTGAGCTGATCCTTTTGCAAATGGGGCTTTCCTCCTTTGCAAAAGAAGCTGCACAACTTTGAGCTGCTCCCAGTTCTGCAGTGGTTTTCAACCAGTGTGCTGTGGCACCTGGTGTGCCTTGAATGATGCTCAGGTTTGCCGCTGGCAACACTGGCCTCTGTCCCTCTTTCTTTCCCTCCCTTCTTGGATGCCCTCTGGAGTCTCTGCTTCTCACAGGCTTGTGCAGCTGTTTGTTGCAGCAGCCCTGGCTACAACCTCCGCAGGTGAATGGTGCCTCTGGGGCTGGACAGGGGGTGTTGGCTGCCAGGAACTGAGGCGGCCTCGGAGTAAGCAAGCAAACTGGCGAGGGGCCCTTGCTGTTGGGAATGGACAGACAAGCCCTAGGCCCCTGTGGGGCAGCGTGAGGAGGCACCTCTCCTAAAGAGAGGGGTGAAGAGAGGAGGCTGAGAGAGCGCTCCGTAGGGGAGGCTGTTTGAGAAAGGGTGAGAGGCTACCAGTTCTGCAAGCAAGGGGGGAGCTAACTGGGTCCCTGAGCTCCACAGGGACACCGCAGAAAGAAGGTAGTTGGTCCAGGGAGTCATGGACCCAAAAGGTTGAAAGGTAGTAAACTACTTCATTATTATAGCAAGGCCACTGGACGCAAGAAGCCAGTATAACATTCATCTCCTCTCTGTGTGTCTCAATCAAACCTGAGTTTTTCCTTTTCTCTTTAGGGAGAGATCTGGCGCCGCCTGGAGATTCTGAGGAAAGAGAGAAAGGAAATTCTGGCCTATCAAGCAGATCTGGACAAGGAAAGCAAAGACCTCCTTGTAGGTGTCTCTATTGTTACTAGTGAGGGAACAAGCACTTGAAGAATCGAGTCAGGACTGAGGAGGAATGGGGAAATCTGCACATTTCTTTTTTTAAAAAAATTAATATTTATTAGGTTTTACAATTTTATAAGCACATAACATCTTGGTTAAATTTTCAATGCTTCCCCCCTCTCACCGTAGGAAGCTCTATTTTCATCTCCCCCCTCTCACAGAGGACCACATTCATTGTACATTTAACCTTATTATTTCATAACATTGCTTAGGCCTAACCCTACTCCTGGGTTAGGCATTTCTAATTTTCCCAAATACAACTTTCTATTGACTTCCCCGATTCCCTGCTGTTGAATTCATCATTAATCTTGTTTATCAGGTTGCTAATTCCTCTTTTTAAACATCCTCCTGTATTTTAACTTGATTTAATATTCATACTTTAATGATATCCTCCTTTAATTTCCCTTACTTAATGCTAATTTCCTCCCTAGGCCTTTAGGTACCTTTACATTTTCCCTAAATCCGTCTCTTTGTTTCCCCCTCCCTCCCTTAGTTCCAGAGTTTCTAGCTGTAATATCTTCCTTAACTTAATCATTGCCAAATTCATATTCCTTATTTTCATTTAAACCAGTAGCTGTGTCCTTAATCCATGTCTTCAAAACCAGGAAAGTCAACAATATTAACTAAACATAACCTTGTTTACCCCACACCCTCCCGTTTTGCCACCCATGTCCACCAGTTCTCTAGACCACAAGGGTCTTCTTCCTTTTCGCTCTGCAGCTCCCCCCTCTTCAGTTCTTCCTTCTTTGTTCGCCCTCCTCCGAAAAGATAATCCTTTTTTTTTATCCTTCATAGTCTTTTTCCTAACTTTTGTACTGTCTATCTTCCTCCTCGTCATCTTCTTTTTCCTGTTGACAATTCCAGTTGTTTTGCATCCTTTGTGTTTCTGGCTGCAGTTTTTTATTTCCATCTTTGTTTTTTTCTCACGGTCTGCAGTGTGTTTTTCTTTTATTGTTTTTCCCAGCTGTCCCATCGATGCCTCTGGTATGATGTCATTGTTGTTTTGATGGGCAAGCCTCTTTTCATTGGCTGATCTGAAGGAGTCTCTTATTTCCAATATAGCCACTAGTATTTTTACCAAGTCATCTTCCGTCAGATCATTCGCCATTTTATTTTCCAAACATCAGTTTCAACATAAAAAGTTTCTAAAGTTTAATCCATAGCTTTTTCAGAGCTAGATTCCCCCTGGACTGGGGGAGAGAGGGTAACTGAATACACTGATGCAAAGTTTCATTTTTAACTTCCACTTTCAATTGCCTTGGTTACAAAGTTCCCTGTTGCTTTGTTCCAGCAGCATGGGGCCAACCTCCGTTTTGAGGTCCCATGCAGGTTCCCGATTAATGTCCAAATCGTAATTTACTCACAATCTCATGTTCCAATTCTTTTTTGAGGAATCAAAGCGCTCAGAAAGGATCGGTGCCGCAGCTTCGCCCGCCAGGGGTGCTTTGATGTTAGCGATCCGATAGGCTCTGACTCTCCCTCGCTCGCTCTCGGCAGCCCTTATTAGGGTTTACCGGGGAGTAGGGAGGTCGTGTGAGCCTCTGCCGGATCCCGTGGTCCCGGGAAGCTCTACCCGGGATTTTTGGGGGTCGCTGCGCTGTCACGATCTCCCCTTTCCCCCGTTTCGGGCTGGGGGACTTCAGTGTGAAGTTCCCCCCAACCGATCCCTCCAGCGCCGCAACCGGAAGTCGAAATCTGCCCATTTCAGCTTCTCCCCATTTCTCATTTTTCCACATCAGTTTGTTTATTAATTTATTATTCTAAAAATGAATCTGATGTTAGGGTAGCTACCTCCTTATACAGTGTGGTGTAGTGGTGCGGAGAAGTGGACTCGTAATCTGGTGAACCGGGTTCGCATCTCCGCTCCTCCACATGCAGCTGCTGGGTGACCTTGGGCTAGTCACACTTCTTTGAAGTCTCTCAGCCTCAATCACCTCACAGAGTGTATGTTGTGGAGGAGGAAGGGAAAGGAGACTGTTAGCTGCTTTGAGACTCCTTAGGGTAGTGATAAAGCAGGATATCAAATCCAAACTCTTCTTCATAAATACCGGTACATTTTTTTTTTGGTGAACATTGCTTGGCTGGGTCAACCCTGAAAAATTGAGAGGTGTGAATTTCAAAGGATTGCTCTGTTTCATTCTCCATATTTTTTCAGCAATTGCGAATTAGGTAAGTTTACCTTTGAATGCAGCTAAATTGAGTTTATTTCCCATTGTAGATTATTATATGAATTGCAGTCAAGGAGAAGCCTAAGGACTAGTGAGCTGAGAGGGTGGAAGCAGTTCAATTCAAACCCTGATTTACCATAAATATTACTAAAAATTTGTCTTTCCTCCTCTGTTTCTGTTGCCTTCCTACACCAACATGGCACCAACCTAAACTGAGGGGTGTTTTATGTCCCTTGATATTCTCTGAACAACTATGAACTCTGTTTATGCCATGCCCAAAAACATGCAGGGAACATCCATGGCTAGGAAAAAAGCTCCTTCCTTTAGGCTGTAGCTCTCTGCGAAACAGAAGTCAACAGAAACAGCAATGGAGAATGCCTCCCCTGGAAATAAATGTTTACATCTTTAGTCACTGGGGGTTTCATGTCTATGAAAAATCAAAAGTGTCCTCCCTGTGGAATTCTCATAATTCACTTCCTGATGTTTTGAAGGCTGACCATCTTCCACACTCAGACCTCCTCTTTTCTTGCAGAAATTAGCAGAAACGGAGAGGCTGAAGACTGTGGAGAAGTTCAGACAACTACGCCAGTTCCTGGAAGAAGAAGAAAAACATCGAATGAATCATGTGGAAGAGATGGAGAAGGAGATTGCAGGGAGAAGGGATGAGCAGCTGGCCAGACTCTCCAGGAAACTCTCCTCTCTTGAGAAGATCATCCAGGAGATGGAGGAGAAGCGTCAGCAGCCAGCGAGTGAACTCCTGCAGGTAAGACGGGGGCAGGAACAGCCCAAGGCTCCAGGAAAAGGCTGCCTCCCATCCTTTCTGTGCCCCTTTCATGTATGCAAGGAGTGCAGGGGCTCAGATGATGAAGCCTCTAGTCAGGTTTGTAATAGACAGGAAGACCCAAGAGACCTGGGATGCTTAACTCACCTGAATGCAGACTAGAGATTCTTCTGTGGTCTTGATGGAACAGGCGGTGATCTTCTGCTCTTTGCTGATGCTTTGTCTCCAAATGCCTTTCAGCTGTGAGGAACTTCGCCTACGATGCATTCAGGCCTCCTTCCGACATGAGCCAGTCTCTTGACCAAGCTTCTCTTTCCGTTTCCTCCAGAATGTCTGGGTTGATCCCCTTCCCCATTGATACAGATCAGCCCAAAATGGTGCTCAGTCACAGTGAGCAAAGAGCAAGACAGAGGGACTCATCCAGACTGCTGCTTCTCCCACCCCTTTCCTCCAGGAAAACCCGCTGTTTACTGCTGAATGAGAGCAAACATCAGCCAGGTTTTCTCCAGATTGACGTTTGCTTTGAAGTTGCACTAAGGAGCAGGTTTTTCCTGAGGGAAAGCGGCAGGGCAAAGGCAAAACCACTTGGACCTGTGTTTTCTGGGCACAGGAAAGCAGAAGTCTGGAGGAGCCCAAAGAAACACGGAGTTGTTTTATTACTGCTTTGGAGGCATTTTATGATGCAAGTTCTTCTTCTTTTTACTTCCCGATAGCAAATAGAATTTGAAATTTGGGGACTTCTATGGAAGACAATTTGGGACAGTGCCCTGGTAGGATTATACTCTAAGACTAGAGATGGTGTGAATCTTCTCTCGAATCCACAAACGTGACATTTCCCTAAAATGTTGGTGGGTTTACATAAGGATTTTAAACAATGATGGCAAACTGATGTGAAATGTGGAGAACTTGATATGGGAAAAATTAATGTTTTCAGATTGGAAAAATAAAAGGTGTGAGAAACCCAAACTGGCTGATTCAGCCTTCCCTACCCAAAATCTTGGCATGTGCCAGGCAGACTGACATCTGAGGGCCAGGCTGTTCCTCCACTCCAGGGTCTGAGGGGTCTTCCTAGTGTGGCCTGTGGTGTGCAGTGAATTCCCTTCTCTTTCTCCCTCTAGGATGTGAGAAGGACCTTGCAGAGGTAAGTGGATCTGGCTCATTTCCATTAGCATCACTCCATGAGGCTGGGATGCAAGAACCTCAAACATGGCCCTCCAGGGGCTGCAGGGGAGAGACTGTAGGACTCACTCCCTGCAGCATCTCACAGGTAAAAGCAGGGCCCCCTCTTTGGAACTTGTAGCCCCCCAATTCTCCCTCCAGTGATCAAGGCCAGAGCTCTACCTCCTCCCTCCCTCCCCACATCACTTCACCCAGGGATGGGGGTCTTTTATTTCTCTTGCATGTTCTGTTCATGGACTTTGTGGTTATTTAAAATATATAGAAGTGAAAGTCCTAAAGATGCTTGGGAAGAGCTTAGGACGTTCCAATAGATTTCAATCTCCAACTAGAAGTCCCCCAAATCTGGAAACTCAGCCCCTTAGGGAGGGAAGGTCTGTTGGTCTGTTGAGCAGCGTTTCTCAACCGGTGTTCCGCGGCACAGTATTGTGCCGCGAGACATCAGCTGGTGTGCCGCGGGAAAACCGTTAAGGACCCACGCCGCTCTGCGGCGGGAAGATGAGGAGCGTAGAAGGAGCGTCCGCGTTCCAGCAGGCTGGCGGATATGGCCGCTCCAAAACGTGAAGCCGCGGCGGGGCGAGAATCACCACGGCGGGAAGAGAAGCGTGGAAGGAGTGCCCACGCTGGTGCCGGCTAGCGGAGATAAGCCGCTCCCCTGCGGCAAGACTTGAAGCCACGGCGAGGTGAGAATCCCGACCTGGTGCCCCAGCTGATGGGTGGGAGAAAGGACGCCGTGCTACAGCTGATCCCAGAGGTAACTCTGGGTCAGGAGACGCGGCGCAGCCGGGCGGGGGAGGAGCGGGGAGTTCCTGCCCGCGAATCAGCTGTAAGGCGGCCGCACTACAGCTGATCGTCGGGCGATGGGGGCGGCGTGCTGGGAGCTTCCGCTGTCGGCGCGCCGGGGGCTTCTGTTGCCGGCGCACAGAGGGCTTCCTGGTTCGGCGCGCGGGGGCTTCTTTCGGCGGGCGCTGCAGGAGGCGGGGGGAGTTTCTCAACGGCGACGGCGGCGATCCCCGGGTTCCCCGGCCTTCAGCTTCTCCCTGCGATGGAGCTAACGTGATTTCCGTTACCATAGCGACATTGCCGCCGCCATTTTGTGGGTGGTGTGCCGCGAGATTTTTTTCATGAAACAAGTGTGCCTTTGCCCAGAAAAGGTTGAGAAACACTGGTCTAGAGAGTGGGGTGAAAGTCAGGTTGTTTCATGCCTCTGGAGGGAGAGTCCAATTGGGCATGGGGTTGTGCCCTTCCTGGGTGAGAGAGGGGGGCAGGAAGGGTTGAGGTTGTTCTTGACCTCTTGGCAGCTTCAGACATCACTCACATCCTCTGGAGAGGCTCAGGGAGGAAGGGATTGCAGGCACCCCACTTCAGGGGTTTGGTTCTTTCATCCTGGGACCTTCCCAGAAAGTTGTTATGGGGCAGCATCGTTGGAAGCCATGGGACCCCTCCGGTGGTGTCGCTTGGGGTTGCATCTTGTCCCTTGTGCTGTTTAGCATCCTTACGAAGCCACTGACAGCTGTCCTCGGGGTTTTGGACTGAGGTCTCCCCAATCTGTGGTGGACATCCAGCTTTATCCTGCTTTTCCATCTCAGTCAGGGGAGGAAGTTGCAATGCTTGGAGGTGGGTGATGTACTGGATGTGAGTCACGAGTTTAAGCTGAATCCTGAAAATGACCTGTTGGGAAATGAAGTTCAACTTTGTTCATGTTATTGAGATCTCCTGCAATAATTAGGGAGACGGTGCCACAATGGGATCATTCATTGTTTTCCTTTTCACCAGGTATGAGAAAAGAGAGAGTCCAGAGAAGCCACTGCCTTTCCCTCCAGAACTGAGGGACAGGATCTGGGAATCCAGTGATCTAAATCACCTTGTGGAGAATACAATGAAACAATGGGAAGGTAATGAACAATGGGTGCCAGGATTTCACACTGGGAATTCTATTACTTCTTCAGAACTGAACATGCCATGGAATTTAGTAACCCCAGGATACCTTCTTTCTTGGTGCTCCAGCCTTCATTTCCTGTCCCCAGAATAGCCCATGTATATTGTCACTCTGGATCTGGTAAAGAAAGCCTGAAACAGAGTGTAGAGCAGAGTCAGGATTTTTTCCTCCCATGTACATCTTTTTACAATTATAAGGAACCTCTTTTTCCTTTTGGTTCCCCCTCTACACAATCTGAGGTTGTCCTTTGGGAGGTTCTCCTGCTCTGAATGGAGTCAATGGGCATTGAGAAGCCCCCAGTTCCCCCTCTGCCTCCTGCTCAGGCGTCTTTCTCAGCCGTGGAGCCAAGGCCTCTGCCGTCTCCTCCTCAGACGTCCCTCTGCAGCTGCCATATCTAGTGCTTCAGCCTTCAAGATCTGAGAGGAGATGGATATTTCATGGGCGTTGAACCGTCTGTTCTGCAGACTTTGGGACCCTCATCAATGGCGTAACTCTGGGTAACAGTCCTCTAGTGGTGTTTGGGTTCTTTGTCTGTCCCATGAATGAACTGGGAGAGGGTTTGAAGGCTTGGATTTGGGACAGATTTTGTCCCCGCAAAGAACTGCATGCCAGTCTGAGTTCCTTTCCTGCTTATAGACTAGTATCCTGGTTCCACCCTCGATTTTATAGATTTTGCTTTCTTTCATAAAATCTATATACTGCTTGTTTGTAGGAAAAGGCCTCAGAGCCTTACAATATCTTACAAAAGCCCTTAAGGAGAATCCTGCAGGGTCAGTCCAATGTCCATCTTTTCGAGTTCTCCTGTATAGGGAACCTTCGTTGCATTTTGTTTTCCTCCACACAATCTGGAGAGATTATTTTGGGGCTTCTTGAGATTTGCTAGGATTTCCCCCTCGTGAAGTGTGCTAAAAAGGGCACCTCTTCCACCTCCTGCTCAGGCTTGTTTCTCAGCAGTGGAGCCAAGGCCTGAGCCGTCTCCTCCTCAGACGTCCCCCTGCAGCTGCCATATCTAGTGCTTCAGCCTTCAAGATCTCCTGAGAGGAGTTGGAGACATTGAGGATGGAAGCAAGAGCACACGACACGAGCCCCAAAAAAGCACAATTATGCTTGTTAAGAACCTTAAAGGTTTGTAGAAGGTTTGTGAGGAAGGACTTCCTTCTGCATGAGAGCTGTGCCAATCCTTCCTCATCAACCTTCACTCCTTATGTTTCACAATTTTGGTTTTAATAATTTACCCAACCACTTTACTTGGGAAGATGTTAAGGCTGCCTCCATCTTCCCTCTTTATCCTTTTACAGGATTCCTGTTGCTCTGCCTCCCCTCCAGTCCAAGAATGTAGAGCCCAATTTCAGGGACAAAGTTCAGAGACCATCAGGATTCATGCTGAATATTCTTATTCTGCTATTTAAAGCTTTAGTTATTTTCATAGATTCTTCCTATGATTTTCTAGTTGTTAATTATTTTTTGTACAATTTAATTAATATTTTATAATTGTACTTGCATTTAAGGATGCTACGTTTTGAAGTGTTACTTTTGTATGGGGATTTATTTTCTGGTGAAAGAGTGTTGCCCTTACACTTTATATCTTTTTGCTTCCTCAGATGCTCTATTATACAGAAAACAGATTCAGAAAGGTAAATTTCCAGGGGAGGAACAATTTCACAGGAGGGATGGGGACTGATATTTCATGGGTTTTGAGCCGTCTGTTCTGCAGACTTTGGGACCCCCATCAATGGCGTCACTCTGGGTAACAGTCCTCTAGTGGTGTTTGGGTTCCTTGTATGTCCCATGAATGAACTGGGAGAGGGTTTGAAGACTTGTATTGGGGGCAGAGCTTGTCCCTGCGAAGAACTTGCACACCAGTCATGAGTTCCTTTCCTGCCTATAGACTATTATCCTGGTTTCCCCCTTAATTTTATAGATTTTGCTTTCCTTCATAAAATTTATATACTGCTTGATTGTAGGAAAAAGCCTCAGAGCCTTACAATCTCTTACAAAAGCCCTTAAGGAGAATCCTGCAGGGTCAGTCCAATGTCCATCTTGTAAAGTTCTCTTGTATACGGAACCTCCCTTGCATTTTGTTTTCCCTCCACACAATCTGGAGATCTCGATATTTGCTTGGATTTCCCCCTTGTGAAGTGTGTTAAGAAGGGCACCCGCAAGCACCCAGTCCCTCCTCCACCTCCTGCCAGGCTGGTCTCCCAGCAGAAGAGACGACGACTGAGCTGCCTCTTCCTCAGAGTTTCAACCTTACCAGCCATTTCTGGTGCTTCAGCCATCCCAATCTCCTCAGAGTTCCCACACTTCCTTTGAGATCGGCCCCATTCCATGAGGGAGAACTTCCCATTACACGAGACCCTTGCAGTTCCATGGCAAAGCTCTGCCGATTCTTCCTCTGCAATCTGGTTTGTCAGCATGCTTGGAAATTCCAGTTTCAACAGCTTTTTCCTACCAGTTTACTTGGGGCAGATGTTAAACCGTTCTTCATCCATCCAGTTCAGATCCCCATTTCATTTGTGGATTTTGAATGATTGTATTCCGCCATTTTCTAGTATGGTTTACCATTTCTGATTTCCCCATGGAATCAAGGAATAGGAGAGTTTGAAGGATCCCAAAGATCATCTAGTCCAGCCCCCTGCAAAGCAGGAATTACAGCTAAACACGTTAGTTGTTTTAATTCCTTAGGCCTAGTGATATTAAATTCTCAAGAATAATCTTTTGGAGAATATCTAACATCACTACTTAGGCCTACAGCGGTCGTCTTTGCAATTATTTGTTCTATGATTTCATCTTTTGCTTGAAATAATTAAACAACAGATGCTATAGTTACAGGTAGGTAGCCGTGTTGGTCTGCCATAGTCAAAACAAAATAAAAAAATTCCTTCCAGTAGCACCTTAAAGACCAACTAAGCTTGTTCTTGGTATGAGCTTTTGTGTACATGCACACTTGGTATCTGAAGAAGTGTGCATGTACACAAAAGCTCATACCAAGAACAAACTTAGTTGGTCTTTAAGGTGCTACTGGAAGGATTTTTTTTATTTTTTATTTTGTTTTGACAGATGCTATGTTATGGTGATGTTTTGTAAAAAGTTTTTTTGTGTGTGTTTTTTTAGCTATTACATTGTAGCCTGTTAAGCCTCTCTTTTTGCTTCCTCAGATGTTCAGTCATTCAGAAATCTTCAGAGAGGTAAATTTCTCATGGAGACACCAATTCACGGGGGGGGGGGGAAACTAGTGTTTCATGGGGGGGCGTAAAGAGTCTGTTCTGTACAACCTGACTCTAGCCCCTGCTGTTTGTACCACAAAAGTAGAGAGGTTGAACCTGAAGGTGCAGGGGGGATGGGGGGGGGAGAGAGAGATAAATTACCCAGAAGGATCAGACTGAGCAGGGAAGAGTTTCATACCTGCCTAGAGTTGGGTTCCTTTTCCAGGACTGGTTGCCACGTGTCCTCTTTTTCTCGCACTAGAAAAAAAATTCTAGTACATTAGACTCAGATCTAAGGCAACTAGCCTAGATAAGAGAATCGCAACAGAACTCCCTCCTTAATGCAATTTTCACTTGTGGGCTCAGAACGTGACCCCTGCGAAAGTGAAGGGGCTTCTATATGTGGTTTTATGCTGTATTTTTATGCTGTGAACAACCCTGAGACCTATGGATGAAGGGCAGTAGGCTTATTATTTATTTATTTATTTATTTATTTATTTATTTATTTATTTATTTCTACTACTACTACAGGGGGGTCCTCATCCCCCACCCCAACCCAGAGGTCCCCAAAGGGCAATTCCCACAGAGATTGTCAGAGGAAAGCAGCTTCTCTCCTGCCTCCTCCAGTTCTCCTCTCTTTCCCCTTCACTAACACAGAAGAGACGAGTGAAATGTTTCCTGGGTGGTTTTTCCTCTTAGAAAATGCCTGGGTTGAGAGGAGGGCAGGCAGAATACACATGGAATATAAGAAAGTGAAGAAAACTGATTTTAAAACGAAAAAGGAAGATATATATTCTGATGAAAGTCTGCAAGGAGGAGTCTTGCATGTGATGCAAATAAATCCCCTTGGTCTGAAAAGGAATCTGGGTTTTTGTTTTTTAACAAGATGTCAGTTTCTGTCTCTCGGCTGACTCTGCCTAATCTTCTCTTTCCCTCATCTTCTCCCCAACAGCAAATGTGACTCTGGATCCAGACACAGCCCATCCCCAACTCATCCTGTCCGAGGATCGGAAAAGCGTGAGATGGGGAGACAAAAAGCAAGACCTGCCTGACAATCCTGAGAGATTCAATGACTGGCCTTGTGTGTTGGGACATGAGGGATTCACAGCAGGCAGACATTTCTGGGAAGTCAATGTGGAAAGTGGGGGATGGTGGGCTTTGGGGGTCGCCAGGAAGTCTGTGGAGAGAAAGGGCTCCTTATCCTTAAGCCCTGAGGGAGGGATCTGGGCTGTGGGGAAGTTTGGAGGCCAGTACTGGGGCTTCACCTCCCCTGATTCCTCTCCTCTGTCCCTGAGTAAGAAGCTCAGGAGGATCCGGGTGACTCTGGACTATGAAGGGGGACGTGTGTCTTTTTATAATGCTGACTCAGGAGCCGAACTCTGCACATCCTCAGGAGCCTCGTTCTCTGGAGAGACCCTCCTCCCTTTCTTTCATCTGTGGGGAAAGAAAACCTCCCTCAGAATCTCCTGAGGAGACTAAATCTGCCTCTCAGGCCCAGCAGGAGTTTTTCTCCAGACTAGAGTGACTGATATAAAAAACATTTACCTGCCAAGAGCATATTGCACATTTTTTCAAGGGCCCTTTGAGAGGATTCATTCCAGTCAAAATCAGGAGAAATAACAAAACAAAAATGGGTTGCTTTTGCTTCGCATTTTCCTTCCTTTTCCCAGAATTCCCTCTGTGGCTTCTTAAAGGGAAAGACAATTTTCTCACCTTCAGTGTTTTTTTTATTTATTTGAGATGTCTGATTTGTTAGAGGACGAGACTCTTAATCCCAGGGTTGTGGGTCTGAGCCCCACCTTGGGCAAATGTTTCCTGCACTTGCAGGGGGTGGGACTAGGTGACCCTCAGGACCCCTCACAACTCTGCAATTCTAGGAAACCTGCCTCTCTCCATAAGACCTTATGCAGCTGTGAAAATGCATACATTATTGGATTAATAGTTGACTAAAAATGAACCCCTTCACCCATGTCAAGCAGCATAGCTCCAAAAAAGAAAAAGAAATTTAACAGGGCGTCAGCTTCAAATGCCCTCTGCAAATCCAGCCTCCCCATCTCCACACTTTGTCAGAAATAAACCTCATTGCATTGAGTGGGCAGTTTTTCAAGGGCCCTTTGAGAGGATTCATTCCAGTCAAAATCAGCAGAAATAACAAAACAAAAATGGGTTGTTGTGGCTTTGCATTTTCCTTCCTTTTCCCAGAATTCCCTCTGCAACTTCTTTAAAAGACTTTTAGGAGTCCTAATAAATTTTCTCACCTTCAATGTTGTTTTTTATTTGAGATGTTTGATTTGGCAGAGGACGAGACTCTTAATCCCAGGGTTGTGGGTTTGAGCCCCACCTTGGGCAAATGTTTCCTGTAGATTGAGAGGGTTGGACTAGATGACCATCAGGACCCCTCACAACCTTGCAATTCTAGGAAACCTTCCTCTCCCCACAAGACCGTATGCAGCTGTGAAAATGCATACATTATTGGATTAATAATTGACTAAAAAATGAACCCCTTCACCCATGTCAAGCAGCATAGCTCCTTGCTCTGTAAACCTCAGACGGGAAGTAAATGTAAAAGAAATTGAACAGGGTGTCAGCTTCAAATACACAATGCTCCCCCAAGTAGATATTGGGCCTTCACCACATAAACTGACTTATGTGGGGGAGGGAGACAGTGGTCCTGAAGGTAGGAGTCTATCAAATGCTGAAGATGATCATCCAAAAGTCAAGGACCAAATGCAGCAAACAGCACACAGACCTAGTGGTGGGAGGAAAAAATCCTTAAGTAGGAGACTAGGGGGAATGATCAATGGTTTTCAATGTCTGTATACAAATGCACAGAGCATGGGAAATAAACAAGATGAACTTGAGCTCTTGGTACAGCAAACTAAATACGACATAATAGGCATCACTGAAACCTGGTGGGATGAGTCTCATGATTGGAATGTAGTAATAGAGGGATACAATCTATTTCAGAGAAATAGACCAAACAGGAAAGGAGGAGGAGTGGCGTTATATGTCAGGGATGTGTATACCTGTGAAGAGATCCATGATTTAAAACTTCAAAGCCAAATTGAGAGTATCTGGGTCAAAATTAAGGGAGAGAAAAATAACAGTGATCTCATGGTGGGAGTTTACTATAGATCCCCAAGCCAAACTGAGGACATAGATGATGCCTTCCTGGAACAGATGACCAAGCATTCAAAAGGAAATGAGATAGTAGTAATGGGGGATTTCAACTATCCTGATATTTGTTGGATGTCAAACTCAGCCAAGAGCATAAGGTCAAACAGATTCCTCACTGGCCTTGCAGACAATTTCATTGTCCAGAAAGTGGGAGAAGCAACAAGAGGATCAGCCATTTTAGATCTGGTCCTAACCAATAGTGATGACCTGGTTAGTGGGGTAGAAGTGGCAGGATCATTAGGTGGGAGTGATCATGCTCTTCTGGAGTTTATTATACATCAGAAAGGAGCAACCAAACATACTAAGACTCAAATTCTAGACTTTAAGAAAGCCGACTTCAGAAAACTTAGGGAAATGCTGGGTGTGATCCCACGGTCAGTAATACTAAAAGGGAAGGGAGTTCATGATGGATGGGAGTTTGTTAAAAGGGAGATATTAAAAGCACAACTTCAAGCAGTACCAATGAGACGAAAACATGGAAGGTGCCTAAAGAAGCCAGGGTGGCTATCTAAAGAACTTTTAACTGAGTTAAGATTTAAAAGGGATATGTACAAGAAATGGAAAAAGGGGGAAACCACCAGAGAGGAATTCAAACAAATAGCCAGCACATGTAGAGACAAAGTCAGAAAAGCTAAAGCACAGAATGAACTCAGGCTTGCTAGAGAGATTAAAAGCAATAAAAAGGGTTTTTATGGGTATGTCCGTAGCAAAAGGAAGAACAAGGAAACAGTGGGGTCACTTAGAGGAGAAGAAGGTGAAATGCGAACAGGGGACGCAGAAAGGGCAGAACTCCTCAATACCTTCTTTGCCTCAGTCTTCTCCAAAAAAGAAAACAATGCCCGACCTGAAGAATATGGAGCAGATGATTCAGCAGGGGAAACACAGCCCAGAATAAGTAAGGAGGTAGTACAAGAACACTTGGCTAGTTTAGATGTATTCAAGTCTCCAGGGCCAGATGAACTACATCCCAGAGTATTAAAAGAACTGGCGGAGGTGATTTCAGAACCACTGGCAGTAATCTTTGAGAATTCCTGGAAAACAGGTGAAGTCCCAGCAGACTGGAGGAGGGCAAATGTTGTCCCTATTTTCAAAAAGGGGAAAAGAGAGGACCCAAACAATTACCGCCCAGTCAGCCTGACATCAATACCAGGAAAGATTCTAGAGCAGATCATTAAGCAAACGGTCTGTGAGCACTTAGAAAGGAACGCTGTGATCATAGAATCATAGAATCATAGAATCATAGAATCATAGAGTTGGAAGAGACCACAAGGGCCATCCAGTCCAACCCCCTGCCAAGCAGGAAACACCATCAAAGCATTCCTGACAGGTGGCTGTCAAGCCTCTGCTTAAAGACCTCCAAAGAAGGAGACTCCACCACACTCCTTGGCAGCAAATTCCACTGTCGAACAGCTCTTACTGTCAAGAAATTCTTCCTAATGTTTAGGTGGAATCTTCTTTCTTGTAGTTTGAATCCATTGCTCCGTGTCCGCTTCTCTGGAGCAGCAGAAAACAACCTTTCTCCCTCCTCTATATGACATCCTTTTATATATTTGAACATGGCTATCATATCACCCCTTAACCTTCTCTTCTCCAGGCTAAACATACCCAGCTCCCTAAGCCGTTCCTCATAAGGCATCGTTTCCAGGCCTTTGACCATTTTGGTTGCCCTCCTCTGGACACGTTCCAGCTTGTCAATATCCTTCTTGAACTGTGGTGCCCAGAACTGGACACAGTATTCCAGGTGAGGTCTGACCAGAGCGGAATACAGTGGTACTATTACATCCCTTGATCTAGATGCTATACTCCTATTGATGCAGCCCAGAATTGCATTGGCTTTTTTAGCTGCTGCATCACACTGTTGACTCATGTCAAGTTTGTGGTCTACCAAGACTCCTAGATCCTTTTCACTTGTACTGCTCTCAAGCCAGGTATCACCCATCCTGTATTTGTGCCTTTCATTTTTTTTGCCCAAGTGTAGTACTTTACATTTCTCCCTGTTAAAATTCATCCTGTTTGCCTTGGCCCAGTTCTCTAATCTGTTAAGGTCATTTTGAAGTGTGATCCTGTCCTCTGGGGTATTAGCCACCCCTCCCAATTTGGTGTCATCTGCAAACTTGATCAGGATGCCCTCAAGCCCATCATCCAAGTCATTGATAAAGATGTTGAATAAGACTGGGCCCAAGACAGAACCCTGTGGCACCCCACTAGTCACTTCTCTCCAGGATGAAGAGGAGCCATTGATGAGCACCCTTTGGGTTCGGTCAGTCAGCCAGTTACAAATCCACTGAATGGTAGTATTGTCTAGCCCGCATTTTACCAGCTTCTTTACAAGAATATCATGGGGCACCTTGTCAAAGGCCTTGCTGAAATCAAGATAGGCTACATCCACAGTGTTCCCTTCGTCTACCAGGCTTGTAATTCTGTCAAAAAATGAGATCAGATTAGTCTGACATGACTTATTTTTCAGAAACCCATGCTGACTTTTAGTGATCACAGCGTTCCTTTCTAGGTGCTCACAGACCGTTTGCTTAATGATCTGCTCTAGAATCTTTCCTGGTATTGATGTCAGGCTGACTGGGCGGTAATTGTTTGGGTCCTCTCTTTTCCCCTTTTTGAAAATAGGGACAACATTTGCCCTCCTCCAGTCTGCTGGGACTTCACCTGTTTTCCAAGAATTCTCAAAGATTACTGCCAGTGGTTCTGAAATCACCTCTGCCAGTTCTTTTAATACTCTGGGATGTAGTTCATCTGGCCCTGGAGACTTGAATACATCTAAACTAGCCAAGTGTGCTTGTACTACCTCCTTACTTATTCTGGGCTGTGTTTCCCCTGCTGAATCATCTGCTCCATATTCTTCAGGTCGGGCATTGTTTTCTTTTTTGGAGAAGACTGAGGCAAAGAAGGTATTGAGGAGTTCTGCCCTTTCTGCGTCCCCTGTTCGCATTTCACCTTCTTCTCCTCTAAGTGACCCCACTGTTTCCTTGTTCTTCCTTTTGCTACGGACATACCCATAAAAACTCTTTTTATTGCTTTTAACCTCTCTAGCAAGCCTGAGTTCATTCTGTGCTTTAGCTTTTCTGACTTTGTCTCTACATGTGCTGGCTATTTGTTTGAATTCCTCTCTGGTGGTTTCCCCCTTTTTCCATTTCTTGTACATATCCCTTTTAAATCTTAACTCAGTTAAAAGTTCATTAGATAGCCACCCTGGCTTCTTTAGGCACCTTCCATGTTTTCGTCTCATTGGTACTGCTTGAAGTTGTGCTTTTAATATCTCCCTTTTAACAAACTCCCATCCATCATGAACTCCCTTCCCTTTTAGTATTACTGACCATGGGATCACACCCAGCATTTCCCTAAGTTTTCTGAAGTCGGCTTTCTTAAAGTCTAGAATTTGAGTCTTAGTATGCTTGGTTGCTCCTTTCTGATGTATAATAAACTCCAGAAGAGCATGATCACTCCCACCTAATGATCCTACCACTTCTACCCCACTAACCAGGTCATCACTATTGGTTAGGACCAGATCTAAAATGGCTGATCCTCTTGTTGCTTCTCCCACTTTCTGGACAATGAAATTGTCTGCAAGGCCAGTGAGGAATCTGTTTGACCTTATGCTCTTGGCTGAGTTTGACATCCAACAAATATCAGGATAGTTGAAATCCCCCATTACTACTATCTCATTTCCTTTTGAATGCTTGGTCATCTGTTCCAGGAAGGCATCATCTATGTCCTCAGTTTGGCTTGGGGATCTATAGTAAACTCCCACCATGAGATCACTGTTATTTTTCTCTCCCTTAATTTTGACCCAGATACTCTCAATTTGGCTTTGAAGTTTTAAATCATGGATCTCTTCACAGGTATACACATCCCTGACATATAACGCCACTCCTCCTCCTTTCCTGTTTGGTCTATTTCTCTGAAATAGATTGTATCCCTCTATTACTACATTCCAATCATGAGACTCATCCCACCAGGTTTCAGTGATGCCTATTATGTCGTATTTAGTTTGCTGTACCAAGAGCTCAAGTTCATCTTGTTTATTTCCCATGCTCTGTGCATTTGTATACAGACATTGAAAACCATTGATCATTCCCCCTAGTCTCCTACTTAAGGATTTTTTCCTCCCACCACTAGGTCTGTGCGCTGTTTGCTCCATTTGGTCCTTGACTTTTGGATGATCATCTTCAGCATTTGATAGACTCCTACCTTCAGGACCACTGTCTCCCTCCCCCACATAAGTCAGTTTAAAGCCCTCCTGATGAGGTTTTTGAGATTGTTGGCAAAAACATTCCTCCCAACCCTTGTGAGGTGCAGCCCATCACTTGCCAGAAGTCCATCTTCAAGAAACTGCAGACCGTGATCTAAGAAACCAAACCGTTCCTGCCGGCACCATTTGCGAAGCCAGTTGTTCACTTCTCCTATTTTCCCCTCTCTTCCTGGGCCACGGCGTTCAACTGGGAGGACAGATGAGATGACAATTTGTGCATTTAATTGCTTCAGCTTCCTGCCCAGAGCCTCATAATCACTTTTGATCTTCTGGAGGCTATGGCTTGCGGTGTCATTGGTTCCCACATGGACTAAAAGGAAGGGGTTTTTATCCGTGGGTTTAATTATTCCTTGCAGCCGTTCTGTAACATCATGGATCTTGGCCCCGGGGAGACAGCATACCTCTCGAGACATCTTGTCAGGCCCACAGATCACTGCTTCTGTGCCCCTCAGTAGGGAATCCCCTATCACCACTACACGCCTCCTCTTAGGCTTGGTCGGGATTCTTACATGTGCTGTCGCCTGCACATTCCCAGAGGACTGACTATGTTGCTCGTCTTCATATACCTCATCAACTGTGATGAGGGAGAGATCTTCCAATGGAGTCTGTTCTTCATCTTCCAGATTTGAGAGCACTTCAAATTGATTTTGTAGTTCTAAACACTCAGAGCGATCCCTGGGCATTCTACTTCTGTGAGTCACGTTCCTCCATACATCTGGCTCCTGAGTTGGGGAACTGATCTCCTCCTCAGAGATGTGCCCTGTCTCCTGCTTGGTGGAGACAGTGTGCTCTGCTGCATCCAAGAAAAGCTCCAGCTCTTTAATTTTCTGGAGCGTAGATACACGGGCCTGAAGTTGCTGGACCTTGTCTTCGAGTACGGCAACCAACTTACAGTTGCTGCAGGTGTAGCTGTCTACAACCTTTGGCAAGAAGACAAACATTGCGCAGGAATTACAGGCGACTACAGTTGTTCCCTCCCCCTTCTGAAGTTGCCGGACCTTGTCTTCTAGTAGGGCAACCAACTTGCACTTGCTGCAGGTGTAGCTGCCTACATCCTTTGGCAAGAAGGCAAACATTGCGCAGGAATTGCAGGCGACTACAGTTGTTCCCTCACCCTCCATCTTGAAGCTTGAAGTCAGGACACTCAAAAAAGAAGCCTAGGTCTCCCCAAGTAAACGTTTGAGACTAGCTCAGCTCTATCAAAAGATTGGTCAAACTGCGCGCGCCGCTAGGCGCGCGCCGCTGCCCTCTAGGCACTGATTAGCTCCGCCCACAGCTAGTCACCAGACAAACACACACACACAAGCCAGAAACAAACTCTCTCACACACACAAGCCTGGGAAACACACAAACAAATAAGGAAACAAATAAGCACACAAACTTAATCACACACAGCCCCAAAAAGACAAACCCACAAAACCTACAAGCTCAGCTCACCTTGTGCTCCCTCCTCAGTCGCTGCCCTCCAGGCACTGATTAGCTCCGCCCTACAAGCTCAGCTCACCTTTTGCCTACTTCCTCAGTCGCTGCCCTCCAGGCACTGATTAGCTCCGCCCACAGCTAGTCACCAGACAAACACACACACACAAGCCAGAAACAAACTCTCTCACACACACAAGCCTGGGAAACACACAAACAAATAAGGAAACAAATAAGCACACAAACTTAATCACACACAGCCCCAAAAAGACAAACCCACAAAACCTACAAGCTCAGCTCACCTTGTGCTCCCTCCTCAGTCGCTGCCCTCCAGGCACTGATTAGCTCCGCCCTACAAGCTCAGCTCACCTTTTGCCTACTTCCTCAGTCGCTGCCCTCCAGGCACTGATTAGCTCCGCCCACAGCTAGTCACCAGACAAACACACACACACAAGCCAGAAACAAACTCTCTCACACACACAAGCCTGGGAAACACACAAACAAATAAGGAAACAAATAAGCACACAAACTTAATCACACACAGCCCCAAAAAGACAAACCCACAAAACCTACAAGCTCAGCTCACCTTGTGCTCCCTCCTCAGTCGCTGCCCTCCAGGCACTGATTAGCTCCGCCCTACAAGCTCAGCTCACCTTTTGCCTACTTCCTCAGTCGCTGCCCTCCAGGCACTGATTAGCTCCGCCCACAGCTAGTCACCAGACAAACACACACACACAAGCCAGAAACAAACTCTCTCACACACACAAGCCTGGGAAACACACAAACAAATAAGGAAACAAATAAGCACACAAACTTAATCACACACAGCCCCAAAAAGACAAACCCACAAAACCTACAAGCTCAGCTCACCTTGTGCTCCCTCCTCAGTCGCTGCCCTCCAGGCACTGATTAGCTCCGCCCTACAAGCTCAGCTCACCTTTTGCCTACTTCCTCAGTCGCTGCCCTCCAGGCACTGATTAGCTCCGCCCACAGCTAGTCACCAGACAAACACACACACACAAGCCAGAAACAAACTCTCTCACACACACAAGCCTGGGAAACACACAAACAAATAAGGAAACAAATAAGCACACAAACTTAATCACACACAGCCCCAAAAAGACAAACCCACAAAACCTACAAGCTCAGCTCACCTTGTGCTCCCTCCTCAGTCGCTGCCCTCCAGGCACTGATTAGCTCCGCCCTACAAGCTCAGCTCACCTTTTGCCTACTTCCTCAGTCGCTGCCCTCCAGGCACTGATTAGCTCCGCCCACAGCTAGTCACCAGACAAACACACACACACAAGCCAGAAACAAACTCTCTCACACACACAAGCCTGGGAAACACACAAACAAATAAGGAAACAAATAAGCACACAAACTTAATCACACACAGCCCCAAAAAGACAAACCCACAAAACCTACAAGCTCAGCTCACCTTGTGCTCCCTCCTCAGTCGCTGCCCTCCAGGCACTGATTAGCTCCGCCCTACAAGCTCAGCTCACCTTTTGCCTACTTCCTCAGTCGCTGCCCTCTAGGCACTGATTAGCTCCGCCCACAGCTAGTCACCAGACAAACACACACACACAAGCCAGAAACAAACTCTCTCACACACACAAGCCTGGGAAACACACAAACAAATAAGGAAACAAATAAGCACACAAACTTAATCACACACAGCCCCAAAAAGACAAACCCACAAAACCTACAAGCTCAGCTCACCTTGTGCTCCCTCCTCAGTCGCTGCCCTCCAGGCACTGATTAGCTCCGCCCTACAAGCTCAGCTCACCTTTTGCCTACTTCCTCAGTCGCTGCCCTCCAGGCACTGATTAGCTCCGCCCACAGCTAGTCACCAGACAAACACACACACACAAGCCAGAAACAAACTCTCTCACACACACAAGCCTGGGAAACACACAAACAAATAAGGAAACAAATAAGCACACAAACTTAATCACACACAGCCCCAAAAAGACAAACCCACAAAACCTACAAGCTCAGCTCACCTTGTGCTCCCTCCTCAGTCGCTGCCCTCCAGGCACTGATTAGCTCCGCCCTACAAGCTCAGCTCACCTTTTGCCTACTTCCTCAGTCGCTGCCCTCCAGGCACTGATTAGCTCCGCCCACAGCTAGTCACCAGACAAACACACACACACAAGCCAGAAACAAACTCTCTCACACACACAAGCCTGGGAAACACACAAACAAATAAGGAAACAAATAAGCACACAAACTTAATCACACACAGCCCCAAAAAGACAAACCCACAAAACCTACAAGCTCAGCTCACCTTGTGCTCCCTCCTCAGTCGCTGCCCTCCAGGCACTGATTAGCTCCGCCCTACAAGCTCAGCTCACCTTTTGCCTACTTCCTCAGTCGCTGCCCTCTAGGCACTGATTAGCTCCGCCCACAGCTAGTCACCAGACAAACACACACACACAAGCCAGAAACAAACTCTCTCACACACACAAGCCTGGGAAACACACAAACAAATAAGGAAACAAATAAGCACACAAACTTAATCACACACAGCCCCAAAAAGACAAACCCACAAAACCTACAAGCTCAGCTCACCTTGTGCTCCCTCCTCAGTCGCTGCCCTCCAGGCACTGATTAGCTCCGCCCTACAAGCTCAGCTCACCTTTTGCCTACTTCCTCAGTCGCTGCCCTCCAGGCACTGATTAGCTCCGCCCACAGCTAGTCACCAGACAAACACACACACACAAGCCAGAAACAAACTCTCTCACACACACAAGCCTGGGAAACACACAAACAAATAAGGAAACAAATAAGCACACAAACTTAATCACACACAGCCCCAAAAAGACAAACCCACAAAACCTACAAGCTCAGCTCACCTTGTGCTCCCTCCTCAGTCGCTGCCCTCCAGGCACTGATTAGCTCCGCCCTACAAGCTCAGCTCACCTTTTGCCTACTTCCTCAGTCGCTGCCCTCCAGGCACTGATTAGCTCCGCCCACAGCTAGTCACCAGACAAACACACACACACAAGCCAGAAACAAACTCTCTCACACACACAAGCCTGGGAAACACACAAACAAATAAGGAAACAAATAAGCACACAAACTTAATCACACACAGCCCCAAAAAGACAAACCCACAAAACCTACAAGCTCAGCTCACCTTGTGCTCCCTCCTCAGTCGCTGCCCTCCAGGCACTGATTAGCTCCGCCCTACAAGCTCAGCTCACCTTTTGCCTACTTCCTCAGTCGCTGCCCTCCAGGCACTGATTAGCTCCGCCCACAGCTAGTCACCAGACAAACACACACACACAAGCCAGAAACAAACTCTCTCACACACACAAGCCTGGGAAACACACAAACAAATAAGGAAACAAATAAGCACACAAACTTAATCACACACAGCCCCAAAAAGACAAACCCACAAAACCTACAAGCTCAGCTCACCTTGTGCTCCCTCCTCAGTCGCTGCCCTCCAGGCACTGATTAGCTCCGCCCTACAAGCTCAGCTCACCTTTTGCCTACTTCCTCAGTCGCTGCCCTCCAGGCACTGATTAGCTCCGCCCACAGCTAGTCACCAGACAAACACACACACACAAGCCAGAAACAAACTCTCTCACACACACAAGCCTGGGAAACACACAAACAAATAAGGAAACAAATAAGCACACAAACTTAATCACACACAGCCCCAAAAAGACAAACCCACAAAACCTACAAGCTCAGCTCACCTTGTGCTCCCTCCTCAGTCGCTGCCCTCCAGGCACTGATTAGCTCCGCCCTACAAGCTCAGCTCACCTTTTGCCTACTTCCTCAGTCGCTGCCCTCCAGGCACTGATTAGCTCCGCCCACAGCTAGTCACCAGACAAACACACACACACAAGCCAGAAACAAACTCTCTCACACACACAAGCCTGGGAAACACACAAACAAATAAGGAAACAAATAAGCACACAAACTTAATCACACACAGCCCCAAAAAGACAAACCCACAAAACCTACAAGCTCAGCTCACCTTGTGCTCCCTCCTCAGTCGCTGCCCTCCAGGCACTGATTAGCTCCGCCCTACAAGCTCAGCTCACCTTTTGCCTACTTCCTCAGTCGCTGCCACTAAAAGTCAGCATGGGTTTCTGAAAAATAAGTCATGTCAGACTAATCTGATCTCATTTTTTGACAGAATTACAAGCCTGGTAGACGAAGGGAACACTGTGGATGTAGCCTATCTTGATTTCAGCAAGGCCTTTGACAAGGTGCCCCATGATATTCTTGTAAAGAAGCTGGTAAAATGCGGGCTAGACAATGCTACCATTCAGTGGATTTGTAACTGGCCGACTGACCGAACCCAAAGGGTGCTCATCAATGGTTCCTCTTCATTCTGGAGAGAAGTGACTAGTGGGGTGCCACAGGGTTCTGTCTTGGGCCCAGTCTTATTCAACATCTTTATCAATGATATCAGTCAGTCTTATTCAACATCTTTATCAATGACTTGGTTGATGGGCTTGAGGGCATCCTGATCAAGTTTGCAGATGACACCAAATTGGGAGGGGTGGCTAATACCCCAGAGGACAGGATCACACTTCAAAATGACCTTAACAGATTAGAGAACTGGGCCAAGGCAAACAGGATGAATTTTAACAGGGAGAAATGTAAAGTACTACACTTGGGCAAAAAAAATGAAAGGCACAAATACAGGATGGGTGACACCTGGCTTGAGAGCAGTACCTGTGAAAAGGATCTAGGAGTCTTGGTGGACCACAAACTTGACATGAGTCAACAGTGTGATGCAGCAGCTAAAAAAGCCAATGCAATTCTGGGCTGCATCAATAGGAGTATAGCATCTAGATCAAGGGAAGTAATAGTACCACTGTATTCCGCTCTGGTCAGACCTCACCTGGAATACTGTGTCCAGTTCTGGGCACCACAGTTCAAGAAGGATACTGACAAGCTGGAACGTGTCCAGAGGAGGGCAACCAAAATGGTCAAAGGCCTGGAAATGATGCCTTATGAGGAACGGCTTAGGGAGCTGGGTATGTTTAGCCTGGAGAAGAGAAGGTTAAGAGGTGATATGATAGCCATGTTCAAATATATAAAAGGATGTCATATAGAGGAGGGAGAAAGGTTGTTTTCTGCTGCTCCAGAGAAGCGGACACAGAGCAATGGATTCAAACTACAAGAAAGAAGATTCCACCTAAACATTAGGAAGAATTTCTTGACAGTAAGAGCTGTTCGACAGTGGAATTTGCTGCCAAGGAGTGTGGTGGAGTCTCCTTCTTTGGAGGTCTTTAAGCAGAGGCTTGACAGCCACCTTTCAGGAATGCTTTGATGGTGTTTCCTGCTTGGCAGGGGGTTGGACTGGATGGCCCTTGTGGTCTCTTCCAACTCTATGATTCTATGATTCTATGATTCTATGATCTGATTTCTCTCCTGGGATACTAACTGCTGGAACAACAAATGCCTATGGAACTGACCCCTCCATGGCCTTTCCCATCTGTCTAAAGGTATTGTCTGACCCAACTCTGGTGACCATTTTATCATAGGTTATTTCATTCCCATTGGAGGAGCAAGTTGTATATTTTCGATATTTTATTTTAAATTTGGTTGCAGAAGTTCACTTTGTAATTTTGCTATCTCCTGGACAAATCCTATTTTTTAATCTTGGTTAAAAATATGCAGTATCTGGTGATATTGTCTCTGGCTCCACTATCAGGGCCACTGACTACTGACTGGTGCAGCCTGCTCTCCTTTTACTGCGTTTCCCACGGGGTGGTGGCAAATGTCGGAATAAAGACACCTCCCCCCCTCACCTGCCTGAGGGCCGCCTCCCCTTGCTCCATCCCCTATATGATGTTGGCCTTGTTTGTGTGGGAGAAATAGCTGTG
Source organism: Darevskia mixta (assembly GCA_034641385.1). NCBI lineage: Eukaryota > Metazoa > Chordata > Lepidosauria > Squamata > Lacertidae > Darevskia > Darevskia mixta. The sequence continues at coordinate 612,679 of JAWWNH010000176.1, read as the reverse complement.
GGTTCTTCTTGGGAGGTTTTCTTTTTAATTCTCAGGTCCAAAGTAGGCATGGCATGAATTGGTGGTTGTTTAGTTAGGTAGAAGCAGCCAAGGGGAAGCCTGAGGATTCCTGGGATGGCTGGGAGGAGGGAGTTGAAGTCTTTCTCTCTGCGAGGGGGACAAAGGGATCTCCCTTGAAATACTCACATCAGCTTCAAAGATTTGAACTGGGACCTTGGGGGGGAGAAAGGGTTAACCTCATCCACATCCCCCAGCAAGGTTTCTTTATAAATATTTAGAAACTACAAATGTAAATTGCACATACACAACTAAGTACATGTCTCCTTTGGCTAAGCAGGATGGTTCCTCAATGCCCTGCAAAGCAGAGAGCAGCAAGGATCATGGGGGGGGGGCTGTGGCCAGGAATTGACCAGATGGTGCAAGATCCCCCCCCCCCAGTATCTGTTGGAAGCAGATTTTCAAGTGGAGGTGGAAGCACCTACTGGTGGGGAGCACGTTTATTCTGGGGGTGCTGTGGGGCCTGTGCAATGGGGTTGCAGTGGGGAGGGGGGAGTGAGGATCTCTTCCCGTCCCAAATGGCAAATGATTCAGTGGTTCAGAGTAGCATCTGCAAAGACAAGGGGAAAGATGACTTTTCCATGATAACTCAGAATTGGACCTGTGCTATTATATAAAAAAGATTAAATTCTCATTCTGCTTCAGAAAAAAACCTTTTAAACTGTGTTTTAATCCCTTTTAAAATAATTCACTTGTTCTACTACAGAGGTGCAAAAATGCTCCTGTGCCATGCAATGTCAATAATGCCACAAAATAGTAATGATAATGAAATGAAGCTGGCCCCTTTGAACTTGTGGGGTGACCAGACAGCAGTCTTCTGATTGAAGGAGCTACGTAGGTGGACTCTGGCCGGAGCAAGGACTACTTTGGCCCAGAAGTGGAAGATGATGCAGGCCTTAAATCTCCCCTGGTGGCACAAGCACATATGGGCTCTGGCTACTGCAGAGAAGATAACGGACAAGTAGCAGAAAACCTGAATTGCCATCTGACCCAATTAAGTGGCAAAGCTGTGGGGTCAAGAGGAAGGGTGGAAAAGCCCTAGGCCTGCAGAAGAGGGGTTTGGAATGGGTGAAGCGCTGCTCTATTCCTGTATCTCTAGCCCCTTGGTCTGACCTCCCTATGCTAGACTTTGATGCTAGACTGATACATCCCAGGTTGGATCCTGCCTCAACCCTTCCTCCTCCTCCTCCTCTTCCCACTTCTCCCTGGGACCTCAAGATGAGAAGTCAGGCTGAAAGTCTCCTTGGAGAAGACAAAGGAGCAAGCATGGCTGCCTTTGCTCTTCTCCAGACTAGATAGTTGGACTAGAAAACTTTCCCATCCCAGTTCTGTAGTGCTTTTTGGTGTGCTGTGGCACCCTGGGGTGCCTTGAATGATGCTCAGGGGTGCCTCTGGCAACACTGGCCTCTGTCCCTCTTTCCTTCCCTCCCTCCTCGGATGCCATCTCTGCCTCCCAAAGGCTTGTGCAGCTGTTTGTTGCAGCAGCCCTGGCTACAAGCTCCACAGGCGAATGGTGCCTCTGGGGCTGGCCAGGGGGTGTTGACTGCCAGGAACTGAGGTGGCCTCGGAGTAAGCAAGCCAACTGGCGAGGGGCCCTTGCTGTTGGGAATGGACAGACAAGTCCCAGGCCCCTGTGGGGCAGGTGAGGAGGTACCTCTCTTTGGGGTTCAGAGACCAAGAAGGGGACTCCTAAGGAGAGGGGAGAGGAGAGGAGGCCACTGTAATATTCATCTCTCTGTGTGTCTCAATCAAACCTGAGTTTTTCCTTTTCTCTTTAGGGAGAGATCTGTCGCCGCCTGGAGATTCTGAGGAAAGAGAGAAAGGAAATTCTGGCCTATCAAGCAGACCTGGACAAGGAAAGCAAAGACCTCCTTGTAGGTGTCTCTATTGTTACTAGTGAGGGAACAAGCACTTGAAGAATCGAGTCAGGACTGAGGAGGGATGGGGAAATCTGCCCTTTTCAGCTTCTCCCCATTTCTCCTTTTTCCATATCAGTTTATTTATTCATTTATTATTCTGAAAATGAATCAGATGTTAGGGTAGCTACTTCATTGTATAAATATTTTTATATGTACTTTACCCTCATAAATACATTTTTGGTGACCATTACCTGGCTGGGTCAACCTTGAACAATTTAGAGATGTGAATTTCAAAGGATTGCTCTGTTTTGGTCTCAATATTTTTTCAGCAATAGCAAATTAGGTAAATTCACCTTTGAATGCAGCTAATTTGAGTTTACAATGGTACCTCTAGTTCAGAACTTAATTCGTTCCAGAGGTCCGTTCTTAACCTGAAAATGGCCTTAACTAGAGCCGTGCTTTCACTTATGGGGCCTCTTGCTGCCGCTGCGCCGCTGCCAAGCGATTTCCGTTCTCATGCTGGGGCAAAGTTCTCAACTCGAGGTAACTCTTCCAGGTTAGCGGAGTTTGTAACCTGAAGCATTTGTAATTCAAGGTAACAATGTATTTATGCCATGCCCCAAAACATGCAGGGAATATCCTGTAGGGATATTTAGGGAGGCAGGAGGTGATATATTATTCTATTATATCCTTCCTGACTTGCGGCAGCAAGTTCTATAAGTGAGCAGAGTTGTTAAACAATCCCCCTTTTAAATGACACAGCGGTTAGCTAGTTGCAGGCTCATCTGAGCCTCACTATTTAGGATTCCTAGTTTCCCTTTTTTATATCCCTCCAAAAAGAATAGACGCGACCATCTGATTAAAGTTAACATAAAACTAGTTTACTTACAATCATCCAGTTCACAATAAGATCCCTCAAGGCAAACTTAATTTACAGAACAACGTATAACTATGTGAACTATCCCATAAGGCAGTGATGGCGAACCTTGGCACTCCAGATGTTTTGGGGCTACAACTCCCATAATCCCTGACCACTGGTCCAGTTGGTCAGGGATGATGGGAGTTGTAGTCCCAAAACATCTGGAGTGCCAAGGTTCGCCATCACTGCCATAAGGTAAGGTTACCAGATTTTTTTTAATGCATCTGGGACATAGCTGTCAACTTTCCCTTTTTTAAAAGAGAAATTCCCTTATTCTGAATAGGATTCCTCACAAGAAAAGGGAAAGGTTGACAGCTATGATCTGGGGACACATTTCAACTTCAGTTGGGATGACAGGATTTTGTATGGGGACTGATTTGTAAATCTGGGAACTGTCCCTGGGAAATGGGGCTGTCTGGTAACCTTACTAAGGGAAATATTCTCAAGTGACTGGGACTGAGCGTTCACTTCTCCTAACTCTTAGGAACACACAGTGGAGAACACACAGAGCAGAACATGGAGGCCATGTGCTGCTCTACCAAGAACAGGCCACACCCACATCAAGTCACATGCAAAGGAAGTCTGTCTCAGCTCTGGAGGAATGAGCAAGTTTTCTCCTGAGTGATACAAAGCATTCCCCACCATGTGCATTGTAGGGATGTTGTATTTGACTGCAATAGGTTTTTACATCCCACATATCCATGGCTAGAAAAAAAATGCTCTTTCCTTTAGGCTGTAGCCCTCTGCAAAATAGAAGTCAACAGAAACAGCAATTAAAAATCAGAAGTGTCCTCCCTGTGGAATTCTCATAATTCTCTTCCTGATGTTTTGAAGGCTGACCATCTTCCACACTCAGACCTCCTCTTTTCTTCCAGAAATTAACAGAAACGGAGAGGCTGAAGACTGTGGAGAAGTTCAAAGAACTGCGCCAGTTCCTGGAAGAAGAAGAGAAACGTCTGCTGACTCATGTGGAAGAGGTGGAGAAGGAGATTTCAGGGAGAAGGGATGAGCAGCTGGCCAGACTCTCCAGGAAACTCTCCTCCCTTGAGAAGATCATCCAGGAGATGGAGGAGATGCGTCAGCAACCAGCGACTGAACTCCTGCAGGTAAGATAGGAACAGCCCATGGCTCCAGGAAAAGGCTGCCTCCCATCCTTTCTGTGCCCCTTTCATGTATGCAAGGTGTGCAGGGGCTCAGATAATGGAGCCTCTAGTCAGGTTTGTAATGGACAGGAAGACCCAAGAGACCTGGGATGCTTAACTCACCTGAACGCAGACTAGAGATTCTTCGGTGTTCTGGATGGAGCAGGAGGTGATCTTCTGCTCTTTGCTGATGCTTTGTCTCCGAATGCCTTTCAGCTGTGGGGGGCTTCGCCTAGGATGGGTTCAGGCCTCCTTCCAACATGAGCCAGTCTCTTGACCAAGCTTCTCTTCCTGTTCCCTCCACAACTTCTGGGTTGATCCCTTTCTCCATGGATCCAGATCGGCCCCAAATAGTGACAGTGACCAAAGAGCAAGACAAAGGGACTCATCCAGACTGCTGCTTGTCCCACCCCTTTCCTCCAAGAAAACCCACTGTTTACTGCTGAATGAGAGCAAACATGAGCCAGGTTTTCTCTGGATGGACGTTTGCTTTGATGTTGCACTAAGGAGCAGGTTTTTCCGGAGGGAAAGCGGCAGGGCAAAGGCAAACCCACTTGGACCTGTGTTTTCGGGGCACAGGAAAAGCAAAAGGGTGGAGGAGCCCAAAGAAACACTGAGCTGTTTTATTACCCCTTTGGAGGCATTTTATACCACAGGTCCTTTTTCTACTTCCAGATGGAAAATAGAATTTGAAATTTGGGGACTTCTATGGAAGAGAGTTTGGGACAGTGCTCTGGCAGGATTATCCTGTAGGTTACATATGTCTGAATTGCACAATGCAAACCGGATTAAAGTTATTAAATTATAATCTAAGACTAGAGATGGTGTGAGTCTTCTCTTGAACCCACAAATGTGACATTTACCTAAAATTCTCATGGATTTCATAAGGATTTTAAACAATAATGACAAATTGATGTGGAAATGTGGAGAACTTGATATCGGAACAATTAATAATTTCAGATTGGATAAAATAAAACCTGTGACAAACAAAAACTGGGTGATTCAGCCATTCCTACCCAAAACCTTGTCATGCGCCAGGCAGATTGACATTCAAGGGCCAGGGTCTGAGGGGGTCTTCCTGGTGTGGCCTGTGGTGTGCAGTGAATTCCCTTCTCTTTTCCCCTCTAGGATGTGAGAAGGACCTTGCAGAGGTAAGTGGATCTGGCTCATTTCCGTTAGCATCTCTCCATGAGGACGGGATGCAAGAACCTCAAACATGGCCCTCCAGGAGCTTCAGGGGAGAAACTATAGGACTCACTCCCTGCAGCATCTCACAGGTGAAGGTAGAGCCCCCTCTTTTGAACTTGTAGCCCACCCCCAAATTCTCCCTCCAAGGTTCAAGGTCAACTGCCTCCTCCCTCCCTCCCCACATCACAGGGGGTGAAAGTCAGGTTGTTTGATGCCTCTGGAGGGAGAGTCCCATGGGGCATGGGGCTGTGCCCTTCCTGGGTGAGAGAGGGGGGCAGGAAGGGTGGAGGTTGTTCTCCTTGACCGCTTGCCAGCTGTGGACATCACTCACATCCTCTGGAGAGCTCCGGGAGGGAGGGAATGCAGGCACCCCACTTCAGGGGTTTGGTTCTTACATCCAGGGACTTTACCAGAAAGTTGTTATGGGGCAGCATCGTTGGAAGCCGTGGGAGCCCTCCGGTGGTGTCGCTTGGGGTTACATCTTGTCCCTTGTGCTGTTCAGCATCCTTACGAAGCCACTGACAGCTGTCCTCAGGGGTTTTGGACTGAGGTCTCCCCAATCTGTGGTGGACACCCAGCTTTATCCTGCTTTTCCATCTCAGTCAGGGGAGGAAGTGGAAATGCTAGACCAGGGCTTGGAGGTGGGTGCCAACAGATGAAGCTGAATCCTGAAAATGACCTGTTGGGAAATGAAGTTCAACTTTGTTCATGTTCTTGAGATCTCCTGCAATAATTAGGAAGACAGTGCCACAATGGGACCATTCATTGTTTTTCTTTTCACCAGGTATGAAAAAAGAGAGAGTCCAGAGAAGCCACTGCCTTTCCCTCTAAAAATGAGGAACCGGATCTTGGAATCCTGTGATCTAAATCACCTTGTGGAGGATACAATGAAACAATGGAAAGGTAATGAAAAATGGCTGCCAGGATTTCACACTGGGAATTCTATTACAGTGGTACCTCTGGTTGCGAACGGGATCTGTTCCGGAGGCCCGTTCGCAACATTAAAAGAGCGCAACCTGAAGTGCCTAATCTGCGCATGTGCGCGGTGCGATTTAGTGCTTTTTGCGCATGCGCGAAGCGCCGAACCTGGAAGTAACCCATTCCAGTAATTCCGGGTTTGGCGCATTTGTATCCCGTAGCGAATGCAACCAGAGGTAGGACTGTACTTCTTCAGAACTGAACATGTCAGGCTCTTATTGCATGGAATTGAGTAACCCCAGGATACCTTCCTTCTTCATACTCCAGCTTTCATTTCCTGTTCCCCAGAATGGCCCATGTATATTGTGATACTAGATCCTGTACAGAAAGCCTGAAACAGAGTGTAGAGCAAAGTCAGGATTTTTCCTCCCATGTGCTTCTGTTTACAATTCTATGGAACCTCCTTTTCCTTTTGGTTCCCCGTCTACACAATCTGGGTTTGTCCTTTTGGAGGTTCTCCTGCTCAGGCTTGTTTCGCAGCCGTGGAGCCAAGGCCTGAGCCGTCTCCTCCTCAGACGTCCCCCTGCAGCTGCCATATCTAGGGCTTCAGCCTTCAAGATCTCCTGAGGGGAGATGGAGACATTGAGGATGGAAGCAAGAGCACATGAGCCCCAAAAGGCACAATTATGCTTGTTAACAACCTTAAACATGTGTAGAAGTTTTGTGAGGAAGGGTTTCCTTTTGCATGAGAGCTCTGCCAATCCTTCCACAGCAACCTTCACTTTTCCTTATGTTTCACAATTGTGGCTTTAATGATTCCCCCCATCACTTTACTTGGGAAGATGTTAAGGCTGCCTCCATCTCCCTCTGCCTCCTTTTACAGGATTCCGATTGCTCTGCCTCCCCTCCGGTCCAAGAATGTAGAGCCCAATTTCAGGGACAAAAGTTCAGAGACTATCAGGATTAATGCTGAATATTTTTCCTCGGTTATTTGTAAGCTTGCTTTATGATTGCTGAGTTTTAAAGCTTTATTTTCATAGATTCTTTCTATGATTTTCTTCTTTTTAATTATTTTTTGTACAATTTAATTAATATTTAATATCATTTTGAAGTGTTACTTTTGTATGGAGATTTATTTTCTGGTGGAAGAGTGTTGCCCTTATACTTTATATCTTTTTGCTTCCTCAGATGCTCTATTATACAGAAAACAGATTCAGAAAGGTAAATTTCCAGGGGAGGAACAATTTCACAGGAGGGATGGGGATTGATATTTCATGGGTGTTGAACCGTCTGTTCTGCAAATTTTGGGACCCCCATCAATGGCGTAACTCTGGGTAACAGTCCCCTAGTGGTGTTTGGGTTCCTTGTATGTCCCATGAATGAACTGGGAGAGGGTTTGAAGACTTGCATTGGGGGCAGAGCTTGTCCCTGCGAAGAACTTGCACACCAGTCATGAGTTCCTTGCCTGCCTATAGTCTATTATCCTGGTTTCCCCCTTAATTTTATAGTTTTTGCTTTCTTTCATAAAATTTATATACTGCTTGATTATAGGAAAAAGCCTCAGAGCCTAACAATATCTTACAAAAGCCCTTAAGGAGAATCCCTCAGGGTCAGTCCAATGTCCATCTTGTCAAGTTCTCCTGTATAGGGAACCTCCCTTGCATTTTATTTTCCCTCCACACAATCTGGAGAGGTTCTTTTGGGCCTTCTCGATATTTGCTTGGATTTCCCCCTTGTGAAGTGTGTTAAGAAGGTCACCCGCAAGCACCCAGTCCCTCCTCCACCTCCTGCCAGGCTGGTTTCCCAGCAGCAGAGCAAGGCCTGAGCTGCCTCTTCCTCAGAGTTTCAACCTCACCAGCCATATCTGGTGCTTCAGCCATCCCAATCTCCTCAGAGTTCCCACAGTTCTTATGAGATCAGCCCCATTCCATGAGGGAGAACTTCCCATTGCATGAGACTCTTGTAATTACATGGCAAAGCTCTGCCGATTCTTCCTCTGCAATCTGGTTTGTCAGCATGCTTGGAAATTCCAGTTTCAACAGCTTTTTCCTACCAGTTTACTTGGGGCAGATGTTAAACCTTTCTTCATCCATCCAGTTCAGATCCCCATTTCATTTGTGGATTTTGAATGATTATATTCCGCCATTTTCTAGTATGGTTTACCATTTTTGATTTCCCCATGGAATCAAGGAATAGGAGAGTTTGAAGGATCCCAATGATCATCTAGCCCAGCCCCCTGCAAAGCAGGAATTACAGCTAAACACGTTAGGCCTAGTGATAATTAAATTCTCAAGAATAATCTTTTGGAGAATATCTAACATCACTACTTAGGCCTACAGCTGTCGTCTTTGTAATTATTTGTTCTATGATTTCATCTTTTGCTTGAAATAATTAAACAACAGATGCTATAGTTACAGGTAGGTAGCCGTGTTGGTCTGCCATAGTCAAAACAAAATAAAAAAAATCCTTCCAGTAGCACCTTAAAGACCAACTAAGTTTGTTCTTGGTATGAGCTTTTGTGTACATGCACACTTGGTATCTGAAGAAGTGTGCATGTACACAAAAGCTCATACCAAGAACAAACTTAGTTGGTCTTTAAGGTGCTACTGGAAGGATTTTTATTATTTTTTTTATTGTTTTGACAGATGCTATGTTATGGTGATGTTTTGAAAAAAGTTTTTTTTTTAGTTTGTTTTTTTAGCTATTTCATTGTAGCCTGTTAAGCCTCTCTTTTTGCTTCCTCAGATGTTCAGTCATTCAGAAATCTTCAGAGAGGTAAATTTCTCATGGAGACCCCAATTCACGGGGGGGGGACTAGTGTTTCATGGGGGGGGGGTAAAGAGTCTGTTCTGTACAACCTGACTCTAGCCCCTGCTGTTTGTACCACAAAGGCAGAGAGGGTGGACTTGAAGGTGCAGGGGGGGGTGGGGGAGATAAATTACCCAGAAGGATCAGACTGAGCAGGGTTCCTTTTCCAGGACTGGTTGCCACGTGTCCTCTTTTTCTCAGACTAGAAAAAAAATTCTAGTACATTAGACTCAGATCTAAGGCATCTAGCCTAGATTAGAGAATCGCAACAGAACAGCATCTTAAGCTAACGACATACTGTATAAAACCCTTCTCTTGTGGCTGAACTAAAAGGACGCTGGCTCAGCTACAAGATCTTGGAGCAGTCTGGGAGGGCAAGAGTTAACACCCCCCCTGCCCTTAAGGAGAATCCATATGTACATGTTTAATAGTTTAATAAATTGTTCTGTGCACACTTGCGTTCACAAAGATGTGAACATGAGCCCAAATACTTCCATGTGGCAAGCGAGGGAACAATATGTATTATTATTATTCTTTTGTTGTTTAAAGTTAAGAACATTTCTACTAGCACTATATCACAGCTTCGAAAGCCTACATAGAGTAGGGGTATTTCAAATGAGAGTCGTCATAGCGATCCATGGTTAAGAGCAGACTGTCTCAGCCCCTAACTGGTAACCTTTTGAGTTATCCCCCCAGAGAACTAGTCTTCTGGTGTATATTCAATCCAAAAGAGAATCATGGTATAAGCAGTCCTTTGTAAAATTGCCCTGCCACCAGGGGTGGAGGAAGGAGGGGGCGATGGGAGTGCATCGCGCCCATTGGAGCGATCCCGGGGGGGGGGGGTTTCCATCGCAGCTGCCCCCCTGCACTGGGTGCCCCGCCCCCAGAACGCATGCTCCGCCCCAGTATGCGTGCCCCGCCCCCGGGACACGTGCCAGCCCTGTCCCACCTGCTCCCCGCCCTCAGAATGAAGCTCTGCCACTGCCTGCCACCTGCCTCCTCTTCCCTGGCAGCAAGGCCTAAACTTCCAAGATGGTAGGGAGGAAGGCAAGGAGAGACCAAGTGGGTGAGAGAGATGGAGAGCAGGAATAAACAGGCTCCCCACTTAACGTGACCCCCGCGAAAGTGAGGGGGCTTCTATATGTGGTTTTATGCTGTATTTTTATGCTGTGAACCACCCTGATACCTATGGATGAAGGGCAGTAGGCAAGTGTGATTACTACTACTACTACAGGGGGGTCCTCATCTGCCACCCCAACCCAGAGGTCCCCAAAGGCCAATTCCCACAGAGATTGTCAGAGGAAAGCAGCTTCTCTCCTCTCCTGCCTCCTCCAGTTCTCCTCTCTTTCCCCTTCACTAACACAGAAGAGATGAGTAAAAGGTTTCCTGGGTGGTTTTTCCTCTTAGAAAATGCCTGGGTTGAGAGGAGGGCAGGCACAATACACATGGAACATAAAAAAGTGAAGAAAACTGATTAAAAAACTAAGAAGGAAGATATTCTGATCAGAATATGCACAGAAGAGTCTCAGCCTTGCATGTGATCCAAAGAAATCCCATGGATTTGAAAGGGAATCTGGGTTTTTGTTTGAATGTCCATCTCTGTCTCTCAACTGACTGCCTAATCTTCTCTTCCCCTCATCTTCTCCCCCACAGCAAATGTCACTCTGGATCCAGACACAGCCCATTCCTGGCTCATCCTGTCCGAGGATCAGAAAAACGTGACAAGGGAAGACAAAGAGCAAGACCTGCCTAACACTCCTGAGAAATTCAATGACTGGCCTTGTGTGTTGGGAAGTAAGGGATTCACAACAGGCAGCCATTTCTGGGAAGTCACTGTGGGAAGTGAGGGAGAATGGGCTGTGGGGGTCATCAGGAGGTCTGTAGAGAGAAAGGGCCGCATCTCCAGCCTAAAGCCGGAGGGAGGGGTCTGGGCTGTGCGGAAGTGGGGAGACCAGTACTGGGCCTGCACTTCCCCTGATCCCTCTCCTCTGTCCCTGAGTGAGAAGCCCAGGAGGATCCGGGTGACTCTGGACTATGAAGGGGGACGCGTGTCTTTTTCTGATGCTGACTCAAGAGCCGAACTCTACACGTTCTCAGGAGCCTCGTTCTCTGGAGAGACCCTCCTCCCTTTCTTTTATCTGTGGGGAGATAAAACCCACCTCAGTATCTCCTGAGGAGACTAAATCTGCCTCTCAGGCCCATCAGGAGTTTCTCTCCAGACCAGAGTGACTGATATAAAAAACATTTACCTGCCAAGAGCATATTGCACACTTTTTCAAGGGCCCTTTGAGAGGATTCATTACACTCAAAATCAGCAGAAATAACAAAACAAAAATGGGTTTCTGTTGCTTTTCATTTTCCTTCCTTTCCCCAGAATTCCCTCTGCAGCTTACTTCTTAAAGAGACAGTCACACTTTTAACAGTCCCAATAAATAATCTTTTCCATTTGGGCAAGTAGCAGGATTTAAGCTAAATAAGACCAAGACGAAATTACTGGGTAAAAACTTGACACTGGAAGAAAAACAGATAATTGAGGAAAAGACAGGACTTGGTTTCGTTAAAAAGGTGAAATACCCAGGGGTGAATTTAACATCAAAAAACCAGAATCTATACAAAGATAATTATGAAAAAACGTGGAAGGAAGTTAAGAAGGACTTGGAAATATGGAATAATTTAAAGCTGTCTTTGTTAGGACGTATAGCTGTAATCAAAATGAATGTGTTACCAAAATTGTTATTCTTGTTTTAGTCACTACCAATTGTGAATAAGATGGAACCATTCAAAAACTGGCAGAAGGATATATCAAGATTTGTCTGGCAGGGAAAAAAACCCAGAATTAAATATAAGATCCTAATAGATGATAAGAAGAGAGGGGGATTCTCACTGCCAGACCTAAACATTTATTTTGAAGCAGCTGCATTCTGCTGGTTGAAAGAATGGTTCCTGTTGGAGAATACGGATGTATTGGATTTGGAAGGTAGTGATAATCTGTTCGGATGGCATGCATATTTGTGGTACGATAAAACAAAGAGTCATAAAGGATTCAAGTCACATATAATCAGGAAAGCTTTGTATAGAGTCTGGTACAAATATAAAGATTTGTTAGAGAAGAAAACACCCAACTGGATTTCGCCTTTGGAGGCCAAGGCTCATAAAAGAATAAACATGGAAGGTAATTTTCCTAAATACAGAGACATAGTAATACAGGAAGGAGACAGTGTCAAGTTGAAACCCTTTGAACAACTGAAAGGAGAAGTAGAGAATTGGCTACAATATCATCAAATTAACGAAGTATTTAAGCTAGATAAGAAACTTGGTTTTCAGACAGAAAAATCAAGATTGGAGACAGAACTGTTGGAACCTAAAACAAAAAATTTGTCTAGAATGTATAATTTGTTGCTGGAGTGGCATACACAAGACGAACTGGTGAAATCTGCTATGATAGACTGGGCCCAAGATGTAGGGCATAACATAATGATGGCTGACTGGGAGAGACTTTGGAGACGAGGGATTAATTTTACAGCCTGTAATTTGTTAAAAGAAAACATTATGAAAATGATATACAGATGGTATTTAACCCCAGTCAAGCTAGCTAAAATCTATCATTTGCAAGATAAGAAGTGTTGGAAGTGTGAGAAATCAGATGGAACGTTTTATCATATGTGGTGGTCATGCCCGAGGGTTAAAGCCTTCTGGGATTTGATATATAATGAATTGAAGAGAGTGTTTAAAAACACATTTGTTAAGAAACCAGAGGCTTTTCTCCTGGGAATGATACACCATGAATTACCTAAAGAGGACCACACTTTATTCATGTATGCCACGGCAGCGGCTAGGATTTTGATTGCAAGATATTGGAAGACAAAAGAATTACCAACGGTGGAAGAATGGCAGATGAAAATGATGGACTATATGGAACTCGCTGAGCTGACCGCAAGAATCCGGGACCAGAGGGAAGAAGCGGTGGAGAAAGACTGGAAGAAATTCAGGGAATATATGAAGAAATATCTTAAAATTTAGAATTTACATTTGTTAGAGTATTGCTGAGTAGTTATAACAGTTTATAGATTGGATAAGGATTAGATAAGATAAAAAGTATATTTATAAAGTGGAATGATGATAGATTATAATTAAAAGAATAAGAGAATAGAGGAGGATTAGGAAAAATGTTTAAGATAATAGATTGAGAATAACAAGAAGTAATATAATGTGTTTAAGAAATAAGAATTAGATTTGAAAATGAATAGAAATTGCTAAAATGATTTTACAATGCAACGTTAAAGGAGAGAAGAGGGGGAAGCCCACTAGACGATGTTAGAGAAATATGATAATTAGGAAATTAATATATTATTTGTTTTTTTATTGTAGGGGTGGGAGGGGATGTTTAGTGTATGTTTTGTGTGTATGTTTTGTATTTGTTTTTTTGTTGTCTGTGTAGAAAATTCCTAATAAAAATAATTTAAAAAAATAAAAATAAATAAATAATCTTTTCCTCACCTTCAATCTTGTTTTCCTTTTGAGATGTCTGATTTGGCACAGTACGAGACTCTTAATCCCAGGGTTGTGGTTTTGAGCCCCACGTTGGGCAAAGGTTTCCTGCACTGCAGGCGGTGGGACTAGATGACCCTAAGGGGCCCTCGCTTTTAAAATGCATGCATCATTGGATTAATAGAGGACTAAAAAATGAACCCCTTCACCCACGTCAGACAAATACAGCCTCCCCATCTCCACACTTTGTCAGAAATAAATCACATTGCATTGAGTGGGGCTTCCCCCCAGTTAAGTGTGTTTAGAGCTGATGCATTAACGTTCCTTATTTACAGGCCTGATTCTGTCTATCGGGGGCATCAAATGGGGTGTCCTCTGGATAATGCTGGACTCCCATCTCCCCTCCGACCCATCCAGCATGGCCATGGGTCAGAGAGGATGGGAGTTGCAGTCTGGCATCTTCCGGAGGGGGCCCCATGGGCTGTGCTGCCCTATACATTACACAGGGCACCTTCTCTGTGTTCCTCAGCCCCACCACAAATACACAATGCTCCCCCAAGGAGCATCTTGGAAACAAACGGCCTCACTGAGTAAACTCCGTTTTGCAGATTGTGCAACAATGGAGGGTGGGACGAGGGGGCAGGGCAGGATTATATTTTACCAACACTAAGGAAAGGGATCCAGCAATTGACCACAATCTACCAAAACATCCCAGGGATCCACCAGTAGATCGCGATCGACCTGTTGGACATCCCTGCTCTATATGATGTTTGCAACGTTTGTGTGTCATCATAAGTATCTCTGCGAGTCTCTGCTCACCCCGTTGAAGGACACAAAGGCTGCCCATTTGGTACAGCACCCAAGAGGGGCCACTCAGATGCCTGTGGGAATCCTGCAAGCAGGACCAGAGAGCAAAACCTGCCTCCCCCCCCCCCCCCCGTGGCTTCCAGCAACTGAGATTTAGAAGAGAAGAAGAGTTTGGATTTGATACCCCGCTTTATCACTACCCGAAGGAGTCTCAAAGCGGCTAACAATCTCCTTTCCCTTCCTCTCCCACAACAAACACTCTGTGAGGTGAGTGGGGCTGAGAGACTTCAGAGAAGTGTGACTAGCCCAAGGTCACCCAGCAGCTGCATGTGGAGGAGTGGGGAAGCAAACCCAGTTCACCAGATTATGAGTCTACCACTCTTAACCACTACACCACACTGGCTCTGCCTTATGCCTCTGAACTGTGGAGGCAGAGCTGAAGAGCTAATAACAGCCTAGTGCTCGATGAATTTGTCCCCTTGTCTTGTCCCCAGCTCGGTGGGTGGAACATGATAGTCTTAATCTAAGGGTCACCGGCTTGAGCACCACTTTGAGCAAAAGATTCCTGAATTGCAGAGATCTGGACTAGGTGACCCTTGTGGTCCCTTCCAACTCTGCAATTCCATGATTTTAAGTTGGTTGCCAACTCTGCCTCAATTATGTTCCATAGCTCAATTATGTGCTGCACAATTAAATGCTTTTATCTGTCCTGGATCTCCCAACATTCAGCTGTGTTGGGGGGGCACCACTTCTAGTCAGGAAAACAAATCGGAAAGGAGCAGGACTGTCAAACACAACACAACATCTCTCAGCTCCAGGCTCCCTGAACTGTGGGAACAAAAAGTCAATCTTGGAGATGCCATGAACTGGGGTGTATGTGTAATCGAGCTGCATTGGTGCTTTAGATGCAGGGACATCTTGCTCTGCAGTGTCTACACTGAGTGGCTGTGGCTCTCCTGGAATTCAGAGTGACACCTTTCCCAGTCCGAAATGGTAGATGCAAGGGATTGAACCTGGTAGCTTTTCCTTGCCAAGCAGACACTGTTCCCCTGAGCTGCAGCTCTTCCCCATCTTTGAAGTAATGCTCATGACCTTCTTTATACTATTCGTTTAACTTTCTGAAATCCCAACTAATTCGCATCTTAGGTAAACAGCAATTAAAAAGGAGTCCGACAACTTTATATATTCACAGCCAAAAGTCACACTCAAAACAAGACCCCATTTAGAGCCCCAGAGAGGAACATGAATGATACAGACCAATCACGATGTTACAACCACAAAACCAAGATGGCAGCATAAGAGTTGAACAGAAAATGGTCTCCTCTTATCTTAAATGGTCTTCACAACAAGGCAATGCAAATCCAGAGGCCCATCTAGTCCAGATTCCTCTTCTTTCAGTGGCCGATCAGATGCCCCAGTGGGAAGCCCCCAAGACAACCTGAGAGCAAAACCCCTATTCCCCTGCCCCGAGATTCCCAACAACTGGAACTCAAAGGCACCCGCTGCCTCCGACAGTGGAGATGCCATGCAGCCATTCCTGAATGTGTATAGTCATCTTCTCAAGCCAGTCAAGCTGGTGGCCTTCCCTGCTTCTTATGTGAGGGAGCTGCAGAGTTTTACTTTCTTTTGTCAGTCCAGAATCTTCCACCATCTGGGACTAAATGAACCTTTGGCTTGATCCAGCAAGGATCTCCTTATTTTCCCTGCCAAGTTTGTGCAGCATTTATCGATCTTAAGGCCGCTTTCGACAGCATACCCAGGGGACTACTCTGGGAAAAACTAGCCCGATGGGGAGTAGACAGAAGACTCTTGTGGCTGATAATTCAACTGCATGAAGGGACTACAGCCAGGGTGAAAATCACTCCTGCCGGCGACCTTACAAATCCAATAGCCATTAACAGAGGTGTCCGCCAAGGGTGTATCCTTGCCACTTTTCTCTTTAATTTACTTATAAGTGATATGAGGGTTCCTTTGATCGAATCCCAAGGGGACATACATGCTCCCTGCCTGGCTCACCACTGTTGCCCCCTCTTACTTTATGCAGACGATGCAGTGATCCTATCCTTTTCGAGAGTCGGCCTTAGGCGGGCATTAAAAATATTTAATTGTTATTGCAGAACAAACTTTCTTACAATTAACCATGCCAAGTCTAAAGTTCTAATATTCTCCAAGTCGGAAAATGTACAACTGGAGAATAGATGGGAAAGCAATCGACCAAGTCTTCAAATTTAAGTACTTGGGAGTTTTTTTTACAGCATAACATGGGTTGGAAGGTCCAACTTGAGTATGTTTCAAACAGAGCTAAGGCACTTTCTTTCGCGACACTGCGATTCTTTTTCTCAGATGTGGCTTTCCATATCCCATCTGTGCTAAAATCTTTAACGCCAAGGTGATCGCGACTATTGCATATGCGATCCCAATATGGGGGATCTTTGTAAATCTAAACCAACTGGAGATAATTCAAAACCAGTTCCTGAGGAGGTTGTTAAAATTACCTAGATGTGTAAGTAATTCGGCTATATGCCTGGAACTAAATCTCACCTCCTTAGGAAATGTATTATGGAAACGCATCCTCTGTTATTGGCTGACGTTATGGCACAAACTTCCAAATCTCCACTTAATACAGTGTATGTGGAGAGAAAACTTCCCTAGCCCCTGGGCAAAAATAATACATCGGAAACTTGTGTCCCTCAGCCTTTCCCCTTTGGAATTATTGAATTTGGATTTAATTTCAGCCAAGAGAATTATAACCCTCAAACTAGAAGAGATAGATCTACAATATAATATTGCAACAGGAAGTGGCTCCTGCTCCCCGGCTAACCTTGGCTTAACACTACAAATGAAATTCCCATCTTATCTAACCTCTCTATCAGTGGTGTCACATAGGTATGCTTTTATAAAGGCTAGATTTAATGCTTTCCCATCAAATGTTATGGGCAATAGACTCTCAAATGGCCAGATCTCACTTCTTTGTGACTGCAATAATGGATCTACAGAATCGTTACATCATATAATCCTCAGATGCCCATTGCACTCGGCTGCACTGGCCAAATTTCTAACCCCTTATATTGTGAATATTACTGAGGGAACCCCGGAGGCAAAAGTAATATTCCTTCTGAACGACGAAGAGGCTAGTAGATCCCTTACAGTCGCAAGATTTTTGATAAATGTACTATCTCAAAAGAAGAGAAATGGATCACTGCAATACGTTTGTTAGCTTACTTAAACCCAAAATTATCATAAAAACCAGTGTAGTTAAACCCAACGGGTTACAAATAAAACTGCTCTGCTGGATCTAAATTTTGGTTTTACATGATTGAATTTTACTGTTTTACTGTGTACATAGTTTTATAGAGTTTTATTTAAATTTTATTTCTATTGTATAAAAATTCTGTTTTATTTAGAAAGTTTCTTGGTATTTTCTTGTTTCTTTGGATGTAATACAATGTATATCTATGGGCCAATGGCTGTAATAAAACATTACCTTACCTGCCAAGTATGCAAAAAGAGAGTGGAGCCCTATTTCTCCCATTTGTGGAGTTCCCATTTCACATCTGTACACTACAGCGTGAGTCACTGGGAGCTGTTGTTCTCATTGTGGGTCTGTGGCTGCCCTTGTGGAAATCGTTGCCGGTTTTAGATGCAGTTTCCTTGACTTACGAATTTTTCCGAATATTTTTTCTCCCAATGCATTCCTATGGGAAATCGTTTTTTCAACTTACGAACTTTTCGACCTACGAATGTCCATTCGGAACGGATTAAATTTGTAAGTTGAGGGACCACTGTATTGATTAATAATAATGGCCAAGATCGTACCAGGCATTCATATATAAGGAAGGAGCTCCATAACTGGGCTGCCACCACAAAAAAGGCTCTGTCTCCAGTGGCAAAGCACATGTTTTGCATGCAGAAGGTCTCATCCCATAGGAAGTGGCCTTCTGCCAGACCAGTGGTCCATCGATGTCAGTATTGCCTCCACTGACTGGCAGTGGCTCTGCAGGGTCTTCAGGCAAGGGCATTCCTAGCCATACCTGTAGATGTCCTGGCCAGGGATGATGGGAGTTGTAGTCTTAAGCAAACAGGGCACCAGGTGGGCAAAGCTGGAAGTGGCTGTTTCAATCTTAGGTTCTTTGACATCAGGCTAAACATGGATTACCGGTAAGTTAAAATTAGCAAGCAGACTTTTAGGAGTTTTCTTCACGGAATCAAGTCTAGGAGACTAAATCAGAACTCCTGTGGATTTAGAGCAGCAGATTTTTTTTTCTCCAAATCAAAAATGTCAAGGAAGCCTATGAATGAAAATAGTAAAAAGCCACTTTACAACTTCTGCCAACTATGATCAGAACCAAGCAAATGTCCCAGATGTTGGATCCATTGTCCCTGCTACCCTTTAACAAAAAATTAAGGGAGACCTGTCATTATCTGAATTACCTTAGTGCTTGCCCCTTTAACAAAACAAAAGCATACCCACTATGCTTGTAATTGGATTTCTCTGGGGCATTCCTGGCAAGCAGACTTCAAATCCTTCATGGCTTTTTCATTGCTGAGTGACATGTGACTGATCACCAGAGCTCTCCTTATCCAGACTCCACAGGAACAGTCGCTGCTCTTTTAATCAGACATGAATTTAACATGCCCCATACTTTTCTTCTTTTTTTGCAGAGAGAGGCAATACTAAAGATGACTGTACTCCAAGCCCTAAACACCTCCTAGCCTAAGGACTCCCAATTAATCTCACCTCTTCACAACCCCCTGATGACTTGGCCAAGTGAGCAAACATGGCTGTTTTTTGGGGGGGGGGTGAACTTCTGTATTATCAGGAAACTTAAGTGATCCACCCTGAACAATGACAGTTATCAGGGGATCCTGATTACCACTGTCTGCTCCTGCCACTTATTCCTGAAGGGGGGTCTGAAATAGAAATAAAGAACACAAGGTCCTGAGTTTGGCTTCTTAAGGAAGTCCTGACCTTCAGTGAGAGCGCGCTTGAAGGCTCTTGCTGGTAGGGAATGACAAACAGAGACCAGACCAGGATCTACTGAAAGCAAAGTGGCAAGTTAAGCCCGATCTTTATTAAATAAAATAAAGACGGTCGGCAACAGGGTTCCCACTCACGTAACAGACGACGGAGAGATAACCCGGAGCAAAAGAAGACTCTTACATATATACCTTTTAATTTCCTTTAAAAAATAAAAATAAAAATTTAATAGTTTTTATTACACAAAGTTGCAACATACATCCATACATTAAAACCATACATGGAAATCATACAGGCAAATCATACAAACAAATCCTATAAACAAATCATACACACAAATCCCCCCACACATTTCCCTCCCCCCCATACTCCCATAACTCCCCACCCCCATATACCCCAAAATTAAAATTCACTTCCTAAAGTTCTTCCTCATGTTCCTATCTTTCTTCTCATTGTTACATTGCGATTATTCATAATACAATATACTATTTAACTAACCTATCTGATAACATAGTTAAATTCATTATATAATTTACAATTTCTTTTCTTCAATCTATCACTCTAAGCAGATCGTCAATTCCGTTTTCACTCCTTCCTTCCTTAAGTATTCTTCAACGTATTTCCATTCTCCTCTGGTTTTTTGTTTTGTTATGTTCCTAATTGCAGCTGTCATTTTAGCTAGGTTCATAAATTCTACCATTTTTACATGCCACTCCTGCACCGTCGGGGATCTCTTCTCCTTTCCAACATTGTGCTAGTAATAATCTAGCAGCTGCGCTTGCATACAAGAAAATGTTTCTCCTGTCTTCTGGTATAGTTTCTGGTATTATGCTTAATAACAACGCTTCTGGTGTTTTCTCAAAGGTAAGTTTTAACATTTTTTTTTCATTTTTTCATATATTATGTTCCAATATTCTTTAACTTTGACACAGCCCCACCAACAGTGAAAATAGTCTCCTATTTTATCCTTACACTTCCAGCACTTGTTCGATTGTGTTTTATATACCTTTTAATTTCCATACAGATAAATGAGGAGCAAAGACGTCAGAAGAGGCGCAGTGAGGGGATTATAACAGGTAAGTGGGGTGTCGGAAGGGGGAAGGAATCCTGCTAATGGTGGTGGTGTCATTATTGGTGCTTGGTGTACACAAAGGATTTTCGGGCTGGTTGCTGTGCTCCAGCAATCCTGTTAATGGTCATGTTTTTCCGTTATTTACACAGGAAAACAGCGAAACTGCCCGGAGCGAGCTGATAAGGGAATCGGTGACAGGATCTTCGAAGCTGCTTTTGCATGTGTGTGATAATAACCTAGTCTGAATTTATTTATTTGAATAAAAACATCTAAACTTGTGTATTTGTGTGTGTTCATTGAAGGCCCAGTAGATGGTGCAGGGTGGAAGCTTGACAGTTTCATGGTTTAGTTACATTGTGTTGGGATTTTATCTATCCTCTGCTGCGTCAGCTTGATATTATGTTTAGTGTTGTTGTAGGAATTTTAGGTATTTTATTTATATATATATTAATTCTTAGTGTGCCAAGCAAGACAAGGCCTCATGTCTGAAGCACAGTCCTGAAACCATTTTGACCCCTGACACAATTTTGACTCCTAGCTGGCCAGGTATCAGATGGCCCAATTGACTTACAAAGGACAGTAGTTAGTCTGCATATGCCATGCCCTGCCAAGGCAGGGAACCTTTTGTTCTCCAGAAATGTTTGTCTGGGAGGGGTCGAGGAGGGATGACCAGGTGTTTCTCTGCAAGGGAGTGAGAAAAAACCTTTCCATTGTCTCAGAAATAAACTAATCACAATCTCAAAAGGAATGGCCAGGCTGCCCAGGAAGGGCAATCAGATAAGACATTATCACATGAAGTGGCAGACAGGAGGTAAACAGTGCATTCAAGATTTCTGCTGAACACCGCCTTTTTCTATGATGTAGCTGTGATGTATCTAGGGGGTGGTCCTGGGTTACACCCCTTTTTGTGATGTGTGCATGATGTACAGGGGGGTGGTCTTGAGCCGGAAGGGGGGAATTTCAGAGTCTATATGGGAGCTGGCACGCCATTGTTCTGGGTTCTTCTTTGCCTCGTACCTGTTACGTTGGGGGGAACCTCTGTTGCAACAGATTCAATAAATGGGAAGCTGTGCTTTGCTTTTGATAACTCTGGTGTGGTCTCTGTCTGTGGCACAAAGGGAAAAGCTCTAAAATTCCAGCTCTTCCCAGGGAGAAAAATCCGGACTCCCCCTTGGGAAACCCGGACCCAACTTTATGCCTTTCCTAGTGAATTTTGCTTATATCAGTGTAAATCACATGAGTGTCTGAGAAAAAGTGTGTGAACGGAAGTCTGTTTTATCTCTTCCTACTATTGTATGTTTTGGTTTCACTTCTGCTGTGTCGCAGTTTGTATTCTTGTTCTGCCAGAGCTCAGAGAGCACAGACGTGATTTATGGAGTCTCTGTATATATAATAATAATAATAATAATAATAATAATAATAATAATAATTTATTTGTACCCCGCCCATCTGGCTGGGTTTTCCCAGCCACTCTGGGCGGCTTCCAACAAAGATTAAAAATACATTAAAATGTCACACATTAAAAACTTCCCTAAACAGGGCTGCCTTCAGATGTCTTCTGAAAATATACACTGTAAATAAAGTAGTTTAGAGCTACGGATGTTTCCTTCTTCTTGCTACGTGATGCCAGAAGATTTGTGTGGTCTTCTTATGAAAGAAGGATCGCATATTACCAGCACTCTGGACTGAGGGAGGATGCCAGCCAGAGAGGGCCACCGGAAAGTCACTCCGGAGTCTTTGGGAGTTTTCTGTCTCCCCAGAGCGGTTTTCCAACACATTGGCATAGTTATTATTTGGAATTATATAAAATACATTATCTAGTAAGGAAAGTTATACAATATAAAAGAAAAGCATAAGCATCGTAAGGTACACAAAAGTAGCAGTTTAAACTAACAGTTACATCCGAGACACAGAATAGGCAGCAGTTTTATTGGCATATTACAGAAGGCAGCAAGACAGGTAAAGGCAATAGGCACAGTTTGGTTCTAAATATATAATATTGGGGTCCCCTCCCTGGTCGATGATTGTCTTATAACAGGGTCTCTCTAACTTTGGGTTATACATATGGAAAAAGAGCTCTGCTGGAGCAAGCCAAAGGCCCACGGAGTCCAACATCCTGTACTCGCGGGGGCCAGCAAGACCCTCCCCAATTATGATTCTCAACAATGGGCATTCAGAGGCATCCCCCCCCGCCCCGAGAAAAGGTGGGAAACAGGGTCATCCTCCATTATCTTGTCCTAAGGCCAGCCAAATTTGTGGCCACAACTACCTTTTATTTCTCAGCTGATTGACATGCAGAACGGGGCTTAGGAAGTAGGGAATTTTTTGTGGTTTTCAATGGGTATAGACTTATGGACTAAGTTGTTGCATTTTTATCTCCTATAAGAATTAAAAATAAGAATAAACAGATTGTTTTCATAAACAGTATGCCAGCAGAGTGCATTTAAATTGTTTCGTACACACAGATGTACGTGCGTGGATACATACATTCACCCAAGGGACACATTTTTATTGTTTATGGGACAACTACCTAGACCAAATTAAGCAGCTTTTAAATCCCACTAATTTAAAATGGAATAAACCTAACTTGGGTGTTGGCCATGTCCTTTGAGGACTTACTTTCTGGGTTCTGGGGTGCTTCACAGCAGGAGCAGATACACAGATTGGGTGGCATTCAATGAAACGTATGCCAACTCAAGGTTTATTACTAGCACAATGAGACTTTGTCCCCTTCCTCCCCTTCCTGCACACCCAGATCTGCTAGGGAAGGTCAGGGGGGAACCCCAGAACAGATTGGGGAGAGGAGAGGGGGAGAACGTTCTGCCACACAAGGAAGGTTCTTCGGAGTCTCAGGAAAGCAGGATGTCCATCCCATTCATCACCCAGAGGGAGGTGTTCTGGATGGCTGATCTGCAGTTAGGACATTCCCTCACCCTGGAGAATCCGCCAAAAACTTGAATCTGCTTATGGGTGCTGTGGAATACCCAGTGGCGTAGCGTGGGGGGTGCAAGGGGTGCCGGCTGCACCGGGCGCAACATCTGGGGGGCGCACTCGCACCTCTCTGCCCCTGCCTGGCTCACTCACTCTCTCTGAGCGCGGGACAGTACTGAGCGCGGAGAGAACTGAGCGCGGGAGAGAACCGCAGCAGCGGCAAAGAAAAACAGCTGAAAGGGGGTGAAAGGAAGACAAAGCAGGCGCTTTTAAAGTGCCTGCTTTGTTTCCCCCCCCCCCTTTCAGCTGTTTTTCTTTGCCGCTGCGCTCCCGGGCGGAGCTACGGCGTCGGCATGGAGGAGAGGGGCGGACCAGAGCCAGAGGGGTTGACACTCCCCCATGCTACTGGCCCGCCCCTCTCCTCCATGCCGACGCCGTAGCTCCGCCCGGGAGCGCAGCGGCAAAGAAAAACAGCTGAAAGGGGGGGGGGAAACAAAGCAGGCACTTTTAAAGCGCCTGCTTTGTCTTCCTTTCACCCCCTTTCAGCTGTTTTTTTCGCCCCGGCATGGAGGAGAGGGGCGGGCCAGTAGCATGGAGGAGTGTCAACCCCTCTGGCTCTGGTCCGCCCCTCTCCTCCATGCCGACGCCATAGCTCCGCCCGGGAGCGCAGCGGCAAAGAAAAACAGCTGAAAGGGGGGGGGAAACAAAGCAGGCACTTTAAAAGCGCCTGCTTTGTCTTCCTTTCACCCCCTTTCAGCTGTTTTTTTTCGCCCCGGCATAGAGGAGAGGGGCGGGCCAGTAGCATGGAGGAGTGTCAACTCCTCTGGCTCTGGTCCGCCCCTCTCCTCCATGCCGACGCCGTAGCTCCGCCCGGGAGCGCAGCGGCAAAGAAAAACAGCTGAAAGGGGGGGGAACAAAGCAGGCACTTTAAAAGCGCCTGCTTTGTCTTCCTTTCACCCCCTTTCAGCTGCTTTTTTCGCCCCGGCATGGAGGAGAGGGGTGGGCCAGTAGCATGGAGGAGTGTCACCCCTTCTGGCTCTGGTCTGCCCCTCTCCTCCATGCCGACGCCGTAGCTCCGCCCGGGAGCGCAGCGGCGAAAAAAACCCGCTGAAAGGGGTTTTTTCAGTGGCTTTTTTTGCCGCGGCATGGGGCAAAGGAGTCGCTCCGTGCGCATGCGCGTTGTGACGTCATGCGCACGGAGCGACGCCCCGCCCCCAGGGGTGCCGCTTGGCTTGCCGCACCGGGCACCCAAGTGGCACGCTACGCCCCTGGGAATACCTCCTCCCAATCCCTCCCTTTCCTGCAGGAGTTTTACCCAATAAACATTTAAAAACAAATCCTTACCCGGCAAAATCATGTCCCCATCACACAGAGGCGTAGGAAGGTCAGGTGGTACCCGGTGCGGAAAATTTCTTGTCCCCCCCCCATTGAATTTTTTTTTTTTTTTTTTGGCCTGCAAAAATGGTTTTACGTTATTTCATACTAGTGAATTTAGCCCGTTAATAACGGGCGCTAGATTATATGTGATATGCCAGACTTCTTCTCTCCCCCCCCAAACCTCGCATCCCCAAGTGCAAAAACGCTGCACCCCCCATCTCCCCCCTACTTCCCACGTTTCCACACATAGTTCGCCTCTCTCACTCTCTCTCTCTCTCTCTCACACACACACCTATCTCCCCTCCCTACTTCCCACATTTCCACACATAGTTCGCCGCTCTCTCTCTCTCTCTCTCTCTCTCTCTCTCTCCCTCCCTCCCACACACACCTATCATCCCCCCACACCTATCTCCCCCCACTTCCCACATTTCCGCACATAGTTCGCCGCTCTCTCTCTCTCACACACACACCTATCTCCCCCACACCTATCTCCCCTCCCCACTTCCCACATTTCCACACATAGTTCGCCGCTCTCGCTCTCTCTCTCACACACACACCTATCTCCCCCCCACACCTATCTCCCCTCCCTACTTCCCACATTTCCACACATAGTTCGCCTCTCTCTCTCTCTCTCTCTCTCACACACACACAGCTGCTGCTTCTCTCCGAGAGGGGGGGGGAGCAAGAAAGGCAGACCGGCAGGCAGGCACGGGAGGGGGAAGGAAAGGGAGGACACGGGCGGCAGGCGACAGAGCGGCGGAGAGCGAAGAGGGGGAGGAGGAGGAAGAAAGAAAAGGAAGGACGGGCTGAGGGAGAGGAGAGCGCGCGGCATTCTCGCCCCTCCGCTCAGTCTTCTTCCTCCGCTGCTGCTGCTGAGCGATGGTCGCAGCCCCGATCCTGGCTCTCCTGCTTCTGTCGCGGCTCTACTCCCGAGGAGACACCGCGGGGCTCGCCCGGGCGGGGGCTGAGAGCTGCTCTCCGGAGCTCCGCTCAGCCTCCTTCTCTCCCTCCCACGCACACACTTGCAAGGCGAGCTTGCAAAAAGGGATTGAGGGAGGCCCTGAAGCCAAGCTTGCGCCCCAAAGGCCCGATGCGTCTCGGGGAGCAGCGCGCCGGGAAAGGAGGGGGAGATCGGGGGCGATGGGCAGGCACAGGGAATCTGCGCCGGCCGGCTAGGCGAGGAGCTCCGACTGGCCCTTCCGAGGGCCCGGGACCGCCGCTGCTCCGCGCACGCCGCCGCCGCCCCGGGGCGCACCATGGCGCGCTGGCTCCTTGAGCGCCTGCTTTTCCGCAGCGCCAAGCCGGCGCCGCCGCAGCCGGATTACGCGGCTGGCCCGGAGCAGCCCGACCTCCTCGCAGCCTACCGGCTGCAGCGGGAGCAGGACTTCGAAGACCCCTACGCGGGCGGAGCCGCCACTGCCGATCGCCGCAGACGCGCCTCATCCGGGTGGAAGCGGCGCAGGCGGCCGAAACAGCCGCGGCCTCAGGGACCTGCAATGCCCATGGCCCTGAGGAGAGGAGAACGGCACGAGCTCCGTGCGAGGCAGCGGCCCTCTACGTCCGTGCGAGGCAGCGGCACTGGCGCAACTGGCAACGCGCGTGCGCCGCCGCTGCCTCGCAGGCACGCCCCCCTCTCCGCCCGCTCCAATCCCTGCGTCCGTGTGGGTCCCGGACATGCGCAGTACCTCACTTCCGTGACACACAGAAAATTGCAGGTGGACGCAGGGACACTTGAAGATTATAATATAGGATTTTCTTACAAAGGAATAATAATAAGTAAAAATAAACTTTTATTTATATCCTGCCCTCCCTGGCCGAAGTCAGGCTCAGGGCGGCTAACATCAGATACATAACATTGATATGAAATCAAACAATAATTAAATTACCTCCTAAAAACATGTCAAAATCAAATTAAAGTCTAATTAGATGGCTTTCTGCAGGGTTAGGGTTGGGAACAGTAAGTGCTTCACTGAATTGAAATTTCAGCCTTCACGACACAGGAAAACAGCCAAGTAAACAGCTATTTTCGTGGAGGAGGGTCAAGATATTAACTGATATGCATGAAATTTCATATATAGCTATATAATCCCTAGTGTAGTAAGATAAGACCTTTGGAGCAGGCATTTTTTAAAAAAAGTTTTTAATGAACCACCCTAGTAGGGCAGTAATAGTTCCTTGATAATTTGTCACCCCCTCCATGATGGAACCTGGGGCAGACTGCCTCCACCGCCCCCCACTTCCTACGCCCCTGCCATCACATATCAGTGCCCTGTCCATGTAGCTTTGTCTCTGGGAGTTGTCTGGCGAAGCCTCATGTGTCTCAAGGGGCCTGGTGGCAACACTGCCCTAAGCCAAAGTCCCTCAGCTGCATACTAGTTCCCCGAGAGGAATGGCTAGTGACGGCGCAGAAAGACGGCGCAGAAAGCCAACATGCTTGTGGGGTAAACAACTGCCAGCGCTGATCGCCCTGCTGGCGAGATTTCCACGGGCTGCCAGTCAGCTCCTGGGCAAGTTCAAGGTTTCCCATACCCCAAGACCAGGTTACTTGAGAGAGGGGCTTATGCCTTATTCACCCACCAGATCCCTGCAGTCTGTGGGAGTGTCTCTTCTGCACATCCCCAAGATCTCAGAAGCCCTTTTGCACACTGACTCTGAGCAGGACTTTGAGAGCGGCTGCCCCTGTTCCTGTCAAGATGTGAAAGGCACTTTCTGGTGACGTTTTTTCTCCAACAGGCTGGATAAATAGCTTTTTACTACAAGGGTCCCCTTGTTATGGTTTTAAATAAATGTGCAATTAAAGAGTTTTCTTCAGAAATAATGTCCATTTAGGGCAGCAGCAAATGTTCTCCAATTCAAAAATGACAAGGAAGCCTATGAATGAAAATGTTACAGTATGAATATGACAACTTACTAGGTACGTGTGTGTGTGTGTGTGTGTGTGTGTGTGTGTGTGTAATGAAAAACATGGGAAGGAATAAAAAAGCATTTGCTGCTACTTAAGAATGCATTCAGCAAATACAAAAACCTGGGGACATACATTCTTTTTTAATGAAAGAAAAAAACAACCACGTAGTCACTGAGTTTCTGAGTCATTTCCAGGAAAGGAAACTCCCAGTGGCTGAAAACAGAATGTGAAACTCAACTTGGTTTTTGTTGCAAGGGAGCCATGGCTGCTGCAGGGGGTCACATCCAGCGTCTCCGCGATGAAGCCACTTGCTCCATCTGCCTGGATTACTTCAAGGATCCAGTGACCATCCCAGAGTGTGGGCACAACTTCTGCCGATCCTGCTTGACCCAATACTGGGGGGAATCGGAGGCAGAGGCTTCCTGCCCTCAGTGCAGAAAAACAGTCCAGAGAAGGAGCCTCATCTCCAACCGGCAACTAGCTAACATGATAGAAATAGCCAAGAAGCTCAACGTTCAAGGAGGGAAAGAAGACGGAAATAAAGGAGGAGTCTGCGAGGAGCACCAGGAGCCCCTGAAGCTCTTTTGCAAGGAGGATGAAGCCCCCATCTGCCTGGTGTGTGACAGATCAAAGGAGCACAAACACCACGAGGTGATTCCTCTGAAGGAGGCTTTCGATGAATACAAGGTAGGAGATCCCTGGATCTTGAGGGGGAGAAATAGCTGTGGATTCTTCTTGGGAGGTTTTCTTTTTAATTCTCAGGTCCAAAGTAGGCATGGCATGAATTGGTGGTTGTTTATTGCGGGCACACGTGCTAATTCCTGTCTGTGGTGCCTACCCCTTCCCCCAAAGAATGAGACCAGAGACCAGAGTATGGGTTCAAAATGGCCACAACTTTATTGAGCCTCAGAAGTGGGAAATTTGGCATAGGCCTTGGCAGGTAACCCTCTCAGCCCGTCTGGCTCAGGATATGCAGGCTGATGAGGTGCAGTGAGAGGGGACTGTAAAGCACAAACTTACACAGCATGCCCTCCCACTAACCTGTCAGGAATGACAGCCACCTGTCAGGAATGCTTTGATGGTGTTTCCTGCTTGGCAGGGGGTTGGACTGGATGGCCCTTGTGGTCTCTTCCAACTCTATGATTCTATGATTCTAACCTCTGCCAGGGAGTTTGACCTACATGCCACCGCTCTAGGGCCAGGGACTCCCGGTTTTGCCCTTTAACGGGCCCTGCAAGTGCCGCCGCATGGGAAGGGAGCATGAAAGCACCCCCCTCAACTTGATGATAGACTAAAGGATACCTTGCCAAGGCCTAAAACCACCACCCGAGGCCCCTAAGGGCCTCGGCGCCAAGAGTCCCACAACCGATGAACCATCACCCATACTCTGCCATCAAACCTTGCTGTCTACCCAGTCCCTGAAGACTTGTCACAAGTCGTGCAGCCAGAGGTCATGACCAAATGGTGTCAGATGCACTCCATCCGCCCTGAATATGCCAGCCGTATCTGCCCTGATGGTGGGATGTGGGATAGAGAATCCGCCAATTAGCCGCATGGTATTGCGCATGGCCCTGTTGATTCTTTCCACCGCATAATTGATGCGAGAGGGATTGGGAACCCCTCTCCAGCGCAGGCGGGGGAGGAGATTGGACCAGCCGATGGCATGTCCCGGTGGCCCATCCAATAAATGCGTACCTTGGGGTGAATGTTAAGGTTACAACCTCCATTGTGGAACCAGGCATGCTCCGCTGCCCAATGCTGTGCCCCACAACCCAGATCTTCGTGGTGGGCAAACCTGTAAGAGAGTTAAATTGCAAGCTTTAAGGAGGAGGAGCCGGGACGAATGTAGCTTTTGTATGCTGCCCAGCGCCAGCGCCCCAGTGTCTTGATGCTGGCTGGGATCCAACCCTGGACTGCCTCTGAAGTGGCAGCCCTGATACGGAAGGAGTGCCCAGAATATTCTTGGGGTTCAGCTCCACAGGCTGCTATGACTTTGCGTAAGACTGCTTTGAATTGGGATAGTGGCAAAGGACGCGTGTTTGCGTGTATGAAGAAAGGGCCCTTGCACTTGGGCTGGACCCTGAAGAAGCGGCGTGTGTCCAGATATGGGCAGGGGCCTTCCTGTTCTGTCGGAGAAAGCGCCAGCGTGACCCTTTTTCGCAATTGATCTGTTTCTGAGGACCGAATCCTTACATTCACAGTATCCCCAGAGAACTTAATGTCCATATCCGCCAACCCTGATTGAGGGGTCCCAGTCACCAAACACTCCCCAATGCACATGACACCAAAGAAGGCTAGGGAGAATCCGGCTCAAAAGAGACGTGTTTCAAAATTTGACCAGCAGATCTCTGGTAATTGTTTCCCAATTAGTTTGAGTGTGTTGATAGTGATGGGCTTCCTGCCATCCAGACGTGGGGAATGACGTGACACCACCCAGCCAACAACTTCTTGACCTGGAAGCTGTCGCAAGGGTCCAGCCAGCGAAGGAATTTACAAAAGAAGGAGATAGCTGCCCTGTAAAGCATTATGGCAAGGCCCTTGCACTTTAGGAGAATCAGGAATTGAAGCCCCTCCTCTTTAGAAGCACGCCGTGTTATGGAGCCACGAAAACGCCCAAAGGCATCCCAGGCCCTGGAATAAGAATGTCTAGTGGAGGGTGCTAATGCTGACAATACTCTCTGGTCTATTTCTCACTTCCAATCTACCACAGATCGTCTGGAAAGGCATCTGGGGTCTGGGCTGCCTCTGGTGCCAGCTCGTGGAAACGCTCCATCTGGAAACGAGATAATGCATCAGCAATGTTATTGTTAAGACCAGGTATGAAACGGGCTGTGAAGGAAATATTGTGCCGCAGACACTCCAGCACGAACAGGCGCAGCACCCTTATCACCCTATTGGACTTTGCTGACTGCCTGGATATAACTCTTTGTTTTTGTTCAGTCGTTCAGTCGTGTCCGACTCTTCGTGACCCCATGGACCAGAGCACGCCAGGCACGCCTATCCTTCACTGCCTCTCGCAGTTTGGCCAAACTCATGTTAGTAGCTTCGAGAACACTGTCCAACCATCTCATCCTCTGTCGTCCCCTTCTCCTTGTGCCCTCAATCTTTCCCAACATCAGGGTCTTTTCTAGGGAGTCTTCTCTTCTCATGAAGATATAACTCTTACCACCGCTTGATTGTCAGACCAGAAACAGACCCTGGAGTTTGAGAAGAGGGTTCCCCAGATGCGAATGGCGACTAGAATAGGGTAAAAATCAAGGAAGGTTAAATCGCGAGTGATGCCTGCTGCATGCCAAGAGGATGGCTACGGTTGGGCACACCAATGGCCCCTGAAGAACACACCAAAACCATAGCAGTCAGAAGCATCAGAATGGACCTGGAACTCCACCCCAGGATTGAGGGTTTTCTGCCAAAATGAGACCCCATTATAATCCCGCAAAAATGCAAGCCAAATATTTAAATCATTCTTTATCTGCTTTGTCACCCTGATGTGATGGGGGGGGTTACCCCCCCTGGCCAAACGTGCACAGAAAGCACAACCTGGTGTAACTACCCTACATGCAAAATTGAGATGGCCCATTAGGGATTGAACCTGGCGAAGGGTGGTCTTTTTAACCCCCAGCATTGTTTCCAGCAACGCTTTTAAGGATTTGAGTTTGGATTGCGGGAGGCGCGGTGATTGCTGATGTGTGTCCAGTTCAATACCCAAGTAGGAAAGGATCATAGAAGGGCTGTCGGTCTTGTCGGCAGCCAAAGGTATGCCAAAGTCCGCCGCAAGGTGCATGAAAGTAGCTAAGGATAGGGCACAGGCGGGGGAATCTGGGGTCCCCATGATCAAATAGTCATCTAAATAATGGGTCATGTAAGGGGAACCGTGTTATGTATTAAGCTTAACTGCAGTACCTATTCTGGCCACCGTGGCTGCAGTTCTCACTCAGGTCCCCTCATGCAAATTAAGGATTGAGAGTGTCGTTCACAGATTGGGCAGCTAGAGGGAGTTTGGTACTGTTGCAAGTTGTTGTTGTTGTTCAGTCGTTCAGTCGTGTCCGACTCTTCGTGACCCCATGGACCAGAGCACGCCAGGCTCGCCTATCCTTCACTGCCTCTCGTAGTTTGGCCAAACTCATGTTAGTAGCTTCGAGAACACCGTCCAACCATCTCGTCCTCTGTCGTCCCCTTCTCCTTGTGCCCTCCATCTTTCCCAACATCAGGGTCTTTTCTAGGGAGTCTTCTCTTCTCATGAGGTGGCCAAAGTACTGGAGCCTTAACCTCAGGATCTGTCCTTCTAGTGAGCACTCAGGGCTGATTTCTTTAAGAATGGATAGGTTTGATCTTCCTGCAGTCCATGGGACTCTCAAGAGTCTCCTCCAGCACCTCCAGTTGCAAGTTACTGAGCAGGCTGGCTGAGCCCTTCAGTTCAGTTCAGTTCAGTTCCAGCCTTAGAATAAAGAGAGCTGTTTGAAGAATCACTCTGGTTGTCTGCTATGTCCACCCACCATTTAACAAACCAGATGTTGTTTTCATGGCCCATTCGATAAATGTGCTAAAGGTTTCGAAGACTGTGCAGGCCACAGAGCAACCCATAGGCATAGCCTTATCAAAATACCAACTGTCCCTGAATTTAAATCCTAAGAGCCAAAAATCCTCAGGATGAACTGGGAGCAGCCAAAAGGCTGACTCAATGTCACATTTTGCCAATAAGGCCCCTGGGCCTAATTCCCTAGTCATTTTGATGGCCACGTCCAAGGACGCATATTTTACAGAACAATGCTCACGTGGTATGGCATCATTTACGGACCCACCCTTAGGATATGACAGATTCTGTTGGTTGCAGCAGCCCTGGCTACAAGCTCCGCAGGTGAATGGTGCCTCTGGGGCTGGCCAGGGGGTGTTGGCTGCCAGGAGCTGAGGCGGCCTTGAAGTAAGAAAGCAAAGTGGTGAGGGATCCTTGCTGTTGGGAATAGACACACAAGTCCCAGGCCCCTGTGGGGCAGCGTGAGGAGGCACCTCTCTTCAGGGCACCTCAGAGACCAAGAGCAAGACTCCCAAGGAGAGGGGAGGAGACTGAGAGAGCATGCCACAAGGGAGGGTGGTCGAGAAAGGGTGAGGGGCTGAAAGCTCCGCAAGCAATGGGGAATTTCCCGCAAAAAAAAAAAAAGGGAAAGGTTGACAGCTATGCCTAACTGGGATCCTGAGCCCCGTAGAGACACCACAGAAAGAAGGTAGTTGGTCCAGGGAGCCGTGGACCCAAAAAGGTTGAAAACCTCTGTACTACTATTTCCTTCAGTTAATTACTTCACTATTATAGCAAGGCTACTGGACCCAAGAAGCCAGTATAATATTCATCTCCTCTCTGTGTGTCTCAATCAAACCTGAGTTTCCCCTTTTCATTTCAGGGAAAGATCTGTTGCAGCCTGGAGATTCTGAGGAAAGAGAGAGAGGAAATTCTGGTCTATCAAGCAGACCTGGACAAGGAAAGCAAAGACCTCCTGGTAAGTGTCACTATTGTTACTAGACAGGGAACAAGCACTTGAAGAATCAAGTCAGGACTGAGAAGTGATGGGGAAATCTGCCCATTTCAACTTCTCCCCGTTTCTCTTTTTCCCCATAACAATTTATTTATTTATTTATTATTCTGAAAATGAATCAAATGCTAGGGTGGCTACCTTCTTGTATAAATATTTTGATATGTACTTTACCCTCCTTAATACATTTTTGTGCGAACATTACCTGGCTGGGCCAACCTTGAAAAATTCAGAGGTGTGAATTTCAAAGGATTGCTCTGTTTCGGTCTCCATATTTTTCCAGTAATTGCGAATTAGGTAAGTCAGACATGACTTAACAACTAAACAACAACAAATTGAGTTTATTTATTATGTGAAAAGCAGTCAAGGAGAAGCCCGAGGGCTTGTGAGCTGAGAGGGTGGAAGCAGTTCAATTCAAATCCTGAATTACAATAAATATTACTTTAAATTACAATATCCTGAATTACAATAAATATTACTTTTAAAAAAGTCTTTCTAAATGTGCGCTCTTGTTCATCTTTAGGAAACTCAGGCCATTTTGAACCTTTAAATAAAACAGAGGAGCTATGGGGATGAACCATGCACTTTGTCATCCTCCTCCTCTGTTTCTGTTGCCTTCCTGCACCCAAATGGCTCCAGTCTAAACTGAGGCGTGTTTTATGTCCCTTGATATTCTCTGAACAACTCAGAACTCTGGTTATGCCATGCCCCAAAACATGCAGGGAACATCCGTGGCTAGAAAAAAAGCTCCTTCCTTTAGGCTGTAGCTCTCTGCAAAATAGAAGTCAACAGAAATAGCAATGGAGAGGGCTTCCCCTCAAAATAAATGTTTACATCTTTAGCCACTGGAGGTTTCATGTCTATGAAAAATCAGAAGTGTCCTCCCTGTGGAATTCTCATCATTCTCTTCCTGATGTTTTGAAGGCAGACGATCTTCCACACTTTGACCTCCTCTTTTCTTGCAGAAATTAACAGAAACTGAGAGGCTGAGGACTGTGGAGAAGTTCAGACAACTGCGCCAGTTCCTGGAAGAACAAGAAAAGTGCCTGTTGAATCATGTGGAAGAGATGGAGAAGGAGATTGCAGGGAGAAGGGATGAGCAGCTGGCCAGACTCTCCAGGACACTTTGCTCTCTTGAGAGGATCATCCAGGAGATGGAGGAGAAGGGTCAGCAGCCAGCGAGTGAACTCCTGAAGGTAAGACGGTGGCAGGAACAGCCCAAGGCTCCAGGAAAAGGCTGCCTCCCATCCTTTATGTGCCCCTTTCATGTATGCAAGGAGTGCAGGGGCTTAGGTGATGGAGCCTCTAGTCAGGACTTCTGTTTCAGTGTATCTGAAGAAGTGTGCATGCACATGAAAGCTCATACCAATAACAAACTTAGTTGGTCTCTAAGGTGCTACTGGAAGGATATTTTTTTTGTAGTCAGGTTTGTAATGGACAGGAACACCCCCAAACCTTGGCTGCTTAACTCACCTGAATGCTTAACTTCACTAGGGATGCATTCTGGCCTCCTTCCGACCTGAGCCAGTCTCTTGACCAAGCTTCTCTTCCCGTTTCCTCCACAACTTCTGAGTTGATCCCCTTCCCCATGGATACAGATCGGCCAAAATAATGCTCAGTCACAGTGACCAAAGAGCAAGACAGAGGGACTCATCCAGACTGCTGCTGATCCCACCCCTTTCCTCCAGGAAAACCCGCTGTTTACTGCTGAATGAGAGCAAACATCAGCCAGGTTTTATCCGGATTGACATTTGCTTGATGTTGCACTAAGGAGCAGGTTTTTCCTGAGGGAAAGTGGCAGGGCAAAGGCAAACCCACTTGGACCCGTGTTTTCTGGACACAGAAAAAGCAGAAGTTTAGATGAACCCAAAGAAACATGGAGCTGTTTTATTATCCATTTGGAGGCATTTTATATTTTAAATTTCCAGGTGGAAAATAGCATTTGAAATTTAGGTACGGTACTTCTATGGAAGACAATTTGGGACAGTGCCCTGGTAGAATTATCCCGTAGGCTTACTTATGTCTGAATTGCATAATGCAAACTGGATTAAATTAATAAATTATAATTTAAGACGAGAGATGTGGTGGAATCTTCTATTGAACCCACAAACGTGAAATTTCTCTAAAATGCTGGTGGATTATCTTAAGGATTAAATATAATAATTGCAAACTGAAAAGTGGAGAACTTGATAGCAGAAAAATCAATCATTTCAGACTGGAGAAATAAAAGCTGTGAGAAACCCAAACTGGCTGATTCAGCTATCCTTACCCAAAACCTGGGCATGTGCCAGGCAGACTACCAACCGTGCGCCAGGGTCTGTGTGTGGGGGGGTGTCTTCCTAGTGTGGCCTGTGGTGTGCAGTGAATTCCCTTTTCTTTTCCCCTCTAGGATGTGAGAAGCACCTTGCAGAGGTAAGTGGATCTGGCTCATTTCCATTAGCATCACTCTTTGAAGCAGAGATGCAGGAATCTCAAACATGGCCCTCCAGGGGCTGCAGGGGGGAGAATGTAGGACTCACTCCACGCAGCATCTCACAGGTGAAAGCAGGGCCCCCTCTTTGGAACTTGTAATCCCCCCAATTCTCCCTCCAAGGTTCAAGGTCGACTGCCTCCCCCCCTCCCCACATCACTTCACACAGGGATGGGGGCTCTTTTCCTTCTCTTGCACTTTCTCTTCAAACATCTAGAAGAGAAAGTGCCAAAGATGCTTGTGAAGAGCTTAGGATGTCCCAATATCTTTCCATGTCCAACTAGAAGCCCCCCAACTCTGGTAACTCAGCCCCTTTGAGGCTCTTAGGGAGGGAAGGTCTGTTGGTCTAGAATGGATTGGTTATTTTTCTTGGGAGCCTTTCCAGCGTGAGAGGCTGAAGGTGGTCTGGAGTGGGGTGTGAAAATCAGGTTATTTCCTGCCTCTGAAGGGAGAGTCCAATTGGGCATGGGGTTGTGCCCTTCCTGGGTGAGAGAGGGGGTGCATGGAGGGTGGAGGTTGTTCTCCTTGACCACTTGGCAGCTTTGGACATCACTCACATTCTCTGGAGAGGCACAGGGAGGGAGGGATTGCAGGCACCCCACTTCAGGGGTTTGGTTCTTACATCCTGGGACCTTCCCAGAAAGTTGTTATGGGGCAGCATTGTTGGAAGCCATGGGACCCCTCCGGTGGTGTCGCTTGGGGTTACATCTTGTTCCTTGTGCTGTTTAGCATCCTTACGAAGCCACTGACAGCTGTCTTCGGGGGTTTTGGACTGAGGTCTCCCCAATCTGTGGTGGAAATAAACCTGTTGGGAAATCAACTTTTTTCATTTTATTGAAATCAGCTGCAATAATTAGGGAGATGGGGCCATTCATTGTTTTTCTTGTCACCAGGTATGAGAAAAGAGAGAGTCCAGAGAAGCCACTGGCTTTCCCCCCAGAACTGAGGAACCAGAACTTGGAATCCTGTAATCTAAATCACCTTGTGGAAAATACAATGAAACATTGGAAAGGTAATGAAAAATGGCTGCCAGGATTTCACACTGGGAATTCTAGTACTTCTTCAGAACTGAACATGCCAGGCTCTTATTGCATGGAATTTAGTAACCCCAGTATACCTTCCTTCTTGATGCTGCAGCCTTCATTTCCTGTCCCCCAGAATGGCCCATGTATCTTGTGGCGCTGGAGCTTGTAAAGAAAGCCTGAACCAGAGTTTAGAGCAAAGTCAGGATTTTTTCATCCAATGTGCATCTGTTTACAATTATACGGAACCTCCTTTTCCTTTTTGTTACCAGTCTACACAATCTGGGGTTGTCCTTTTGGTGGTTCTCCTGCTCTGAATGGAGTCAAAGGGCATTAAGAAGCCCCCAGTTCCCCCTCTGCCTCCTGTTCAGGCTTGTTTCTCAGCCGTGGAGCCAAGGCCTGAGCCGTCTCCTCCTCAGACGTCCCCCTGCAGCTGCCATATCTAGTGCTTCAGCCTTCAAGATCTCCTGAGGATGGAAGCAAGAGCACATGAGCCCCAAAGGGCACAATTATTCTTTTTATAGCCAGTGTGGTGTAGTGGTTAAGAGAGGTAGACTCGTAATCTGGTGAATTGGGTTCGATTAACTGCTCCTCCACAATCAGCTGCTGGGTGACCTTGGGCTAGTCACACTTCTCTGAAGTCTCTCAGCCCCACTCACCTCACAGAGTGTTTGTTGTGGGGGAGGAAGGGAAAGGAGAATGTTAGCCGCTTTGAGACTCCTCCGGGTAGTGATAAAGCGGGATATCAAATCCAAACTCCTCTTCTTCTTATTCTAGTTATTGTCATAGATTCTTTCTATGATTTTCTTGTTTTGAAATTTTTTCTACTATTTAATAATTGTACTTGAATTTAAGGATGCTACATTTTGAAGTTACTATGTATGGAGATTTATTTATGGTGGAAGAGTGTTGCCCTTATACTTTATATCTTTTTGCTTCCTCAGATGCTCTGTTATTCAGAAAACAGATTCAGAAAGGTAAATTTCCAGGGGAGGAAATGGGGAGGGATGGGGACTGATATTTCATGGGTGTTGAACCGTCTGTTCTGCAGAATTTCACATGGAGACCCTAATTCACAGGAGGGGGGGACTAGTGTTTCATGGGGGGTAAAGAGTCTGTTCTGTACAACTTGACTCTAGCCCTTCTGTTTGTACCACAAAGACAGAGAGGGTGGACTTGAAGATGCAGCCATGCAGGGGGGTGGGGGAGAGATAAATTATCGAGAAGGATCAGACTGAAGAGGGAAGAGTTTCATTCCTGCCTAGAGTTGGGTTGCTTTTCCATGTGACCTTTTCCAGGGCTGGTTGCCACGTGTCCTCTGTTTCTCGGACACGTCCCCTATTTTCATGATTCAAATTTATTTCCTGGGTGGATTTTTTAAATTTGGGGAAATGTCTCAAGTTGTTTTATTTTGTTTTTGGTTTACAGTAACCCCTGAAAAAATTTGTAGTGCATTAGACTCAGATGTAAGGCACCCAGCTAAGCTGGCCTACAGCAGAGAATCACAACAGAGCCGCATCTTAAGCTAGCAAAATTCATTTTCTTGTGGCTGAACTAAAAGGACGCTGGCTCAGCCACAAGATCTTGGAGGAGTCTGGGAGGGCAAGAGTTAACATCCCCCTGTCCTTAAGGAGAGTCCATATGTACATCTTTAACAGTTTAATAAATTGTTCTGTGTACACATATAAAATAAGTTTATAGTTTTGACTATGGCAGACCAACACAGCTACCTACCTGTAACTGTACACTTATGTTCACAAGGATGTGAACAGGAGCCAAACACTTTCATGTGGCAAGAACATTGCTACTAGCAATACAGTGGTACCTCTAGCTATGAACTTAATTCGTTCCGGAGGTCCGTTCTTAAACTGAAACTGTTCTTAACTAGAGGCGTGCTTTCGCTAATGGGGCCTCTTGCTGCCACTGCGCCCCCGGCATACGATTTCTGTTCTCATCCTGGGGCAAAGTTCTCAACTCGAGTTAACTCTCCCAAGTTAGCGGAGTTTGTAACCTGAAGCGTTTGTAACCTGAGGCGTTTGTAACTCGAGGTACCACTGTATATCACAGCTTTGAAAGCCTACATAGAGTAGGGGTATTTAAAATGTGTTGTCATAGTGATCCATGGTTAAAAGTAGAAGTTGGCAGAT
This sequence comes from Darevskia mixta, assembly GCA_034641385.1. Taxonomy (NCBI): domain Eukaryota; kingdom Metazoa; phylum Chordata; class Lepidosauria; order Squamata; family Lacertidae; genus Darevskia; species Darevskia mixta. The sequence goes on along the minus strand of JAWWNH010000176.1, from coordinate 574,066 downwards.
GTGTTTTCTTTTTTGCTCTTCCAAATAACCCTACACTTGCCTATCATGACTGTCTCAGTCCCTGACTGGTAACTTTTTGAGTTATTCCCCCCCCTTCTCCCAGAGAACTAGTCTTATGGTATATATTAAATCCAAAAGAGAAGCATTGAATAAGCAGTCATTTGTACAATTGCCCTGCCACCTGCCTCCTCTTCCCTGGTGGCAAGGCCTAAACTTCCAAGATGGTAGGGAGAAAGGCAATGAGAGACCAAGTGGGTGAGATAGATGGAGAGCGGGAATAAACAGGCTCCCCACTTAGTGTGATTTTCACTTGTGGGCCCAGAACGTGACCCCCGCGAAAGTCTTCCGGTTGGATGTCGGAGCTGCTGGTCGGGGGAAATCTCATTCTGAGATTCCCCGGCTCGGTAGGGAGTAGGGGAGCGTGCAACAGCGCTGCGGCTCCCAAAAAACCCAGGGAGGGGTGTCCCGGGGGCTTGGCGATCTGGCGGTTGACTCCGGACGTTTCCCCTGCTCCTAGGCGGCTCAGAAGAGCCGCTGGAAGAGAGCGGGGTTGAAATGGAGTCCAACGGATCCACCACTTCCCCTGCCGAGTGAAGCTGCGTGACCGGCAGCTCTGAGCATTCCAATTCCTTCAAAGAAATAATTTGGAACGTGGATTTTGAAGCTACAAAATCATGAGTAAAATGACATTTGTATTGAATTACAAGCTGGAAGGGACTTTAAAAACGGAGGTCGGTCCCTTGATGTTGAAACAAAAGGAAACAGTGAAAGTTTTACCACCTTAGCTAATTGAAAGAGGAAGTGAAAGGAAACTTCTGTAGCAGAGCCTAGGAGGTTTATTTGTTACAATTATTGACTGTGAAAAAAAGCTACTCTTTTCCCGTGGTTTTGGGGGAATTTAGCAAGAAAATACAATAAGAACTGTTGGATTACAAGTATTCTATGGCTTTGGTTAGATAAGCTGTTTTTCGACCTTGAAATGGCGGAGCAGCTGTCTGAGCTGGACATGAAAATACTAGCCCTAGTGCAAGAAATGTATGATACGCTCAGAGTACCAAACCCAAGACTAAACAACTTTTTGAACAAGGATTGCACTACGCCAGATGTACAGGATGTAGAATTGCTGGGAAATGAAGGAAAAAGCCACACCATTGACTGTGAATTAGAAGAACCATCACCCTGTAGACAGAAGCATAAAGCAGAGAAAAAAGTTGGATTTGTTGAAAAGAAAAGCAAAAATCATAAGAAAAAGGATAAATCGGATGGAACTATGATTTAAAAAGTTAGAACAATTGAAAAGAAACACAAGAAAAAGGAGAAAATAAATGGACTTGTGAAGAAAAAGGGAAAATCAACTAGGAGACTCTAAAAAGAAAGAACTTTGACATATGCAGCAGGATTGGTCCGAAGAAAGAAGAGCAAGAAGAGGAAGGCAAAACTGCAGAGAAAGGAGAGGCAAGGCCCATCGGGGCGGGAAAAACAGTGGGGATAGATTGCAGAAAGGGAGGGTGTGGGCTGAACAAGAACTATATTTGAACTGGATTACTTTTCTGGCTGTAAGGAGGATGAATGTGAATAATATATAGATAAGTGGATCAATGTATATTCAAAGCACAGGAAAACTTGAATATACATTGATCCACTTATCTAAGACACCACATTCACCAAAGATTCAAAAGAAACAGAAATTATATATTATTCACATTCTTTTCAAAAAACGAGCTGAAGAAGGCATCTGTGCCGAAACAGGGCCCTGTCCTGGTTTCCGCATCACATCTCAGAAGTCCTAACTTCAATCTCCAAAAGACTTTTATTTGTGAAACTATTATTTTCTTTTAAGACTGTAATTCCTAACAGGATTGATATGCCATTTGAATTTACTCACGAGTAAACTTATTGTTTTGTTAAAACTTGTGGCCAGAGTTCTTGGTAACAATTATTTCAGTGGGTTGAGAGGAGGGCAGGCACAATACACATGGAATATAAGAAAGTGAAGGAAACTGATTAAAAAACCAACAAGAAAGGTATTTATTCTGATGAAAGTCTGCAAGGAGGAGTCTTGCATGCGATGCAAAGAAATCCCCTTGGTCTGAAAAGGAATATGGGTTTTGTTTTTTTAACAAGATGTCTGTTTCTGTGTCTCAGCTGACTCTGCCTAATCTTCTCTTTCCCTCATCTTCTCCCCCAACAGCAAATGTGACTCTGGATCCAGACACAGCCTATTTCAAACTCATCCTTTCCAAGGATGGGAAAAGCCTGAGAAGGGGAGACAAACATCGAGTCCTACCTAACAATCCTGAGAGATTCAACTACTGGCCTTGTGTGTTGGGATGTGAGGGATTCACAGCAGGCAGACATTTCTGGGAAGTCAATGTGCAAAGTGGGGGATGGTGGGTTGTGGGGGTCGCCAGGAAGTCTGTGAAGAGAAAGGGACGCTTCTCCTTTAGGCCTGAGGAGGGGGTCTGGGCTGTGGGGAAGTGGGGAGAGGAGTACTGGCCCTGCACTTCCCCTCATTCCCCTCCTCTGTCCCTGAGGGAGAAGCCCAGGAGGATCCGAGTGACTCTGGACTATGAAGGGCGACGTGTGTCTTTTTCTGACGCTGATTCAGGAGCCGAACTCTACACGTTCTCAGGAGCCTCGTTCTCTGGAGAGACCCTCCTCCCTTTCTTTCGTCTGGATGAAATTTTAACCCACCTCAGTATCTCCTGAGGAGACTAAATCTGCCTCTCACGCCCATTAGATGTTTCTCTCCAGACCAGAGTGACTGATACAAAAAACATTTACCCACCAAGAGCATGTTTGGCAGTTTTTCAAGGGCCCTTTGAGAGGATTCATTACCAAAATCAGCAGAAATAACAAAACAAAAATGGGTTGCTGTTGCTTTGTATTTTCCTTCCTTTTCCCACAATTCCCTCTGCAGCTTCTTAAAAACAGCCACACTTTTAAAAGTCCTGATAAATTTTCTCACCTTCAATCTTGTTTTCCTTTTGAGATGTCTGATTTGGCAGAGCACGAGACTTAATCCCAGGGTTGTGGGTTTGAGCCCCACGTTGGGCAAATGTTTCCTGCACTTGCAGGGGGTGGGACTAGATGACCGTCAGAGCCCTTCGCAACTATGCAATTCTAGGAAACCTTCCTCTGCCCACAACACCTTATGCAGCTGTGAAAGCTGTGAGAGTCTTAATCTAAGGGTCACCGGCTTGAGCACCACTTTGGGCAAAAGATTCCTGCATTGCAGAGATCTGGACTAGGTGACCTTTGTGGTACCTTCCAACTCTGCAATTCCATGATTTGAAGTTGGTTGCCATCTCTGGCTCTGATGGCAGTAAGTTCCATAGCTCAATTATGTGCTGCACAATGAAATGCTTTTATCTGTCCTGGATCTCCCAACATTCAGCTTTCTTGGAGTGCCACGACTTACACTGCTGAGAATCTGCAATCCTATATAATAAAGTTCCTGTGTCCCTGCGTGCGTCCATGTGTCAGTGGATTTTTGCCACTGCGCATGTCCCACACGGACGCAGGGATTGGAGCGCAGAGACGCGCGCACCAATCAGGGCCGGCCGAACGCTGGGGGCGCGCGCGAAGCAGGCTGTTAAGCTGCTTGCTGTTGCTGCTCCTCCCGCCGCTGTTCCTGAGTGTCTAGGGAAGGGGGACGCCGCCGCCTCCTCCTCACCACCCTCAGTTTTCTCTTTCCCCGTTCCCGCCTTTTTCGGCGGGTGGCCGAGGCCTTCCTACCCCCGCTTACCCGCCGCCATTCCGGCCGCCGTTGCCCCCTCCTTCGTGGCAGCAGCAGCATAAACCTCCGGAGCTGCCCTCGCCTCAATGGAGTCCCGAGGCGCCGCCGTACATAGCCGGGGAGAAGCCAAGGTTCCCGCCTCCGGAGCGGCCCTCGCCTCAATGGAGGTCCGAGGCGCTGCCGTTCCTGGCCGGCGAGAAGCCAAGGCTCCTGCTCGCCCCTGACGCTGCTGCCTCAGCCGGCGGCCTGAGGCGAGGCAGACACACACGCATGCGAGAGCGCCGGGGGTTGCGCGTATTGCACGCATACATGCATCCTAGCAGTGGCACCACAGGGAAGGTTTGTGGCCGCAACCAGGGATTAGGCAAGCGGGGATTAGGCTAGAAATAGCGGCGGCGGCGGGCGTGGAGATCTCCCACGGCACCCGCTACGGCCTTAGCGCATCCCTGCTCTCCCTTGTACCTGAGGGAGTGGCGTGTGCGCCCAGGGCGCGCCTTTCCCGCACTCTGGAGCAAAGGGGGCCGCCGGTGCGGACGGAGGGGGGCTCGGCGCAGCTGCGAGCGGGTGGGGGCGAGAGAGGCTAGCGTGTTGGGTGGAGGGAGGGCAAGCAGAGGAGGAGAGACGGTGGCCTCCTCGCGAGCAGAAGGCAGCATCAGCAGCACCGCGAGGGGCAGAGCAGAGGCGCGGCAGTCGCCAGAAGGACGCGGACGCACTGACAGGTCTGCTGCTGCTGCTTCTGCCGCCGCCGCGGGCACTTCCACATTCTCCGGGGAGGGGACGGGGATAGCAGGCCTGGCTGGGCGCTGCTTGGTAATCCCCGAGGCGAGGTGGGGGGACGGGAGGGAGGGTTGGAGGGAGAGAGAGGTGCAGATATGCAAGACTACTAGCCAAACGCCGCCACCGCCGCCTCTGCTGTCGTTCCTCCTCCCCCCCCTGGAAAAAGGGGAGGGTTGCATTGCAGAGGGTGAGGAGGAGACAAGCGGCTTGGAGAGGGTAGGGGGAAGAGGAGGGGGAGCGGGGGGGCTGCGGGGTGTGAGAGATCGCCGGGGTGGCGTGGTTTGGGATTGGGAACCGGCGGCCTGCGGTTGTCTTCAAGAAGGAGCTGGTTGGGGAAAAGGCACCGAGAGGGCATAACATGGCGCAATCCTATATATTAAAATCCCTGTGTCCCTGTGTCCAGTCCGTGTGAACAGGGAAGGAACAGGGAAAGAAGAACGGGAAAATGGTGGGAGGGAGGGAGAATAGAGAAAGGGAGGGAGGGAGAAAGGAAGGAAACATGGAAGGAAGAATGGAAAAATGTAGGGAGAGAGGAAGGAAGGAAGAACAGAGGGGGGAGGGGGAGGGAGAAACAGGGAAGGAAGAACGGAAAAATGGAGGGAGGGCGGAAGGAAGAACAGAGAAAGGGACGGAGGGAGGGAGGAACAAACAACAAAACCTAACCTAACCTAAACATTACACCTAAGCATTACAAAAACATCCTTTCCATGATGTTCTAGCGCCCGTTAATTTAACGGGCTGAACGTCCACTAGTGTGGAGATAATGTGTCTCTGCCTCCATCGTGGGGACCAGAGCAGTGCGTGGGCAGATTGTTTGTCCCCTCCTGGGGCAGGAAGCCTTGACAGAGAACTTTCTTGAATTAACAACAATACAGTGATACCTCTGGTTACGCACGCTTCAGGTTACGAGCTCTGCTAACCTGGAAGTACCTGCTCCTGATTGCAACGTTTGCCCTGGGATGCGAGCGGAAATTGCGTGCCAGAGGCCTCATTAGTGAAAGCACACCTCAGGGTAAGAACGGTGACAGCTTAAGAACGGACCTCCAGAACGAATTAAGTTGGTAACCAGAGGTACCACTGTAACTGGTTTCTTGAGGCAGCCAGGAAACAAATCAGGAAGGAGCAGGCCTCTCAAACACAACACAACATCTCTCAGCTCTCCAGCCTCCCTGAACTGTGGGAACAGAAAGTGAATCTTGGCAATGCCATGCACTGGCTTGTGTGTGTGTGTGTGTGTGTGTGTGTGTGTGTGTGTGTGTAATCGAGCTGCATTGGTGCTTCAGATGCAGGGACCTCTTGCTCTGCAGTGTCTACACTGAATGGCTGTCGCTCTCCTGGATTTCAGACCAGCCCCTTTCCCAGTCCAAAATGGGAGATGCAAGGGATTGAACCTGGTAGCTTCTCCATGCCAAGAAGACGCTGTTCCCCTGAGCTGCAGCTCTTCCCTATTTTTTAAGTAAGGCTCATGGCCTTCTTTATACTATTAATTTAACTTCCTGAAAACCCAACTAATCCTTATGTTAAGTGAAAAGCAATTAATAAGGAGTCCGACAAGTTCATATATTCACATCCAAAAGTCACACTCGGAACATGACCCCATTTAGTGCCCCAGAGAGGAACATGAATGATACAGACCAGTCACGATGTTACAACCACAAAACCAAGATGGCATCATGAGTTGAACAGAAAACGGTCTCCTCTTATCTTAAATGATCTTCATGACAAGGCAATGCAAATCCAGAGGCCTATCTAGTCCAGATTCCTCTTCTCCCAGTGGCCGATCAGGTTCCCCAGTGGGAAGCCCCAAAGAGGAGCTGAGAGCAACACTCCTACTCTCCCCCCCAGGGGTTCCCCACAACTGGAACTCCAAGGCACCTGCTGCCTCCGACAGTGGAGGCCCCACGTAGCCATTCCTGAATGTGTTTAGACTTCTTTTAAAGCCAGCCAAGTTGTTGGCCTTCCCTGCCTCTTATGTGAGGGAGTTCCAGAGTTTTACTTTCTTTTGTCAGTGCAGAATGTACCACCCTCTGGGACTAAATGGACCTTTGGCCTGATCCAGCAAGGATCTCCTTATTTTCCCTGCCAAGTATGCAAAAAGAGAGTGGAGTCCTATTTCTCCAATTTGTGAAGTTCACACTTCCATCTGTACACTACAGTCACTGGGAACTGTGGTTGTCAGTGTGCGTCTGTTGCTGCCCTTGTGATGTGTCCCTGGCCTTGGTTGGGAAAAATCAAGTTGAGATACTTCATAATGGAGTCTAGAACATTTTGGGACTTAACGAATTAACTTGGGCTGGGGTCTTGCTTCTTTTTTAAAAAGAATAGCTATTCATCAACAAAGCACAATCCATTTTGTTATCAACTGCAGTTGGTGCAACACAAAGATAGACTCTTCAAAATAAACTTTCCTCCCACTCCATCCTTGAACCCCATTATTTTTCTACTCAAATCATCTATATCTTCTAGAACAATGCCTATGACATCAACTGTTTCTCCTCCTTTTAAAAAATCTTTTTCTGATAACTGAAAACATTCATCCGATTTCTATTATTAATCAATTATTACTTTAACCTTCCTGCTGAATCAATTTAGTTATTTCAGCCTATTTTTCCTAGGTTTCTCTGTTGTCATCCGCCTATGTCTCGTGACATAGATAAGGTTTGGCTTCTCCGCTGCAAATCAGGATGTAACCAACACTTCTCCCTCTTTTTTCTGTGGAATGTGACACTTTTCAAGAATATTAGCTGGACGTATTCCCTAAATGAATTGTCTGGTGTCTGATGAATGCCTTCTTCTGAATGAAGCTTTTCCCACACTCGGGGCATTCATAAGGCTTCTCCTCCGCGTGGGTCCTTTGGTGTTTGATCAGCGTATCTCGCCGAGAAAAGTTCTTCCCGCACTCAGGGCATTCGTGAGGCTTCTCTCCCGTGTGGATCTTCTGGTGGTCAATCAACCGACAAGGATGATGGAAACTTTTCCCACACTCGGGGCATTCATAAGGCTTCTCCCCTGTGTGAGTTCTCTGGTGCTTGATCAGTGTATCCCGCCGGGAGAAGTTTTTCCCACACTCGGGACATTCATACGGTTTCTCCCCTGTATGCTTCTTCTGATGTTCAATTAAGTTGCATGGATGGTTGAAGTTTCTCCCACAATCGGGGCACTCGTATGGCTTGTCCCCTGTGTGGGTCCTCCGGTGATTGAGCAACGTATCTCTCCGGGAAAAACTTTTCCCGCAGTCCGGGCATTCGTGAGGCTTCTCTCCCGTGTGGATCTTCTGGTGCCTCTTCAAATGGAGTTGCCACCGGAAGCCTTTCCCGCACTGGGAGCATTGATACGGCCTCTCTCCGGTGTGGATTCGCAGGTGACTCACCAAATTGGTCCTCTGGCTGAAGCTTTTCCCACAGTGGGAGCACTTGTGCGGTTTCTCTTCAGTGTGGATCCTCCGATGCCGCATCAGCGTTGCTCTGTAGCTGAACCTCTTCCTGCACTCTGGACACTCGTATGGTTTCTCTTCTATGAGGCCGCTCTGATGCCGCACCCAGATCTCTCGCTGGGGAAAGGGCTTCTCGCCCTCAGACCATTCGCACAGTTCCTCTCCCATGTGCATCCTCTGGTGTTCATCCAAGGCGGATCCTCGCTGGAAGCTCTCCCCACATACAGATTCGTAAGGACCTTCTGCATTTAGCGTGCCCAGACCCAAACTGTGCTGGTTGTTCCTCCCATGATTTGAGGAGAAGGGCTTTTCCGCTCCAAACTGTGTTGTGTTTCCGCTAACGGGAACTTCTGGGAGATTGCTGTATTCATTTGTTTCCTGGTGTGCTTTGGACTCATGCTTTTGCTCTGCAATCTCAGCTAAAAAAGGAACGTTCCCCTGGGACGGTCCCTCTGGCACAGCTTCCCCTGGGGGGGAATTCTCCATCTTGATCTCTCTCCTTTTACCTGCAAGTGGTGGTGAAACGAAAAACATTAAAAAAAAAATTTATTGAAACTAGATGCCCAAGGGAAACCCATAAGCAGGATCTGAGCAGAAGAGCTCTCTCCCCTTCTAGAGTCTCCAGCAACCGGTATTCAGAAACGGTATTCTGTTAAAGCCCTCCAGGTTTAATATTAATTGATAATAATGGTCAAGATAGTACCAAGCAATCATATCTTGGGAAGGACCCTCCCCACTTATGATTCTCAGCAATGGGTATTCAGAGGCACACACACACACTCAGCAAAGGTGGAAAACAGGGTCATCCTCCATTATCTTGTCCTAAGGCCAGCCAAATCTGTGGCCACAACTACGTTTTGTGGCAGCAGATCCCACTGTTTAACGATGCAGCGGGTGAATAAGTCCTTTCTCATGTCCTGAATCTTTAAAGACATTTTAGCCTGGTGGTGGGAGGGGGAGCAGTCAGGGCAGACATCGGCTGTGGCCCTTGCCATAGCACAGTGGCCCCCGGCAGCTGCCGAAGAATGTCAGGTGCCAGCAGCACCCAGAGCTCTTCTCAAACTGCAAGCATCACCCAGCAGATTTCACCAGCTTCCTTTACCTGGTTCTGGTTCCTGCAAGAACATCTTTGCTCCTTCTTCCGACTGGAATGCAAGGTCCAGTTTGGGAATCAGAAGCCCCTCTTGGGATGGGAGGAGAGAGAGAAAGAGAGAAACAGAATGATTATTATTTGCAGAATCTGGATCCAAATAATATTCCTGGAATTTAGTCTTTCTGGACAATGGGCACATTCCTTTTCGACATTTTAATCCCCCTTCTTAATAAAAAAAACAAGCAAGAGATAAATATGAAAAGAACAACAGAAAATTAAAGAGTTATATACTGCTGTGCTATGACTCATATTTATTTCTTAGTTGATTGTCATGCAGAATAGGGCTTATGAAGTAGTGATATTTATTTTGGTTCATTGTTTTCAATGGGTATAGACTTATGGACTAAGTTGTTGTATTTTTATCTCCTTATCTAAGAATTAAAAAGAAAAATAAACAGATTGTTTTCAAAAACAGTATCCCAGCAGAGTGCTTTTAAATCGTTTAGTACACACAGATGTACGTGCGTGGATACATACATTCACACAAAGGATGCATTTTATTGTTCATGGGACACAACCAAGTTAAAATTAAGCATCTTTTAAATCCCACTAATTTCAAATGGAAGAAACCTAAGCTGCACTCCCAAACTATGTTTATTGGGCGGTAAGACTCACTGAAGACATAAGACTTGCCTCTGAGTAAACATGCTTGAATTGTAGCCAATGGGCCCTGGTAGAGCTGAGTATGAAAAGAAAGTGCTGCAGTCTCCCCAGTGGGGCTGACCCCTTGGAAATATGGGGCTTAGGATTGCAGCCTGAAATGTTTGTGGGGTTTGCTGCAATCCTCACCCCACTTACCTGGGAGTAAGCCCCCCCCCCGGACTTACATTTCAGTAGACCTAGTTAGGACTGAAGCCCTAGGCAAGCTGTGGGGAACCTTTGACCCTCAGATGTTGCTGAACTACAAATCCCATCATCCTTGGCCATCAGCCACGCTTGTTGGGGCTGATGGGAGATGTGGCTCAGCCCCACCTGGAGGACCATAGATTCACTCCTCCGAAACGCTATTCCTTACCCAGAGAGCCCACAATGCCGCAGTTCTCCTCTTTGACTTGCCAGAACATCGTCCTCTGGCCTGGCTGTGTCAGGGATGCCTCCTTCTTGCCAAAAGGCCCCTCCTTCTCCTTGGCGCTCGCTGGGCCCTGAAACAAACAAACGCCCCCCACTCAGGTTCTGCTGCCCCGGAAAACACCATTTAAAAATGGACTCCCAAGATCCCACACACGCTCCCACTCCCAATTTCGTAATGCCAAGCCGTGTAAAATCACAGTCCCCAGTTCCATCCCTAAGCAGCTGCTGAGAGACAGTGTGGTGTAGTGGTTAGAGTGTGGGACGAAGACCTGGGAGGCCTGGGTTCAAATCCCCTCTCGGGCATGAAGCTCATTGGTGACCTTGAGCCAGTCACGGACTCTCTGCCTAGCCCACCTCACAGGGTGGTTGTTCTGGGGATTCTAAGAGGAAGGGGAGAATCTTGACCTCCTTGACGTAAAGGTGGGATATAAAGAGCTCCATTGTGGGCCAATTTTATGGATCTCCTTTCCAGGTTTCGGTCAGACAGGCCCTTCTCCCTGTTGAACTTACTGAAGACATCATCATCATCATCACCATTATCTTAGCAGGCTTATTTTATATTTTGCACTCTTTTTCATTGTATGGAATACTTTGCGCACTGCTTAGAGACAATGCCAACCAAGCTGTATAGAAATGGTTGAGACAAACAGGGCTGGGAAGTTGCTCAGTGATGCGGCAAATGCATTCTGTACGTGCTCAGGTGCGCTCTGATCCTTAGCTCGTCGTTACATTCGCCCTACTCAAGGGAACACCCCAGGTCTGCTGCTAAGCGAGATGTCCACTTACCTCAGTCAGCCCAGCTCTGGCCATTTCCAGTCCCTCGGGAGGAAGCAAGGAGCAGGTGTGACTTGGGAGCGTCATTCCGTCGGCTGTGAGGGACAGAAGAGAGGAAGACGACTGGCTCAGGGACAGGGCACCAGCATTGCATGGAGGTCCCACTCTCCATCCCGAGGATCTCCAGTTAAAAAGCAGTCAGGTAGCAGATGATGACAAAAGTCCTCGGCCGCAAGACCCCCTGAGAGATGCCACCAGTCAAGACTGGGTGTTGGCCAGGTCCTTTGCGGAATCATTTTCTGGGTTCTGGGGTGCTTCAAGCAGGAGCAGACACACAGATTGGGTGGCAGTCAATGAAACGTACGCCAACTCGAGGTTTAGCACAATGAGACTGTGTCCCCTTCCTCCCCTTCCTGCACACCCAGATCTGCTAGGGAAGGTCAGGGGGAAACCCCAGAACAGATTTGGGGAGAGGAGAGGGAGAGAACGTTCCGCCATACAAGGAAGGCTCTTTAGAGTCTCAGGAAAGCAGGATGTCCATCCCATTTAACGCCCAGAGGGAGGTGTTCTGTGTCTCTGATCATCATCCTCATCATTCTTTTATTCGACCGTCAGTCAGAAGAATACATTTGTACAGAATTAAAAGCATCTGAGAGAACTTTGAAAAAAGGAGACATAATCCACAATAGAATGGAACTAAACAAATAGCCCCATATCGATACAATCAATTAAAATCTTGCGACGGTTAGAAGCTAAAAAAAGAAATTTAGCCACCAGGGTGGCTGTATTTCTAGTAATATTATTCAGTAAATATAAAACCTGTCTTTCTCTGGGTAGAAAGCTAGACTGACGTAAAAGTGGAGTTATAAGATTTTGCCTAAGTTCTACATAGAGAGGACAAGACAGAAGGTTATGTTCGGTAGACTCAACCACGCCCATAGTACAGTGACAGGTTCTCTGGGCGTATGGAACTCCCTTGTATCTTCCCCACAATACCGCGGAATCAAGGGCGTTTAGTCTAGCCACTGTAAGAAGTCTGCGGTATTCCACATAGTGGATTTCCACGAGATAGGGGGCTGGTGTCATTTGATATATCTGGTCCCCTAGGAACATCCCTGGTTTCACTTGAGCTATGTCCTGTGTCTCTGATCTGCAGTTAGGACATTCCCTCACCCTGGAGAATCCGCCAAAATCTTGAACCTGCTTACGGGTCCTCTGGAAGACCTCCTCCCAATGCCTGCTGGAGTTTTACCTGGTAAACATTTAAAAATAAAGCCTTACCCAGCAAAATCATGTCCCCGTCGCATTTCAGTGCTGTGGTATCCATGTAACTTTGTCTCTGGGAGTTGGCTGGCGAAGCCTCATCTGACTCAAGGGGCCTGGTGGCTGTTCCCTGAGACGGCATCTGAAACACACAAGGAATTCAAAGTTGCCCTAAGCCAAAGTCCCACAGCCGCATCCTAGTTCCCCTACCTAGCGGAATGGCTTGTGGAAAAGACGGCACATAAAGTTGACATGCTTGTGGGGGCAAGCGACGGCCAGCGCTGATCACTCTGCTTGCCAGATTACCATGGGCTGCCAGTCAGCTCCTGGGCCAAGTTCAAGGTCCCATATACCCCAAGACCAGGTTACATGAGAGAGGGGCTTATGCCTTATACACTATGAGATCCCTGCAGTCTGTGGGATTGTCTCTTCTGCACATCCCCAAGATCTCAGAAGCCCTTTTGCACAGTGACTCTGAGCAGGGCCTTGAGAGTGGCTGCCCCTCTTCTCTGGAATATCGTTCCTGTCAAAATGTGAAAGGCGCCCACTCTCTGCACTTTCTGGAGACATTTTTGCTCCAACAGGCTGGATAAATAGCTTTTTACCTCAATGGTCCACTTGGTATGGTTTTTAATGTATTTGCTGTTCTTGCGATTTAAAACTGTTTTCAATTGCGTGTGAATTGCCTTACAATGCTGGTTTAATGAGGCAATTAATAAATCAAAGGTAATAATAATGATAGTTTCCTTGGCAGATTCCTGCAGCCCACATACTTCCAGTGGCTCCCAAACTTTTTTGGGGCCATCACCCCTTTCCGTTCTATAAACGCAACCCCTGCGCCCCCTGCCCTATAAAAAGCATTATTCAGAACAGCAGTTTGCACAGCCCACTATGGAAGGTAACGGCATAATAAAATTCAAAACATTCATGATTAATTGCACATTTATTCAGCATCCAATTGAAACTATTTTAGTTTAATGAGGTGCAACAAAACTAATGAACTAGTCCCAGTGATGCCAGCTTTTCCAAGTCTGGTAGTCATTTCCATCACCAGCTCCCCCCTGCCTCTTAGCGCCCCCCCATGCAATGCCCCCTCCCCTTTCCCAGGGGGCAGTACTGCCCACTTTGGGAAGCACTGTTTTAAACACTAGAATGAGCACCTTAAATTGAGCGCAGAAACAGCCTGGCAGCTGCTTTAGGGGTTCTGTGAGTACCAGCGGCAACCCTACTCAGGGACCTGGCTGCTAGTCCTCTCCGAGGGCAGCGCACAGCACATGGCAACAACCCAATCTGGAAGCCACTAGAGCAATTGGCTCCCCCTGCATTAAGCGCTCTGACCTGCCACTTCCACGTCTCAGCTTTCCGACGGCTGGTCAGGAAATCCTCCGCCAGGGCCACGGCTTGGGCGCAGCTCTCTGGCCCCTCTTCCCTGACGCAGCTTTGCAGCTCATGAGGAAGGATGGCCAGAAACTGCTCCAGGATCAGCAGGTCCACGATCTGCTCCTTGGTGCGTCTCTTTGGCTTCAGCCACCGGTGGCACAGCTCCTGCAGCTGCCTATAAACCCTCTGCGGGTCTCCGGCCTTCTGGTAGCAGAACTGCCTGAAGTCCCGGCGCTGCGCCTCCATCCTCACAGCATCCTCCCGCAAGACAGCGGCCTTCACTTTCCCATAATCCTCCCTGTCAGCGGCTTCCAGTCTACCCAAAGCCTGTTCAGCAGAGCTGCTCAGCGCAGGCCGGAGCCGGCCCACCCATTCTCCTCTGGGCCATTGGCAGGCTTCGGCGATTTGCTCAAAAGAGGAGAGGAAAGCTCGGGCATTGTCCCGCTGTGCGCCTTCCAGAGGAACTGGGTTCCCCCACGCCCTCAAGAACTCCTCAGGACGGTGCAACCCCTTCCACGCTTCTTCGCCTGACCCCTCCGGATTCCCCTTCATGCCTTCGGGTAGGTCCCCTCCTGCTTCCGGTCTCCCTTCTAGTTCCGGACTTGCAGGGTTTGGTAGCTCCATTTTCAGCTCCAGAGTAAGCAGAGGTGACCACCCAAGATCCCTGGTCTAAGCCGATTGACTTGACCCTCTGGTTTTGTAGACAGGATGGGCCCGACTTGGGGATCACAGGCAGCTGTGTCCTCAGGGGCCGATCACAGCCCTGGGTGTCCTGGTTTGCACGATAGGGGAGCTCTTCCTACAAGAAAAGAGAAAAGTGACACATGCAGAACTGTACCTTGCTACATGGCAATCTTATTTATTTATATTATATGGCGAGGATTGCTTGGATTTGAGATGAGTTAAGGAAGTTCAAAGAACAACATTTGTGGCCCCCTCATATCTCCAGCATTAGTGTTATCAAAGCTAATAATGACAACCCACATCTTATACCCCTTTTAAATGTTTTTGTGGGATGGGAGAGGGGAGGTATTGGTTTGGGGGGGTTCTAGTTTTTAATCGTTTATTTTGTGCTATTGTACGGTATTGTATTTTTTATTATTATTTTATTATTATTTTTATTGTATTGTATCCCATGGAGTGCAAGAAGATCAAACCTATCCGTTCTTAAGGAAATCAGCCCGGAGTGCTCACTGGAAGGACAGATCCTGAAGCTGAGGCTCCAATACTTTGGCCACCTCATGAGAAGAGAAAACTCCCTGGAAAAGACCCTGATGTTGGGAAAGATGGAGGGCACAAGGAGAAGGGGACGACAGAGGACGAAATGGTTGGGCAGTGTTCTCGAAGCTACCAACATGAGTCTGACCAAACTGCGGGAGGCAGTGGAAGACAGGCACTGCCTGGCGTGCTCTGGTCCATGGGGTCACGAAGAGTCGGACACGACTAAACGACAACAGCCACAGATAGATAGATAGATAGATAGATAGATAGATAGATAGATAGATAGATAGATAGATGATGGGGGAAGACAGGAGTGCCTGGCGTGCTCTGGTCCATGGGGTCACGAAGAGTCGGACACGACTAAACGACTAAACAACAACAAAATTGCATTTTTATGTTGTGAACCGCTCCGAGATCTGCAGATGAAGGACACTATACAAATATAAACAATAATAATAATAATAATAATAATAATAATAATAATAATAATAATAGCAACAGTAGTAAAAATTAAAAATAATAGCGGCAACAGCTTGGATTCCCAAATAGAGGCAGACGTTGGCCTTTCAAATTTCAGATTCTATATGAGGCAGCTTCCCACGTTCCCATAAAACGTGTGGCTTGCTCAAATCTGCCTGGAAGCGACACTTCTCCGATCTTTCGGGATATTGTTCCTTTAAGGTCACAGATTATCTTCCAAGGAAGGGGACCTCCATGCAATTAGCGGCCTGGACACGCCCCCCAGTTGTTGGTGTGTGTGTGTGTGTGTCATGGTGGGATACAGCTCTGATGTCTCCATTTCCTGGATCTCCATCTTTCTTTTGCACAAAGACCTTTTTTGGGAGGAAAAATATATACCATCTTTTTTTAAAAAAAGACAGACTTACCTCTCCCGCAGCCATTCAAAAGCAAAAATCCCTGCAAGGGAAGAAGAGGAAGTGGTCCTTTTTTTGGTGGGGTGAATCCCCACTGACACCCCCACCCGCTTCTCACGTTTCTGCATTGCTCCCTGGAAGCCCAGATTTTAACCCTTTCGAGTGTTTCAGGAAAAACAAACCCCCCGGAAACAGCGGCCGCGCGAGGGGAGCAACGAAGGGTCCTGTCTGCATTTCTCCCTCCACTGTCACTCTTTCCCCACAATTTTTCCGGACACGAAGAGGAAAAAAAAGTGATGGAGGAAATGTCCTCCTCCCCATCCCGCGGCTTAATTTATTTGTGTCAGTCTGCTGCAAAAGGCACAGGAGCAGCGGCAGGGGTGGAAGTTGGCAAACCCCTAGCACCATGTTTACCAGGGTGATGTCTTTTTCTGGTGGTTATATCTGTCTTTTTTAAAAAGCGTTTTTCTTGTGTGTGTTTTTTTAAGGTGCCGTTTGAGTCAAGCGCTGCAAAGGGCACAGGAGCAGAGGGGAACGTTGGCAACTCCTAGCGTCACGTTTGCTACAGAGAAAGCAGATTAGAGACTGTCCATGGCAGGGTCAGAACTGCTCCTGGTTTGGTTTGGTTTTTAATTGACTTGTTAATTGACTTGGGAGGTTTTAAAATTAAGATTGGGATGTTAATTAGTTAAAACTATTACCCCCCCCCCAAAAAAAACCTACTACTTAACACCAGCAACAACAACAACAACAACATCAGTAATCCAAGGTCAGCTGATGTACTATGTTTTTAAAATAAAAATTGTTGAAAGCAATTGTAAAACAGACAAAATCATTTTTATTGATTTAGTTTGTGAGTTCATTGCCAACAAATACCGGTATTCTCTAGCTGACAAACACAGTGAAACGGACAAAATGAAGACCCAGTCTTGCAATAATGCAATAATAAAATCTAGTGATAAAATCAAGCATAGACTGGCACGGATAAAAGCCCCAGCTAACAACACTCATCTGCAATAAAAATCCTATATAATAATTCCCTAATGTCCCTGCGTCCGTCCGTGTGTCAGTGGAAATTTTCACTGCGCATGTCGCAGACGGACGCAGGGATTGGACGACGGGAGAGGGGGGCGTGTCCGAGAGGACGGCCGTGCGCAGGCGCGTCGTCAGTTGGGTCAGTGCCGCCGCCTCGCACGGCTGCCCTCCCAGCACCTCCCAGGGGGCAACCAACCGCCGCCGGGCTCGCCCTGCCCAGGCACCTCCGCAGACCTGCCGGCTTCGCCAGGGGCGCTGCAGGCCTAGCGGAGCCTCCCTCCTCAACTGGCCGAGGGGGAGACCCTCCGTGCCGCTCGCCTCCAGACTCCCTCCGCCTGCCCCGCTGAGGAGGGAGGCTCCGCTAGGCCCCAAGCCCCGGCCTCTCCCCCTGCCAACGCCGCTGCCTCGCAGAGACTTCGGGGGGCCGCCACCGCCTTTTCCCCCTCCCTCCCTCCTTCCCTCCCCTCCCCGTCACGCTCCTCCTCTCCCCCGGCCGCGCCGAGCACAGAAGGCTGCCGGCGCCGGAGGCTCCGCGGAAGGAGGAGCGGCCGGGGTGCCGGCCGCCCTCCCCCGTCCAGACCCCACCGAGTGGCAGCGGCGGCCTCTGGCGCAGCCAGGACCGCCCAGCAGGCAAGCAGGGAGAGACCCGCTCGCCAGCTCCGTCGCCCCGCCCTCAGCGGCAGCGGCGGAGGGAGGATGAGCCGGCCGCCGGACACCGGCACACACCCCCTGCCCGCCGAGACCCCACTGAGCGGCAGCGGCGGCCTCTGGCACAGCCAGGCGGCGGCGGCGGCTGGCGGGGCGGCCGTAGAGCAGCCTCACCACGCCGGCCCCTCCTCCCTGGAAGCCTCAGCTGAGGGGGAGAAATGGGGGAAGGGGGGACCCCCGCACCTCTTTCTCTCCCCTTCCTCTCCCCTCCCCATTATCGGGGAGGAAAGTCTTCCGAGGGGGTGGAAGTGAAAGCGGCGGCGGTGGCAGCAGCAGCAGCAGCAGCAGCGGAGGAAGGCAGGGAGAAAGGAGGTGGTGTTGCCGGGAGGTGCGCGCATTGGGAGTTGGGTGGGTGGGGGTGCCGGCGGCTCCTGCTGCCTTGCCGCTGCGGCTCCTGAGAGAGCTTTCTAGCGCCTGTTTTGCTTAACAGGCTTAATTTACTAGTAAAAAATAAAAGTGGCTGCAGCGCCCGCTGCGGCTGTAGAAACTGATGCAGGAGAGACATGTTTCATTGCAGCTGGGGTAGATGAAGGTTTCCCGATGCGCTGCTGCAGATACACCATGGGATTTCTCTCTCTGCGTTCCTCCCTCCTTTCTCCATGCTATGGATGCACAACTTCCTGTTTCCAGGCATTGTGGTTGTTGGCAAGGGTCTGCCAATGGGCCTGGTGCTATAGCCAGCTCTCTGTAGAGCACATCCTGGGGGCTCCTGCCATCTCCCATTCTGTGGACACGACCAAGCCAGCATAAACGTTTCTGCTAGCATTCAGTAATCACAACTCTCCTTTTTTTTAAATATAATTTTTACTAAATTTTCTGTTATACAATTTAAAATACTCATTTTAACACCCTTAAAATATCAGTGACTTCCCTTCTTCTCTTCCCATGGTTCATTTTACATATCATAAATTCCTGCATATTTTAGTTGCCATTCTTTTTTAGTTGGGACCTCACTTGTTTTCCATTTTTGGGCTAACAAAACAGGCCACAGTAGTAGCATACATAAATAACCTTTTTTGACACGTGGGAATTTCATTCTGAATTATCCCCAACAGAAAGGTCTCTAGGTTTGTTTGTTTTTAAAAGAACTTTGAAACATTTTTTTCAATTCATTATAGATTATTTCCCAAGACAATTTCTTTTTAGAAGGAGCATTTAAAAAATCAGAACAAGTTATATATTTTCTCTTTGTTACAGGATACACAGGGAAGGCAATTATCTGTCACTTTAGCACCATAGAATCTGCTCCTCCTTGACTTCCAACACTACCTTTGTTAAGGTTATGTATATACCATACATTTAAATCAGGACACCCCTCCCCCTGAATCCTGGGAACTGTAGTTTTTTAATATACAGTCGTACCAAGGAAGTCTAACGGAATCTGTTCCGGAAGTCCATTCGACTTCCGAAACGTTCGGAAACCAAGGCGCAGCTTGTGATTGGTTTCCAATTGTGCAGGCACACTGGAAACAATAGCGGAAGTCACGCCGGATGTTTGGCTTCCAAAAAAGTTCAAAAACCGGAACACTCACTTCTGGTTTTCGATTGTTCGGGGGCCCAGAATGTTTGACTCCCAAGACATTCGTGTGTGTATATATAGTTTTATAAGGCTGCTGGGAATTGTATCTCTGAAGAATAAACTATAGTTCTCAGGATTCTTTTTTTGGAGGGATGTTTTATTTAAATGTACGCTGTTGTTCTACCCTGACACTGAGGTCCAGCGCCGAGGGCCTTCTGGCAGTTCCCTCACTGCGAGAAGCCAAGTTACAGGGAACCAGGCAGAGGGCCTTCTTGGTAGTGGCACCCATCCTGTGGAATGCCCTCCCACCAGATGTCAAAGAGAACAACAACTACCAGACTTTTAGAAGACATTTGAAGGCAGCCCTGTTTAGGGAAGCTTTTAATGTTTGATGGATTACTGTATTTTAATATTTTGTTGGAAGCCGCCCAGAGTGGCTGGGGAAGCCCAGCCAGATGGGCGGGTCATAAATAAACAACAACAACAACAACAACAACAATTATATAAAGAGACACAGTATGCATCTTGTAATTCAAAAAACAAAGCAAGTGCCTCTCTCTTCCCACCCTCAGCCAGGCTCCACCCATCAACAAGGGGAGGAGCCTACAGTCACATGGGCAGGAAAGCAGATCTTACTTAGCTCCTGTCCTCATACAGTGTGCAAATAAAGCATATGAAGGCCATCTCCCAACCGCACAAACCTGATGCCAGTCTACCCAGCATGCTGAGAGGAAGGTGACTGACTTGTGGCAAGGCAAGGGTGAGTTCATATTGCGACAAGCTATAGCTTTGAAACAGAACCCCATTTTTTAGAGTTTGGGCAAATGGCATCATGACTTAATAAGCCGGGATGTGAAGGAAACCTTTGTGTGCAGACACAAGACCCTTCAAGCAAGCGAGCCAAGCGGGGCGTCTTCACCAGGTTCCCGTTTTCATCCAAAGCAGGAAGCTGTGGTTAAAATAGCTCTGCAGCAGTTAAAAAGAAATAACAAAACTTCAGTTAAAAACCACTGGTATACTCACACACACGTGTGTGTGTGGCATAGCCATGGAGGAAAAGGAAGATCTAAATAATCCTGTGAAGGCTTTACTGATAGAGCATCTAAGGGTCGTGGGTTCGAGCCTCACCTGGGGCAAAAGATTTCTGCATTGCAAGGGGTTGGACTAAATGACCCCCAGGGTCCCTTCCAACTCTACAATTCTATGAAGCAATACTTGTCTCAGGACCTTAGGACACATCCACACCATACATTTAAAGCACTGTGATACCATTATAACAGCCATAGCTACCTCCTCCCCTTAAGAATCCTGAGAACTGTCATTTGTTATGGGTGCTGGGGGTTGTTAAAGGTAAAGGGACCCCTGACCATTAGGTCCAGTCGTGTCCGACTCTGGGGTTGCGGTGCTCATCTCACTTTACTGGCCAAGGGAGCCGGCGTACAGCTTCCGGGTCATGTGGCCAGCATGAGTAAGCCGCTTCTGGCGAACCAGAGCAGCGCACGGAAACGCTGTTTACCTTCCCGCCGGAGCGGTTCCTATTTATCTACTTGCACTTTGATGTGTTTTCGAACTGCTAGGTGGGCAGGAGCTGGGACCGAGCAACGGGAGCTCACCCTGTCGTAGGGATTCGAACTGCCGACCTTC
This sequence comes from Darevskia mixta, assembly GCA_034641385.1. Lineage (NCBI taxonomy): Eukaryota > Metazoa > Chordata > Lepidosauria > Squamata > Lacertidae > Darevskia > Darevskia mixta. Next base: position 553,474 of record JAWWNH010000176.1, on the reverse strand, counting down.
TGATCAGCAAGCCCTAGGCCAGTGATGGCTAACCTTGACACTCCAGATGTTTTGGAACTACAACTCCCATCATCCCTAGCTAACAGGACCAGTGGTCAGGGATGATGGGAGTTGTAGTCTCAAAACATCTGGAGTGTCAAGGTTAGCCATCACTGCCCTAGGCTCTGTGGTTTAACCCACAGCGCCACCTGGGTCCCATGCTGGGGGTTGTTAGGAGACCTCTATTCCCTCTCTCCAAGCTACAGTTCCCAAAGTGGTTTGACAACCAATCCCTCTTTAAAGGGAACTCTGAGAATTGTAGCTCCTAACATCTCTCAGGGATATGACAGTCAAACCTCGGCTCCCGAACGCTCCGTTTTCGAACAATTCGGCTCCCAGACGCCAAAAACCTGGAAGTAAATGTTCCGGTTTTTGAACGTTTTTTTGGAAGCCGAACGTCCGACGTCGCTTCCGCTGAGTGCAGGAAGCTCTTGCAACCAATAGGAAGCCATGATTCAGTTGTCGAATGTTTCGGAAGCCAAACGTGCTTCCGGAATGGATTACATTCCACAACTGAGGTTTGACTGTATTATTATTTTAAAAATCATACCACCATTCATCCGAAGATCTCAGGGCGGTTCACAGCATAAAAAAGCGATAAATAATAGTAATAACTTCTGCCTGTCACATGGCTAAAAAAGGCAGAGGAGCCCCCCTCCAAAGAAGAAAGAAAAAGTTTTCAACTCTTTATTTGCTTTGCTCTTTTTTTATAATTTTTATTGATAACACATAATTCACATTTTTTCCTTTAGGTAAATACAAATAAGGAGAACAAAACCAAAAACCAAAAATCCATTACAATTATCTTCCATTATACTTATGTCACAATACCATTAACTCACTTATCTAAATGGAAAGAAATAAGAAAAGAAAAGAAAGACAAAAGGAAGAAACAAGAAGAATAAAACAGAAAGAATAAAAGAAATAAAACATTTCCACCGCCTTCCACACAGTACTCAATAAAAAAAATTCTCTTTATTCTGCCTCTTAAGTGTTTTCTATTACCTATTCTATTTGCTTTGCTCTTAATTCTTGTGCTCAACATAGGGATTATTTTTTTTTTAAAAATAATTTTTATTAATTTTAAAATTTTATACACATAAGACCTTACATTTCGGTCAGGATTCATCACTCCCCACCTCTCACCATGAGGAGTTATTTAATCTTACCCTCCCTCTCACAGAGGTAAACCCATTCATTATTTTCCCTGACCTTAAACAATCATTATCTAACTTCGGCCTAACCCTATTCTCAGGTAGACCATTCTTGGTTACAAAACATATCCATAGTGACTTCCTCCGCACCTCCCCAGTGGCTGCATTAAACAAAACATAATTCTGGTTCAGGTACATAGGTGTGCTAAACATATGTTGTACATTACTTCAAAACATAATTCTAACTCAAAAACAATATCTTTAATTCTTATTTCACCTCATCTTCTAGTTCCAACCTCCGCGTCCTCCTCCCAAATCTTCTATAAGGTTCCTTCTGACTCCCCTTAATCTTCAGGCTCCTAACTTCGAAAGATCCTAACATAATCCTAACTCAAAACCATGTCCGGCATAGATATTCAAAGTCCACATATATAATCAGTCCCTGGTTGCCCACCTACCCTGCTCAACCCTCCCCTCGCCGTTCCCCAGTCCAAGCCCAAGTGCTTGCTTGCAGTTGGGCTTCATCATCTCTGTGTCTTCTCTGCTGTTCCAACTCCCAGTCTTTAAAGAAAAACTTCTTCTCCTTCATTGACGTCCTCTTGCACTGAAAAGCGTTAACTTTCGCAGATGTTGTTTTCTTGATTCTTTTCTTGGGTCCAGTTATCTTGTGCCGAGAAGAAATTTTCCTGCAGCGAGGCTTGTCTTTAACCTTGGAGGGGATTTCTCCCCCTTTCATCCTTTGTGCAGCTGGGATGACATCATTGTTGTTTACAACTCCTCTCATTCTTGCGGTTTCCGCTTGGAACTCCTTTCTCAGTTCCCAGATTTTTTCAAGGACCCTCTTCCAGCCTCCTTTGTCCAAATCATCCTCCATTTTCAAAGACATAGTTATGCAAAGTTCCACACCGAACCAAATCCAAACTCAAAATCTATGTTCCACAATATAATCCAACAGGTCCGATTCAATCCACTACATGTCAAAATTGTTAGTTAGTTGCCCCCCCGATCAGGGGTGTCAAAAGGATCAAATCTCTGTTGCCAAGCCAAATTCTGTTACAGTTTCAATCGCATCGGTAATAAAGTTCCTGATTTAGTGCCACAATAGCAAGGGACGGACCTCCGTAAATTACATCCCTGTACTTCGCCAAATTAGTCCAAATTCTTCGGTACTTTTCTAGTACTCACGGTTAAGATAGCTAATCTTGTCCTTTTGCGGAGAAATCAGCGCGCTCAGCTGGGAAGGGCTCGCAGCTTCAACCCGGCGGGCAATGGCGGTCCGTGGAGCTCCGTCACCCCGCGTCTCACACGGCAGCCTCTACTGTGGCCGCCGCGGGAGTTGGGGCGACGTTAAGAGCCGCTGCCGGACCTAAGGTCCCGGGATCAAGACTCCCGGGAGTTTTGGGGGCTGCGTCACCGTCGCAAGCACCCCTTTAAAGCCGGTCGGGTCGGGGAATGCCAGCAGCGGCATGTCCCCCGACCTTCCCCTCCGGCGCGCCGACCGGAAGCCCAACATAGGGATTATTGGTTTGTTTTTGTTCTTACGTTTATTATGTATTTTGAGTGGGTTTTTTCGTATTGTACTTTCATGTTGTGAGCCCCCTGAGTTTTATGGATGAAGGGCGGTATACACATTCGATGATGATGATGAGCTCTCCGTGGCCACAGGAGGGCCCTGGCCAGTCCTGGCGAAGGGGAAGCAGAAACCACGGGTTCCTCTCCTTATTGCTCCGCTCCGCTTCGCAGGGCAGCCGCGCCGGGTTTTGTCCCCGGGCGCTGCCCGTGTGAACGGTGAGCTCAGCCCGCGCCTCCGCCCGTCCCAAATCCCTGGACCCCGAGGGGCGCGGGAGACAGGCAGCGGGGAAAGAGGTCTCCTTTCCTTAAGCGGCGCGAAGCCGCGTCTACACGGCGCCCCTTTAACCCGGTTTCAAACCGGTTTCCTGAAAAGAAACCAAACTCCAGAAGCGGGGCGAGGAGAAAGGCAAGAAGTAAAGAAACTATAAAATGAAAACAGAAGCCCCCTGCTTTGAAGGTTTATCCCCCACTGACTCTTTCTTCTCTGCAAAACTGGTTTCTGCTCCAGGCGCTTCTGCTCCGATCCTTTTGCAAAGCTCGCCGCGTCCATCGCCTCGCAAGGAACCCTGGGAGTTGTAGTCCCGGAGGCCGCGCGGAGAATGGCCGCGCCGGGCCTACCGCCCTACAACTCCCAGGGTTCCGCGGGAGGGGAAGCGAGTGGGTGGCTGTTTAAGTTAGCAATGCAGACGTTCCTCCCAAAGACTCGGGGATTAGAGTGGCTGGGCTCCGCAGGAGCTGCTCCGACAGATTTGCAGTATTAGTTGTATTATATTTATATTTATATTATTGATTTTCCTCCCGCTTTCCTTCACAAGAAAGGATCTTTTAGCCTGCGGGCGGGGGAAAGAAGAGATGGGTGCACTTTGCACATGCTCAGAGGCATTCTCCTAAACGATTTCCGCCTTCCCCCGCCCCCCAGTCCTAGGTGGGTGTGGGAGGGGGCGGGCTGGTGGGTGGGCGATCCTTGCAGGAAAGGGTAGCGGGGCGCGCTTTGCACATGCTCAGAAGGAGTCTGGCCTTCCCTGTTGCATCACCCTCCGCCTGCCGGAGGGACTTCTCGGCGCCTTCAGACGAGCTTGGCTGCGCTTCGCCATCCGTTCCCGTAGGTTGGGGTGCGGGGGGGGGAAGGGAAGACTTTTTGCACATGCTCTAAAGCATTTTTAAAAATAATAATCATAATAATAAAAACTCCCGTCGTATTTGGATGTTCCCTTCTCCTTCCGCCTCTTCCCGCATCCACCTTTTCTTTTCCCTGAAATTTTTTTTGGGGGGGGGGTGGAGTTGAAGTTAGGTTGTGCTTGCTTTCCCGGGGAGAGGTGGGTGCTGCTACGATTTGCACTCTGCACGTGCTCAGGGGCTCGGCGCAGCAGCACGTGGGGCCTAGCGCTCTCGACCGAAGCGATTGCTCCTCCTGATTTTTCTCCTGATGCGGAAGGAGATCCGAGAAGCAAATGTTCTACCGATGGAGCCTTGGCAGCGCTGCAGACTTGAACTCACGACTTTTCTACGCCCCCAGAGAGAGAGAACCGGGTTGCTTGCTTGCCTTTTCTCTCCCACTGCTTTCCCTTTCAATCATTTTTTTTTTAAATTAAAACTCCTTTTTCTTTTCTTCCCCTCCCCTTTCCCCCTCCCCCACTAGGAGCACAAAATTTCCGCAATCACCCCAGCTTTACCATGGACACCGGAGTTGAAAAGGGTGCAGAAGAGAAAATTCAGGTAGGAATTATCAGGGAGGAAAGGGGATCGGGCAAAGGTCCACATTCAACAAAGATCATTTCCTAAGAAAAAGAAAAAGCTGTATTAATTGGTCTGGGTTAGAGTGTTGCTTTTGAATGGAGGAGTTTGCAGGTTCAAACCACAGTTGCATGGGTGTAGCCAAGGGGAGGCGGGAGAGCACCTGCCCCCCCCCCAAAAGAAATCAATTTTTTAAAAATCAATACAAATCTGAGGTTCTGCCCCCACTTTTTATGGGGAAGGAAGGAAAATTAGTAGCAGAGAATCTGCTTTTTATGCAGAAGGCCCCAGGTCCAAACAGTGGCATTTCCAGGTAGAATCATAGAGTTGGAAGGGACCCCGAGGGTCATCTAGCCCAACCCCCTGCAATGCAGGAATCTTTTGCCCAACGTGGAACTCGGAACTCACAACCCTGAGATAAGAGTCTCCTGCTGTACCGGCTGAGCTATCCCAGCTGGTAGGACTGGGGAAGGGGTGGGGGGCGGTCTCCTGCCTGACACTCTAGAAAGCTGCTGCCAGCCTGTGTTGACATTACTGAGCTAGATGGACCAAGGGTCTGATTCAATATATGGCAGGTCCCTTTGTTCCTAATTATCTGAGGACAGGCTGTAGCTCAGTGGGAGAATGCTTGCTTTGTCCCGGGTTCAATCCCCGAAATCTCTAGGGGTTTTGTAAAAAAAAAAATTAAAAGAGCATCTGATTGGCTGCTGTGAGAAAAGGGTGCTGAACTTTATCCAATAGCTGAGCCTTTCTTATGTTCTAAAACAGTGGTTCTTCAAACTTTTTTCTCCAGGCCACACTTTCAGAATAAAAATGTGCTCAGACCACACCAGTTTTTTATTTGATAAGAAATACTTTGGAAAGCAAAAAAACCCAACACCTTGCAACGCTTGATTTATAACGTAGAACAAAACAAAGCCCGGTCTTGGCTGGGAAGGTCGGGGTATAAATAAAAGTTTATTATTATTATTATTATTATTATTCATAATATAATTGTGTGACGCTTAGAAAGTGTAAAACAATGCATCCACATAGGAACATGAATTATAAACAAGCCTCGTACCTTAAGTATGTATACAAACTCAATGAGAGTTGTGAGCCTGCAGCATCACTCAATGCTCTTGCTCGCATTTTGAAAAAAATATCTGGCCATAACTCTGCCAATAAATAAATAAAATCATTTTGATGCTATACTACGCTGAAATGTTTAAATGTTTCTTGGTGGTGCACAAAGTGCGGCTGGTGCAGAACCTGGCAGCCAGGTTGCAATCCTGGCCCAACCACACTGGCTACCAGTCAGTTTCAAAGTGCTGGTTTTGACCCATAAAGCCTTATGTGGACCAGGATCCCAATACCTCGACCGGGACATGCACAGGGAAACCAAAATGCTTGTTTACAAAGCTATTGTACTACCAACCTTACTGTACACTTGTGAAACATAGACCACTTACCGGTATAAACACCATCTCCAACTCCTCGAAAGATTCCATCAACGGTGTATCCGAAAAAAATTTGTACATCACTTGGGCGAACTAAGACAGGCGAACTAAGACAGGCGAACTAATGCCAGTGTACTGGAAGAAGCAAAGATCACCAGTGTTGGAGCAATGATTCTTCAACATCAACTTCGTTGGACTGGTCATGTTGTGCGGATGCCTGATTATCGTATTCCAAAGCAACTCCATTCCGAACTTAAAAATGGAAAGCGTAATGCTGGTGGCAAAAACAAAAGAGGTTTAAAAATGTAGTATAAACACCAACAACTGGGAAACACTGGCCTGCGAGCGCTCCAGTTGGAGAACAGCCTTTACCAAAGGTGTCATGGACTTTGAAGACACTCGAACTCAGAACACAAGGGAGAAACGTGCTAAGAGGAAGGCATGCTTGGCAAATCCTCACCATGATCAACTCCCGCCCGGAAACCTTTGTCCCCACTGTGGAAGGATGCGTGGATCCAGAATTGGCCTCCACAGTCACTTACGGATTCACTGTTAAAGCCGTATTCATGGAAGACAATCTTACTCGGCTATGAGTGATCGCCAAAGAAGAAGAAGAGAAGACCTTGAGGACTGCCTCTCTCCATTTGAACCTTCCTGCAAACCCTGCGATCATCATCCATGTGGGAAATTTGCAGGATGGCAACACGAGAAACAGGCCTTTTCAGTGGTGGCTCCCAGTTTGGGGAATCCTCTCCCCTGCAGCCCTCTTTGTCAAGTTTTAGGCTCCTGACAAAAAAACTTTCTCTTCAGCTGGGTTTCTGACCCTAAGTCTGAAAGGTTTTTAAGTATTTGTGGCTTTTCTAGGGCAGGGTCTGCTAGGCCCCGTGGTTATTTGTACAGAGGGTGTGCGTTCGTTTTTTATTGACTGTGTTTATTGTAATTGTTTTTGATATTTCTTTTTTTGAGTCTGTAAGTTGCTTTGATCTGTTTTTCTGAGTGAAGCGATTAGTAAGTATTAATAGTGCCTGAGGAAGTACCATCCACCTTGGGCCCATAAAAAGCAAGTCAAAACTTTTTTGGGTAAGCTGAGAGCCTGTTTGGACCCTGGGAGATAACCTGGTGTGTCAGAAGGAAAATGAATTGAGATATATATAGTAACTTTGTATTAAGGTAACATTTTTATATGTAGCTATATTTTTGCAATATTTTATTTAAGTTGTCTGTTGTTGTTTCAGTCTTCTGTATACCACATAGAGATATTTTTAATCTATTAAGTGGTATAAAAATTAAATGATGATAATAATATTTTAAAATGCAGCAAGGGTTGGGCCTTATCCCAATGAAGTACAATTAAATTTATTAAAACAGGAATAAAATACATCTTTCTATTTTTGTAATGTCCTTTGGAGACCGGCCAGACCTGCATACCAGACCAGTACATCACTACTCCCTGTTCCTTATCTCGAAACAATGCGTTTAACGTCTCCTGTTTTAAAAATAAAACTTTGAATTGGTCCAACTTAATCAGTCCACCCTTCTAGATTAGTCAAAAAAGTTGTGTTCACAGCAAATGCTGTTTTTAGCATTGATACTTTTAGTAGGCCAAGATGCGAGCCAAGCACATTCTTGGTTTTGGTCATATGTCTTACGTAACTTCTATCCAGATACACTTTTAAAAAACAACAGTTGTTTGCTGTTTGATATAGTTTTATTAGACGTTGCTGAAATGGTTTTGCTTTAATGACAGTAAGCTATGCAGAATCAAAATTGTTGCAGAAGTTGCAATGCATGTATTTTGGGCATACGATTTATCAAATCCTTTCATGTGGTTGGATCTGTAGAATGTAATCTTGCTTTTCTTTGATAACCGGGGGGGAGGGTCTCCTTCCAAGGAAAAAATGGCTACAAATATCCCTTCATTTGAGCATCTCTCATCCCTTTTCCTTGTACAATTCTAGCTTTGTTGATTCTGGTAATTATGATTTAATTTCTCAACTCTGCTTCAATAATCAATATTTTAGATACAGGTAGGTAGCCGTGTTGGTCTGCTGTAGTCGAAAAAAAAATCCTTCCAGTAGCACCTTAGAGACCAGCTAAGTTTGTTATTGGTATGAGTTTTTGTGTGCATGCACACTTCTTCAGATACCTGGTGAGGTTGATGGACTTCCATTTCTGAAGAAGTGTGCATGCACATGAAAGCTCATACCAAGAACAAACTTAGCTGGTCTCTAAGGTGCTACTGGAAGGAATTTTTTATATTTTCTTTCAATATTTTAGATTTGTAGTAATATTCATAACAATACTTTAATTTTGTACGGCCTTTATGCCATTATCCTCATTTATCTTCTTTTCTGTAGTGCTTAAGTTCTGAACAGGTCAAAACTGCATGGTGGTTGTGGGGAGAGACTGGGTGAGGACAGAATGGTCCCTGAGCTTTTCAGAGGAAGGAAGGGATAACTGTCATTGTCAGCTTTCTCCCACCCCAATGTATTATTTTCTTTATAAAAAAAATATTTACCATATATACCTTGTATCATAAAAACACACCACTGCGGCTTACAACATTATAAAAATAAAAAACGGAGTAAAATAATAGAAAATAAACATCAATAGACAGATGGCTACATGGCACGCAAAATAGTGTTTGATATTGAACACGGACTCTGGGGGGTTGGTCTTGTTTTTATTATTATTATTGAGTTTATATACTGCCCTATACCCAGAGGTCTCAGGGTGGTTCACATAACAGATAAATATGAGCATACAGACAGTAAGGGTGGTAGTAGGATGCCAGAGGTGAACTTATTTTTGGAAATAAGTTCTTGAGATTATTAGAAATGCACCACTTAGTTTATTACAGTTATAGGAAAGAAGAGGTTAGTATTCCCCTTGATAAAGGTGGAAGATCTCCTAGTGGCTTTTAATTCATGCACATGATTTAAGGCAGGCATAGGCAAACTTGGCCCTCCAGATGTTTTGGGACTACAACTCCCATCATCCCTAGCTAACGGGACCAGTGGTCAGGGATGATGGGAATTGTAGTCTCAAAACATCTGGAGGGCCAAGTTTGCCTATGGCTGATTTAAGGCCTTGCCACGTAATTTGTGGCCTTATAAGATAAGACCCAGGTGGTGCTGTGGGTTAAACCACAGAGCCTAGGGCTTGCTGATCAGAAGGTCAGCGGTTCAAATCTCCGCGACGGGGTGAGCTCCCGTTGCTCGGTCCCTGCTCCTGCCCACCTAGCAGTTCAAAAGCATGTCAAAGTGCAAGTAGATAAATAGGAACCGCTCTGGCGGGAAGGTAAACGGCGTTTCCGTGCGCTGCTCTGGTTCGCCAGAAGCGGCTTTGTCATGCTGGCCACATGACCCGGAAGCTGTACGCTGGCTCCCTCGGCCAATAAAGTGAGATGAGCGCCGCAACCCCAGAGTCGGACACGACTAGACCTAATGGTCAGGGGTCCCTTTACCTTTAAGATAGGATAAGGTTTCTTTATTGTCATTGTACAAGTACAATGAAATTGGATGCCAACCCATAAAAACAACATTGGGGGGGGGGGGAGAAAAAATAATAATTTCAGCTTCACATACTCATCAAAACTCTCCAAGGTCATATTATCTAGTTACAGCATTTAAGATGGTTATGGCTTTTGGATAGAAACTGTCTTCTAATCTATTTGTTCTTGATTTAATTGTTCTATATCTCTTGCCCGAAGGCAGTGGTGCAAAAAGACTATATCCAGGATAAGATGGATCTTGTAAAATATTTTTAACTTTTTTAAGGCAACAGGAACTGTATAGTTCCTCCAAAGAAGGGAGGGAATGTCCAATGATATCTTGGGCTGTGGTTATGACCTTCTGGAGCACCTTCTTCTCCATTACTTTACACATGGAAAACCAAGCACAAATGCAATATATAAGAATGCTCTCTATGCAGCTACGGTAAAAGGACACCAGCAGTTTCTCACTTTAATCAGTTGGGAAGAAGCCATAGCATAGAGCAAATGTTTCAATGGTAGAAATGTCCAGGTTCAGTTTCTGGCATCTTGAAGCAAAACAGCAAGCAGGTAATGTTTCTCTTTCTTCAGGTGGTGCCGAAGGAGCGCCTCACCCTCCTTAAACCAAAGAGAGGAGACAGTGAATCTAAGCCTGAGAAGCCAGCGGACAGCAAGAAGATGCTGATTGACGACAAGAAAGTTGAAGCATCAGCTGCCAGTGAGGAGTTAAAGGTTAGGAACACCCTCTCCTGTTTTTCTACGGCTCCGTAGGCCCTTGGTGTGCTGCACAAAAAAAAAATTAGGAGATTATCTCTGTGATGTTAGGGTGCCAAAAGGCAAGAAAGCGACCTGAAAGCCTTTATGAGGAGGGGGTGTAGTTCAATTGGCAGAACATCTCTTGTACATTCCTGGGTTCAATCCTCAACATCTCCAAAAAGAACTGGGAATGTTCCCGGCCTGAGCCACTCCCATTAAGTGTAGACAGTCCTGAGGTGGCATTGTCCTGATTCGGTCTGAGGCAGCTTTCTGTAACTGTGGCAAATATTCCCACCTCTGCACCAGTGTTAGAAAACTTAAATACTGTATTTTCCGGCGTACAAGGCGGCTGGGCGTATAAGACGACCCCCAACTTTTCATGTTAAAAAACAGAGTTTGGGGTATACTCACCCACCCCGGGCTCCGGGGCGGCTGAGATGGCGGCGGCTGGAGCGGCGGGGAGAGCCTCCCCTCTCGCCGCACAGGAGCCCGTCACGCTCCATGGCGGCACACACCCAGCCAGCGGCGGGGCGGAACCCCGCGTTGCATCGCGTGACAACGCCTGAAAAACTATATCCGCCGTACAAGACGACCCCCAATTTTAGAGAAGATTTTCCAGGATTAAAAAGTCGTCTTGTACGCCGGAATATACGGTATATAAGCTAGGCGTCAAACGGCTCCTTAAAAACCAGGGTTACAGTTGCCAAAACGGAACGCCTAGGTGCCATTTCTGGGCCAGGCGGCTGGACAGTTGTATTTTCCAATGCAACGTTTTGGTTCCTGAAATTCATTCCGATTGTGCAGATAAAATATAGCGGATATAATTCTGCAGGATTTGAAAACAGTCAAGATCCAATGATTCCCAGGCATGCACCTCCAGATGGTGGAGACGTCAGGCGCCATCCTGGCACCCGGGAATCTTCACTTGGTTGCAAGTGGCCAATAGCCAGGTGCAAAATGCGCCTGGAGAATTTCGAACGCTGCTTTGCACCAATGCGGCTGGTTCCAGAGATAACTGGAAAAGGACCTGTAGCTGGTTTTCCTCACCCCAGTTAGGCACAATTCAACGTCTTGGAATGGAAATTAAAGGTACCTTCCTATTTGTGACGTCCTTCAGAGGCAAGCCAGACCGCCATACCAGACTGGTTCTCCACCACTTCCCCATCTTGAACCAAGGCAGTTATGTCTCATCTCCTCCTTTAAAAAGAAAGCCTTGAATAGGGCTTTATAGATTACTTAGTTGTCTTCACAGCGGATGCTATTTTCAGCGTTGATATTTTTGGCACGCTCAGATGTGAGCCAAGCACATTCTTGTGTAATTTAGGATTTGATAATGTGTCCACGTAACTTCTGTCCAGATACGCTTTTTAAAAATAGCAGTTGTTTGCATTTGATGTCATTTTATTAGTCGTTGCTAAAATTATTTTGCTCTGAGGGTAGCAAACTGTTTCATCAGAATTCTTGCAGAAGTTGCTTATGATTTATCAACTCCTGCAGCGTAGAAGGAACTTTAGAAATCGGGACATAAGCCTTACAACCAGTTAAGCCAGTAAACGATGCCTATAGGCACTTCAGATGCTGTTGGACTCTGACTCCAATCAGCCACCCAGCCAGCATGGCCATGGATGATGGGACTTGTAGTCCAGGAACATCTGAAGGGCAACAGGTTCCACATCTGTGAGGTAGGAGATAAGACCTAGCCTAGCCACATCTGGAAGGTTCCCCATCCTTTGTGTAAGCTGTTAAATGTAATAATACTGGGGTGGGGGACGGGGACAACAACCCCAAAACTGGTGTGAGTGGTTCTACCTGGTTGTTTGTTTCAGACAGTGGACCATTTTTCTGGGCTTATCAGCCAGCTTGTGTCTGATTTCCAAGCTACTCAAAGTACATCTACGTCACTGCAAGATGCCGAGGTACATGTACATCGAGTTGAGGTGCTGGCCTGTGGATTGTTTAAACCATAGTTTCCTGTTACACCCATACCAGGAAACTGATTTAATCCCCAGTTATGAAACCAGGACTGATTTCTAACTAGTAATTCAGCCACGTGCCCAGTAAACCATGGTTTCTGTCAGAGAAGGTGGAGCCTGTGACCGATGCTTGCACAAATGGCAATGTAAGCCAGATTCATAAGGGAACACTCCATGGTCACCCAACTGCTGTTGGCTTGCTGAAACCTTTTTAAACCACAGAAACTGCCATGGTGATCAGGAATGTTATTCTAAATCAGATCCTAAGAGTTTCATTTTTTCTCCTTCCCACCCCCCCCCCCCAATTTTCAGCATGAGAAATTGCAGGAGAGTCTCGGTGATCCATTAGACATCGTAAGCGAGAAGGTTAAAGGGGAGAGCAGCAGCGACGAACTGATGATCGAGGATCCTACGGAAGAGGAACACGGAAACAGCAATGAGGTACTGATCAGCCGGAGGGGTGGTTTTTCTTACGGTTGTGGCTAAATTTTCCTGGAAATACAGGCAGAAATATTTTCCTGGAAATAAAGGAGGAAAAATTATTCAGTAGTCCTCCCAAGACTGTCAGCAATTTTCAAGTGGTCTGCTGGGGAGAGTGGGCAGGGAGTTTGGGATTTTTGTTTGTCAGCGTTGACGCCTTGAATTGGGCTTGGTAATTGGCATACAGTTGCAGGAATAAGCCATGATACAATCAGTTCAATCCCTGTTAAGGCTTCTGAACATATCACTGGCCACATGGATTCTTAATCTTCATAGTAACTGGAGCTGCATATTTAAGGAAATCCTCAAAAGGAGGAAGCGTTGGTTTCTGTTGATTTTAGTAATCTTATTCATTGGAAGGTGTTGCCAGATTCCGAAGCGATGGACCTGAAGAAAGAGATGAAGGAAGAGGATGGAGAAGAAGGAAACAGCAGCGAAGAGATAGTGGTAAGGTTTTTTTGGGGGTGGAGTTCGGTAGGGTAAGCAGACTCAATAGTTGATCTGACATGGGTGGGCAGATTCCTTATTGACCCAAAACACAGAGCCAGGCCGACTATCATAAATTACAGGGATTGCCAGCATAGTGCCCAGGGATGCCAGCATGCCTGCCAGTTCCTCCAGCAGTGGCACCTGCAAAAGGTCTTTGTAAATATCCCCTGAAAAGTCCACAATGTACAGGAGACCCTTTGCTCTTCTTGCAGAGTTCCTGTTTGCACTGCCTCAGCTTCTCCTAAATTAAAAACTCCCTCTTAAACGTGCCCACATTTCATTGGATGAGAGGACTGGGCTCCTTCCTTTCCTTCTGCGCTGAACAGGGGAGAGGTGCAAAGAGCTTCTCCTTGTGACTGGCGGGGGTTGATGTGGGTGCCTCTTCCCCCATTGATTGGGGGGCATGCCCACATCATCTTCTGGTCCTGTTTCTTTTTTGCTCATCAGTGTTACACCACGCCACCATGGCGGCCATTTTGTGACTGGTGCCCCCGGCACTTTCTCAACCTCTCTAATATCTATATATTTATTATCTATATATTTAAAAAAGGAGAAAGAAAATGTGTTACCATTGCAGTAACTGTCCAGTTACTGTCCAGTGTCAGTGAGTTCCACAGCTGCTGTCCATTTTTATTAGCTCCTTTTTCCAAACGAAAACAAGTGCAAGAGAACAATCTTAAAATTTTCACCCAGGACCTCTGTACAGGCTTGCGCCCAGGGAAGGTCACTTTGGTACTGCAGTTTGACTTCACCCCTGGAGGTGCACTCCATTGCCCCTTGGGACAGATGCCAACAACCTGCTGCCTGTTGCTCTTGCTGGGCTCTCATTTTTTGTAAGAAAGTGAACAATTTTTCCCTGTACAGCTCATAGTTTGTGCCTTCTCTCCCTCTCTCTCTCTCTCTCTCTCTCTCTCCCTCCCTCCTCCGCCAACACCCTTCCCTTGTAGGATTCGGGAAGCATTGAAATCAGGTAAGAATCCGCCCGCTTTAGGGCTTTTTTTCCAGAGGTGAGGGTGGGAATCGTCATACTTGTGTACATCTGACGCTCCATCTGTACCATACATCCAAAGCAGTATTACAGCTTCCCCCAAAGAATCCTGGGAAGTGAAATTAATGGGCCTACAATAGCCGTGTTCATTAAGGTAGAGGTTATACTTGGATTTGTTTTTTCCTGCCTAAGTGGTTAAGATGTTTGGATCGGGATACTGGCGTTAATGATTTTATGTTAAAAATTGGGAGGTTAGTGGTGGGAAATATAGCTAAAGATTTCGAGACCGGAGGGAGGTAAGGGTGTAAAAAGAAGAAAATCAGGAGTTCTAAATTAGGTTGGAGTAAGGGAATTTGATAAGGCTTGAGGAAAGGATCAGAAGTAATGAGGTGCTGAGGTAGGGGGAAAGGGGAGTTAATTTAAATAAAATGGTTCTGGTATTTTATGTAATAGTGAAGTTTATGAATTTGGAAAACTGATAAAGAGGATAGATAATGAATTCAACAGAGGGGGACTTGAGGAAGTCAACCGAAATATGAAATTGAGGAAAGGAGGAATACCTGGCCCACAGAAATGGGCCAGGCCTAAGCAATGATATTCAATATGTTAGCTACGTTAAATGTATAGGTATAATGTTTACTGTTTTCCCGGTGAGAGAGGGGGATGGAAATTTGCTTCCCTCAGTGAGAGGGGGGAAGGATGAAAATTTAACGGTATTGTTATGTGCTTAAAATTGTTAAAATCAATAAAAAAAATTGAAGAAGAAAAAAGAGCCAGCATAGGGTGTTGGGGCCTGCGAAATCAGGTTTGAGTCGTAAGATAAGAACGACCTATGACCTTCCGGATGTTGCTGGAATCCCAGTTTGCCATCATCTCTGGCCATGCTGGCTGGGGCCAATGGGAGTCCAGCCTTACCCCTGTTGCCCATCCTTCCTGCAAGGAATGGAAAAATACCTTCTCTGAGGTATTTAGTGCTGAAGGTCTTGACAGGGATACGAACCCAGGACCTCTTGTGCATTAAGGAGGCTTTCTATTAATGTAGAGTCTTTTTTTTTGCTGTTCAAACATAAAGCTATCTACATGGTTCATATTCTATTTACTTATTCCCCCACCCCTCTCTCCCACTGCCTCATAATCCTCAGGGAAGAAGAGGACACTCTGGCGCAGAGACTTGAGGAGCTCAAACGGAAATACGGTGATCTGTGTCAGAACAGCCCTGCCTTCCAGGAGATGATGCTGAGACTCAAAGGTCTGCATCTTCTACTCAGCGTTGGGCAGACAGACATTTGTTTCTTAAGGGTTTGGGGATTTTTAGCTCTGAAGGGGAAAGAACAGATCCCAGGGTGTGAGCTGCCTAGTTTGCTTCTAATCCTCTTTTATTTGAAGCATTTTTGCCCCCCTCTTTAGTCGAAAATGCTCGAGAGCGACTTGGAAAGATCAGTCATAAGAGGGCTGGCCCTCAATCCGAAAGATCTACATTGGCTCCCAGTACGTTTCCGAGCACAGTTTAAAGTGTTGGTGTTGGCCTCTGTCCTGTATACCTGAAGGAGCGTCTCCACCCCCATCGTTCTGCCCGGACACTGAGGTCCAGCTCCGAGGGCCTTCTGGCAGTTCCCTCACTGTGAGAAGCGAAGTTACAGGGAACCAGGCAGAGGGCCTTCTCGGTAGTGGCGCCTGCCCTGTGGAACGCCCTCCCATCAGATGTCAAAGAGATAAACAACCACCTGACATTCAGAAGACATCTGAATGTTTAAGGAAGCTTTTAATATGTGATATTTTAATGTATTTTTTATTTTTGTTGGAAGCCGCCCAGAGTGGCTGGGTACAAATAATAAATTATTATTATTATCATTATTATTAATATTATTATTATTATTAATATTAATATTATTAATGCATGTGGAAATAGTGATGGGGAGGGAGGAAGGAAAAAAGCAACTGCACCCGTTCCTTGAAGTTGCAGTTCTTATAATGACTGACTCAGATGGATTATTATTATTATTAATAATAATAATTAATAATAATAATAATACCCCGCCCATCCAGCTGGGTTTCCCCAGCCACTGTGTGCGGATCCCCACAGAATATTAAAAACACGCTAAAACATCAAACATTAAAAACTTCCCTAAACAGGGCTGCCTTCAGATGTCTTCTAAAAGTCACATCGTTGTTTATCTCCTTGACATCTGGGGGGGGGGGGGCGTTCCACAGGGCAGGCGCCACTACCGAGAAGACCCTCTGCCTGGTTCCCTGTAGCCTCACTTCTCACAGGGAGGGAACTGCCAGAAGGCCCTCAGAGCTGGACCTCCGTTTCCGGACTGAACAAGAGTTCAGGAGCCTAGTTGATGTCAGTTCAAGGATGGCCAAATGCAGTCAGGCTTCCTCAGCAGAGGCGATGGAGTAGCCTAACGGACTGGCTGCCACTAGGTAATTTAATTTAAGTTGCCAGCTTGATTTTAGTTCTATCTTTGCAGCAGGAGTAGATCTGCTGAAACGAGTGGACCTAATACTTAGCCGCTTCCGTTAATTTCAGTGGGTCTGAAATACAACCCATGAGGACTAGAACCTTGCTTCCAAACGTCGCCTGCATAATATCTACATTTGCTTAGCCAAATCTGCTGCTGCTGCTGCTCCTTTTGATGAATTCTCTCCCTGTCTTGACGCTCTCGTTCCTGCAGCCGGCTGGTTAGGCCACAGCAAGGAAGGGGAGCCTTCTCTGGGGAGCTCGGAGCGGCTGCAGCTGAACCGGATGATGTGGGGGGGAGACGAGGTCAGCTTCCCCCGGGGGGAAGGCCAGGCCGGAGCATCCGAGGGCCACTCTCTGGACAGCCGGGGACCAATTTCCATCCCTTTCGGCAGGGGCTTCTTCGACTTCAGCGAGTTCGCCGTGCAGCAGAGCTTCCTGCAGAAGAAGGGCCCGGAGGTCTCGAAGGGCTTTGGGGTGGTGGGCCTGAGCCCGGGCGCGGAGAAGCCCCCGCCGGCCGAGAAGCCCTACAAGTGCAACGAGTGCGGGAAGAGCTTCGGCAAGCGGTCAACGCTGAACACGCACGGGCGGACGCACACGGGGGAGAAGCCCTTCAAGTGCTCCCACTGCGACAAGCGCTTCAGCCAGAGCTCCCACCTGCAGCTGCACGAGCGGACCCACACCGGGGAGAAGCCTTACAAGTGCCTCCTGTGCGAGAAGAGCTACAACCAGCGCTCCAGCCTCATCATCCACGAGCGCAGCCACACCGGGGAGAAGCCGTACACCTGCCTCGAGTGCGGGAAGAGCTTCAGCCAGAAGGCCACGCTGGTCCTGCACGAGAAGAGCCACCGGGGGGAGAAGCCCTACAAGTGCCTGGAGTGCGGCAAGGGCTTCAGCCTGAGCGCCGACCTCATCCGCCACCAGAGCATCCACACCGGGGAGAAGCCCTACACCTGCTCCGAGTGCGGGAAGAGCTTCAGCCAGAACTCGCACCTCATGGCCCACATCCGCACCCACACGGGCGAGAAGCCCCACAAGTGCCTGGAGTGCGGCAAGGGCTTCAACTGGACCTCGGAGCTCATCGCCCACGAGCGGACGCACACGGGCGAGAAGCCCTACCAGTGCCTCTACTGCGAGAAGAGCTTCAGCGTGCGCTCCAGCCTCAGCAAGCACGAGCGGACCCACACCGGGGAGAAGCCCTACATCTGCCTGCAGTGCGGCAAGGGCTTCATCCAGCGCTCCAGCCTGGTGGCGCATGAGCGCTCCCACACCGGCGAGAAGCCCTACATGTGCCTCGGCTGCGGGAAGTGCTTCCGCGAGAGCTCCCAGCTCATCGCCCACGAGCGGACGCACACCAGCGAGAAGCCCTACGTCTGCTCCGAGTGCGGGAGCTGCTTCAAGGCCAAGGCGGCCCTCATCCGACACCAGCGTTGCCACCTGGGCGTCAACTCTTTCATATGCGCTGACTGCGGGAAGATCTTCTCATCGGCCGCTGAGAGCCCGGAGAAATGCCCCGAGTGCGTCAACTTGGGCCTGATGGCCGACCTCGCACAAGCCTCCGGAGAGGCCTACCTAGAGGTGGCAGAAGGAGAAGACGGAAGTGAGGCTAAGATATGAGAAGCTTTTTTCCTTTCCTTTTGGCCGGTGACCTCTTGCACCCTCTTTCAGGTGAAAGGATGGCATCAAAGAACTGTGCCACATCTGAGGGTGAACTCTTGTCTGGTCAGTGAAGGAAGAGCCGGTGGGCACGGTTGCTGTGAAAAGGATGGGGCAGCCCTCCCCTCCATTTTGGGCTAACTGCTTCCTTCTTTTTCCTTCTATTTTTTCTGGCCCTACGGCTCTCCCTTCTCCATGTTGGACTTGGTAAGGAAGGGGAGCTATAGAGGTGTGAGGCTGCTGCCTAGCAACAGCCCACCATGTTCTCCATCGGCCTCCCAGGAAGCAGGAAAAGGCCTGTGCCTGGCAAGAACAGGCCCGTATGCCTAACGGTTCTCTCCTTGTGGCAAAACAATGGACATTTTCAGACTACTGGGCGAGGAAAGCATGGAGTGTGAGGGGAGAGAAGTTTGTGTATAAGAAGGAGGGATGGTGACGTGGTTTGAGGCCTACCCCATTAGTCTCCCCCTCAGCCCTTGCCTAATTTTGTTTTTATCTGGTGAGGAGGAAGAGGAGGGTTCGGCCTGGCAATTTTGGGCAGCCATTTTGGCATTGATTCATGCTGTGGCTTGGCCCAGATAACTCCCTCGCTGTCAAGCCCTAACCGGACTGCGACGTTGCTTGGATTTGGCAAATGAATTTCGCCCAGGCTTTGCTTTCCACAGAATAAGTTTATGAAGAACTGCCCATCAGGACAAAGTGGCCCCAAACTGGGGTGGCAGAATGGGAATAGCACTGACCGCCAATCTGAGCCGGCCAAGGTGCCGGTCCATGCGTTGGCACATGGCAAAGGATTCGAATCCATGCCGGCCATTTTACCCTGAGAAATGGTTTGGAATCGTGGCAGCATAATAGGAATGGACCAGGAATAGAAGCAAAACTGGCTTTCTTTTTTAGATGAATTACGTTTTGATTGTGGGAAATGAATTCAATTTTTTGTCTTGTTTAGCATCTGGCTTGGGTAGCAGTCTCAACTAGCGGTGTGTGTGATCTTATTTATTTATATATATATATATGTACGTCTGTGAACTGTCTCCTCTTTGTCACGCTGAGGGTGTGCTTTTTGCTGGGGCATCTGATTTTGTTTTATCCTGTCTCACATACATTTTTCAAACATCTCCAAACTGCTGGAATGGGCACAGAATTGGACTTTGGTTTAGAGATGTAGCAGGATGCGGTGGTAGAATCCAGAAAAGGGTCTGAGACCACTCCCCCCCCTTTGAATCACACAGATATGTTTGGTTGAAAGGAGAAAGCTAGCAGTTAAGGGGGGAAAGAGTCTAGCCCAGAGAGGAATCATTTTTTAAAATGCAGTTCAGCAGAAGTTACAGCCCCATTTTACACTTCAGGACTCTGCCACCTCATTACGTTCTTTGTGGAGACAAGGCCTTAGAGCAGAGATGGGGAACCTCTGGCCTTAAATATGGTGGTGGACTATCTCCCATCAACACCAGCCCGCAGAGCAGCTGGGCATGATGGCAGTTGTAGTCCAGCAACACCCGGGAGGACAACCTTTTTTGCCATTTCTGCCTCGCGAGACTGTCAACACCTCATACCAGGTTCAAGGAACCTTTGGGTGTTGCTGAACTACAATTCCCTGGCTACTGGCCATGTTTACTGGGGCGGTGGGAGTTGTAGTTCCTCACACCGGTTTTAGACAATTGGGCGCCAGCCCAAAGAACCATGGGAGTTTCTGTGAAAGGGACAAAGAGTTTCTCCAGCAAATAATTCTCCTCAGCAACCTTCCCCAACCTGGTGCCCTCCAGATCTTGTTGGACTCAGGTCATCCCTGACCATTGCCGTGCTTCCTGAGGCAACCTTTGGCCCTCCAGATGTTGATGAAATGCATCTCCCATCAGCCCCCACAAGGGTGACCCAGGGATGCTGGGTGTTGTAGTCCAATAGAATGTGGCAGGCTACCATTTCCTCATCTTGGCCTTAGAAGGCCCTAAAGGGCTATTGAAGGCCTCATAGGGAGGGTCATTCCCCCCCCTTCACCCCACTCCTGAGCTGCTCGACTGGGGGGTGGGGATCTTGAGCGATCCTTTAATAATAATAATAATAATAATAATTTATTATTTGTACCCCGCCCATCTGGCTGGGTCCCTTTCCCCTCTACCGCCGGTTCAACAAATCTTGACAGATTGACTTGGTTCAGAAGTAGTCCTTTTTTCAGATGTGGGTACCATTATCTCATGGCCCAGATGCCTCGTTTGAAAGTAGAAAACAGTGTCGGATTCTCCCTTCACGTGACGAGCTTTCAAGCCAGGGAGAAGAGTGGATTTAGAAGTCTGGCACCCACGTGCTTCAGATACTGGAAAAAGATTATAATGAGGGAGAAAAGCACAGGTGCACTTTCAAATAAGTAATGCCCCTCTCTGTGTGATGTTTCTGTCACTTATTTCAGATAAACGCATAACTGTGGAGAATCTATGCTGGTATTTGGGAAAGGCCTCTTCGGAGTGTGGCATCTGACGGGGACCCTTTACCGCTGTGCTAGATCCCAAATACAGGAATTTGCTGTCTAAAAATTGTGTGGTTACCTAAAAAAAAAACCCCGCAGAAGGAAGAATCACACATTTCATTCCTGCCAGCAATATAGGTGAAGCTGTGACCCTCCAGAGGATGTTCGACTCCAACTCCCATCAGCCCTGCAGCCACCATGGGTCGGAGGGTGATGGGATTTGTAGTCCCACAACCTCTGGAGGGCCACAGGATCCCCAGCCCTGATCTATATCTACACCACCAGAATCTTCACTGGTGTAGACACAGGGAGACACAGGGAGTTGTAGCCTTCAGTTTGTTTTTGAACTCTCAGTTCCCATCCCCAACCTGCATGGAAAATGGTCACAAATAATGGGAGTTGTAGTCCAACATTTGGAGGGCCACGGGTTCCTGTGTTGTATTCTAGGGTTTATTTAAGGCCATGATTTTCCCCTGAAAAATTGGACGCTACTAGCAAGAAAGGGGAGATGTTACTGAACAGCCCTAACAAACCGACTGCCTGCCTGTGCGTAGCTCTTTTTAATCCCTTTTTGCTGATTTTTGTTTTATTTTATAAAATGGTATTGTTCGCTTTCTCTCTCTTCATCTCTAGCTTTGCTTTGAATACAAATATGCTTTGTTTTGAATACCATTCTGCCTCTTTTTTTGCTTTATTTCTTAAGCTGAATAAAATTATCTTTGCAAAAGCAGGATGTTTTCCACGCTGGTTGTCTTGCCACACCGTTGGACTACAACTCTCAGCATCCCTAACCTTTCTGGCTGTGCCTCATGGGTGTCGGAGCTCCATCTGGAGGGGGCTTCCCTGTCCTAATGGTTAAAATTTTTTTTTACTTAAGATGTACACACACACAAACACCCCAAATTGGAATGAATCTGCTTATGGATTTCTTTTTCCAAAGAATTTAAAGCAGAGCTTTCCAAACTTTTCACGTCGGTGACACACTTTTTAGACATGCATCATTTTGTGACACAGTAATTCAGTTTTACTAGCAAACCAGAGGTTAAACTTAACCCTTTTCTAGCCCCTGGGAGCATTTGTGTGACAGACTTTCACATTGCAGTCAACGCACTAACATGTTGCGACACACCGTTTGGAAAAGCTCTGATTTAAAGGCTCCGTTTCCCCCACCATTTTATCCTTCCAACAATCCTTTGAGGTAGACGAGGGTGACTTACCTCACAAAATGTCACCCAGTGAACTTCATAGCTGAGGGAGCGGTGGGGATTTGAACCTGGGTCTCTTAAAAAGCACAACGCCAAACCCAGCCACAATTTGGGAAACCACCATTGGGTGGGATGTGTTTGGTGCCTAATTTTTAGTCAAGATCCCATCTGTGGATGAAACCGATTTACCACTTGCTGCAAATTAATGGATAACAGTCATTCAGCCCATGATGTTCTCTTCAGTACTATCAGTAGCTGTGGGGACTAGCCTACGGCCTTCCAGTTGTTGCTGAACTACAACTCCCAGTCGGGGATTATGGGAGTCGCAACCCCACATCTAGAGGCTGTGTCGACACCTGGGAAATCCATGCTATGCCAGTTGCAGCTGGTGAAGTTTGGAAGGGCAGCGACTTGGGTGAGGAGTGTCCTTCAGGTGTTAACGGAAGAATCCTCGGAGGCTGATGGCAGCAGTTCCCAGGGGATGGGGTGCAGGATCCTACGGTGACACAGGGACTATCTGCGAAGGACCAGGAAGCAAGTCGCTCTCTATGCTGCTTTTGGTCTTTGCCTGTGAACACTCTTGGCTCAGAGCCATAAGGCCAAGAAAATCCAAATTCAAGCATCTACCCGCCTGTACCAAACACCCCATTCCAAATTTCCTTTCCACATAAAACCTGTCAATAATAAATTTCCATTTTGTGTGGCTAGGAGTGGTGCCAGAGGAACTCTTGGGGAAGATACAGGTAGGTAGCCGTGTTGGTCTGTCATAGTAAAAAATAAAATAGAATTCCTTCCAGTAGCACCTTTGAGACCAACTAAGTTTGTTCTTGGTATGAGCTTTCGTGTGCATGCACACTTCAAATATGAAGAAGTGTGCATGCACATGAAAGCTCATACCAAGAACAAACTTAGTTGGTGTCTTAAGGTGCTACTGGAAGGATTTTTTTTATTTTTTATTTTGTCTTGGGGAGATAGGAAGCTTCGTAGTAATCTGCCTTCTACTGAGTCAGACCACTGGTCCATCTAGCTCAATACAGTCTACACTGACTGGCAGCAGTTGTCCAGGTTTTCAAGCAGAAATCCTTCCCAGACCTGATGCCTGTGTTTGAACTTGGGATTTTCTGCATCCAGAGCAGGCATTCCTTGAGCTACATCCCTTTCCTTCAGAGCTGTCATGCAGGGTGGGTGGGTGTGTTGAATAGCTGGAGGGCAAGTTAAT
This sequence comes from Darevskia mixta, assembly GCA_034641385.1. NCBI lineage: Eukaryota > Metazoa > Chordata > Lepidosauria > Squamata > Lacertidae > Darevskia > Darevskia mixta. The sequence goes on along the minus strand of JAWWNH010000176.1, from coordinate 530,349 downwards.
CTTGAAATTCTTCTCTGGCACAAATTTTAAATCTCAGCCAGAGAATAATTTGGCATTCTGATGCTCACCTCTTATTTGAGGTGGGCATTATTAGCCTTTCGCTCTGCTCTCATTTCAGATACGTCAAGCTGTACCACATCTCTTGTTCTGATTCTCCACAGTCAAGGATGTTTATATTGAAACCTGGCAGGTAGTATTAATATCCCTAGCTGTCTCTTAACAGGGGCACCACAGTATGCAGAAATTAAAAGGGCAAGCTTACACCCATTGCTGCACCTGTTGAATTCCTGCCTGCGTTACATGCTCTCCGTTTCTGTAATCCACTTGCCTTGCTGTAGAGATCACTTTTGTTTTTGATTGTTTTAAAACATTTAAATAATATGTAGTCTGTTTTATTTAACGTTTGTGTGTGTTTCAGTTAGGGCTGCAACATTAAGTTCTTCCAATGGTTAGAACAGTTGACTGGAAATGTTTTGATTGAATAATAATAATAAAAATTCTCCCAGACTAAATGAGCAGATTTTTAGTCTGTTCCAAGTAAAGGAGGGTTCGTGGTTTCATGAGTGACAGTCAGTCAATGCTGTGCAACAGCCCAACTCTGAAAATTCAGGACTGACACAAGTACTGGCTAATCAGTGCTGTGCAAATCGTGAGTTCAACTAAAAAATATACCAGCAGATTCTCCTTGGGCTTGATCCTAAGAAGAAAGTTGTCTGTGTGTCAGATACACTCCAAGCACACGTCCATGACATTTACACTCAGCATAAAACCTGCATGTTCTTTGTATCCCAGCCCCATTAACGGGGCAGAGTAAGAAAGGAAAGAACTTGAGGTAAACCAACTAGCTTTATCAAGCAATGTAAGAGATGAGCTCTAGAGAAGTAAAGACTGCATTGGACACAAGGAAAGAGAAGAACATAACCAACAAAATAACAACAGTGAGACGTAATCACATTCTTATGGTGAGGACTAGCGCCTTTGCCTCATAAGCCCAAATCTTGGGAACTAGATGTGAATCTCCGTCTGCTGCAACAGCAATGATGGCTCCTCTTCTGGGCCTGAAGATTTGCATGGCGTTTCCTTTGATGGGCTCTGATGAATTTTTCCCATGTCACCCCAGCTCAGCCATCCCATACTTCTCTGCCCCCCAACCCTGGTTCATTCTCCCTCGCCATACAAATCACATACCGCTGATACTAATTCTCTCAGTGCGGCCCCACCTGCACAATACACTTACATTGTACCACTTTAAACAGCCATGGCTTCTCCCGAAGAACCCCAGGAACTAAGAGTGTGGGGAGATCCCCTCTATTCTCCCTCAGAAAACTACAACTCCCTGGGAAGAAGGAATGAAAATCGGTCTGGGAATTGTAAGTGCTGTGAGGGGAATAGGCGGCCGGGGTGTGGGTGTGTCTCCTAATGTCCTAGTGTCTCCTAACTAGCGAACTCGCGGCTGAGGTACGATTTGTTCAGAGGGCTTTTGGGTCGCGCTCTGCTATGCCAGCCCAAAGCTTCGAACGTTGAGATGGTTACCCCTCTGTATGCAGTGGTGGATGGTGACTGTTGAGCCTGGTGGGGCGGGACACAGGAGGCCTGACAGTAGGTGGCGCCAGAGAGCCAATGTCAGGCAGAGCCGACTAATTCTAGTTCTGTCCTGCCATCTTCCCTGCCAACTTCTTCCAGGGAAACACTGAGACTAAAGAGGAGGAAGCTGACAGGCGGTGCTGCCACCCCCTGGACTGGACGGCAGTACGAAGCCGGGTAGCTGGAGTCTGGCTGGCGAGGTTGGCATCCCCCTATTTGCCCTCGTGTCTCAGCCACCGCAGGGATTCTTCATTCTACATTAAGCCGCCACCTTCATTTAAAATGTCCTCCCCGATTAAAGCATCGCTGTCTGTCTCCCGCCCGTGGGTTCTTAGGTGGGTGGCAAGGTGGGTGGTTCGAATGAAGCTCTTCCCGCAATCGGGGCACTTGTGGGGTTTCTCTCCCGTGTGGATCCTTCGGTGCCGAGTGAAGGCCGACTTCCAGCTGAAGCTTTTCCCGCAGTCCGCGCACTTGTAGGGCTTCTCCTTGGCGTGCGTCACCTCGTGGGAAACGAGCTGGGCCCTCTCGCAGAAGCTCTTCCCGCAGTCCAGGCAGTTGTACGGCTTCTCGCCGGTGTGCAGCAGGAGGTGCCGGATGAGGACCGAGCTTCGGCTGAAGCTTTTCCCACAGTAGGAGCACTTGTAGGGCCTCTCCCCGGTGTGGGTCCTCTCGTGCAAGAGGAGCTGCGCCCTCTGGACGAAGCCCCTCCGGCAGTGGGCGCACTTGTAGGGCCGTTCGCCAGTGTGGATTCTCTGGTGTCTGATAAGGTCCGAGTGCCAGCCGAAACGCTTCTCGCAGCCTAGGCACTTGTAGGGCTTCCCTCCGGTGTGGGTCCTCAAGTGCTCGATGAACTCCGAATTCCAGTTAAAGCTCTGCCCGCATTCGGAGCACTTGTACCGCTTCTCCCGGGCGTGGATTCTCTCGTGGATGGCGTGGTAGGCCCTGCGGATGAAGCGCTTGTTGCAGAAGGAGCATTTGTACGGCCTCTCGCCCGTGTGGATTCTCTGATGTGTCAGGAAGACCGACTTCCTGTTGAAGTCTTTCCCGCACACCACGCAGTGGAAGGGTGTCTCGCCTGTGTGCGTTCTCTCGTGCGCGGTGAGCTGCTCCTGCTGCCGGAAGGTGTTCCCGCAAACTAAGCACTGGTACGGTTTCTGTCCGGTATGGATCTGGTGGTGCCTGAGCATGTTCGCCTTGGAGCAAAAGCGCTTCTCGCAATCCAGGCACTTGTACGGCTTTTCTGCTTTGTGGACTTTCTTATGCACAGCCAGTTCTGAGCTCCCCGCAAAGACCTGCTTGCAGGCGGCGCACTGATGCGCTTTCTCCCTCTTACGCATTTTCCTGGTTACTGGGAGCTGCGCGCTCTGACTCACCAGCTCTCCGCAGCTTGAGCAGGTCACCCTTGCCTGGGTTTTCTCTCCCAAAAGGTTCGCTCTCCAGCCAAAGTGCTTCCCGCAGTGCGTGCATTTGCGGGTTTTCTCTGGTTTGTAGATTCTTTGACGTCTAAGGCGATGGGAGACAGGCTCTGTGCTTTCCCCCATGCGCAGCTTGCGTCTGCCAGCCTTCCCAAGCGCCTGCACATTTTCCGATTCACCGACATCTGCCGAGAGTCCCTCTTGGGATACACTCCTCCTCTGATCCATGGGGTTACCTGCGAGATCTACAGATGCTTCTTCCTGCACATGAGATGTGGGAATGCTCTCTTTGGTTTTGTCAGGTGAGGCTCCGGGTTCGGAGAGCTCGAGGTGTAAGGAAATCTCCTCACTCTCAGCCAGGGAAGCACAACCTACGACAACAAGATTTTTTTAAAAATGAACCTCTTCTTCTTAACAAGGTAGCAGCCTGTTGGCTGGATCAGGTCAGTGGCCCATCTAGTCCAGCCTCCTGTTCTCACACTGGCCAAGTCCTCAAGCGGGACACGAGTACAGGAGCATTCTCCCCACTTGTAGTTTCTGGTATTCAGAAGCATTTCTACCTGTGAAATAGGTATAGCAGAGCTAAAGGTAAAGGTAAAGGGACCCCTGACCGTTAGGTCCAGTTGTGGACGACTCTGGGGTTGCGGCGCTCATCTCGCTTTATTGGCCGAGAGCCGGCGTACAACTTCCAGGTCATGTGGCCAGCATGACTAAGCCGCTTCTGGCGAACCAGAGCAGCGCACGGAAACGCCGTTTACCTTCCTGCCAGAGCAGTACCTATCTACTGTGTTTCCCCTATTTTAAGACACCGTCTTATATATATTTTTCCCTCAAGAAAATGCACTATGGCTTATTTTGAGAGGATGTATTATTTTTATTATGTAAGCCCAGCCCAGCCTTTTCCTTGGCGTCCCCCAGAACTGCGCCTATCACTATGGCTTATTTTCGGGGTACAGCTTATATTTCGCAAATGCGAAAAAAGCCTGCTATGGCTTATTTTATGACTACGTCTTAGAATAGGGGAAACAGGGTATCTACTTGCACTTTGACATGCTTTTGAACTGCTAGGTGGGCAGGAGCAGGGACCGAGCAACAGGAGCTCACCACGTCGCGGGGATTTGAACGGCTGACCTTCTGATTGGCAAGCCCTAGGCTCTGTGGTTTAACCCACAGCGCCACCCGTGTCCCTTATGTCAAAAGCCATATATTTCGTGAATTTGTCTAATCCTTTCAAAGCCACCCAGGTTGGTGGCCATTCCTGCCTCCTGTGACAGAGAGTTCCATAGGTTAACTGAGATCTACAGGTATAGGGCAGTATACAATTTTTATTAGTAGTAGTAGTAGTAGTAGTAATGGTAATAATAATAATTTATTATTTATGCCCCACCCATCTGGTTGGGTTTCCTCAGCCACTCTGGGCAGCTTGCAACAAAATATTAAAATACAATAGTCTTAAAATACAAAATATTAAAATACAACATTAAAAGCTTCCCTAAGCAGGGCTGCCTTCAGATGTCTTCTAAAAGGCTGGTAGTAGTAGTAGTAATAGCTGAGAATTTAAATTACCAATCTCTTCAGCCCAATGAAACTAATCTGTGAAATCAAAACTTGTATCCTTTTACCAGCAAGAGAAATTTATCCAATCAAAGGAATTGCCTTACAAAAGTTTTTATTTAATTCTTTGGGAACAACAAAAAATATATTGCATTAAGTCCTGGGAAATTTTTTTTTTTTTGCTTTATATACAAAAAAACAACTATGTGTTTTATATAGAAAATCAACAACTTCGTTGGACTGGTCATGTTGTTCGGATTATCGTCTTCCAAAGCAACTACAGTACTGTACTCCAAACTTAAAAATGGAAGCGTAATGCTGGCGGTCAACAAAAGCAGTTTAAAGACTCTCTCAAGGCAAATCTTCAAAAATGTAGTATAAACACTGACAACTGGGAAACACTGGCCTGCGAGCGCTCCAATTGGAGAACAGCCTTTACCAAAGGTGTCATGGGATTTGAAGACACTCGAACTCAGGACACAAGGGAGAAACGTGCTAAGAGGAAGGCACGCTTGGCAAACCCTCAACGTGATCAATTCCCGCCCGGAAACCTATGTCCCCACTGTAGAAGGACGTGTGGATCCAGACGTGTGGATTGGCCTTCACAGTCACTTTTGGACATACCGTTAAGACTGTTCATGGAAGACAATCTTGCTCGGCTAAGAGAGATCTCCAAAGAAGAAAAAGATGACTATTACAGTGGTACCTCTGGTTGCGAACGGGATACGTTCCAGAGGCCCATTCGCAACCTGAGCAGAGCGCAACCTGAAGCGCTGCGTCTGCGCATGTGCGCGGCGCGATTTGGCACTTCTGCAATGATGTCATTTTGCGTTTCTGCGCATGCGCGAAGCGCCAAACCCAGAAGTAACCCGTTCTGGTACTTCCGGGTTCGGCAAGTTCGTATCCCGTGACGAACACAACCCACAGCGATCGTAACCAGAGGTACACCTGTACTAAGTTGCATTCCAAAGCTTGAATTGTTTCCCATTCTAGTAGGAATGAGAAGGAACCTGTGGCCCTCCACAAATTGCTAGACTATAACTCCCATTGGCTCCAGCCAACATAGCCAGCAGAGAGGAATGATGGGAGTTGTAGTCCAACCAAAATATCTGGAGGACCATGCAGGCTTTGTATCCTTGTTTCAGTCAACGGTGAATTATTAGTTCACCGGTGCCATTCAGATATTTCCTCTTTGGCTCGAATGCAGGAGGGCAGTTTTAATGGTATTATATGCTTCACCCACCACTGGGATGTGGCCCCTGAAAGGGAAAGTGGCCCTCGAGGTGATAAAGATCCCCCATCCTTGTCACAGCCAGAGTCTTACCTGTTTTGGAGTCCAGCGCCATCTTATAGTGTCTTTGGGGAAAGAGAAAAAGGCGGAGAATCTTGGCTCACAGACATTCCAGTGAAGCCGGCTTGTGTTGTCATTTGCCTCTACGTAAAACAAGAAGGCCAGTCCCTACACAAAAGAAGAGGACAAGGACACAACAACTCTGACATCAGAAATGGCAATATCCAGAAATCCATAGCAGAACACGTCAACTGACAAGGGCAGTCCGTTAGTGACTTTACGGTGGCCGCCCCTGTATAACGAAACGTCAAAGGGAGACCCCAGAATGCAACTTTAGCCCCTGCCTGCTCCAAAGACTGAAAACACAAGGAGCTTTGGGTTCGAGAGAAGCTACAAGTTCTTTTATGTACAATGGATCTTCACAGAACACACAATTTAAGTCACTCCGAAAGAAGGTGGCGGACTCTCCTTCCTCAGAGGTTTTTTTTAAAGCAAGAGGTTGGAGGGCCATCTGCCACAGATGCTGGAGATCCCTGCTTTGCAGGGGGTTGGTCTAGATGACCATGGGGGAGCCCATTCCAACTCTACAATTTTATGATTCTATATGGGAGCACTCCCAATAATCTGCCCAGGTATGTGCACAGGTAAAATAGCAGATCTAGCTGAAAGGCAAAACACAGAGAGCCGCACCAACTGTCACAGTGCATCCCTAATTATTATGGCATTATTATTATTATTATTAAAATTTGTATACTGCCCTATACCCATAGATATCAGGGCAGTTCACATAATTAGACGATTACTGTATATGAAGGTTGTATCATCTTAGGAGGAGAGTGTCTGTAAGGGGGAGTGGCTACGGCACTCATGAATCTGCACTTTGGAATCTGCCGCTCGCTATATTAGACTACAACTCCCATCATCCCTCACCGTTGGCTACAGTGGCTGATGGGATTTGGAGTCCAGCAACTTCTGGAGGGTCACAGGTACCCTGTCCCTGATTTAATGGGAGATGCCAGGGATTGGCAGATTAAGTTGGTGGATTATGCCAAATTGGCAAAAATGACCGGAAGAATCAGAAATCAGGAAGACCAGAATTTTAATACTGTATGGGATGGGGGAAATTTATAATTTATCTTAAAAACCATTGTAAACCGTTAGAACTGTTAGTAGGACTGGAATAAGACTTGTAGTTTAATGGTGAATTTTGGACATAATGGAGTATGTAAAAGATTTGGATTATCATAAAAGAAGCAGGAGGAAATGGCTAACAATAGGACCCACAAAGAGGAGGAGGGAAGTCTAGGAAATTCTTTGGAATCTTGTTTTTATGTTGTGACTGTATGTGACTGCAAAACTTTGATCTGAAAGCAAAATAAACAAATGATAATAATAATAATAATAATAATAATAATAATAATAATAATAATAATAATGGAAGCAGTTGCTCTGCCCTTGAACTCCATGTAGGAGCAGAAAGACACGAACCAGCCAGGATTCGGGAGTCAGGCTACAAGGCTGGCATTCCTACTACAGGCCTCTATGTTGTGATCTGCCCTGATGTCTGCAGATGGAGGGCGGTATACAAATTGTATTAATAATAATAATAATAATATGCAACTGATTTTGCTGATTAAGACTCGGCAGTCTCCTTCCCATTCATGAAAATTGGAAGCCCTTGGCCCTCTTGAACCCAAAGAGGAAGTGTTGCTCCTGGACTATGGATGAGGGAGTCTGTGTGGCCCTCCAGGCGGTGCTGGACTACAACTCCCATCAGCCCCTGCTGTTGGCCATAGGCCTACTGGCTGCAAGGGGCTGATGGGAGTTGAAGTCCAACACCAGGTAGAGTTTAGCCAGGCCTGTTTTAATCCACGACATACGCAGGGCTTTAATATACTGTGATCAAAAACCAAGGAGAGGAAATGAGGTAACTAGGCATGGAACTGAAACTAATCATAACCGTAACAACAACGGAAACAACACTTTGGGCACCTGGTGACGACTCCAGTCCAGAAAAACTGACAATCTAGCACCTGCCAGATGCTGTTGAACTACAACTCCCATCCGCCCCTGACCACTAGGCCGCGCCACCTAGGGGCTGATGGGAGTTGGGAGCCCCACAACCTCTGGGGGGTCAGGGGTCACACACACCCATCCCTGTAAGAAAGAAATGTGCCTGGAAGACATATCTATTTATATTTATTTAGAAAGGTCTGAATCCCAAAACTCTCAGAGCGGATCTCTCCCCCAGGTGCAGAAGACATTAGAGGCAATATATGAGAAATGTTTTCTCATGGAATCTCTCTGACGGCCTTTTCCTGCCTTTGTCTTTTCTGGTGGCCTTTGTTCCCAAATGCAGCAGACTCCAGACCGTTCCATACAGCCTAGTTTTTTTTATTTCTCTTTCATCCTATTGAACATCTGCCTCTGGCAACAAAAAATATAAAAAATACAATAAATCTGAAGTGAATTGGCTTTTTTTTTATAAAAAGAAATATATCGAGTGGATTGGCATTTATTAAAAAAGAAAAGGGCTGGACTGCAGTCCTGTCTCTGCACTCCTGTTCCTTAGGAACTAGCCCTGAGCAGATAAAAAATTAAAATTAATATCAATGCACCCGCAGATCAGTTTGCTTCTGAGTTCCTTCGCTCCACAGACCCGTGGAGATAAAAATGGCAACAAGGACATAGAGCTTCTTGTATCCAATTTCAGGGCCTCAGATCTTACCTCTACTCCACTGGACACAGAAATAAACAGGCCACATTGCTGGCACCCTCCCCCTTTTTTGCAAGCCCGATCCCAGATACACACCCACCCGCACCCCAAAATGCACACCCTTTAGTTGCATTTTGTGAAACTTACCAGGGGCTGCAGCAAGGCTCCCCCACGGAGACAGCCGCGCCCCACAAGCCGTGCAAAATAAAATGCATGGGAAGCCCAGGCAGCCCCTTCCAGAGGCGATCATTTAAGGCAGGACGGGATCCCCTTTCCTGTCTTTCCCAGAGCAACCTCCGGGGCCCCCTGGTGGCCGCACGAGGTATCACAGGATCGTACAGTTGGAAGGGACCCCTAGGGTCATCTAGCCCAACCCCCTGCAATGCAGGAATCTCAGCTAAAGCATCCCTGACAGAGGGCCATCCAACCTCTACTTAAAAGCCTCCAAGGAAGGAGAGGCCACAACCTTCCGAGGGAGACTGTAGTGACCCCAGAATGTTTCACAGGCCAGGGTGGAGAATACAGGTGTGCAATGTTTTCCACCCCCAATTTAGAGGGACTCTTTGCTTTTTATACTCCGAGTGAGGAAAATAAAAAGCTGCCTTACAGAATTGTAGAATCGTAGACTTGGAAGGGATCCCCAGAGGTCATCTAGTTGAACCCCCTACCCAAAATAATAATAATAATAATAATAATAATAATAATAATAATAATAATAGTGCAGGAATCACAACTAATGCATCCCTGACAGATGGCCCTCTGTTTAAAATTTTCAGTCTGCCACCTTCTGAGGGAGTCCGTTCAGCTGTCAGAAAGTTTTCTCCTGCTTTACAGGGTGAGAGCCGAACCAATAGCTTCAGGTTACAAGAAAGGAGATTCCGACTAAACACCAGGAAGAACTTTCTGACTGTGAGAGCTGCTTGACAGTGGGAGGTTGTGGACTCTCCTTCCTTGGAGGTGTTTAAGCAGAGGTTGGATGGCCCTCTGTCAGGGATGCTTTAGCTGAGATCCCTGCATTGCAGGGGGTTGGACTAGATGACCCTTGGGGTCTCTTCCAAGTCTACTATTCTATGGTCCCCAGAAAAGGCATCTGGTTTGGCCCCTGTGAGCACAGCAAGCTGGACCAGATGGGCCACTGGCCTGATCCAGGTGAAGGCTCCTCTGGAGGAGGATGATAATGATGATGATGATGATGATATTTATCAAATTTATATACCGCCCTATACCCAGAGGTCTCAGGGCAGTTCACAGAAAAGATCAACATAAAAACCACAATACGTATATATAATCAAAATAAAAACAAGAAACCAATAACACCTCCCCCCCCACAAAAAAGAACCACATTTTAAAAGGGTATAGGATGTCAATCGGATCAAAGGCCTGGTTAAAAGGGAACGGTTTTGCTTGATTGAAAATAAATAAATAATTAAATTAAATTAAATTAAATTAAATTAAATTAAATTAAATTAAATTAAGCAGCAAAGGAGAGCTTTCTTCATTTCCATGCAGGTTGAGCTTTATCATGAAACCAAAAAGCTCTCTTCCTCCTGCTGCACAACACAACACAGCACAGCACACAACACACACTCTTTCTCAGGCACAAGCACACAAACACACAGAGGGAAGGCAGAAGGCAGCTCCGCCCTGCTTCGGAGCGGCTCTCTCAGGGTTAATCGCAGCGAGTTCGGAGTGCTAGAGCGGACAGTCCTCCCGCCCCCGGGCCCTCCACCCGCACGTGCCGGGGAGGAGGAGGCGGCGGCGGCGGCAGCGCTGGGGCTGGGACTTCCTGGCCCGCCCACCGCGGGGAGGCGGACTTTGGCGGACTCCGGGAGCCTCTTCCCGGCGGGTTCAGAGGAGCGGAGGAGGGAGGCGGCTCTGGGCTGGTCTTCTGCAAGCAGGTGCTGCTCTGGGTTCAGTCCTTGGCCGCGACCCCCTTCTGTGGGGAAGGGAAGGGTCTCAAAGCCCCCCGCCGCCCCTTAGGATACTAGGGTACCCAGGTGCGGAAAGAGGGCAGGAGTCATGCACCTGGAATGGTTGTTGCAGGGGGACCTTTAATGGTTGTTCAACAGGTGCAGCTGCCAGGGCTCCTGCACTCTTAATCATGGTACAGAAGGAGGACGTGCAGCAGCAGCAGGTGCACCTTTAACATTTTTTTAATCTTTAATGGGATTTGTGAACTCCTTAAATCTTAAAAAAGAAAAGAAAAAAATTCCCAAGCAACTCACTTAAAATAAAACGTACATTTAAAAAGTACTGGTAAAAGTCAGTTTTGTTTTTGTTTAGTTTTTTTTAAAAAGGTTGATCTTTTTAAATGCAAAATATAAATAAATCAGCATGGTAAAATAAAATTATATGCTAAGATACAAGTCGGCTTTGCAAAATACCGTCACTGTTCTGATAAAACTGATCATAGCTCTGCATAGTTGCATAGAAGACAGCCGTTCAGCAGGTGCAGCCGTCAGGGCTCCTACAACATTAATTTATTTTAATGGGATTTGTAAACTGCTTAAATCTTAAAAACTGCCAAGCACCTTACTTAAAATAAAATAGACATTAAACAGTATCAATAAAAGTCAGATTTAAAAACAAGTTGATCTAAAAAAAAATTAAACTATCAATAAATTAGCAGTTTAAAATATACATTGTAAAATAAAGTGATATGTTAAAATGCAAGTCAACTTTACAGCAGTATTCTGGAGCAAAATACCATCACTATGCTGATAACACCCAATCATAGCTGTGTATAGTTGCTTGGAAGTTCAGCAAGTGTAGCTTTCAGGGCTCCTGCACCTTTAATGGTTGTGTAGAAGGAAGAAGTTCAGCAGGTGCAGCTTGTGGGACTCCAGCACTTTTCACAGCTGTGCAGAAAAAGTAATGCCAGCCAGTGTAGCTTGACCTGCAAGTTCTGGCTTCCCCAGCTTTTAAAAGGGATCTTGAATTGACTTGTAGCAATGAGAAAAGAGAAAATCTTCCTTCCTTATAAGGTGTAGTGATGGCCACTGACATACAGATACCTTTAAAAAAGGATCAGGTAAATTAACGGTATTATTAACCCTCCATTGTCAAGCATTCTTTGGGAAGAGGGGTTGATCATTAAGCCATTACAGGATTTGCAGATCCATGAAGGGGATAGGGTTTCTCATAACAATACTTAGGTGAAGGTAAAGGGACCCCTGACCATTAGGTCCAGTCATGACCGACTCTGGGGTTGCGGCACTCATCTCGCATTATTGGCCAAGGGAGCCGGCGTACAGCTTCCGGGTCATGTGGCCAGCATGATTAAGCCACTTCTGGAGAACCAGAGCAGCACGCGGAAACGCCGTTTACCTTCCTGCCGGAGTGGTACCTATTTATCTACTTGCACTTTGACGTGCTTTCGAACTGCTAGGTTGGCAGGAGCTGGGACTGAGCAACAGGAGCTCACCCCGTCGCGGGGATTCGAACCACCGACCTTCTGATCTGCAAGCCCTAGGCTCTGTGGTTTAACCCACAGCGCCACCCGCATCCCAACAATACTGTATATTCCTGCGTATAAGACTACTTTTTAACCCAGGAAAATCTTCTCAAAAGTCGGGGGTCGTCTTATACGCCGGGTCGTATTTCTTATACGGCGAGTATATCCCAAACTTCCCAAGATTCTTCCTATACTGCCTTAAGTGTTTAGTTCAGATGGGGCCCGAGGCTGTAGGTTTTGTCTAATGTGTCTTAATTGTCTTTCCCTTCCATTAGGAAGAAGCCTCCTTTCCTTAACCCAGATTCCTAAATTCTGTCTGTATAAGCCACCTTCTCTGCCTGTGGACTTCTCTGAAAACAACTGGCCACTGCAGGTCAGACGGCAGTGGAAAATGGCAGTAGAGTGGGGCGATGTATCGACACTGGGTGTAAAGTTGGAGTCTGCCCCCTGGACTACAATTAAGGTTGAGGAGCCGGACCCAGAAACGGATCAGAGTCTGGTTCTTGAGATCCAGGAAGGGGGCACTAGAGGATTCTGGGAAAGAACCGTTCTGCCACAGGCAAACCGGGAAGGCAATGAAGAGGTGCAGCGGAACTGGGAAGCTCGACTTCAGGGCTTTGTGAAGGCGCTTGAGTCCCCTCATTTGGACGGGGGCCACTCTCAACCGCCACGGCCCACTCCGCAGGACAGTTGCGTTAGGGACGTGGCTGGAGGACAAGAGGAGTCGCACAAAGCCCTGCTGCCCCAAGATGGAGCGGGCGGCGGGAAAGTGAAGGAAGAGGCCCCGGAGGGGGAGACGGTCGCCGAGGATACCCTGCGGCTGCGCTTCAGACATTTCTCCTGCCGCGAAGCGGAGGGGCCGCGTGACGTGTGCCGGAGGCTCCGCGAACTTTGCCACCGGTGGCTGAAGCCTGAAAGGCGCACCAAAGAGGAGATTGTAGAGCTGGTGGTCTTGGAGCAGTTCCTGGCCCTCCTCCCGAAAGAAATCCAGAGCAGGATCAGGGCCTGGGACCCAGAGACTTGCTCCCAGGCGGTGGCCTTGGCGGAAGATTTCCTGATGAGGCAGCCGCAGGATGAGGAGGAAGAAAAGAAGGAGGTAGGTGTGTTTGATAACTGAGTGGTCCTCGCTCAGCCTTGCTTTGTTTTGTTTATTCCGGGGATGGGAAACCACTGTGGCCTTCCAGATCTTTGCCAGACTTCAACTCCCATCAGCCGCAGCCAGTGTGACCAATAGGCATTGGACGATGGGAGTTGTAGTCCAGGGATTATTTAACTGTAAGCCGCTTTTGTGGCACAAGAACACTGAGTAGTGGCTCTGCCCTTCTCTGTGCAGGATTAGCAAAACTTCAGATCACTCATCAAGATGGAAGGGCCAGAGCTCAGTGGCAGAGTTTCCTGCCCTCTCTCATGGGCTGAATGTTGGAAGTTTCAGAACAGACAAAAGAAAGCCCTTCATGCAGAGTTAGACTGTGGAACACGCTGCCACAAGAAGCAGCAATGGCCACCAACCTAGATGACTTTAAAAGAGGACTAGACGCATTCATTGAGGAGAAGGCTCTCAATGGCCATTAGCTATGATGGCTGCGCTCGACCGCCACAGTGGAAGGCAGTAATGCTTCAGAACACCAGTTGTTAGAAACAGAAGGGGAAAGGGCCATTGTGCTCAGATCCTGCTTGTGGGTTCTCCCCAGGCAGCTGGTTGGCCCCTGTGAAAACAGGATGCTGGGCTAGATGGGTCACTGGTCTGATCCATCAGGCTCTTCTCATTCATATATATGTGTGTGTGTGTGTGTGTGTGTGTATCATTTGCAGAATATCCTAGCAATGTTTTTTTTTTTTTAATTTTTATTGGTTTTATTAATTAAAAAAGACAATACAAATAATACAGACAATATCGACATTACATCAATTACATACCTCACATTCCAATTACACACATACATATCTCATTTAACCCACTTTCATATCCAGACTAACATACCTCATTCACCTTCCACATTCTTTATCTCACATCCTATCATACCTTACATCCTTCCCTCCCTCCCCCCTCCCCTTACTTTGATCCCACCCATCTCTTGTCCCCTTCCGATACTCTCTTTCTTCCTATGTCACAATCCATATTCTCATTCTGTCATACTTAATCTTCTTCCTCTCTTCCTTCCCCAACCCCCTCCCCTCTATCTCTCTTACCTCCCTCCCCACCCTATAAAATCCACCTCCCACAGTTCGTTCTCACGTGTTCTATCTTTTTTCTAATTCTACTGTGTGTTTATTCCCCATTACTCTTGTTTCTTCTCTTTATTCAACCTATTTAAATACATACCTACTTATTTTTACTTATTCTTATCTACCTTGTATATTTTAATCAAAACAAATTGTTAATTCTGTCTTAATTCCTTCCTTCTTCAAATACTCTTCTACGTATCCCCATTCTTCCTTTACTTTCTGTTTATTAACACTCCTAATTATATCCTAGCAATGTTTTCCATTGTATTTCTTGTCAACAAAAACTGTGGTGCGGTGTGTGAGCAAATTTTTATTCTGAAAGTGTGGCCCAAAGAAAAAAAGTTTGAGAACCACTGATCTAGGAGGAAGCCCGCAATTTCTACCATAAACTTGACATGAGTCAACAGTGTGATGCAGCAGCTAAAAAAGCCAATGCAATTCTGGGCTGCATCAATAGGAGTATAGCATCTAGATCAAGGGAAGTAATAGTACCACTGTATTCCGCTCTGGTCAGACCTCACCTGGAATACTGTGTCCAGTTCTGGGCACCACAGTTCAAGAAGGATATTGACAAGCTGGAACGTGTCCAGAGGAGGGCAACCAAAATGGTCAAAGGCCTGGAAACGATGCCTTATGAGGAATGGCTTAGGGAGCTGGGTATGTTTAGCCTGGAGAAGAGAAGGTTAAGGGGTGATATGATAGCCATGTTCAAATATATAAAAGGATGTCATATAGAGGAGGGAGAAAGGTTGTTTTCTGCTGCTCCAGAGAAGCGGACACGGAGCAATGGATTCAAACTACAAGAAAGAAGATTCCACCTAAACGTTAGAAAGAACTTCCTGACAGTAAGAGCTGTTCGACAGTGGAATTTGCTGCCAAGGAGTGTGGTGGAGTCTCCTTCTTTGGAGGTCTTTAAGCAGAGGCTTGACAGCCACCTGTCAGGAATGCTTTGATGGTGTTTCCTGCTTGGCAGGGGGTTGGACTGGATGGCCCTTGTGGTCTCTTCCAGCTCTATGATTCTATGATTCTAAAGTGGTACAAGACACAGGGAGAAAAACATTTCTCTTACCTGCTTTCTCCGCTCCTCTGTTACGTTCCCCTGCCTAACTTGCCTTTTTTCTTAACGAAATATATATGCATCTGTGAATGAAATGCTGTTTCTCAATGCTGTTTCAGGTAATGAGGTCGTCCAGGGATAAACCAGATTGTCTTCCTACGGCAGAAGCAGAACCCCTGAACTTGTGCCAGACGCCAGCCCTGAAGGAGATCAAACAAGAGGAGGACTTGGATGTTACCATGCAGGGTAAGGACCCTTTCTGTTATTGGATTCAGAGTTTCCAATAAGGGGCTTCATCAAAAGACATTTGATGAATCTGGCATACGGTTCTGGTAGGAGGTGTTCCCTCCACCGCAATCTTGCTGCTTGCTGAATTCTGCACATGCTGTAGGGCTGGGCGCTTTATCGAATATCGCCTAAAACTGGTTTCAATTCCATATTGTGTTATCAGTTTCATAGTTTTTGACTTGGCAATGTATTGCGAATCATGATATTTGCGCACGTGCTATGCAAAAATCGCAATGTGGGGAAAACCGTGACCATCCTCATTTCAGACATTGTGATATATCAGTACAGTCGTACCTTGGAACGGAAGTCCGTTTGACTTCCGAAACGTTTTACTTCCAAAGCGCAGCTTCTGATTGGCTGCAGGAAGCTCCTGCAGCCAACCAGAAGCCGCGGAAGCCCCGTCAGACGTTCAGCTTCCGAAAGATCGTTAAAAAACCGGAACAATCACTTCTGGGCTTTGATCATTCAGGAGCCGGAACGTTCGATTCCCAAGGCTTTCAGGAGCCGAGATACGACTGTATGTCACAATGTTTAGCTGGTGATATCTCACAAAGTTGAAAAGCAGCACCATCCTTGATCCAGACATTGTGCTATATCTGAATACTGTGATGTTTAGCCAGTGATATATTGCGATGTTGAAAACCGGGTATCACCCAGCCCAACACACTGGAAGGTCCCTTTGAACTCTATGATTCTGACTCAAGGTGTTGCTGGGCTGCACCTCCCATCATCCCTGACTGTGGGTCTTGCTGGCTATGCTCTGGCTCTGAGTTCGGAGGCAGTCACCCTTCGGAACACCACTTGCTGGGAACCACAGGAGGGGAGAGAGCTCTTGAGCTCAGATCCTGCTTGTGGGTTTCCCACAGGCATCTGGTTGGCCACTGTAAGAACTGCTGGACTAGGTGGGCCATTGGCTGGATCCTGCAGCCAGGCTCTTGTTATGTTCTCATGGCTGTGGGGGCTGATGGGAGCTGGATTCTTCGCTACATATGAAATAGATCAACGGGAGAAATGGAAATGGGATGGAGCAGCCGCAATCCTGGCAGAACAAAGGGTGGCATTCAACATCACACTGAGTTAAAGGTCCCCCCCAGCGGTCTACGAGTTGTGCTTCCACAAGAGAAGGCCAGGGTACTCACAGCTGGTTTCAAAACTGATCGCTGTAGCCACTGATACTTCTAGTTGCACAGCTGTTTTGCTGGATGTCCTATTGTGCAGCCATTATTCTTGCCCTTACATTGGTGGACAAGAGAGCATTGAATCTGGGCCATAGGTAGTATTCAGCTTGCTCAGAATAGACCCATTGACATGAACCAACATGACTAAGTTTGGTCCGTTAATTTCAATGGCTCTGCTCTGCATAAAATTTAGTTGAATAACACCTATAACATGCATTTTCTGCTCATTTTCATTCTTTGCATTTATATGTATGTCAGCATATATATCTCTGCTAACAAATAATCCCCGTTCTCAAACAGATAGACCTTTGTTTCAGGGCGTGGGTGTATTGTTCTTTGTATTTGATTTGGATCAGGGTGGATAAAAATCAACGATTAAAAAAAAAAAATCAGATTTTTTGGATTTAAATCGGATTTTAAAAATAAAATACTTTTGGAGGAAAAATCTTTCTAAATATAGTCTTCTATTTAAGTTACATTGTAGTCCAAATGCTATTCATCAGGAAATAAGGATTTGTTTTAAGTTTATTAAGAGTGCTAAAACTCAGTCAAAGTTTTTTTAAAAAAAAATGTTTAACCACATCAGTTAAGAAACATGGATACATATGCTATCATGTTATTGTTTTAGTTAAATAAATTGTTTAAATGGTTATTAAGGAAATGATTATTTTTCTCCTTCCAATAAAGTACAGCAGAAAAGTTGTCCAAATATAAACAGTTAACTTATTAAACCTCACCATAATTTCATAATTATCTGCCTATGTATTTCTAGGAGTATAACCAAATCAGTATTTTTTGATATAACTGTAAAAACTACTCTGAAAATTTATTACCGTATTCCAAAAATGAAACCTTCATATGGTTGTAAATATTAAGATTATACCAGCAAGAATGAGTCTTTCTGTAAAAAAAATATTTAAATCAAGTCTTACTGACTAGTGATTTAAATCAAGCCTTACTGACTAGTGATTTAAATCGTGATTTAATTTGATTTAAATCAAATCCACCCTGATTTGGATTTCAATAAAGTTCTACGGTACGTGGAGATCCAAGGATATCTTTTTTATTCATGTCTCCTGTTGTTTTATTAAAATGTGATTCGATGATCCCTTTTCCACTGTTCAGGGAATAATTTAGTTTCTGCATTCTCCCCCTTTGTATTCTAGAAAGTAATCTGAGGAAGGAGAAGACCCATACAGAAGTTTCTGGAGACGTGCAGCCATATTGGATGTTGTCAGGGAGCTGCGACCAGCACATTTCCCGCCATCCTGATTTTTGGGAAGCCTCCGAGAGCCGCATGGGAAGTGGACCTGAGAGTGAAAGCTCAGTTCGTTGTCCTCAAGTCTGTTGCAAACAGTTCAATGGAACAACCAACCACCAGAGAATCTGCAAAGGTGAGGGACGGATCTCTTGCACCGAGTGTGGGCAGCTTTGCAGAAGGGATCATGGTGAAGACTGGAGAACGCACTTGGAAGAGAAGCCTTACGAATGCGCGGATTGTGGGAAGAGGTTCAGCCGGAAAGCCGACCTTGTCAGTCATCAGAGAATACACACGGGGGAGAAACCGTACAAATGCCCTGATTGCGGGACCAGCTTCAGCGACTGCTCGAGCCTCAGCCGGCACCGCAGGACCCACAGCGACGAGAGGCCCTACATCTGCTCGGAGTGTGGGAAGAGCTTCGCTCAAAGAGCAAACCTGATTAAGCACCACCGGACCCACACAGGGGAGAGGCCTTACACCTGCTTAGAGTGCGGGAAGAGCTTCAGCCAGCAGTCGAACCTGATCCTGCACGGGAGAACCCACACGGGAGAGAGGCCCCATAAGTGCCCCGAGTGCGGGAAAGGCTTCAGCCGGAGGTCACACCTCCGCGTCCACGAGAGAGCTCACACCGGAGAAAAGCCGTTCCTGTGCTCGGTTTGCGGGAAAGGCTTCAGCCGGAGGCCTAAGCTGGTGACGCACCAGAGAATCCACACGGGAGAGAAACCGTACGAATGCTCCGACTGTGGCAAAGGTTTCACGGGAGCCTCTAGTCTGAACAGGCATAAGCGGATTCATTCCGGGCAGATCCCACAGGCCGCCCCACGGCAACTGATCTTTAACAGAAGTCATGTTTTGAACTGAGCAACGATTTTGAGAGAGGGCAGCACAGTGTTCACTAATAATAATAATAAATAGTAAATTTTATTTATACCCCGCCCTCCCCAGCCAAGACCAGGCTCAGGGCGGCTAACACCAAATATAAAAACAATTGATTAAAATACAACTTAAAAACAAGATTAAAAAACAACATTAAAGTGCAGCCTCATTTCAGTGGAAACTCAAATCAAAACTATTTGGGGAAGGAACCGTCAAATCTTCACCAAGGCCGACTATCCAGATTGGTCCTACATGGGCCAGAAAAATGCCAGGGAAGTCCCCAAATAGGAGTTCCATCTCGGGAGGAAAAAAGGAAAGAGGGGGGAGGGGATCAAATTGATTCCAAGCCAAAGGCCAGGCAGAACAGCTCTGTCTTACAGGCCCTGTGGAAAGAAATCAGATCCTGCAGGGCCCTGGTCTCATAAGACAGGGCGTTCCACCAGGTTGGAGCCAGTGTTGAGAAGGCCCTGGCTCTGGTTGAGGCTAATCTAACTTCCTTAGGGCCCGGGACCTCTAGAATGTTACTATTTATGGACCTTAAGGTCCTCCGTGGGGCATACCAGGAGAGGCGGTCCCGTAGGTACGAGGGTCCTAGGCCGTGAAGGGCTTTAAAGGTCAAAACCAGCACCTTAAATCTGACCCTGTACTCCACCGGGAGCCAGTGCAGCTGGAAAAGCACTGGGTGAATATGCTCCCATGGCAGGGACCCTGTGAGGAGCCTCGCTGCAGCATTCTGCACCCGCTGGAGTTTCTGGGACAGCTTCAAGGGCAGCCCCGCGTAGAGCGAATTACAGTAGTCAAGCCTGGAGGTGATCGTCGCATGGATCACTGTGGCCAGGTCAGGGCGGGAAAGGTAAGGGACCAACTGCTTGATACGGCGAAGGTGGAAAAATGTCGCCTTGGTTGTTGCTGTAACCTGCGCCTCCATGGAAAGGGAGGCGTCAAGGATTACACCCAAACTCTTAACAGAAGGCAATGGCACTAATTGGGCCCCTGCAAGAGAAAGGAGTTGGCCCCAAAGGCCTACAGGCCCCAACTTCTATGCACAATGGACTCTGGTGTCGTGGTTTGAGCGTCCGGCTAAGACTGTGAATATCCGAGGTTGTGGTCAGTTCACTCCCTGCCTGAGTGGACCCATTGAAATGAAAGAACCTACACCAGTCGTGTCCGTTAATGTCAGTGTGCCTACTCTGAGTAGGACTAGCATTGAATACGACCACCGGGATCAAATCCCCACTCTGCCACAAGGCTTTCTTAGGGGACCTTGGGCTAGTGCATTGGTTCCCAAACTTTTTCGGGTCACTGCCCCCCTACCCTGTGAAAAGCATTATTCAGAATAGCGGTTTCCACGACCCGCTAAGGAAGATAACACCACAATAAAATTCAGAACAGGAACAATTAATTGCACATATATTCTAAATCCAGTTAGAACTATTTTGTAGAGTTGGAAGGGACCCTGAGGGTCATCCAGTCCAACCCCCTGCAATAATTTAGTTTAATTCAACAAAATTGATTAACTTGATCCCCTGATACCAGCTTTTCAAAGTCTGCTGCTCCTTGTATTCTCCCCCCCCCTTGCCCAGCATCCCTTAGAGTCTGCTTGAATTTATTTTGCCAAAGTTTGTGTTCCATTTTGTTCCCTACATTTGGACAAGACTCATGTTTTCTGAAAGATGCCTTCTTGCCTCAAGTAGCTTCCTTGACGCTGCTCATTAACCACGTTGGCATCCTCTGGGCTCCGGCGGCACCTTTCCAATTTAGGATATGCATTCTAGCTGAGCTTCTGTTCTTGAGGTTTTGGTGCCGCCCCACTTTGGGACAGAGATTTCACCCCTTTGACTTTCTTTTTCAAAATTCTTTATAAGTTATACTAATTCCTTAGTTTTTTTGTAAGTTTCCTCAATTTGAAGTCAAACATGACTGAGTTGGACTTCCTTGGCCTTTGTTCAGTCATAAATATATTGAATTTGGTAGCGCTTGGGTTGGCATTTCCAGTTGGTTCAACACCACTTAAGTATCCTGCCCCAAAGTCCTAAGCAGCACTTAAGATCTCAGCCTAGCCTGCCTCACAAGGTTGTTGGTAAGGGGAAAATCCTTGAAAGGTTTGGTATACCGGTAACAATATAATAATATAATAAAAATATAATAAAACACACAAAATAAGTACAAAAACCAACATATGGGCAGTGATGTGCGATCCTCTCCCCTGGAAAAGTGGATTTTGTGTGATCCCTTGGCATATTCACTTAATGAGGGGTGAACAATGCATGTGTGAACTTGCCACAAGAAGGTGATTTCAGGTGCAGCTGGGGACCTTATAGGTAGCACTTGAAGCATGACTGAGGACTCCAATTCTCAGTTGGAGTCAATTCTCAGACTCCAATTCCCATCATCCCTTACCATTGGCCATGCTGGCAGGGCCTGATGGGAGCTGGAATCCAACAACATCCAGAAGGCCACAGCCTCCCCATTCCTGGATTAAAATATCCACTGTATATTTTGGAATCTTGTTTGTCTGTTTAATGTGCATTTGGACACCTCTTAAGATACCTAATCGTGACCTAATTTCCAATTATGGTCCCTGAATTCAACACACAGGCTTTCTTCTGTGTTTGGATACAGCTGGACGCCATTTTGAATCAAGATGGCTGACTGGACCCTTCAGAACAACCCTGATTTCAACCACTGATTTAAAAACTGCAGTGATTTTGTTGTGGTCATTGTTACTTAGGGTTGTATCCAGTGCTGGCCCTACTAGGAGTAGACCGATTGACGTTAATGGGCATGACCGACTTAGGTCCATTAATTTCAGTGGGTCTACTCTGAGTAGGACTTCGCTGGATACAGCTCTTAGGATTCCAGAGGATTGCCTGTGTATGAGGCTGCTAGTCAGTAAATAAAGTCCTGCTTATCCAGAAAGCTCCTTTCTGCTTGTCCTTCTGTTCTCTGGCTTCCATAATAAATGCCCATAACCAGCTGTTCCCTGGGTTCATTCCCTTCCCTTCTCCTCCTTTTAGGGTCTAAAAATCCTTTGCAGTGGACAGTACTGTACCAGTACTTCTTCAAGCAGTCCTGGCTTCCTGCAAAGAATCCTGGGAAGCGTAGTTTTTTTTAAAAAAAAAATAAAAAAGGTGGGCTGAGAATTGTTAGGAGACCCAGAGTTTTGGTGTGGCAGCTTTTACACTTCGGAACTCCCTGCTCATTGACGTTAGGCAGGTGCCTTTTCAGCGCCTGCTAAAATCTTTTCTGTTTAGGGAATCCTACCTGGACATGTAAAATTGATGTGTATTTTAATCTGGAATACTAGCTTAGAATGTATACTTTTTAAACTCCTGGTTCCTCACCTTTTTATATAAACTTGTTATTAACATTGGTTTCTACAGACATTTTTCATCTGCTTTGTAAACTGCTTAGAGGTTTCATTTGCAGTCAAGCTGCAAATACAACTTTCGTTGAATGAATAAAATGCAAATACAGTCAAACCTCGGTTCCCGAACAGCTCCGTTTTCGAACGTTTTGGCTCCTGAACGCCGAAAACCCGGAAGTAAATGCTCCGGTTTTCTAATGTTTTTCGGAAGCCGAACATCCAACGCAGCTTACGCTTGAGTGCAGGAAGCTCCTGCAACCAATCAGAAGCCGCGCCTCAGTTGTCAAACGTTTTGGAAGCTGAACGGGCTTCCGGAACGGAGTATGTTCGAGAACTGAGGTTTGACTGGAGTACAGCCTGTGTCAACTGAGCTGTAGGCCAGGTGCAGGGAACCTGTCCACCCTCCAGATGTTGCTGAACTACAACTCCCATCGTACTCTGCCATTGGGGGCAGATGGGAGATGTAGTCCAGCAACATCGGGCAGACCAAAGTCTCCCTGCCAGTGTTAGAAACTCAGTGTATAAGCTAGGCGCCAAATTTCTATGATCTCAACTACATTGCTTGACTGTAGCTTGCTCTTTTAATTCATTGGCCCCAGTATGCAAGGAAGAAGAAGAGTTTGGATTTGATATCCCGCTTTATCACTACCCGAAGGAGTCTCAAAGCGGCTCACATTCTCCTTTCCCTTCCTCCCCCACAACAAACACTCTGTGAGGTGAGTGGGGCTGAGAGACTTCAGAGAAGTGTGACTAGCCCAAGGTCACCCAGCAGCTGCATGTGGAGGAGCGGAGACGCAAACCCGGTTCCCCAGATTATGAGTCTACCACTCTTAACCACTACACCACACTGGCTCTCACACCACACTGGCTTTCTGGAGAAACACACAATGGAAATGGTACTGAAGATGGACTAAGGCCGAGGTTTTTAAACTGTGGTCGCCAACCTGGTGCCCATAAACCCTCGCGCAGTTGCAATTGGACCCTCGCCAGTAGCAAAACGCGCCTGGGGAATTTCTAACACTGCTCCCTGCAAAGGTTTATGCGTTGATAATCATGCCTCCAGCAAGAGCGAGCCATGGAAAATTAAATAAATGAAATAATAGCGTTTGAGGGATGTAAGGGAGCTTGTATGTGGTCCAGACTAGCCTTCGTCAATCTGGTGCCCTGCAGACGTTTTGAAACACAAATTCCATCCCCACTGGACTACTGCGCTGCCTTCCATGTGGGGTCTCCTTTGCGCTTGATCCAGAAGCTGCAGCTACCGCTAAATGCGTCCGCTCGGTTACTGACAGGAGTGAGACCCTGTCCGCAAATGACGCCTCTGCTCAGAGATCCGCCCATTTGCAAACAGGCCAAGTTCAAGGTGTTGCTATTCGGCCCTTAACACCTCGGGACCAGTTTGCTTTCCGGATCGCCTTCCCATATTTGACCGCTTCATTCTGCAGAACCAGCACTTGTTACGGGTGCCACATACGGTAATACCCATTCTGCACGTGTAAGAAATCTTTTAACATGGCAGCATTTACACTTTTGACACCAGGCAGGCAATTTTGCTGTATTCTTTTTGGCACCTGCTTGAAACATTTTTGTGAGGCAAGCGTAGCCAGACACGTAGAAGTTACCTGTGTTTTATCTTTTTTAAAAATACAAAACTGTTGATTTTAATCCTTTGAATGCTTTTGAATTTTGGATTTATCAATAATTTAAATTTTTTAGAGGGTTTTTTTTTAAAAAGCAATCAAGCGGTTTATACATTAAATAAAGGTAAAGGTAAAGGGACCCCTGACCATTAGGTCCAGTCGTGACCGACTCTGGGGTTGCGGCGCTCATCTCGCTTTATTGGCTGAGGGAGCCGGCGTACAGCTTCCGGGTCATGTGGCCAGGATGACTAAGCCGCTTCTGGTGAACCAGAGCAGTGCACGGAAACACCGTTTACCTTCCCGCTGCAGTGGTACCTATTTATCTACTTGCACTTTCACATGCTTTCGAACTGCTAGGTTGGGAGGAACAGGGTCCAAGCAACGGGAGCTCACCCCATCATGGGGATTCGAACCGCCGACCTTCTGATCCGCAAGCACTAGGCTCTGTGGTTTAACCCACAGCGCTACCCATGTCCCTTTAAATAATAGTAAATAAAGTCTATTCCAATCCAGCCAGGCTCAATACACGATGCAACCACACAGTCTCTGACAGATGTCTCCCAGACTTTGCTTAAATTTTCTAACAGGATAATCCTGCACATGTTGACTCAGAAACAAGCCTCATCATATAAATGCCATCTGCGGAAAAAGCTTCCGGCATCAATCACACCTTGCCACAAAAGGGGAACAATGAATAAGGGGAGCAACTCCCCTATGTGGAAAGGTTGCAACAAAAGGCCTTTTGGTTTAGAGGAAAGGCGAGGAAGAGGGAACAGGCTAGAGGGGCATACAGTTTTGCGCAGTGTGGAGAAAGCACTAGATATACGCTCGGTATTCATTACCCCTGCTATGCAAAAATCTCCAAATGAATCCAAACTTCAGTGTCTAAAATTTGGTAGAGGACAAGGATCCCGAGATCACGTTAAGAGTAGCCAAGTTCTGTGCGATTGCCATAAAACTTAGGGAACGAGCGGTGCTATCATAATGATTGAGGCCTTAAAAAACAATAATTTTAGGTTATATTTTAAGTTTTATAATTTATATATATATATATTAATTGTTGCTATATCTGTATTGTCCCCGTTATACCCAATTGCAAATTCAAATGTATCCCTATCGTGTTTTATGATTTCCTTGATATTGTATGTGGGCTGGAACAGGTCTGTGACTGAAATAATAAATTCATTCGTTCAAAGCACTAGAACTTGTTGCCATCCAACAAAGCTGAATGTTCTGGAAGCCTGCGCCGCTCAGGCCACGTGATGCAGAGGAGGAGGTGGTGCACAGGTGCAAAGCGAGAGTGTGGGACCAAAACACGGGACATTCTGGGATCCAACCAGAAGCCGTGATGGCTTCTGTAATTCAGGGATGTCCCGGACAAATTGGGGCAGTTGAGCGATAGGAGCGGGGAACAAGGCTGGTGAGGGGCATGTCCCCAAGGGCCACGTAAGGTGTCCTGGAGGGCCACATCTGGCTCAAAGGCTGGAAGTTTCCCATCTCTATCATACAGGATTAAAAAACACAAGAGTGATACCCAGAGAGTTGATTCCTAGACTCAGCCAAGCCCCGCTGCCTCTTGTCTGATGAAGTGAAGCCTTCACTTCCTGTTCCTCACACACTCGCTGCATCATGGGAAGGGAGGTTATGGGTGGTTCTTATTTTTAATGTATTTTTATATTGCGATTTTATCTTGGGAACAGCGCAGAGACCTGCGGAATTGAGTCATCTGCTTGGACACCCTGAGAACAGGAAACGGAACTTGATGGACCATTGACCTCCTGCAGGTTTTTCCCACTTTCTGACTTACTGTTGAATGTGGCGTAAGTTTGTGGCTGTACTGTGAATTGAACGTTGCCCTTTGTGGCTTGTCCAAGTTACCCAAGATTGATCAGAAGGCTGATGGAGCGATGAACACGTCCTTCTGTGAATGTGTGTGTGCCAGCCACCTTGACACCTTGATTAGTGTGGCCTAATAATAATAATACTTTTAATAATAATTTTATTATTGATACCCCACCCATCTGTCTGGGTTTCTCCAGCCACTCTGGGCAGCTTCCAGCAAAATAATAAAAACATAATAAAATGTCAAACATGAAAAACTTCCCTAAACAGGGCTGCCTTCAGATGTCTTCTAAAAGTCAGATAGTTGTTTATTTCCTTGACATCTGATGGGAGGGCGTTCCACAGGGAGGGTGCCACAGCTGAGAAGGCCCTCTGCCTGGTTCCCTGTAACTTCACTTCTCTCCTGAATAAATGCTCCCTGGGACTAGAAGTGTATGATAACTACCATCCTATTGCAAATATAGGAAGCCGGTTGCGCAAGGTCCATTTCCCCCATCCTATCCCATCGTAACAGTTCTCTTTCCCCCACTCCAAGCTTTCCAGAGTAGTTTTCGGTTCATGCATTTTTCTACCCAGGACAGGCTCGTTTCTTTATTAATATCACCAACGATGTACAAACGAATAAAAACAAATAGCAGGATTTGCTTCCTCGTTCTTTTAAAAATTCATTTGAAGAATATACATTCCCTGGTGCGACAAGAACTGCCTTCCAGGGTCTTGAACAACTGCGATTGTGTTACTCGTAACAACCACCCCGGGATGTAGGCTGCCAATATTTGCCTCCCTTTCTTGGCTAAGTGGGGATCTGAACCCAGATCTCTCAGGTCTTAGTCTGTAACTAATAAAACTGGAAAGATTGGACAAAGAAAGGATGAAATAGGGCAGTTTTATACATTTTACATCCACCAGCCCATCTACTTGAAAGAAGTACCCTATCTGCTTATCTACAAACCCCTTTGGTGTTTTCTTTTTTAAAAAATAGAAGCTACCATCTGGGGCAGAGAGGGGGAAAGGATCCCTCAAACTCCAGGTGACTTTTTGCAAAGAAAGAGACAGCAAAATAGTCTGAATTATCTGGAGGGCACTGGGCTGAAAAAGGCTAATAAATGGCGTGACTGGGAATGTGCTCTGTGAGCATATAATTTTCGTTTTGCAGGATTTTCCACCTATGTGAGTTCTTTAATCAAGATCAGTGGTTCCCAAAATGGGCAGTACCACCCCCTGGAGGGGTGAGATTTCCTAGCTGGGAGCTAAGAGGCAACAGGAGAATTGGAAGGGACACCAGAGGTCATCTAGCCCAACCCCCTGCAGTGCAGGAATCACAGCTAAAGCATCCACGACAGACAACCATCCAACCTGTTTAAAAACCTACAACAAAACGGATCAAGTTCACCAGTTTGTTAAATAAATTAAACTAAGTCACTTTCATTGGATTTTAAATCAATGTGCACTTAATTGTTGCTGTTTAGAATTTTATTGTGTTAATATCTTAAGTGAGTTGTGCAAACTGCTATCCTGAATAATGCTTTTGAAAGGGTATGGGGTGGGGCACTGGGCACAAGTTTACTGAAACAATGGCCCGAAAAAAGTTTGGGAACCACTGATCTGCAGTAAGGATAGGGAAACCTGTGAGCCCTCAGAAGTTGTTGGGCTACAGCACTCATAATTCCCAACCATCAGCCATGCTGACTGGGGCTTAAGGGGACTTGATCCAAAGGAGAGCTATGGGTTTCTCCAACTCTAGCGTAAAGAGCTTATGAATGACGTTTGAAGCACATTCCATTCGATCCAGGATGCCCAAGGATTGTGCTTCTATACAGTGGTACCTCGGGTTACATACGCTTCAGGTTACAGACGCTTCAGGTTACAGACTCTGGTAACCCAGAAATAGTACCTCGGGTTAAGAACTTTGCTTCAGGATGAGAACAGAAATCGCGTGGCGGCGGCACAGCGGGCCCCATTAGCTAAAGTGGTGCTTCAGGTTAAGAACGTTTTCAGGTTAAGAACGGACCCGGAACGGGCAGATGAAAAATGATGGACTATATGGAACTTGCTGAGCTGACCGGGAAACTTCGTGACCAGAGGGAGGAAGTGGTGGAAGAAGATTGGAAGAAATTCAAATTATATTTAAAAAAAGCATTGTAAGATTACAGAGTACCAGTAGAAGTAAGATGGAAGATAAATGAGGCTGTAGATGTAGAAGATAGATATAAGGTTTATGACTGTTGGAATTAATGTAAATGATCTTAGATAAGAAGAGACATTGTGTTAATTAAACAAAAAAGGGTTAAATGATGTCAAGAAATTACTAAAGATGATATACAAGGAACGCAGGAAGGGAGGACAGGAGGAAGAAGTCAACCGACAATGATAGGAAGGATGATTAGGTTAAAAGGATGCATGTTAGTTTTTATGTTTATTATTGTTGTTTTCTTTTATGTTTGTGTATTGATGTTTTTTGATGTTTGTTTTTATTTGTTAAAACAAAAAAACAAAAAAATTGGGAAAAAAAAGAACAGACCTGGAACGAATTAAGTAGGTAACCAGAGGTACCACTGTACAATGTAATCACACGTCAACCCTCTCTCTGGAGCAGTATCACAACTGGAACAGCAGTGCGTCACAACCGGCCGGAATTCCCAAGGAGGAAGTGGACCCCAGGAAATGCTCAGGCGGAGCCTTCATCCATTCCCACGGGAATTTCTCCGCCTTTGTGGGTTATCTGATGCTTAGTCAGGATCGCACTTCGGCTAAAGCTCTTCCCGCACTGTGAGCACTGGTACGGCTTCTCCCCTGTGTGCACTCTCAGATGCGAAGTCAGGTGGTCGCTCCGGTGGAAGCTCTTCCCGCACTCCGAGCATTTGTACATCTTCTCCTCCGTGTGGATTCTCTGGTGCAAAGTAAGGTGCGGCCTCTGGCTGAAGGACTTCCCGCATTCCAGACACTGGTAAGGTTTCTCCCCGGTGTGGATCCTTCGATGCAAAGTGAGGTGTGTGCTCTGGTTGAAGCATTTCCCGCACTCCTGGCATTTGTACGGCTTCTCCCCGGTGTGGATTCTCTGGTGAGAGGTAAGGTGCGTGCTCTGGCTGAAGCTCTGCCCGCACTCCTTGCACTTGTACGGCCTTTCCCCCGTGTGGATCGTGCGGTGTATGGTGAGCCGCCGGCTGTGACTGAAGCTCTTGCCGCACTCCAGGCACGTAAACGGCTTCTCTCCCGTGTGGGTTATTTTGTGCAGGATAAAGTAGGTGCTCTGGCTGAAGCTCTTCCCGCACTCCAAGCACTTGTACCGTTTTTCTCCCGTGTGCATCCTCTGATGCTGAGAGAGATGCCCGCTCTGCCGGAAACTCTTCCCGCACTCAAAGCACTGATAGGGCCTCTTCTCGGTGTGGATTCTCTGATGTACTTTAAGGCGTGATTTAGAACAAAACATTTTCCCGCACACAGGGCACTTGTTCCTTCTCTTTTCCTCCTGCACATCTAGTTGGGCTGGGGTTTCGTGGGCCTCCCCATCTTTGCTGGCACTGGATGGGCTCCCGCGCTTATCTCTGGTGGGCATTTTTCTCCCTTGCTTCCTCGTTGCTTCATCTTGAGTACTGGTGCTGACATCCACGTCTAGATCTTCCATTTTTGTAGACGCTCCTCCTGGTTCACCTTCATTTTCCCTCTCCCAGCGTCCTCCTATTGGAGCAGAGAAAGAAATGAGAGCCAAGGGGAACAGACACCAGTTAACTGGAACATTATTTCATCAGTCCCCATCATTACCGTGATGGTAAGATGGGCGCAAGACCTAGGTGACAACATTCTTATGGAACCATGGGAAAAACTATGGCAAGAAAACTTAGGGAAATGCTGGGTGTGATCCCATGGTCAGTAATACTAAAAGGGAAGGGAGTTCATGATGGATGGGAGTTTGTTAAAGGGGAGATATTAAAAGCACAACTTCAAGCAGTACCAATGAGACGAAAACATGGAAGGTGCCTAAAGAAGCCAGGGTGGCTATCTAATGAACTTTTAACTGAGTTAAGATTTAAAAGGGATATGTACAAGAAATGGAAAAAGGGGGAAACCACCAGAGAGGAATTCAAACAAATAGCCAGCACATGTAGAGACAAAGTCAGAAAAGCTAAAGCACAGAATGAACTCAGGCTTGCTAGAGAGGTTAAAAGCAATAAAAAAGAGTTTTTATGGGTATGTCCGTAGCAAAAGGAAGAACAAGGAAACAGTGGGGCCACTTAGAGGAGAAGAAGGTGAAATGCGAACAGGGGACGCAGAAAGGGCAGAACTCCTCAATACCTTCTTTGCCTCAGTCTTCTCCAAATAAGAAAACAATGCCCGACCTGAAGAATATGGAGCAGATGATTCAGCAGGGGAAACACAGCCCAGAATAAGTAAGGAGGTAGTACAAGCACACTTGGCTAGTTTAGATGTATTCAAGTCTCCAGGGCCAGATGAACTACATCCAAGAGTATTAAAAGAACTGGCAGAGGTGATTTCAGAACCACTGGCAGTAATCTTTGAGAATTCTTGGAAAACAGGTGAAGTCCCAGCAGACTGGAGGAGGGCAAATGTTGTCCCTATTTTCAAAAAGGGGAAAAGAGAGGACCCAAACAATTACCGCCCAGTCAGCCTGACATCAATACCAGGAAAGATTCTAGAGCAGATCATTAAGCAAACGGTCTGTGAGCACCTAGAAAGGAACGCTGTGATCACTAAAAGTCAGCATGGGTTTCTGAAAAATAAGTCATGTCAGACTAATCTGATCTCATTTTTTGACAGAATTACAAGCCTGGTAGACGAAGGGAACACTGTGGATGTAGTCTATCTTGATTTCAGCAAGGCCTTTGACAAGGTGCCCCATGATATTCTTGTAAAGAAGCTGGTAAAATGCGGGCTAGACAATGCTACCATTCATTGGATTTGTAACTGGCTGACTGACCGAACCCAAAGGGTGCTCATCAATGGCTCCTCTTCATCCTGGAGAGAAGTGACTAGTGGGGTGCCACAGGGTTCTGTCTTGGGCCCAGTCTTATTCAACATCTTTATCAATGACTTGGATGATGGGCTTGAGGGCATCCTGATCAAGTTTGCAGATGACACCAAATTGGGAGGGGTGGCTAATACCCCAGAGGACAGGATCACACTTCAAAATGACCTTAACAGATTAGAGAACTGGGCCAAGGCAAACAGGATGAATTTTAACAGGGAGAAATGTAAAGTACTACACTTGGGCAAAAAAAATGAAAAGCACAAATACAGGATGGGTGATACCTGGCTTGAGAGCAGTACAAGTGAAAAGGATCTAGGAGTCTTGGTAGACCACAAACTTGACATGAGTCAACAGTGTGATGCAGCAGCTAAAAAAGCCAATGCAATTCTGGGCTGCATCAATAGGTGTATAGCATCTAGATCAAGGGAAGTAATAGTACCACTGTATTCCGCTCTGGTCAGACCTCACCTGGAATACTGTGTCCAGTTCTGGGCACCACAGTTCAAGAAGGATATTGACAAGCTGGAACGTGTCCAGAGGAGGGCAACCAAAATGGTCAAAGGCCTGGAAACGATGCCTTATGAGGAACGGCTTAGGGAGCTGGGTATGTTTAGCCTGGAGAAGAGAAGGTTAAGGGGTGATATGATAGCCATGTTCAAATATATAAAAGGATGTCATATAGAGGAGGGAGAAAGGTTGTTTTCTGCTGCTCCAGAGAAGCGGACACGGAGCAATGGATTCAAACTACAAGAAAGAAGATTCCACCTAAACATTAGGAAGAATTTCTTGACAGTAAGAGCTGTTCGACAGTGGAATTTGCTGCCAAGGAGTGTGGTGGAGTCTCCTTCTTTGGAGGTCTTTAAGCAGAGGCTTGACAGCCACCTGTCAGGAATGCTTTGATGGTGTTTCCTGCTTGGCAGGGGGTTGGACTGGATGGCCCTTGTGGTCTCTTCCAACTCTATGATTCTATGATTCTATGATTCTATGATTCTATGATTCTAAGAAGACATTAAGTTTACGGCCTGTTATCATAGAATCATAGAGTTGGAAGAGACCACAAGGGCCATCCAGTCCAACCCCCTGCCAAGCAGGAAACACCATCAAAGCATTCCTGACAGGTGGCTGTCAAGCCTCTGCTTAAAGACCTGTTATAATCTTAGGGAAAATACTATGATGTACAGGTGGCATCAAACACCAGTACAACTTGCCAAAATGTATAAAAACAGGCCACCCATATGTTGGAGATGCAAGAAGGAAAACGGTTCTTATTTACACATGTGGTGGAACTGTGGGGAAATTCGAGAATTTTGAAATAATGTATATGAAGAATTAAAAAAAATATTTAAAATAACATTTTTAAAAAGACCAGAAATATTTCTTTTAAATATATTGCCAACTAAAATAGGAAAACCGAAAAGACCATTGTTCATGTATGGGGTAACGGCGACAAGAATTTTAGTGGCAAGAAATTGGAAAAATACTAAAGCACCTAATATAGCAGACTGACAAACGTTAATGGTAGAATACCTGCAGCTAGCAAAGGGGACGGGAAGAGTTAGAGGCCAAACAAAACAAAAAGTCCACAAGGAATGGAGAATATTTAAAGAATATTTGAAGAACCATGGTATAAAGGGTAATCTCCTGGCAGACCTAGACTGAGCCTTGTAGTATATAAAGGTAATTGACAATTTACATAGAAATACAATAAAAAATAGAAGAAATAAGTAACTGTGGTAAAAGTGTATTTAACAGATAATGTACAATGAGAATGTTTGGAAGTCTTTTTAAAACCTCAACTACTTTTTCTTCTTCTTTATTTTATTTTTATTTTTTTAATTTTCTTTCTCCCCCCGCCCCTTTTTCATAAATTGTAGTGTCATGTGTATTGTGAGGTATACAAAGTATCTTTGCTTCAGTTGCCATCGTTTTCTTTTTTGTTACAAACAAAAACAGAGAGTGTTGTATAAATGTTGTATAAATGTATATTTTTAAAAATAATAGAGATTGAATTGGAAAAAAGAAGAAGAAGCAAGCATTCCCTATTGACAGATAATCTGGGCCTTGGCCGAGTATACCTGAACACGTGTCTCCACCCCCGTCATTCAACCTGGACATTGAGGTCCAGCTCTGAGGGCCTTCTGGCGGTTCTCTCATTGCGAGAAGTGAGGTTACAGGGAACCAAGCAGAGGGCCTTCTCGGTAGTGGCGCCTGCTCAGTGGAATGCCCTCCCATCAGATGTCAAGGAAATAAACAACTATCTGAGTTTTAGGCCCATTATCAGCGAAGAATGCAACCTGACCACAAGACTGGCAAGAACCAATTAAAGAGGAACCTAACAGCGGAATGTTAAAGTGAAAAACAACATATAAGCTACAAGGAGGGTTCTGATATGTGCAGTAAAACATGGGTTGAGTAAGTTGTATTTTCATGGACTGTGGATGGATGAGAGCTCCCTTCCAGCTCTATGATTCTACGTTCACCTTACCCAGCGAATCTTGGCCATCCTCCTGCTTGACTCCCTGGGACACAAGCCTCTGTGCACTGTCTGAAGGAGCATCCTTTGCCTCGGGGAAGGTAGCGGCCCAGTCCATCAACAGCACCGACACCTGAAACGGTTAAGGATCCCAAGAGAGGTAAGAGGTGGCGCAATGGGTCAGTGCTCCTGGCTGTTAACCAGAAGGCTGTTGGTTCAAGCCCACCCAGGGATGGCTGTGGGCAGGATTCCTGCATTGCAGGGGGTTGGGCTAGATGACCCCTGGTGTCCCTTCCAACTCTACAATTCTATGATTCTATGAGAAACGGGCCATCGTGACCATGGGGTGCCCTCAGCCTTTCCTAGGTTGGGAAGGGAAGCGTGTGTCACCAGAAGCAGGGGAATGATAGGCAGCGCCGTGGATTAAGTGTCCCTGCTGGTCTGGAGCTTCACATCGCCCATTTATTGCCCACCCTTCACCGGCAGGTCTCAAGGCAGCTTACGAAAAAAGCAAATTCATAAATTAAAAACGGCGAAAAACATTTGTTACTAATAATATTATTGTTAGGATTATGGTGGTGGTGGTTGTTTATTGCCATCCCTTCAGCAGCAGGGCAGGTTACAACCGTTTAAAATCCAGAATTAAGAATAGTTTAAACAGATTTCGCACCCCGAAAACTGGGTGGGTTCCAAAAACACACGTGTGAGGTGTCAAGAAATAAGTGCACCTTTCGCAAGTTTGCAACCCCCGACCCACTCCCCTCAGATCTTGGGGGTGCCTGGGAATAATAATAATAATAATAATAATAATAATAATAATACAATATAGCCCTATCGGCAACACAAAACCTTCGAGGATCTTGAAAAACAGGATAAAACCTTTTTATAACTTGAACAGAAGTAAGAACATTTTATAAAAAAAAGACAAGCAGGATAAATCACTGATTGCACAGCTTGCTTGCATGCTAAATCCTGCTTTTCAGGATCCACAAACTAACAAGTCTTCCTTTGCATATTATTCCATGAAAACCCCCACTTTTGCCTTCCTGCTTCCCCGTCTCGGCTCTTCTCTCCTAAATCCTCTTTGAGCAAACAGGCTCCGCAGGCGCTGATCTCCACCACGAAACAATTCACTGAACAGCAACACCCCTAAAAAACACACACAACCATCTCCCTAAAAGAGGAGGGGCAGGAAATGACTTCTGCCCCTTTGCAGATCTTTCCTTCCTGCCAATTCGCTTTTCTAGGGGTGCAAACTCGCACACTTTAACCCTTAAGCCGAATTGCAACTAGGCGAACCCTGACGCACGTCATAGAGCACATATTGGGAACTGTAGTTTGCCCTGCACCCAGCACCCTTACACTACAGTTCTTTTGCTTTTGTTTTTTTTCGGGGGGGGGAGGAGAATGTGCTTTTAATGTATGGTGTCTACACACGAGAGCCAATGTGAGGGTGCTGGACTAGGACCGGGGGAGACCTGAGTTCAAATCTCTACTGGGCCAGGAAGCTGGACAGGCAACTGCCTCTCAGCCTAGCCTACCTTGCAAGGTTGTAGTGGGCATCAAATGAAGAGGGGGAGCACCATGAACACCACTTCTTGAAGAAATAAAGGTGAGAAATAAATACCATAATTAGCACATCAAATCTTTGCAATGGGCGAAGACCTCAGTTCAAATCCGGCCTCTGTGCCCAAACTCCACAGAGTAAGGGGTCCCAGTTGCTGGAAGCCACAGGAGAGGAGGGGGCTCTTGAGGCCAGATCCTGCTTGCTGGTTTCCCACAGGCTTCTAGCTGGCCACTGTGGGAAAAGGATGCTGGACTCGGTGGGCCATTGGCCTGACTCCTAACTCTCTTTTTGTATGCGCACAGCTAGCAAGATGTTTGCCCGCGAAGCTGCTCCGTGCCAGAAGTTAGCCTATTTGTTCACCAATGCCAGTATTGCCTGCTCTGGCTGGCAGCGGCTCTCTCGGGTCTCAAGCACAGAAAAGTCCTTCCCTTTGCCTTTTAAGGGCTGGGCCACAGGGGACCTCCTACATGTCAAGCATATGCTCTGCCACCGAACTACAGCCCCTCCTTGGATAAAATGCATGCACACTTAGGTTTTTATTTGCACTGTCTGACCTACTCTGAAGGCGAGGGATATTTAAAAATACAAAGGAAAGCACCTCTGTGCTCTGGTTGTCACAAAGGGTTAAGCTGAGAGAGTCGGGATTTCTAGAGCGGCACTTCGGACGGAAATTGTTAGCACTATTTAAGGTCCTCCTCTTCCTTTTCTCCCCCTTGGCGACTCTATGGTGCTTTTCTTTGCTGCAAAGTAGGCGCTGGGAAAAGAGATTTTTCAGCTCCTGGGAGGGAATCCGGTAAGTGAGAAGAGCCTTGAGGCAGGAGCAGAGAGCTCGCATGGAATAGGAAGGTTTGCTTTAGGGATCTAAGAGGCCTCCCTGCTGGATCAGACCAACCCCTCCAGACCAGCCTCCTGCTCCCAACAGTGGGCAGCCAGACCTCTCTGGGATGCTCAGAGGCAGCAGGAAACCTCTTGCTGCTCTCTGCCTCCAGCATCTTGTGGTCACAGGTAAACTGCTCCTGAACATGCAGGTTCCATGGATCTGTGATGAGTTTTAGAACATCCTCTGTGGATTTCTCTATCCCACCCCCACCCCTTTTAAACACAAAGTCTATCAAGGACTATTATTCTTCATCATGGCTATGTTTTGCCTATATCTTGCTTGATCTGTCTTCAGGGACATTATGTCAGGGGTGGTCAGAAGGCAGATGAGATAGAATCATAGAATCATAGATGATTTGCAGATGATTTGCAGTAGATCACTAAGTGCCTCTAAGGCTCCTTGATTGCCAGTTGGTTAGAAATAGTAGCAACAACTCCTTCTCCCTCCCTGCAAAAATGAAATGAACAGCTTCTGGATGTGAGAAAGCGCAGTGGGAAACCAGGACTGTGAAAGGGCCGTAATCAGGGTGCCATTTGCACTATGCATTTAGCACAATGTAATTCCACTTTAACTGTCATGGCTTCCCCCAAAGAATCCTGGGAACTGTAGTTTGTTAAGGGTGCTGAGATTGTTAGGATACCCCCCTATTCTCCTCACAGAGCTACAGTTCCCAGAGGACTGAGCATGCTCAGTGTGCACAGAATGCTGACTGCTGATTGGTGGGATGGAAAGCATGGGGGCAGAGAATGGAATGGAGTATCCTGAACAGGAGTGTTCCACGCTGCGACTTTTTGCTGCAGATCCCACTGATTCTCTTTCCTTGCAGAGGCACCGGGCCTTATAAACAATCCTGGACCTGGCAGTTGACATCACCGAGAAACATGGGATAGCAGTGTGTGAGTGACCCCTGCCAAGCCCCAGAGTTAAGAGAGGTGATGGCGTCTGAACGCAGGAATGTGGCTGTCTGGGCTGTCCCCCGAGATGACCTGCTGGAGGACACCGTGAAGACGGAGGCCCAGGAGGAGGCATCGGAGTCTGAACCCGAGGAGGCTGCAGGAACAGGCCCCTTGGCCGTCCGCTCAGAGAGCCTCAAGGAATTGTGGGAAGGGACCATAACAGAGCACATTAAGCAGGAACCCGAGGAAGGGCCTCAGGAGGAGTGCTGGGAAGCTCAGTGTCAGGGGCTCCTGAAGGCTGCGCGGTCTCCGCATCCTGAACCAGGAAACCTGCAGCTGGCCAGCAATGGCCCAAGGGACACTCAGGCTTCCTTTGAGGGGCGATCAGACATTGGGCTGCAGTCTGGGCGAGGCAGGGTGATCCGCCATCTGCCTGGCCCTGGAGGAGACGTCCCCCAGCCCACCCACAGCGTTTTGGCCCTGGATCGTGGGGAAGTGAAGAAGGAGGCTCCCAGCCAGGAGGTGGAGCGTCTGTGCTTCAGGCAGTTCCTCTACCAGGAGGCCGAGGGGCCGCGAGATCTCTGTGGGATGCTGTGGAGGCTCTGCCATCGGTGGCTGCAGCCGGAGAAGCGCACTAAGGAGCAGATCCTGGAGCTGGTGATTCTGGAGCAGTTCCTGGCTGTCCTGCCCCCGGAGATGCAGAACTGGGTCAGAGAAAGCGGGCCGGAGACTTGCGGTCAGGCAGTCGGCCTGGCGGAGGATTTCTTGGAGAGGCAGCAGGAGAACGAGCGCGAAATACAACAGGTGAGAGAGCAGGAGATCAGTCCTGGGAAGAACAAAAGGAACGATGGCAAGGAGCCCAGAGGACTAGCCATTAGGGGCAGTTTTTGCTGACTGTAAATATGCATTGGACTGACTGCTCCCTTAGATGGTTTGAAAATGGGATCTGGGAGAATCAGCAGGGGTTGGCTGTATTGGTAAGGTTCAGAGGCAGTGTACCTTAGAACGCCACTTGCTGGGGGAAGACTGAGGATGGTGGGCAACGTGCTCTCTGCCCTAACGGACCAGCTTCCACTGCTGTGAACAGGCAGTTTGTGTTGGTCTCTGGCCCTTCAGGGCTCTGTATCTGCCATCTTGAGAGAGAAGAGGGAGGGAGGCTATGTGGACACAGGAGTGATGGATTCCTGTATTCCAGTCCCTGTCTTGAGATGGGCTGCCACATCCTGCACCAGCTGGAGTGTTTAATACATCCCCCTTCCAAGGCAGCGCGTAGGACAGCCTTTGCCTGAAGAAGGTCTCCTCGAGATTCTGGAGAGCTGCTGCCAGTCAGTGTAGGCAATACTGTGAAAGATGGGCCAATGGCAGGGAGCCTGTGGCCCTCCAGATCTTGCTGGACTCCCGCTCCCCTCACCCCTGACCCCTGGCCTTGTTAGCTAGGGGCTGATGGGAATTGGAGTCCTGTAGCATCTGGAGAAGCTCCAGAGGTCCCCCACCCCTGAATCTCAGGCAATTCACACTCATTTCTTTGTCTTGTTCTTTCTGCTGTTTCAGGTCCTCTGGCCGTTCAAGGAGAAAGCGGATGATTCTCCTGAGACTGACGGGGCTCTGTCAGACTCTGGCGAGTGGCCGCTCACCAGAGTGGAGAATTCAGCTGCTGATGCCCCTTGGCTGGGTAAGGGGTCTTTGGGTGGAGGGAGTTCTCTTACGCAGCGAGTTGTGCAAAAGAAGGGCCACCACAATAAAGGCTCTGGCCGGAGATCTAGTGCCCACCAATTATGATGATGATGATTATGTTTTATTTCATTTCTATACCGCTTTATATTTTTAAGAAAAATCTCAAAGCAGTTTACAGAATATTAAAACATCAATAAAGCAATTTGAAGAAAGTCAAATATAGAGTACACAGTCAAAGCCACATAATTAACAGAAAACTAAAATATGATTTTAAAAGATAATAAAATAAAACACAACAAAGGAGGTCAAATACAGAATACATATTTAACACAAAGTTAACAAAATAAAAACTTAAACATTTTAAAAAAATAACTAAGTAAAGTAAAATATAAAATGCACATTTAAAACAGCATAATTAACAAGAATAAAATATTATCGTAAGCATGACATGGCTGTTTGGCAGGCACAAAAAGATGGGACAAAGGAATCCAACTGTTAGGGTTTGTTTGTCAGGAGTAGCGATGTCCCCCTGGTCTCACCAGGAGCCTCTTTAGTAGAGCTGGTGAGTGTGGGCCCCGCCCCCTAGGCCTGGTGGAAAGGGCTTTGCAGGGAGCGGCCTTCGAGACTCACAGCCGGGTAATCTAACTGACCTTATAGATGCCCTAGCAAGCAGGATCTCTGATGCCACTCTTATGGCTTGTGTGGGTTCCTGTAGGTGGTCCTTCAAATAACTGGGCCCCGAACTCCTTCTTTGCTGTGTGATCTGATCCAAGCCGTCCTTTCTTCCTGGTGAAGGGAAATCTCCCTTTGTA
Organism: Darevskia mixta; assembly: GCA_034641385.1. Classification (NCBI taxonomy): domain Eukaryota; kingdom Metazoa; phylum Chordata; class Lepidosauria; order Squamata; family Lacertidae; genus Darevskia; species Darevskia mixta. The sequence goes on along the minus strand of JAWWNH010000176.1, from coordinate 491,311 downwards.
AGGATCCTCTGTTTTTTTCCAACAGACAATGAGAGGACATGTTGGAAGAAGAATCTGCCAATCAATTCTGAAGGAGCTGAACTACGTTGGATGCTGCCAGGGAGAGCGGAACAGACAGTTTCTCGTTATCCTTACTGGGGAGAAGCATCCGAAAACCAACAGGAAGCTCACCCCCATAATGAAGAAGGCAAATCTGTTCCTTTCCAGCTCCCTGTCATGCCAGTCCAGCAAAGGTTCTTCAAGGGTGAGACATGCGCTGAGTGCGGAAAGTCCTTTCGCTGCAAGGCGGAGCTCACTGAACACCAGAGAATGCACTCCGGAGAGAAACCCTACATCTGCTCCGACTGTGGGAAGAGCTTCTGCAGTAGGAATGTCCTGGTTGCCCATCAGAGAATCCACACTGGGGAGAACCGCTTCAGTTGCTCAGATTGTGGGAAGAACTTCAGCCAGCAATCGCATCTTACGGCACATGAAAGAACCCACAGCCAAGAGAAGCCCTTTGTTTGCCCAGATTGCGGACAGAGCTTTAGAGGGCACAGCGGACTTGCGGCTCATCTGAGGATCCACACGGGAGAGAGGCCCTACCATTGCCCAGACTGCGGGAAAAGCTTCAGGCAGAGATTTGACCTTAACCGACACCAGAGAATCCACACGGGAGAGAAGCCGCACCAGTGTCCCGACTGTCCCAAAAGCTTCAGGAACAGGTCCGCTTTTGTCGTGCACAGGAGAATCCACACCGAGGAGAAACCGTACCCGTGCTCAGGGTGTGGCAAGCGTTTCCGGCATCGCACCAACCTCCTCACGCACGAGAGGCTCCACACGGGAGAGAAGCCCTACAAGTGTACGGTGTGCGATAAGAGCTTTGTCGAAAGCTCATCCCTCATGAAACACAAGCGAGCCCACACGGGCGAGAAGCCCTACAAGTGTGCCGAGTGTGGGAAATGTTTCTCTCAGAACGCCGGCCTGGTTCAGCACGAGAAGATCCACACGGGAGAAAAACCCTTCCAGTGCCCAGACTGTCCCAAAAGCTTCCGGGACAAGTCGGCCTTCGTCGTTCACCACAGGACCCACACGAGGGAGAAGCCGTTTCAGTGCTCGGTCTGCGAGAAGAGCTTCAGCCATCGCTCCAACCTCCTCAAGCACGAAAGGACCCACACTGGGGTGAAGCCGTACAAGTGCCTGGAGTGCGGAAAGGGCTTCACTCAGAAGTCAAGCCTCCTCTCGCACGCAAGAAGCCATCGGCCCTGTATACCCGAAGGAGCGTCTCCACTCGCATCGTTCAGCCTGGGCATGGACGTCCAGCTCCATGGAGGGCCTTCAGGCAGTTCCGTCACTGTGAGAAGTGAAGCTATAGGGAACCAAGCCATGGGCCTTCTGAGTAGTGGTGCCTGCCCTGTGGAAAGCCCTCCCATCAGAGGTCAAAAAGATAAACAGCTACATGGCTTTCCGGAGAAATCTGAAGGCAGCTCTGTATCGGGAAGTTTTTAATATCTGAAGTTTCATTGTATTTTTATATTCTGTTGGAAGCCACCCAGAGTGGCTGGGCGGAGTACAAATAAATAATAATAATGATGATGATGATGATTATGTATACATTGGCTTAGCGAGTGGGAAGTACCGTCTCACTGGGCATCCATGGTGGAGCAAATGGCTGAACAATAAAATAAGGTCACCTGTCTGCTTTTAGAGATCTCCAGTTTCTTGGCCATTATCAGTTGGCAACGAGGAATATTAGAAGTGTGTGCTTTTTATCTGGTGCAAAAGGAAAGGGAGGGCATCGGGGCCACAGTCATGTCTCATTGCTGATGGTGAGACCTTATTGCAAACGTCCTTTCCGTATCATTCAGTAATTAAATCCTGCAGGGGTGAAAGAAGCACCTAAGAACATCAGGAAACCCAAAGGGCTGTTGAGTCCCAACTGCAGGTTTACCACAGCTTAGTTTAATTTCTTCAAATGCCATTTTCCGCAAGAACCTCTGTCCCAAAGCAGCTCACAATGAATATTGCCAGTGTGGTGTAGTGGTTAAGAGCGGTAGACTCGTAATCTGGTGAACCGGGTTCGCGTCTCCGCTCCTCCACATGCAGCTGCTGGGTGACCTTGGGCCAGTCACACTTCTCTGAAGTCTCTCAGCCCCACTCACCTCACAGAGTGTTTGTTGTGGGGGAGGAAGGGAAAGGAGAATGTGAGCCGCTTGGAGACTCCTTCGGGTAGTGATAAAGCAGGATATCGAATCCAAACTCCTCTTCTTCTACCATTTTAACAGTCAAGGCACCCTGCTCAACACATCCTGGAAACTCATTGGTTGCTGTGTGCTGGCAGACATAGGCATTATAGTTAGCAGCATCTCCTACCCAAGGTTAGAATCAATTAATTGTAAGTTGGCAGGGAACCCGAGGGTCATCTAGTCCAACTACCTGCAATGCAGGAATTTCAACTAAAGCATCCAAGACAGATGACAATCATCACTTTAAAAAATCTTTATTATTATGACAGATGGCCACCCAACCTCTGCTTATAAACCTCCCAGGAAGGAAAGTCCATCACTCCCTGAGGGAGACCGTTCCACTGTCGAACAGCTCTTACCGTCAGAAAGTTCTTCCTGATGTTTAGTTGGAATCTCTTTCCTGTAACTGGAATACATTGGTTCAGGTCCTACCCTCCAGAGTCCAGAGCAAGAGATCCACGTTGGTCGTCATTGCTACTTTTCCTCAAGACAAAAAAAGGCTCCACCACCCTGTCTATACCTATTTACTCAGAAAGCAGCGCAGTGGGTTTACTCCAAGGCAAGTGAGCATGGGACTACAACCTTCAGATTTCGTTCTGGTAGCAGAGAAGGGCTGGGAGCTTCAGTGCATGCTGAAGGCCTTTCAGGAAATGTTTAGGAAAGGAGAGAGTGATCGCAGCCCTGCCATGAAACAGCACACAGGTACATAGCTGTCAACTTTCGGATTTGAAAATAAGGGATTTTTTTCAAACTTTCGGATTTGAAAATAAGGGGTGCCGCGAGGGCGGTGTAATGGCACCAAGTAGCCTCGCCACCCTGCACTCCAGAGGCTGCGCGTGAATGGGTGAGCGGAAGAGCAAGCGCATAGACGGCAGGCAGGCTGTCTGTCTGGTTGGGCGTGAGGGTCTGGCTGCACAAGGCATGCAAGCTCCGCCCCCAGTCGGTCTCAGAATCCTTATTGGCAGCTGAGGAGCCTTCCTGGCCGGCAGGGAGGGAGAGGAGCTGCTTCCTTTGAAATCCGGGAAATTTAAGGGATATCAACAATCTGGGATAGAAGCGGGAAACGGCATTGGAATAAGGGAGTTTCCCGACAAAAAAGGGAGGGTTGACAGCTATGCACAGGTAGCAGCCCAGAGGAAAAAGAAAGATGGGGAGACACCTGATCCTATTACTCAGATGTTCACAGCAGCAGCAGCTACCCCTTCTGAAGCTGTGTTACTGGGGTGGGAAGGGCATTGCTGGAAACTAGATATATTAACTAATAAACCTCTTTGAATCTCTCCAAAAAGGTTCAAATGATGCTCGTTCCACTTCCACCAAATGCATCCTTCAGATCTCTCACCCCCTGGAAAGATTAACTTCTACCGCCATGCAGGGTATCTTGGGGAGAAGAAAGGGCTCAGGAGTAAACCCTACACAAATCCAGAGCGGAGTCCCTAAGACAGTTGGGTGGCACCTTGTACGTCTTTCTGGCAACTCCTGCAGCCAAGCTGGCGGTGCCAAACGTCTTGCTCTGCTTTCCTTTGGACCGCATCAGTGAGGCTGAGACGGGAGACCTTGTCGTCTGGGCAGCCTGGGGACCTCCAGACACACTGCCTAGGCTTGTGTCCCATGGAGGTCACAGCAGTATCGCAGCAGTTTGCCTTCACCCCCGGAGGCACACTCCAAATCCTCTCATTGTCTCTGGAGACAGGCGGGTGCCGACATGGCATCTATGCACATCTGCTATGGCTGAAGAAAGGATGAGTGGGTTAGGGAGAGGTAAATCCTGATCCCCCCCCCCGGCCCGTTGTGGACGGGATAATAATAATAATAATAATAATAATAATAATAATAATAATAATAATAATAATAATAATATAATTTATTATTTATACCCAGCCCATCTGGCTGGGTTTCCCCAGCCACTCTGGGCGGCTGTCAACAGAACATTAAAATACAATAATCTATTAAACATTAAAAGCCTCCCTAAACAGGGCTGCCTTCAGATGTCTTCTAAAGGTCTGGTAGTTGTTGTTCTCTTTGACATCTGAAGGGAGGGCATTCCACAGGGCGGGTGCCACTACCGAGAAGGCCCTCTGCCTGGTTCCCTGTAACTTGGCTTCTCGTAGTGAGGGAACCGCCAGAAGGCCCTCGGAGCTGGGATGAAAGGTGGCAGAGAGGGCAAAAGACTTAATCTGCTCTGCAAGGTTTACTTCCACGTCAGTATAAAAAGAGCCCTGCTGGATCAGGTTTAAGATCGGCAAGAGCCCAGCATCCTGTTTGCACAGTGGCCAACTGGCTACATCTGGAAAGCAGGACGTGAGCACAGCAGGACTCCCCACATGTGATTCCCAGGAACTGGTTTTTGGGAGTATATACTGTATGGCCTCTCACAGTGGAGGGATAACACAGGCATTGATAGGTACTGGTACACTTATCCTCCATAAATTTGTCTAATCTTCTTTTAAAGCCATCCACGTTTGCAGGCCATCCCTACATGTTACAATCATAGAATCAGAATTGTACAGTCAGAAGGGACCCCAAGGGTCATCCAGTCCAGCCCCCTGCAATGCAATATTGTGGAGGCAAACGTGTAAAGAAGTTATTTCCTTCCTCTGAAGGCAGCCGTTTGGGGAAGTTTTTAATGTTTGATCTTTTATTATGTTTTTAATATTGATCTTTTTATTATGTTTTTAATATTGATCTTTTTATTATGTTTTTAATATCCTGTTTAGGGACCCAGGTGGCGCTGTGGGTTAAACCACAGAGCCTAGGGCTTGCTGATCAGAAGGTCGGCAGTTCGAATCCCTGCGACGGAGTGAGCTCCCGTTGCTCAGTCCCTGCTCCTGCCCACCTACTGGTAGCAGTTTGAAAGCACGTCAAAGTGCAAGTAGACAAATAGGAACCGCTCTGGCGGGAAGGTAAACGGCGTTTCCGTGCGCTGCTCTGGTTCGCCAGAAGCGGCTTTGTCATGCTGGCCACATGACCCAGAAGCTGTACGCCGGCTCTCGGCCAATAAAGCGAGATGAGCGCCGCAACCCCAGAGTCGGACACGACTGGACCTAATGGTCAGGGGTCCCTTTACCTTTTTAATATCCTGTTAGAAGCCACCCAGAGTAGCTGGGGAGGCCCAGCCAAATGGGTGGGGTATAAATAATAAATTATTATTATTATTAATCTCTCTGGACTCTTCCGACATTCGACTTCAATGGATGAACCCACTGGGCTCTAGTATTATGAAAAGGAAAGAAAGAAGTTCTCTCTGCCTTTTCTGCCAGGGAATGGTGATGTATAGAAACTAACCGAAGCCTTCTGGTACACTCTAGTGTTTAAAAGTTCTCTGGTCAGACAGCACAATGTTGTTTTGTGCACTGACTTGTGTTATCTCTGTCCAAGGCCGTTCACTCCCTGGATAAGCTGTATCAATTGTCTGCCGGGAGCATTTTCTCTTTCATTCTTTCGCTCTACTGTTCTGTTTTACATTTTTGCATTTGTGTGGTGTATTTTTATGCAGAGACTGGATTTTGCTCTGCACAAGCCAAGATTTGCTGTACCAGGGATCTGGTACTGAACGATGAAAAAATGGCAAACTTGTACTAATGGTTTTTCCTGCCTGCTGTGTCTTTTTGGAATCCCATGTTCCGCTACTCTGCTCCTTTACTGAACAAACAGCAGCCAGGGGTATCCAGGGGCCTAGTACAGTGGTACCTCGGGTTACAGACGCTTCAGGTTACAGACTCTGCTAACCCAGAAATATTACCTCGGGTTAAGAACTTTGCTTCAGGATGAGAACAGAAATCGGGCAGCGGCGGCGGGAGGCCCCATTAGCTAAAGTGGTGCTTCAGGTTAAGAACGTTTTCAGGTTAAGAACGGACCTCCGGAACTAATTAAGTACATGTCAGGTCCGCGTAGCGGCTGCTCATGAGTAACGACAAAGTCCGTCTTGTCTATATACAAGTTTATTGTACAAACTATTTGCAGTTCTGAGCTGGTGAAAACATGACTGCCTTACTCGCTAGCAGAATCCGGGAGTGCCGGTTTCCGGCTGCAACCCCAACATAAGAACTTGGGGATGCCTAAGCGCCTCCTCTTGCCCCCTCTGCACAATTGGGGCGACGGAAGTGGCGTGCTCCCCTCTGAGCGAGTTTCACGGGACGCGCTGGGTCTCTCCGCAGCATCCTCCAGGCTCTGCCTCACCGGGCTGCCTGTTGCCTGCCCCTCCCCGCTGGAGGAGCCGTTTTGCCCGCTGGAAGAGGTTTCGCTACTGAGGTGGTGTCGGGGCTCGCTATACATCGCTGAGCCCTCCCGCGGGGCTGAGGGCAGTTCCCTGACAGTACGTAACCAGAGGTACCACTGTACACTGTTTCCTGACATTCTCTCCAAGCCATGCACACATTTTATGTATAATCATGCCTCTCTCTATTGGCCCTCATTTCTGCACTAAAAACCCCAGCCACAACCACCTTTCTTGTAGGGAAGTTCCGCCATCTTTGCTGCCCCTTTCTGCCCCTGCATTGGTGTGGGCAGGTCACAAGGCAGCCCTGGCTCCTCCTGTTCGCCACTGGTGCTGCTGCCTCTTCACTTTGGGTCCAATCTGCCCAATCACCCAGGAGGAGAGCAATAAGGCAGGGGTGGGGAACCGGTGGCTCTTCAGATGTTAGTGAACGACTACTCCCATCAGTCCCATGAGCACGGCCTATGGCCAGGGGTGATGAGAGCTGAGGTCCAGCAACGTCTCCTAAATTTTGTATCTGCCGGGCATGTTTGAAGATGACATGTGAAGATGACCAGGCCACCAGGAGGTTCTCAGCAGGGAGGGAGCTGAAGGCTGGCAGTGGGACTTATTTCAAGGATGTGGGCTTTGTGTCCAATAATGCCAATCCTGGGCACTAAGCCTGGTTCTGGACGCGGGTGGCGCTGTGGGTTAAACCACAGAGCCTAGGGCTTGCCAATCAGAAGGTCGGTGGTTCGAATCCCCGCGACGGGGTGACCTCCTGTTGCTCGGTCCCAGCTCCTGCCAACCTAGCAGTTTGAAAGCACATCAAAGTGCAAGTAGATAAATAGGTACCGCTCTGGCGGGAAGGTAAACGGCGTTTCCGTGCGCTGCTCTGGTTCGCCAGAAGCGGCTTAGTCATGCTGGCCACGACCCGGAAGCCCTATGCCGGCTCCCTCGGCCAATAAAGTGAGATGAGAGCCGCAACTCCAGAGTTGTCCACGACTGGACCTAACACTCAGGGGTCCCTTTACCTTTAAGCCTGGATCAGGTGCATGTGATAGATGTATTGATAATTTTTTTTGACTGCAAGCTATCCACCTAGAGGTATGTTCCTCCACCCCACCAAACCTTCATGGCTGAATATTCAGCACGACATCCTTAGACGAAGGCGGTGATCAGCAATATGCCTGAACGCATTACAAACATTTCCACAATAAACTGCTTTCCTCTACTCACTCAAAAAAAAACAACAACCAAGCACTCCCAGCTTTATTTTGTGTGACAGGTGTTTCTGAGCAGATCTTCAGAGTCCCTGAGTTTGGATAGAATTCTAACACTGGAAAAAATCAGGAGGGGAGAAAAACCCTGCAAATGGAAAAAACAGGCAAGAAGGACTCAGGAGCAGGTCAGCCTCTTCTGCGCTGGGATTTCCAACATCAGGAGGCTGTTCTCTTCAGGGTGCAAGTTTTCTGGGTACCACTTTCTGTAAAATATTTTGTACATGGCACCCACAGCTTAAGATGCAGCTGGTGAGCTGAAAGCTACTGTGTGAATTTCAGTGTTCAGACATCATGTTTGGCCTCACTCACATTTTGGCTCTTCATCCCTCAAACCCCCCACCCCTGAAACAACAACAACAAACTCAAAAACTTCTTTCCCAGCATCCAATGGTTCCTTGGTTTTCCCCACCCAGTTATGCCTGCCATACTCTTCCCTTCCATTCGCTCTTATCAAAGTACAATTAGTGACAGTTTCCCCGACTGATCAGAAACCATTCCATGACATCACAGCAGCTTTGACCTATCAGCCATTTCTAAGGTCACATTCACACCACCCATTCTCTTACACTGCTTTTTAAGTCAAGGCTTCCTCCAAGGAATCCTGGGAACTGTGGCTTGTTATGGGGTGCTGAGAGTGGTCAGGACACAGCTAACAACTCCCGTCACCTAACTTCAATTCCCAGCACCCTTAAACTACAGTTCCCAGGATTCTTTGAGGGAAGCCGCGGCTGTTCAAGCCGTGTAAGATCACTTTTAACTTGATGGTGCGGCTGTGTGTGAAACGGCCGAGGGATGCAAAAAGCTCTTTTATGCCCAGAAAGGAGAGCCAGCGCAGAGGTTCCCCCAGAAGTCCGGGCGCGCTACAAATTCTCTCTCATGTGGACCTTCTTATGTTTCGTAAGAGCTGGCCTCTCCCTGAAGCTCCTCTCGCAGATCAAGCATTTGTAGGGTTTTTCTCCGGTGTGGATTCTGAGGTGCGCCATAAGCAACGCCGTGCGGGTGAAGCTTTTCCCGCAAACAGAGCAGGTGTACGGCTTCTCCCCGGTGTGGACCCGCCGGTGCACAATGAGGTTGGAGTGCTGGCTGAAGCCTTTCCCACAGTCGGAGCAGGTGTACGGCTTCTCCCCGGTGTGGGACCTCACGTGGTCGGTGAGAGCAGAGCTCCGGTGGAAGCTCTTCCCGCACTCCAGGCACTTGTAAGGTTTCTCGCCCAGGTGGATCTTCTCGTGCTGGTGGAGCCCCGAGCTCCAAATGAAGCTTTTGTCGCAGTACGAGCACGAATACGCTTTCTCGCCCGTGTGGATCCTCTGGTGTCCCAGCAGGCAGGAGCCCTGCGTGAAGCTTTTCCCGCAGTCCAGGCACTTGTACGGTTTCTCGCCGGTGTGGATTCTCAGGTGTCTGTTGAGGTGGGAAATCTGATGGAATCGTTTCCCGCACTCGGAGCATTTGTGAGGCTTCAGGCCAGGGGCCGCGTCTTCGCGCTCAGCCACGTCCGAATCGGCACCAAAGTCGCTCCCGCCGTCTCGCAACGGACCCTCTTTCCTCAGGATTTCCTGGGGCAAAACTGCCGAGGCTTCCCTCTCTGGCAAATTATCTGCTGGAAGATCTGCATCAATAAAAAGAAAAGAAAACAGAGCTGTTATAGTAAAACGAAAACGTGGGCAGGGTTCGAATTATGTGCAGCAGATTGAAAACAGCGATAAGTGGAATATGATGAATGGCTGATGAAGATGATGAGACTATGCCGAAATGGCAAAATTGACTGGGAAAATCAGAAACCAGGAAAAGAAGAATTTTAAGAAGGAATGGGGAAAAATTATAATGTACTTAAGAGAACACTGTAAACAACTAAAAACTTTGGCAGGATTTGAGCAATGCTTGCAATGTATGAAAAACCATGGAAAAAAATATTACTGCTTTTTAAAAAACAAATTAGAGAAAATAAGATAAGCAGTTTTTTTGGGGGGGGGGAGATTGACAATGGTAACCACGGAAGGGCGGAGGGAAGTCAAAAGATTCAGGGAATCCTAAATGATAAGGTGAATGATTTGTTAGAATTTAAATTTGTTATGTAAAACTTAAAAATATATTTTAAAAAGAAAACAGCGATAAGTGGAAGAGAGGATAATTGTATTAGATTAAAGTATGTCATACAAACCAGTAGGTATAAGACAGGAATAGAACCATCATGGGAGTAAAGGTGGGAAGTCAAAATTTTAGAAAAATTGTACACTGAAATACCGGTAGAAGTAAATTTGGAATTCAATAAAAAATTATGTCTTAAAAAAATAGAAGAAAAGAAAAAGTTGTGTTTTAGCCAGATAGAGCAAGAGGGGCAGGCCACACACCCTGTTTCAGGCCAACACCGTTGTGACAATAAGAGTTTGTGTTGGCTCAGGTGGGCAGTGGGAGCTGATGCTCTCTCTCTCTCTCTCTCTCTCTCTCTTTCTTCCTCACATCACTTACATTTTATTCCTTTTTACCGTCATAGCAGCCGCAGGAACAGCAGCAGCTAGCGCTTCTCATCCCCTGCCTCCTGGCTCTGAGAAAGGGTCAAGGTGCGTGGGTCTTCCTTCAGAGCAAGGCATTCTGGGAAAGGTGGCAGCAGCAAGGGCGACTCAGGCGCCACAAACGCTTACCCTGCAAAGAAGCATCTCTGCCGCTCTCCTGCTTGTCCGTTTTGAAGTTGCCTCTCGCTTTGGAAGAATACAGGCCCACCTCCACCAGAAGCCCAGACACCTGGAACAACACAAAGGGCATAGCCGGGGCAGAATATGGCAGTACCTCAATTTTACGCTCAAATGACTTGTGTGAAACCAACAGTATACGGCTGAAGGCTGAAACTGTGCAACTCAAGGGGGCTGGGTGCGAAAAGAGATTTTAAGCTTGGTTCTCAGGTAAGGCCTGCTTGGCACGTTGGCTCTGGGATTGCTGGGGATGCTCTCGCAAGATCTTGCGGGAAGTCAGTTGTCCTGCGAGATCTTGCAAGAGCATCTCCAGCACTCCCAGAGCTGGTATGCTAAGAGGGCCTTGCCTGGCAAGCAAGGCTGAGAGTTTAAAAGCTCTTTTCGCACCAGTAATCCCAAGTGGACCTGGTGCAAAAAAAGAGCTTTTCAGCTCTCAGTCTTGCTTGCTGGGCAACGCCTGCCCAGCATGTCCTGTTAGGAGCGCAGTGGCTCTGGGAGCATTGAGGGTGCTCTCTGTCTCCCTCACTACACCAGCTGTGTACTGAAATATTTTCTGTATTTTCATGTACACACATAGATAGCTCTTGGAACCGAACCCCTGAGAAAGATGAGGTATTGCCATGATCACAAATGGATAACAGCAACGCATTATAGATGGGGTCTATCTTCAGCTGGTCTGAAATAGGCCAGCAAGATTGGTAACTGGGGTTGGCAAATATAATTCCTCCTTGGTATGCTAGTTTCAGCTGTTCGTGGACCAGGATAGCTTGGCCTCAGGAATCCTCTCTCTCTCTCTCGCACTTCATTCTTTATTGGTTTATAAACAATACATCCAAACTGCTTGCAACACCAAAACACAAAACTAAAGTCGTACCTCGTGTTATGAAAGCTGCATGTTGCGTTCATCACGGGTTACGAACGCGCCGAATCCGGAAGTACCGGAACGGGTTATTTCCGGGTTCGGCTGTTCGCGCATGTGCAGACATGCAAAATGACGTCATGCGCATGCGCAGAAGCGCAGAAGCGCAGAATCTTCAGGATACGCACTGCTCATGATGTGAATGGGGCTCCGGAATGGATCTCATTTGCACCCAGAGGTGCCACTGTATTACAAACAGCCCACCACCAATACTAAACAAGACAAAATATCTTGAAAAGAAAACAATAAAAGTAAATTTTTTCTCCGCCTGATGACTTCCGACTTCCTCTGCGTGGTTCTTTTAGTTCCTTGTTAACTGCATCTGTTTTTCAACAAACTTAAACAACAATATATGTTGTTTAAATTCTTTTTAACTTGAGTTACTACAAGAGTCAATCAAAGCTGATTATACCCAACTCTGCCTCCATCCGCCACCATTTATTTCTGAGATCTACCTCAGAAATCTCTAGGCCCATCCAGTGAGGCCTGGGAGTAGAAGATTTGAAAAATCCTAGTCTAGGTAACAGACAATTTAGGTTTGTAGCAGAAGGGAAGTCCGGGCAGGGCAAAATGAGAAGAAGAGGGGAAGTCGGGGGGATGGAGAGGCAGAGCAGAGGGGAAAAGCTGACCCATACCACTTTCTCCATATGTTGCAAAGGTAACAGTGCCCCAAAACCCTTCTCTCCTGCTCCGAGAGGCCGGGAGACTTCACCGCCTGCTCCCAGGGGGTCCTCTTCCTGCCTCAGCATGAAGTCCTCTGCCAGGGCCACCGCTTGGGCGCAGGTCTCTGGGTCGCGATCCTTCACCCAGCTCTGCACTTCCGGTGGCAGGACGGCCAGGAACTGCTCCAGGATCAGCAGCTCCAGGATCTGCTCCTTGGTGCGCCTCTCCGGCTTCAGCCACTGGTAGCACAGGAACCAGAGGTGGCTGCAGACCTCGCGGGGGCCCTCAGCCTCCCGGTAGCCAAAGTGCCGGAACCGCCAGCGGCACTTCTCCGTGTCGGCGGCCTCTTCATCCGGGTACGCCTTCTCCTTGACTTTCCCGCAGGCTGCCCCACCTTCGGCTAGCGGCCCACCACCCGTCCCTTGAACGTCTCTGCCGGGGCCAGGCCACGGCTGGGCCGCCCGCTCTCCTCCGGGTCGGCCACCAGCATGACCTGACCCCTGGAAAGGAGAGGGCGAAGCCTCGGCATGGCCCCAGGGGGAGGGCGCGCACCCCCAGATTGTGTGAAAGGGCCGCGGCTCCCTTGGGAAATGCTGCCACCGAGGCTCCCACTGCTGTGCCAAACCTTCGTCGGCTTCCTCTTTGATGTGCGGGGACGTCATTCTTTTGGGAAGTTCGCCAGCGCCACCGGTTGGGATGCTGGGAGACGTTTCACTCCTTCCCTCCAATTCTTCCTCCGATTTGGGGCTCAGGAGTCCACACTGCAACATTTCCTCCCCTGGCTGTAGCCCAGCTTGGAATCGGGGAACCAGATCTCCCAGAATCCCTTGCTCGGTGGCCATTTTTCTAGGGCCAAGGCTTTACTCCAATTCGCCTCTCTCTCTCACACAATCAAGAAGCTTTGGGGGGAGTATCTTATTTCTGGGTTGACTTGGGTTCTTGTCCGAGGCTAGCCCCAGCAGCAGGATCTGAAATTCAAGCAAAGGGAGGGAAATGACAACAGTGGTTCCTTTTAACGTTGTTTTAAGGGCTGGACAGCTCAGTTTGGTTAGAGTCTGATGCTGATAAAGCCAAAGTTGCAGGTTTGATCCGCATATGGGCAGCTGCATATTCCTGCATTGCAAGGGAGTTGGGCTTAGATGATCTGCCCTCCAGCTCTACAACCAGGAAGAGGGCCTTCTCGGTGGCGGCGCCCGCCCTGTGGATCGGCCTCCAATCAGATGTCAAGGAAATACTGTAAACAACTATCTGACTTTTAGAAGACATCTGAAGGCAGCCCTATTTAGGGAAGTTTTTAATGTTTGATGTTTTATTGTGTTTTTAATCTGTTGGGAGCCGGAGGGGCAGGGTATGTATGTATGTATGTATGTATATGTGTGTGTGTGTGTGTGTGTGTGTATTATTTTCTATTATTTCTCGTGAATTTATCATGGTATAATGTGTTTCTGTGTTTAAACACGCCATTGGAGAGCTTGGTAAGAAGCAACTAATAAATCATAGAATCACCACAGAATCATAGAGATAGAAGGGACCCCTTGGATCATCTACTTCTGCTTCAATCGATAGACGACAAATGGTTTCTATACTTTATATAAATGGCTTCTATTTGAATCAATAAACTATAAATGTTTCCGTACCTTAGAAATGCTATACCTGACATCTTCTGCATGCATAGCCAATGCTCCGCCACTGAGCTAGGGTTCCCTCCCTTCAAGACAAAGCAAGATTCTAGTCCTTATGGGCAGCTGTTTAAACAGGACTCCTTGAGGGGAGTCAGACCAGGGTGGTCTACAGTGACAGGCAGCAGCTCTCTTCAAAAGATGTCGAGAAACATATGTGTGTTCCAGATCCAATTTAGCACCTCAAAAATGTTTGCCTTCTTTTCCCTTCTAAAGGCGCAGGAGCCCTCTTCCACGTCACCTGCCCACCTTTGGCACAGATTTAACACCCGTCGGGAAACATAAAACTTAAATCCCAACAGAGAACATGAACATCACAATCCTACACAGGCTTTCTCAGGAGCAAGCCCCGCTATTTCCAACGCAGCTTGCTGCCAGGTGTGTACAGGATTCTTGCAGTCTAGGATCCTCATTCCCAAATGGCATGTGTCATTTGCTGCTATTAATAAAATTAATTCTAAGTCAACATATCAGGTGGCCGGCCACAAAGCATGAAAACACAGCCAGCTCAATGGGAATGGCAGAAAATGATATATATTGTAGAATGAGTCCTAAAGAACAGAGAATCCTGGCTATATATATATATATATATAACAAAAGGGGTGTGTGGAAACAATAGCAATCAAACGGAGGAGATTTTAATCCCACCTTCCCCCGCAGCAGTTATGGTGTATTTTAAAAGCACAGGAAAATATTTGCAAATTTTAAAGCAACTAGGTAAATTCCCATGAGGTTGCAGTGAGAGCCTTGAGAGATCCTAATTCATTTTGTAACGCTTGGATTGCAAACAGCAGAGCAATTTAATTATTATAATTAATTTAAAAGGTGACACAATCCTACGAATGGGCCAGTGCAAATTTTACCCTGGGAATTTATTGGTTGCAACTGAAAGGTCCTATTCCAGCCTTTCAAACTCACCCCCACCTCAGGTCTGCAGCAGGGAAAACACAACAATAGCTCCACAGCACAAGCTTAGCTAGGAGCTGGAGGAGGAAGGGACTTTGCAGTATTTACAGTCCGCCCCCCTCCTCCTTTTCAAATTTCTTGGCTTCTCTAGGAATCAGTGCTCTGTGGTTTTAACCCTTTTAAAGGGCCACCCTTGGAAGCAAAAAAGAGAGAAATGGTGATGAGCAGCAGCGGCTGATGTCCATCGGGAATGATAGGGCGGAGGGCAGGGAGCCCGACAGTAGGTGGCGCCGGAGAGCCGATGACCAGCGGAGCCGACCAATTCCAGTTGTGCCACCCATCTTCTTCCCTGCCCAGTTCTGCAAAGGCAACGCTGGAGAAGAGGAGGAGGGTGACTGGCAGAGCCACTCCCTGGACTGGCGTTAAAGGAAGGGGATAGCTGGCATGGGGCTGGCTGAGGTTGATGCTGGGTTGCCCTAATGCAGGCTTCCTCAAACTTGGCCCTCCAGATGTTTTTGGCCTACAACTCCCATGATCCCTAGCTAGCAGGACCAGTGGTCAGGGATGATGGGAATTGTAGTCTCAAAACATCTGGAGGGCCGAGTTTGAAGAAGCCTGCCCTAATGGGCCAACTTCCATTGTTGGGGCATCTGAGCAGAACTGCGGATTCACTGTGTCAAGAGTCAGCGAGGAGTTCATAGAATCATTGAATACTGTAGTAGGGGTGGAAGGGGATCCCAAGGTCATCTAGTCCAACCCCCTGCAATGCAGGAATCTCAACTAAAGCATCCATGGGTCAGTCCTCAGCACATCGCAAGGTGGGGGCTGGGAATGCCCCCCCCAACTCTCTCTCTTTTTTTTTTTAATAATATTTTTTATTTTTTAAACACAAAAATAAAAGACAAACAATAAAACAATACAACATATACAAACAAACACTCACTATACTTAAACTAAAACACTACACTATAACACATTAATATTCTTATCCTAAATTCTTAACATTCTCTCCTGACTTCCTCCAGTCTGTCCCTCTGTGTCGATTCTCTTTGTCTATTGTCTACCAGCAATTTCCTAATAATTATTCTTATCATTACTACACACATTCTAACTTATTTTAATTACATTTCTTAAACCTAAAATAACATCTAGATTCTTCTTCAAAAACCTTATAATTTCTAATATACAATTATGAGAAATAGAATCTTGATTTCAATATTACTTAATACTTAATTTCTACAATATATCTACCATACTATTTACTCTAATAATCTTTTATAAACTAATTTTTTACATTGACATTTTTATTTATTTAATTCTATACTTTATAATATTTTTTAAGATAGTCTTTAAACTTTCTCCATTCTTTTTCCACTGCATCGTCCCTCTGGTCGCAGATTCGCCCGGTCAGTTCAGCGGTTTCCATATAGTCCATCATTTTCATCTGCCATTCTTCCAATGTGGGTAAGTCCTTTGTCTTCCAATATTTCGCAATAAGAATTCTTGCTGCTGTTGTGGCATACATAAACAAAGTGTGGTCTTCATTTGGTAAGACTTGGTGAACCATTCCAAGGAGGAAGGCCTCTGGTTTTTTCAGAAATGTGTTTTTAAACACCTTCTTCAACTCGTTATATATCATCTCCCAGAAGGCCTTCAGCCTTGTGCCCCCCCCAACTCTCACCCTGGAGAGGAGCTGCCAGTCAGTGCATGTAGACAATGCTGAAGACAAGCAGATGGGCCATTAACCCTTTGAGTTCCTGGAGCCAAGTCATAATCTTCCATTTTTCCTTCCACAGGGGAAGGGGGGAAAATGGAATATTCCATGTTATCGCTCCTCAATTTTTTCAATACCTCACTATCGTATTCTAGCTTTGTTGCTATTTCTTTCTTACAGTTATAAACATCCTTACACAAACACAATATTAATTATATCCTCACAACAAACCTGTGAGGTAGGTGAAGGTGAGAGAGATTGTGACTGGCTCAAAGGCACCTTATGAACTTCACGTTGAAGGCAGTATGTACCGTATATGCTTCTGAATGCTTCTGAATACTAATTGGAGGGTGGGAGGTGGTGGTGGGGGGAGAAATTTAATTAATTAATATACTGTCCTTTATCCAAAGATCCCAGGGTGGTGTACAACATTAAGAACATAATTTATTCAGCATAATAAATAATAATAGCACTGGCTACCGATTAGTTTCCAGGCCCAATTCAAAGAGCTGGTTCTGAGCTATAAAGCCTTAAACAGCTCAGGACCGCAATACCCCAAGGACCGCCTCTTTCCATATGAACCTACCTGGACCCCAAGATCACCTTCTGAGGCCCTCCTTTGTGTGCCGCCGCCTCCTCAAAGGTCCAGAGGGTGGCAACACGAGAACAGGGCCTTCTCTGCAGTGGCTCCCCATCCGTGGAATGCTCTCCCCTGGGAGGTTCGCCTGGCACCTTCATTATACACCTTTAGGCGCCAGGCAAAAATGTTCCTTTTTTTACCAGGCCTTTAGTTGACCTGATCAACATCCTATACCCTTTTAAAATGTGGCTCTTTTTGGGGAGGGGGGAGTGTTATTGGGTTATGCCTATGGAATCTCCAGGTAGGGTTGGGAGCGATTCCCTGCATGAAACCCCAGAGAGCCACTGCCCGTCAGTGTAGACATTACAGCTCCCAGTGAAACATATGAAGCTGGACTCCCTGCAGACAAGCCTCACAGGGCTCACCTCTTCCCATGGGGAGATGCGCAAGCGATGTGGCAGGAAGGAATCAAACTGGAACAGCTTTCCTCATCATGTTATGGCCTTGCCAAGAATTTCTCCCATGGAGCTGGGAAAAGTACAGGAGTTTGTTTTTTAAAAAACAACAACCACAAATGTGTCACTGAGATGTTGTTAATCTTGCCCATTCAAATCTCCTTTATTTTATTACTCTAATCTTTGTTACAGCTTTCTGGCAAGATTACATTTTATGAGCAAATATGTAACTTAACATTGGTATTTCTATGGTTGTTCAACACTGTAAAAGGTTGGTGGTCAGAGGTCAGTACTACCCAATCTGGTTAACTTTGCAGAGTAGAACAGTTTAACAGCTTTAAGTGTCTGCCTTAATTTAGAGTACAGTGAATACATGCGGATCTGGAAGCTTTCCTGAGAATCAACCTAAGAAATAAATCCAAGCTTCTAGCCCTCATAATTGCAGAAAGACCTTGAAAACATAATATGATCTTACTATATCATAAAGTTGTAATGCTGTCATCATGCTGCCATTTGCAATGCCCCCAACAGGTCGCCATGATAACTCCTGTGTGGTGATAAAACAGCAGGTAGGCAAGTAAGAGCAGGTGGAGTAGGTGACCCAGGTGAGCCTTTTAAAGGAGGGAGGTGCTTCAGAGAGTAGTATGGCAAACTGAAATGCCTTCCCCTCTCCATTAAAAACACCACTGGATCAATATTTAAAGGAGAGGGGGTGCTTTAAAAGGGGTTGAAGGCAGGGTGGATTTGATTTAAATCAAATTGATTTAAGTCATGATTTAAATCACTAGTTAGTAAGACTTGAGTTAAATCATTTTTTTACAGAAAGACTCATTCTTGCTGGTATAATCTTAATATTTACAACCCGATGAAGGTTTCATTTCTGGAATAATAAATTTTCAAGGTAGTTTTTACAGTTATATCAAAAATTACTGATTTGTTTATACTATTAGAAATACATAGACAGATATTTATGAAATTATTGTGAGGTTTAAGAAGTTAACTGTTTATATTTGGACAACTTTTCTGTTGCACTTTATTGGAAGGAGAAAAATAATCATTTCCTTAATAACAATTTAAACAATTTATTTAACTAAAACAATAACATGATAGCATATGTATCCATGTTTCTTAACTGATGTGGTTAAGCGATTAAAAAACAACAACCAAAAACTTAGATTGAGTTTTAGCACACATGAAAAACTTAAAACAAATCCTTATTTCCTGATGAATAGCCTTTGGACTTTAATGTAACTTAAATAGAAAACTATCTTTAGAAAGATTTTTCCTCCAAAAGCATTTTATTTTAAAAATCCAATTTAAATTTTTAAAAAATCTGATTTTGTATTTTTTTAATAAATAAAATTCATTGATTTTTATCCACCCTGGTTGAGGGGGAGGTGTGATGGGAGCGGAAGAAGAGATTTGGGCAGACTGTGAGGGGGTAGATAAGGGTGAGGCACAAAGGAAGGGCATTGGTCAGGTATAAGGGGTGGTTCTTTCCCCTGTTAACTCTCAGCTGAAGAAGAAGAGAAGAAGAGTTTGGATTTGATATCCCACTTGATCACTACCCGAAGGAGTCTCAAAGCGGCTAACAATCTCCTTTCCCTTCCTCCCCCACAACAAACACTCTGTGAGGTGAGTGGGGCTGAGAGACTTCAGAGAAGTGTGACTAGCCCAAGGTCACCCAGCAGCTGCATGTGGAGGAGCGGAGACGCGAACCCGGTTCACCAGATTACGAGTCTACCGCTCTTAACCACTACACCACACTGGCTCTCTGGCATTGGCACAGCTGTCCTGTCTGTGCCTCACTTGCAACAGGAGTAGGGATGGGGTCTCCCAATTTCATTTCCCTTGGGTTCTCGGTTTTCCCACTTTTGACTTGGAGCGCAAATACTACTGCTCTGGTAAAGAAGGCCTAGCAGAGAATTTATTTCCTCAGACTTTTAAAGAAGAACAATCTGTGTGAGAGACTGCTGGTGTCCTTCTACCAAGGCTCCATAGAGAGCATTCTTATGTATTGTATTTGTGTTTGGTTCTCCAGCTGCACAGCCAGGGAGAAGAAGATACTTCAAAAAGTCATAACCACAGCCCAAAATATTATTGGTCATCCTCTCCCATCTCTGGAAGAACTATACAGTTCCCGTTGCCTTATTTTAAAGGATCCATCTCATCCAGGACATAGTCTCTTTGCACCACTGCCTTCGGGTAGAAGATATAGAACAATTAGATCAAGAACAAATAGATTGAAGAACAGTTTCTACCCAAGAGCTATAACCATCTTAAATGCTGTAACCAGATAATATGACCTTGGAGAGCTGTGATGGGTGTATGTGTGTGTATGTGTGGCTTTCTTTGGTGTGTGTGTGTGTTTTGTGCTGCTTTTTGTTTTGTTTTTTCTTTCTGTTTTTATGGGGGGCGTGCAGTTTTGTTGCACTTGTATAGCGTTGTGCTTGTACTTGTGCAGTGACAATAAATTATCTTATCTTATCTTAAATTTGGTTCTCTACATTTTTGCAGCAATCTTCAAACCTTCTTTTCAGAAACCCTCATGGGAATTCTGCAGAATTTTAGTGTAATAAAATAAAATAAAATTGTCCAGTAGCACCTTAGAGGCCAACTAAGTTTGTTCTTGGTATAAGCATTCGTGTGCATGCACACTTCTTCAGATACCAACATTTTAGTGTGGATTTCTCCGAATCAACACAATTTTTTTTGTATGCTGTTTTGACTAATGCATTCAATTTACATATACATTTGCCTAATAGATGCTTTTTGTAAACTTTGGCTTGTTGGTGAACAGCACTGCAAAATTCAGAGAAGTGCAAATATGGGAAGGATGGGGGTGCTTTGGTTATCGCATTTTTTCAGGAAGTGTGAATTTGGCAAATTTGGTTCCAATATGAGCTGAATTTCCACCCTCCCCTTCCCTCATCCCTTTGAGAACTTCTGACTTGGTGCTCTTTAGTTTCCCAGTATCTCTGATCCATGGTGTTGATTGCAGGTCAGCTTCACACAGAATTACCTCATTTTTCCGTATATAAGACCCCCCCCCCATGTATAAGACGACCTCCTATTTCTGGGGACTCCAAATTAAGAAAACACCCCTCAGCACTACTCGTGTGTAAGACGAGCCCCAGTTTTAAACCTAACTTTTTGGTAAAAAACAACAACAACCCTAGTCTTATACATGGAAAAATACAGTAATTCCTATCTTTAAAATTTCGGTAGATAACAGATAACTGCTACCCATAAAAAGTGGGGAGGAAATGAGCCCATAGTTAAAAAGCAGAGTGAGAGGGAGGACAGGGAATGGCAGCAAGTGTTGTAAAAGATAAAGTGGGCAGGGCAGATCTCTTGGCCTGTAGATCTCCTGGCCAGCCTATAAGGGGAAGTCCTTCTTCACACCGGCAGGGAGGGTCCCATTTGCAACACTTGAGCGGCATTGAAATTGTCCTTCTGCAAAAAAAGAGGGGGGAAACCAAAACACCAATTGGCAAGTAGCTCATTTGTATGGCCTGCAGAAGGGGCTAGAGCTGGCAAAACATCACTGCAGGTCTTATTAGTGGCTTCCCTGTCAGGTAAGTGGTCTTATTTTTGAATCTTTGCGAAGTGTCTTGTAATGAATTCATTTAGACACGAATCGATGAACAAGCGAATTAAAAATGTGGAAAAACTTGGTTGAGGAGGATATTAAAATGCAAGTCTGCCGTTGACCTTATGTTTTAATGCTAATAGCCTTAGACTCCATTTAGCTCAAGGTGGTCTACACACAGACTATGCATTTCTTTTTTAAATAATAATAATATTTATTAAGTTTGCCATTTTAACAATCCAATAAGCCTATCTTGATTTCAGCAAGGCCTTTGACAAGGTGCCCATGATATTCTTGTAAAGAAGCTGGTAAAATGCGGGCTAGACAATGCTACCATTCAGTGGATTTGTAACTGGCTGACGGACCGAACCCAAAGGGTGCTCATCAATGGCTCCTCTTCATCCTGGAGAGAAGTGACTAGTGGGGTGCCACAGGGTTCTGTCTTGGGCCCAGTCTTATTCAACATCTTTATCAATGACTTGGATGATGGGCTTGAGGGCATCCTGATCAAGTTTGCAGATGACACCAAATTGGGAGGGGTGGCTAATACCCCAGAGGACAGGATCACACTTCAAAATGACCTTAACAGATTAGAGAATTGGGCCAAAGCAAACAAGATGAATTTTAACAGGGAGAAATGTAAAGTACTACACTTGGGCAAAAAAAAAATGAAAGGCACAAATACAGGATGAGTGACAACTGGCTTGAGAGCAGTACATGTGAAAAGGATCTAGGAGTCTTGGTAGACCACAAACCTGACATGAGTCAACAGTGTGATGCAGCAGCTAAAAAAGCCAATGCAATTCTGGGCTGCATCAATAGGAGTATAACATCTAGATCAAGGGAAGTAATAGTACCACTGTATTCCGCTCTGGTCAGACCTCACCTGGAATACTGTGTCCAGTTCTGGGCACCACAGTTCAAGAAGGATACTGACAAGCTGGAACGTGTCCAGAGGAAGGCAACCAAAATGGTCAAAGGCCTGGAAATGATGCCTTATGAGGAACGGCTTAGGGAGCTGGGTATGTTTAGCCTGGAGAATAGAAGGTTAAGGGGTGATATGATAGCCATGTTCAAATATATAAAAGGATGTCATATAGAGGAGGGAGAAAGGTTGTTTTCTGCTGCTCCAGAGAAGCGGACACGGAGCAATGGATTCAAACTACAAGAAAGAAGATTCCACCTAAACATTAGGAAGAACTTCCTGACAGTAAGAGCTGTTCGACAGTGGAATTTGCTGCCAAGGAGTGTGGTGGAGTCTCCTTCTTTGGAGGTCTAAGTTTAAGCAGAGGCTTGACAGCCACCTGTCAGGAATGCTTTGATGGTGTTTCCTGCTTGGCAGGGGGTTGGACTGTATGGCCCTTGTGGTCTCTTCCAACTCTATGATTCTATGAATAAAAACCACATTAAAAACATTCCAAATTATAATGCAATCAAACAGTTAAAATTTTATGCCAAATTATAAATCTTTGGGTGACTTCCCATGCTCAGGAGGTAGAGGAGCAATGATCTCACGTAGTACCACATTCCTTAATTAGTCCACATTTCTAATCCACATTTCCCCCAAATATATGCATTTCTGTACGTACAGTTTGGCCGAAGAGGTGCATTGCAAAAATTCGTAGAAGTTTGAGTTTTGAAGGTTAGCTGTGTTTTGGTGCTAGAAGTGCGAAATGGGTGTATCCCCTTAACATGCACAAAAAATCCAGTTTCACCAAGGGAGCTTTGGTTTGATCCAGAATTGAGCAAGCCCTCACCTCTTCTTCTTGTGTGTGTCCCTCTCTACTCCAGAAACTGCCTCGCGGAATTCCCTTCTGCCTTTCAAAGCGTGTCTAGATGATGAGAGGGCGAATGGGGAGTTTAGCTGGAAGTTCTTCAGACAAGATCCTCTGCAGCCTGGCCCTCATTCTTGTGGGCTTGTTCCTTTTCTCAGGTAAAGGTTTTCCCACTGCTCCTGTTCATTTGCCTACAAATTCAGGAGTAGGCACGCTTACAAGGGCCCATTGCCTAGCCAGGCCCCCAGTGACCAGTGGTTCATCCCCACTATTCAAGATATTGACCCAAAAGTCTGTTTACTCTTCAGCTGCTCTCTCTGTGGCATGCTGGGTTTTTTCCAAAGCTCCGACCTGAAGGGCCGTTTTGAAACAAACAAATGCATAGTTTGACCTCTTCCTCTTGTGTAAAGCAGTGTGTGTGTGTGTGTGTGTGTGTGTGTGTGTTTCCCCACTCTTCCGCCGCCGAGACCACATAACACTGGTCTTGAAAGACCTACACTGGCTCCCAGTACGTTTCCGAGCACAATTCAAAGTGTTGGTGCTGACCTTTAAAGCCCTAAACGGCCTCGGTCCAGTATACCTGAAGGAGCGTCTCCACCCCCATCGTTCAGCCCGGACACTGAGGTCCAGCGCCGAGGGCCTTCTGGCGGTTCCCTCACTACGAGAAGCCAAGTTACAGGGAACCAGGCAGAGGGCCTTCTCGGTAGTGGTGCCCGCCCTGTGGAACGCCCTCCCTTCAGATGTCAAAGAGAACAACAACTATCAGACCTTTAGAAGACATCTGAAGGCAGCCCTGTTTAGGGAGGCTTTTAATGTTGAATCGATTATTGTATTTTAATGTTTTGTTGGAAGCCGCCCAGAGTGGCTGGGGAAGCCCAGCCAGATGCGCGGGGTATAAATAATAAATTATTATTTATTATTATTATTCCAGGTTGTAGCTTCCAGCATCCCATCCCATCCTTCTTGGGTGTCCCTTGACCCTGGGGATCATCTTTTTGGGGTGCTGCTGCTGCAGGAGACTTTAGCAGGAAGGGGGAGGCATACAAGGCACATTTCAATGGGATTCATGTTGTTCTTAATTAAACCCAATGTCTCCCTTACACTTGCCATGTGAAGTGTTGCAGTCCTTAAGGACGAGACCACATGCTGTGGAACATTTGAATCTAGATGTGACATCAGACCCATTTAATGGGTCAGGGTGAGTGAAGGTCAGTAGCTTAACCTAAATCGGGCCCTGCGTTGCAGTGTTGTAACCTGCCCTGTGGGTTAAACCACAGAGCCTAGGGCTTGCTGATCAGAAGGTCGGTGGTTCGAATCCCCGCGACGGGGTGAGCTCCCATTGCTTGGTCCCTTCTCCTGCCCACCTAGCAGTTCGAAAGCATGTCAAGGTGCAAGTAGATAAATAAGAACCGCTCTGGCGGGAAGGTAAACGGCGTTTCCGTGCGCTGCTCTGGTTCGCCGGAAGCAGCTTAGTCATGCTGGCCACATGACCCGGAAGCTGTACACCAGCTCCCTTGGCCAATAAAGCGAGATGAGCGCCACAACCCCAGAGTCGGTCACGACTGGACCTAATGGTCAGGGGTCCCTTTACCTTTACCTTTAACCTGCCCTGTGACCTTAGGGTGTCAGGTGAGAAATGAACAAATGAATAGTAATAGTAGTGATTAATAATAATGGAAAAGGGATTCTGGACTAGATGGGCCACAGGGCTCTTCTTAAGCAATTCCAAGCTTTCTCCCTCTGGTGGCTTCCATCTGCTTCCGAGTGCAGAGGCAGACCAGAGCGATCCTGGGAAGGACCTACCAGGTGTGCTCCAGATAGTCTACATATTTTATTTAAAAGGATTTGTATAGTGCTTAATCTTAAGAAGGAGCACGTCAAAGTGCAAGTAGAGAAATAGGAACCGCTCTGGCGGGAAGGTAAATGGCGTTTCCATGCGCTGCTCTGGTTCGCCAGAAGCGGCTTAGTCATGCTGGCCACATGACCTGGAAGCTGTACGCCGGCTCCCTTGGCCAGTAATGCGAGATGAGCGCTGCAACCCCAGAGTTGTCCGCAACTGGACCTAATGGTCAGGGGTCCCTTTACCTTTACTTTTACCTTTAATCTTAAGAACGTCTGAATGGATTGTGGCTGTGCTGACTGGGGCTGGTGCAGGCTGCAGGTTGACACATTCAGGGCACCGGCTTAGGGAAGGCTAGGCTATGCAGCTGATGGATTGATTGAAAAATGTCCTCATTCTCTTCTCTTATTTCTCTTGCTATCCATGTCATGAGCAGAAACTGCTTCTCTGAAAGGGAAGCAACTGGTCCTGTCTGGACAGACACCGAAATACCCTTCCTTGTCCGGCCGCATCGCCCATGACATGCGCATCTTTACCGTGTGCATCTATCTTAGCAAGTCTAATAAAAGTGTGGGTACTTGGGCGGCCTTTTCTTATGACATCAGCAGTTCCTCCAGGAACCCCAAAGAGGCGGAGCTGGCTTTGTTTGCCAATAACTATACCCTGCAAATGTCCCTTTTCGGCACCCTGGTTGATTTGGGGGAAGATATCGTGGTCCCCAAGATGCGGCAGATATGCTGCGTGTGGGACGGGAACAAGAGCTTGCTTGAAGTCTTCCATGACGGGGGCAGGATGAAGAGCAAAGTTCTTCAACTCAGGCGCAATCACCTGAAGCCTGATGGGACTTTCGTGATTGGGTACAAGAAGCAGGCTGAAGACGTGGTTTCGCCCTTCCGCTTCGTGGGCACCTTGCACTATTTCCAAATGTGGAGATCCGTGATAGAGGAGCAGGAGATGAAGAAGTGTTCCCCTGGAGATGTCGTTAGCTGGGAAGGCGATTACTGGTCCTTGGATGGCGTAACACTTGAGCCTGACCAACACCAAGATTGTGGTGAGTATCCTGCCAACAGAGTCTGCGCAGGAGCCTCCTCCATCTTGCTTGCGCCCATCATTTTGAACAAGACGTTTTCACGCACACACCCCAATCTCTGAGCCTCAGGAGACCCCAAGGCTGCCTGTGCTCACCCAGGTTTCAGTTTCCTTGGAATGAAGGCTGTTGGAGACTATGGTGTCTTTAGGATATACAGTGGTACCTCTGGTTGCGAATGGAATCCGTTCTGGAGCCCCATTCGCAACATGAAAAGCCCGTAACCTGAAGCATCGAATCTGCGTATGTGTGCAGCGCGATTTGGTGCTTCTGCGCAAGCGTGAAGCATGATTTAGGGCTTCTGCGCATGCACGAATTGCCGAACCCGGAAGTAACCCATTCCAGTACTTCTGGGTTTGGCGCGTTCGTATCCCATGACGAACGCAACCCGCAGCTATTGTAACATGCGGTACGACTGTATAGTTTTATTTGCACATATGTACGGGGTGAGCTCCTGTTGTTTGGTCCCTGCGCCTGCCAACCTAGCAGTTCGAAATCACGTCAAAGTGCAAGTAGATAAATAGGTAAACGGGAAGGTAATCGGCGTTTCCGTGCGCTGCTCTGGTTCGCCAGAAGCGGCTTAGTCATGCTGGCCACATGACCCGGAAGCTGTACGCCGGCTCTCGGCCAATAAAGCGAGATGAGCGCCGCAACCCCAGAGTCAGACACGACTGGACCTAATGGTCAGGGGTCCCTTTACCTTTATCCTTGGGAAGTCCAAAATGGCCAGGATTTTTTCAAAACCCTAATTCAAGCGGGGGGGGGGCCTTGGGACGACACTAGGGTGGGGTGTATGTCACTACATCAATGGGGAGACAGGCCAGTGCAAACCCACCTAACGTCAGTGTGGACAAGTTCTCTGAGTTTTTGAGATCCTGGTTGGAGGCAGAGCAGTAAAGCTTTATTTATTAATCTGTCATGCGAAATGTCTGCTATGGCGTGTGGGAACTTCTGCACGAGCTATAAATTTCCTCCTTTGCCTTTTATGACTGTTTTTGACAACCTGAAATTTATGAAAAGCTGATAGTACCTGGAACAGATAATGGGGAATAAGGACAAAGCATGGGAACATCAAGCAGGTGGTTGAGTTCATTGGAGCGCATGACTGGCCAGCAGATAAGAGCCCCTCCGAGGTCCTGTTGCTGCTCACTGAAAGGCAGCTCTGCCCGTTCATGAGCATCACGGGAAATGGCCCTCAGGGGACTCCTGTTCCAGAGGTATCTAAAAGCATTCTTTCATTAACCTACGGTAGTGATTAATTACTCAAAATCCAAGATCTTGGTATTTCCAAAGAGTTGGCATCCATGTAAATGGTGTATTGGTGAACCCTGTCTTTATTCGTATTCATGCATTTCTCACTCTTGTATTTATTCGCCTCTGTGCATTTCTCCCTCTTTTCAACAGGGTCACGTGACTTTAACTATACATCTTTAGCTCCACCACTGACAAGCAAAGCCCCTGACCCCTCGGTTACAGGTACGTAGGGAATAGAATGGGGTGATCCGGGTTAAAATCTTGCCTCATGGGCAGCTGGCCTGTGGCCCTGCAGGTGTTGGGCTCCAACTCCCATCAGCCCCTGCACCCAGCATGGCCAATGGTCAGGGCTGATGGGCGTTGGAGTCTGGCAGCATCTGGAGGACAGGGTGTCCACTCCCAAGTCCTGCATTACAGGGAGGTAGCAGGACCCTGGCTGGGTCTTCTTACGGTTATTTATTTGCTAAATTTATATCCACTAATTTATTTCTATCACAAAATACATTATGTACCAATTGATCGTAGTAAAATCATCCTCATCCTCATCCTCATCTCAAAGCTGTTGAATCATCCAAGGTAGCTAACAAAAATGTATATAATAAATAATAAAATTCTCTTGATAATATTCTCCTCTCATCAGTTATCACAAATTAAAAAATGCACAGTTTTCTAAGTAGTGTATTTCTCTTGCCTGGCATAGATAAAAAAATTGTCCCAAGTATTGCTCTCTCAATGCATTATGTAAAGGTAAAGGTAAAGGGACCCCTGACCATCAGGTCCAGTCGTGTCCGACTCTGCGGTTGCGGCGCTCATCTCGCTTTATTGGCCAAGGGAGCCGAGGGAGCCGACATACAGCTTCCAGGTCATGTGGCCAGCATGACTAAGCCGCTTCTGGTGAACCAGAGCAGCGCACGGAAACGCCGTTTACCTTCCCGCCGGAGCGGTACCTATTTATCTACTTGCACTTTGACGTGCTTTCGAACTGCTAGGTGGGCAGGAGCTGGGACCGAGCAACGGAAGCTCACCCCATCGTGGGGATTCAAACCGCCGACCTTCTGATCGGCAAGCCCTAGGCTCTGTGGTTTAACCCACAGCGCCACCTGGGTCCCTTATTATGTAAAGAGCAATATATATAATAATATGTACAAGATTTTCACCCTGTTTTAGACCACAAGGACGGGTAGATTCCATTCAGAATATGGCGTATTTCTGAACCTTCCTTCCGAAACAGCTGAAGCCATCAGATTTGAGTGGGTTTTGTAGAGTGACAGAGATGAAATGTACTGTTGCATTCCGAAAGCAACATGGAGAACTAGATTCTGAGAAAATAACCACACACACACACAAGGCCTGTCCTGCAAGACCTCTGAGCGTGTGAGAAGGGTGAGCAAAAGTGCCATCCCGCCTCTCCGGCTTAGGACGATTTATTAAACAAGAGAATTTCCACACAGATTCAAAAGAACCAATCACATCTCCTAACACATCAAACCAATCAGTTTCTCTCTGGACATTTTAAAATCCCACGTGGGTAATGAGGTAATGAGAAACTTACAAAGGACTATCTTAAAGCTAACTTTACAAAGGACTATCTTAAAGCATACATATCAGAGGCAAGTAAACAGGAAACCAGGAAGTAATGCACTTTAGCAATTCCAGAGGGAATAAACTACAGGAGGGATAGGTATTCATTGCATTTTCACCTCTGTGCTAGCTCTGCTTGCCTGGTACTTAAAATCTACCTAAGGATAAGAATCTACATCAAAGCCTACATGGTTGAAAGGGATGCCTGGCCAGGATGTCTGGCAAACAAGCACATGGTCTGCATGAATTTGCTGTGTGCGTGACCTGCCAGCCTTTAGGAGGACTGGCAGAGAGAGCAGAGGCCTATGGGAAGACGCAAAGCCTTGTGGGATTTTATCAGAAACTTATGCTTATGAATTAGGCCTAGTGAGGATGCTTTCATCCGACACAATGGTATGATTCATATTACAAAATTCCTCATCATAAACCCAAGGTGAGTGCCACAATGTACCGGTATTTCAAGATGTACATTCCCACTGGAAATGCTACCCTGGAAGCCACAGTTGTAGTTATCAAGGACCCCAGTACAGCTTCTACCACATTTCCTATTGGGCCTCCTGAGACTCAGTGAAATCTTGAGTAACGGAGGTTTTCCCAACAGCCAACTCTGATGTGGTTGTAACTGTGCCTCTATCTTCTTTAGCAACAACCTCTAAGTCTGCAGCCACACTTCCGGACGATGGTCTTCCATGAATCTCTTCTGGGACTGTTCCTTCACGGGCAGGTGTGGAGGACTCCTTGGTCCTGAACGGGGTAACTGTGTGCCTGAAGGACCAGGTGCACAGCCTGGGAGTCATTTTGGACTCACAGCTGTCCATGGAGGCGCAGGTCAATTCTGTGTCCAGAGCAGCTGTCTACCAGCTCCATCTGGTATGCAGGCTGAGACCCTACCTGCCCGCGGACTGTCTCGCCAGAGTGGTGCATGCTCTGGTTATCTCCCGCTTAGACTACTGCAACACGCTTTATGTGGGGCTACCTCTGAAGGTGACTCGGAAACTAATCCAGAATGCAGCAGCTAAACTGGTGGCTGGGAGTGGCCATCCCAGTCCTGAAAGACCTACATTGGCTCCCAGTATGTTTCTGAGCACAATTCAAAGTGTTGGTGCTGACCTTTAAAGCCCTAAATGGCCTCTGTCCTGTATACCTGAAGGAGCGTTTCCACCCCCATCATTCAACCTGGAAACTGAGATCCAGTGCCGAGGACCTTCTGGCGGTTCCCTCACTGTGAGAAGTGAGGTTACAGGGAACCAGGCAGAGGGCCTTCTTGGTAGTGGCGCCTGCCCTGTGGAACGCCCTCCCATCAGATGTCAAGGAAATAAGCAACTATCGTACTTTTAAAAGACATCTGAAGACAGCCCTGTTTAGGGAAGTCTTTAATGTTTAATGCTGTATTGTGTTTTTAACATTTGATTGGGAGCCACCCAGAGTGGCTGGGGAAAGCCAGCCAGATGCGCGGGGGTATAAATAATAAACTGTTATAATTATTATAATATTATAAAACCAAATGGACAGTGTCTCCTTCCAGGTCTGATGAAGCCACACCCAAAGCAGAACCAACGGCTGATGGGGTTCCTTCTAACTCTTATGAGAAAATACCAACCTCTGACAGAGATGGGACAACACATCAACAGGAGTTGATTGCATCCACCTCTCGACCCGATGGAGCTACCCCACAGGGCGTCCCAACTCAACCCACGTGGTACATGCCAACTTCTCAGTATGCTGAGACAGCTCCCAAAAGCACCTGGACCGTGCCCACCTCCAAACCTACCCAGGTTTCTTCAACCTCTAGATACGATCAAGCTTCTGAAGCACATCAAGCTTCTGAAACGGCATCTGTTCCTCATCTTACCAATACAAAGTTTATCGTTGAATTGAAAGCATCAACCATCGATATGAATGCCAAGACCACGCAGAAGACTTTTTGGTCTACACCAACACCCACAGGAGCCATGCCAGTTTCAGGTAATAGATTGTTGTTGTTGTTCAGTCGTTCAGTTGTGTCCGACTCTTCGTGACCCCATGGACCAGAGCACGCCAAGCACACCTATCCTTCACTGCCTCTCGCAGTTTGGCCAAACTCATGTTAGTAGCTTCGAGAACACTGTCCAACAATCTCATCCTCTGTCGTCCCCTTCTCCTTGTTCCTTGTGCCCTGTGTAGGAAAAGTCACTTGCGAAATGCAATGTGGATGTAATTCTCCTTCCTCTCTTGTTGCAGTAACATTCTATAACATTCAGATGAACTTCTCTGTGTTCTCCAATCCTCCAGAGACATTTGATTACTATGATGTTAAGAAGCTCTCAACAAACTGGGTGAGTACTACGGTAATTCTTCTCCTGAACATCATTTTACATGATAGCACCATACAGAAAGTGGAGACCAAAGCCAGCCGTACAACCCAAACTATAAGCCTCTGGTTTTCATCTAGCACTGAGCTATTGCTCTGGTGGGATGGCTTCCACTTGCCCAACAGAACTTCCTCTGCCTCTATTCCCCCGGGCGACCCTGCAGGCCTGTCCCCCATTTGCTTTAGGGGTTCCCTCAACCCACTGAGGGACGTGGGTGGCGCTGTGGGTAAAACCACAGAGCCTAAGGCTTGCTGATCAGAAGGTCGGCGGTTCGAATCCCCACGACAGTGTGAGCTCCCGTTGCTCGGTCCCAGCTCCTGCCCACCTTGCAGTTTGAAAGCACGTCAAAGTGCAAGTAGATAAATAGGTACCGCTCCGGCGGGAAGGTAAATGGCGTTTCCGTGCGCTGCTCTGGTTCACCAGAAGCGGCTTAGTCATGCTGGCCACATGACCTGGAAGCTGTACGCCGGCTCCCTCGGCCAATAATGATTAGCGCCGCAACCCCAGAGTCGTCCGCGACTGGACCTAATGGTCAGAGGTCCCTTTACCTTTACCTTTACCAACCCACTGGAGCAGATTTGGGACAGGCAGGGGGGGCACACAGGGGGAGAAGAGTGAGGGAAAGCTACATTTTGCATTGGAAGACTTAATTACAGAACAGCATTTACCATGTATGTGCACCACTATGTGTGAATGCTTAGGGGTCTGTTGTGGGGTGGGTGTATTCATTCCTAGTTGTGGGGCAAGCTCAATGGATTAGCAGCAATCAGCTCTTTAAGGCAGCTACTACCACAATGTCAAATGGTTGGCTTTTCACAGAGGATCACCATTTTTAGACAAAATCCTGAACAAATTTCACCCAGGGAAGCAAACTGTAGTTAACTTTTTCTCTCTCCTACAGTTAATGAGTATATTCCGTGATTCCAAATTTGTTGTTACAAACCATAACATCAAGGCAAATGCTCGGTGAGTATTTTATTTGGTTGGTTGGTTGTTTTGCTTTCTGCCACTCTTATCAAATATAGGAATAGGTGGTTAGCAAGAATACATTTAAAACCAGACTAAAAACTCACATTACTAAGGAGTAGCAGTATGGGCAACACAGTACTATATGCCAGGGAGAGAGAGAGAGAGAGAGAGAGAGAGAGAGAGAGAGAGAGAGAGAGCTCCTCCAGGACCTGCTGTCTCTGAGCCAGGGTGGTGTAGTGATCAGACTACGACCCAGAAGCATAGCTGTCAACTTTCGGATTTGAAAATAAGGGATTTTTTCAAACTTTCAGATTTGAAAATAAGGGATTTTTCCAAACTTTCAGATTTGAAAATAAGGGATTTTTTCAAACTTTCAGATTTGAAAATAAGGGATGCCGCGAGGGCGGTGCAATGGCACCAAGTAGCCTCGCCACCCTGCGCTCCAGAGGCTGCGCGCGAACGGGTGAGCGAAAGAGCGAGCGCATAGACGGCAGGCAGGCTGTCTGTCTGGTTGGGTGTGAGGGTCTGGCTGCACAAGGCATGCAAGCTCTGCCCCCAGTCGGTCTCAGACTCCTTATTGGCAGCCGAGCAACGCAGCTGAGGAGCCTCCCTGGCCGGCAGGGAGGGAGAGGAGCTGCTTCCTTTGAAATCCGGGAAATTTAAGGGATATCAACAATCCGGGATAGCAGCGGGAAACGGCATTGGAATAAGGGAGTTTCCCGCAAAAGAGGGGAGGGTTGACAGCTATGCCAAGAAGATGGGGGATCAGATCTCCACTCAGCCCTGAAGCTCACTGGGTGACCTTGGAGGCCCATCACTATCTCTCAGCAGTCTAACCTACCTCTCAGGGTTGCTGTGAGGGTAAGAATATGCCACATATATCAGCCAAGTGAGCAGGATGGGGAGAAGGGCAGTGGAGCTCACTAATTTAAGATGGAACCAACTCTTTTAAGATGCAGATGTTAGGTGCTTAGCTGAGCAGCTAAGGTCATAGCCAGGGGTCAGCAAACTTTTTCAGCAGGGGGCCGGTCCACTGTCCCTCAGACCTTGTGGGGGGCCAGACTACATTTGGGGGGGGTGATGCAAGAGCACCACGAGCCCCGGTGGCTGCTTACCTGTGTCTTGCGAGCGGCAGGGGCTGGCAGTGGAGGGACGATGAGCGGCGCGTGAAAGGGCTCCAGAGAGGGGCTGCTTAAGATGGCGGCCGCTCGAGCGCTGCTGCTGCTGGCACCAACAGAGCCCAGCCCCCTTCCTCCTCTAGGCAGGGCGGGGAGAAGCCAGGAGGAGGGAGGAGCCGCTGCCGCCGCCACTGCCACTGAGGGAGGGAGAGGGAAAGAATGAGCACGTTGTTGTTCCATGCAACCCTTCCCGGACCGTCCGCAGGCCGGATCCAGAAGGCAATTGGGCCTGATCCGGCCCCGCGGACCTTAGTTTGCTGACCCATGGTCATTGCCTTCACAAAGCGACTAGTTTGGCTGCTCCACCAGGTTCCCTCATACACCCTTATCTCACAGATATAGATCACAGGTTTGGGAAGGAACCCAGGGTTTCATTCAGACTGGACCCCCCCCAGCCCATAATATTATGCAGGGTTGCTGAGCGTCCTCCCCTCCCATATTGATGTTTGCCTCTTTTTTCCTGTTTCTCTCTGTTTGGTCTGTCCTGCCCCCCCCCACCAACTGCTTTTTGATCCAGAGTCCGTATTTCACAAAGGAGGGAGCGCATGAGAACTGGGGTATGTATGCGTTTTATGCAGTATAGTTTGCGCAAAGCCTCTTCCCCTGTCTCCTTCTTATGTAAAATAGTCACTTGGGTGTTGTTTTCCTCTTTTCTTCAATCTTTTTGCATCTCATGCTTTTAGGAAATTAGTCCTCGCACCCGAAGAGGGGATTGCCATGGCAGCAGTAAAGGATGCGCCAATGCGCCATGGCAACTGGTTTGAGGAGGCTTAATGGTAAACATGTCTTGCTTTTGTACATTATGCAAAGATAAACAATGGTGGCATATAATCTTTTACGCAACTGGTCCAGAACAATTCAACCTGTCTTTCATTCTCTGCCACTTCCATTGCCATCAGCTATGGGCCAACAGTAGCCAGAATGGAGACATGATGATTCCTCATACTGCTGCTTTCCAGGTGTTTGGAACTATAACTCCCATCAGCCCCAGCCAGAGTGGACAATGGCAAGGCATCATGGGAGTTTGAGTTTGATTTTTGATTTTGATTTCTTTATTGTCATTGTACAAGTACAAGTACAATGTTGTACAAGTGCAATGAAATTGGATGCCATCCCATAAAACCAAAACAAACAAAAAAAGCACAAAAAACAAAAGACAAAAAACAAAACAAAACAAGCACAAAAAACAAAAGACAAAAAACAAAACAAAAAAACATTTTCAGCCACACATGCACATGCGCACACTCCCATCACAACTCTCCAAGGTCATATTATCTGGTTACAGCATTTAAGATGGTTATAGCTCTTGGGTAGAAACTATTCTTCAATCTATTTGCAAAGGCCATCTTAAACCTACTCGGACTTGTAACTAATTTTGCAAGTCATGTGGCTACTACCAAGAGTAGCAGCCCTGCCTTTCTTTTCAGTAACATCTGCCTACAGAAGATGAGTGGTGTGATGTCATCATGCCTGCCAATGATGAGGAAAGTGTGTGCATGCATGTCAAGGCCAAGGCACGATGATGTCGTGCCTGGTATTTTCTTTTCAGAGATACAAGATGGACCATTTTTCTGTCCTCCCACAGTCAAGAGGCAGACCATGCTCTCTGAATAACGCTTGGTTCCCACTGGGTTGTTTTGGAATATTGCCTCCTGCCTTTTAGGGTTCCCCCCACAAATACCTTTTGTGCTTCTGCAGACTTTGAAGTTCTCCCAAGCCTGCTGATAGCTCAACTTTTGTGTGTGAGTGATGCCTTTCCGTCAGAAATCCATACGCTGAGAATGAGTTGAGTGGTCAAGAGCGTTCTTGCATCCATTGTAATGTCTGCTTTGGAGCTTACTGGAAACTGCCTTCTTGGTTTCCAGTGAAATTTAAGCATGCATAATATACTCTGGCCTACATCTTAAATGGGACGCGGGTGGCGCTGTGGGTTAAACCACAGAGCCTAGGGCTTGCTGATCAGAAGGTCGGCGGTTCGAATCCCTGCGACGGGGTGAGCTCCCGTTGCTCGGTCCCTGCTCCTGCCAACCTAGCAGTTCGAAAGCATGTCAAAGTGCAAGTAGATAAATAGGTACCGCTGCAGTGGGAAGGTAAACGGCGTTTCCGTGTGCTGCTCTGGTTCGCCAGAAGCGGCTTAGTCATGCTGGCCACATGACCTGGAAGCTGTACGCTGGCTACCTCGGCCAATAAAGCAAGATGAGTGCCGCAACCCCAGAGTCAGTCACGACT
This sequence comes from Darevskia mixta, assembly GCA_034641385.1. Classification (NCBI taxonomy): domain Eukaryota; kingdom Metazoa; phylum Chordata; class Lepidosauria; order Squamata; family Lacertidae; genus Darevskia; species Darevskia mixta. The sequence goes on along the minus strand of JAWWNH010000176.1, from coordinate 456,149 downwards.
GGACCTAGTGGTCAGGGGTCCTTTTACCTTTTACATCTTAAATCTTGGAAATATTGTTGTGCTCACTCCAGTCTCTTGAGTGGTGAGAGACTTCGGGGATGCCTGCGCCTGTTGAGAATTTGTTTCCTTACAATGAAGGTCATTGGAGATTGTGGTGTCTTTAAGTTATATGGTTTAATCTCTACCTATATACAAACTGACTGTAGAATGGAGGGGCTCACAGCATTAACACCCCAACAGATCTTGGTTCTCCATTAGGTTTCCAAGGAAGCCCCAAGTCCAGCTTTGGGTCCAGCACAGAGCAATACAAGCCCCTGTATATCCCGCTTCCAGCATCAGCCAAAACTCACAAACACACAGGTCCCTTGGCCTATTCTCCATCCTAGGATGATGTGGCATCCTGCCTGTTGTCTCTATGCCTGCCTCCCATTTGTCTCTATGGCAACAGAGCAGCCTCTTTGGACATGTCAATGGTGGTACAGTACTTAACTAGACAACTAAAGTTATTATCTTACAAAGAAACTGGTCTGACCAGTTCAGCGGCCTTTTCTGCTAGGTTCTAAACTTGAGTAGCCGGCCTGGAAGGAATCCACAGAGATAATCCAGACTGACCCCTGGCCCTGATCTTGTAACAATATAAATGGTTTTTGTTTGCTTCGTAGAATCTCCCTTTCCCGTCCTCAGGTACATCCATGTTTCAGAACTGGCTGTTCCTCCCCCCCAACCCCCAAATTCACCCTTTTGAGATTTCCTGTATCCAAGGAACCTGAAATTGCTTTAAATTGCTCCAAATGTTCCAGGAGAGCTGAGTGATTTTCAGTTTTTCCTCATCACAGAGTGCAAAACTGCAGAAGGCAATTATCAGAGCATTTAATAGTCAAACTAAGGGACTACTCAAAATGCCGTGTGATGTCAGAGAAACATGGTGTCGTTCCACAGGCATTCATGGCCCACGGAGGGCAATTGACGTTAGAATATTTCATCGTAACAAGTATGAGCTAATCAGCTGCCATTCTTCTGCTAAATCATCTTGATTGAGCTCTTGCACTTAAGATATCATTCCTTAGTAATCACCTCTTTTTGAATTTTTTTTTTAAACTTTGCATATTGTGAACTGAAGAGAGATGAAAAGCAGGCTCCTGAAAGGTAGGCTGTTCATTTTCCTCAAGTAGTTGTTTCTATACTTTCTGCCTCCGGAAAGTGATTTGCACATTTACTGTGCTCATGCTGCAGAATCTACATGCACATTGCAGAGGATTCTGGGATATGTTGCCGCAGACCTCACCATTAACCCATGTAATGTTGAGTGCTTAGAACGCGCCACAAATGCTTCCAGGAAGTGGCATGTTGATGAAGAGGGGGTTGGTTTGCACCCCTTCTTACGCAGGAGCTCCTCCACCATGGCCTGCCTTGTAGTGGGCCAGGGACAGATGTCTGTGCTTGACCATCAGACAGGGGCTGAGTCCCAAAGCAAGCAGAGAAGGGTCAGAGGAGAGACCCCGCTTGAGATACGGGCCAGTGGCAGAGGGTCAGGAAGGCTAGAAGCAGTTGCTACTCAAAGGCAGGCAGCCGTCAGAAAGGGGGCAGCCAAAATGATCAAGGGGATGGAGCGCCTCCCCCATGGGAAATGGTTGCAGGGTTTGGCGCTTTTTAGAGAAAAGGTGACCTCAAAGGCAATTATAAAATGTTGCACGGTGCACAAACAGTGGATGGAGAAAAGCTTTTCTCCCTCATAACTTTGGAAGTCGTGGGACCATCCAATGAAGCGGAACGTTGGCAGATTTGGGACAGATGAAAGGAAGGCTTTCTTCACACAGGGCATCGTTGAAAGGATGGAAATGGTTCCAACTGGAGGCAGTGATGGCCACCGGCTTGGATGGCTTTGAAAGACAACTGGACAAATGCATGGAGGTGGAGAGGGCTGTCGATGACTGCTCACCATGATGAGCTTAATGCCCCTGTGACTGTATAATAAGTGATTGATCGACTGGGCATCCTCTGAGCCAGAGGAACCTCCCCTGATCCCTGATGTGTGAGGTTCCCCTCGTGTCTTCAGAGATGAGGGAAATGCTCTCTGCACTGTCTTAGGGGCAAAGGTAGAAGTCTATACAGTGGTACCTCTGGTTAAATACTTAATTCGTTCTGGAGGTCCATACTTAACCTGAAACTGTTCTTAACCTGACGCACCACTTTAGCTAATGGGGACTCCTGCTGCCGCTGCCACTGCACCGCCAGAGCACAATTTCTGTTCTTATCCTGAAGCAAAGTTCTTAACCTGAAGCATTATTTCTGGGTTTGCGGAGTTCTTAACCTGAAGCGTATGTAACCTGAGGTACCACTGTATTGGAAAGAGATGCCAAGGTTGAGCCACAATGGAAAGCGGAAGCCTTCCAAGGGTTGTCTGTCTGTTGTGCTTTCAGCTTTTCCTCGAAGTCTGTCATCAAGGCCACATCTGACCAACCCAGAGAAAACATCAGGAAAAGGTTACAGGCTGCCTTGAATGGCAGTCATACTGAGAAGCCTCTTTCAATGGAATCTAAAGATGTCACTGTTGTTTACTTTGGTAATGTATCCATTAGATTTAAGCTGTTAAATCAAGGTTGGCTTATTTGTGCTGTTTCACACACTGCTGCATGGATTGATTGATTGATTGATTGATTGAGTGTCTGTGTGTGTACAGTATTTACTTACTGTTGTGGAGGTTACTTCTAACACATTTTTCAGTTTAGCAATTTATTTACTGCTCAACCCCTCAGCTTCTAAGCGCTTTACAGTAGAAATGCAGGAGGGAATATAATACAGGAACACACTGCAGAAATCAGTTCAAAGTTAAGCACAAAACCAGGGGGCAAAAAACCTTCTTTGAAATGCCTGCTGAGAACAAACAGTTGTTAGACTGAAGGCTTGTTTGGTTTGTTGTGAGTCACTTTGGGCACAATTCTGTGGGAAAGTGGCACACTAGTACATAGATGGTGGTGGTTTCTTAATCCTGACCATCCCCCAAGGAGCGCAAAACAGCACACCCAGTTTCCCGTTTTCTGTTCTCACAATGACCCGGCGCGGTAGGCTAGGCTGAAAGATGGTGAACAGCGCAAGATGACGCAGTGAGCTTTGTGGCTGGGAGGGGATTCGAACCCAGCTGTCTGTGGCCTCAAGGCTCAGTTGGACAGAGCCCTGCCGCAACATCTGTTGCTGTGAGCATGCCAGTTTCTGCACCCCACTGGCTCTCTCCGATAAAGGAATTGCTGGGTTGCAATTTTGCACTTTGTGCCCTCAAAGGAAAAGGGAAACACAATTTTCATTGTGGTTGGTGTGAGCGATGCCCTGGCCAATGTAAATCTCTGTGTATGAAGAGATCTCTTTACCATCTCCTGGTAAAAGAACTGTTCTATATATACAGTAGTACCTTGGTACTCAAATGCCTTAGTTCTCAAATGCTGAAAACCCGGAAGTAAGTGTTCCGTTTTTTGAACGTTTTTGGGAAGCCAAACGTCCGATGCGGCTGTCAGCTATTGTTTCCGGGGCGCCTGCACCAATCAGAAGCCCCGCCTTGGTTTTCAAACATTTTGGAAGTCAAACAGACTTCCGGAACGGTTTAAGTTTGGCGCTTTTGTTTTTGCTGTTTATTTTGCATTTTTGTTTTTGAGGCTTTTTTGGTTAATTTGTTTTTGTGACCGCGTGGAACCCTGTTCAGCTACTGATTGCTTGATTGTGTGACTGCGGAAATGGATAAAAAGCCCCCATCCAAACAATGACTATCATCAGTGCAGTTAAGAAAAAAAATTAATTTTAATTTTTATCATCTACAATACTGTCTTATTTTATACAGTACATTGATGATTGCTTTCATTTTGTGGATCAATGGTCTTGTTAGATAGTAAAATTCATGTTAAATTGCTGTTTTAGGGGTTGTTTTTAAAAGTCTGGAACAGATTAATCTGTTTTGCATTACTTTCTATGGGAAAGTGCGCCTTGGTTTTGGAACGGACTTCCGGAACAGATTAAGTTTGAGAACCAAGGTACCACTGTATATGAAGAGATCTCTTTACCATCGCCTGGTAAATTCACTGTTGTATATATACAATTCAATAGCAGTATACTGTGGATGTGATGGCAGTTTTAGAAGGGAGTTAAGACAAATGCATGCAGGGCTGGAATAACTGCTATCAGCCATGACAGCTAGACTCTCCACTTTTAGAAGCCGGCTGCCACTGATTGTTCGTTTGCTGGGCAGCAAAACAGGGGGAAGGGCTCTTGCCTTCATGCTCTGGAGGTTGTTGGGGGAAAGGATGCTGGATTGGCTGGGATGAGTCCAGTGGGATTGGCTCTCATTGTCTGCTCTTGCTCCAAGACCCAAAGACGTGCTCTCAGCACACACCGCCATCCAAATACAAGGGGACCTACGAGTGGCCAGAGACAGCTCCTGCCACTGTGGCATTTCAGCCCTGCAAGATAAATGGAGACCAGTTTGCTAGCAGAGCGTGGTGAGTGGTGTGTCCTTCTCTCCTCTTCCTCAACCTCAACACATTTCTCCTGTATGAATGCATTTATACCCCACCTTTCTGTGAAGGTTCATAAGGCAGTTTACATGAAAGCAGCCGTGCTTTCAAGGCCTTTTACAAGAAAATATATTTTTCTATTTTGTTGTTGTTGTTGTTTAGTCGTTTAGTCGTGTTCAACTCTTCGTGACTCCATGGACCAGAGCATGCCAGGCACTCCTGTCTTCCACTGCCTCCCACAGTTTGGTCAGACCCATGCTGGTAGCTTCGAGAACACTGTCCAACCATCTTGTCCTCTGTCGTCCCCTTCTCCTTGTGCCCTCCATCTTTCCCAACATCAGGGTCTTTTCCAGGGAGTCTTCTCTTCTCATGAGGTGGCCAAAGTATTGGAGCCTCAGCTTCAGGATCTATCCTTCCAGTGAGCACTCAGGGCTGAATTCCTTCAGAATGGAGAGGTTTGATCTTCTTGCAGTCCATGGGACTCTCAAGAGTCTCCTCCAGCACAATAATTCAAAAGCATCCATTCTTCGGCGATCAGCCTTCTTTATGGTCCAGCTCTCACTTCCATACATCACTACTGGGAAAACCATAGCTTTAACTATACGGACCTTTGTCGGCAAGGTGATGTCTCTGCTTTTTAAGATGCTGTCTAGGTTTGTCATTGCTTTTCTCCCAAGAAGCAGGCATCTTTTAATTTCGTGAGTGCTGTCACCATCTGCAGTGATCATGGAGCCCAAGCAAGTAAAATCTCTCACTGCCTCCCTTTCTTCCCCTTTTATTTGCCAGGAGGTGATGGGACCAGTGGCCATGATCTTAGGTTTTTTTTATGTTGAGCTTCAGACCATATTTTGCGCTCTCCTCTTTCACCCTCATTAAAAGGTTCTTTAATTCCTCCTCACTTTCTGCCATCAAGGTTGTGTCATCAGCATATCTGAGGTTGTTGATATTTCTTCCCGCAATCTTAATTCCGGTTTGGGATTCATCCATTCCAGCCTTTCGCATGATGAATTCTGCATATAAGTTAAATAAGCAGGGAGACAATATACAGCCTTGTCGTACTCCTTTCCCAATTTTGAACCAATCAGTTATTCCATATCCAGTTCTAACTGTAGCTTCTTGTCCCACATAGAGATTTCTCAGGAGATGGATGAGGTGATCAGGCACTCCCATTTCTTTAAGAGCTTGCCATAGTTTGCTATGGTCGACACAGTCAAAAGCTTTTGCGTAGTCAATGAAGCAGAAGTAAATGTTTTTCTGGAACTCTCTAGCTTTCTCCATAATCCAGCGCATGTTTGCAATTTGGTCTCTGGTTCCTCTGCCCCTTCAAAATCCAGCTTGCACTTCTGGGAGTTCTCGGTCCACATATTGCTTAAGCCTGCTTTGTAGAATTTTTAGCAAAACCTTGCTAGCGTGTGAAATGAGCGCAATTATGCGGTAGTTGGAGCATTCTTTGGCACTGCCCTTCTTAAGCCACATTAAAAACATTCCAAATTATAAAATAGTCGAATGATCCGAATTTTTATGCCATTATAAGTCTTTGGTTGACTTCCCATGCTCTGAGGTTTGGGGAGTGATGATCTCACTCACAATTGTGCTGCTTCTCTTAATAAGGCCAGGTAGTTTCAATAAAACATTCCAATGTTAATCCTTCATTTGTTTTTAACAGCCTCTGAGTTTGTCTAGCAAGTGGATTAGACCAATATAGTATGATTCTGTGTGGAAAAAATTCCTTCATGTTTATTTTCTTAGTTTCCCTCTTTGTACTCCGACAGTCTGTCAGTGGCAATTCACTTTCACTTCTCACTCCTGTAAATTTCCACTGCGACACATCCCGAGCTGGAGGAAATCTGGCTTTCCGCCATTTGTACCAGGCATATATCCAAACTTCTTTGTTTTATCTCCTTCCAGGACAAATAAGCCTGTACTTTAGCTAGAAACCATAATTTCCATCGTCTATTCTTTTATCGATCCATTAAAAGTAATTGCAAAATTCATAAACCAATTCCACACAGTTAATTCTGTAGTTAAACCATAATCATAACAATAATGAAGTAAGCTTTCTTTTCAGTCCCGCTTGCATACTCAAACAATCAGGCAGGCAGTCCTTCCAGGGAGATTTGCCAAGTAAGATAGCAAATAGGAAATATATCAAAAAGAAATAATGGAGGCTCACAGCCCCCTTCCGTTCCAACATACCAGTTCCTTGATGATGATAATCCTTCTTCCACTCGAATCCTTTGGCACCCCAGTGGCTGAATCAGTTAGCATAATATCTCCCCTCGCTCAGAGCATGCCCGTTAATTAAGTCCAAATTTCATCTCAAAAAGCAGGTGTTCGTTGCTCATGGCGACAGCTTTGGAGAGTTACCAAAGAAATGCACGGTGCTTTACATCCAGCCCCCCCCCCAGCCCCCTCATTCCTTCTGGACTGGGAGCAAGTGTTGGGTGATCTGTGGGTGAAGCTGCCCACCCCCCGACCCTGGGGGTTTGGGAGGATGATTACTCCCATCTCATCCTCAAAATATTCCATGCGAGACGGCTCTGATGTAATGGGAAGCTGTTCGCCATGGCAGCCAAACAGGAAGACAAGATTAAATGCACAAACTCACTGAAGTTGGACTCATGCAGTCCAACCCTCTGCAATGCAGGAATCACAGCTAAACAATCCCTGACAGGTGGCCATCCAATCTCGGCTTAGTAACCTCAGGACGGTCTACCATGTTCCGAGGTTGTCCCTTCCACTGTTGAACGGCTCTGTCCCTTCCACTGTTGAACTCAAAGCCACTGGTTTGTGCCCTACTCTCCAGAGCAGAAGAAAACAAGCTTGCTCCCTCTTCCATGGGTAGGTCCCTGAGATATTTTAAGATGGCTCTCATCATGCTTCTATGCGACCCACCTCTATGCTCCCTGAAGCCTGCGACTGCTGTCCTTGTTCCTCTCGCCCAGAATGATACAGCATGGTTCCTGACAGTCCTGCTTGAAATATAATAAAAGTAATGCATGCTCTTGATTTCTCTTGGTTTCTCTTTCTCTCCTTTACATTTTAAAGCTTGATTAATATCAACACGGGAAATGCTTATTGGAGGAGACAAGACCTGACTATGTGTGAGCTGGTGGAAAAGCTACCTGATAATATTATGGAACTGAAAAACATGACCATCACAGTGGGTAAGTGGGTTTTCTTTGCTTGACAAACAATCATAGAATCGTAGAGTTGGAAGGGACCCCTGAGAGTAATCTAGTCCAACCTGCTGCAATGCAGGAACCTCAACTAGATTAAATATGACGGATGACAATCCAACTTCTGCTTAAAAACCTCCAAGGAAGGAATGTCCACCACCTTCTGGGAGAGACCATTCCACTGATGAACACCTCTTACTGTCAGAAAGTTCTTCCTGGTGTTTAGTTGGTATTTCATTTTTTATTTTTTGTAACTGGAAAAATGGGGATACAGGTCCTACTCTATGGAACAGGATAAAAGAAGCTTGTTCCATCTTCCATGGGACAGCCCTTTAGATATTTGAAGATGGCTATCATCAGGCTTTTGTTCTGGGGGTACTCAAAGGTACACAGTACCGACACCTTTTTGTCTTTAGAAGAAAAGCACTGGCTATCATATGTCCTCTCTGTATCCTCTTATCCATGATGTCATGAGGTTATTGTTTGTCGGTTCCTTCAGACACCAGGGACAGGGGACCTGTAGACCTCCAAGTGCTGTTTGGCTCCAGTTCTAGCAGCCCACATAACCAATGGTCAGGGGTTTTCAGGACTATACAATTCCCGTTGCCTTAAAAAAGTAAACAATATTTTACAGGATCCATCTCATCTGGGATATAGTTTTTTTGCACTACTGCCTTCGGGCAAGAGATATAGAACAAATAGATCAATAACAAATAGATTGAAGAATAGTTTCTACCCAAGAGCTATAACCATCTTAAAAGCTGTAACCAGATAATATGACCTTGGAGAGTTGTGATGGGAGTGTACGCATGTGCATGTGTGGCTGAAAATGTGGTTTTTTGTCTTTTGTGCTGTTTTTTTGTTTTGTTTTTATGGGATGGCATCCAATTTCGTTGCACTTGTACAACGTTGTACTTGTACAATGACAATAAAGAAATCTTATCTTACATATAAGAGAAAGTCCTCTTTCATGCAGCACCTGGAATTTGTTGACGCAAGAGGCAGAGATAGCCACCAACTTGGATGGCTTGAAAAGAGGATTGAAGGAATTCATGGAGGAGGAGAGGGCTATCGATGGCTACAAGCCACAATAGCTATGCCCTGCTTACACGGTCAGAGGCAGCAATGCTTCTGAATGCCAGTTGCTGAAAAACGCAAGGGAGGAGAGGGGTCTTGTGTTCAGAGTCAGCAGGCTCTTCTTATGCTGGTTCTCCCAGGCGGCTTTCAACTTTGCTACGAATCTGAACTTGTGCTTACTTCATGAGTGTGGCTCTCTAGAGTTCTGTGTGGCTCTCTGGGGGTGGGGTGAACAATGGGCCCAAATTCTTGAGTGCCCTGCCTGTGGCCAAGCTCACACAAGGTTTGGGAGGATGGAAATCCAGAAAGGAGCCTTGGGATAATGGTGAGAGCCATAAAAATGTGGCCAGGGGTTGCCTCACCCGTTCAAGGTCAGGAGCCACAGACCAGAGAACAAGGTCTTTCAGGTCCCTGGGCAAGGCAACTTCTTCAAACAGGTTTCTAGATCCTTATAAGCTTATATCCTTCCTTGACTACCATTCTCAGATCTGCCTCCTTCGAGAGAAAGAGAGGCATGTTGGTCCCCATACCAATACCAATACCAAGTAGCCTCCTTGTGAGGCCTTCATTCGTGAGGAAGAAAAACCTACTTGCATTTTTTTTCTGTTGCAGAAAACGCTGAGGAAGTGGCAGATCACATTTTGATTCTGCTGAATTATTCAAAGCTGAGTAAGGAAAAAATCGAGGTCCTTGTGAGCAAGCTCACTGATATTGCCAACTGTGAGGAGATCAGTGAGGCGCTGGCGAGGAAAGCATTACAAATAATAGATATCATTCTGACACAGGCTACCAACGCCCAGGACTTGCAAGGACAGATCAACAGGTAAGGGGTCTTGCCAGAGAATCAGTTGCTACCCGCACAGAGAAGGATCCTTGTGTGACTTTAAAGTGTGACTAGGACAGCCTTAAGGGACGCGGGTGGCACTGTGGGTTAAACCACAAAGCCTAGGGCTTGCTGATCAGAAGGTCGGCGGTTCGAATCCCTGCGACAGGGTGAGCTCCCGTTGCTCGGTCCCTGCTCCTGCCAACCTAGCAGTTCGAAAGCATGAAGTGCAAGTAGATAAATAGGTACCGCTCTGGCGGGAAGGTAAACGGTGTTTCTGTGCGCTGCTCTGGTTCACCAGAAGCGGCTTAGTCATGCTGGCCACATGACCCAGAAGTTGTACGCCGGCTCCCTCGTTCTATAAAGCGAGATGAGCGCTGCAACCCCAGAGTCGTCCGCGACTGGACTTAACGGTCAGGGGTCCCTTTACCTTTACCTTTAGGATAGCCTTTGCCCAGCTGGTTATTCTCCAGGGTTTTTTGTGCTCCTGTTCCCATTTGCCTCTGACGCCTATCAGCCCCCACTTTATACAGCCATGTTGGCTGATGGGAGTTGTAGTTCACAAACATTTGGAGGGGACAAGCTTTGCAAAGCCTGGCTAGGGGATTTAATACTCCCTTGTATTAACCCATTCCCTCCAAACTTTGTCAGGGAAGGGCTAGTGTAGGAGGGCCCTCCTTCATGGCATGCAGTCTGCATGGAAGGAGTCTGGATCTCACAGCACGGTCCTTTCAAGAGGAACTTGTTCCCCACAGCAGTCAAAAGCATCTCTCCCAGTGTCGCGACCCGACTAGACAGGGTCGCGCCATGCGGGCGCCAGGAAGGGGAACCTTGCAGCGGGCCAGGAAAGGGGGCGACAGCGGAGCCAGGCGCGCAGGGGTTAAACCGAGCGCAGCAAGACCCGACCTCGCCCAGGCATGCCTCGAGGGGTAAACAACCCCAGGATGGGTGCGTACCTGATGGCCCAACCCCAGGTGCGGAAGGGAACCGCAAATCATCAGCGGCGGGCGGGAACCGTCAGCATCGCAATAACAATGTAAAAAGCACCCATGAATAGTGCAGGTAGACCAGAGCAGTTAACTCTTTTGTCCAAGCCACCCCGGGTGGGGAAGAGGATTAACCCCGGACCTTTAGGGCAGAAGGGAGGGGGGAATTGGGAGTCACTCAGCAAGGTGTACATAAGGGGGATTCTGAGATGGCCTCCTCAGAATCCTCACGGACTTTCCACGTTTCTCTGTGTGCTGTACAATAAACTTCAAGACATCTTCCGCTGACTTCTCGGAGTGGCGTGCGTTCTTGACGGCTAACTACAGTTACCATTGGGGACACGACATAGTGAGGATTCTCCAAAAACTTCAACGTCCGTATCGTGTTGGGATCGCTTACCGGCAGCTACCGAGATGGCGACCCCATGGCGCGGAGCGGCACGTTTTCAGACCCCCGTTACCTCGAGCACCCTACTCGAGCGGCCGGCGGATCTGTTCACCTCAAATCAACGGAGTCTTTCCTCGGCCGGACCAGACAGCGGGAGCCTGGGCGAGCTACGGCGACTCCAGGAGCAGCTGAACCGCCTCATCTGGGAGCGGCTGCGGGTTGGCGAGGAGTCAGGCCGGTCGTTGGACCAGGCCTGTGGGGGCGCGGTGCCCCGGACAAGTCGTAGCGGCGGCGGGAGCCAAGGCCACGCGGGATCGGGGGTCTGCAGTCGGCAGACCCCAGGGGAGGGCTCAGGTCAGGAGCCCGGAGTGACTCAGCGGCTGACGTGGTTGGACGGGACGGCCCCGAGGGGGCAGGTGCTTCCCCCGCCAAGACATCGCAGCAGCCGGCTGGAGGACGACGTAGTGGCGGGGAGTTCCACGGGCGACAGCAGCGAGGACGAGCGCGCGGCAGCGACCCCGGAGGCCCGCGGGAGGCACGTCCGCCGGGGGGCGACGGCGCGGCGCAGGCCGCCCCCGGAGCTGAAGGCCGTTTACGAGGGGGACCCGGCGGAACTCTCCACCTTCATCTTCCACGCAAGGAACCACGCCAGAAGGTATGGGGGAGACGACTGCGACCCAGAGGACTTGGTAGCGGCGGTCATCTCCTCCCTGCAGGGGAAGGCCGGCCAGTGGGCCATGCTCCTGGTCGACCGCAGGGACCCGGCTCTGGCCACCCTGGAGGATTTCTTGGCGGCCCTTCGAGAGCGCTTCCAAGACCCGCAGGCGGAGGAGAAGGCGAAGCGACGGGTCCAGAAGGCCAGGCAAGGGGGTCTCCCGGTACAGGACTATGTAGACATGTTCAGGGGGGAGGCCGCCCGAATCTCCTCCTGGAACGAGGAGGTCCTCGTCCACTATTTCAAGGAGGGCCTCCATCCTGAGCTCCGCAAGTGGGCCGTAGTGAAAGGGACCCCCCGGGAACTGTCAACGCTGGATGGCTGGTGCCGCACGGTGGCTCAGTTGGAAGCAGACCTGGGGATGCTGGAGCTAGAACCCAGGGCGGGCAAGGACCGAAGGCCCGCGGAGAACTCAGGGACCCTCCGCCCCGCCAATGGCGCGGGGGTCCCCCGGCCCAAGCGCACCCCCGACCCGGAACGGGAGAGGAGACGCCGGGAGGGACTCTGCATGAGGTGCGGGGGGGCAGGACACTATGCGGTGGCGTGCCCCAAGCGACCCCCAGGAGAGGTCCGGACCCTGGCAGGGTCCCAAGCGACGTCGGGAACCAGTAGGACACCCAAGACCGGGAGCCGGGCGGCTGTCGCGACGGAGCCAAGGGGAAAGCGCCAGTCCGACTCCGAAGGCTCGGGGTCGGGAAACGACCTGGACCTGCAGTAAAGGACGCCCGGCTGCAGGTCCCGCCAGGGTCAACGGACCCCAAGAAACGGGCGGGAAGACCACCCAACCTGGTCCGGGTGAGGCTGGAAAACCCGGACGGTGGCAAGCAATGGACGGGCGATGCGCTGCTGGACTCGGGCTGCGACCACAGTATGCTGCACCCCGAAGTGGCCAAGGAACTGGACTTGCCCACCCAGGTTCGGAGCACCCCCTTAGTTTTCGTCCAGATGGACGGCAGTCCCATAAAGGGGGGTCCGTTTGGGGTGGAAGTGGGGCCGGTCTCCTTGTGGGTGGGGGACCACCGGGAGTACAGGATGCTAGTCAGGGTCCCCACGGATGGGTACCAGGTAGTGCTGGGGTTGGATTGGCTGATGGAACATAACCCCATAGTAGACTGGCGCTCAGGGCGCCTGACGTTCGACCTGGATAGGTGTGGGCAGCACAGGGTCGAATCGGATCCCCAGTGCCCTGGAAAGGGGGAGGCCAAAGGGGTCCACGGGGGCGAGGGCAAGCTGGATGTGGTGGCGCCGGAGATACCCCCGGAGTACCGGGATCTGGCGGCGGTGTTCGGGGAAACCGAGGCAGACGAGCTGCCCCCCCACCGCCGCACAGATTGCGCCATCGACATCCCAGAAGATGCGGTCCTCCCCAAGGGACGCATCTACAAGATGTCCGGGGAGGAACTCCAGGACCTCAGGGAGTTCCTGGACAAGAATCTGGCCAGAGGGTTCATCCGCCCCGCCAAGAGCCCCATGGGGGCTCCGGTCATCTTCGTGGGCAAGAAGGATGGCACCCGGAGGTTGTGCCAGGACTATAGAGGGTTGAACGCCATAGCGGCAGGGAACGCATACCCGCTCCCCCTCATCCCGGATCTGCTGGACCAGTTGGGTACCGGCACGATCTTCACGAAGCTAGACTTAAGGGAGGCATACTACCGGGTGCGGGTCCGGGAGGGGGACGAATGGAAGACGGCTTTTAACTGCCAGTTTGGACAGTTCGAGTTCCTGGTAATGCCGTTCGGTTTGAGCGGGGCCCCGGGGGTGTTCATGAGCCTCATCAACGAGGTACTCCATGACCTCCTGTACAAAGGGGTGGTGGTCTACCTGGACGATGTGCTGGTGTACAGTCGGGACCCCCGGGAACACGTCCGGTTGGTCCGGGAGGTCTTGCAGAGACTCCTGGACAACCACCTATACGTCAAGTTGCCCAAGTGCGAGTTCCACAGCCCCTCCTTAGATTACCTGGGGTATAGGATCTCGGCGGCGGGGGTGGCCATGGATCCCCAGAAGGTGGAGGCAGTCCTGGGGTGGGAGCGGCCGCGGACACGGCGCCAACTCCAGAGCCTGCTAGGGTTCGCAAATTTCTGCAGGGGCTTTTTGCCCAACTATTCGGCCTTGGTGACCCCCCTCACCGATCTCCTAGGTACCAAGGGGAAAGGAAAGGGGGCCAAGCGTCCCGGGGCGGCTCTGGATTGGGGGTCCCGGGCGGAGGAGGCTTTCCAGGGGCTCAAAGGGGCGTTCGCCGCCGAGCCTACGCTGATCCATGTGGATCCAGCCCGGCCCATGGTGGTACAGGTAGATGCTAGTGATGTGGCCATGGGGGCGGTACTCCTGCAGAGGGACGGGGAGGGCCGTCTGAGGCCCGGAGCGTACCTGTCCCGGAAGTTTGGGAAGGCGGAAAGGAACTGGTCTACCTGGGAGAAGGAGGCAGCGGCCATCCGCATGGCGCTTGAGGAGTGGAGACACTGGCTGGAGGGGGCAAGGGAACCGTTTGAGGTCTGGACAGACCACCGCAACCTCGAGGCCCTCCGACAGCCACGGAAGCTGACCGCCAAGCACATGCGGTGGGCAGAGTTCTTCTCCCGGTACGATTTCCAGCTAAGCCACATCCCCGGGAAGGACAACTTCCTCGCGGACGCCCTGTCTCGCCTGCCCCAGTACGAGGCGGACGTCCGCACAGAGATGCGTCCGCTATTTGAGGACAAACACCTAGCCCGAGCCGTCACCACCCGTAACCAGGCTAGGAGGAAAGAGGGACAGACAGGGGGTCAAGATGGGACACCCCCCCGGGAGCGCAGCCAGCCTTCTGCAGCGCTCCGCGACAGACTAGTGGCAGCGTATCCGACAGACACGGAACTACAGAACCTGCGGGACTCCTTGACACTGGAAGGGGACATCTGGCGAAGAGGGAGCGCCGCGTACGTCCCGGAACCCCTCCGGAGGGCCGCCCTGGAAGCATGCCACGACGCCAAAGCGGCTGGGCACTTCGGCTTCGTCAAGACGTGGAAGCTGGTTCGGCGGAGCTTCTGGTGGCCCACGCTCCGTAAAGATGTCAAGGACTACGTTGCAGGCTGCCCCATCTGCCTCACCTGCAAGCCGGCAGTGGGCAAGCCGCAGGGCCTCCTACAGCCCCTGGAGGTCCCACCTCGACCTTGGTCGGTGATCTCCATGGACTTTATTACGGATCTGCCACCCAGCCGAGGCAAGACAGCAATATGGGTCGTGGTGGACCTGTTCTCCAAGCAAGCCCATTTCGTGCCCTGCGCCTCACTGCCTACCGCCACCCAGGTGGCAAAGCTGTTCATGGAGCACATCTTCCGGCTCCATGGGGTTCCAGACAAGGTCATTTCCGATCGTGGCTCCCAGTTTGTGTCCCGATTTTGGAAGGCGTTCCTGGGACTGCTGGGGATCGAACAGGGACTCAGCTCGGCCTACCACCCCCAGACTGACGGACAGACAGAACGTGTCAACCAGGTGCTGGAGCAGTACCTGCGGTGTTTTGGTTGCTACCAGCAGGACGACTGGTCACAGCTGCTTCCGTTGGCGGAGTTCGCTTACAATAACTCCGTACATAGCAGCACGGAGATGTCCCCCTTCGCCGTGGTCTACGGGATCGACCTGAGGCACCTGCCGGACTTGGGAGAGCCCACCGCCCGGGAGCCGGAGGAGCTCGGAAAGTGGAGAGAGAGGACGGCCAGGTGCTGGGAGTCCCTTCGGGAACAACTGCTGGAGGTCAAGGCGGCGCAGAAGAGGACAGCGGACCAGCGAAGAAGACCGGCGGGGGACATCAAAGCGGGGTGCCGAGTCTACCTGTCCACACGGCACTTGAAGCTGGGCCTCCCCAGCAAGAAACTCGGGCCTCGGTACTTGGGCCCGTTTAAAGTGTTAGAGGTAATCAACGGAGTTTCTGCGAAGCTGGAACTCCCAAAGAACTTGCAACAGATACACCCGGTGTTCCACTTCAGCTTGCTGAAGAAGTCCCCGGAGGACGACGGTTGGCACCCCGTGGCGGCGCCACCCACCCCGTTGATCCTGGCGGGAGGGGAGCACCATGAGGTTAAGGACATTTTGGACTCCAGACTCTACAGAGGGCGTTTGCAGTACCTGGTGGAGTGGAAGGACTT
Source organism: Darevskia mixta (assembly GCA_034641385.1). NCBI lineage: Eukaryota > Metazoa > Chordata > Lepidosauria > Squamata > Lacertidae > Darevskia > Darevskia mixta. The sequence continues at coordinate 440,361 of JAWWNH010000176.1, read as the reverse complement.
TGCTACGGGGGACCGAGAGTGGGTGTGGGCGTCGGACGTTTTGGCCCCACAGCTGGTCAAGAGATTCCACCAACAGTGGCCAAACCGGCCGGGAGGCCCCGGGACTCAGAACGCTCCCCAGGGGAGGGGGAAGTCAGTTTCGGGGGGGCAGGATGTCGCGACCCGACTAGACAGGGTCGCGCCATGCGGGCGCCAGGAAGGGGAACCTTGCAGCGGGCCAGGAAAGGGGGCGACAGCGGAGCCAGGCGCGCAGGGGTTAAACCGAGCGCAGCAAGACCCGACCTCGCCCAGGCATGCCTCGAGGGGTAAACAACCCCAGGATGGGTGCGTACCTGATGGCCCAACCCCAGGTGCGGAAGGGAACCGCAAATCATCAGCGGCGGGCGGGAACCGTCAGCATCGCAATAACAATGTAAAAAGCACCCATGAATAGTGCAGGTAGACCAGAGCAGTTAACTCTTTTGTCCAAGCCACCCCGGGTGGGGAAGAGGATTAACCCCGGACCTTTAGGGCAGAAGGGAGGGGGGAATTGGGAGTCACTCAGCAAGGTGTACATAAGGGGGATTCTGAGATGGCCTCCTCAGAATCCTCACGGACTTTCCACGTTTCTCTGTGTGCTGTACAATAAACTTCAAGACATCTTCCGCTGACTTCTCGGAGTGGCGTGCGTTCTTGACGGCTAACTACAGTTACCATTGGGGACACGACACCCAGCCAGCCTTCAGCCAGCCTGCCCAAGATGGATCTCTCTCTTGGTTCTCTCCTCCTTCTTCCCAGCACAATTCGCTAAATACTCTCTTTTCCTGTCACTTCACACCCAGTTACCCTGGCAACCTTCTTTCTCCCAGGCCCAAGATCCTCTTAGAAGGGGTCATCAGCACTTTTTGTCACGTTAATGTATCTAATCCCAGGTGAGGCCCTGGCTTTGAAAGGAAGTTTAGCCTGTACTTTTCCACTGGCCTCCAATCTTCCCTTCACTACTTGAAATAATCAAAATCCGTACCATTTATTAATTTCTAGGGTTAGGGGGTTCCCCACCCCCAAATCTATAACAATATAGTGGGCACAACAGAAATCTGTTGGAATGGAGAGAACCAGTGGGACTCCGTTATCTCTGGATGCAAACTTTTTAAGAAGAACAGAGAAGGGTGTACCGGAAGTGGTGTCACCCTGTATGTTAAAGACAGATTGAATCCTGCAAGCTAGGAATCCCCAAAGGGGCGAAATCCTCCACAGAATCATGGCAGGTGGTGAGACCAGGCCCCAAGTGTCGCACAGTGGAAATTAATGACGCAGAGTTCTTCTTAGAAATAATAAAATCTTTACTAAGTTAAAATAAACTTCTTCATAACATGGTTCCAAATAGCTTGTGAAATAAACAGAAATCTGCTCTTATTCCCTTATGGGGTACACAAGAGCCTTTCCAGGTTCTCCATCGGTAGGAGCAAATTACAGAGGCCAACCAGAGAAAAATTGAGAAGCAAAAGAGATATTTACATTTCCCTGTTTCCCAGGCAAGTTAATCACACCCTTTTGTCTGGCACTCAGGTATCAGGAAACCAGGAATTATCACTTTATTTTCCTGAGACAACCCCCCCCTCCTTCCTTGCAGAGAAACAGTTTGTCAGTTTGGGAGTCAAAATGGAGACAGGCCTGTCTTCCTGTGCTGCTTCAGACATAACACAGACTGAGCTCTATACTGGCTGCATACTGAGGCAGACACACACACTAGGCACACTGAAGATACTACAGCTACTGAGAGAAAATGGCTGCTACATTTGAGGAGAGTGAGTCACATGACCCAGAGTGACTCAACAGTTAGTAGTTAGGCTTCAACAGTTTAGTAGGCCAAATGACTTTGCAGTCCTAACACTTCCCAGCCTGCCTTGCTGCTTTTGCTCTCATATGTCTTTGTCACATGACACCAAGAGCAGTGGAAGTGCTATCGTCCCCCTGATGAAAATGCTCAGAATGGGGGAGGCAATTGAATCAAAATGCTGCAACTCATTTAAAGCTTGCTGGCTGTGGACCGAATCAATTTTGGCAGCCAGATTCACTGCAAGGGCTGCTGGTTCAACCCTGGACCTAAACCAATCTCATGGCAGGGGGATGAGTTTGGGATATGGAGGCGGTGCCTAAAATTGTCAGGGTCTTTGAAATGCAGTGTGGGATCCTCAGCCTCTCATTTTTTAACACGTGGGAATCAAACATGTTGGGGGGGTATGCGTGTGCTGGAAATAGACTATAGACTTGCCAAATAAAAAGCACTGGGTTATGTCGTGATTCTCCCCACAGTGTCCCCCCCCCCACTGTAGCCTCCCAAGCTGAGTAGCAGCTTTCACACAGCACCTTTTCTCTAGTTAAATTAGGCTGTTTTTTCACATCAGGGTCATAGGCAGATTCCTAGGGCAGCGGAATCCCAGGGATCCAGACAAGGGGGTGTGGGCTGCTCTATCCCCTCCCCTTCACCCTTAGGACAACTAGATCCAAGGTGCATGCAAGCACTTACTAGGAATGTGGTTTGCAATTGCTACACGCCGAACTGAAAAATCTGAAGGCTGCTTCCAAACCAGGACCAAACAAGTGACTTTTTTTGTTTCTCACTTCAGCACCTTTTTGGGTAGCAGATGGTGTGAAAAACTGTGAAACTGGAGGCAGGCTTCCTAATGCTATGAGGAGGCATGATTTGCTCCTGTCCTCCATTTGCCCACTTAATTCAGTGAGAGCATCAGAAGAGACTGGCTGCTGGAACAGGCAATGGCCCATCGAGTCCAGCATCCTATTCTCACAGTGGTAATAATAACAATAACAGTTAATATTATTATTATTATTATTATTATTATTATTATTATTATTATTATTATTATTATTATTATTTACCGGTATACCCCACCCATCTGGCTGGGTTTCCCCAGCCCCTGTGGGCGGATTCCAACAAAGGATTAAAAATACATTAAATGGCTGCCCAGATCCCCCAATGGGAAACCCAGAATCAAGTCTGCTCACCTGTGGTTTCCAGCAACTGGGACTCAGAATCATTGCTTCCTCCAGCTGTGGAGGCAGGGCAGAGCCACCCTGGTTAATAGCCAGTGCTCACCTGTGCAGAGTAATTCTACCTGCAGCTCCTTGTGGAGAAAGGAAGAGACTGGAACCTGGACCTGTCTTGCCAAATGCAAGATGGTTCTTTTAAAATTAGATTCAGAAACAATACAAACGCAAGTGGGTGAGAAGATTAAAGATTAAAGATTCCCCCCCCCCAAATAGCAAGCAAAATATACATTACCAAACAGCACTTCCATCTGCCACTGAGAAGCCCTGAAGGAGTTGCGAAGTGTATCCCAGATAGTCTTGGTGCACAGCTCTACAGCCGATAGACCAGGCGTCGGCAACGTTATCCGGCCGTTGGCCGGATCGATCCCACGGAGCTTGTCCGTGGGCCGGACATGTGCAGCGTGATACCGGAAGTCGTGTCTGTGCATGTCCCCCGGCACCGGAAATCGCTTCTGCACATGCCCAGATGCCTGTGCAGAAGCGATTTCCGGGTCAGGGCATTCCCCCGGCACCAGAAATCGCTTCTGCGCATGCCCAGACGCCTGCGCAGAAGCGATTTTCAGTGTCTGGCCAAGTCCCCGCACCACGCCGGTTTAGCACAGCACGCGGGGGACTTGCCAAGCGGGCGGCTCGGTGAATGGGCGGCTCGTGGGCCGGATGAACTGGCTTCATGGGCCGGAGGTTGCCGATGCCTGCGATACTGTGCTGAGCTTCTGCTTGACATGCCCCCAAACTAGATATTTTATAGACCTGTGTCCTGTTGGGCTAATAGAGGCTCAACTAGAGCTAAAGGTAAAGGGACCCCTGACCATTAGGTCCAGTCGTGTCCAACTCTGGGGTTGCGGTGCTCATCTCGCTTTATGGGCCGAGAGCCGGCGTACAGCTTCCGGGTCATGTGGCAAGCATGACTAAGCCGCTTCTGGCGAACCAGAGCAGCGCACGGAAACGCCGTTCACCTTTCTGCCGGAGCGGTACCTATTTATCTACTTGCACTTTGACGTGCTTTCAAACTGCTAGGTTGACAGGAGCAGGGACCGAGCAACGGGAGCTCACCCTGTCACGGGGATTCGAACCGCCAACCTTCTGATCGGCAAGTCCTAGGCTCTGTGGTTTAACCCACAGAGCCACCCGCGTCCCTTACAAGGGATATAGAAAGTAATAAAACATAGAAACCAGAATTGGGAAGAGATAACCAGACAGGAAGAGTTGACCATGCCAGATCATTATCTCCTCAAAATTACAACAATCTTCCGCATTATCCACACAGGACCACATCTCCAACTGCAAAGGGGCCGGGAGAGATTGCTCCCCACTCCACCCCACATTGACATATCCCTTGCATAGTGTATGTTGGTGTAGTAGGGACCAAATAGAATAATACATGGGTCAATAATGAGAGAGAAGGGGATCCCACGGTCTAGTTGTCAGAGCCATAAAACAAAGCTCACTTGTTTTGTTCCCTTTGTTGTTTAGCATTTTACAGGTACTGGAACAAATAGGTTTCAAGCTGAACTTCAGTGGGAAAACTGAGTCCATCGTTCTCCCAAGGCTGGCTTTGGCTCTGTTGCGCCCAGATCCTGTGAATTTCAAGGGAGTTGCTTTTGGGGTCACATCCTATGACTCTGCAATGGATCCGCAGGTAAGAGGCCCTTTTTTTGACTCTGTCCTTCTGTCCCACGACCTGATCCTGCCAGATCCAGAGAGCTGCTAAGTCAAAGTCTCCCACTCTTCCAGTGAAAAATGGGGGTGGAAATGGACTTTGCTCTCTGGACTGTGGCTTAGATGTACATAGGGAACTTGGAAAGGCATACAGGTGTGAGGAGGATGGCGATAGGTGACCATCTGTCGTTTTGTCTGGAGGTGACTCTAGCCCCCCGAACATTTTCTCTTCCACACAGATTGATATCCGCCAGGCACAGTTTGAAATGGCCCTGGCATCCCTATTTTTGCCAGAACTGCTGAGGCATCACTTGGGGGCCCAGTCCTTTGAGCCAGAAGACCACACAAAGATCCAGTTTTCTTTCTTCGGAACAACTTCGCTGTTTCAGGTAAACATGGCCACCGCTGAAAGGCACAGGCAGACCATGAAGCAAATGGCAAGAGGAAGCTCTAGAATCTTTCTCTCTCACATTTCAGTTGGCCCTCAGCCTAGTCCAGGCATCCCCAAACTTCGGCCCTCCAGATGTTTTGGACTACAATTCCCATCATCCCTGACCACTGGTCCTGTTAGCTAGGGATCATGGGAGTTGTAGGCCAAAACATCTGGAGGGCCGCAGTTTGGGGATGCCTGGCCTAGTCCTTTGACTGCCTACCCTTCCTTCCTTCCTTCCTTCCTTCCTTCCTTCCTTCCTTCCTTCCTTCCTTCCTTCCTTCCTTCCTTCCTTCCGATTTTCCACATAGGTTCACAAGGTACACAGTTCTTAACATTCCAAAACAGATCCAAATCAGGCATATCAACAATCAGGCAATCTCAGTTTCCTCATGCCTTATTTCTGTCAAAGAGGCTGGGGAGGAAGACAGAGCACGTCTCTCATGGTTGCCCCCAGAGGCCACCACAGAGAAGAAGAGCTGGTAGGGCTGACAGTTAATTCAGATCGTTTGCAAATCGCTCATTCAACCAAAAATGTATAAGAGAAAAAGAGGGGTTTTGTTTTGTTTACCAATGGTTGGCTCCCGAGCTATGAAACTTTGCACCTGTCTGTTACAGGAAAAGAATAAAAAACTGATCACCTATGTTGTGGGCGCCAGTGTTGAAAATGTGTCTATTCAAAACCTCTCGGAGCCAGTGAATATAATACTACAACATATAAACTCAACGACGGTATAGTATCCTGTTGTCTCCAGTTGCATAAGTGTTGATTCTGCAGCATCAAAGCACATTGATTGCTGGCAGATAGAGATGCTTTGCTTTGACTTGGGGGTGATGCTAAAGGCCAGCTGTTGGAATTCAAGAACGCAGGAAGCTGCCTGAACACAGAGCCAGACCAGTGGTGCATTTACTTCCATGTTGTTTACACTGACTGGCAGCAGCAGCTCTCCAGGGTTTCAAGCAGGGGAAATTCCCAGGCCTACCTGGAGATGCCATCAGGGATTGAACTTGGGAACTTCTGCATGCGAAACAGACGCTCTGCACTGGCAGATGAAGGTGGGGGCGGAGGGGCGGTCTGCCACAGGTGCCATCGGGGGGTGACATCACGGCCGCCCCATGGGACGCTCACCACTCGTCGCGCACGCCCCAAGACGTGCGTCGCTTGCCGCACACCCCCACTGACACGCGCCACGCCCCCTAAGACGCGCGCCAGCCACGCCCCTGGATGTACAATGCTCCCGGTGTCATCATCATCATCACTTTTAATTTGTATACCGCTTTTCTATCTTACAATACTCAAGGCGGTTTACAAGCTGAAGAAACAAAGAATGTACACCTTATAACAATCTAATGCAATACAATAATGTGATAATAAAACATAGCTTTAAAATAAGCAATCTACATCAAATAAAGTAACATTCAACAATCATTAGAATAGTATAGAATAATAATATCAGTATATAAAAATTAAACAGAAACCCACAGAACAGAAAGCCACAGAAACCCACAATTACAATAAATAATTTCGAAACTAGGATCAATAAAACGGCAAGCCACAGTGCATAACATAATAGAATACAAATTGAGAAGCAGAGACGGGATGGTGGGGCAAGGCAGGTGGAAGGAAGCCTTGCCTGATGGAGTCTCTCCCCTCACAGTTCTTCCTCCAGGAACAGCTCTCTGCTGCTCACCTGCGGCCCTTCCCAACTTCTGGAAGCAAAACACCTCCTAAGCCAGTGGCGGTGAACCTTTTAGAGACCGAGTGTCCAAACTGCAGCCCAAACCCACTTAGGCCTATTTATCGCAAAGTGCCAACACAGCCATTTAATATGGGATAATAACAATTGTCTGCATGCACACATACAAATAAATAAACCCAGCCAGATGGGCGGGGTATAAATATTATTATTATTATTATTATTATTATTATTATTATTATTATTATTATGTTTTGCTGTTTGGTGAGAGTTTGCCTAAGAACCCCATGAATGCTAAGAACCCCAGTTCCGTGATGAAGGAAAGGCAGGCGATTGGTGTACGCAGGGGCAGCCATTATGGTGCCCTTCAGATGTTGCTGGACTGCCAACCCCACCAGCATGGCCAATAGGCAGAGATTAGAAGTGTTATAATTCAGTAGCATCTGCAGAGTACCATGTTGGCTACCCCTATATGAAAGAATAATATCAGCTGAAATGTGGTACATGCCAGACCACATAGGTCACCTAGAGAAGGAAAAGCAGAGATCCAGGTGGTTTTGCCTTTCCAACCGGTTATTCAGCTCTAAATCAGGATAAACATCATTCCACAGAAAACCCACTTGACTTTGCTCTGATCCAGAGGGAAACAGTGGGTTCCCCCCTGGGGAAACAGGTGGGTCAAGTGGATGAGCCCTAAATCAACCCTAAGTCATAAAGAGATGGAATCATTGATTGCTCAATCATTTTATCCAAAACTGTTGGATTTCAAGCTGGTCTGTAATTTCCAAAATCACCAAGTTGAGAGGAGGCTTCTTCAGTAAAGGTGTAACTACTGCCCCTCTCGGAACAGATATCTTGCAATTTCCTTCTTGCAGAGAAGCACTGACCACAACCAAGATAAAATCTGAATAATTTGTCCTGCAAGAGAATGCTATCATTCTAAATTTTTTGGAGCTGGTTGGCTAGAGGTACGGATACTGATTTTGGAGGCTGAACTTGCTTGGGGACTAGTAGTACCTGGCTGGCTTTATTTTGTGTGTGCATCCACCTTCGGCTTATTATCTTCATAACAGCTAACAACATAAATAGCTATCTGCCTCTTAACCGATTGGCCTGTCTGCTTTCAATTGCGGTGTGTGGGGGGGGAGCGGCTGCCCACTTTGCCAACCCCCAGCAACGGCCCTGCTGGGGCGATGGTGCGCGTGCCCACAGAGAGGGCTCCAGGTACCCACTCTGGCACATGTGCCATAGGTTCGCTACCACTGTCCTAAGCCATTTCTTTTGCTTTTCAGGGTAATGAGTCTGTGCACTGTGTATTTTGGAACTTTAAGAAGAACGGTGAGTATGAAGGATATAACTAGCTCTGCTCTGGGCCAGAACAGAGGTCCATCTTGTCTGGTGTACTGATTTCCGTGGCTTCCCTGGGAAGCCCATAGAGAGAGCTTGAAGGCAAACAGGCCTTCCCTGCTGTTGCTTCCCAGGCGGTATGCAAACAGGGCATCATTGCGTTGGTATCTTCTCCTCCAGAGGGTCTCCCTTTTATCCAGAGTCTACCTGTCCTGTCCTCTCCAGCAGAAGCCAGCCGTGTCAAATGCAGCTACCTAAAATTTAACTGGAAACAAAAACAAAACAAAAAAGAGCTGCAAAACAAAAACACATAATAAACAGTGCTAAAAAAGCCAATGCAATTCTGGGCTGCATCAATAGGAGTATAGCATCTAGATCAAGGGAAGTAATAGTACTACTGTATTCCGCTGTGGTCAGACCTCACCTGGAATACTGTGTCCAGTTCTGGGCACCACAGTTCAAGAAGGATACTGACAAGCTGGAACGTGTCCAGAGGAGGGCAACCAAAATGGTCAAAGGCCTGGAAACGATGCCTTATGAGGAACGGCTTAGGGAGCTGGGTATGTTTAGCCTGGAGAAGAGAAGGTTAAGGGGTGATATGATAGCCATGTTCAAATATATAAAAGGATGTCATATAGAGGAGGGAGAAAGGTTGTTTTCTGACGCTCAAGAGAAGAGGACACGGAGCAATGGATTCAAACTACAAGAAAGAAGATTCCACCTAAACATTAGGAAGAACTTCCTGACAGTAAGAGCTGTTTGACAGTGGAATTTGCTGCCAAGGAGGGTGGTGGAGTCTCCTTCTTTGGAGGTCTTTAAGCAGAGGCTTGACAGCCACCTGTCAGGAATGCTTTGATGGTGTTTCCTGCTTGGCAGGAGGTTGGACTGGATGGCCCTTGTGGGCTCTTCCAACTCTATGATTCTATGATAAATAGCAAAAACAGACAGACTTCAGCTTAACACTCAAATCGGAAGCGTAACACTCAAATTGCAGCATGTTCAGCTTCCGAAAAAAGTCCGCAAACCGGAACACTTACTTCTGGGTTTGCAGTGTTTGGGTTCCAAGTTGTTTGAGAACCAAGGCGTTTGAGAACCAAGGTACCACTGTAATAGTAAGCAGTTAAATTCTGATTTATGGTTTTAGCTGTTGCCCATGAGAGCATTTAACACTTCACCGGCTGGACACAGACAGCAAACCATCACTTATTTAAAACCGGGCTGGAGGGCGAAATGTTAGGTTTGCTCCAATAGCACAGTTTACAATGTGACAGTGAGTAACTTCAGTATGACCCCCTCTTTTGTTAAACCCAGAACAAACATAATATTTAGGTCAAGACTTCTAGGCAAAAATGCAGCAAATGCAAAGTTAGCCGAGAGTTGCATGATCTGAAGGAGTAGCTTGAGGGGAGCTGTAACTGAAATAATATTTTGACGCATTCAAATGTGCGTGTGTACTTCAAAGTTCCAGGACCCAGGTGGCGCTGTGGGTTAAACCACAGAGCCTAGGGCTTGCTGATCAGAAGGTCGGCAGTTCAAATCCCTGCGACGGGGTGAGCTCCCGTTGCTTGGTCCCAGCTCCTGCCCACCTAGCAGTTCGAAAGCACGTCAAAGTGCAAGTAGATAAATAGGAACCACTCTGGCAGGAAGGTAAACGGCGTTTCCGTGCGCTGCTCTGGCTCGCCAGAAGCGGCTTTGTCATGCTGGCCACATGACCCGGAAGCTGTACGCCGGCTCTCGGCCAATAAAGCAAGATGAGCGCCGCAACCCCAGAGTCGGACACAACTGGACCTAATGGTCAGGGGTCCCTTTACCTTACTTCAAAGTTCCAGTGCAGCTGCTTTAGGGAGCAGAGAATTATCCCTCTTTTTAAATGGGATGCAGCCAAGTGAAGCACAACTTTCAATATTCCTTTCTCCCACAACACCAGTCTTAAGTGGGCGATCCGAGAAGTGCATGGTGGGAGCATGAGAAGTTTGCGCCTCTCCACCCCTCCAGCTCAGCCCCAAGTCAGCATGAGACTCTGCAGAGAGTCACACATCCCCCGTGTTCTGTTGGGAAAGATCTATAAATGGTGAGGGGCAAGTAACTGCAGATGAAATCTCTTCTCTTCTCCGCTGCACAGATAACCAAGGAGGCTGGGATACATCAGGGTGTGAGGTGCAACGCACAAATGCAAATTACACAATCTGCAACTGCAGCCACCTGACCCATTTTGGAGTCTTGCTGGTAAGCTTTGACCACTGTTTTGTCAGAACCAATTGCCCTGTGTGGTTCCTGAAAAGGACAGCCTGGAATGTCTCTTTTCATTCAGTTCTATTATTCAGTGTTTCCCCCCCTCCCTAAAAAAAAGTTTAGGGGTACTCTCATTTTGACTCAAGAAAATCACCATTTTATAGTTCAAATCGGGGAAAATAAATACAGTAAATGGACAAAAGTAGAAAGATTCACAAAATGTTTAGGGGTATGTGTACCCCTGCCTTCCCCAGAAAAAAAGCACCGAAGAAGAAGAGTTTGGATTTGATATCCCGCTTTATCAGTACCCTAAGGAGTCTCAAAGCGGCTAACATTCTCCTTTCCCTTCCTGCCCCACAACAAACACTCTGTGAGGTGAGTGGGGCTGAGAAACTTCAGAGAAGTGTGACTAGCCCAAGGTCACCCAGCAGCTGCATGTGGAGGAGCAGGGAATCAAACCTGGTTCCCCAGATTACGAGTCTACCGCTCTTAACCACTACACCACACTGGCTCTCTGGTTGTATTTCTTTTAAAATCCTATCTTCAACATCAGATAAGAGGGCTGGGCTTCAGCTGTGGATTCAGTACCTTTGGCCTGGTAGAGTTGGCATAGTGGCCATCCCAAAGCCATGATGTCACTGGATCATTTTGAAGCAACTATTGGTGTAATAGTTTGGTATCTATGTTTATATCACACCTCCGTCAGCAGTGCCCAAACAGACATCATTTTGGGTCTGTTTCCTCACCAACTCTTGGCTATTCACTTCCACCCTGGTTTCTAGGACGTATACCGGACGGTACGTGAGGATAAGGTTTTAACATTGGTCTCCCACGTGGGATGTGGCCTTTCCTCCATCTTCCTCGGCTTGGCTCTAGTGGTGTACCTTTCCATCGAGTAAGTAGGACGCACGTGCCATTTTCTATACTACAGCAACGTTTATTTGCTTAGATTTTATGCCGCTTCTGTCCCCCCTCTCCCCAACCCATTCACTGCCCCTTCCTTCCTGTGCTCTTTAGACCCAGTGGCGTAGGAAGCCGCTCAGGCACCCGGAGCAGCAAACCTTACGTGTACCTGGGGGCGTGGCGTCGCTATGTAGCGCGCATGCGCAGTGTCGCTACGTAGATCCCAGATCCCAGAAGGTTTTTACTTTGCTGCAATTTCTTTCTTTCCAACATTCCTTATTTTTCATCTTATACATTTTGGTAAGTTTAGTTGGTATTAAGTACCGTCCATACCCAGGTGGCGCTGTGGGTTAAACCACAGAGCCTAGGGCTTGCTGATCAGAAGGTCAGCGGTTCAAATCCCTGCGACGGGGTGAGCTCCCGTTGCTCGGTCCCAGCTCCTGCCCACCTAGCAGTTCGAAAGCACATCAAGTGCAAGTAGATAAATAGGAACCGCTCTCGCGGGAAGGTAAACGGCGTTTCCGTGCACTGCTCTGGTTCGCCAGAAGCGGCTTAGTCATGCTGGCCACCTGACCCAGAAGCTGTATGCCGGCTCTCAGCCAATAAAGCGAGATGAGCGCTGCAACCCTAGAGTCGGACATGACTGGACCTAATGGTCAAGGGTCCCTTTACTTTACCGTCCATATATCATTTTCATAATTACAATCAAGCAGCGCATTTACACACACACACGCACACGGGAATCTCAGCGTATGCATAGGTTCTGTTCCAGCTCTAATGCAACGCTAAACCTCAGTTGGGATCCCACACCAGTTTGCTGTTAAGACCCCAACCCCCCAACCCCACCCCGCTCCATTCCCAGCTGCTGGGACGGTCCCAAAAAGAGGCAGCTGTGTGCCCAGATGAAGTCTCCAGCACTGCTTTTGCCAATAAGGGACTCAATTGGCATTGTTTTATAATCCCACCTGCATTGAAATTTGGCAGAGCTGTTGTTTGTGTGTGGAGCTACGGAAGCCTGTTTAATAATAATAATAATAATAATAATAATAATAATAATAATAATAATAATAATTTATTATTTTTACCCTGCCCATCTGGCCGAGTTTCCTCAGCCACTCTGGGCGGTTTCCAGTCAAATGTTAAAACAATACAGCATTAAATATTAAAAACTTCCCTAAACAGGGCTGCCTTCAGATGTCTTTTAAAAATAGGATAGCTGCTTATTTCCTTGACATCTGCTGGAAGGGCGTTCCACAGGGAGGGCGCCACTACCGAGAAGGCCCTCTGTCTGGTTGAGGGCCAAATCTGGTTTGTCAGTCGCCATCCTTGCGGCAAGCGGCGTGGGGTTCTTGCCACGCAAGAGGGGAAGCCTTTGGCAATATGGTGCCCTGAGCAAGGACGAAATTCCCTCCCTCCCCAAATTTATTATTTTCACAATAATTCATTTTGGTACTGTTGCTTTTTTATGGAGCTTCTCTCAGCAGGTATAAATACAGGCCTGTTGTTGTTGTTGTTGTTGTTGTTGTTTGGCTCCACCCCCCCACTGTGCCAGCGCTGCCCTAACTCCGGTGCTGCACCCCACTCCAGACCCTTCACACGCCCGGCAGCCCCACTGGGGACTTAAAGGGGCTGCGTCTTGGGCACAGGGGGCGAGCGAGCCCTTCATGTTGTGTATTGATTCAAAGTGTTATCATATCTGTATTACTAGTGTCTGTAATCACATTAGGGTAAAGTAACTGCCTTCCTGTCCCAGAAGGAACAGTTACTATTGGTGCATTCAAGTTGCTGCATTTGGATCCTCAGTCTTATTGGTTCCCACCAAAAGGCAGCTGCGTGATTGCTTGAGATTGTTCCCTCCAAAATGTATCTTTTCCTAGTCAGTCCTCTGTCCCTATAAATGTAGCTTCCCTACCCTCAGTTCCCTCAGTCTTGTTTGCCTGAATAAAGAGTTGTTACATGAAGAAGCTGACTCCTGCCTGCTATGTCAGAGAGCTGAAATCACTTGCTGAAATCATTAACCCCACGCTACAACACTTCGCCTCTTTCGTTCCAGCAAGCTCCGCGGGGACGACCCGTCCAGAATCCTCGTCCACCTCTGCTCTGCGCTGCTCATGCTCAACCTGGCCTTCCTGCTGGACTCCTGGCTGGCCTCTTTCCAGGTGCGCGGCCTCTGCATCGCCGTGTCCGTGGCTCTTCACTACTTCCTGCTGGCTGCCTTCACCTGGATGGGCCTGGAAGCCGTCCACATGTACTATGCGCTGGTCAGGGTCTTCAACACTTACGTCCCGCATTACATGCTCAAGGTTTCCCTGGCTGGCTGGGGTAAGTGCAGGGCAGGGGTGAGGGGTCACTTCCCATCCGAGGGCCACATCCCCTCACGGGGAATCTTCTGGGGGCCATATACCAGCAGTGGGCGGGGGGGATATGTGATTTCAACCCTTGGTGCAGGAGGTGGCATTAAGACCCTGCAGAAAGCAGAGGGGCGTCCCATCTGTCTCTCTGCCTCTCTGCCCATTTCTGCCCGTTTTAAGACGCCTGCTTTATCTTCCTTTCCCCCCCCCCCCTTTCAGCGCCGAAAAAGCCGCTGGGCTCCCTGGGCGGAGCCGCGGCATGGAGGGGAGGGACGGGCCAGCATGACGTCATGCGCCCGGAGCGATGCCCCGCCCCCAGGGGTGCCGCTTGGCTTACCACCCCCGGTAGCCAAGCGGCACGCTATGCCCCTGGCCTTTGCCTGTCCCCCGTCCCCGCACTCCCCTGGTGAGACAGGTCTTCCTGAGGACTCTCGCCTTCCTCAGTCGGGTCACAATTGCATCCATGCTGGTCTTTTTCCTTTCCGGCTAACCCATTCTTGTTTCTCCCCCTTTGCCATTAGGAATTCCTGCGGTCATCGTTTCCACGGTTCTCATTATAAGCACAGACTCCTATGGGGTTTTAAGCAACCCCCTAAGCAGCAGTCCAGTCACACCTTTGTAAGTCTCTATGCTTTGATTCTCCTCAGATCAGCCTGACAGCAGGAAGGAGGTCAGACCTATAGCTCCTTCCTCGCCCCCCCTCCTTTTTGAGTGTGTGTGGGGAAGAGAATTCAACCTTCCTTGCTTTTCGGTACACCAACCTGTTCACTCCCTTCCATCTGATGGGTCAATTGATGGCCCTGGTCTTTCTCAAGCAGATTCCTCTGTCTGTTTAGCTGCATGCATAAAATGCCCAAACATTTGGGCCTACAATTCTTTTAACACTTTGCAAATCACATATATTAAGATCATGCAGAATTTGTAACCAGAAAACCTGACCTCCTTCATAACCCACACTAGAACTTATTCTGCAATTTCCAACATAAAATTCAGGTTTGTTTATTGAGAATTGTACCAGCCTTAGTCAGTTTTTGTTGTCTTCAGCGCTTTCCTTTTCAACAAGGCTTTTAAGTTGAGTCTGCTTCTGCGCTGGAATTGGTTTTAAGATGGTTTGAAACCATCTTGAAAACCACACGTGAAACCATCTTGAAAACCACACGTGAAAGGGATCTAGGAGTCTTGGTAGACCACAAACTTGACATGAGTCAACAGTGTGATGCAGCAGCTAAAAAAGCCAATGCAATTCTGGACTGCCTCAATAGGAGTATAGCATCTAGATCAAGGGAAGTAATAGTACCACTGTATTCCGCTCTGGTCAGACCCCACCTGGAATACTGTGTCCAGTTCTGGGCACCCCAGTTCAAGAAGGATACTGACAAGCTGGAACGTGTCCAGAGGAGGGCAACCAAAATGGTCAAAGGCCTGGAAACGATGCCTTATGAGGAACGGCTTAGGGAGCTGGGTATGTTTAGCCCGGAGAAGAGAAGGTTAAGGGGTGATATGATAGCCATGTTCAAATATATAAAAGGATGTCATATAGAGGAGGGAGAAAGGTTGTTTTCTGCTGCTCCAGAGAAGTGGACACGGAGCAATGGATTCAAACTACAAGAAAGAAGATTCCACCTAAACATTGGGAAGAACTTCCTGACAGTAAGAGCTGTTCGACAGTGGAATTTGCTGCCAAGGAGTGTGGTGGAGTCTCCTTCTTTGGAGGTCTTTAAGCAGAGGCTTGACAGACACCTGTCAGGAATGCTTTGATGGTGTTTCCTGCTTGGCAGGGGGTTGGACTGGATGGCCCTTGGGGTCTCTTCCAACTCTATGATTCTATGATTCTATGTGTTTATTGTCTTATCATTTGTTTGGAGGAAAGGACAGGATATGAATTTAACTAACCACCACTGGTGGGTGTCTCATTGAAAAGCCTCAAGAGAGACTTCCAGCTATCAAGAGCCCATCTGAAAGAAATGGCCCTGCCAGCAGCCTTAACAGCATCTCCCTTCCTTCTCGCCTTGTCTGCTACAGTTGCTGGATCCGTGATGACCTTGTGTTTTACATCTCTGTGCTGGCCTATTTCTGCTTGGTGTTCCTGATGAACACCATCATGTTCATCGCGGTCCTTCTGCAGATTCACACCATGAAAACGAAGAGTCCTGGCCGAGTCAGCAACTGGAACCACAGCTTCCTCCACGGCTTGAAGCGGGTGGCCAGCTTAATGGTCCTGCTCAGCTTAACGTGGAGTTTTGCCTTTTTCTCGCTGGGGCCCATGCAGACATTGTTCTCCTACCTCTTTGCCATTTGCAACACCTTCCAAGGTAAGAGTTTGCACACAGGTGGGTGGGCTTCAGAGGAGGGACCATAGCTCTAGAAGTAGAGGAGCCTGCTGGGTCAGGCCAGAGGCCCGTCTAGTCCAGCCTCTTTTTCTCACAGTGGCTGACCAGATGTCCATTATGGGAAACCTGCAAGCCGGACGTGAGTCCAAAAGGAGCCCTATCTGTGGGAGATGAGTGGGAATATGGATGAGGGAATATTGTTTAATATTTCCTATCCCAGCTTGTGTTAACAAGCTCCAAACTAGCAGAGATTCTCATCCCCAATTAAACACAGCAAAACGTGGCGATCAAGTTCGTTTGAACTTCTATAACAAGGCAGATTCCTGGCATATTTCCCCTGGTTCCCCCTTAAAAGTAAATACATGACACATAGCTCTTTAAAAGTAAAAAGGTTTACTCACAGACATTTCCAAGGTTCTACAAGTTTCAGAAAGGCAGGCTAGCTTAGATTAAATGTATATACATGTGGAGACTCTCCTTAAGGGAGGAGGCTCCATCTGGGCCCTCTTGACTGGAAGCCAAGAGTGCATCTTCTCTTGAGATGTTGCATGCTCAAAGTTCCGATGAGGAAGAAGGTGGAATGGCTGCTCACCTGTGACTTTGAGTAACTACAGGTAAGGTCACTCCCACCTCTGGTCACACAGAGGAAGTGGTCTCAGTCCAGGTACAGGAAACTCTAACTGGAGGACTGAGACCCCTTGTGTACATTCTAGGAATGTTGTGATTGACTGCACCAGTGTTATACATCCCACACTATCTCCCCTCCTGCAGTTCTACCTCTACCTCTCTTTTAAATCAGAACCAGTGAGGGCAGTGAAGGTCCTGTGTGAGTGTCTGGAGGCAGTTGGAGGAAGGATGGCGGCTAACAGATTGAGGATGAATCCTGACAAGACAGAAGTACTATTCTTGGAGGACAGGGGCAGCCTGGTGTGGGGGACTCCCTGGTCCTGAATGGAGTAACTGTGGCCCTGAAGGACCAGGTGCGCAGCCTGGGAGTCATTTTGGACTCACAGCTGTCCATGGAGGCGCAGGTTAACTCTGTGTCCAGGGCAGCTGTCTACCAGCTCCATCTGGTACGCCGGCTGAGACCCTACCTGCCCGCGGACTGTCTCGCCAGAGTGGTGCATGCTCTAGTCATCTCCCACTTGGACTACTGCAATGCGCACTATGTGGGGCTACCTTTGAAGGTGACCCGGAAACAACAACTAATCCAGAATGCGGCAGCTAGACTGGTGACTGGGAGCGGTCACCGAGACCACATAACACCGGTCCTGAAAGGCCTACATTGGCTCCCAGTATGTTTCCGAGCACAATTCAAAGTGTTGGTGCTGAACCTTTAAAGCCCTAAACGGCCTCTGTCCTGTATACCTGAAGGAGCGTCTCCACCCCCACTGTTCAGCCCAGACACTGAGATCCAGCGCCGAGGGCCTTCTGGCAGTTCCCTCACTGTGAGAAGTGAAGTTACGGGGAACCAGGCAGAGGGCCTTCTCAGTAGTGGCGCCCGCCCTGTGGAACGCCCTCCCATTAGAGGTCAAAGAGATAAACAACTATCCTACTTTTAAAAGACATCTGAAGGCCGCTCTGTTTAGGGAAGTTTTTAATGTTTAATGTTGTATTGTGTTTTGAATATTCGGTTGGGAGCCACCCAGAGTGGCTGGGGAAAGCCAGCCAGATGGGCGGGGTATAAATAAGTTGTTGTTGTTGTTGTTGTTATTGTTCCAGCAACTAGAATTCAGAAGCATTACGGTCACCTTGCTCTCTGCAGGCAGTAAAATCTCTTGGTCTGACTCTGACCGGTTCTGTAGTTGAAGAGTTGATGGCAGAATCGTGGCCAGAGGAGTGGGGAGTGGGGCAGAATCTAATGAATGTTTTTCCTGCCTCCCCCCGGTTCCTTCCTCTAGGATTCTTCATTTTCGTGTTTCACTGTCTCATGAAGGAGAACGTGAGGAAGCAATGGCGAGTGCATTTCTGCTTGGGAAAGTTTCGGCTCAGCTGTTCTGGTATGACATTCTCATATACATATATCAAATCAACCCTTGGGCATTATGGGCTGGCATTGTTCTCTGAGGGCGACAGTGGCTGTGTGGCTGCTTCTGCAGTTGTTGTCATCTGAGCTGCCCACTGCCTGTACTGGAGGGGCTGTGATGATGGAGCAGCCCAGCCATTGCCTTGCCCAATAAGAGGCCATTATATCACACAGACGGGTGGCGCTGTGGGTTAAACCACAGAGCCTAGGGCTTGCTGATCAGAAGGTCAGCGGTTCGAATCCCCGCGACGGGGTGAGCTCCCGTTGCTCGGTCCCTGCTCCTGCCAACCTAGCAGTTCGAAAGTACATCAAAGTGCAAGTAGATAAATAGATACCGCTCCGGCGGGAAGGTAAACGGCGTTTCAGACTTCCGGTTTGCCGCGGCTCGACTTCGGACGCGCGCTGCGAGGGCTCCGAGGAGCGCGCACTCATTGGGGTGAAAGAAGGGGGTGCTGGGCTTCGCTAACCCCCAAAAAAGGTTCGGAAGGGTGTTCCGCACCGGAAGGGAGGCGGTGGAGGCGTCGGAGGGGTCCCCGCAACAGACAGAGAGGTCTGGGAGGATCACAGACGCCGGTTGCCAGCGCTTCCCCCCCCCAACGAGAAAGCCGGATTCCGGAGCGAGTTTGGTGGCAAATTTCTAAAGAACAGGAACAAGCTTCAAAGTGGTCAGTAATAAGAGATAAGAACAGCCAACCCAGAAGTTTATCTGGTGAAGGGGAACAGAAATATCATCCACTAAGAGGGTTGGTCGGACATAAATCTTAAGAGGCTTGTGTTGCCGTAAGAGAAGGGGGAGAGGAGGTTAACACAAAAGCATTTTAGCAACGGCTCCTAAACGGCAAGGTCAGAACTTTTGGTGTTGGGGAAGAGCATTATACGCTGAAGTGGTGTTATCTGTTCAAGCTAAAACTGTAAGACTCTCAACCCGACAAGAAGTAATGAGCTACAGGAAGTTCTGAGGTACAGGGAGGGGAATATAACGCGGCCCCCCCTTTCCCCTGCCCTCTTCTAAGGAAAGAATGAAAGGAAAATAAAACAACAGTGTGTCGCCGCTCCAAGCCCCTGCATGTAAGAAAACTGGAGAGCATATATACGAGGCTCTTTTTATTTTCTTCTTGGGTTTTTTGGAGCCCTTAATGATAATAAACGTCAACGTGGGAGAAAAGAAAAGTTTGGGCTGAGTCACCAAACCTTACCGCCATCTTTTCCTGTGATTCACCACCCCTCTACAGGATTATAGGAATTAACGCAGTACGACCCCTGGTGGCCAAATGGGGGAATTACAACTTGAATAGAAGACGTAGGGATAATCCCTTCCCCCTAATGACAACAGGGGAAATACCTTCTCCTTAAAAAATTGGATTATAAATTATTTTTATTTTTACGGATATCTGACTTTGGATTACCTACCTTCTCCTAAAAATTTTGGATTATCATAAATATTGGACTTTTATGACATTTGATTTTGGATTACTTTGGATTACTTCAGACAGATACCAGACAGAAGAAGTTAGAGTTACCTGATTTGATAGGAAAACTTGGACCTGAGATTGCATTTACTACTAGATTCATTATTAGACTTGTTAAATGGACAGAAATTTGAGAGGTTGAAAGTGTATATGTGTGTATAAGACTGTGTAGGGTGGGTTTTTCATATCTTTACTTCTGAAACTCCACTCCCCCCCTTTTTTCTTTTCCTTCTAGTATTCCTTTTCTGCTCCTTTCCCTTGTTTCCCTTGTTTCCCTAAATCTCCCTCCTTCCCTTTTCCCCGTTATCCCTCCCTTCTCCTTTTGTTTTTCTCCCCCCCCCTTTTTTTAATATATTTTCTCTCTCTCTCTCTCTCTCTCTCTCTCTCTCTCTCTCTCTCTTTTTATCTTTCCTTCATTCTTTTTTTCTTTTCCCCCTCCCCCCCCCCTTTTTGGTTTTTTTTTTATTCTTCTTCTTCTTCCCCCCTTTTTTCTTCCCCCCTCCCTTTCTTTTTTCCCCATCACCTCCCACATCCCCCTGTGGAGGTAAAGAAAAAGAGGATCTGTAACAGTGAGGTATGACCAACCCCAACAAGAAACCAGGAGCGCCAGCGACAACAGGAACGCCGACAAACATGGATATGAAAGAACTAATTCTGGGACTGAAAAAAGACATTTCAGAATTCAAAAGAGAAATGAAAGAAGATATGAATGAAAACGCTAGAGCGATAGATCAGAAACTAGATAGAATGGGATTGAAAATAGAGGACAATACAAAAATGATTACAGAACTGACAGAAAAAACGAATGGTCTTGGGACTAAAAGTATGGAATTATCTGTAGTGATGCAAGATTTAAAGGGCAAAATAATTGGTTTGGAGGAGGGAGGGAGAAAAATACAAAAGGAAAATAGAGAACGAAAGTCAGAAATTGATAAGATTAAGAAAGAAATTACGGAGATGAAGGAAACACATGAGGCTGTCTTGGACGCCGTAGCAATGATAGAAATGCACAGGAGAGAGAAGATATTAAGATTCAGATCAATTCCTGAAGAGGTGGATGAACAAATAGACAAGAAAATAATTTCTGAACTAGCTAAATGGCTAAATTTGGGAGAACAGGAAGTGTCTCGAAATATAGAAAAAATATTTAGGGTAAGATCGAACTTTGCAAAAATGAATAAGTTGCCAGGGGGCTGCCTGGTAACATTTGTAAATATTGAAATGAAGGATATGATTTTGCAAACCTGTAGTAAGAGAAAACTTCAAATACAAGGGACAGAAATTATTATTCACAAAATTATTCCACCAAGGTTATTAAGGAAAAGAGATAAATATAAGCCGTTGGTTGATGCTCTAAAAAAGAAATCGATTACTCATAAATGGGAATTTCCTGAGGGGATCTCCTTTTTCTTCAAAGGGAAGAGAAGAAGGTTCTTCTCATGGGAAGAGGCAGATAAATTTTGGAGACCATATAAAGAAGAGTTAGGAGGAAAGGGACAGCAGGGAGGAGGAACGGATGACACAGGAAACAACCTAGAGGAGAGGGAGGGATAGAGGAGCGAAGGAATTTTTAAAGTGTAAAATATTACAGAATTAAACCATAATTGTAATTGTAAAATCATTAAAGTTATTTCTTTCCTGGTTATCTCAATAAAAACAAAGAAATAAAAGTTTAAAATCTGATTACATCTATAGAATGGAAGTCAAAATAATATCTTGGAACATAAATGGACTAAATGACAAAAACAAGAGAAATAAGGTTGAACATATATTGATAAAACAAAAAGCTGATCTAATTTGCTTACAGGAAACACACGTTTCGAAACATCACATAAGAGTATTATCAAATAAGAAATTAGGAAAAGAATTTGTGTCTTCGGATAGAACCAAAAAAAGAGGAGTAGTCTTATATGCTAAACCATATTTGGAACCAAAAATATTGTTTAAAGATGCAGCAGGAAGAGTAGTGGTAATAGAAATAAAAGTGCAGGGAGAAAGAATAGTTGTGATAGGAATATACGCTCCTAACGAAAGAAAAAAAGAATTTTATCAATCACTGGAAGGAACATTAATGGAGTATGTGGGAGAGAAGATCATACTAATGGGTGATATGAATGGGGTGGTAGCCCCAGAGTGGGACAGAACTAATAAGATCTCTAAGAAAAAGCAAATAAAACTGCCAAATACCTTCTTTTCACTAATAGAAATCTTAAATATAGAGGATGCATGGAGATGCAAGAATCCGCTGGAAAAAGAGTATACTTATTTCTCATATCCGAATAATACGGCTGGAAGGATAGATGCTATCTGGGTATCAAAAAATCTTATTTTAAAAATACATAAATCTGAAATACAGCCGAGAACAATATCAGACCACAGTGCAGTGATGGTCTGGATAAAAGATAAGGGGATAAAAACAAGAAGATGGAGATTGAATGAGGCCCTCCTAAAAGATGAAAAAATAATAGAAAAAGCTAGGAAAACCCTAAAAGAATATTTTGAAAATAATTTGAATAAAGGAGTGGATATAAAAACGGTATGGGATGCAAGCAAGGCCGTAATACGAGGACACTTTATACAACAAAACTCAATACAAAGAAAGCTGAAAGAAAAGAAGAAGCAGAGTCTGGTAGATGAGATTAGGAAAAAAGAAAAAGAGCTATATAGCAAACCCAACAAAGAGGAAATAAAAGATAATATAAAAATACTTCAATCACAATACTCCATGTTAATAAGTGAAGAAATAGAATGGAAACTAAAGATGCTGAGGCAGAGAAGTTTTGAATACGCCAACAAGCCGAGTAAGCTGTTGGCTTGGCAGCTGAAGAAAAAGGAGTGTGATAGGATAATTAATAAAATCAAAATAGGAGAACAAATAATAACAGACCCTAGAGAAATTGAAAAAAGATTTGTAGAGTTCTATAAAAAATTATATAAAGAGGAAGGAGAGACGAATGAGGAAGTTAATGACTATTTGGAACATAAAGGCTTAAAAAAATTATCCAAGGAACAAAAGGAATTGCTTAACGCTCCCGTCACAACCTTCGAAATCCAAAAAGCAATTAAAGATTCTAAGATAGGAAAAACACCGGGCCCTGATGGCCTCTCCGCTATATATTATAAGAAATTTGAAGAGATATTAGGAAAACAACTCAAAGAAGTTATTAATAACATCTTTAAAGAAGGAGAGATGCCACCCTCATGGAAAGATAGCTATATTACATTAATTCCGAAGCCGGGAACTGATAAACAAGACATCACTAACTACAGACCCATTTCATTGTTAAATAATGACTATAAGCTTTACGCTTATATAATAGCAGAAAGAACAAAAAAGGTTTTTCAGGAAATTATTCATACAGATCAGTCCGGCTTCCTCCCAGGAAGACACCTACAAGAAAATATCAGGAACATTATAAATATATTGGAATATTTAGATTGGAGAATTGACAAACCAGCAGTATTAATGGCGGTCGATGCTGAGAAAGCATTCGACAATGTGTCTTGGAAATTCATGAAAGGGGTGCTGCATAAAATGGAATTTGGAGAACAATACAGTAAAAGCATTAAAGCAATATATACTAAACAGAAAGCCAGAATTATAATAAACGGAAATATCACACAAGAATGTGAGATAAGCAAAGGTACAAGACAGGGGTGCCCGCTCTCCCGCTAATCTATATATTAATAATGGAAATTTTGAATACTCAAATCAGAGAAGATGCAGAAATTAAAGGAATTACATTGGGGAGCAGAAGATACAAATTAAAAGCCTTTGCTGACGACCTTATAGTAACAACAGAAGACCCTAAGAATAGCTTAAAACGAGTTTTAGAAATTATGCAAGAATATGGAAAGGTCGCGGGATTCAAGGTGAACTATAGAAAAACCAAATTATTAGTAAAAAATATGGATTTAAAAGATAAGGAAGAATTAGAAAACCTCACAAAATTGAAAATAAGTCCAAAAATTAAGTATCTCGGGATATGGGTGACACCAAAGAATATAAATTTGTACGCAGATAATTATGTGAAATGCTGGGAGGGAATTAAGAAAAAATTAGAAATTTGGAGTAAGCTTAAATTGTCTTTTCTGGGAAGAATTGCCGCAATTAAACAAAATATATTACCAAAAATACTCTTTTTGTTTCAAACAATTCCGATACTGGGGAAAGCAAAATGTTTAGAGGCATGGCAGAAGGAATTATCGAAATTTATTTGGGCGGGAAGGAGACCCAGAATTAAAAAGAATGTCTTAATTGATATAAAAGAAAGAGGGGGTTTTGGCCTTCCGGATATAAAATTATACTATGAGGCTGCCTGCTTCCTGTGGCTAAGGGAATGGATTACCCTAAATAATACAGAGATTTTGGACATAGAAGGGCATGACATCCGATTTGGATGGCATGCGTACCTTAACTATGAGAAACTTGGGGCCCTTAAAAATTTTACGACACACATAATAAGAAACGCCTTATTAACAACTTGGCTAAAATACAAAAAGCTGCTAGAACCAAAAACCCCCAGATGGCTCTCACCTCAAGAAGCAAACGCAGTAAGAAAAAAGAACATGAAAAGAAGCTGGCTAACATATGAAACACTACTGTTAGAAGAGGAAGGGGAGTTTAAGATGAGAAAGTATGAAGAGGTAAAAGACCGTTTGGAAGGATGGTTTGAGTACCATCAATTAAATGAAAAATTTAAAAAAGATAAAAAAATAGGATTCAACAAAGAGCCCTCAAAGTTGGAATCTGTGTTAGTAAAGAACAAATATGGGATAATATCTAAGATGTATCGCCTTCTACTTGATTGGGAGGTTATGGAAGAAGAAGTGAAGGATACAATGATTAAGTGGGCACAGGACATTGGTAGACCAATTATGATGACAGAGTGGGAAAGCCTCTGGAAAATAAATATGAAATTTACAGCGAGTTCCAGTATTCAAGAAAATATGCAAAAAATGCTACACAGATGGTACTTGACACCTTCACGGCTGTCTAGAATGTATAAAGATTTATCGAATAAGTGTTGGAGATGTGGAAGCAATGACGGTAACCTATACCATATGTGGTGGACATGTCAAAAAATAAAAACATTCTGGGGAATGATACTGGAAGAACTCAAAAAGATGTTGGGAATTACGATAATTAAAAAACCAGAGGCTTTCCTGCTGAGCATTGTTGATAATGATATACCAAATAAATTAAAGGAGGTCTTTTTGTACGCAACGGCAGCTGCGCGTATTTTGATAGCAAAAAAATGGAAAGATCAGGAAGCCCCAAATGTGAAGGAGTGGCAGCAGAAATTACAAGAATTTGCGGAGATGGCCTATCTTACTAACAGCATAAGGGGGAATAGCAAACAAAAATTCGAAGACAAATGGAGTAGATATAAAATATATGTTCAAAATTATTGCAAAAATATGATAACCATGACAGCTTTTGAATGACCTAGGAAGAGATATAAGAGGGATACGATTGGAAAGGAGTAGCAAGATAAGGGAATGTATTAGGAAAAAGGTACGAGAGAAATAATAATTAAGAAATCATTCATCTTATAACGATTGATTATGCTATTGTGTTAGACAGGAAGTCAATGTTTTTAATGTTATGTATTTGTTGTGTTTTAAGTTTGTTGGGAGTTTTTTGGGGGGTTGGGAGGGAGGGAGGGGGGAGTAATAGTAGGGATTGAGAACTGAAGACTTGTATATAGGTAAATGTTGTGTAAATAAAAATTTAAAAAAAAAAAAAAAAGGGAAGGTAAACGGCGTTTCCGTGCGCTGCTCTGGTTCGCCAGAAGTGGCTTACTCATGCTGGTCACATGACCCGGAAGCTGTATGTCGGCTTCCTCGGCCAATAATGCGAGATGAGCGCCGCAACCTCCAGAGTCGGTCACGACTGGACCTAATGGTCAGGGGTCCCTTTACCTTTATATCACAGAGAGTGAGGGAACTGGACCCCCTACGGAAGTCCTCAGATTCAATCCACCAATCCCGTATGCTATGATATGTGTTAGGATTATTATTTATTATATTTTAAAATGAACATCCCATTTTTTAATCTTTTTTTTAAAAATAGATTTTTAAGTGTGGTCAACCACAAAGGCTCAAAATACCCAATGATTTAAGACAATGCAACAAAAATTAAAATGAGTTATTTTAAAAGCCCAAGAACCTCATATGTTGTTGTTGTTGTTCAGTCGTTCAGTCGTGTCCGACTCTTCGTGACCCCATGGACCAGAGCACGCCAGGCACGCCTATCCTTCACTGCCTCTCGCAGTTTGGCCAAACTCATGTTAGTAGCTTCGAGAACACTGTCCAACCATCTCATCTTCTGTCGTCCCCTTCTCCTTGTGCCCTCAATCTTTCCCAACATCAGGGTCTTTTCTAGGGAGTCTTCTCTTCTCAATATACCTCAGAACCTCATATACAGGGCTTTAAATAGAGTGAAACAGCAGTTAAAGGGAAAACAAAGCAACAGCAAGCCTTTAAAAAATCTATTTAAGTTAAGCAGAGGCACAGGTTCTGTGTCTGTGTCTCTGTGTGGTGGTTCTGTTTTTTAGGGCTTTACAAACTCCAAGTATGACCAGTCCTTGTCCCCGGGGGATTCCAATCTCATACAGACACAGCTAAACAACAGAGGAGGCAGTGGCAGATGAGAAGGAGGTGAAGGAAGTCATGGAAAGAATATCTGACGGCTTTAATTCCAAGTTCTTTGGCTTAGTTTACAGTAAGGGATAAGGAACTAGTGGGATGACCCCAAAGGCTTCTGGGAAAAGCCGAGTTTTGAAGAAAGACCTAAAGTAATCTAGACTAGAGAAGAGGTTGTGCAGAGGCATTCTGAGAGGCAGTTCTAGGCATAGCAAAGGTAAAGGGACCCCTGACCGTTAGGTCCAGTCACGGACTACTCTGGGGTTGCGGTGCTCATCTTGCTTTAGTGGCTGAGGGAGCCGGTGTAAAGCTTCCAGGTCATGTGGCCAGCATGACTAAGCCGCTTCTGGCGAACCAGAGCAGCGCATGGAAACGCCTTTTACCTTCCCGCTGGAGTGGTACCTATTTATCTACTTGCACTTTGACGTGCTTTCAAACTGCTAGGTTGGCAGGAGCAGGGACCGAGCAACGGGAGCTCACCCCGTCGCGGGGATTCGAACCGCCGACCTTCTGATCGGCAAGCCCTAGGCTCTGTAGTTTAGACCACAGTGCCACCCGTGTCCTGCGTTCTAGGCATAAAAGGCAGCAAAGAAAAAATGGATTTCAGGGCAGCAGGAGACCGTTTACGCTTTCACACCCTCCAAAGCCTGTCCTCCTACACTGTTTCAGATTGGAGCAGCTCTGCCACAACTCTGGGATATCACCATCACTCGCAGAGCACATCACCCCATTCTCTGAAGTCGCAGAGCTCTTGCACCGCCAGCTCCACATCAAATGGTTCAGGAAGCTTACCAGGGGCTGCTCCTGAGACTGGTGAGTAGGAACTATATATAGCTAGATAGCTGGATATCTATCTATCTATCTATCTATCTATCTATCTATCTATCTATCTAGAAAGATAGATAGATAGATAGATAGATAGATAGATAGATAGATAGATAGATAGAATTGTAGGCCACAGGCTACCAGTGCTGCAGGACGAGATGGGAAGTGGGCGGTAGAGTCTGGAACTGGCACTATGAAGGATGGCATTTCAAGGTGAGGGGGTTTGTGCACCCTGTTTTTGAGTGCTTTTCTGTGTGATGGACTCCCCCAAAGTAGAAAGCTAGCACAAAAGGTAATAAAGTTCTCATTCCCCCACCTGCCACAATGGCTACTTTGATATTTCAAAAATTTATCTCCCTCTTATTTTATTTTTTTATGCGTTTGGTTGTCTGGTGCCAGAAGCAGCCCCTCCTTAGTCTGCCTCTAGAGCAAATCTGGCACTGGCTTGCGAGGTGGGTGGCTTATTCCTTTCTTAAAATAAAAAATGTTCCTAATAGTTTCCTAGGTTTTACAAAATAAAAAAATTCCTTCCAGTAGCACACTTCTTCAGAAATACAAGTCCATCAACCTCACCAGGTATCTGAAGAAGTGTGCATGCACACGAAAGCTCATACCAAGAACAAACTTAGTTGGTCTCTAAGGTGCTAAGGGACACGGGTGGCGTTGTGGGTTAAACCACAGAGCCTAGGGGTTGCCGATCAGAAGGTTGGCAGTTCGAATCCCCGCGACAGGGTGAGCTCCCATTGCTCGGTCCCTGCTCCTGCCCACCTAGCAGTTCAAAAGCACGTCAAAGTGCAAGTAGATAAATAGGTACCGCTCTGGCGGGAAGGTAAACGGCGTTTCCGTGCGCTGCTCTGGTTCGCCAGAAGCGGCTTAGTCATGCTGGCCACATGACCCGGAAGCTGTACGCCGGCTCCCTCGGCCAATAATGCGAGATGAGCGCCGCAACCCCAGAGTCAGACATGACTGGTCAGGGGTCCCTTTACCTTTTGTAAGGTGCTACTGCTACTAGAAGGATTTTTTAATTTTGTTTTGACTATGGCAGACCAACACGGCTACCTACCTGTAACTACATTTTACAGAACATCTTGAAAACACAGAAAGAAAAATCGTATTTCCAATTTAAGCTTTCCTGGATTATTTTCAAAGGCATGGATCGTTGGAGGGGTGGTTGACTCCCTCTGTATTTATTTCCTAGATGAAGTTTTGCACTGCACCCGCCATGCATCCTTTACTCACCAGAAGGTCAAGCTTCCTCGCGTGAGAAGAATGTCTCCAATGGATGCAGAGCTTCGCTGCACTCAGAAAACGAGTTTTTTGCCTTGAGGGCCTGTCTGGTTCTTCCTGGGTCTCTGGCTGCCCAGTCTGCTCTTTACAGTCATGACGAATCAATGGTCGGCTGAAGATCTTCTTTCAGCCTCTCCTTCCACCCTTCTCAGAGTATTCTGAGCCAACTCAATAAGTTAGTTTCGGTTAAGGATTTAGAAAAGCCTACCAGTTGAGCAGGCAAGCTCTCAAACTATGCCCCATGAAGACGAAAGTTTGGATAGACCAGTGGTTGCAAACATAAATGAAAATTAAGCGAAGGATTAACATCGGAATGGTTTATTGACTAATTAAGAAATTTAATGTGATATTAGATGATTAGCACTCCATGAAATTCAGAACATGGGAAGTCACCCAACGATATATAATAATTTGGCAATATATTTGGCTTTTTTATTGTACAGTCATATCTCTTCTTGTGAACGCTTCATGTTGCGTTTTTTCGGGTTAAGAATGCGGCAAACCCGGAAGTGTTTACTTCCGGGTTTCATCCCATGCGCACGCGCAGAAGCGTTCTCCATGATTCGTGCATGCGCAGAAGCGCTCTATCGCACTTTGCACATGCGCAGAAGCGCCACTCTGGTTGTGGACCTTTCGGGGTGCAAACGGCACCCCAGAACAGATCGTGTCCGCAACCAGAGGTACCACTGTATTCACTGTATTGTAAATTGGAATGTTATAATGTGTTTCTTATTGGATTATTAAATTGGAAAACTCAATAAAATATAATATATAAGCAGGTAAAGAAGAAGAATGCAGTCTGACCTCTAATCCTGACCCTAACCCTAAGTTCTCCTCTGAGGAGGTGGAGTTTGAGACAACCACCTATTTAAGTTTGCAGCAGGTGCTGGACTCTGTTGCTGGAGCAACACTCAAATATCTCTGGTTTTGAGCTTGCCTTGCATCTGGTAAGCAGCTGCCTGGGGTCCTGATAACACATCCTAAAGCGTCACCTGGGCTCTTGCTGTGCTTTGCCAGAGTGGATCAGGGCTCACCTTAACAACGGGAACTCAGGGCTCAGAGAAAGAAAGGGAACCACACGGGTCTTGGATTCAACAGTGAGAGACTAGGAGCAAAATACACACAGACCATTCTTCCACGGGAAGACCAGGAGATGAACACACACACACGAGAGAGAGAGGGAGAGAGAGAGAGAGCTCTATCCACTTTACTTTACTTTAGTTAAGTTAAAAATACCTATTTTTTATTGATTTGGGGAGGGCAGCAGATCCCTCCCCTTGAAGACAGTTTATTTCACCCTGAGGATATGTATGATGGTTAATAAATCTGGCCTGTGGAAGTGAATATGATTGCTGGCTGTGCCATTCAGCCCCACTTCCCGCCCAGGAAGGCTTTCGATAGTTGCTCATCATTGGTACCCAGAGCTGCCTTAGCAGGGATGGCGGCTGAGTGAGTCTCCCCCACATGGGGGAGCAAAATACAAAAGGCTCTTTTATTCCCACGCAGAAGCAGTTAGCGATGGCTGTGGGAGAGGGAGAGGAGGAATATTTTAGTAAGAACCTTTCCCTAAAGGCAGCAGCGAGAGCTCCCAGGCCGATCACGCAATGCCTTGAATTGGGCTGTAACTAGCAAGGAAGACAATGTAAAAGTTCTTGTGGGTCGTTTTAGGAAGAAAAACAACCAGAGAGGTTGGCTCCAGGCAGTGAACAAACAAGCCAAACCAAGTTAAAAGCCTTAAGATGTACAGAGAAGATCTGCGATGAGGCTATTCAGCATCCCTGAATTCTTTTTATTTTTTTATTTTTTTATAAATCATTTTTATTAGTTTTATACAAATACAATAATAATATTCACATATTCTCTTCTCTTCTTATACCTTTTTGGCTGTTTTTATAGCCGTGACTTCCTTCAAACCTTCCTTGTGACTTTCTAATATCCACATCTTACATTTATATTTCTTGTATCAATCATTGCTCTATTATGTTTCTCTCAAAATTAATCACTATAAGTTCATACTAACAATGATATTTCTTCCTTGATCTACAAAGCTTCTTGCAGTCCTACCAACGTATTCAATTGAATATTTTCCTTTAAATAGTCTGCAAATTTAGTCCAGTCTTTGACGAACTTCTGGTCCCGCTGTTCTCAGATTCTCCCCGTCATTTTGTCCAATTCTGTGTATTCCATTAATTTCATTCTCCATTCTTCCATTGTCGGTGAAAGGTTCTTGTTTCCATTTTTGTGCTATTACCATTCTCGCCGCAGTCACTGCATATTGGAAAAGCTTAACATGTTCCTTTTTAATGTCTGTACCTATTTTGTTGTTGTTGTTCAGTCGTTCAGTCGTGTCCGACTCTTCGTGACCCCATGGACCAGAGCACGCCAGGCACGCCTATCCTTCACTGCCTCTCGCAGTTTGGCCAAACTCATGTTAGTAGCTTCGAGAACACTGTCCAACCATCTCATCTTCTGTCGTCCCCTTCTCCTTGTGCCCTCAATCTTTCCCAACATCAGGGTCTTTTCTAGGGAGTCTTCTCTTCTCATGAGGTGGCCAAAGTACTGGAGCCTCAACTTCAGGATCTGTCCTTCCAGTGAGCACTCAGGGCTGATTTCTTTAAGAATGGATAGGTTTGATCTTCTTGCAGTCCATGGGACTCTCAAGAGTCTCCTCCAGCACCATAATTCAAAAGCATCAATTCTTCGGCGATCAGCCTTCTTTATGGTCCAGCTCTCACTTCCGTACATTACTACTGGGAAAACCATAGCTTTAACTATACGGACCTTTGTTGGCAAGGTGATGTCTTTGCTTTTTAAGATGCTGTCTAGGTTTGTCATTGCTTTTCTCCCAAGAAGCAGGCGTCTTCTAATTTCGTGAGTGCTGTCACCATCTGCAGTGATCATGGAACCCAAGAAAGTGAAATCTCTCACTGCCTCCATTTCTTCCCCTTCTATTTGCCAGGAGGTGATGGGACCAGTGGCCATGATCTTAGTTTTTTTGATGTTGAGCTTCAGACCATATTTTGCGCTCTCCTCTTTCACCCTCATTAAAAGGTTCTTTAATTCCTCCTCACTTTCTGCCATCAAGGTTGTATCATCAGCATATCTGAGGTTGTTGATATTTCTTCCGGCTATCTTAATTCCGGTTTGGGCATCATCCAGTCCAGCCTTTCGCATGATGAATTCTGCATATAAGTTAAATAAGCAGGGAGACAATATACAGCCTTGTCGTACTCCTTTCCCAATTTTGAACCAATCAGTTATTCCATATCCAGTTCTAACTGTAGCTTCTTGTCCCACATAGAGATTTCTCAGGAGATGGATGAGGTGATCAGGCACTCCCATTTCTTTAAGAGCTTGCCATAGTTTGCTGTGGTCGACACAGTCAAAAGCTTTTGCGTAGTCAATGAAGCAGAAGTAAATGTTTTTCTGGAACTCTCTAGCTTTCTCCATAATCCAGCGCATGTTTGCAATTTGGTCTCTGGTTCCTCTGCCCCTTCGAAATCCAGCTTGCACTTCTGGGAGTTCTCGGTCCACATACTGCTTAAGCCTGCCTTGTAGAATTTTTAGCAAAACCTTGCTAGCGTGTGAAATGAGCGCAATTGTGCGGTAGTTGGAGCATTCTTTGGCACTGCCCTTCTTTGGGATTGGGATGTAGACTGATCTTCTCCAATCCTCTGGCCACTGCTGAGTTTTCCAAACTTGCTGGCATATTGAGTGTAGCACCTTAACAGCATCATCTTTTAAAATTTTAAATAGTTCGGCTGGAATATCATCACTTCCACTGGCCTTGTTGTTAGCAAGGCTTTCTAAGGCCCATTTGACTTCACTCTCCAGGATGTCTGGCTCAAGGTCAGCAACCACACTACCTGGGGTGTATGAGACCTCCATATCTTTCTGGTATAATTCCTCTGTGTATTCTTGCCACCTCTTCTTGATGTCTTCTGCTTCTGTTAGGTCCTTTCCACTTTTGTCCTTAATTGTGGTAATCTTTGTACGAAATGTTCCTTTCATATCTCCAATTTTCTTGAACAGATCTCTGGTTTTCCCCATTCTGTTGTTTTCCTCTATTTCTTTGCATTGCTCGTTTAAAAAGGCCCTCTTGTCTCTCCTTGCTATTTTTTGGAAATCTGCATTCAATTTCCTGTATCTTTCACTATTTCCCTCGCATTTTGCTTGCCTTCTCTCCCCCGCTATTTGTAAGGCCTCATTTGACAGCCACTTTGCTTTCTTGCATTTCTTTTTCATTGGGATGGTTTTCGTTGCTGCCTCCTGTATAATGTTACGAGCCTCCATCCACAGTTCCTCAGGCACTCTATCCACCAAATCTAAATCCTTAAACCTGTTCTTCACTTCAACTGTGTATTCATAAGGAATTTGATTTAGATTGTATCTTACTGGCCCAGTGGTTTTTCCTACTTTCTTCAGTTTAAGCTGGAATTTTGCTATAAGAAGCTGATGATCTGAGCCACAGTCAGCTCCAGGTCTTGTTTTTGCTGAGTGTATAGAGCTTCTCCATCTTTGGCTGCAGAGAATATAATCAATCTGATTTCGGTGTTGCCCATCTGGTGATGTCCATGTGTAGAGTCGTCTCTTGTGTTGTTGGAAAAGAGTGTTTGTGATGACCAGCTTGTTCTCTTGACAGAACTCTATTAGCCTTTGCCCTGCTTCATTTTGAACTCCAAGGCCAAACTTGCCAGTTGTTCCTTTTATCTCTTGACTCCCTACTTTAGCATTCCAATCCCCTATGATGAGAAGAACATCCTTCCTTGGTGTCATTTCTATAAGGTGTTGTAAGTCTTCATAGAATTGGTCAACTTCAGTTTCTTCAGCACTGGTAGTTGGTGCATAAACTTGGATTACTGTGATGTTAAAAGGTCTGCCTTGGATTCGTATCGAGATCATTCTATCATTTTTGAGATTGCATCCCAGTACAGCTTTCGCCACTCTTTTTCGCCACTCTTTTTGTTGACTATGAGGGCCACTCCATTTCTTTTACGGGATTCCTGCCCACAGTAGTAGATATGATAGTCATCCGAACTGAATTCGCCCATTCCCGTCCATTTTAGTTCACTGATGCCCAGGATGTCAATGTTTATTCTTGCCATCTCATTTTTTACCACATCCAGCTTACCAAGGTTCATGGTTCTTACATTCCAGGTTCCTATGCAATACTTTTCTTTACAGCATTGGACTTTCCTTTCGCTTCCAGGCATATCCGCAACTGAGCGTCTGTACCTATAATTCCCAGTAAAAATGCTTCTGGTTTTTTAATAAATGTATATTGAAACATTTTCTTCATCTCACCATATATCATGCCCCAGAAGCCTTTCACCCTCTTACACTCCCACCACATATGGAAAAAGGTACCTTCTTTCTCCAGCATCCCTGAATTCTGCCCCTTTGAGATTCAGGGTGGCAGACTAGGACCTAGGAGACCAGGGTTCAAATCCTCTCACTGCCTCTCTCAGCCTAACCTCCCTCACAGGGCGGTTCTGGGGATTAATTGAGGAGAGGGGGGAACCATGTATGCCACGTTCAGCTCCTTGAAGAATAAGGTGGAATGGGAATGCGGTAACTAATACCGGTAAAATGAAATAAATCTTCCAGAGCAGCCAGAAGGACAGTGGCATAGCGTGAGGGGGGCCAGAGGGGCTGTTGGCCTGGGAACAAAAAAAAGGGGGGCACAGAATTTCAAAAGGAAAATAAACCACTTTGAGGGGCTTTTTTAAACAACCAAGTGGAGTAAAAATGTCATGAAACAAATCATAAAATAAACGGCCGCTGCCGCTGCCTCCTCCCGAGCTCCCCTCTGCTGGGAAAACCCTTCCGCACCACCATCGCTGCTGCCACCCTGTCCTGACAGGGGGCGCAATTCTTGCCCTGGGCTGGGACCGAACAATGGGAGGTCACCCCGCCGTGCAGATCTGAACCGCCGACCTTCTGATCAGCAAGCCCAAGAGGTTCAGTGAAGAAGAAGAAGAAGAAGAAGAAGAAGAAGAAGAGGAAGAGTTTGGATTTGATATCCTGCTTTATCGCTACCCGAAGGAGTCTCCAAGCGGCTAACGTTCTCCTTTCCCTTCCTCCCCCACAACAAACACTCTGTGAGGTGAGGGGGGCTGAGAGACTTCAGAGAAGTGTGACTAGCCCAAGGTCACCCAGCAGCTGCATGTGGAGGAGCGGAGACGCGAACCCGGTTCACCAGATTATGAGTCTACCGCTGGTTTAGAGCACAGTGCCACCCGCGTCCCTTTGTGAAGAACAGCACACTTGGGGGAAAGGGGGGGTGTCTTGGTAAAGAAAAGTACAGTGGTACCTCTGGTTAAGTACTTAATTCGTTCCGGAGGTCCGTTCTTAACCTGAAACTGTTCTTAACCTGAAGCACCACTTTAGCTAATGGGGCCTCCCGCTGCCGCTGCGCCGCCAGAGCACAATTTCTGTTCTTATCCTGAAGCAAAGTTCTTAACCTGAAGCATTATTTCTGGGTTAGCGGAGTTCTTAACCTGAAGCGTATGTAACCTGAGGTACCACTGTATTTCAATTACTACTTTTGGTTGCATTTATTTTTCATTTATTTTAAACCCTGTCTTTAAAAGCAATTAGAAGCCAAAGCAAAACACAGGCCTTTTGGTTTCTGTGGGAAAAAGAGAGAGCAGAAAGGAGCTTTTTGGCTGGTCCCTGTTGCTATCTTCTATCTCTAAGTCCCCCCATACACACACAACCGCTCACCTCATTCCATAACTCAAGAGTGCTTCATTTAAACTTCAAACGCAGCATTGTTTAAGTTGTCAGGTGGAATGAAGGCATATAATTTTATGATGGGGCGTGAATCAGCCTCTCTCTGTACCTGGCACCCTCTCATTTGTCTCTCTGATGCCTCCTTGCAGGATGAAGGAGGGGCATTGCGACAGGTATGGAGGTGCAGAGTGAGGGCTGCAAAGACAATAACACCTGCTGAATTCATCTCGAGTCATTTCCTGATCACCTCGAAAGAATATTCAAATGTGAACATGAAGATACACCCAAAGGCAGAGGTGGCAACAGAGATCCAGTTGGGGGTGCGGGTGGGGCCTGGCGATATCTGGGAATGTGTTTACGATGTGGGTGCATGGAGCTGGAAGTGATCCAAATTACTCTTAAATGGCATGTTTACCGTTTTTTACTGTACACTGGAGTTGAAAACATCCCCTCCTCAATGCCTTGCTAAGAGCACCTGCGCAGCTAAAAGGCTCTTCTTATGCCAAAGACATAAGAGACACCTTTGATGTCATGATGACACCTCTTACCTATTCATAGCTGTCAACTTTCGGAGGGATCAGCAGCCTCACCTGTCCCGGGGACAGTCTACGGTTCTCGGGGACAGTCCATGCCACGCCACAGTAATCCCCCCAGGCTACAAATTAATTTACACCAGGCTACACACCATCATCTTTCCCCACCTCAGGGTCTCTTTTCCAGGGAGTCTTCTCTTCTCATGCATTGATTCAGGATCTGTCCTTCCAGTGAGCAGCCAGGGCTGATGTCCTTCATAATGGATCGGTTTGATCTTCTTGCAGTCCACAGGACTCCAGCACCACAATTCAAAAGCAGCAATTCTTCATGGGGGGATTGATCAGGTTCACTCTTTTGGCTCTCTGGCATCCATTAATGACTTATTATACAAACGTGTTGCAGACTTTGCATCCTTTAACATTCTTTTGGAAGGAGTGTATTTGTGGGCTGGGCCAGAGTGGTTGATTTTACATGCAAGCAAAGCACAAACAGTGCTGTTGTCTAATGACATCCTATTCTCTGTAACTATTGGTGAGCAACACAGCCGAGCAACGCAGCTGAGGAGCCTCCCTGGCCGGCAGGGAGAGAGAGGAGCTGCTTCCTTTGAAATCCGGGAAATTTATGGGATATCTAACAATCCAGGATAGCAGTGGGAAACGGCGCTGGAATAAGGGAATTTCCCGCCAAAAATGGGAAACAGTGGGGAATGGCGCTGGAATAAGGGAATTTCCTGCAAAAAAAGGGAAGGTTGACAGCTATGTACCTATTATGGGATGTGCATGCGTGGGGGAAAGGGGGGGTGAGCCTTTGGCCTCCAGTGTGCATCAGCCCCAGCCAGCAAGGCTGCAGGTTCACCATGATGGGTGCCGAGGTCCAATGATGTCTGAAAGGCCACCGGTGGGGTTTGTGTTTCCTGGAGGTGTGCCTGTGAGTGACCTGGGCCTGAGCCGAAATAAAGGGAGGAATAGCAACACTCAACTGGAGGAGATGCTGGAGGGGGTTCAAAGTATATAAGAAGCTCAGATTAGACTAGAAGTTTAGTAAATAAGAAGATTATGTTTATGGGTAATGAGGTACAGAGATATTTGGAAATAAATCAGGAAGAAAGTTAATGAAAGATAAAAACGAAATCGGGAGTTAATAATGAGTAAAAGAAGATATGAGATTAGGAAATTGGATAACTGCTAAGGAAGTTAAGAATGGAACTTTAGTAAGGGAGACATTGAGGAAGTCAATTTAGGTGATAACAAATGGAAAATAACTGATATTTCTGTTGTATTTGTTGTTGTTTTTAATGTGTTTATGTTTGTTTATATGTGTTTAAATGATGATGCTTAAGAAAATATGTTAGTGTTATAAAAATTGGAAATACCAATACATTTTTTTTGAAAAAAACCCCAAAGTGACCCAGGCGCCACTTCCTGTTTGGCTGCCATGGCGAACGGCTGCCCATTACATCAGAGCCGTTTCGTACGAAATTTTTGAGGATGAGATGGGAGTAATGGGGGGGCAGCTTCACCCACAAATCTCCCAACACTTGCTCCCAGTCCGGAAGGAATGAGGGGGCTGGGGGGGGGCTGGGTGCAAAACACCGTGCTCTGGGGAGCAACCAGAACATGCCTCAGTTTCCTTCCCCAAGGCTTTGGAGGAAGCTTGGGGTGCAGAATGAGGTACCCCAAATGGAGCTTAGGGTCCTGGCAAATGGAGAAAGGAACATTACACGGCACTTTCCAGATAGGTCTAGGAGTCGCCTCCAAGGTCCAGGGACTGATCCACGCTGGCTTCCTCCTTGGAGGTCCCTTTTGAAGGAGAAGCTGTCGCAGGTCTTCATGGGGGAAACGGGGGGGGAAGCGTCCCTGAGGCCAGCGTTCGAGGCCAATGCTTTCGCCTTTTACGCTCCGGCCACCTTCTCTGTGGTGTTTATGTGAGCTGTCTTCTTTTTTCTTCTTCTTTGGCGATCACTCATAGCCAAGTAAGATTTTCTTCCATAAACACTGTTTTAACAGTGGGTCCGTAAGTGACTGTGGAGGCCAATTCTGGACTCACACATCCTTCCACAGTGGGGGCATTGGTTTCCGGGCGGGAGTTGATCACGGTGTGGATTTGCCAAGCGTGCCTTCCTCTTAGTACGTTTCTCCCTTTCGTCCTGAGTTCAAGTGTCTTCAAAGCCCATGACACCTTTGGTAAAGGCTGTTCTCCAATTGGAGCGCTCGCAGGCCAGTGTTTCCCAGTTGTCAGTGTTTATACTACATTTTTTTAGATTTGCCTTGAGAGAGTCTTTAAAGCTCTTTTGTTGACCACCAGCATTACGCTTTCCATTTCTAAGTTTGGAATAGAGTAGTTGCTTTGGGAGAAGATGATCAGGCACCCACACAACATGACGAGTCCAACGAAGTTGATGTTGAAGAATCATTGCTTCAACACTGGTGATCTTTGCTTCTTCCATTACACTGGTATTAGTTTGCCTGTCTTCCCAAGTGATGTGTAAATTTTTCCGGAGACACCGTTGATGGAATCTTTCGAGGAGTTGGAGATGGCATTTATAAGTGGTCCATGTTTCACAAGCGTACAGCAAGGTTCGTAGTACAATAGCTTTGTAAACAAGCATTTTGGTTTCCCTGCGAATGTCCTGGTCCTCAAACGCTCTGCACTTAAATCAGGAGAAAGCCACACTCGCAGAGCTCAGGCGATGCTGGGATCTAACCCTGCTTGGAGATTGGGGTGGCACACAACAGAGAGTTAAACTGTCCTTCTCAACCTCCTCCCACCCCCTTGCTTCTGAGACTGCTCAGGCTTATCCAGGATCCCTATTTACATATTTGAAAGCATGCAAGTTGATTGCATTTGCAATTAACACCTGGTTTCTAGTTTGGGCCTTCGGAATTTGGCTCTCTCCTTATCAGGGCCAGGGACCCAGGTGGCGCTGTGGGTTAAACCACAGAGCCTAGGGCTTGCTGATCAGAAGGTCGGCAGTTCAAATTCCCGTGATGGGGTGAGCTCCTGTTGCTCGGTCCCAGCTCCTGCCCACCTAGCAGTTCGAAAGCACGTCAAAGTGCAAGTAGATAAATAGGTACCACTCCGGCGGGAAGGTAAACGGCGTTTCCGTGCGCTGCTCTGGTTTGCCAGAAGCGGCTTTGTCATGCTGGCCACATGACCTGGAAGCTGTACGCCAGCTCCCTCGGCCAATAATGCGAGATGAGCACCGCAACCCCAGAGTCGGACACGAATGGACCTAATGGTCAGGGGTCCCTTTACCTTTTTATCAGGGCCTGAGCTGAGCTCTCCAGCTCTCCAGCCAATCTCCAAAAGAATTTTTAAAATGAGAAATATCTCTCTACCCCTTTACCCACACTCTCGCTCTCAGCTTTTACACACCAGCTCCAGAAAATGTGGGCTAACAAAGCAACAATGAATTTGATTAGCCTTTTCGAAAGAGTGAGCACAATCTTCTATTATCCCAGTGACTCAAATCTTGAGAATATTAATATATACCAGAGATGAATTGCCCAACTGGAAGTAGATTCAGATTACTGATAGGCTTTTAATAGGCCCTGTGTTATGCAATTAAGGAACTTTAAAGAACTTTCAGACTCTAAACATATTATTTGCGTGTCCACACGCCCACACATGCCCATCTCTGAAAAACCCATGCAATTGAGGACTCATCCACACTTACCTTTTACCCTACAATTTCTAGGCAAGGGTCCATATTTCAACCTGATATGTCCAAACACTTACTTTCTTTCTTTCTTTCTTTCTTTCTTTCTTTCTTTCTTTCTTTCTTTCTTTCTTTCTTTCTTTCTTTCTTTCCTTCCTTCCTTCCTTCCTTCCTTCCTTCCTTCCTTCCTTCCCTTCTTCCTTTCCCCAGGAAAACCTGCTCTTCAGTGCTGAATTGGAACAAACACCCAGCCCAAACCCCCTGATGATCTCTCCCAGCGGCTGCATGTAGATGTTAAAAAGCATGGGGGAGAGGGTAATGCTTTTTATAGGGTTGCACAGGGGCCACTGGGATGAGTTTGTGGAACCAAGGGGCAGTGGCCCAAAAAGGCTTGAGAACTGCTGATGTGGACAATGCTGCGCTAGCTGGACTGAGCAAGGAGGTCCCAAGTGGGTTTTGCAGTGACCCTGCCCTGCCCACCAGGCATAACTCATAGATTGCTTGGTTCATCCCCCAAAGGGAAGGAGATGCAAGGGCCCCACCTCCCACAAAGCATGGTGCCATTTGCACCTCCCTCAGACACCTCTGGGGACGCAGGTGGCGCTGTGGGTTAAACCACAGAGCCTAGGGCTTGCCGATCAGAAGGTCGGCGGTTCGAATCCCCGCGATGGGGTGAGCTCCCGTTGCTTGGTCCCAGCTCCTGCCCACCTAGCAGTTCGAAAGCACATCAAATTGCAAGTAGATAAATAGGTACCGCTCCAGCGGGAAGGTAAACGGCGTTTCCGTGCGCTGCTCTGGTTCGCCAGAAGCGGCTTTGTCATGCTGGCCACATGACCCGGAAGCTGTACGCCAGCTCCCTCGGCCAATAAAGCGAGATGAGCGTTGCAACCCCAGAGTCGGACACGACTGGACCTAATGGTCAGGGGTCCTTTTACCTTTACCTTTACCAGATACCTCTGCTCACTGTTCCTGGCTGTCACTCAGCTTAGCTGGGCACAGCTGAGCCTGAAGCCTGGCTGCCCATCAGAGAAGAAGAAGAAGAGGAGGAGGAGTTTGGATTTGATATCCCGCTTTATCACTACCCGAAGGAGTCTCAAAGCGGCTAACCTTCTCCTTTCCCTTCCTCCCCCACAACAAGCACTCTGTGAGGTGAGTGGGGCTGAGAGACTTCAGAGAAGTGTGACTAGCCCAAGGTCACCCAGCAGCTGCATGTGGAGGAGCGGAGACGCGAACCCGGTTCACCAGATTGCGAGTCTACCGCTCTTAACCACTACACCACACTGGCTCTCAGAGAGGGCCTGCTGCCAGCTTGAAATGCTTGGTGAGCAAGTGGGAAGGTGCTGTCTTTTTCCTTGGTGGATCTTTCTCCAGTGGAGAGCAAAGGTGGCAAGTTGACCCTCCAAGCCAAGCCGAAGGAGCCTCTCTTCTAAAGAGATGGGGTGAAGCATTCCTGGCTTCAGGGCACGCTCTGATCAAAGCCACCACCCTTTCCTCTCCAGGGAACAGTATCTCTGCAGCTGGAAGAACAATAGAAGCCATTATGCAAGAACTGGGAGGGGGAGCAATGATGTCTCAATGGGGAAAAGGATCCAATCTGGAAGGAAAGAAAGAAATAGGCAACTTGCAAAACAGACATTTTCTTCATCTTAACTTTGTTCAACTGCAAAAGCTGGAGAATGTGGGAGAAAGCATTGTAATAGGGGAAGGTAAAAGCTGCAGAAGGCGGTTTTTAATAACTGTGCACGAAGAAGCGAATGACTTGGAACCAAGAGCGACAGGCAAGTGCGCAATACTTTCTCCCTGGCTACTAAGCACATCAAAGTGCAAGTAGATAAATAGGTACTGCTCCAGTGGGAAGGTAAACAGTGTTTCCGTGTGTTGCTCTGGTTCGCCAGAAGCGGCTTTGTCATGCTGGCCACATGACCCGGAAGCTGTCTGCGGACAAACGCCGGCTCCTCAGCCTATAGAGCGAGATGAGTGCCGCAACCCCAGAGTCGGACACGACTGGACCTAATAGTCAGGGGTCCCTTTACCTTTACCTTTAACCAACCCCTAAGTATGCCCCCGGCTACATAATAAGGTAGAATTGATATTGGCTAAGAGAGGGATCAAGAGAATAATAATTTATTATTTATACCCCGCCCATCTGGTTGGGCTTCCCCAGCCACTCTGGGCGGCTTCCAACAAAATATTAAAATACAATAATCCATCAGACATTAAAAGTTTCCCTAAACAGGGATTACTTCTAAAAGTCTGGTGGTTGTTGTTCTCTTTGACATCTGGTGGGAGGGCTTTCCACAGGGCGGGTGCCACTACCAAGAAGGCTCTCTGCCTGGTTCCACTACCAAGAAGGCTCTCTGCCTGGTTCCTGGTATCTGAAGAAGTGTGCATGCACACGAAAGCTCATACCAAGAACAAACTTAGTTGGTCTCTAAGGTGCTACTGGAAGGAATTTTTTTTATTTTATTTCGTTTTGACTATGACAGACCAACACGGCTATCTACCTTTGCCTGGTTCCCTGTAACCTTGCTTCTCGCAGTGAGGGACCCGCCAGAAGGCCCTTGGCGCTGGACCTCTGTGTCCGGGTAGATCGATGGGGGTGGAGACGCTCCTTCAGGTATACTGGACTGAGGCCGTTTTAAGGATGCCTGAGATTGCATTTGTGAAGTCTTTTAGAACGCAATATAAGGGCTGAGTAAACATGGTTTCTCTTGTTTGCCTCTATTTTGAGACAAGGTGTTCCCTAATTCCCTCTGTTATAATGTTATATTTGGTACATAGGCACTCAGTCGGTGCCCCATAGACACTTTTTATGCGGAGAAGTCAATTCAGCGTGCAAATTGCGCAAAGAGCCAGCCTAATCGAAATAACAGAGTACTGTTGACAGGGAAACCAGTGAGAAAAAGCAATCAATCCCCACCTCCACCCCAATTTCCTCCTCCTCTCTCTTTCCCCCACAGTACCGGTAGCTGCTGAAAGGCATATATTTTTTTTAAAAAAGATAAAGACGTTCCACACCTCCCACACAGTTCAGCAGTGAATCTGTGAGCATCCATTCCTATCATGCTTTGAGACTCCAGAGCGAGAAGATGTGAGTAAAACATCTTGTAGAATTGGATTTCCAGCCAATGGCTTAGACTCTCCCTCTCTCTCTCTCTCAGCTGGCAAAATGTCTAGGGCTCCTTCCAACTTTGCAAATGCAACTGGGCACCCGGCACCTGCCACAGGGAATCAAACGGCGGATGAAAGGTGGTCCGAAGAAGACACTTCGCTTGGCTTGGGAGTGCTCTGCACAATTTGCGTGGCATACGCTGCGATCATCGCCGTCGGTCTCCTTGGGAATGTGATCCTCGTTCAAGTCTTCTTCAAGATCAAATCGATGCAGACCGTCCCAAATATCTTCATCACCAGCCTGGCTTTTGGGGACCTGCTCCTTCTGCTCACCTGCGTCCCTGTGGATGCTGCTTGCTACATTGTGGACACCTGGCTGTTTGGAAGAATTGGCTGCAAGCTGCTCTCCTTCATCCAGAGGACATCTGTCGGCGTGTCCGTATTCACTTTAACCGTGCTCAGTGCGGACAGGTAAGTTGGAAGGAATGCGGCGGACCAAGAGTTTGACAGCGGGGCGGGGTTTGCTCCCGCGTCGGGTTGGATGGGGATGACTTCCGAGTCGGGAGTTTTGAGTCTTGCATACCCTCCAACATTTCTCCGGTAAAAATAGGGACGTCCCATTCCATAATGCCAGTTACAGGTAGGTAGCCGTGTTGGTCTGCCATAGTCAAAACAAAATAAAAAATAAAAAAAATTCCTTCCAGTAGCACCTTAGAGACCAACTAGGTTTGTTCTTCGTATGAGCTTTCATGTGCATGCACACTTCTTCAGATACCATTCCATAATGATAATTTTACTGTTTCTGCTAGAGATGGGAGGGCCTGGGGGGGGGGGACTGGAAAAATTGGAGGAAAACCGGGGGTCCGCCGTTTTTCCAGGAAAAATGGGGGGGAGTGTGTGGAATATTAAAACTATATCAAACTCCCCCCCCCCGTTTTTCCATGAAAAGATGGCTTTGGGGAAGGGGGGGAACCTGGTCCCCCCCCCATTATTTTTTTCTGGTCCCCCCCCCCTGCATTCCCATCTCTAGTTTCTACCCCGTCCATCTGACTGGGATACCCCAGCCACTCTGAGCAGCTTCCAGCATATATAATAACATAATAAAACATATACAGGGCTGCCTTCATATGTCTTCCAATCAACTTGGCTTGGGGGGGGGGGGTTGCATAACTCCATACCCTCCCAACATTTCTCTGATGAAAATAGGGGCGTCTTACGGACAAACGCCGGCTCCCTCGGTCTGTAGAGCGAGATGAGCGCACAACCCCAGAGTCGTCCGCGACTGGACCTAATGGTCAGGTGTCCCTTTACCTTTAAGGAAAAGCAGGAGATTCTGGGATCAAATCAGAAACTGGGACGGCTTCTGTAAATCCGGGACTGTTTCTGGAAAATGGGGGCAGTTGGAGGGTCTGAGTGACCTGCCCAGGGACACCAGTGAAAGAATCCATAGGGGCCATGGCACCCTGTATTTATCACCTCTCATTTTAAAAACTGCCTTCTAAAAATAACTCAGTTGCATGTTAGGCATTTACAGAGTGTTGTCCCCAAAATAATCCTGGTAACAGTGGTTTGTTAAGGGTGTTGGGAATTGTAATGCTGTGAGGAGGTCAAAACTGTTATTTAATTATTACCTTCATAGACCACATTTTTCTTCCAAGGAGCTTAAGGTAGTGTACAGGTACATACTTCTCTCTCCACCTCCCCCAATTCATCCTCACAACAACCCTGTGATGTAGGTTAGGCCAAGAGGCAGTGACTGGCCCAAAGTCACCCAGTGAGCTTCATGGCTGAGTAGGGATTTGAACCTTGGCCGCTCTAACCATTATGCCACACTGGCTCTGTTATTAATTAAATTTATGTTGCTCAAGGCAACCGAAAGCAACTTACAACCAGTTTTCCAGATTCTTTGAGGGGTCCTTTACCTTTTTTACCTGTTATATGTATATATATCTTTATTGTCATTGTACAAGTACAACGAAATTGGATTTAAAATAATAATAATAATAATAATAATAATAATAATAATAATAATAATTAAATGATTTAAAAAAAAAGTTCATTTAACAGCAATAAAAGCCATAAGAAACACTTAAAAATAAGGGAGAGCACTGAGCAGCCGCTGCGTCTATGCGCGCCGCCATCTTAGAACTCTTATTAGGAATAACAGAAATTTAAACAATAATCAAAAACAAAACAAAACA
This sequence comes from Darevskia mixta, assembly GCA_034641385.1. NCBI lineage: Eukaryota > Metazoa > Chordata > Lepidosauria > Squamata > Lacertidae > Darevskia > Darevskia mixta. Next base: position 395,867 of record JAWWNH010000176.1, on the reverse strand, counting down.
GGCCTCTCTGCCAAGCGGTGGTAGCAGCCTCAGCAGTTCTTATAGGCCTGTCAGGCCCCCCTAGGCCAGATGGTGAGTGGCAGGACTGGGGCCCTCAGGCGCTGGGCAGGGGAGTCCTCTCTGGTGGTAGCAGCCTCAGCAGTTAAGGGGGGGGCTGGGAATTGTAGCTCTGTGACGGGTGAACTGCAATTCCCAGGATCATTTGGGCAGAGGAGGAAGTCATGTGCTTTTAATGTACAATGTGTATAACCCCTTAGCCTGGGGGGTGGGGGTGGGATTTGAGCCTGTGCCCCCACCCCACCAGATACTGGATTCCACCTCCCTAACCAGCATGGCCAACAGCCAAGGTGATGGGAGCTTTTGACGTCCCTGTTTCCCATTATTTCAAAGCTTTGTATTTCCAGTCTGTGTTTGGAGATTTAGACCTCCTTTATGTTAATGGTAGCAACTGTATTTATTAGCAATTTGTCTCAGATATGTAAAATGTTAACTCTTGATTCGTGAATAACCGAAGCTGAATGTGACTATTTGGAACAAATCCCAAATGATTAAACTGCTAGCATCTGGAAGAACAACATTTCCCATTTTATATGATAGTGATAACGATGATGATGATGATGATGATACAAACAAAGTGCCAGAAGGCAGGAGAAAGTAAGCCGTGTCTTGATGCCCCCTAGTGGTGTATTAAAGCAGTTCAGGAAGAGCAAAAATGGAAGTGTAAAAATGACGGAAAACCTTTGCAGCCGATTTATCGGGGTCAGCAAACTTTTTCAGCAGGGGGCCGGTCCACTGTCCCTCAGACTTTGTGAGGGGCCGGACTATTTTTTTGAGGGGGGAGGGGAATGAACGAATTCCTATACCCCACAAATAACCCAGAGAGATACATTTTAATTAAAAGCACACATTCTGCTCATGGAAAAACACCAAGCAGGCGCCACAAATAACTCAGAGATGCATTTTATATAAAAGGACACATTCTACTCATGTAAAAACACGCTGATTCACGGACCATCCGTGGGTCAGATTTAGATTTAGAAGGCGATTGAGCCTTAGTTTGCCTACCCTTTGTGTAGATGAAGCCCCAACCAAAAGGCAAAATCTCCAAGGCTCAATATATTTGGCCAAACAGGCTGAGATCAGCAAAGCCAACTGCGTTCAGTTTAATTAATTCTCATATGCACGCAAGAGTTAGGCATTCATAACAGATTGTTCCAAAAGTTTGGAAGCCAAACACATTTCCCGGAGTCTGATGGGGCACAAAGAATGCCAGGGAGACAGTTCTCGGGGAATGGGATGTTCCTTTGATTTTGCTCAGTGCTTTCATTGCTTTTAACAGTGACGTCCCAACTCCCAAGAGACTGCGATCTACTCACAGTATAAAAAACTGGCAGTGATCTACCCATTGTCGTTTGGTGGATCAAAGTTGTTGAGGGTTTTTTTTTTAGGAAGCAAATGAATGAATGGAACTGAATCAGCATTGCGATATGCACAGAACATAATAAAAAGTCAATTACAGTGGTCCCTCGACTTACGAATTTAATCCATTCCGAATGGACATTCGTAGGTCGAAAAAGTTCGTAAGTCGATTTCCCATAGGAATGCATTGGGAGAAAAATATTCGGAAAAATTCATAAGTCGAAAAAACTGCATCTAAAATTCGTAAGTCGAGGAAACCGCATCTAAAACCGGCAACAATTTCCATTTCCAACAATTTCCAACCGGCCACTTTTTTTCATTCGTAAGTCGAAAAATACGGATGTTGAATACTTCGTAAGTCGAGGGACCACTGTATATAAAACACACAGTTGAGGGTCCTGAATCCACAGTCAAATAGTGGACCTTAATCTGATGGTCCACTTTTTTTGCTAGGAAGCAAAAGCTGCTGAGCTTTTTTTATTCTTTTATTCTTTTTTATTTTGGGGGGAAGGAGATCCCTGAGGGACCAGAGATCTACCAGGAACACCCCGTGATCTACCAGTAGATCGCGATCTGCCTGTTGGACGTGCCTGCTTTTAACACTTCTACATTAATTGCCATTCCAGGTACAAGGCAATTGTGAAGCCCTTGGAACTGCAAAGAGCCGATGCTGTCCTGAAGACCTGCTGCAAAGCCGCCGCCGTCTGGATCATCTCCATGTTATTAGCCGTTCCAGAGGCCGTGTCCTCCGATCTCTACGCCTTTCACATTCCTGATAAAAACGGCTCCTTTGAGACCTGCGCGCCTTACCCCGTCTCCGAGAGAATCATCCAGGAGGCTCATTCTCTGGTGTGCTTCTTGATGTTTTATATCATACCGCTAACAGTTATATCGATCTACTACTTTCTCATTGCAAAGGCGCTGTACAAAAGCACATCCAACATGCCGGCAGAAGAGCACAGCCATGCTCGTAAGCAGGTAAGTAGAGATCTAGCGCAGCCTTCGCCAACCTGGTGCCCTCCAGACATGGGCGTAGCGACGTAGCGTGCCACTTGGCTGCCGGGGCGGCAAGCCAAGTGGCACCCCTGGGGGCAGGGCATCGCTCCATGCGCATGACGTCACGACGCGCATGCACACGGAGCGACGCCTCCGCCCCTTGCCTCCATGCCACGGCGAAAAAAGCCGCTGAAAGGGGGGGAGGGAGACAAAGCAGGCGAGTGGCCCGCCCCTCTTCTCCATACCGTGGCTCCGCCCAGGGAGCCCAGCGGCGAAAAAAGCCACTGAAAGGGCGACAAGCGTGACACCCCTCCTCGCTGGCCACCCCTGCGGCTCCGCCCCGGCAGCTCTGAAAATAGCCTTTAAAAAAGAAAAAGCCCAGGGCGGCTTTGGAGGCGCGGGGGGCAGGGGCCCCGCCCCGAGTGTCACCCCCACCAGGGCGCTGCCCGGGGCAGACCGCCCCCCCTCGCTACGCCCCTGCCTCCAGATGTTTGGGGTTGTTGCTCTGGCACATGGCTGCTCAAGAGTCCATCTCCCTGGAAGCCCATAGCAGAAATTTATTCACTTCTTGACCAAAGGTTGCATCAATAGGTGAAGGAGGAGCCATGCACCTAGAAAGCACCACTTTGCTTAATTAAGTAGCTAATCAGCAATGTTAATTAACTATGCTACTGAGATGTATGTTGTGCTGACTTGAGCAGTGGTTTTTAACTACTGGTGGTCATCTGCTTTAGGGAGTTGAAGGCCAGACTTTGTTCATTGATGGGAAACATTGCTTTCATGCGTCTCCTTACTTTCTTTTAACTCTCACCTGGTTTATCGGTAGGTAGCCGTGTTGGTCTGTCATAGTCAAAACAAAATAAAAAATAAAAAGAATTCCTTCCAGTAGCACCTTAGAGACCAACTAAGTTTGTTCTTGGTATGAGCTTTCGTGTGCACAGTATCTGAAGAAGTGTGCATGCACATGAAAGCTCATACCAAGAACAAACTTAGTTGGTCTCTTAGGTGCTACTGGAAGGAATTCTTTTATTTTTTATTTTGTTCTGGTTTATCGGGGCAGGCTATGCCCAGCTGAGCTTTTGTGCTGAGAAGGTATGGAAGAGAAAGCCACCGATGTTCTCCTCGACCACTGAGAGGGGTTGGTTGACCAGCCAAGCCCATATATATTGATGAAGTCGTTTGAGTCAGGCCGTTTCTTTGCCGCTGTGGCTTGAATTCAAGCCCTGCCTGCAAAGGACAAATCTTCATTTGCAGGTGCAGCTTGAAGAAGCTGTGGTTCGTTACAGTATTAAACAATTAATTTCATCATCCCCCCCCCCCAAAATGTACAGTTGAATTGGTAATTCTGGATGTCTCTGCTACCAGTGAACAAAATACCTTTGATAAAATGCTGTTGGTGTTTGTCTGAACCTTGCTTGGACCAAGGTTTTGACCATAATCAATGAGCATGCAATAGAAGAATTCTACTGGTTTTTTCCCCAAAGTGAGCAGGTGCAATCCTGTACTCAGAAGTAAGTCCCATTGAATTCAGTGGGGAACTCTTCGGTAAGGGAGTACCCTAGTCTTTTTTGTAATTCACCAAGGTAACAAATATTTTGACGATTAAAGCATTGTTGTTGTTGTTCCAATAAAAGTTAATACTTAAAAAACACATTGCCAATATTTCACATTTAAGTTGGTCAGCCACTCAAATCTTCTTGAACTATTAAAATCTCCTTGCCTTCTGCAAATAAATAAAACTGTAGGATGGAGAGTTCATTTTGTTTCCTCCAACACATAAACCATAGCTCCCGCCCAGAGAAACTTCAATACAGCTTTCCCCAACCTGGTACCTCCCAGATGTTTTAAAATACAACTCCCATCATTCTGAGCAAGCAGAGCTGACTGGGGGGGGGTTAGAGTTGCTGTCCAAAACATCTGGAGGGCATCAGGTTCAGGGAGACTGATCTAGCCTTTACTGCCATGTTGATTTGGGGCTATTTTCTTTTAAGATTGTATGCAGAAGGACACCCAAATACCCTGGCTAACACACCACCAATTGCACGCCTTCCTTAACAATGGGAGGATGACATAGGCTACGAAATTAACCCCACCCAATGGACCAGAATGTGATCTAAACCTCCCTTTAAGTCCATATCAGCGAAAAGAAAAGAACTCACTCTGAAAATGGCACCTAACACCACGGAAACTAGTGCTAATATGCACAGGAACCTCACCAAAATGCTGGAGAGGGTGCACCTCCAAAGCCACATACCTCCCCATGTGGTGTGAATGCCCTAAAATCCAACCCTTCTGGACAGCAGTCATACAAGAAATAAGCAAAATAACTAAACAGGTATTAGACGTCACCCCCAGAACTGGCACTACTGAATATCTTCCAAGATAATAATGCCCACTTATACCATAAAGGTAAAGGTAAAGGGACCCCTGACCATTAGGTCCAGTCGCGGACAACTCTGGGGTTGCGGCGCTCATCTCGCTCTATAGGCCGAGGGAGCCGGCGTTTTTTCGCAGACAGCTTCCGGGTCATGTGGCCAGCATGACTAAGCCGCTTCTGGCGAACCAGAGCAGCGCACGGAAACGCCATTTACCTTCCTGCTGGAGCGCTACCTATTTATCTACTTGCACTTTGACGTGCTTTCGAACTGCTAGGTTGGCAGGAGCAGGGACCGAGCAACAGGAGCTCACCCCATCGCAGGAATTTGAACCACCGACCTTCTGATCGGCAAGCCCTAGGCTCTGTGGTTTAACCCACAGCGCCACCTGCTTCCCATACCATAAAGAGTTCATAACCAACCTACTCTCAGCAGCCAGAAGCATCATAGCCAGATGTGACGAACCCCCTAGTTCTCTCTCTCTAGAAACAGAAGGTTCATCTTCGAAACCAACTCCCTCTCACTATAATGTTTTTATTATTAATGAGAGTCCTTATCCAGCTTACGTGGCCTGGTATCCTTAATGCTCGGGGCTATTTAGGTGAACCACCTTTTGCCTACAGTGCAGCCCTCAGCTCGGCTCCCCACTGTATCGATTTGCCTCACACTTCTGGCAACTTAATGGCACTCCAGGTCTTCACCTTCTAACCCCTCTCTGTGTGACTCTGAGACACAAACTAAAACCCTTTCCTCAGGTAAGTTTTGTCCCCTTCCCGAGTACACACCTCTGTGAGCTTTGATACCCCGCTGGATTAATAATGACGATTCCTTTATGGCACAAAAAGAACTGAACGTTATTTCTTATAGAACATAGTCGATTTAAAGCTTCATGCATTCACAATCTTGTTTACAGTAACAGTACTTGTATAGTTTCACGATAAACTAAACCTAACCTATACCACCACTATCCTGGCCCCACACCCTTCTTCTCGCTGTCACCACACACACCCTCCCTCTTCTCAACTGTCAAAACGGCAGTTCCCTCCTTTTAAACCTGGGATGGTCCCGCCCCTAAAGGATGAGCTGCCATTCCAAGTGAGGGTGGATTAACTCCTTATGAACCGGGAGGTATTAACTCCTTCATCTTAGGGCCAATCCGTTACACCAGACACTGGAGAGACGTGTCAGGAGTAAACATGGACCAATGGTATGAAATTGTATGGGGAACAGCCTTATTAGGAAAACTAACCAATAAACTGAAGCTGACACAGGGACAAAAAGAAGAAGACGCCTTCACCCCAGTTTGGTTCCCTTTATCACATACACAACAAGACAACAACAAGAATCCACTGACAGCATACGAATCAATATGGCTAACCTGATTCAAAAACACCCACCCACCCCACACATGCAAACAAACCCCACTGCAGACAACCACAGACAACCAACCACACCCGGACCCCCCCCAATACCTCTCACTACCAAGGAAATGTAATAAACAAATAGAAAGAAGAACCTACCCAGCTGACGCTGACACAAAATCCCACGCATACACTAAGTAAAAGAGCACAAGCTTTACCACCACCCCTCTCCCGCCCCCACTCTTTTCTTCCCAACCTTATAATGCCGATGTCTCACAACAAATGAAACTGATCTGTAGGAAACACAACCTGAAGAAAGATACAACGCATGTGCTTTGGTGAACGAGCAAAATCTTTAGTCAAAATTAACTTTTTTAAAAGAGATTGTATGCAGATTTTTTTTTTGGACAGGAAATATATTTAATATCAGAAGTCTACAGAAACACTTTGTTAAGCAGCCGCAAATCATCTACATAACATAGCTGTATCCTGATGGCAACTCTTAAATTCTCCCAGAATTACCATAGAGCTAGTTGGATTCACTTTCATATCACAGGTGCAAAGCTGTGTGTTTACTCAAACTGAACAGACTCAGGTTTTCATCAGTAATAATAATAATAATAATAATAATAATAATAATTTATTATTTATACCCCGCCCATCTGGCTGGGTTTCCCCAGCCACTCTGGGCGGCTTCCAACAGAACATTAAAATGCAGTAGTCTAATAAACATTAAAAGCCTCCCTAAACAGGGCTGCCTTCAGATGTCTTCTAAAAGTCTGGTAGTTGTTTTTTTCTTTGACATCTAGTGGGAGGGCGTTCCACAGGGCTGGTGCCACTACTGAGAAGGCCCTCTGCCTGGTTCCCTGTAGCTTTGCTTCTCGTAGTGAGGGAACCGCCAGAAGGCCCTTGGCGCTGGACCTCAGTGTCCGGACAGAACGATGGGGGTGGAGACGCTACTTCAGGTATACTGGACCGAGGCCGTTTAGCTATGCACGAGGAGGACACAGGCTTATATTACTGGTAACATTTATTTTAATTTGCTGAAGAGTTTGTGAGCCACACAATGGTCTCTAGCATGCAAGAAGTCAAAGAGTTCCTCTGTACACTTCTCCTCTGTATGGGACTTGGATGACACTCTAAACCACAGGTGTCAAACACAAGGCCCGGGGGCCAAATCCGGCCCGCCAGACTTTGTCATGCGGCCCGTGTAGCCAGGGCCGGAGCATCCATTGAGGCGGCGCTGGCCAGCCTGCCCCCCGCTCGCCGCCGCCCCAACCAGAGGCAGAAATGGCGGCGGCGCAGAGCGCCTGGGGCGCCCGGCGCCCCAGGAGCAGCCAGCTCGTGCACTGCCCGTCAGTTTCCGGCGCGCGAGTGGGCCCGTCTGCCGAGGCCCCGCCCCGTGCTCAGCCCCTCCCGCGCCCTCCGCCGCCATGTTGAGGCAGCCGCTGCCCGGCGCTGGGTGAGGCCTGTGCAGAGCCCACCGCGGAGCTGATGGGGTCGGTAAGTGCCAGCGGGGCGAGCGGGTCGGGGCGCTGGCGGCCGGGCCTGGTAAGGGGCGCCTCCCTCGGCGCCTGGCTTAGCGCAGCCGCGGGCTCTTCGCTGTTGCAGGCCCCTCTCCTCGGGACTCGGGTAGGCGCACAGGCAGGCAGGCAGGCAGGCGAAGTGGGCGGGCAGGCAGACCGAGCCCCATGGCAGGTGCGCGAGAGCGGTGACCCCGGGCAGCCAGAATCCCATTTCGCCCCGGCGGCTGCGGCGGCTCCAGGCAGGGTCCGTTCACGCCATGCTCTCCGTTGGGTTGCGGGGATGAGGGAAGCCTCCCCTATGGGGCAGACCCACGGGCAGCGTGGCTCTTGCCCATCGCCATCACCGGGAACCCGCCCCCGGGACCAGCCTGCGCCAGACCCAGGCAGCCTCTGTGCGCCACCCCACCGATTTGCACGTCCAGACGAGACGTCTGTGCCTTGCTCCCCCCCGCCCTCTCCCCACTTTCGCAACCCACCCCAGTTGCATTTTATTTTGGGGGGGGGATCAGAATACTAATAGGGTGCCAGTGCACCTCTCTCTCCCCCACAGCTGAGTGCAGTCGCGTCCTGTCTCCTCACTTTAGGGGCAGGGAGATGGGAAAGGTGGCCCTAGAGACCTCCCGGCGTCGGAGCGGGCATTGCCCTTGGCAAAATCTCTGCCTTGCTGACCTGCCCCAGAGGTCGGGCAAGGTGTCGTCTTGTGGGGATGCCCACAGGCAGGCCAAATGGCTATTTCAGGATGCTGTTGCAGAACTACAACGTACCTCCCCCCCCCAATACTGGGATGATTTATTTGCCCCCACCCAGTTGTAGGGGTGCCCCACACTTTGCTCCCCTTTGTAGTAGGGTCACTTTGCGCATTGGTTTGACGCTTGTTTTTGCTGCTGTGTAGACATTTGGACAAGAGGACACACAAGAGCCCGTCTTGATTCCCTGATGTATGCACCAAATAAAAAAGTTAATGCCTTGTGTTTGCCATATGTGTAATAAACAGTGTTTAGCAATATTTGTATGTTTAAAAAAAAATTACTGTCTGTTACCAAAAATCATTTTTCAATACATTGTACAATAATTGTACATTTGAATATCTACTTGCCATTATTCTGACTATGTTTCTGCTTTCAGAGCTAGTTATTACCGGTACTTACATTATTACAAAAAACAGTAATAATTGAATGCAGTGACAATAATTTATGATAATAAAGAGTGGACACATAGTCCTACAACCGGCCCTTTGAGGGTGACCAAACTGCTGATGCGGCCCCCGATGAATTTGAGTTTGACACCCCTGCTCTAAACGTTCCCAAGCTTTCACACATTTCTCAATCTCTTCACAATGCTCCCTGACAGTAGTTTAAGGATCCACAAGCTCTTCTTCTTCCTCCTCAGCACACTTTCCAAGAAGGCGACGACCTTCTTCAGAGGGCTCCCTTTCTCGATGTACACGGGTGGGGGGGTGGCAGTGTCTGGCATACACATTGCTTTTCGTGACTCTCGTATGCAGATTTTTTTAAAAAAAATAATGTGTTTTTTTTACATGTGCAACGATTTCTCCCTGCAGATTGAATCTCGCAAGAGAGTCGCCAAAACTGTGCTGGTCTTGGTTGGCCTGTTTGCCCTCTGTTGGCTCCCAAATCATGTCCTTTACCTTTATCGTTCCTTCACTTACTACGCTTCCGTCGACACATCCACCTTTCACCTCGTTGCCACAATATTCTCCCGGGCTCTGGCTTTTGGCAATTCCTGCGTCAACCCCTTTGCTCTCTACTGGCTGAGCAAAAGTTTCCGCCAACATTTTAAGAAGGAAGTCCTGTGCTGCCAAGCCAAGACCCCTCCGCGAAGTTCCCGCATCGTGCAGAGTGCAACTCCTACCAGGGCCATGTCGGTCACAGGCTCTGAAATCAGTGTCACTCTGCTGACAGATTATAGCATCACTAAAGAGGAGGAGAGTGTTTAATTCTGCACAGCCTGTGGATAATTGTCCTGCCAAGGTCCACTGAGATCAAAGCATGTAAGGGTGCAGAAAAGAGTTAAAGCCGTTTTTTTTTAATATAATTTTATTAATTTTCCAAAACCAACAAAAAATAAAAGCAACAATAATACATATTCAAAAATAGAGTTGACTTCCCCCTATTCCCTTCCCTGGTTCCATTGTTTATCATCCTACCGCATGTCCATTTTAAATTATGAAGTCATTAAAATTACTTATGGTCCAATCATAATGTCTTTACAAGTCTTTTTAAAATCCTGCTAATGTATTAAGCTGTGTACATTGCTTCTGTATATATGCAATAAAGTCCTTCCAATCTTGCTTCCAAAAATCGGATTTTTTTAAATTTAAATTGGATTTTTAAAATAAAATGCTTTTGAAGGAAAAATCATTCTAAATATATTTCTGTTTAAGTTACCTTATAGTCCAAATGCTATTCATCAGGAAATAAGGATCTGTTCTAAATTTTTCATGTGTGCTAAAACTCAGTCTAAGTTTTTTTAAAAAAAAAAATGTTTAAACACATCCGTTAAGAAACATGGATGCATATGCTATCATATTATTGTTTTAGTTAAACAAATTGTTTAAATTGTTATTAAGGAAATGATTATTTTTCTCCTTCCAATAAAGTACAGCAGAAAAGTTGTCCAAATATAAACAGTTAACTTATTAAATCTCAAAATAATTTAATAATTATCTGTCTATGTATTTCTGTGTTTCCGCGTTTCCGTGCACTGCTCTGGTTTGCCAGAAGCGGCTTAGTCATGCTGGCCACATGATCCGGAAGCTGTACACCGGCTCCCTCGGCCAGTAAAGCAAGATGAGCACCACAACCCCAGAGTCATCCGCTCGTGGACCAGGATAGCTTGGCCTCAGGAATCCTCTCTCTCTCTCTCTCTCTCTCTCTCTCTCTCTCTCACACACACACTTCATTCTTTATTGGTTTATAAACAATACATCCAATCTGCTTGCAACACCAAAACACAAAAGTATTACAAACAGCCCACCACCAGTACCAAACAAGACAAAATATCTTGAAAAGAAAACAATAAAGTACGGTAAATTTCTTCTCCGCCTGATGACTTCCGACCTCCTCTGCGCTGTACTTTTAGTTCCTTGTTAACTGCATCTGTTTTTCGATAAATTTAAACAATATTACATGTTGTTTATATTCCTTTTAACTTGAGTTATTACAAGAGTTAATCAAAGCATATTAAAGATTTGATGTGGGGACAATGTTCTTTTAGATATAGTCTGTAGATGTTCCATTCTCTTTTAAACTTTTGGGTCGATCGGTCCCTGACCTTTTCTGTCATAATCACTAATTCTATGTGTTGTGTATTAGTTCAAACATTCTGTAACTTGGCGGGAGTTCTGCTCATTTGTCGTTTTAAAAGGGACAACTACAATCCTTAGCCTGATTGGTTCCCGCCGAATTGTATGAGAGTTATTGGTTCCCGCTTAAATGTATCCGTTCTAGCTCAATCTTGTTCCTACAAATACAGCCACCCTAAACCCAGCTCCTCAGTCCTGTTCTTCCAAAATAAAGAGCTGTTTCATGAAGATGTGTATCTGGATTACTTCGGCCACGACACAACACTATGTACTCAAATAGTTTAACCTGCCACTCCTCTTTAGTTGGCAAATACAACCCCCTTAGTTTGCTAGTTTCAGCTGTTCAATAGAGAAATGGTTACTATACTTTATATAAATGGCTTCTATTTGAATCAATAAACTATAAGTTTCCATACCTTCGAAACACTATACCTGACATCTTCTGCATGCATAGCCAATGCTCCGCCACTGAGCTAGGGTTCCCTCCCTTCAAGATAAAGCAAGATTCTAGTCCTCATGGGCAGCTGTTTAAACAGGACTCCTTGTGGGGAGTCAGACCAAGGTGGTCTACAGCAGGCATCCCCAAACTTCGACCTTCCAGATGTTTTGGACTACAATTCCCATCATCTCTGACCACTGGTCCTGTTAGCTAGGGATCATGGGAGTTGTGCCTGGTCTACAGTGACAGGCAGCAGCTCTCTTCAAAAGGCATCGAGAAACATGTGTGTTCCGGATTCGGCGCAGGAGCCCTCTCCCACATCACCTGCCCACCTTTGGCACAGATTTAACACCCGTCGGGAAACATAAAACTTAAATCCCAACAGAGAACATGAACATCACAGTCCTATCCAGGCTTTCTCAGGAGCAAGCCCCGCTATTTCCAACGGAGCTTGCTCCCAGGTGTGTATAGGATTCTTGCAGTCTAGGATCCTCATTCCCAAATGGAATGTGTCATTTGCTGCTATTAATAAAATTAATTCCAAGTCAACATATCAGGTGGCCGGCCACAAAGCATGAAAACACAGCCAGCTCAATGGGAATGGCATAAAATGATATATATTGTAGAATGAGTCCTAAAGAACAGAGAATCGGGGGGGGGGGGGCGCTAGGAGCTGGAGGAGGAAGGGACTTTGCAGTATTTACAGTCCGCCCCCTCCTCCTTTTCAAATCTCTTGGCTTCTCTGGGAATCATTGCTCTGTGGTTTTAACCCTTTTAAAGGGCCACCCTTGGAAGCAAAAGAAAAAAGGAGAGAAATGGTGATGAGCAGCAGCGGCTGATGTCCATCGGGAATGATAGGGCGGAGGGCAGGGAGCCCGACAGTAGGTGGCGCCGGAGAGCCGATGAGCAGCGGAGCCGACCAATTCTAGTTGTGCCACCCATCTTCTTCCCTGCCCAGTTCTGCAAAGGCAACGCTGGGGAAGAGGAGGAGGTTGAACTGGCAGAGCCACCCCCTGGACTGGCGTTAAAGGAAGGGGATAGCTGGCATGGGGCTGGCTGAGAGCAGGCTGAGGTTGATGCTGGGTTGGCATCTGAGCAGAACTGCAGATTCACTGTGTCAGAGTCAGAGAGGAGTTCATAGAATCATTGAATACTGTAGTAGGGTTGGAAGGGGATCCGAGGGTCATCTAGTCCAACCCCCTGCAATGCAGGAGTCTCAACTAAAGCCTCCATGGGTCAGTCCTCAGTGCATCGCCAGGTGGGGCTGGGAATGCCCCCCCAACTCTCACCCTGGAGAGGAGCTGCCAGTCAGTGCATGTAGACAATGCTGAAGACAATCAGATGAGCCAGCAATTGAGCGGCTCAAGATAACGCAGCTTCCTATAACGTGTCTGTGCAGCTTGTGCGGTGCAGGTAGGGTTAAAGCGAGAGAGAGCTAGTTCCCAGAGAGCCCTGTGGGAATTTGACAAAGGTGGGGGGGGACGTGGGCCCTCTTCCTGCACCTCCCCCACCTTAGGATGCATCTCTTGCCTTTTGAATTTCCTAGGCTGGTGCATTTTGGAGAGTGACTTGGGATCTCTGCTGCAAGGGTGAGTTTAAAAAGGGGGCTTTTGCTGTGTGTTGCATGCAGATTGCAGATTAAAAAGGTGCACATCTCTTGCATCCTTCCCTATCAAGGTCAGTGGAAGAGGGCAGAGTGGCTGATCTTAGCACAGCAGCTCCTTCCCCAGAGCATTGCAGACCAGAGGCAGTGTGGTGTAGTGGTTGCAGCAGGAAAGGGAAACATCTGAGGTGGCCTCCCAGGTGCTTCTGGGCTTCAACACTGTTAGGAGACAGAGAGGCAGGAATATATATTTTTTCAGTCAAGGGCCACATTCCTCTCTGGCCAACCATCTAGGGGCCACATGCTGGTGGTGGGTGGAGCCAGAGGCAAAAGTGGGCAAAGTAATGAATGCAAATCCTGCCTTCGTGTGGTCGGGTTGCTTCTACACCCAACATCCAGACAGGTAACCCTCTGAGTTCCTGGAGCCAAGTCCTAATCTTCCATTTTTCCTTCCACAGGGGAAGGGGAGAAAATGGAATATTCCATGTTATCGCTCCTCCATACCTCACTATCATATTCTAGCTTTGTTGCTATTTCTTTCTTACAATTATAAACACACAAATACAATATTAATTATATCCTCACAACAAACCAGGTGCCAGGAGAGCATGCCACAGATGGGGAGCTGTGGGAAATGCATGATGGGAATTGCAGGCCCGCAATATCTGAATGTGGAAATTGTTCAGTTTGGTTCTGTACTTTATGATGTGTGTTATTTATTGTTTATGACTACTTTTGTTACGTAGGTGATGGTGTTGAAGGGCTACAGGTTCCCAGTCTTTGGAGAAGACCATCTCAGTACACAGCAGCACCTTGTATTTTCACTTAATACAGGCATAGGCAAACTCGGCCCTCCAGATGTTTTGGGACTACAATTCCCATCATCCCTGACCACTGCTCCTGTTAGCTAGGGATCATGGGAGTTGTAGTCCCAAAACATCTGAAGGCCCGAGTTTGCCTATGCCTGATTTAATACCATCTGTTTCCCTCAGACGCTTGGTTTGCTCTTTCTCTTTTGCAGAACAAAGCCCATCTGAGTAGTTGGGACTCTGGCCAGTGTCAACAACATGGTTTCCGGTCTGCAAACGAGGCTAAGCTGAAGAAGCGCCATGGGATACCACTGTGCTTTGGAAGGCCAGTCTGTGAGGCGGGCCTAAGCACAGCCCTGAATCCTGGACATAACGGCAAGAGGATCGAAAGAGCGGTGGTAGGCCCAAGCCAAGGTTAGCCGGCTCGGTTTCAAATGTCATGGCAACAGAGCTCTGGGTTACATCCGAACGGGCGGCGTCTCCTACGGTCAAAGTGGAGGAGCAGGATCTGGCCATCCCTGAAGCTGGGGATGGATTGGCATCGGGCAGAAAATCGCCTCATGCAATCCAGGCTGGGAACATCCAGGAAGTTCTCCAGAGGACTGTACTGCCGCAAGTGAAGCGAGAGCCAGAGGATGGGATGCCACAGAGCTGGGAAGCGCAGTGGCAGGAGTTCCTAAAGGCAGTGGAGTGCCCTCGCTTTGAGTTGGCCGCCTCGCCACATCTAGATAACGCGCTGACACGAGATACAAAGTTGTTTCCAGACCCGAGGGAAGATGTGGCAGACACTGGTCAGTCCCTTCGAGGGGAGGCAGAAAGGAAGCCATCGGAAGGCGTCCACCGAGCACGAGGAGGTGATGATGAGGTCAAGGAAGAAACCCCCGGAGAGGATCCTTCCAGTAGGGAGACGTGGCGGCTATGCTTCCGGCAGCTCCGCTACCAGGAGGCCGAGGGGCCCCGCGTGGTTTGCGGGCAGCTCTGGGAGCTCTGTCACCGGTGGCTGGAGCCAGAGAGGCGGACCAAGGAGCAAATCATGGAGCTTCTGATCCTGGAGCAGTTCTTTGTGGTCCTTCCCCAGGAGATGGAGAGCTGGGTCAGGGAAGGCAGGCCTGAGACCTGTGCCCAGGCAGTGGCCCTGGCAGAGGATTTCTTGCAGAAACAGCCCGAGAGACTGGAAGGGCAAGAGAGAGGCGTAAGTCAATAATCCCAAAGACTCCCTGTCAGAAGTCCTGTTCAGCTGCTGCAAGTCAGTGTGGACAATACTGAGCTGCTTTCTATTTATTTATTTATTTATTTATTTATTTACTTATTTATTTACTTACTTAGTTACTTACATGCCACCCAACTGACTGGGTGGTATGTAAATTCAATAAATAAATAAATAAATAAATAATATAAAACATCGAACATTAACAATTTCCCTAAACAGAGCTGCCTTCAGATGTCTTCGGAAAGCCAAATAGTTGTTTATTTCCTTGACATTTGATGGGAGGGCGTCCCATAGGGCGGGCGCCACTACCGAGAAGGCCCTGTGCCTGGTTCCCTGCAACCTTACTTCTCACAGGGAGGGAACCGCCAGAAGGCCCTCGGAGCTGGACCTCAGTGTCTGGGCTGAGGTATGGGGATGGAGACACTCCTTCAGGTATACTGGGCCGAGGCCACTTAGGGCTTTAAAGGTCTTTAAAGGCAGCTTTCTCCTCTGTCCCTCAGTGCCCCTGCCAAAGTTATTCAGATTATGATCATTATTATTTCATTTATAGCCCCCTCTTCTATGCTGTAGATGGGTACACTCAGAGTGACTTACAGCACTCGTACATAAAGCATGATACTCCCCACACCCCATAAAGCATTCTACTAATTTTGTAGTAAAACAACATTGGTCAGGTCCAACAGAACCTGTAGAGCAGTCATCCCCAAACTGCGGCCCTCCAGATGTTTCGGCCTACAACTCCCATGATCCCTAGCTAACAGGACCAGTGGTCAGGGCTGATGGGAATTGTAGTCCAAAACATCTGAAGGGCCGAAGTTTGGGGATGCCTGCTGTACAGCATCATGTGCTCATATCATCAATCCCACATAAAAGGAAAAAGCTGAGCGGGGACATGATTCAAATAGTTGGATCGCTGAGAGTGTTGCCAAGGCTTCAACTCTCAGTGACATAGCCTCTCCATCAGTAAGCGTGAGCAGCTGGAGGTCTTAACGTCCTATTTAGGTAGCTGATATATGGGAACCGAAATGACCATGTTTAGTTTGACCTCTAACAACCCTTCCGTGTTGTGTTGAAGGCTCAGAAAGACCCAGATCTCAAACTTTCCCCTTGCCGCCCTATCAGAGATTTTGGGGCAACCTCTAAAACACAATCCTGAATTAACAGTTAAAAGCTTTGTCCCGAATCTGAGCGAGATCCTCCTGCTGTTTCAGATGCATGCAGAGGAAGCCGCACGTCCTCCAGTGGCCCAGCAGAGGCTGTCGGAGGCTGCGCAAGAAGCTCACAGGAACGGCAGCCTGCTGCGTAAGATTTTGCTTGGGTTCTCATTTCTTGGACTCTGATTTTTTGGGGGGTGGGGTGATATTTCTACACAATTCTGCTGAGATTTTCCTCTGAACCTATTCGAGGTCACCACCCGCTTCTCTGCTTGTTTGGTGGCACCTTGGTAAAACCGCTTCTTTCAGTGTCTAGCAGAGTTTCCCTGGCGGCAGACGACAAGTACAGTGTTGTTGTTATTTAGTCGTTTAGTCTTGTCCGACTCTTCGTGACCCCATGGACCAGAGCACGCCAGGCTCTCTTGTCTTCCACTGCCTCCCGCAGTTTGGTCAGACTCATGTTGGTAGCTTCTAGAACACTGTCCAACCATCTCATCCTCTGTCATCCCCTTCTCCTTGTGCCCTCCATCTTTCCCAACATTAGGGTCTTTTCCAGGGAGTCTTCTCTTCTCATGAGGTGGCCAAAGTATTGGAGCCTCAGCTTCAGGATCTGTCCTTCCAGTGAGCATTCAGGGCTGATTTCCTTCAGAATGGATAGATTTGATCTTCTTGCAGTCCATGGGACTCTCAAGAGTCTCCTCCAGCACTATAATTCAAAAGCATCCATTCTTCGGCGATCAGCCTTCTTTATGGTCCAGCTCTCACTTCCATACATCACTACTGGGAAAACCATAGCTTTAACTATACGGACCTTTGTCGGCAAGGTGATGTCTCTGCTTTTTAAGATGCTGTCTAGGTTTGTCATTGCTTTTCTCCCAAGAAGCAGGCGTCTTTTAATTTCGTGACTGCTGTCACCATCTGAGTGATCATGGAACCCAAGAAAGTAAAATCTCTCACTGCCTCCATTTCTCCCCCCCCCCCCTTCTATTTGCCAGGAGGTGATGGGACCAGTGGCCATGATCTTAGTATTTTTGATGTTGAGCTTCAGACCATAGTCACACTCAAATTCTCAGTCAAGAGCTTCTTTATTGCTTGGCTGGTTACACAAGCATTTCAGTTACCACTATATACAAACTATTTACAATCCTTCTTTCTCTCTCCAGCACGGTATACTTTCAGTCTAGTAATAAACAGTCTTGTAACTCATAGTGCATGCAATCTGCAATTTTCTCCTTTTATTTGCATCTCCAGCTGACACCAATCAAGCCTAGAGTGCCACTCCTACACATTGAAGAAACTTCTGGAACACTCTTTAAAGCTTCCAGGAACTTTAAATCTGTTTCTTGAAGAATATATTCCTAACAAAATAAAAAAAAATTCTTCCAGTAGCACCTTAGAGACCAACTAAGTTTGTTCTTGGTATGAGCTTTCGTGTGCATGCAAGTGTGCATGCATACGAAAGCTCATACCAAGAACAAACTTAGTTGGTCTCTAAGGTGCTACTGGAAGAAACAAAAATTTATTTAGTTTTGACTATGACAGACCAACACGGCTATCTACCTGTAACATATTCCTAACAGAACCTCCCTGTCAGAAAGGCTGAGAAAGGGCTGTAGCTCAGTGGCCTGCTTTGAGTGTAGAAGGCCCCAAGTTCTCCAGGTAGCCCTAGGAAAGATTCCCTGTGGAGCTGCTGCCGGTCAGTGCATATATCTGCAAATGACAAAAACTTGTCATTTCAGGCCAACATGCAGATGTTTAATGTGCAAATTTAATTTATAAGGACGTATAATGTTTTGTCGAGTCAGCTCAGATTTCTTTTAGTGGGGTGATGGTTCAGGAATAGTCCAAATGCTATTTATCAGGAAATAAGGATTTGTTTTAAGTTTTTAATGTGTGCTAAAACTCAGTCTAAGTTGTTGTTGTTTTTTTAAAAAAAATTGTTTAACCACATCAGTTAACAAACATGGATACATATGCTAAAATGTTCTTGTTTTAGTTACATAAATTGTTTAAATTGTTATTAAGGAAACAATTGTTTTTCTCCTTCCAATAAAGTACAGCAGAAAAGTTGTCCAAATACAAACAGTTAACTTATTAAACCTCAGAATAATTTCATAATTATCTGTCTATGTATTTCTAATAGTATAACCAAATCAGTAATAATGTTTGATATAACTGTAAAAAATGAAACCTTCCAAAAATGAAACCTTCATCTGGTTGTAAATATTAAGATTATACCAGCAATAATTAGTCTTTCTGTAAAAAAATGATTTAAATCAAGTCTTACTGACTAGTGATTTAAATTGATTTGATTTACAGTGGTACCTCTAGTTACGAACTTAATTCGTTCCGGAGGTCCATTCTTAACCTGAAACTATTCTTAACTAGAGGCGTGCTTTTGCTAAGGGGGCCTCTTGCTGCTGCTGCACCGCCGGCACACGATTTCCGTTCTCATCCTGGGGCAAAGTTCTCAACTCGAGGTAACTCTTCCAGGTTAGTGGAGTTTGTAACCTGAAGAGTTTGTAACCTGAGGCGTTTGTAACTCGAGGTACCACTGTAAATCAAATCCACCCTGGCCACATCAAGCAGGGCTGTTCTTGAGAGCCAGTGTGGTGTAGTGGTTAAGAGCGGTGGACTCATAATCTGGTGAACCGGGTTCACGTCTCCGCTCCTCCACGTGCAGCTGCTGGATGACCTTGGGCTAGTCACACTTCTCTGAAGTCTCTCAGCCCCACTCACCTCACAGAGTGTTTGTTGTGGGGCAGGAAGGGAAAGGAGAATGTTAGCCGCTTTGAGACTCCTTCGGGTAGTGATAAAGCGGGATATCAAATCCAAACTCTTCTTCTTATGTCTTCATGCCCCGGGATTTTCTCTTTTCTTTTCTTTCTTTCTTCTTTCTTTCTTTTCTTTCCAGCAAATGACAGGCCGTCGAGAGAGACTGAAGAGGTTCCATGGCCAGAGAACTCCGGGTACACTGAACAATTTGGGCTCCCCCCAGGAAGAGGCAATAGGGAGCATCTGTGTCAGGAGCCGGAAGGACACCAGAAGCAAATAGAGAAGCAGGAGGAGGAGCACATGGAGGAGATGGAAGGCGGCTTAATTTTTTGCACAGACCCGGAAGAAAGAGCAGACTGGAGGGAAAGCGAAAGAGCACTGGAAATGTACGCCCAGCATAGGGAGAGCTTCGGCCCTGCCTCCGACTCGCTTAGGCACAAGCAGGTCGAAGCGGGAGAGAAGCTGCACATATGCTCCGAGTGCGGGAAAAGCTTCAGCTGGCGGTCGGACCTGATCCGGCACCAGAGGATCCACACGGGGGAGAAGCCGCACAAATGCTTCGACTGCGGGAAGAGCTTCTGCCAGCGGTCGCAGCTCCTTGGGCACCGGAGGACGCACACCGGGGAGAAGCCCTACGTCTGCCCGGCGTGCGGGAAAAGCTTCGCCCACCACTCCACCTTCATCGCGCACAAGAGGACTCACACAGGGGAGAAGCCGTACAAGTGCTCGGTGTGCGGGAAAAGCTTCGGCAACCGCTCCGTCCTCATCAAGCACGAGAGGGTCCACACAGGCGAGAAGCCGTACCCGTGCTCCGGGTGCGGGAAGCGCTTCAGTAATCGGACCGGCCTTCTCAAGCACGAGAGGACCCACCGCAGAGAGAAGCCACGTGAAGGCCCAGACCGGGGAAAGAGCTTCCCTTTCTGTTCCTCTGTTACTGAGCCACAAACCATATGACTCCTTGTTGCTTCTGTAGCAACAGAGATACTGCGCCGAAGCCCCTCGCTCAAGGGTGAATTTTTGTGCTGTTTTGGGAAGGAGTGGGAAAAGAAGCAAGAGAAATTTGGGGAGGTTTGAGGGGGGAGGGGGAGCACGAGGGTTAGACCCTTTTTGTCAGGGTTAGTCAGGGAGGCAGCTAGCAATAAATCAACAGAGTATGTGAAGTTAATCTTTATTAGCAGAAGCAAGGCCAGTTCAAGGGAGCCAGGCCTAGTGAGCACAGCAACTCTTCTCTGTAGGTCTTGCCTCTATCAGGAAGTAGAGGAGGCTGAAGATAACTTACTTTCCACAACAGCCTTAATAATAATAATAATAATAATAATAATAATAATAATAATTATTATTATTATTATTATTATTATTATTATTATTTATACCCCACCCATCTGGCTGGGTTTCCCCAGGCACTCTGGGAGGCTCCCAACTGAATATTAAAAATACGGTAACATATCAAACATTAAAAACTTCCCTAAACAGGGCTGCCTTCAGGTGTCTTCTAAAAGTCAGATAGTTGCTTATTTCCTTGACATCTGAAGGGAGGACGTTCCACAGGGCAGACACCACTACTGAGAAGGCCCTCTGCCTGGTTCCCTGTAAACTCACTTCTTGCAGTGAGGGAACTGTCAGAAGGCCCTTGGCGCTGAACCATTGGTCATTAGGGAGGGGGGAAGCAGAGATTTATTTTTTCCCGTGGAAGAAGAGAAGAAGAAGAGTTTGGATTTGATACCCCACTTTATCATTACCTGAAGGAGTCTCAAAGCGGCTAACATTCTCCTTTCCCTTCCTCCCCCCCAACAAACACTCTGTGAGGTGAGTGGGGCTGAGAGACTTCAGAGAAGTGTGACTAGCCCAAGGTTACCCAGCAGCTGCATGTGGAGGAGCGGGGAATCAAACCCGGTTCACCAGATTACGAGTCTACCGCTCTTAACCACTACACCACACTGGCCCTGGAAGCAAGCCTAAATTCAAAAAATATTTTCTAAGGCTGCCACCTGATTAAATAAATCTTTGCTTATCATATATTAGTCAATTAAATCTGCCTATGAAAAAATATTTCTGAAGCACAGTGTTTTAAAATGTTAAGACACTGTTGCAAAAGCGTGTGGCTAAATGTTGGTTTAAGAGCACGTGCAGGTTACAGTAATAGAAAATACAATTAGAAAAAACAACAACATACCAGATGAAAGCATTACAGTCATCAAACACTAAAAACCATTTCAAGCTCAGCAAAAGAGGCAGGCTCTCCAAAACAAAAATACTGTTAACTGCCGAAGGCCAGGGCAAAGAGATTCATCTTCAGCATATGCCAGAAATCATGTATTATAGGTGTGAGATACACTTCTGCAGGGAGAGAGTGCCACAGTTTGGGGGCTGCCACAGAAAAATCTCTCTCCTGGGCTGCCATTGCCCCCACTTCTGACATTGGTGGAACCGCCAAGAGTTTGGCTCCTTCTGCCAATCTTAACACCCAAGAGGGTCTGGAGGAAAGAGTATTTGGTAGATGCAAACTGAAAGGGGCGAAGAATGAAGAGGAAAAGGAGCCAGTTTGGGTACCAGTTGCTTCGTATATTGCAAGCACGTCCAACTCCCAAGAGACTGAGACCCTCGTACCTACGGGACCACCTCTCCCGGTATGCCCCGCAAAGGACCTTAAGGTCCACAAATAACAACTTTTTGGAGGTCCCGAGCCACAAGGCTGTTAGACTGGTCTCAACTAGAGCCAGGGCCTTTTCAGTACTGGCCCCAACTTGGTGGAACGCTCTGTCACAAGAGACCAGGGCCCTGCGGGATTTGACATCTTTCCGCAGGGCCTGCAAGACAGAGCTGTTCCGCCTGGCCTTTGGGTTGAACTCAGTCTGATGTTTTCCTCCCCTTGGTTTTGATTATGGGCGATAAATGAAGCGGCATTTTAAATTGGCTTTTTAACCTGTATTTTAATTAACGGGTTTTCTTTTTATACTTTATTGTAATTTTACTGATGTTAGCCGCCCTGAGCCCGGTTTTGGCTGGGAAGGGCGGGGTATAAATAAATATTATTATTATTATTATTATTATTATTATTATTATTAATTACTCACAGTATAAAAAAACTGGCAGTAATCTACCCATTGTCATTGTTGATCTTTTTTTAGGGAGCCAAAGTTGTTGAGGTTTTATTAGGGAGCCATAGTTGCTGGTCTTTTTGGGGGGGGAGCAAGTGTTCTTGATCTTTTGTTGGGAGCAAGAGTTGTTGATTGACCAGTAGATCGCGATCAATCTGTTGGACATGCCTGGTATATTGATTTAATTTAGGTTACATAATCACCAGGAAGAATAGGCACCGATGGAAGCAACTGGGTGGGCGGGAATCAAATGGCAGTCGGTCCAAGCTGATCCAGAGGTCTCGCTGTCTCGCCTCTCCTTCCGATGGAGAAATAAAATAGGTCTTCAGCTGGCATCAGAAACTCACAACATTCCCCCCCCCCCCATTCTGTAATCTTCCTACTTACCTGACAGAAAACTGAGTTGCCAATCATTTTACAGGGAGGTCCAAGACAGCACCACATGAGACATAATTTGTCAGAAGCCTTATTTCTATAAAGGTGTTTCTTTTTTGCCTCCAGATATTTCAGCACCCAGGGATTTCTGCCTGATATTCTTTTCCTTCTTTTCTGTTTTTACAGAGGTGACCAAAATCCGTGTTTGCCTTCTTTGTCTCTCCTTGTTGTCTCTTTGCCAATGAAAATATGCTTGTTGACAACAAGTGAGGCAGGGCCTTTTCTGAGAGGGCACCCAAATTGTAGCATAGCCACCTAAGAGTGGTTTGTCCACCCATATTCTGCCTTAAAATTTTTAATAAATTGGGTGCTTAAAAGGCAGGCTTAATTTAGTAGGCTTTCTTTTTATAGTTGACATGGCTGTTTCCTAAGAAGTTTCCCTTTTACGATGCTGCATATTTCTGCTAAAACAAAATAAAAAAAAATCCTTCCAGTAGCACCTTAGAGACCAACTAAGTTTGTTCTTGGTATGAGCTTTCGTGTGCATGCACACTTCTTCAGACACCGATGACACCGATGAAGAAGACACACTTCTTCAGACACCGCTTCTGAAGAAGTGTGCATGCACATGAAAGCTCATACCAAGAACAAACTTAGTTGGTCTCTAAGGTGCTACTGGAAGGAATTTTTTTATTTTGTTTTGACTATGACAGACCAACACGGCTATCTACCTGTAACTGGCATATTTCTGCTGTTATTATTGTATTTTAATTTGTTCCTCCCCCTAAAAAAAGCTTATTTTGAGTTTGCTTGGCACAGTATGGCAGGATATAAGTTTGATCCAGTGAAATTTCCAAAAGTCACCTGCCTTTTCTGCCCCAATTTATTCCAAAAAGAGAAATCATATACATATTCTCAATTATTTTAAATCAACATGATGTTTTCAGGAGAAGATATAACATGAATTATTTCACATTCAACCAGAGAAAAGGGGGTTATTCAACCCATCCCAAAATACCCCCCAAGGTAAAAAAGGAACTTCACCCTGCCTTTGCCATAGAATTATTAAAACTATTTTATTTATTCAGACAGAGAAAATGGGTATATATTATCCTGATAATTGTTATTCTAATAATAAGTATGCATTTCTTCACATCTGTTAATTGTAGTTCCTTCTTTCATGGAGTCTAAGGTCCCACCTACACCTTACATTTTAAAAATAAAAGTTTAGGGTCATGTGATATTTCAGGGCCTATTTCCAGAAGGAAGTACGGTAATCCTCAGACACTGCCCAAAACATGGGAGGTATCAGCTGACTCCAGCTCCCATCCAGCCCTGCAGCCAGCATGGCCAACAGTCAGAGATGATGGGAGTTGTAGTCCCATGAATATCTAGAGGGCGCCAGGTTGGGTAAGGCTGCCTTAGCCATTCCAGGTGATTTCCTAACCCATAAAGCCATATAATCACAGTTAGAAGGGACCTCCATGGGCCATCTAGTCTAGCAGCCTGCAATGCAGGAATAATTCAATTCAGAAAACGTATGTTGCTATTATTATTATTATTATTAGTCAAATCCCAATCTAATGAAATACTGGAGAATAAAAATATTTCATGGGCAACATCTCAATATTATGTTAAGCGTTCCTCTCTCCTTGATCACTTTTCCATCTGCGCAAATTCCACTGAATCTAATCCAATATCAATACATTATTGACTAGGAGAGAGAGAGAGAAAAGTACTGTACTATAAACATTTCTTATTCTATTTTTTCCACTGGAAATTTATTAATTTTTTTTCAAGTATCTGAAACTCTGCAACAATTCAAACACGTGCAGGACAAAAGCAGCAACGAAAAAGATTAAGCAAAGCCATAAGCAGATTTCAAGTAACTCCACTGGGGCAAATAAAATAACCATCAAACGACGACCCGGTAGAGGCAGGAACTCCAAAACGGTATATGGGTTTCGTAAGATGCCTCAGTCCAGGGAGTGCTCATCAGAGGGCGACTGGAAACCACTGCTTCAGAGTAAGTCTCAGATCAGGCTCAATCTAAGGATGAGGAGCCAGGATCCTTGGGACGAGGCAGAGGAAGGCCTGTCTGCACAAGGGAGTTCAGCTTCTGCAGCATCAAGATCCCCACCCACATTCATCCGGTGCTCTACCAGCTGCACTGGCTCCCGGTGGACTACAGGGTCAGATTTAAGGTGCTGGTTTTGACCTTTAAAGCCCTATGCGGCCTAGGACCCTCGTACCTAAGGGACCGCCTCTCCTGGTATGCCCCGTGTAGGACCTTAAGGTCCTCAAATAATAACATTTTGGAGGTCCCGAGCCACAAGGATGCTAGGCTGGCCGCAACTAGGGCCAGGGCCTTCTCAGTACTGGCCCCAACTTGGTGGAACGGTCTGTCACAAGAGACCAGGGCCCTGCGGGATTTGGCATCTTTCCGCAGGGCCTGCAAGACGGAGCTGTTCCGCCTGGCCTTTGGGTTGGTTATAGTTTAACCCTGATGTTTCATTCCTTTATGGTTTGATTGGTGGGCTACTTAAAAATGAGGCTGCATTTTAAACTTTAAATCGTATTTTAACCTGCATTTTAATTGATTGTTTTGTTGTGATTTTATGGGTGTTAGCCGCTCTGAGCCTGGTCTTGGCTGGGAAGGGCGGGGTATAAATAAATTATTATTATTATTATTATTATTATTATTATTATTATTATTATCATCATCATCATCATCATCTCTCCCTGCAGCCACCAGAAACTATTTTGATTCTTTACCACACCCTTCTGCATCAGGAACAGTGGCCCTCTGAACCAGGGTCTCTAGCTATTTTTGGACAACAGTTCCCATCGTCCCTGACCACCGGCCCTGCTAGCTAGGGATGATGGGAGTTGTAGTCCAAAAACAGCAGGAAACCCAAGTTTGGGAAACTGCTCTAAACGTTGCTGAGCTACAACTCCCATCCGCCCCAGTGAGAAGGGACAGTGTGAGTTCTAGTTCAGCAGCTCCCAGAGGGCCACAGCTTCCCCCTGCTTCCGTTCTGCACAGACATCATTGTGCCTAACGGAGCCGGAGTTTTCAACGTCCCCATTTGTCCGAAACGTGCCTGGCTTTGCTTTGTCTCTCGAGAGCCGAGCGCTTTCCCAGTGGCTTTTCACACGGCCTCCCTGGTGTGGATTCTCTTGTGGCTGAGGAGGCGGGAGTTCTGGCTGAAGCCTTTCCCACAGTAGGAGCACTCGTAGGGCTTCTCGCCCGTGTGCGTCCTCTCGTGCACAATGAGGTTCGAGCTGCGGCTGAAGCTCTTCCCGCAGCTGGCACACCGGTAGGGCTTTTCCCCCGTGTGGGTCCGGGTGTGCGCCAAGAGGTTCGAGCTTTGGCAGAAGCTGATGCCGCAGACGCCGCACTTGTAGGGCTTCTCGCCCGTGTGGGTCCTCTCGTGCGTGATGAGCTCGGAGCTCTCGATGAACCTCTTCCCGCACTCGGCGCACTGGTACGGCTTCTCGCCTGTGTGGATCTTCTGGTGGCGGATGAGGAGCGAGCGCAAGCTGAACGACTTCCGGCACTCGGCGCACTGGTACGGCTTCTCCCCCGTGTGGATCCGGCGGTGGCTGATGAGCTGCGAGCTCCGGGAAAAGCTCTCCCCGCAGTCCAGGCATGTGTAGGGCCTCTCCCCTGTGTGGGTCCTCTGGTGGTTGATCAGGTTCGAGCTGCGGGTGAAGCCCTTCCCGCAGTCCGAGCATTTGTACGGCTTGTCGCCCACGTGGGTCCTCTGGTGGCTCATGAGGTTCGAGCTCCGGGAAAAGCTTTTCCCACAATCCGCGCAGTTGTATATTTTCACGTCTGCGTTCACTCCCTCGTGCGCTGGGCGGTCGGGGCACACCCCCGAGAGGTCCTCCCTTTCGTCCTTGGAAAGTCCTTGCAGAGTCCCAGCCACGCTGAGGCCGCCATTGTCCTTTTCTCCACTGCAGCGGGACAGTCTGTTGGGCTTGATCCCTCTGAGGGGCTCCTGCTTCCTCTCTGGCCTGTCCAGATTCTTAAGGGCATCCCCCTGGTTAGGACATTGGACCACCTTCTCCTTGGCCTGCC
Source organism: Darevskia mixta (assembly GCA_034641385.1). NCBI lineage: Eukaryota > Metazoa > Chordata > Lepidosauria > Squamata > Lacertidae > Darevskia > Darevskia mixta. The sequence continues at coordinate 369,318 of JAWWNH010000176.1, read as the reverse complement.
TCAGTGTTGTCATCTGCTCACTTCTTCTGAGCAAGAGGTTTTCCTCATCCTCACTTCGCCACCCACCTGGAATAAGGTAAAAATAAAAAAGAGTCGGCACGTGAGTCATACCCTGTGCCTAGGAGAAATGCTCCCTAGCCCTGGGCAGGGCAGTGGGGTTTTTTTGTGGGTGTATTCTGCAACATGGACTGCCAATTAGCTACCAGGCCAAGTTCAAGATGATGGCTTGTTTATTTATTTCATGAAATGAATCCACCTCTTGACTGTCAAACAAGACCAAAACCACCAGCTGAACAAATTTTCTGGCGGTTATGAGCTGTTTGACCGTGGAATACAACTCTCTGATTCTCTACCAAGGCAGTTTACAAAAAACAAAACAAAGAAAAATTAACAATTGAAGACACTTGAAAAATTAAAACAGCAAGAGACTAAAAACAGATTAAAACTCACATGGCTTGGGTGTATAAAGGCTATATAATAGCTTGGGGCCAGGATACCTGAAAGAGCATCTCATTCCTACATTCTCTATTGATTGCTGCATTCTGCAGGGGGCGGAGGACTCATGCAAATGCTACCTTATCAAGAGTTCTGTTCTGTGCAATGTAGGAATAAGACCTGCAGTGTGGGGGGGGCACCTTCCCTGGGGAATCTCCTCCCATCTCTGCTGTCTTTTTGCTGTCTACTGAAGACCAACTAGACTTTTCAGCAGACATCCTTCCCAGTGTGCATGTGCCCGAATTGTTTTTAAGACGCTTTAAAGAAGTTTTACGATTTTTATAAATTATTTTTTAATCACTCACTGTTTCCTGCCTTTTGGCTCCTCTGGGAGGAAGGGTGGGGGTGAAACTCACCAAATGTATGAATGAATGAATGAATGAATGAATGAATGAATGAATAAAAGGTGAACAATCCATGCTTAAAGGAAGTATTGGCATTTTTGGGAGTGAGGAGATATACCCAGGTTTGCAGAAGTACAAAATAAAAGGGTATGACTTGGAGTGCAAATACTACTGCTCTGGTAAAGAAGGCCCAGGAGAGAATTTTATTTCCTCACATATATAAAGAAGAACAATCTGAGTGAGAGACTGCTGGTGTCCTCCTACCGAGGCTCCATAGAGAGCATTCTTACATATTGTATTTGTGCTTGGTTTTCTAGCTACACAGTCAGGGAGAGGAAGGCACTACAGAAGGTCGTAACCACAGCCCGAAAGATTATTGGTCATCCTCTCCCATCTCTGGAAGAGCTATACAGTTCCTGTTGCCTTAAAAAAAGTAAATATTTTACAGGATCCATCTCATCCGGGATATAGTCTCTTTGCACCACTGCCTTCGGGCAAGAGATATAGAACAATCAGATCAAGAACAAATAGATTGAAGAATAGTTTCTACCCAAGAGCTATAACCATTTTAAATGCTGTAACCAGATGATATGACCTTGGAGAGTTGTGATGGGTGTGTATGTATGTGCATGTGTGGCTGAAAATGTGTTTCTTTGTTTTTTGTGCTTTTTTTTTTTTATGGGATGGCATCCAATTTTGTTGCACTTGTACAACGTTGTACTTGTACAATGACAATAAAGAAATCTGATCTTATCTCTTATCTTATCTAAAAATAAAAATCCAGAGCCCCTTTCCCAACGAGTGGCAGGAAGAAGAACCTGATAACGTCCCAAGGAAGACAGCATGAAGGACTAGAAACTTAACTTGCATATTTAAAAAGAGCCAGCACCGAAATCCCATTATTAATATTGCCGATGACATGTTTCTCTCCTTACCCACCAAGCCGGCATCTCTGTCCCCCTCTAGCTTGCTCTCTCTGCTGAGGTGTTTCTGCCAGATGTTGGAAAGTGTCCACTCAGCCGTTGAGAAGTTCAGAGCCGTCGTCTCAAGAGGCCCCGGGACCTGCAACAGCAGCAGGGAAGGTCTTGCATCAGTGCAGGGTGGCGGGGCTGAAAAGGGAAAAGCTACAGGCAAGGGCTGGATGCCGTGCGCACACACAGACGGCACACCTACCGACACATGCGCCCCTTCCCAATGTCACCCATGTGAACGCCTTTGCGAGCAACATTACAAGTTAGCAGGGCAGCAATGGGTCTAATAGCTGGCTTCCAACACTCTGGCACATCTGCACGCTGCATTTAAAGCAGAATTATGACGTCAACGGGTGGCGCTGTGGGTTAAACCACAGAGGCTAGGGCTTGCCGATCAGAAGGTCGGCGGTTCGAATCCCCGCGATGGGGTGAGCTCCTGTTACTCGGTCCCAGCTCCTGCCAACCTAGCAGTTCGAAAGCACGTCGAAGTGCAAGTAGATAAATAGGTACTGCTGTGGCGGGAAGCTAAATGGCATTTCCGTGTGCTCTGGCAATTGTCACGGTGTTCTGCTGTGCCAGAAGCGGTTTAGTCATTCTGGCCACTTAACTAGGAAAGTTGTCTGCAGACAAACGCTGGCTCCCTTGGCCTGAAAGCGAGATGAGCACCGCAACCCCATAGTCGCCTTTGACTGGACTTAACTGTCCTGGGGTCCTTTACATTTTACCTTTTCCTTTACAGATAAAGTAGATCTAGATAGGTTAAGTAGTATAGAATAGGAAATAATGTTTGAAGCTACATTATCTTGAGCCATGCAATTGCTGGTCCACCTAGCTCAGTATTGTCTACCTGCACTACCTGCAGTGGCTCTCCAAGGTTGGAATAGGGCAGGCTTCACCAAACTAAGGCCCGCGGGCCGGATGCGGCCCGCAGGACTCATTTGTCGACCCCCGGCAACCCCCGCCTGCTCTTACCAGCGCAGCGCGGCTGCCCACTTTCAGGGCGGCGGAGCACCGGAAATAGCTTGTGCGCATGCGCAAGCGTCATTTCCTGCGCACTTCCGGGTCTGCAGAGGCCCGTGCGCATGCGCACAAGCTATTTCCGGCGCTCCGCTGACCTGAAAGTGCGCTGGAAATAGCGTGTGGGCGCACACTCCCCCGCCCTCCGGCCCGCCGCGCTATCAGCGCTGGAGCAACCGGCCCGATGCCAGGTAAGTTTGGTGACCCCTGGAATAGGGAGACATTCCCAGCCCTTACCGGCAACACCAAGGATTGAACCTGGAACATTCTGCATGCAAAGCAGATGTGCTGCCTTTGTGCTATGGCCCTTCCAGTTGCAGGGAGATGGGGAGGGACACACACCATCAGCACCCATCCTTGTCCTCTCCCGCCAGAAGTCTGCCTTCTGACACTTCAGATCTGCTCTGCAGCCCATGCCAGCCTCCCTCCATCGGGGCAAAAGATGCTCACCTCATGTTGCTGCTTCTCGGCCTCTTGACATCTCAACAGGAAGGCCTCAGCCAGGGCCACTGCCTGGGCACATGCTGCCGGGCAGCGCTCCCTGACCCAGCTCTGCATGTCCGGGGGCAAGATGGAGAGGAACTGCTCCAGGATCACCAGCTCCAGCACCTGCTCCTCCATGGGTGTCTTGGGCGTCAGCCACTGTTGACAAAGTTCCCGGAGTCGGCAGCAAACCTCCCGGAGGCCCTCGGCCTTCTGCGGACACAGCTGTGGGTCCTGCATCTCTGTCCCCACGAAGTCTTCCCTACCCTTCCCGGAGGACCCCACCTCAGTGACGTTCAGGGGGCTGGAAGCTCGGTCCGCTTCTCTGCCGGAGGAAGGTGCGAGACGGGTCACCCACTCTCCTCGAGCCCAGTGGCGAACGGTAGCTGCTCCCTCAAAGGAGGCAAGAAAGGCCACCGAGTCGCTCCAGGGCAGACACGCTGGAGGGTCTTCAAGTGTCGAGCGGAGGGATGGTGTGGCCTTCAAGAATTCTTGCCAATGGGCTTCCCAATGCTCAGTCAGTTTGTCCTCCGGTTCTTGCTTCACCTGAGGGAGCGGCGGCCATCTCAGCAAGTCCTCAGTGGCTTCACAATGGATAATCCGAGAGTTTTCCTTCCCCTCTTGCTTTTCCTCCACTCTGCCCCCTGGCTCACGGCCCTTTGGACCCAGCTCCTCCACCTTCGCTCCTGACTTCTCAGGCACATCTTGGTCCTGGCTTCCTGCTGACTCCCATTTTGGCACCCTCTTTCTTTCCACAAGAGACATCTCTGAAGTCAACCGTTGTCTTACTTCCAGTTTCCACATGCCAGCTGAGGCTTACAGCTGCTCTCAGAAGAGCCCACCATGAAGTCTTCGCAGTCCCACAGCCCATGAGTTTGATGCTCATTCAACAGGCTGATCTGATGCCGCGGATGCAACCTTCTGCAGTGTCACAGTTTTAAGCTCAGGACAAGCTCAATTCTCCCTGTTTGTGAGAAAAAGAAAAGCCTCAGCACATTTTTGCCCCTATTTGAAAACATTTTTTTTTTAATAAAAGATTTCTTACAAACTCAGATTTCTTACACGCTGACGCAGCTCAGGACCCCAATATGTTCTGGAATGTCTCTCCTGATATGAACCTACCCAGACCCTTAGATCTTCTTCTGAGGCCCTTCTCCAGGTCTCCACTCTGAGGATGTTGAAATAAGATGAACCTGCAAGCAGGATCTGAGCACATGGGCACTTTCGCCTCCTGTGGTTTCCAGCAACTGGTATTCAGAAGCATTATTTCCTCCAAGCATAGTCATCAATAACTGTCAGGTTCATCTTATTTCAACATCCTTTACACGGAGAGGCTGGAAATTTCTCCTGCCCGAAACCTCACAAGAGCTACAAGCCAGCTCAGCTAGATGGTCTAAATGATCGGTATATTGTTGTGGATTCGAGCCCCAAGTTGGGCAAAAAGATTCCTGCATTGCAGGGGGTTCGACTGGATGACCCTCGGGACCCTTCCAATTCAACAATTCTGTGGTTCCAGTTCAGTTCAGTTCTTTATTCAACCATCAATCAGAAAAGATACATTTCCATACAAAATTTAAACTTCTAAAATGTCTAAAAGAATTTTTGAGTAAAACATAGCCAACAATAAAATGAAGCTATACAGACAAACCCATGTCGATGCTGTCAATTTTAATCTTGCGACGCTTAAGAGCTAGAAAAAGACATTTGGCCACCAGGAAGGCTGTTTTTCCAGTAACAAATATAGAACCTGTCTTTCTCTGGATAGAGAGCTGTTGATATAGGAGTGGAGCTTTAAGATTTTGCCTGAGATCTGCATAGAAAGGGCAGGTCAGGAGAATATGTTCTGTGGACTCTAGCACTCCCAGGGCACAATGACAAGTTCTCTGAGCGTATGGGACTCCCCTGAACCTTCCCCACAATACCGCAGATTCGAGGACATTTGATCTGGCCGCTGTGAGGAGTCTACGGTATTCCACATAGTGGATTTCCGCGAGATAAGGGGCTGGTGTAGCCTGATAGATCTGATCCCCCAGGAACATCCCTGATTTCACAAGGGCCATGTCCTCTGTGGTTCCAAAGTTACATTCCTAGCACCCCACCCCACCCCGGCTTTAAAAAGAAAGGGAAACGGTGTGGGGTGGGAAGGAGAGAAATTCTGTGTTGTCACCCCACCCCAGTGGCTTTCAACCAAGCAAGGAAAATATCCCGAATCTGCAGGTCCTTTTGGGACTCCAAGCTAAGGGGAAACTGCAAAATAAAAATCCCCCCCCTCTTCACCTCGGCCTGAAAAAAATATATGCTGAATTCGCTTTCCACCCCGATGAGAACGGAGGCTCCCCGCATCTCTCGCCTCCTTCGAAGGCGATCCCTGCAAGGTCGCTGCCGCAGCTGAACTCCAGGTGCCACTTCTGCCAACAGTGGGAGGGTCCAGAAGGCGGAACAGGAAGGAACCTTCAACACAAATCGGCGCACACCCACGTGCCCACTCATTCTCAGGGCCACTCTAGGAAGCGAGGCGCGCTTTGTTTTTTTTACCCTTAACCCTTTCGAACCTACCACCCCTCTGGATCGATTAAAACGTTCCCAGTAGGTTTGTTTGATTGAGATGCGTGCTCCTCCTTTTGAAGGTGCCTGGTTGCCAAAAACGGCAGGGCTCCTGCACCTCGTTGACCTGTGCATTAAGCGGTTGCTGCAATATTAAAATGCAATGTTGAAACCAGAAGAGGAGGGTGGGACCAGCAAAGTCAAAGTGCATCTTGCTGGTTAACTTTAGCCCCGAACAAAATAAAAAATAAAAAAATTCCTTCCAGTAGCATCTTAGAGACCAACTAAGTTTGTTATTGGTATGAGCTTTCGTGTGCATGCACACTTCTTCAGATACACTTCTTTAGCCCTGAACTTACTGGTCCCACAACCCTCTTCCGATGGCCATTTGTATTGCTTTGGCTTTAAAGCCCACAGTTAACATTTCTTACCCCCAAACCACATCTCTATGCTTGACTTCTATTTACTAGATACATTACAGCAAACAAGAAGAAGAACAGCAACACCCTGTTCTTGTAATGGCCTTCTAAAATGTTTTATTTATTTTTTGCAATTTGGAACAATTTCATTATTTTCACAAACTCTGTGTAATTTGGACATAATCCGCCAGCGGCATATCCAAAAAAACACCAGGCTAAGGGACAGCTATAAATTTTGCCTCCTCACTTGCTCATGTAGCTGCGGGTGGCGCTGTGGGTTAAACCACAGAGCCTAGGGCTTGCCGATCAGAAGGTCGGCGGTTCGAATCCCCGCGACGGGGTGAGCTCCCCTTGCTCAGTCCCTGCTCCTGCCAACCTAGCAGTTCAAAAGCACGTCAAAGTGCAAGTAGATAAATAGGTACCGCTGCAGCGGGAAGGTAAACGGTGTTTCCGTGCGCTGCTCTGCTTCGCCAGAAGCGGCTTAGTCATGCTGGCCACATGACCTGGAAGCTGTACGCCGGCTCCCTTCGGCCAATAATGCGAGATGAGCACCTCAACCCCAGAGTCGGTCACGACTGGACCTAATGGTTAGGGGTCCCTTTACCTTTACCTTACTTTCTGCACCAAAGCACAACCTATGTAAGGGAACTTTAAGTTAAATTCAAAGGTTAAATTTAAGTTAACCTTTGAATAAGCATAGAACCCTATAATTGTATAGTTGGAAGGGTTATCTAGTATAACCCCCTGAATCTCAGCTAAAGCATCCATGACAGATGGCCACCTGACCCCTGCTTGAAAACCTCCAAGGAAGGAGAGTCCACCACCTCCCAAGGAAATCCTTTCCATTGCCGAACACAGAAAGTTCTTCCTGATGTTTAGTTGGAATCTATTGTAGTTATTCTTTTGTTCTGGCTATTGTTGATGAAGATTAAATACCAATGAAATAATGTTTTAATTGCTTTCATTGGAATGTTTTCTGGATTTGTCACTCCTCAGGGGTTGCCAGAGTGGGGCCTGTGGGTGCCAGTACCCCTGATGGCACCTGCAGGTCTCAGTAAATATTCCCTCATAAAATCACAATACCTGAGAGACTGTGCATGCCGATCAGCTGAGGGAGGCTGGAGTTACCAAACTCTCTGTGCTCATCAAACTATGGTGCTGAGGAGGGGCCATTTTTATCCTCCCAAGAGGACTGGGGTCTGCTCATAGCAGGGCTCCCACTGTGTGTTAGCTGGACTGACATTACCCTTGTCAAAATCAGTGTCCAGGGGTCCAGAAAAACACGCTGAGGGCAGAAATTTGCCTAAATGGGAATTAGCCACCCTTGCTTTAATCAAACATTTTAACAGACCCCCCCCAAAAAACCCCACAGCTCTTTTAAATACGCATCCCAATTAACCATCCATTTTTTAAAGAAATATCCATTCTTTTTTTAAATACAGGTGCAAGTGAAAAAAGCATACAACAGACACCACCTTAGGTGAGGTATTTTCCCTTTCACATGAGGGGGTGTCCCTCAATCCCCAGCACGTGTACATACCTGAAGGCAGCCCTGTTTAGGGAAGTTTTTAACCTGTGATCTTTTGATGTGTTTTAATATCTGTTGGAGGCCGCCCAGAGTGGCTGGGGAGACCCAGCCAGATGGGCGGGGTACAAATAAAAAAAATATTATTATTATACACCATTGAAAAAATGAGGACAGTATGCTTTTCCCCTTCCAAACAACTATTTTCATTCATAAGCAAATGTGAGATGGAGATTTGGACACAAACATGGTGTGAGGTATGTGACGCTTTCCAGGCGTCTTGTTTATTGAGCATTCACTGTAATTTGTTCACAGATTAGACAGGTGTTGGCTGCAGAGCATCTGCTTTGCATGCAGATTTAATCCCTGGGATCTGTGGGAATGCTGGGAGAGGGTCCTGTTTGAAATCCAGGAGAGTCACTGCCAATCAGAGTAGAAACTACTGAGAGCAAGGTGGACCCATGGTCTGAACTTAGTAGATAAGGCAGCTTCCTATGTTCTCATGAATTCTGCTTTGTTTGTGGGAAGGCTACATAAGACTGCGTCCAAGCAAGGGTTACTTCAGTGAGTTTCCCCATCACTTTCCTTCCCGAAAAAAAATCTAATCCTTTCTTGGGGAGACGGAAGTGGATTTGTGGTACAAGACCTCCCCATCAACTGCAACTGTGCAACCTGCATTTGCTGGTATATGAAGGAATCCTGCCTGCCAAATAGCGGGAGTCTGGAAGCGCCCTTTGTGGCAGATAAAACCATGTTAAGAAAAAGACAAGTTGAGATTAGAAAAATAAAGAGCAAACACCTCGCTTACTGGAACAACAACAAAAGCTATGGAATAGCTTATTGTTTGAACAAACATTCAAATGGGAGACACTTGAGTTGTTGGGGGTTAGGAGGACCACTCACAATTCATACTGAAGCCCTGAGAAACACAATTCACTTCCACAGAGTTTATTGTGGACTTGGTACTGTTCACATTTTCCACAGCATTTGACGTCCCTTCCTCCCCGCCCAATTTAATCTGTTTTTACAGCTTCTTTGTTTGTTTTAAATTTATTGGATTAAATTCCACAGCAACAGGTTTTTCACAGCGACGGTACCTCTCAATTAAGGGGGGAAATTATACAAGGATAGCTTTTTGATGAGGAGAATAGCGTGTGGTCGGACACATTTTTTGGGCCAGTGGAATTCTGAGAAACTGCCAGTGGAGCCAGTCACAAAATGGCTGCTGCGGGGATGTGGCACAGCACAAAATGGCGGCCACATCCACAAGAGCAGGAAAAGAGACAGGGCCGCAAAAAGATGCAGGCATGCACCTTCCCCCTCAAGAAAAAAAAGGCACCTACATCTGCCACCACTGCATTCACTTACAGAGAGAAGGTAGTTGCTCTTCTCTCCCATTCAGAACATCTCTCTGAAGCCCTGGCACCTAGTGAAATGTGGGCAGCTATAAAGAGGCGCATTCAATGTAGGAGGGGCTGAGATGGTGCAAGCAGGAACTGAGCAGGAAGAGCAGGGTCCCTTTCAACTTGTGGGTGTTTGAGAGGCGATTTATTGAAGTTTTCCATAGGTCCCACAGGAGGTACTGGTGGGCACACTCCTGTGGGTGTTCGTTTGACGACACCTGGTGTCGATACAGGTCAAAATGTGCATGGCACTGTTGTGGGGATGCCCCTACAATCAGGTTTGCTAATGGAGCCCACTGTTTGGCAGCCCTCACATGTAACTGGTGTTTGCCCCCCACAAGCACCCCACAGACCAGAGGTTTGAGGTCCAATGTGGCGAACCAGCCCTGTTTGGAGTTTAGAATGTTGAAGTTCCCCCCCAGCGTTTACAAGGTTAAACTTAGAACCTGTGAATTGACAGTTCGCTCCAGAGAGGCGGAACCTCCTGGGGGTTTTAAAGGGGAGGAACGGCAGTTGGTCAGGGGGAGTTGATGGTTGGGAGTTGAGAGAGAGAGATAGAGAAGGGAGGAGATAGTTAGATATACTGAGGGAGGTATATGGGTAGGCATAGGAGTCATCTGAAACTGTAAAGGAACTATGAACCGCATGGGACAAAACCTGAAACCGTTATGCTTGTTAAATAATAAAAACTAGTTTTCGTTCAAACCATCGTATTATCGTCGTTCATGAGGTCCAGTGTGTTATACCCAGGCTCAGTTTAATGATCTTAGTGAGAGGACAACAGTCTGTGTCCTAGGGATTCATTAAGGAGGGGCTAAGGGGGTGTAAACCTTAAGTGCCACAGCGTAGCTAGGAGAGGCTAGCCAGCTGAGACAGCCAAGAGGGGTTTCTTGGTGATTAGGACCCAGGGCTGTAGGCTAAAAGGTTTGCATCAGGATAGCCTGGAGCAGGGGGGTATAACTGGACGTGAACACTCTTGTCACTGGGATCTCCAGAGTCACTAAGGAGGTCAGTTTAGTCGAACCTCGGAGGGCAGGGTGTGAGGGGTTTAAAGATAAACCAGGGCACCTGCATTGCTGACAAACATTTATTAGCAGGGTGACACAGAGTGCGTTGAGGGAGGTTCACGACAATTTGGTGGCAGCGGTGGGATTTTAAATCGCGACTTTATCGGTTGCAGAGCAGTGATTCTAAGTCGCAACTAAACTGGTAGCTGCGTAGAGAGTTCGAATCACGAGCTTTTGTGTGGGCAACGCCACGGTTTAAAGTAGCAACCCACAAGCCAGAGGTTGGCTTAAATTGAGACGATACTTAGTTGACTGGGGATGGCACATTTAAAGAAAACTAGAGAGCCACCAGCCAAAGGTGATGAGAGAACGGGTGAGGTCTTGGAGAAAGAAGACCCCAGTTCTTTAGAGGTTTTGAGAATGCGGATAGAATTAGCCCGGATCGAATCCGAGCGAGAAAAAGAGAGAATGGCTTGTGAGGAAAGAATGCAGGCTGAGCGTTTGAGAGCTCAATTAGCTCAGGAGATGCAATCTGAAGGAGATGCAGCTTAGGGCAGGATCACCTCAGAGTCCGCCCAGTGATGAGTTTAATGCCGCCCACCTAAAAAGATTCCCTAGGTTTATGGAGGGAAATGATGTGGAGGCATTCCTGTTTTCATTTGAACAGGTCTGCAAAGAATTAAAGTTGGCAGAGAATAACTGGATGATCTATATGAGGCCACAGATCAGTGGCATCTTAAGTGAAATTTACGCAGATCTAGGAGAGTCAGAGCTGTCCAACTATGACATTTTCAAACAGCGTGTTAAGATCAGATGTGGTCTAACACCGGAGCAGAGTCGGAAGGCTTTCCGGACAGTTAAAAAGGGGCCCAATGAAACTTTTTCACAGTTAGCCAGCAAACTGGAGAGGTTGTTAGACAGGTGGATTCAGGGGAGTGGAGTGAAAAGCTTTGATGAGCTGAAGCAAATGATTTGAGTAGAGCAGTTCTATAAGCACGTCCCCATGAATCTGCGCTGGTTTATAAAGGACAAACACCTCTCCAAAGTTGGGGGTATCGCTGAGATTCTGGATGAGCTGGAGGGAGATTTCCCTGAGGGAATGTTTCCAAAACCATTGCACAAGGATAAGCAATGGAGAAATATGGAGAAACAGGATGCAGAGAAAATTCCTGTCCGAGAAGACAGGAATTTGAGGAGAAAAATGGTTTGCTTCCATTGCGACCAGGAAGGGCATATGAAGCTCCAGTGTCCACTGCTGGCGAAAAAGCCAAGTACACCCTCAGCTAGTAAAGCTGTGAGGTTGCTGTCTAAAACTGATGTAGAAAAATTACCTCAGAAAATGGACTTAGGAGAGAATGAAAGTTCATTAGAGCCTGCGGCTAAAGTGTTGCAAGTCTGGGGGGCTGAGAGGGAGAGTAGAGAGGAATACAGTGAGTCAGTGAAAGTTAATGGAGAAGATTTTGTGGGATGGAGAGATACAGGGACCGATGTGTCTTTAATAAAATCACACTATGTACAAAGGGAGCATTACCTCCCAGGTCAATCCTACAAAATAAAAGGAATTTGGGGTCCTGAGTTCGAGATTCCAGTTGTCGAATTGATGATTGAATATAGAGGTGTTAGAGGAAAGTGGAAGATGGGAGTTTGGGACAACATTGATAAACCTGTGCTGATAGGCAACGATATTGGAGAGCACAGAAGTAAAATCCAAGTGGTTATCAGAGACCAAAGCCACGCCTCAGAAAGTCAGTTAAGTGTCACTAGTGAGGCCCCACTAGGTGACGGAATGTTGGCGAAGATGGCAGTTAGAACTGAACCCAGAACCCAGTGCATGAATGAGAAACAAAGGAATGAGCCTTCAGTTTGGGAGAAAGATCCACGGCAGGAGGCAGAGGCAGAGATCCAGCCCTGTGTGATTATTAATAAAGAAAGTCTGTCAGGAGTATGCGAAGTTAAGCATACGGAAACGACAGTGAAGCAGCCCCAAACTAATGAGCTAACTAAGAACTTTGACAACACTCAGAGCAAGAGTGTTAGAACTGACTCTAGGTCTCGTCAGAATGCTTGGGATGAGAGAGACCAGCCTTTTTCGTTTGGGTATCGTGAGGTGCCAAATGAGGAAAAAAGTTTCAACCCGGTGGAGCTATTATCGGAGAGACAACCTCGTGAGCCGCGTGATCTGGTGAAGAATGCTTGGACCGGTAAAGAGCGGGTGGAAGATCCAGATGTGATCAGCTACGTCCAAGATCTGCAGCGTAATCTTCAAGAGATGCGTGGAGTGGCAGCTGACAACGCCAGAAAGGCACAGCGAAATCAAAAGTCCGGGTACGACGCACGTGCTTGTGATCGCACTTTCCAGCCCGGCGACAGCGTGCTGATGCCGCGTACCAGACGTCACGGGAAGATGGAGACCTCCTGGGTCGGTCCGTTCCGCGTGATGGAGAAACTGTCTGCTGTAACTTACCTGGTCGAAATAAACTGTGAGACGGGACAGTACAAGGTGCTGCATGTATGTCTGTTGAAATCTTATGTTGTCCAAAGTAAGTTGGTTCCAAGAGGGGAGGGGGACAAAGCCCCGGGAACACCGTCAGCAGGGTGGGGGAAGTTAAGCCCTGACTTTACCCCGGCAGAGGTGTCTTTGGGTGAACCAAGTGACACAGAAGGAACCAAATGGAGTTTCACGGTGACACAGCAGGATAACCTAGTCCCAGAAAAGATCTCGGGTAGTACGCTGGGTATGAGCGGGAGTGAGGTGTGGTTAAACCTAGGTGCAGACACACCTACAGAAGTCAAAAAGAAAAGGTATTCTGGCTTCCGGTCGGCGATGCCGGAGGAGACGGTCGGGGGGACATGTCGCTCCTGACATTCCCCCGTCCGACTGGGAAAAGGGGATATCGCGCCAGCGCCGCGATCCTCAAAACCCCCGGGAAGGGCGTCCCGGGGTCCACAGGACCTGCACAGGCTCGGACGCCGGACCTGCTCCCCGGGAGACCGTGACAAGGGCTCCCGAGTGCGAGCGGGCGGCGGAGCCACAGGGTCCGCTAACTCCCCGTCGGGCGAAGCTGCGAGACCGACTCCTCGGAGCACGCTGATTTCTCCAAGACCTGCAAATTGGAATCGTGAGTAAAATGCAACAAAAAGGAAATTTGGACTAAATTTGGACTGGATTGGAACGCAAACACGGAGGTCCGTTCCTTTCCATTGTTACAGTGAAGCAGGAAATAGATACAGTTGCACTGAAAAGGACTGAATTGACTCTTTTGTTATATGGCTTTAAATTAACCCTTAAGCCTCCCCTGGTCCTGAGGGAAGCAGAGGGAACTGTGATAGATTTGTGGTTTATTTTTAAGATGAAAAGTTTGTGAAGTGTTATAAGAAGAAAAAGTTGGAAAAAGTTTTTAAAGTTTTAAAAGTATAAAAACTGTGATTAAAGAAAATGGCGATGAAACCGGATATTACTTGGCAAACTGTGCTGGAGAAGATGCAGGAATACATTGCGGAACTGAGAGAGAGGAATGCGATGGGAAAGACTGTGGATGAGATAAGGCAAAACCCAAACACCGTGCCGGCTGAACCAGATGTACAAATAACTAAGGAAGTGACAGGACCCGTCAAGGCTAGACAACGAAAGATTATTTTGCCAAACATCAGCTGCAGGAAAAGATTCTACAACCGGAAAAGAAAATGTGCTGTTACCCCAAGAAGCAAGAGAAGAACCATAAGAAAAAACAGCACACTGACACCCTCTGACAAGCAGCCGAAGGAAAGCCGAGACGAACCGAAGATGAATTGGGAAGGCTGGACACAGTTTTTGGAAAAGGCCTCTCTGGAGGACGCAATGCAGGACTCATGCTGGTTCTGGGCTTCTCCACCAGCAGGAATAGGATAAGAACTGTTAAAGTATGGCCTGACTTGTGGATTTATGGTTTTTGATTTATGGACACGCCAGGGACTGCTCAAATGTTATGATATATAAGTGAAAGATAAGTATCTTTATGTTTAAGACGATAAGTATGATAAGTAGTGAACAATGCAAATAACAGCTGCGTACCCGGGGACCAGGGGAGGCAAGAGGGACGTAGATGAAGAAATATAAGTGATTTAAGATATATGATGTTTAAAGATTGAAGATGGATATTAGGAAAATAATTATTTGATTATGAAATTAGGAACCTGTTAAAAATTGTTAAATGCTAGCAGATGGAAAATAATGGAGTGGGCGAGAGGAAGCATGACAATGATTGTAATACAAGTGAGCTGGCCTGAATCGGGGCCAGACAATATTGTAAAATCAATAAAAATTATTTAAAAAAAACAAACAAAAAGAAAAGGTATTCTTTTCGTCCTTGTGTGAGTGCAAGAAGAGTGAGCACGATTAGAAAAGCAGCTAAGTGTCAGCTGAGTGTGCGCAAAATGGAACACATCTTGGGGGGCGGCCTGGTCAAGCCTGACACGGACAAGGTGCGTGCTAGACAGGAGTGGCCCAAACCCTCTAGCGTAAGTCAGGTACGGGCTTTCCTGGGTGTAATTGCTGAAAAGGAGCGATGTCTGTCAACCATCGAAAGAGAGTGTCTGGCGATTATATGGGCTGTTGACAAGCTAAAGCCATATTTGTGGGGGAGAAGGCTTACTCTGCACCCAGACCATTCCCCACTGCGCTTGCACAACCAGAGGAGAAGCGGAAACAATAAGATGATTCGTGGGAGCAAGAGGTTGCCGGAATATATATATATATGATATCAAACACATCAAGGGGACGCATTATCCCGGAATGTTTGAATCTATGTAAAAGATGCATGCATGTATATACTGTTGTATATAATAAAGTGAAAAGTCAATTTCCCTGCACCGGCATTCCTCTGATGGACAGTGGATGCCTATGCAGTGTCTTAAGGCGGGGAGAATTGTGGCGAACCAGCCCTGTTTGGAGTTTAGAATGTTGAAGTTCCCCCCCAGCGTTTACAAGGTTAAAGTTAGAACCTGTGAATTGACAGTTCGCTCCAGAGAGGCGGAACCTCCTGGGGGTTCTAAAGGGGAGGAACGGCAGTTGGTCAGGGGGAGTTGATGGTTGGGAGTTGAGAGAGAGAGATAGAGAAGGGAGGAGATAGTTAGATATACTGAGGGAGGTATATGGGTAGGCATAGGAGTCATCTGAAACTGTAAAGGAACTATGAACCGCATGGGACAAAACCTGAAACCGTTATGCTTGTTAAATAATAAAAACTAGTTTTCGTTCAAACCATCGTATTATCGTCGTTCATGAGGTCCAGTGTGTTATACCCAGGCTCAGTTTAATGATCTTAGTGAGAGGACAACAGTCTGTGTCCTAGGGATTCATTAAGGAGGGGCTAAGGGGGTGTAAACCTTAAGTGCCACAGCGTAGCTAGGAGAGGCTAGCCAGCTGAGACAGCCAAGAGGGGTTTCTTGGTGATTAGGACCCAGGGCTGTAGGCTAAAAGGTTTGCATCAGGATAGCCTGGAGCAGGGGGGTATAACTGGACGTGAACACTCTTGTCACTGGGATCTCCAGAGTCACTAAGGAGGTCAGTTTAGTCGAACCTCGGAGGGCAGGGTGTGAGGGGTTTAAAGATAAACCAGGGCACCTGCATTGCTGACAAACATTTATTAGCAGGGTGACACAGAGTGCGTTGAGGGAGGTTCGCGACATCCAACCTCTGCCCCCCTCACACCCTGACCCTCTGAATGAGAAAATGTCAAGTTATTCCGTCAGGTGAGTTCTCTCGTGCTTGGTAAGCTTTGACCTCTGGCTGTAGCTCTTCCCGCAAGCCGAACACTGGTAAGGCTTCTCTCCCGTGTGGGTCCTCATATGGAGCGTGAGGCCTGAGCTCTGGCTGAAGCCTTTCCCGCAAGCTGGGCAAGCGTATGGCCTCTCCCCAGTGTGGGTCCTCTCGTGTTTGATAAGGCCCGAGTGGTGCCGGAAGCTTCTACCGCAGACGGAGCACTTGTACGGCTTCTCGCCCGTGTGGGTCCTCTCGTGGGCAACGAGGGTTGAGTTGTGGCCGAAGGACCTGCCACACTCGGCGCACGTGTACGGCTTCTCTCCCGTGTGGGTGATTTCGTGCCTCACCAGGTCCGAGCTGCGGAGGAAGCTCTTCCCGCACTCGGAACACCGGAAAGGCTTCACCCCGGTGTGGGTCCTCTGGTGCAGGATAAGGTTGGACCGCTGGCTGAAGCTCTTCCCGCAATCCCCGCATGCATAAGGCCGCTCGCCGGTGTGGATTCTCTTGTGGAAACGGAGGCCGGAGCTCTTACTGAAGCTCTTCCCACAAGTCGGGCATGTGTAAGGCTTCTCTGCCGCCAGAGTTTTCTCTGTCACAGGAGGAGGGCTGTCGCTCCGGCAGATTCGCTTCCTGGCCTCAAAGGGCGCATACATCTCCTCTGCAGCGTGGGTGCGCTTGTGTTTCACGAGGCTCGAATGGAGGCTAAACTTTTCCCCGCAGGTTAAGCACGCGTAACGCTTCTCTCCTGCGTGGATTATTGCCCGCTTAACAAGTGCCGAGCCCCTGTCGAGGTTTTCCCCGCAGTCTGAGCATCTGCAAGCCTCTTCTTCCTGTGCGCCACTTTGCTCATGCCCAGCTGGGCTTAAACTGGGGTGCAAGCTTTTCCCGCAGCTCAAACAGCAGCAAAGCTTCTCACTTGCCACTTGGGCTCCCGGGCGATGCTTCATAAACTCAGCTCTCTGACTGGACGTCTCAAACTCTGAGCGTTTGTGGGGCTTGCCCTCAGCATCGATTAAGAAGTCTGCATCGTCACCAAAATCACCTCCCTCTTCCTCACAGGGCTCCACCTTCTCGAACGCAGGTCTCGCTGGGGTGTCCTTGACATCATCTTCTCCAAGGAAAGAGGCATCTGATCTTTTGTCTGGGCTGCATTCCTGCTTCCTCCTTGTCCTGAGCCACTTCTTGGAAGTTTGTCCTGGTTTTGGATGGTGCTGGGAAACACATTTTTCTCTTCTGAGCAAGGCTCCGTCAATCTCTGTTTGCTTTGGATTTCCCATGGAAACCTCGTTTTCACTGGATCCCTCGAGATCACCTGTTAAGAGACAACATCCAAAGAGAGATCTGTATGAGTGACAAGGTTCTGGGGCTCTGTTTCTGCCCAGCAGGGCAAAGGAAGTCTCTAGCTTTCATGGTTGCAAAGGCAGGTTTCAAAGCAACACAAAGGGAAGATCAAACCTGGCAACTAACCCATGTACTGCACTTACCACAGTCGCTCTCATCTGCTGGGTCGTTCTCTTGCTCAGGTTCACTGTCCAGCTGTGTCTGGTTGGAATCCAACAGGATCTGCTCATCCTCAAGGGAATCCCCAGCTCCTTCCTCAAACAGCCCCAAGACCTGGAAAGGCAGCAAAAACCCAACAGTAAGGACGGGCGAATCTGTCAATTACAATTCTTTTCAGTTTTCTGTCTCGCCAGAGTGGTGCATGCTCTAGTTATCTCCCGCTTGGACTACTGCAATGCGCTCTACGTGGGGCTACCTTTGAAGGTGACCCGGAAACTGCAATTAATCCAGAATGCGGCAGCTAGACTGGTGACTGGGAGTGGCCGCTGGGACCACATAACACCGGTCCTGAGAGATCTACATTGGCTCCCAGTATGTTTCCGAGCACAATTCAAAGTGTTGGTGCTGACCTTTAAAGCCCTAAACGGCCTCGGTCCTGTATACCTGAAGGAGCATCTCCACCCCCTTCATTCTGCCCGGACACTGAGATCCAGCGGCGAGGGCCTTCTGGCGGTTCCCTCACTGTGAGAAGCAAAGCTACAGGGAACCAGGCAGAGGGCCTTCTCGGTAGTGGCTCCTGCCCTGTGGAACACCCTACCACCAGATGTGTTAATGTATTTTATTGTTTGCTAGAAGCCGCCCAGAGTGGCTGGGGAGACCCAGCCAGATGGGCGGAGTACAAATAATAAATTATTATTATTATTTCCCATTTTTCTAATTGTAAGTTCCGCTCTTCACTCTCCCTTGTCAGTTTGCTATTATTATTTTTCTGGACGAGATACCACAACACACTTTTGTATGCAATTTTGCATAAAATACACATTTTCGCAGCACATTCCCCCCCCCCCCAACAATATAATGCATTTCTGGCTGTTATTTTCACTAATTGTTATGCATACTTCTTTACCCCGACATATGCATTTTTGTACATGTCACTTGGCCAGAGAACTGCCTGGCAAAACTCAGTGAAGTGCAAATTTCGAATGAGTTGTAGTCCAAAAACAGCTGGATATGACTGAATATATAATGATAATAATCATATCGTCTGGGCAGCCCAGGGCATCCATACACACAACCTAGGCTTGAGCCCCGAGGTTGTCAAACTCCAATGTCTCTCGAGATAGGGAGAAGGCAACAACCACAACAATACAGTGGTACCTCGGGTTAAGTACTTAATTCGTTCCGGAGGTCCGTACTTAACCTGAAACTGTTCTTAACCCGACGCACCATTTTAGCTAATGGGGCCTCCCGCTGCTGCTGCGCCGCCAGAGCACAATTTCTGTTCTTATCCTGAAGCAAAGTTCTTAACCTGAAGCGCTATTTCTGGGTTAGCGGAGTCTGTAACCTGAAGCGTGTGTAACCTGAGGTACCACTATACTAGGAAGCAGGAGCAGTGAGGGGGTGGCCTGGGGCAAGCAGAGGCTGTGTGTGGCCCCCAGGCCTGAGTAGGGTTGCCAGGTCTGCTTCCAAAAAAATAGCGGACAAGCGGACAAGCGGGGGGTTTAAAATTAAATAAAATATTTTCTTACAAACATTTTAACACGTATTAAAATAATCACTTCAAAACTTTCCTTAAAATTCAAAACATCAAATATATTATAATATGTAAAATATTAAATTACATTTTACGTTGCTGTCATGTGTATTTTTTATTTGACTGTGCAGCTTTGATCAATTCTTTGTGTTTAAGGAATAATTCTTTAATTTCAGTACAAAGCTACCGAAGTTCCCAACAGGGGTTCCTTCTTACCGTTCCTGTATTAGGGAGGCGATCCTTGGAGCAAGGATCTCGCTCCCTCAGGAACTCCGGCAAGAGGTGCCTTCCCCCCCCCCCCAATTTTTTTAATGTCTTGTGAAACAATTGAGTATGATTAATAATTTTTTCGGAGAATCGAGTTCAATGGATATTCGATCTTTGTCTCATTCTTACTTATGGAAAAAAAGACAAAACGTGATTCTCCTATCCTTACTCTCTTAGACTGTACAGCTTTAGATTACGTACCATTTCATCATAAAGCTTTTGAATAAAAAAATGTCCACTATTTTGTAAAAAAAAAATAGTGAACATAATGTGAAAAAAGTGGACTGTCCGCTTAAATAGTGGACACCTGGCAACCCTAGGCCTGAGGTTCCCAACCCCTGAGCTAAATGCAGCCCAGCTTGCATGTCTGAAGCACCACAAAATGCCCCATGTTCAGCCTCACGCATCTCCGGTCACAGCTGGGAAAGCCGCTGGCCAACCGGTGCCAGCAATATTGGTCTGTAGCAGCTCTCAGGCCTTGCCCTCTCCCTCTCGGCAGCCTCACCTCCTCTTCCTGTTGCTCGCCCTCTCGCTGCCTCAGCAGGAACTCCTCCGCCAGGGCCACCGCCTGCCCGCAGGTCTCTGGGCCGCTTCCCTTCACCCAGTCCTGCATCTCCGAGGGCAGGACGGCCAGGAACTGCTCCAGGATCACCAGCTCCAGGATCTGCTCCTTGCTGCGCCTCTCCGGTTTCAGCCACTGGTGGCAGAAATCCCACAGCTGCCCGCAAACCTCCCGGGGCCCCTCAGCCTCCTCGTAGCAGAAGAGGCGGAAGCGCTGGCGCTGCCACTCCCTGCAGCTGGCCTCCCCGCGCAAGATGGCTGCCTTCATCTTCCCGTAACTCTCCCGGGCGTTGGGGCCGCCCAAGCCCTCCTCGGCTGCTTCTCCCAGCCGGGTGGCCCACTGGTTGGCCTCGCCAACCCCCTCAAAGTGGGCCAGTAAGGCCTTGATGTCTCCCCAGGGCATGGCGGGCTCTGTCGGCTGTGAGCAAGGGGCCTGCTTCCCCCCGGGGGACTCCAGCCACCCAGACCCCTGGCTCTGGAGCAGGCGCTCCTCTGCCTCCTCTTTAACCCGGGGGATCGTTATCCTCTTCATAAGTCTCCTGACGCTCCCAGGGCGAAGGATGCCGTGAGGTGCTTTCCCGCGTCTTCCAGATCCCTCAACTTGTTCAGGGCCCGTGAGGTCCTCCTCATCCATTTGGTCTCCATCCAGAGCAGCCTGGCCTCCCAGAATCCTTTGCTGGTCAGCCATTTTCTTTCCCGAGCTACGGGACAGCCTTATCGCAAGTCAAGCCTCACGCCACTCTTCCCCGCCTTCTTATAACTTCAGACTTTCAGATAAATGGCTCGTGTCGCTACTTTACTTCTGTCCTTCAAACAAGCTGCACTCATAGATGATGGGCCTGTTTACAGAAAGAGACATAGATTTTTTTGGTTTGTTTTAATTTTTGGTTTGTTTTAATTTTTATTCATATATTAATATAATAGATGCAGAACATATATATATATATATATATATATATATATATATATATATATATATATACAATTGAAATGCGCTAAGAGGAAGGCACGCGGTGGAAAAAGAATGGAAGAAGTTTAAGGAATATATTAGAAATTATTGTAAGATTCAAAGTTAGAAAAAAGCTGGAAGAAGTGGCAGTTTACAGAATAGAAATTAAGATTAATTAAGTAAATTTATGATGTATGATTAAGATAAGTTAAGACAGTAATATGAGTAAGGAAATAGAAAGTTTTAAGTTAGTATAGAGAAATAATATTAGTAAAATAACATAATAATAAATGATGAGAGGAAATTGCTAAAGATGAATTACAATGAAACGTAGTAGGAGTGACAGGAGGAAGTCTAACTAAGATGATAAGGAAAGAAGAAGGGAAAATTAGGATTTTTGTGTTTATTGTTGTATTTGTTTTATTATATGTGATCTGTGTTAAGTTTGTGTTTATATGTTTGGAAAACCCAATAATTTTTTTTTTTAAGAAATGCGCTAAGAGGAAGGCACACTTGGCAAATCCACACCATGATCAACTCCTGCCCGGAAACCTATGTCCCCACTGTGGAAAGACATGTGGATCCAGAATTGGCCTCCACAGTCACTTACGGTCTCACTGTTAAGACTGTGTTCATGGAAGACAATATTACTCGGCTACGAGAGATCGCCAAAGAAGAAGAAGAAGAAGACTCCAAAGCACATAGTGGAAGCAGGAAGCAGATGCAATAACCAAGCAGAAGCTGACTGTGGCAGGTGAAATTTGCACAGATACGTATTGGTGTTTGTTTGCTTTTTAAATGACTGGAGAGTGGGTGGGTGGGGGTGCCTGGTTCCTGGTCCCTGCAGCCCATTACCTCCCTCTCCTGGTGTCTCTCCCCCCACTTTCTGATCTTGCACCCACCCCTTTAAAACTCACCTCCCTTCCAGAGGTGCAGCAGAAATAAATCCAGAGCAAAACTCTTTTGCAGATCAGCCAAGCAAACCGAGGCTGGGGATTCAAAAGGCAGGTTCCCTCCTGGAGAAGGTGGAGCAGGAAGGAGACTGGAGGGTTTCCCATTCTCCACCCCCCCAGCCACACACACAGAGAGAGAGACACACTATTAAGAAAGGAAAACCCACAGATTTCCGGCCCTTCTCTAGCAACTACAGCCTCTGTTGACTTAACTCTTTGCAGCATCCCAAGAGCTCAGTTAAAAGGATCAAGGAGTTTGGCAGGGCGAGGAGAAGGAGTTTTCTCTGCCAGCCAGAGTTTTATTTATTTGTTGCATTTATATCCCTGAATTTGTTGCATTTAGACTCTTTCCAGCCAGCCACTGGCCTGCTGCTTTACAGTGCTGGGCTTTTAATTGTTTCGCTGTTGCTGTCGTGGGCATAGCCAGGGGGGGGGCAATAAAAACCAATAGCAAGCTCAGGTTCTGCCCCCCTAACAAAAGAAATGCAGGAATTAAATAAGCCTTTAAACACTAGTTCTTTTAAATCACCAATGAACAAGCTTCGCAATGCAATTTTAGGACCACCCGGCCTGCTGCAATACTTTCTTAGTTCATCATTCATGAACTTCCGAATAAGACCGAACCTTCTCGCAGAGGCAGTGTGGGGTAGTGGTTAGAGTGTCAGACTAGGGAGACCAGGGTTCAAATCCCCACTCGGCCATGCAGCTCGTGGGGTGACCTCTGGCCAGCCACTGCCTCTCAGCCTAACCTACCTCATAGGGTTGTTGTGGGGATTAAATGAGGAGGAGGAGGACCCTGTATGCCCCTTTGAGCCCAGCGCCAAGGGCCTTCTGGCGGTTCCCTCACTGCGAGAAGTCAAGTTACAGGGAACCAGGCAGAGGGCCTTCTCGGTAGTGGCACCCGCCCTGTGGAACACCCTCCCACCAGATGTCAAAGAGAAAAACAACTACCAGACTTTTAGAAGACATCTGAAAGCAGCCCTGTTCAGGGAAGCTTTTAATGTTTAAGAGATTATTGTATTTTAATATCCTACTGGAAGCCGCCCAGAGTGGCTGGGGAAACCCAGCCAGAAGGGCAGCGTATAAATAAATTATTATTATTATTATTATTATTATTATTATTATTATTATTATTATTAATATTACTTAGAGAAGAAGGTGGGGGGAATGCAATTTGTTGTTGTTGTTTTGTTTTTACATGTGTTGGAAACCGCCCAGAGTTACTGGGGCAACCCAGCCAGATGGGTGGGGTATAAGCAAAATTATAAATAAAATTATAGTACTGTATAAAATTATAAAAATCTATCAGTGCGCATCAAACACAGCTCTTCCTGAGTTATGGGGGTTTCCACTCTCCTCTCCCCTGGGAATCTTGTGTCTTTCATAGCACAGTAGCAGGCAGAAATTCAGCAGGCAAAGCTCTCCCCTGGCATGGAAATGCAATGCTGTGCCTGGCTGCACCTGTTAAATGTCTGCCTGTCATGCTGCTGCTTAAAGACCAGGGCTTTGTTTATTTTTTTAGGAGCACCTGGCCTTGTGACAGTGATGGAGGCTTGTCCCAGAGAGAGAGAGAGAGAGAGAGAGAGAGAGAGAGAGAGAGAGAGAGAGAGAGAGAGAGAGACGTGTCTGCAATAAGGGTTAAACAAATAAAGCGTCATCCAGGCAGTTCTCTGCTTCCTAGAGAGGCCAGGAAAGGTGGGAGGCTGAAAGGGAAGATCTTCTTTCCTCTTCCCTTCAATGCCCTGGCGAGGAATCCTTTCCTGTGTTTTGCCACAGAGGAAAACCAGAGCCTTGGCAGGACATTCCCAAGAGGGTTTGCAGGGCAGCAGATGCAAGGAGCTGGTGAGTTGGAGGAAGGAGAATGGGATGATCTTTGGGGGGGGGAGGT
The DNA here is from genome assembly GCA_034641385.1 of Darevskia mixta. Taxonomy (NCBI): domain Eukaryota; kingdom Metazoa; phylum Chordata; class Lepidosauria; order Squamata; family Lacertidae; genus Darevskia; species Darevskia mixta. The sequence continues at coordinate 345,718 of JAWWNH010000176.1, read as the reverse complement.
TTCACTGGGGTTGGAGAGGAAAAGAAACTGTGCTGGGGGGGGGATGTGCACTTTTCCGAAATTTGCAGTGCCGTTCCCCAGTCAAAAGGATATGTATGAAACTGCATATATTTGTGAGACATAGAATATAGCAAAAATGTGTTCCATTAGTGAAAGTTTAGATAGATAGATGATAGATATAGAAATATAGATATAGATAGATAGATAGATAGATAGATAGATAGATAGATAGATAGATAGATAGATAGATATAGATTGTTACGGGTAGCTGAGGAGGGGTACCCACCCCTTCTTGCTGTCTTTCCCCTCCGCTTGCCGCAGAGACAGCGGCAGCCAGTGCGGGACCCTCTTTCGCCCAGGTCTCACCCCCTTTTCTCTAGTTTCCCCTTTACCCCACAGGTTGTAATACAAGCACACACACAAACCCTCGTGAAACTCAGTTTCAAGTGGTTATTAATACTATTTGGATATATTGTATCAAGTTGAACTCTGAGCATGTGCAGAGCCTTTAAACCTTTGGAAATTCATTTAAAATCACAGCCTCCATGGATCTTCTCCCTGTTTGTGCCCTTCTACTCCTGCTGGCCTTGCCCCCCCAGGTCACCCCTGGTCTGCCATAATCCCCTAAGCAGAACATCACATACGCACACCCAAGGTGCTCCAGGAAATGCCACACCTGGGCAATCCTCTCAAGCACCCATCATCAGGTTTCCAAGACGACAGACAGTCTCCTGGATGCTTCTCATTGTTCTTCCCCGGTTGCCACTCAATATGTATATTTGACCCACCCAAGTGTCATTTACCTGTTCCTGTGACCCATCACCTGTATGCCAATCTTGTTTACCCATATGTTAATTTTCCTGCACCCTCCTACTCTCCACCCCTTCTTGACGTTTTGCTTATGTATCTGTGATGTAGTAGTGATGTATTTCGAAATGTATTCTGGGTTATAGCGGGAAGTTTTAAAAGTCTCTGCCACCCTTTGTTCGGGGTTCAGTCTCTGTTACTTGAACCTGTTGCGCAATAAAGTGACTTTGTCCTTTGCTCCAGTTGCTGGTTGGTCTCATCTTTAGCTCCGTAGTACCACGGACCTCCTGTCCGAAGGGCCAGGTCGCTGAGAGGACTCGTGCCTGGGATTTTGCCGTATCAAGATATCTATATCTATCTATCTATCTATCTATCTATCATCTATCTATCTATCTATCTATCTATCTATCTATCTATCTATCTATAATTTCAAAATGCAAAAAAAATACAGAAAAGAAAAAACAGACACACAAAAATCATAAATGCAAAAGACATAAATACAGACAAATCCCACTTTCCCCCCTCACCCCCCCCACCCTGTGTTGACTTCAAGCCTTTTTCTGAATTACGGTTTATATATCTTAGTCCTTACGTATACCTGTATCTATACATTTTCTTTTCTTTTTAAAGCTTCTTTTGGGAGCCCTTCACCCATCTGCTAGAAGATCGACTTTTTCTACAAAATTTGCTAAATATTCTTTAAACATTTTCCAATCTTTATCTGTTTTTGGATCAGATGATCCTGTTTTTTTCCACCAAATTTTGATATGTTATCAATTTAATTTGCCAATCTTCCTTTCTTGGTACTATATCGCTTTTCCAATTTCTCGCGATTAGGAGTCTAGCGGCTGCAGTTGCATACATCATTATGCATCTGTCTTTTTCTTTAATTTCCTCATTTAACATTCCTTATAAGAATATTTCTGGATCTTTCCTGAAGGAGTATTTGAGTATCTTTTTTAATTCTTTATAATGTTTTTCCAAATTTTTTAAAAATTTCTTTACATTGCCACTATATGTGTAAGAATGTTCCAATTTCTTTTCTTTCTTTTCTTTTTTCTTTAATTTTTTTTATTTTGCATACATAAAGATATTTTATATATTTATATATCCATTAGTGAAAGTTGCTTGCCAAAAATGTACATATTAGGCAAAAATGCATAGAAAGCTTTGTTTTAGGTCAAATGGGCACTAACAAAGTTTCATAAGGAACAGTTTTCCTGCTTGGCAGGGGGTTGGACTGGATGGCCCTTGTGGTCTCTTCCTACTCTATGATTCTATTGGTTTTGTTTAAAGGAAATTGCCAAAGGATTCCCTTTCCAGCATGACAGTGTACGCCAAAATATTGTCATGTTTTCTCATCAGGCAAAAAACAAAGAGGTGTGAACCTTGAAATGGGAAGAGGGCGCAACATGAGTGGCAGCGGCCTGAACCCATGAAAAAGGTGGCAAAATTGCCACGAGAAACACCACCAGGTTGAGGGGGATACAAACAGATTTCTTCGGCAATCAAATGTCACGGAAACGAGTGCTTAAACTTGTGCCACACGCCATTGCATTGCAGCTCAAATATTGTGTGCAAAATACCGGTAACAGGGAAATGGAATAAACTGCAGTGTGAAGGCAGCCGAAAGCAGTCTGCTCCAAAAGTAACTGCGCTTTAACAGCTCTTTCTCCTTCTCTCGGTTATCGTCTTTCAGGGAGAAGGCCCAGTCGCCAAATGAGAAGGCCCCTAACTTCTCTTTCGGTACCAGTTTGGCTCCGATTCTCTCGTTTGGATGTTTAGCCACCTGCCCTGGCACAATGTTCCCCTTGGATGTGTGCTAAGCCCTGCGAGTTTGAGAGCCACGGCTGAGGGGAAGCCAAGACAAAATGGCCGCTGAGGAAGGACGCACCTCGCCATCCCTGAGCCTGCAGTTCCGGGTTGCGCTCGGACAGCACGGCGGGATAAAAACGGAGGCCCAGGACCCGGCTGACGCCAACGCTCACGATATCCAGACGGTGTGCATCGGCGAGCCTCATGGGTGGACTCCCTCGACCCATGTCAAGCCGGAACTGGAGGAAGTGCATTGGGAAACCCGAGAAAATGAGGTGTTCTTGAAAGCGAGGCCATCCCCTCGCTCAGGGTGGGGAAGCCTGCCGCCGTGTCAGGAGGCCCTGCCTTGGGACGGGGTCAGAGTGTTCCCAGCCTCCTTTGAGGGAGCGTTCACAACCTGCAAATGGCTGGCCAGAGAGTGGGGGTCTCGGCAGAGGACACCCGCCTCTGAAATGGAAGGGCAACAAGCGACTGGCACACCGGACAGTGCCAGAGCGAGGAGGGGCAGCAGGAAAGGGAAGGCCGCTGGTCTTCTGAGCGGTGCGGTCGGGGCAGAGGCCCGGCGCCAGCAGTTCAGGCGTTTCTGCTACCAAGAGGCCGAGGGTCTGCACAATGCCTACGGCCAGCTCCGGAGCCTGTGCCATCGGTGGCTGAAGCCAGAGAGGCACTCAAAGGAGCAGATTTTGGAGCTGGTGATATTGGAACAGTTCCTGGCTGTCCTGCCCCTGGAGATGCAGAGCTGGGTCAGGGAACGGGAGCCTGAGACCTGCGCCCACGTGATCGCCCTGGCCGAGGATTTCCTGCTAAGGCAACAGGAGGCAGAACAATTGGGGCAGGAGGTGACTGGGGCGGGGGGCGGCCTGAAGTTTGGGAGGTTCACACGGGAATTTGCTAGATTAGGTGGGGGGGCGAGTGCCTGGATCTGTTGATAAACCAGAGTTTGACCTATAGAACTTGAGTGGGCGGGGCAAAGGGGGGCGGGAGTGAACTGGAAGTGTAGTATAGTGTGTAGACCGCAGGGGTCAGCAAACTTCTTCAGCAGGGGGCCGGTCCACTGTCCCTCAGACCTTGTGGGGGGCCGGATTATATTTTGGAGGGGAGAAATGAACGAATTCCTATGCCCCACAAATAACCCAGAGATGCATTTTATTTTATTATTATTATTATTATTATTATTATTATTATTATTATTATTATTATTATTTTAAATATAGTAGATTTTATTTCTATTCGTAATTCATTACAATTCAGATCTACATTGCATATAAATATAGATAATAACGAGATGAATACATATCTTTTACATATCTGTTTTCTCCACTTTCACCCATCACCCATTTTCCCTTCACCCTTCTCACTTCCCTCCATCTCGATTTCATTAAATCCTTTAATTTATTGTCCTCTTGCATTCCCTACTTCACCTCATCCCATTTTTTCTATGCATTACTACTTATCTACATTTAATGCTAATTTATATACTTCACATTTTAATCTAGGCACATTAGCATAGACTATATTTTTTGGGGGGGGAAATGAACGAATTCCTATGCCCCACAAATAACCCAGAGATGCATTTTAAATAAAAGGACACATTCTACTCATGTAAAAATACGCTGATTTAGGTGATTGCGCCAGATCCGGCCCCCCGGGCCTTAGTTTGCCTACCCATGGTGTAGAGCAGTGTGGTGTAGTGGTTGGACTCTGGCCACATCCACAGTACACACTGTAGAATCCTAGAATGGTAGAGTTGGAAGGGACCACGAGGCTCATCTGTTTCCACCCCCTGCAATGCAGGAATCTTTTGCCCAACATAGGACTCAAACCCATGACCCGGAGGTTAAAAGTCTCATGCTGTACATTCAAAGCACATTCATCACACTTTTCGCAGTCATGGCTTCCCCACAAAGATTACTGGGGGCTGTAGTTTTGCCCCTCACAGAGGTATAATGCCATCCAAGCTCTGCTTAAAAACCTCCAATGAAAGTCCTGATGTTTAGAATCTCCTTTCTTTTAACTTGAATCCATTGGTTCGTTGTGGTGCCCAGAACAGGACACAGTGTTCCAGGTGTGCTCTGACCAAGGCAGAATAGAGCCATACTATTACTTCCCTAAGGGACCCAGGTGGCGCTGTGGGTTAAACCACAGAGCCTTGGGCTTGCTGATCAGAAGGTCGGCAGTTCGAATCCCCGCGACGGGGTGAGCTCCCGTTGCTCGGTCCCAGCTCCTGCCAACCTAGCAGTTCGAAAGTGCAAGTAGATAAATAGGTACCGCTCTGGCGGGAAGGTAAACGGCGTTTCCGTGCGCTGCTCTGGTTCGCCAGAAGCGGCATAGTCATGCTGGCCACATGACCTGGAAGCTGTACGCCGGCTCCCTCGGCCAATAATGCGAGATGAGCGCCGCAACCCCAGAGTCGGACACGACTGGACCTAATGGTCAGGGTTCCCTTTACCCTTTACCTATTACTTCCCTTGATCTGGACACTAGACTTCTGTTGATGCAGCTTAAGATGGCGTTAGCTCTTTTTGCTGCTCCATCACAATCAGTCATAACATTCCATTGCAATTTAACTTTATGAAATGACGCGTTTCTTAACAAAAATCGGGGGGGGGGGATTCCTCCCACCCCGGTCTCCCTGCCGCCTCTAGTGGATCCTTTCCCTGTCCCAGCTCTGACAGAAAACTTTCCGCTCTTCTTACAGGAGCTGGGACCCTTCGTGGAGGTGATGGTGAATTCTCCCGAGGGAGAGCAAGTTCCATCGGATGCTTGGCAGAGACCGCTCTTCAAGGAGATCAAGCAGAAGGGCGACAGAGGTGCAGAAACACTCGGTATGGAGTCACTTAACTAGCAGGAGTGGGAGGAGGGAGGCTGAGGAGCTAATAATACCTGAAGGAGCGTCTCCACCCCCATCGTTCAGCCCGGACACTTAGGTCCAGCTCCAAGGTCTTTCTGGCAGTTCCCTTACTGCAAGAAGTGAGGTTACAGGGAACCAGGCAGAGGGCCTTCTCGGTAGTGGCACCCACCCTGTGGAATGCCCTACCACCAGATGTCAAGGAAATCAACAACTATCTGACTTTTAGAAGACATCTGAAGGCAGCCTTGTTCAGGGATTTTTTAAATGTTTGATGTTTTATCGTGTTTTTTATATTCTGTTGGGAGTAGCCCAGAGTGGCTGGGGAAATCCAGCCAGATGGGAAGGGTATAAATAATAAATTATTATTATTATTATTATTATTATTATTATTATTATTATTATTAAACTTGTAAGCAAAAGGAAGGCCACACCACTCATTCAAAGCACTTGTCATGGCTTCCCCCAAGGAATCCTGGGAACTGTAGTTTGTTAAAGCTGCCAAAAGTTGTTAAGAGACACCCCCACCGGCTTTATTCCTGTCACAGAGCTACAGTTTATCAGTGGTTTAACGGTCAATCAATCCCTCTTCCACAGCAACTCTGGGAACTGTAGCTCTGAGAGGGGAATAGGACGCCTCCTAACAGCTCTCAGCACCCTTAACCACCTACATTTCCCAGGATTCTTTGGGGGAAGCCATTACAGTTGTACCTTGGTTCTCAAACGGAATCCGTTCCAGACTTCCGAAAATGTTCAAAAACCAAGGCGCGGCTTCCGATTGGCTGCAGGAGCTTCCTGCACTCAATCGGAAGCCGTATTGGATGTTTGGCTTCCAAAAAATGTTCACAAACGGAACACTCACTTCCGGGTTCGTGGCGTTTGGGAGCCAAAATGTTTTAGTCACAAGGCGTTCCAGAACCAAGGTACGACTGTACTGTTTAATGTGGTATCGTACTGCTTTGAATGTATAAGGCAGGAAGAAGTGACATTAGATGGGAAACGGCTTCGATTTTTTAATTATTCTTAAGTGGCATCTAAATCTTGTTAAATAAAACTAAAAATGATTTGGCCAGCGGGGGGTGTTGATGACTCAACTGTGTCTTTTCCTTCAGACAGCACTGCGACTTCTCAGGAAGAGGAAGAGGTCGGGCAGCAAAGAGGTTTGGAGTTAGCAGAAGCACGAAGGATGTTCCTGGGCAAATCCGCCAGCCGCCTCACACTGAGGTGCGAGAGCTTTGAGGAAGCTTGCGGATCGAAGCGGCAGCAGGAGTGGCTTCCCGCGGTGACATGGGGGGAGCTGTCGCACCGGCCGGAGGCCGACGGGCCTGTTCCTGAGGCGGCGCTCCACGGCGTGGCGGTCAAGTACCTCTGCCCAGAGTGTGGCCGGAACTTCCAGCACAAATCGACCTTAATCCGCCACCAGAAGATACACACGGGCGAGAAGCCCCACGTCTGCCTGGAGTGCGGGAAGAGCTTCCGCCGCAGGGACAAGCTGATCCGCCACCAGAGGATCCACACGGGGCAGAAGCCCCACGAGTGCGCCGAGTGCGGGAAGAGCTTCCGCGAGAGGGGGAAGCTCACCAACCACCAGAGGATCCATACCGGCGAGAAGCCCTACGCCTGCCCGGCCTGCAAGAAGACCTACCGCTGGAAGGAGGAGTTTGTGAAGCACCTGAGGATCCACACGGGCGAGAGGCCCTACGGGTGCCTGCACTGCGGCAAGGCCTTCATCAGCAAGGCCCACCTGGTCTCTCACCTCCGCAGCCACACCGGGGAGAAGCCGTACGAGTGCGCCCAGTGCCGCCGGCGGTTCTGCAGCAAGCAGAGCCTCGCCAAGCACCAACGGGTCCACGCGGAAGAGAACGCCTACGAGTGCCAGGACTGCGGGAAGGTCTTCCGCTACGTTTCGAACTTCGCCAAACACCAGAGACTCCACACGAGCGACAGGATCCTCTAGGGAGGAATAATTATACAGTGGTCCCTCGACTTACGAATGACCCGACTTCCGTATTTTTCGAGTTACGAGTGAAAAAAGTGGCCGCTTACGAATTTTTTCGACCTCCGAATGGAAATCGTTGCCGTTTTAGATGCGGTTTCCTCGACTTACGAAGTTTAGATGGGGTTTTTTTCTCCCAATGAGGACTCGACTTACGAATTTTTCCAACCTACGAATGTCCATTCGGAACGGATTAAATTCGTAAGTCGAGGGACCACTGTAATAATTTATTTTTTGTACCCTGCCCATCCGACCAGGTTGCCTCAGCCACTCTGGGCAGCTTCCCACAGAATACAGTGGTACCTCGGGTTACAGACGCTTCAGGTTACAGACTCTGCTAACCCAGAAATAGTACCTCGGGTTAAGAACTTTGCTTCAGGATGAGAACAGAAATCGGGCAGCGGCAGCAGGAGGCCCCATTAGCTAAAGTGGTGCTTCAGGTCAAGAACGTTTTCAGGTTAAGAACGGACCTCTGGAACGAATTAAGTACGTAATCAGAGGTACCACTGTATACTCAAACACCACAGACCATTGTTGCACGTTAAAAGCTTTCCGATGCAGGGCTGCCTTCAGATCTCTATGGAAAGTCGTATAATTATCTCCTTGGCATCTGAGGGCAGGATGCATGAGTGTAGCCAGGATTTATGTTGGGGGGTGTGGTGGCCAGGACACGCACCTGTCATCCTCCTCTGTCTGGCTCTGTCCAGCAAATTCAGAATGAAACATCTCAACAAACTTAAGTTACTTTCTTTTGACCCCAAGTGCTCGGAAAAATCTGTCAAAGCCTTGAGTCATTTGAAAGCTAGGAAGTTAAATAAAAAATTAACATCATCGACTGAGGGCTTTCGGCTGTATAGAAACTTCCAGTTGTTTCTAGGCTGGCCCTGCAGGTGCGCACTCTCAGGAGAAAACGCCGGAAACGATTAGAAGCTTCCAGAACTGAGTTACCTACAACGCGATTGGTCAGTTCATGGAAGCCATGCAGATCGCTCAGTTGGGGTTGCCAGTTGTGTTGCACCACATCATCCAAGTGACCTCAGCGAGCATTTCAATTTCAAATATTCTGATTATTTCTTTTAATTCTGATTATTTCTATTTATTTACTTGATTGGGGGGGCAGCTGCCCTCCTGCGCCCTCAGCTACGCCCATAGGAGGGCATTCCACAAGGCAGGCGCCACTGCCGAGAAGGCCCTCTGCCTGGTTCCCTGTAGCTTCACTTCTTGCAGTGAGGGAACCACCAGAAGACCTTCAGAGGAGGACCTCAGGCTGAATGATGGAGGTGGAGATGCTCCTCCAGGAACAATATCATTCCATGATAAAAATCCACTTCTTCTTTGGCACTGTCAGACACCACAGACACTGGGTTTCTCTCCTGAGGCCCCCAAAATCCTACCAGCCTGCAGACATGAGAGAATCCACTTGCTCGGTGGAAGGGTTACTTATCTCATCTGCCTTTCATGCAGAAGGTCCCAGGTTCAATTGCCCAAAAGCATTTTCAGGTACAGCAGGAAAGAGTCTGCCTGCCTGAAACCCTGGACAGCAGCTGCCAGTCAGTGTAGACACTACTGAACTAGTCAGGTTCAGGAGAAGGCATCTTCCTATTATCCCGTTTATAACTGCTTATAAAACCTATTGCCTCATTTTTCCTTGTATGCTCGAAAGTCGAAATCTTTGTAGCCACATAAGGCTAGACAGCTGTGCATTTCTTTTTTTGTCTGAATGTGAGGAATGATGGTCTATTTGTACAAACTAAGCTATTCTGGCTAATTTGAGCAGGGAGACCCTCTGCTCAGTGGACAAACATTTTGAGAAGCAATTTACACAGCCGACCACTAACAGATTTCAGTGACTTCAGTGACAGAAACCACTTAAGCCATTCAAGGGCCAAATGTGGACTTGCCTCGGACAAGAGTCATTTTTAAAAGTCTTGATAATGGAGAGAAAGGCTTCAGAACGTTTTGACCGCAGAATCACAGCTGAACGGTGGAAGCATGGACGACCGCAGGGAACGTTTTTAGAGGAAAAACTTGGATCTGAACTGGCAGGTCCCTTCCCAAACCTCGTGGTCTCAATCCATGACATCGTGAGCTGGTGCTTCTACTGTATGTGCAGTTTAGGAAACGCTGGTAAAATTAGTAATGCACTTTCTCAAATGTTTCTGTTGTGATTATTGCTGCTCCTCTTTGGTGTTTCTTTGTGTGACATACATGGGTATTATTATTATTATTATTATAAATTATTACCTGCCCCTCACCCTAAGATCCCAGGGCAGGTTAGAGCAATTAAAAAACATCATTAATTTTAGAAAGAGTGTAAAACAACTTGGAATTACAAAAGTAAGTTGAGTCCTGAAAATATACACCTCAGGTTCATATTTTTTTCCAAAATATAGTCCGGCCCCCCACATGGTCTGAGGGACGGTGGACTGGCCCATGGCTGAAAAAGGTTGCTGACCCCTGCCCTACAAAATGCAGGAATCTCAACTAAAGCATCCCTGACAGATATGATGATCAGTGATGGGGGGGGGGCAAATGCAGCCTTTTCCCAGGCCATGCCCCCCAACCGACTTTGCTTCAAATTCTCCCTGAGTGTTTGGGCCTGGCTGATGTGTCCTTGAGCTCCAGTGATGTCACTTTATTGCCTGGATGGAGGGTGGGGAGGGGTGTGCCCACATGTGTGGACACCATTCACTGTGCATTCACTGTTCACCTGTTCTTTGCTCCACCCACTTCTGCCTCCGGCCCCTCCCACCACCTGCATGTGGCCCCCCAGAAGGGAAAACCTGGAAATGGTTCTCTACCCTCGCTCTATTCCAAATTGGGTTCTGTACACCCCACTGGGTGAGTGGTGGCGGGAGCGGTGGCGGCGGAATGTGTTCAGGCAGAAATTCAACCAGTGCCACTTCTCCAAACATTTTCTGCCTACACGCCCCATGGATTTCTGCCCAGCCCTCACCCCCCCCCCACAAAAAAAAACACACTGGGCTGCTCTGCTGCAGCAACAACTGACGGGGATGTGAGTTAATGCAGCAAGTACAAAGTGGTGCAGAATCAGATGTTGCAGGACTACAATTCCCATCATCCCTGGCCATTGCCCGTGCTTGCTGGGGCTGATGGGAGTTGCAGCTGGACATCTGGAGGGCCAAAGGCTGACTGAAGCAGAGCCTTCAGCAGCTATGGGGAGCCTCTGGCCCTCCACATTTCTGAATACAGCTCCAGAAACTCTCCCTAGCCCCAGTTTTCCACACTGGGGAGCTGTAAACCTTTGACACCCCACCTGTCTGGCCTCCCCTATTCCCCAGCACTGGGATCAGCAGATTGCTGCGCAGCCGGGATGTAAATCAAGCTGTCCCCAGAGGAGCCTGCTTTTTTTCTGCATGGGCAACTCTCTGCTTCTAGCCTACCTCACAGGGTCGTTCTGAGGGCCATGTGAGACCCAACGGCAGAGCCCTGGGGCAAGTGGAGAACAAACAGTATAGTCAATAATAATAAACATAGAATCATAGAATTGTAGAGTCTAGCATCGTGTATTCACAATGGCCAACCAGATGCCCAAAAGGAAAACCCTCGTGGAAAGAAGACACAGTACCAGCCAATGAAGATTGGCAACAAAAACTACTGGAGTATGCAGAAATGGCAAAACTTACCGGCAATATAAGAAACCAAGAAAAGAGAATCTTTGAGTTAGAGTGGAAATGCTTTATTGACTACCGGTATTTAAAAAATCATTGTACACAATGGGAGATGCGGTTGAAAAAGAGATATTATACCTGTAACTAATATTAATATTAATAATCGTAAACTGTAGCTAATGTTATAGCAGGACATAGCTAAGCCACTGGCCTCGATCCTGCAGTGGGGGGGGGGCCTGTAAAATAGGATTGGGCAAAATCATGCAGGAAAAGGCTACCAGTTGACCACTAGCCACAATGGTCTATGCTCTGCTTCCATGAATGGAATAAGAAGAAGAAGAAGAAGAAGAAGAAGAAGAAGAAGAAGGGGAGGAGGAGGAGGAGTTTGGACTTGATATCCCGCTTTATCATTCCCCAAAGGAGTCTCAAAGCGGCTAACAATCTCCTTTCCCTTTCTCCCCCACGAGTGAGGCTGAGAAACTTCAGAGAAGTGTGACTTTACCTTTACCTTTATGGGGTCCCTTTACCTTTACCTTTAAGGAGTCAAGGGACGCGGGTGGCGCTGTGGGTTAAACCACAGAGCCCAGGGCTTGCGGATCAGAAGGTTGGCGGTTCAAATCAACGTGACAGGTGAGCTCCCGTTGCTCGGTCCCTGCTCCTGCCAACCTGGCAGTTCGAAAGTGCAAGTAGATAAATAGGTACTGCTCCGGCGGGAAGGTAAACGGCGTTTCCGTGCGCTGCTCTGGTTTGCCAGAAGCGGCTGAGTCATGCTGCCCACATGACCTGGAAGCTGTACGCCGGCTCTCGGCCAATAAAGCGAGATGAGAGCCGAAACCCCAGAGTCGGTCACAACTGGACCTAATGGTCAGGGGTCCCTTTACCTTTACCTTTAAGGAGTCTCACAGCGGTTAACAATCTCCTTTCCCTTTCTCCCCCACAACAAACACTCTGTGAAGTGAGTGAGGCTGAGAAACTTCAGAGAAGTGTGACTAGCCCAAGGCCACCAGATTACGAGTCCACGGCTCTTGACCACTACACCACGCAGAGGCAATAATGAGAGCCAGTGTGGTGTAGTGGTTAAGAGCGGTAGACTCGTAATCTGGTGAACCGGGTTCGCGTTTCCGCTCCTCCACATGCAGCTGCTGGGTGACCTTGGGCTAGTCACACTTCTCTGAAGTCTCTCAGCCCCACTCACCTCACAGAGTGTTTGTTGTGGGGGAGGAAGGGAAAGGAGAATGTGAGCCGCTTTGAGACTCCTTCGGGTAGCGATAAAGCGGGATATCAAATCCAAACTCTTCTTCTGAATTCCATTTGCTGGAAACCACAGAGGTGGGGAAAGTGCTCTTTTGCCCTGGTCCTCCTTGAATATTTCCCACAGGCCACTGTGACTTAGAATCATAGAATCCTAGAGTTGGAAGAGACCACAAGGGCCATCCAGTCCAAATCCCCTGCCAAGCAGGAACACCATCAAAGAATTCTTGACAGATGGCTGTCAAGCCTCTGCTTAAAGACCTCCAAAGAAGGAGACTCCACCACACTCCTTGGCAGCAAATTCCACTGTCGAACAGCTCTTACTGTCAAGAAATTCTTCCTAATGTTTAGGTGGAATCTTCTTTCTTGTAGTTTGAATCCATTGCTCCGTGTCCGCTTCTCTGGAGCAGCAGAAAACAACCTTTCTCCCTCTTCTATATGACATCCTTTTATATATTTGAACATGGCTATCATATCACCCCTTAACCTTCTCTTCTCCAGGCTAAACATACCCAGCTCCCTAAGCCGTTCCTCATAAGGCATCGTTTCCAGGCCTTTGACCATTTTGGTTGCCCACCTCTGGACAGGTTCCAGCTTGTCAGTATCCTTCTTGAACTGTGGTGCCCAGAATTGAAACAGGATGCTGAGCTGTGATCCCAAGGGATGCTAAACAGAAATGGCCCTCAGCTTTCTGAGCAGTTTGCTGTATGGCCGTTCACCAAAGGGGTTAAGTTCATGGAGACTTGCATTTCCTAGAGATACTAAGAGGCTTTGGGAGCCGAGGGATGCGAAGAGAGCGCAACTCACTTCCTGCCCCGCCTACTTTGGGAAAGCAGGGGTTTAAATTTCCCAGGCGCTGCAGGAGGAGCAGTGGTGCTGATCCCTCACCTGCCTTGTTCTTTTTTAGGAAAGATCAGGTGAGTGGGGGAAAAGTGGGTTTGCAGCGAGAAGAGATGGAGAATTTAAGTAGAGAGATATATCCGGTTGGGCTTCTATGCCTTTCGTAACTGGGTGGCAGGCAGAAGTTGAACAGGTGAAGCTTTCCTCCATCATGGCATTTCTGTGTTTGGGAGCAGCTGTACCTGCTGGATTTCTGCACTGGTGTTAGTTTGTGATGGTGCCTTTTTGCATGCGCACACACGCCCTTCCTCTGTTGGATCGCTCTGCATCAAGGACCTGGGGAGATCGCTCAGTCGGTAGATTTTTAATCTCAGGGTCGTGGGTTTGAGCCCCACTTTGGGCAAAATATCCCTGCATTGCAGGGGGCGAGACTAGATGACTCTTGTGGCCCCTTCTAACTCTGCAATTCTGTGATTTTATGCTTCTTGGCTTGATAAAGCATTCAGTGGCTGCCAGCCACAATGTCTGTGTTTTGCTTGCACTGGCAAAGGCAGAATACGCCTCTGGATACCAGTTTTTGGGAATCACAAGTGGGAGGAGCCATGTCCTGCTTGGAGTTCCCCATTGGAGCATCTGGTTTGGCCACTGTGAGAAGAGAATGCCAGACTAGATGGGTCATTTATTTACTAATTATATTTTATATCCCACCTTACCTATGAGGAACTCAAGATGGAAGACATAGTCCTCTCCAACTTATCCCCACAACAGCCCTTGGGGGTAGGCTAGGCTGAGAATTGCTGACTGGACCAAGATACCCTGTGAACTTAATGGCCAAGGCGGATTTGAACCCTGGTCTCCCAGGTCCTGGCCCAACACGCCTTAGTGTTATTCCCTAAAAGAGCTGTGGGTGTTGATTGTATTGAATATGTGTGAACACAGGCATGGAAGGAGAAATATGGGCAAGAGGGTGAAATAAATCTCTGCTAAATGAAGAAAATGTCATAGTTCAGGGGTAGAGCCCCCGCTTTGCATGAGGAAAGTCCCAGGTTCATAGAATTATACAGCTAGAAATTAGCAGGGAGGTAATCTATTCAATGCTTTTGGTTCAATGTGTCCCTGTGCGGCCTCTGCTTAAACATCTCCAGCGAAGGAGAGGCCATCGGTTTCTTGTGATATTTATCCAAAATCTGCAACTTCCCTGCGGTTTACCTAGACAGGTTCTATTTCCCCCCCCCCCAATAAATTTTTATTGGTTTTATCAAATTAATACAATAAAACACACAAACAACAATCAAACAGAAAAAACACAGCATACAATAATACAAATAAAAACATACATGAATCTTTTTAACCTATCATTCTTTCTTATCATTGTGGGTTGACTTCCTCCCGTCCTCTCTTCCTGCATACCTTGTAAATCATCTTTAGTAATTTCTTTACATCATTAAAAACATTTTTTATTAAATTACCTTAACATCTCTTCTTTTCTATTATCCATAACATTTATTCAAACAATTATAAAACATAGATCTATTTTCTAACTCTACAGCCTCACTTATCTTTCAGCTTACTTCTACTCTTTAATCTTACAATACTTTTTAAAATATAATTTACATTTCTTCCAATCTTCTTCCACCACTTCCTCCCTCTGGTCACGAAGTTTTCTGGTCAGCTCAGCAAGCTCCATATAGTCCATCATTTTCATCTGCCAATCTTCTATCGTTGGTAATTTCTCTGACTTCCAGTTTTTAGCTATCAAAATTCTAGCTGCTGTTGTGACCCTAGACAGGTTCTAGTCTAGGGTTGCCATATTTCAGAAAGTAAAAACCAGGAAACCCCAAAAGTTATTGATCTTTTTTTAGGAAGACCCCAAAGTTGTTGTTGAGCTTTTTTTTTTTTTTTTTCAACCAACCCTAAAAAAACCCACGATTTTGCAATTGACTTGCCTAAGATCAAGGGCAAATTTTCAATTCCGCATTTGAAATCCTAGTATATGTGGCAGCCCTATATCTAGTCCAATCCCCTGGGGTGACAGAGAATGACATTCACACCATTTGAAAACACTCTTATTCCATTTTAAGAGTAATGGACAGTTGCTAGGAGACACACACACCCCATTCCCCTCACAGATCTACAATCCCCTAGGAAGAGGGATTGATAGTTAAACCACTCTGGGAACTGTAGCTCTGTGTGGGGAATAGGGTTCTCCGAATGACTCTCAGCACCCTTAGCATGCTACAGTTCCCAGGATTCTTTACAGGAAGCCATGGCTGTGGAATGGGATTAGGTGCATATTGGGCCTCGCTTTGATCTAGCAGTGCTTGTCTTATATTCTTATGAAATTAGTATATCTCTCTCCTTCTCTTTTTCTCCTCAGGAAGCTTAAACTTCCCTTCCAAACCGCTTGCATGTCTGCACACCCTGCAGCTTCGTGAGGTCAAAAGCTTCACAGCCTGGGCTTGCGGAAAGAGCTGGTAACTTGGGCGGACGTTTGCCGGGAAGAAACAAAATGGCAGCCAAGCCGAGGGACGGATTGGTACTGGGTCTCCAGCCCGAGGCTGGGCCTCAACAGGGAGTGAAAACGGAGCAACCGGACCTAGCGGTCCTCGACCCAGGAGTGGGGAACAGCCCTCACGTCATGCAGGCCAGGAATGCCAGGGAATTCTGGGAGAGAAACGTGTCGGGCCACATTAAGCAGGAGCCACAGAAGGGGCTGCAGCAGCCATGGGAGGCCCAGCTGCAGGAGTTCCTCAGAGCGATGGAGTCTTCCCACTCCGACCCGCACCAGCGGACGTTGGCATTGCGGAACGAGGCCCACCCTGTCCTGCCTCCTTCAGTGGGAATGGATGGCGCCAGGCCGCATCTGAGGAGAGAGATGACAACCCCTCTCCTGCCAGGGCCCTGCAGAGAAGCCCCACAGCCAGCTAACAGCCTCTTGGCCAAAGAGACAGGAGAGTCCGGGAAAGTCAAGGAAGAGGAGGAGAACGGCGTGGCCTTTGGCATGGATACCGAGCGCCAGCGCTTCCGGCAGTTTGGCTACCGGGAGGCCGAGGGGCCTCGAGAGACTTGCAGCCGCCTCTGGGACCTTTGCCACTGGTGGCTGAAGCCGGAGAAGCGCAGCAAGGAGCAGATCCTGGAGCTGGTGATCCTGGAGCAGTTCCTGGCCGTCCTGCCTTCGGAGATGCAGAGCTGGGTCAGGAAAGGCGGGCCAGAGAGCTGCTCGCGGGCAGTGGCCTTGGCGGAAGACTTCCTGCTAAGGCAGCGGCCTGAGGAGAAGCGGCCCCAGCAGGTGAGCGTCTGCTTCTCCCTGCTACCTGTGAGGCTTTCGGAGTTGTGGAGAGGGCAGAGATGGGCCACATTCACAGCATACATTAAGGCACTATAACTGTCATGGCTTCTCCCAAAGGATTCTGGGAGCTGAGGATGCTGAGCGTCGTTCGGAAACCCCCGTTTCCCTCACAGAGCTGCTGTTCTCAAGAGTGCTTTAACAGTCAATCCCTCTTCACAGGGAGCTCTGGGAAATGACGGCCTCTGAGGGGGAAAGGGGGCTTCCCAACAACTCTCAGCTCCCATAACCAACTTCCATAATTCTTTGGGGGAAGCCATGACTATTCAACATGGTCTCATAGTGTTTTAAGTGGGGTGAACGTTGGCCTTAATGGACGGACAGTAGCTCAGGGGCAGAGCTCTTACTTTGGATACAGAAATATTCACAGGTTCATTCCCTGGCATCTTCAGTTCGAAAAAGGGCCTGGCTGCAAGGGATGGGAATGATCCTTCTCTGCATGTGACCTCGATAGCTGCTGCCAGTTGGAACGGACAGCACTAAGCTAGATGGGCTAATGGTCTGTCTGGAAATGTTGGCAGTTGCCTTATATTTAGTCCTTTGGGGAACAAACTTAATTCATTGTCCACACTTAGCAAGCAGAAGGTCCCAGGTATCTTGAAACCCAGGGTGGGTGGGTGTGCTTCTGGCCTGTGAATGGTCTGAGTATCCCCTTCAGTAACCGAAATAATCACACATTTTTTCCCTTCCTCTCCCACCACCCACCTTTTTATTTTTTCATTTTAGTGTAAGCTCTTTGGGGCAGGAGCCTGTCCTCTTGTGTTCTATGAAGCACCGTGCCCACCGGGCTGGGGCTGGATAAGTAAGAACAATCTCTCCTTCTGTTTCAGGTGCCGGGGGTGTCCAAGGAGGGGGCTGCTAAGATCCCTGAAGTGGAGGCATCTCCCTTGGGTGCCTGGCCAAGGCCTCTCTTCAGAGAGATCAAACAGGAAGGCGACAAGGATGCGGCCTTGCTGGGTAAGGATTCCTGGTGGCAGAGTTACACAGTTGTTAACATTTTTGATTTGTCACCAGTTAAAAGGTTAGGTCAGGGATGGAGGTCTATCAGCAGTAATTCCATTTCAGTCCATAAAAAACTGTTCCCTGAACTTAAGCTGCCCACTAAAATGGGATCTCTTAAATCTACGGCTTCTGTACCTACAAGAGGGGGATTACAGGCCTCACTCAGGTGTTCTGTGGTGGCTCACCTGGCACCATCATTACATGTCCTTACGCGCCACACAAAAAACATTCCTTTTTACCCAGGCCTATGGCTATTAAATAATCTATGGCCTGTAAAAGTGTGAAGGAGAGGAGTGCTATTATGAGGACTATTTTATTATTAGGCTCTCTGTCAGATCGCTTTTTATTATGCTTCTATTACGATTTTGCCATTGATGTTCCATACTATGTTTTTAATGTTGTACACCGCCCTGGCATGTTTTGATAAAAGGACGGTATATAAATTGAATAAATAATAGTATTAATAAGAATTAATTTTATGCAAGCTAGGTGGGGGAGGGTGCAGCCTATATTCAGACTAATATGGTATTTGGGGGAGGGGTGGCACATACTGGTGATAGAATTGGCAGTGGAAGTGGCCCAAGAGGGCTGCCCCCACCCCCACCCCCACCCCCTCATCCTCACTATACCTTTAAAGCGTAATCATGTCACTTTAAACAGTTGTGGCTTCCCCCCTAAAGAATCCTGGGAACTGTATTTTGTTAAGGGTGCTGGGAACTCTAGCTCTGTGAGGGGCCGCTCAGAATTATTCAGCGCAGAATTAAATCCTGTGGAGGCCCTTGGGAAGTTGAAATCTCAGGGCCTACCTTGCAAATTATCACCTAATACATTTTTGATTTTACCAACAATTTTAATAAACCAATTTTATTGCATAATAGTATTTTATTGCACCATTGTCGCGGGGCCCCTCAAAGGCACGGGGCCCATAGGCCGGTGCCTGCTCTGTTTGGTAATCTGGCATTACATTAAGAGGAGGATATCTGGGTGTGTAGGAACTATGCTACAAAGATGAAATTCACATCCATAGCTCCTCCCATGTTTTCCTCTGGTCCTTCCCAGCACTGGCATATGGCCCTCAGAAGGTTCAGCAGAAGGGAATGTGGCCCTCACACTGAACAAAGTCTAAACAGAGAACATTTTCCTTCAGGTAACCTGGTGCCAAGCTCCTCAGGGCTCTGCACATTAATAGCAAGCCTTTGAACGTGGCTTCGTGGCTAACAGGCAAACAGCCAAATAACATTGAGATTCTCTCCTTATTTCAGCAGGTGGTGGGCAGGAGCAGAACATACAAGAAGATGCCAGGAAACGGGAACCGCACTGGGCGTTGTCAGGAAGAGGCGGGGCGAATGCCTCTGGCTGGCCCAATCGGGGTGAAGCGTCTGCCAGCCAGGAGGAAGCGTACCCCGAGAAAGAAGGGAACAAGTTTATAAATTCCCAGGGGAGGTACGTGGAATTCGGTGGGAATGTGGCCCAGCTCACTGTCCCTGCCCCAAGTGAGTCGCAGAAGCCGGGTCACGAGAGGCAGAAGTCCTGCGCCCACTGCGGGAAGGACTTCCAGCTGAAGTGCAACCTGCAGGCCCACGAGAGGACCCACACGGGCGAGAAGCCCTACAAGTGCTCCGTCTGCGGGAAGGGCTTCAGCACGAGGGCGTACCTGATCACCCACGAGAGGATCCACACGGGCGAGAAGCCGTACCAGTGCTCGGACTGCGGCAAGAGCTTCTGCGACAACTCCAACCTGATCGTCCACCGGAGGACCCACACGGGGGAGAGGCCCTACAAGTGCACGGACTGCGGCAAGAGCTTCCGGGAGAGGCCGGTGCTCATCCGGCACCAGCGGATCCACACGGGCGAGAAGCCCTACAAGTGCAGGGACTGCGGCAAGAGCTTCAGCCAGAGCTCGGGCCTCCTGGTGCACGAGAGGACCCACACGCGAGAGAAGCCCTACACGTGCACCGACTGCGGGAAGAGCTTCGGCGGCAACTCCAACCTCAGGGTCCACATGAGGATCCACACAGGGGAGAAGCCCTACAGGTGCTCGGACTGCGGGAAGATCTTCAGCGACCGCTCGCTTCTCATGCGGCACCAGAGCACCCACCAAGGGGGAAAGCGTTAGAGAAGGTGTGGTGGGGAAACAACACACAAACTGGAGTTTCATAGTTCCATGCTGTCTAGGAAAACGACATTTTGATGCACACATGTTCGCCACTCACACGTAGGTTTAACGTGCTGTGGTACCGCTTTAAGCAGTCATGGCTTCCCCCAAAGGATTCTGGGAGCTGTGTTCCGTTAAAGGTGCTCAGAGTTGTTAGGCGAGACCTCTATTCCTTTCACAGAGCCACAGTTCCCAGAGCTCCCTGTGAAGATCGAATAATAATAATAGAATCATAGAATCATAGAGTTGGAAGAGACCAAAAGGGCCATCCAGTCCAACCCCCTGCCAAGCAGGAAACACCATCCAAGCATTCTTGACAGATGGCTGTCAAGCCTCTGCTTAAAGACCCCCAAAGAAGGAGACTCCACCACACTCCTTGGCAGCAAATTCCACTGTCAAACAGCTCTTACTGTCAGGAAGTTCTTCCTAATGTTTAGGTGGAATCTTCTTTCTTGTAGTTTGAATCCATTGCTCCGTGTCCGCTTCTCTGGAGCAGCAGAAAACAACCTTTCTCCCTCCTCTATATGACATCCTTTTATATATTTGAACATGGCTATCATATCACCCGTTAACCTTCTCTTCTCCAGGCTAAACATACCCGGCTCCCTAAGCCGTTCCTCATAAGGCATCATTTCCAAGCCTTTGACCATTTGGGTTGCCCTCTTCTGGACACGTTCCAGCTTGTTAGTATCCTTCTTGAACTGTGGTGCCCAGAATTGGACACAGTATTCCAGGTGGGGTCTAATAATAATAATAATAATAATAATAATAATAATAATAATAATAATAATAATAATATATTTTATTTATACCCCGCCCATCTGGCTGGGTTTCCCCAGCCACTCTGGGCGGCTCCCGACAGAACATTAAAAACACAACAAAACATCAAACATTAAAAACTTCCCTAAACAGGGTTGCCTTCAGATGTCTTCTAAAAGTCAGATAGTTGTTTATTTCCTTGGCATCTGATGGGAGGGCGTTCCACAGGGCGGGCGCCACTACCGAGAAGGCCCTCTGCTTAATATCAAATCACTCTGGGAACTGTAACTCTGCGATGGGTGTAGAGGCCTCTCAGCATCCTTAGCAAACCACAGTTCCCATGATTCTTTGGGGGAAACCATGACTGTTTATAGAGCCATAGAATTGTGGAGTTGGTCCTGAGGGTCATCTAGTCCAACCCCCTGCAATGCAGGAATCTCGGCTAAAGCATCCGTGATAGATGGCCATTCAAACTCTGCTCAAAAACCTCCAAGGAAGGAGAAGCCACAACCTCCCAAGGGAGACCGTTTCACTGTCAAGCAGATTTTACTGTCAAAAAGTTCTTCCTGGTGTTTAGTCGGAATCTCTTTTTTTGTAACTTGAATCCGGCAGAATGTGGCTGTAGTTGCCTTACGACCCACCCTGATTGCGCCCAGACTCTTTTTAAAAACGCATCTTTCTGCCTTTCAATATGAGCCACATGCCAAAATGGCTGAGTGGGAAGACCTAGAAAGCGTCTAATGTCCACAACCAGGCAATAAATAGCTTTGTCAGGGCTGACCAAGATGCCAGAAAAGCGCAAGCCAGCGTGGTGTAGTGGTTAAGAGCGATGGACTCGTAATCTGGTGAACCGGGTTCGCGTCTCCGCTCCTCCACATGCAGCTGCTGGGTGACCTTGGGGTAGTCACACTTCTTTGAAGTCTCTCAGCCCCACTCACCCCACAGAGTGTTTGTTGTGGGGGAGGAAGGGAAAGGAGAATGTGAGCCGCTTTGAGACTCCTTCGGGTAGTGATAAAGCGGAATATCAAATCCAAACTCTTCTTCTTCAAGGTCCACAGAACTCTTCCATCAGGTTGGATGTTAAGCAAAGCAGGAGGGAGAGGGAGGAAAACGCTGGCTCGGTCACTGTGTAGCCGCAAAGTCACATGCTTTGAAAATCCGAATAGGAGAGCCGCAGCAAATGTGCATTGCAGGGAATCTCTGGGATTAGGGAGGAGAAAGTGTGGGGCGGCAGCCTTTGGAGGAAAACACCATGCGGACGAGGGGGGATTAAAGGATGCGCAAGCGATTCAGAGTCCACATTAAGCCGAGGTATGGCCAGACCATGTAACTTAATGCAGACCTCGTGGCTACAGCATCTAAGTCAGGGGTCAGCAACCTTTTTCAGCCGTGGGCCGGTCCACCGTCCCTCAGACCATGTGGTGGGCCGGACTATATTTGGGGGGGGGGGAATGAACGAATTCCTATGCCCCACAAATAACCCAGAGATGCATTTTAAATAAAAGCACACATTCTACTCCTGTAAAAACACCAGGCAGGCCCCACAAATAACGCAGAGATGCATTTTAAATAAAAGGACACATTCTACTCATGTAAAAACACGCTGATTCCTGGACTGCTCATGGGCCGGATTGAGAAGGCGATTGGGCCGCCTCTGGCCCACGGGCCTTAGGTTGCCTACCCCTGATCTAAGTGGTTCCTCACTGCCCTTTCCCTCCTACCCTCTGCTCTACTTAACTTCCAGCCTGATGAGGATTTCTGGAGCAGCGGAAAGCTTTGCTGACCGCTGAGTGAAGGGTTTGCTAGTGTGGCACCCATGGGTGCGGTGGCGCCCTGTGGATTTCCCCCTAGCACCCGTGACTCTCCACTCAGGAAACACTCTCTTTCATTGCGAGGTGGTGGAAAAGTACACTAGTCATATTCCAGCAAAAACCTGGAAGGCCGCAGCTTCGGCAGCCCTGTCAAAGAGACTAGTCCTCAAGCAGACGGCAGCAGGGGTGGCGTGCTGTTCACAGTTCCACTGCCCCTTTGACACTTGTCATTTAGCAAGGGGAACGAAACCCTTGTAGTAGCTTAGTAGCGGTTAGGGGTGCAGGCCGAAGTTTCTAGTAGGTTTTAAGTAGGGTATAAATCTGTAGCATGTACACGTTCCTGGCCACTTCTAGCGGGAGGGAGGTGGGTTTGAAGGGAGAAGAGTACGAAACACGATGTGCTGTAATGACGAATGCCGATTTGTATATATGCAGAGAGTTTTAAGCTTAGGATTTCTCTTCTCTCCCACTGCCCAGCCTCTATGTCAGCAGTTCTTCCAGGAGTGGCTCCATGTTTTGGGATTAGCTTTGCCCTAGGATGGGGAAATTTGTCATTAGAAAGACGTATGACTCACATAGCTAATAGATTTTTTCTCTCTCGTTCCTAAATAGCTTAGGGGTTCTATGATGATCAGATTTGGTTTGTTTGGTTTTTCCCCCAATCCAAGAATTTTAGAGAAAATGTTTTTATGGACCTGTAAGAAACACTGATTATAACAAATAAAAAGGAGTTCTTAAAAAATGTGGAAAGGATGGCTTGGACATGATATACTTGGCCTCGGCCCAGTATACCTGAAGGAGCGTCTCCACCCCCATCGTTCCGCCCGGACACTGAGGTCCAGCTCTGAGGGCCTTCTGGGGGTTCCCTCCCTGCAAGAAGCAAAGCTACAGGGAACCAGGCAGAGGGCCTTCTCGGTAGTGGCACCCGCCCTGTGGAACGCCCTCCCAGCAGAGGTCAAAGAGATAAACAACAACAGTGGTACCTCGGGTTAAGTACGCTTCAGGTTAATTACGCTTCAGGTTAAGAACTCCGCTAAGAACAGAAATCGTGCTCTGGCAGCGCAGCAGCAGCAGGAGGTCCCATTAGCTAAAGTGGTGCTTCGGGTTAAGAACGCTTCAGGTTAAGAACGGACCTCCGGAACGAATTAAGTACTTAACCCGAGGTACCACTGTATCTAACATTTAGAAGACATCTGAAGGCAGCCCTGTTTAGGGAAGTTTTTAATGTGTGATATTTTAACTTATTTTTAATTTTGTTGGAAGCCGCCCAGAGTGGCTGGGGAAACCCAGCCAGATGGGTGGGGTACAAATAAATTATTATTATTATTATTATTATTATTATTATTATTATTATTATTATTATTCTTTGAAAAGGAAAAGTGTATTTATTATTGTGAACTCTTAATACTGTGGTGGTTTGTTTGTTAAGAGAGTCAGTGCAGTGTTTAGAGTTGGGGTAATCACTGTGGAACCTTCCAGATCTAGTTGGGCCACAGCTTCAGATGCGGGAGAACGAGGAGATCCACTTGGAACCAAAAAGATCCTTTATGGAGGAGCAATCCATCACTGGGGGGCCACCACAGAGCAGGCTAAGAGCAACTTATAAAGAGCAGGCATACTCAAGGTGTCTGGACTACAACTCCCAACATCCCTGGGGGCTGATGGCAGTTGAAGTTGCAACACCTGGAGGGCACCAGGCCGGCTCCCACCCCTGCATTAGACAATCATTACAGTGGTACCTCTGTTTAAGAACTTAATTCGTTCTGGAGGTCCGTTCTTAACCTGAAACTGTTCTTAACCTGAGGTACCACTTTAGCTAATGGGGCCTCCCCCTGCCGCTGTGCCGCCACCGTGCGATTTCTGTTCTCATCCTGAGTCAAAGTTCTTAACCTGAGGTAATATTTCTGGGTTAGCGGAGTCTGTAACCTGAAGCGTCTGTAACCCGAGGTACCACTGTACTATTATTATGAAAATAAAACAAAAAAATCCTTCCAGTAGCACCTTAGAGACCAACTAAGTTTGTTCTTGGTATGAGCTTCCGTGTGCATGCACACTTCTTCAGATACACTGAAACAGAAGTCACCAGACCCTTATATATAGTGAGAGGGTGGGGAGGAGTATTACTCAGAAGGGTGGTGGGAATGGGTGATAGGCTGATAGCTGTGGTGAACCTGTTGACGACTGTTAACGACTGCAATTAGTCTTACAGGAAAAAGCAAGGGGTGAGGAGGTTAAAAATAGCTTTGTCATGTATAATGAGATAAGAATCCAATGTCTTTGTTCAGACCAGGTCTCTCCATGGTTTTAAGCTTGGTAATGAGTTGCAATTCAGCAACTTCTCTTTCCAGTCTATTTCTGAAATATTATTATGAGTCTCTGTAGGGACTCGGGGTGCACTGTCAAGGCTGTGTCATCTGCAAACAACACCTCTCAGATAAGGACCAGTGACGCTTTCCTCATGGTGCAGAGACGTGCCAGATTGAACAAACCCCAGTCGCTTTCTTGAATGGATGTGACTGGAAGCAAACAGTGAAGTTGTGTATCTGTAGCAGTGACCAGAGGAGGAATGGTCAATGGGAGGAGTGCAGAGAGAAGAAACGTGGTGGTGCTTCTGCAGCAGCACAACTGGATGCCTTCCTCTGCCCCAGCTGCAACAAAACATGTCTCTCCCCTATCGGTCTCTACAGCCACAGATAGGTGCCAAGAATATTATTATTATTATTATTATTATTATTATTATTATTATTATTATTATCATTATTATTTTGCATTTATTTATACTCCACCTTCTTCCCTGGCAGCTTACATATAATAAATAATAATTTTATTATTTGTACCCTACCCATCTGACTGGGTTGCCCCAGCCAGTCTGGGCTGCTTCCAATGTAGATAAAAACATAATACAGTGGTACCTTGGTTTATAACCACAATACGTTCCGGAGGTCCGTTTGTAAACCAAAACAGGTTGTAACCCAAGGCGTGCTTTCGCCAAATTGTTCATAATTTAAAAAAATGGGTTGTAATCCAAAAAAAGGTTGCAAACTGGGACATGCACTTCCGGGTTTGAAGTGTTTGTAATCCAAAACGTATGCAAACCAAGGTACCACTGTAAAACATTGCACATTACACATTTAAAAACTTCCCTATACAGGGCTGCCTTCAGATGTCCTCTAAAGGTGATATAGTTATTCATCTCCTCCTCCTCCTCCAAGCCCCTCCCCCCACCCTATTGCACATTCTTTGCACGGAAATTATTAAAATGCCAATATTATAAAAAATAAGAGCATAAAATGTACGCGTCACAGCTATCTGAATTCGACCGGGACCTGCCCAGAGATGTCATTTGTCAGGATTTTACAGCAGCGAGCGACCCCCGAGGGCTAAATGGAGCCTCCAGTGCCAGAGGCAGTCTATCTCTAAACACTTGCAACAGAAAAAGGAGCTGGCTCTTGTGCTTGCAGTCGCCTGGCTGGCCACTGTCAGAACAGGAGGCTGGGCTTTTTAAGGAGAGGTGAGCCTTTTGGGTCCTATCCAGCAGGGTTGGGGGTTTTTTTTGGGGGGGGGAGTTGGGTGCGTGGAAATGACTTTCTCTCTTTTAAAGATTTTTATTAGGTTTTGCAATTAAACAAACAATTACATTAAACAAACAACAAACAAACAAAAAAGAATCTTCTTTTCTAACATATTGTCTAATATTTCATCACACAATATAAACACAGCAAAAATCTTATTTTCCCTTCTATTTTCTTTAAACATCTGTAGTGCAACTTCCTCACGTCCCTCCCTCTGCAATTCATTTTAAATCATCTTAGTAATCTCTTAACATCTTAAAATATCATTTAAACCTTTCCTTTATGTTCTTTCCTTAATCAACAATCTTAACCTATATCTTCAGTCATTATTATTTCTATCTATCTTTTTATTCTGCAGTCTCTCATTTATTCCAACTTTTTTTCCGGTCTTCAAATCTTACAATGATTTTTTAAATACAGTTTAAATTTTTCCCAGTCTTTTTCCACTGTCTCCTCCCTCTGGTCGCGGAGTCTTCCGGTCAGCTCGGCAAGTTCCATATAGTCCATCACTTTCATTTGCCAGTCTTCTATTGTAGGAATGTCCTGAGTTTTCCAGTTCTTTGCAATTAAAATTCTAGCTGCGGTTGTGGCATACAAAAAGAAAGTTTGGTCTTCCTTGGGGACCTCCTGGTTCGCCATTCCAAGTAAAAAAGCTTATGGTATTTTTAACAAATGTGTTTTTCAACACTTTTTTCATTTCGTTATATATCATCTCCCAGAATGCTTTTATCTTTGGACAGGTCCACCACATGTGATAGAACGTCCCCTCTATCTGATTACATTTCCAACATTTATTATCCTGCAAATGATATATTTTGGCAAGTTTAACTGGGGTCAAATACCATCTATAAATCATTTTCGTAATGTTCTCTCTTAGCACATTACATGCAGTAAATTTAATTCCTTTCTTCCACAGTCTCTCCCAGTCATCCATCATGATGTTGTGCCCAACATCTCTGGCCCAGTCAATCATTGCAGATTTTACTAATTCATCTTGTGTATGCCACTCCAGCAATAAATGGTACATTCTGGATAGGTTCTTTGTTTCTGGTTCTATCAATTCCGTTTCCAACTTGGACTTCTCATTCTGAAAGCCAAGTTTCTTGTCAGCTTTGAAGGCCTCATAGAAATGACTTTCTCAGGGTTAAGGCGACAGATTCCTGTTTCCCAGAACAGCCTGGATGCAATGGGAGGAAGGGGAGGGAGAGGAACCGAGGACATCACTTCCTATCCTGCCGGCCATAGGGGGCGTGGGGCTGGGGGGCACCGGCAGGGCCCTTTGCCCAAGTAGCAACCCAGAAAGAGGGCTGGGTGGGCACGTTGCCCCGTTGATGCCTCCTTCCTGCCTGCCCCCCTCCACCTTTTGCACGAAGATCCTTGGTGAGTGCAAGGCGTGTTGCAATTGCAGAGGGAGGGGTTGCAAACAAAGCTCATGGGGAAAGTCCAGGGAGAGAGCAAAAGATCTGGGGCTGCAGGGACTTTTAAATATATATATATTCTTATTGTTTTCGTGTTTTCAGCTGTTTCTCAATTATCCCATGTGCAAATCGTGGTTTTGGGAGGCGATTAAACAAAGCAATGGTTCTAATGAGAAGAGGAGCGGGAGGTGGTTGGAAGAAAAGGGCTGCGTGGTTGCACAAAAACAAAAATTTAAAAAACGAGTTTTAGGGGAGGGATTAGCCAGCCCCCGTTTTCATCCAGGCTCCGTATAGGGCTTTAATGTGCTGCGACCCCAAAGCTGGGGGAGTGCAGGGGGGCAGCCAAGGATGTAATAATAATAATAATAATAATAATAATAATAATAATAATACCGTACTTCATGCACCAGAGGGAGTGGGCTGCAATCCACAAAAGCTAATGCCAGCCTTTGCCAACCTGGTGCCCGGCAGATGCTTTGAACTACAACTCACGACAGCCCTGCTTTGTGGGGCTGGGGCGAGCTGATGCCCGCCAGATGTTTTGGGGATACGACTCCAGCCAGAGCCAGTCCGAAACATCTGGAGGGCATCTGGAGCTTAGGGAAGACTGTTCTGAAGAATAAGTGACCAGTTAATTGAATTTAAATTTCACAATGTTTATAGACCGCTTTAATAATAATAATAATAATAATATTTATACCCTGCCCATCTGGCTGGGTTTCCCCAGCCACTCTGGGCGGCTTCCAACAGAACATTAAAATGCAATAATCTATTAAACATTAAAAGCCTCCCTAAACAGGGATGTCTTCTAAAAGTCTGATAGTTGTTTTTCTCTTTGACATCTGGTGTCATCAAACCTCAGAGCGGCTTACAAAAAACAGTGAAACCATAAAATTAGGGTGTTTAAAAAACGAACAAATTCGAGAATTTTGGAATAATGTATATGAAGAATTTAAAAAAGTTATTTAAAATAACATTTAAAAAAAGACCAGAAATATTTCTTTTACCGGTAAGTATATTTCCAACTGAAATAGAAAATCGAAAAGACCGTTGTTCATGTATGGGATAATGGCGGCCAGAATTTTAGTGGCAAGAAATTGGAAAAATACTAAAACACCTAATATAGCAGACTGGCAAACATTAATGGTAGAATACTTGGAGCTAGCAAAGGGGACGGGAAGAGTTAGAGGCCAAACAAAACAAAAAGTCCACAAGGAATGGAGAATAATTAAAGAATATTTGAAGAACCATGGTATGAAGGGTAATCTCCTGGTAGACCTAGACCAGGGGTAGGCAACCTTCGGCTCCCAGATGTTTTGGGACTACAACTCCCATGATCCCTAGCTAACAGGACCAGTGGTCAGGGATGATGGGAGTTGTAGTCCCAAAACATCTGGGAGCCGAAGGTTGCCTATGCCTGACCTAGACTGAGCCTTGTAGTATATAAAGGTAATTGACAATTTACATAGAAATACGATAAAAAAATAGAAGAAATAAGTAACTGTGCGGTAAAAGTGTACAGTATTTAACAGATAACGTACAATGAGAATGTTTGGAAGTCTTTTTAAAACCTCAACTACTTTTTCTTCTTCTTTATTTTATTTTTATTTTTCTTCTGTTCTTTCTTTTTTCATAAATTGTAGTGTCGTGTATTGTGAGGTATACAAAGTATCTTTGCTTCAGTTGCCATCATTTTCTTTTTTGTTACAAACAAAAACAGAGAGTGTTGTACAAATGTTGTATAAATGTATATTTTTAATAATAATAAAGATTGAATTAAAACAAACACACAGTTAAAAACAAATGCTTAAAACATTAAAAAATAATTAAAATGAACTAAAACCAGATTTGAAAACCTGGCAGCCCCCCTGAAATGTATTCCAGGGGGCTGTTTGGAAACCAATTCTGTTTGCATAATTACTCCGAAGTAATTTCCTCAGTATTCAGTGGGTCTTACTCTTTGATAGGTAATTTTTTAAAAAAAATAAAAAAATAGTCTAGTAGCACCTTAGAGACCAACTAAGTTCGTATGAGCTTTCGTGTGCATGCACACTTCTTCAGATACTCTAATTTTTTTAATTATTTTGACTGCGTCAGACCAACACAGCTACCTACCTGAATCTAGAATCTTTGGTAAAGGTAACCCTGACCATTAGGTCCAGTCGCGAACGACTCTGGGGTTGCGGCGTTCATCTCACTCTATAGGCCGAAGAGCCGGCATACAGCTTCCAGGTCATGTGGGTTGCACGTTTATCTCGCGTTACTGGCCGAGGGAGCCAGCGTTTGTCCACAGACAGCTTCCGGGTCATGAGGCCAGCATGACTAAGCCGCTTCTGGCGAACCAGAGCAGCGCAAGGAAACACCGTTTACCTTCCCGCCGGAGCGGTACCTATTTATCTACTTGCACTTTGACGTGCTTTCGAACTGCTAGGTGGGCAGGAGCAGGGACCAAGCAAAGGGAGCTCACCCCATCGTGGGGATTCGAACCACCAACCTTCTGATCAGCAAGCCCTAGGCTCTGTGGTTTAACCCACAGCGCCATCCGAATCTTTGGTAGGTGTGTGTAAAATTGTAGCCTTAAACCTTTGTTCTGCCTGCTTTTGCTTCCAGCCCCAATACTTTTTGTCAGGAAAACTGATTGTTAACAGTCCCCACTGAATGGTATTCCCCCCAATGGTGAGCAAATGATTAGAAATAACTGGTGAATTGCCTTGAATTTTTATTATTGCATGTGTATCCCCCATTTTCTCCAAGGAAATGGTTCTCCCTCATTTAATCCCCAACAAGAACCCTGGGATTTAGGTTACTTTGAGAGGCAGCGAGTGGCCCAGGGTCACCCATTGAGCTTCATGGACGAGTTGGATTTGAACCCTGGTCTACCTGTTCTTAGTCCAACACTCTAACCACTGCACCACACTGACTCTTTATTTTCCTTTTTGGAATGTGAGAGATTATCAGAATTTGGGACGCGCTTCTTCTCCCTCACCCCACTCTGAACTTTTGAGGAAGATTTCTGATGTCAGGTGTGTGTCAGACATTTGCTTTACAGGAGAAGGTTCCAGGTTCAATTCTCAAGGACTCCAGTTATATTAATTATTGCTATTGTTATCATTTATTTCAGTTCTATGTTGCTTTACAATTTTAAAGAAAAAATCTCGAAGCGGTTTACGGCACATTTAAAACATCAAATAAAACAATCGAGGATAAAACACTGCTGAAGAAAGTCAGAAGTAAATACCCTTAAGGATTTAAAAATAAAACATTGGAAAGGAGGTCAGCTCCAGAATGCACATTTAATGCAGCAAAGTTAACAACAGAAAATAAATCGGAAACATTTCAAAAGAAAACATTACTAAAGGAAGTCAAATATAAAATGCATGTTCAAAACAACCTCTGGTTGTTGTTATGTTACATTTTTACATACAGAAAAACAGTAAATGCAGATTTTAAAATAAAGTAGTATGCCCAAGTGTCCAAAAAAAGTTATGTATGTATGCTACTACTGCGGCCTGTGTTTTATTAGCCCCCCAAAAGGGAAAACGAGCAAGGTCCAACTAAAAAAGAAAAGTTGACAGAATATGCACAGCTTGCAGACTTAACATATAGGAATAAGGGAGCAAGAAGAACATACGTTTAGAGAAGATTGGGAAACGTTTATTGAATATATGGGGGAAATAATTGTGTATACCTAAAAACGCTGGCAGCATTAAGATAAATTCAACAGTGTAAATAAGTTTAGATGGATGTAATAATGGATACTGAATGGTTTAGTTTATATAAAATATGCAGGGATTTATGATATGTAAAATGAACCATGGAAAGAGAAGAAGGGAAGTCACTGATATTATAAGGATGTTAAAATGAGTATTTTAAATTCCTAAACAGAAAATTTAATATTTTTTTTTATAAAAAATAAAATAAAGTAATATGTTAACACCATAAACTTTGGTGGTTTTGCAACTACCGGTACTGGTCTTCTGCACGGACATTTCTCTCTCCCTCGCTTCATGTTTCTAGAGTATCTCGTAACCTTTTTAATGGTGCTTACTCCTTCCCTTAGGGAGAAGCTAACTGGGAACAAATTTGGGCCTCTTTGGCCTGCAGTGTGTGTTGTTTTGAGGTGCCCAGCCACCCTTCCAAAAGTCAGCGTTGGACTAATGGTCACACCCGGTTGCAGGTGCCCGGCTTGGCTGAGACACCAAATGGCCGCCGAGCAAGGCAGCGCCACACCCCAAGCTTCCAGTTGCCGGCTGATCCGAAGGTGGGGACGAAAATGGCGGAAGAGGAGCAGGCCAGCTACCTTGCTGGCAAGGCTGCGGGTCCTTGCATTCTTCAAGCCGGGAGGATGTGGGGCCTTGAGAAGAGAGGCAGGGAACATACCCTGAGTTGGACCCAGCAGCGTCTCCAACACTTGGCATCAATATATCCGGCCCATTTTAGCCACCACGAAGCTGAGTGGCCGCGGCAGGTTTGCCGGCAGCTCTGGGAGCTGTGCTGCGGGTGGGCTGAAGCCAGAGAGACACGGCAAGGAGCAGATCTTGGACCTGGTGGCCCTGGAAGAGTTCCTGAGGGCCTTGCCCCCAGAAATGCAGAGCTGGGTCAGGGCGATTGGGCCAGAGGGTGGCTCGCGAGCGGCGGCCGACAATTTCCTCCCGAGGGAAAGAAGCGGTGAGGAACAAGAAGAAAAGGTAAGAACGGTGTGCTGCGAGCATTCTGAAGGGGTTGAGAAGGTAGATGCAAGATGGGTGCTTGCTGACCACTGTTGCGCCGTTTCTTTTTTTCTCGATGATCGGGCAGTGGGTGCCGTTAAGTAGCCAAAACGGCACCACCCACGAGGGGGAAGGATCAGCAGGCTTAGGGAACCCCAGTCTATCCGCAGAAGTAGTTGTTGTTTTTGTTTCATAGAATCAAAGAGTTGGAAGAGACCACAAGGGCCATCCAGTCCAACCCCCTGCCAAGCAGGAACACCATCAAAGCATTCTTGACAGATGGCTGTCAAGCCTCTGCTTAAAGACCTCCAAAGAAGGTCTCCAAAGAAGGTTTAGTCGTGTCCGACTCTTCGTGGCCCCCATGGACCAGAGCACTCCAAGCACTCCTGTCTTCCACTGCCTCCCGCAGTTTGGTCAGACTCATGTTGGTAGCTTCGAGAACACTGTCCAACCATCTCGTCCTCTGTCGTCCCCTTCTCCTTGTGCCCTCCATCTTTCCCAACATCAGGGTCTTTTTCAGGGAGTCTTCTCTTCTCATGAGGTGGCCAAAGTACTGGAGCCTCAACTTCAGGATCTGTCCTTCTAGTGAGCACTCAGGGCTGATTTCTTTAAGAATGGATAGGTTTGATCTTCTTGCAGTCCATGGGACTCTCAAGAGTCTCCTCCAGCACCATAATTCAAAAGCATCAATTCTTTGGCGATCAGCCTTCTTTATGGTCCAGCTCTCACTTCCATACATCACTGCTGGGAAAACCATAGCTTTAACTATACGAACCTTTGTCGACAAGAAGCAGGCGTCTTTTAATTTCGTGACTGCTGTCACCATCTGCAGTGACAGAAGTATCCGCAGAAGTACAAAAAGGCTTTATGAGGGGTTAAAGGGAAAACCTTGAAAGGGGAAAATCTCAAAAGAGCCCATACAGGAATGAGCCTTCTTAGGTGATATTTCAGCCATACCTCTGAAGCGCTGTGACACCACTTTAGACGGTCATGAATTCACCCAAAGAATCATGGAAAGTGAGTTGTTGTTTTTTAGGATGCCCAGAATTGTTAGGGGACAATTCTAGGCATCCTAAAAAACAAACAAACAAACAAAACCACTTCCCAGGAATCTGGGATGGTAGGATGAAAGGAGTCTGTCATCTTGCCAAGGAACTGATAAGGTTCATTATTGAGTCATCTGCAGTTTGACAGACCGCTCTTCTTCCCAGGGTGAGAGGAAAAATGGTGAAAACAGGTTATTTATTGGGACAGAGTGACTTTTGCAGCTGTTGTTAAAGTTGCAAAACAACGAAGCATAGGACAGAGCGAGGAAGGCATTTCTGGAGCAACAATGGAATATCAGCTTTGCCCAAGGCATGATGGAGAACAGCAACAACCGGGGAAAAGATAGACATAATATTTTACAAGGACAGGAATTAAAAACATGGACAGAATAATTTCCACAAACAGGAAGAACAAGGTTATAGTTTGAGTGCCTCACTTGTAGTTTTATAAACCATTTAATGTGTCAACACGAATAGAAGTTGTTAATATAGCAGTTGTTGTATAATGGGTTATTATTATGACCGGAATGTAATTGAAATTAATAAGATTTTGGAACGCAGAATAAAGAAACTCATCAACCATCAATTCTAGCACATGGGGGGCCACTTTATCTAAATTATATAATTCGGTATTTGAACGATTGGTATTGGTAATTGTATTATAAATTAGCATTGTTATAATGAGGCTATTATTGGATTGTAATTGAAAACTAATAAAAAGTACTATTAAAAAAATAAAAAGAATTGTTAGGGGGCCCCTATCCCCATCACAGAGCTACAATTCCCCGAGCGGTTTAACATGCAACCCCTCTTCATGGGGAACTCTGGGAACTGTAGCTCCGCCTGCTTTCTAGCGGATCTTTGCACCCATGAGGACTAGAACCTTAAACAAACCTTAAACAAGCGCGGAAGCAGCATTCTTTGCTCAGCTCCACATCCTGTTCTTTTCCTACGCTCCCTGGGAACGGTGGCACAGCCCTCGCTTGATAACAACACTGTGAGCAAATGAGAAATTGCGCTGCTGAGAAGTTGACGGTGCTCTCTGCTTTCAGGAGCAGGTGACTTTTGAAGAGGTGGCCGTGTATTTCTCCAGCGCTGAGTGGAGTCTCCTGGATGCCGGCCAAAAAGCCCTGTACAGGGAAGTTATGCTGGAGAATTACGGGAACGTGGTCTCCCTGGGTAAGAACACTGTTCAAAAAGCACAGAATATGAGTACAGTGGTACCTCGGGAATTCTGGGAGCTGTAGTTTATTAAGGGTGCTAATAGTTATTAAAGGTAAAGGGACCCCTGACCATTAGGTCCAGTTGCGGACGACTCTGGGGTTGCGGCGCTCATCTCGCATTATTGGCCAAGGGAGCCGGCGTACAGCTTCCGGGTCATGTGGCCAGCATGACTACGCCACTTCTGGCGGACCAGAGCAGCGCACGGAAATGCCGTTTACCTTTCCGCTGGAGCGGTACCTATTTATCTACTTGCACTTTGACATGCTTTCGAACTGCTAGGTTGGCAGGAGCAGGGACTGAGCAACAGGAGCTCACCCCGTCGTGGGGATTCGAACCATCGACCTTCTGATCGGCAAGCCCTAGGGCTCTGTGGTTAACCCACAGCGCCACCCGCGTCCCACTAAGAGTTATTAGGAGGCCCCTATTCCCTTCGCAGAGGTAAAAGTCCCATAATTCCCCAGGAAGAGGGCTTGATTGTTAAACCCATCTGGGAATTGTCACTTTGTGAGGAGAACAGGGGTCTGCTGTCAGCTCTCAGCACCCTTAACCAACTACAGTCCCCAGGATGTTTTGGGTGCGGAAGCTGTGGCTGCTGAAGGGGTATAAGAATTCTTTAAATGTATAGGGGGACGCGGCTGGGGTCAGCTCCACATTTGAGGGTGGACATGGCTAAGTGGGGAAGAGTTGTAGCTCAGTGGCTGAGCAGAAAGCCTCAGGTTCAATCCCTGTCACCTCCAGGCAGGATTAGGAAAGGCTCCTTGCCTGATTCCCCGGATAGCTGCTGCCAGTCAGTGAAGACAATACTGAGATAGATAGACCCATGCATCAGGTAGCTTTCCTGTGGACTAGCCACTTTTCTGGTGTCTGAAGAGGGCCAGTAAGATTGAGTGGAGCCCTTTTCGAGAAGTCACGAAAGTAAAAAGGTTGTGTTGATAGGTTTTTTGTTTCGTTTCCTCTGAAGGACTTTGGCTTCTCAAACCTGAATTTGTCTCCTGGCTGGATGAAGAGGAAGAAGAAAGTGAGATATTTGTCCAGGGAGCTGCTGAGAGAGAGGAGAGATCAAGAGGAAGGAGTTCTTTGGGTATTTATTCATATTCACTCTTATTTGATTTACACGCTGCCCTTTAATAGGTTCCCAAAGCAGCTTACAGAAAGTCCAAACCACACTAAAACTACACACACACACACACACACACACACACACACACAAAATACTGTATGCTAAGCTATCTGCAGAATTAAAACAAAACACCAAGCAGCATTAAAAAAAAAAACCAACAAAAATATTATGTCACAATTCTCTGCTTCTTTCGGCAGGGGTTGAGAAGGGGTGTGAGAAGCAGACGAATGGGCCGGAAAGTTCTAGAGACGTGGAACTGTGCAGTGAGGCTTTGTTGAGAAGAGCTGAGCCAGAAGATGCGCTCGGTAGCGCATGGGCAGGAGGCGCCGAGGAGCAACTGGGGAGCCGCTCACATGAAAGCCAAGCCCAGTTCCTTAATTGCCTGGAAGGATATGGCAAGCCTGGGGATTATTTGGCCCAGCTGGGAATCTTCCAGAGCGAGGGAGCTTTCGAAAGCATGAGGGCCTTCATGCAGAATCCTGACCTCCTTGTCCCGAACCAAGCGAGTCTTCCGGGTCGGAGGACCCACCAATGCTTGGTGTGTGGGAAGAGGCTGGCCAGCCGAGGGAAACTCATCATCCACGAAAGGACGCACACGGGAGAGAAGCCCTTTGCGTGCTCTGACTGCGGGAAGTGCTTCAGCCAGCAGGCGCACCTCAGCGGCCACCGAAGGACCCACACGGGGGAGAGGCCCTTCCAGTGCGCCGAGTGCGGAAGGAGCTTCAGCGACAGGACCTCCTTCAAGAGGCACGAGAGGATCCACACGGGAGAGAAGCCCTACGAGTGCACAGAGTGCGGGCGCCGCTTCAGCGACTGGACGGCCGCCAGGAGGCACATCGCGGCCCAGATGCGCACCAAGGCCCACAAGTGCGCGGACTGCGGGAAGGGCTTCCAGAACCTGGAGGAGCTCCTGAAGCACGAAGAAGGGCACCCGAGCGACAAGCCGTACACGTGCTCGGTCTGTGCACAAGGCTTCAGCAAGGCGCAGTACCTTTTCAGGCACGGCATAACGCACGTGAGGGAACGGCGCGAGCAGCAGCAGCAGGACCAGAGAGGCTCCCCTCGCGAAGGGGAAGCGGCCGCGCAGGAGTCATCGGTGTGCACGAGGGAGGGGCGCGAGGGCCGAGGGTGCAGCGAAGGCTCGCTCGCCAAGTGCGCCCTGAAGCGCGCGGGGGCCGGGAAGGCCTTTGGGTGCTCGGAGTGCGGGCGCAGCTTCAGCCAGAGGACCAACCTGGTCATCCACTGGCAGACGCACACGGGGGAGAAGCCCTATGAATGCGCCGATTGCGCGAAATGCTTCGGCACCCGGACGTCCTTGCGGAGGCACCGGAGGATCCACACCGGGGAGAAGCCCTATCAGTGCTTGGACTGCGGGAGGTGCTACAGGGACGGGACGTCCTTCCGGCGGCACAGATTGACCCACACAGGCGAGAAGCCGCTTCCGGAAAGCTTTCCAGCTCCAGCCCAGCTCATTAAACAGGAAGGAACCCACACGGGGGAGATTCTCTGGGGCAGCCCCAGTTGCAGGGAAACTCCAGCTCAACAACCGTTCTAAAGGAGGAGACTTCCGAGAAGGAAGTCACGGTAACAGCAGGGGTAGGGAACCTGTGGACCTCCAGATTTCTCCCCCCAATTATTTTTGCCGGGCTACAACTCCCTTCCTCCCTCACCACTGACCATGCTGGCCGGGGAGCTGGAGTCCAACACAGACAGACCTAGAGGGTCATTGTGTCAATGAAATACAAACTCTTGTATTGGGGTAGAAGCTGTTACTTATAAACCTGCCACATCCCCTCAGACCGCTTATCCATTTGAATTCCCCTTAGCCAAACTGTAGTTCAGCAACATTTAGAGTGCTCACAGCAGCCCCCCCCCCAATCCCTGGTTTTGCCTTTCCTCGAACCCCCAGAAAGTTCTAGCGGCCCATTTCCACCCCAAGTCGTAATTGTTAAGTTTCAGAACTTTGGCCATGTTTACGCCACACATTTTAAGACGCCATGATACCACTTTGAAGTGTCATGGCTTCCCAAAAATAATTCTGGGAGCTGTAGTTTGTTAAAGAGTTGTTAGGAGACCCTTGCTCCACCCCCAGATGTACAAATTTAATAAATAATAATAATGGGAATAGTAACTCTGGAAGGGGAATAGTGGGGTCTCCTATCAACTCTCAGCAGCCTTAGCAAACCACAACTCCCAGAAGTCTTTGGAGGGAAGCCATGATTTTTGAAAGGGCATTATAAAGGGATTGTGTGAAGGTGGCCTTGGTGCAAGTGCCTCAGTTTTAATGTGTGCTGGCTCAGTTACAAAGCAGCCTGGTATCTATAGGCAAAGACTGCAGCTTCTGAAACTAAGGAAATCTGGAAATTAAAAATAAAAAGATCTTGTTTTAAAAGGGATGCATCTTACATCTTGTTTTGCCCCTCTAAGATTTGAGTATGCAGCAGAATGGGGGCTGGGGCAAAACACCCAAAAAAGTGGGAAGGGGGGCAAGCTATGGTGTTCAGTGAAGCAAAATTCTTCATTGTAGTTTGCTCTATGGGGTTTGGAGTTTAGAACTCCTTCAGGAGCTCTAGGTGGAAACAACAGGAAATCAAGCCTTGTTAAGAACAGTTGAGGAAGTTGGGCATGTTTAGATTGGATAAGACGAGACTGAGAGGAAATAGGATAGCCATCTTCAAATATCTCAAGGGCTCTCACATGGAAGATGGAGCAATGTTGTTTTCTCATGCTCCAGAGGGTAAAATCTGAAGCAATGGCTTCAAGTTACAGGAAAGGAGATCCTGACTAACATCAGGAAGAACTCCCTGACAGTAAGAGTTGTTTGACAGGGGAACAGTCTACCTTGGGAGATGGTGGACTTCCTTGAAGTTTTTAAAGCAGAGATTGGATGGCCATCTGTCATGGATTTAGTTGAGATCCCTGCAATGCAGGGGGTTGGTCTTGATGACCCCTGGGGTCCCTTCCAGCTCTAGAATTTTATATGTAATTCTATGGATCTCTGAATCACCTCCCTGGCTGTTAATGGTGGCTGCAGCTGTGTTTAACACAGTACATCTCCCACTCTCCTTTAAACAGCTGCCTGCCATCTGCGCTGCTTTTTCGTTCAGCTGCCTGCCGTGCTGTTGTATGTTGGATATTATTTACTACTGGTATACATGCGTCACATTTCTGGAAACAAAAGTTTTTGATTTCTGATATTCAGCCAATTAGGAATTTTATTTCACTGAGTCCCAGACCCTTTTTTAAAAAAAATAAATCTTTATTGGTTTTAAAACAAAAGTACATTTATCTACATACATCAGATCGAAAATAAGAAAAGAAAAGAAAAAAGAATACAGAAAAGTCAGAATAGAAGAAGTAAAGAATGAATCCCAGACCCATTTTTAAGCCCGTGCGTTGGAGGCAGTGTGTCTTGA
The DNA here is from genome assembly GCA_034641385.1 of Darevskia mixta. Taxonomy (NCBI): domain Eukaryota; kingdom Metazoa; phylum Chordata; class Lepidosauria; order Squamata; family Lacertidae; genus Darevskia; species Darevskia mixta. Next base: position 306,951 of record JAWWNH010000176.1, on the reverse strand, counting down.
TGCACCACAGTCACACATTCCCCTGTCTGCTACCCTGAATACCGGTTTAAAAGGAAGCAAATGCTCAGCAAATGCTCAGTTGGGCAACATTACGGCGGTGGGTTGCTACTTTCATTTTCAGTCATGGGACTGCTTAAAGAATATTGGGAACCTGTTGTTTGTTAAAGGTGCTTGTTGGGTGATCTCTATCATTCTCACAGATCTATGGTTTTTAGAGGGGGTTAACTATCAGTCCCTCTTATTACATATAAAAACCAGCATTTTTAAAAAATATATCTAGAAGAAAAATCTATTTCTTAAAAAAAAAAAATTAGAACATCCCACCCAAGCAAAAAGTTAAAACACAAAGGATTGAGGAGGTGCTTCTGCCACAAAATGGTGGGTGGGTTATTGGGTTATTTTTGTTTTTGTTTTTATTATGCATTTTTTGTTTTTATATTGTGATTTTAGATTGTGAATTACCCTGAGGCCTGCAGGTATAGGGCAGTATACAATTTTAAGCAATAACAATAAACAAAACACACAGGGAACCCCTTCGCCGCCTAAGTCTCTTTCTCCAAGACTCCTGTCTTAACCCAAACATCACCACCACTATTATTTTGTTATTATTTTATTATAATTATTATTATTTTTTATTAAGAAACCAGCTCCTCACGCACACAGGAGGGAAGGACGCCTCGTGATAAACCCTCGCTTTTTGCCCCGCATATGGCGGAGGTGAGGGCAGGGAGCCGGAAGTGTTGATGGCTGCCTGGCCTGCGGTCGTTTCCCGCGTCTTTAGGCGCGGCAGCCTGGGCGGACCTGATTGGCTGCCGCCGCTCCTTATTTCCCTCGCGGCCGCCGTAGCCCCACCCACAGCGGCCATGTGCGAGGCGGCGCGCGAGGGTCCGGGAGACGCCGTGCGGCGCTTCTTGCGGGAGCATCCCGCGCTGCGCCTCCTGCCTGCGGGGGACAAAGTCCGCTGCGCCCTGACCGGCCACGAGCTGCCCTGCCGGTTGCCGGAGCTCCAGGCCTACACGAATGGCAAGAAGTACTCGCGGCTGGTCCAGGCGGCCGGGGCGCTGGACTACGGCGAGTATGGGCCGCACATCGTGCCCAGCACCAAAAACCCCGCGCAGCTCTTCTGCAAGCTCACCCTCCGCCACATCAACAGGATCCCGGCGCACGTCCTCCGCCACGTGCAAGGCCGGCGCTATCAGAAGGCGCTGAGGAGGTACGAAGAATGCGAGAAGGAGGGCACGAAGTACGTCCCCGCGTGCTTGCTCCGGAAGCCCCGTGCCCGGGATGATCCCCCGGCAGGGATCCCCCGGCAGTCCGCCCGGAATGGATCCTGGGAGCATCCGTCCAGCAGCGAGAGCAGCGGAACGGACGACAGCATGAGCGACTTGTACCCGCCTGGGCTTTTCCCGGAGAAAAACCCGGCAGCCAAGGGAAGGAACAGCGACGGAGCGGTGGCAGGGCCAGCGGTGGTGGATAAAAGTGTCGCGGAGGGAGAGGTGGATTTGCAAACAGGCACCAAGAGGGCAAAGAGACAAGCAGGCCCCTTCAAGAAGAAGTTCAAAAGTTGAAATCAGTGACCCGAAAGCTTTGGGAGAGGCGTCAGTGAGAAGGAGACGTTTCTTGACGCCACAAAACACCGATTGTTTGTGGCGAGCGGCTGGGGAAAGAAGACGGGTTTCGTCTGGCCTAATTCTACCCCCCCAATAAATAAATATGCATGTCTAGTGGCTAGTGATGATGGGAACTGTAGCCCAGCCTTAGCTGGAGGCCCAAGACTGTTGTAGATATTGCTCATACCTTAGGGGTTAAAAAAATAAACCCCAGTTGGAAAACAGGCATCTTCCCATGTGCCAGGGTTGAACAGTGTTTAATTAATTAGTTCAAAAATCTTGGGTGATTTGTAGTTCATCGGACCATCTGTCAGGTCACAACCTGAGGCCCATGGCATTTTTTCAGAAATCCAACCCTTTGGGCTTTTAAGCTTACAGATCACAATTGTTGGTGGAAATAAACAATTCAAATTCCACTGTGTGTGTGCCAATGTTTTATTAGTCTTGGTATATTTTATACTTCAGCACAGCAGCATGTAAACTTCTGAATACTTTTGGGGAGAGATTGCCAAGGATCAGGGTTTCCCAAACTTGGGTCTCCAGCTGTTTTTTTGGACTACAATTTCCACCATCCTTGACTACTGGTTTTGCTAGCTAGAGATGATGGGAGTTATAGTCCAAAAACAGCTGGAGAGAGACCCAAGTTTGGGAAACACTATTTTAGATGAACTGTGAACTTAGTTTTGTAAAGGGTCAAACCTGAACTGGAACGAATTCCTTTTTAAAGCAAACTCCAATTGGTGCAGCTTCAATGACAGGACAGAAAATGCAGGAAAACAAATCGAGAGTTCTATAATTGGGTGGGAGCTGGGAGGCTGGAATAAAGCTTACGAAACTGGCAGTAAGAGAACATAACACACACAAATCTGTGCTGCTCTTTAAAAAAAAAGTTTTTTTTTTATTTGTGGATGGTGTGTTAAACCATAAGTACAGTTCTGCACAGGCTGTGAATGTAGGCGCACCAAAAAGAGAATATGAGGAAAGACACAACTCAAGTCTCCTAAGGAACTCAGTTTTTAAAAATGCAAATTTCTAGTCCTTGTGAATTCAGAGGTGCTTGAAAGATAATGTGGGTAATGCTTGCTAAAATCACAGAACCCAGTAAGGGTCCATCAGAGATCCCAGGGCTGGAAGCTACCTGCAGGGTCCTGCATATCTCCTTCCTTCTCCCCATAATTTACCATATCTTTTTGCAAAATAGAAATAAACTGCAAACTAGGTTATGCCAAGCAAGGTGATAATTTATTCAGGTAGCAAAACTCCCCCCCCCCAAAGTTCTAGAAGAATTTTGAGTACCTGAAAGCGAATCCCCCCCCCCCCGGCAAATATTTATTTCTCCATGGATTATACATAGCTTCAGAAATACAGTATGGAATAATTGAACATGGACCACACTTGGAAGTCTCTCCCTCCTGAACCACCAACACAGTGCTCTCATGACTGGGAAAGGAATACTTCTCCAATCTGACATGAGCTTTCAGGGGTCTCTACCCACAACTGTTAAAAAAAATGTAAAAAAAATAATCTAGAATAAAGGTGCCAGTCATAACTAATGTGTGGGAGAATGTTTTTCTAAGATAGGGCTGCTATACATCCTGATTTTCCCAGATATTACTGGGATTTCACATTTCAAAGGTGTAATTGATGTCTGGGGTGAATTTCTGAAAGGTGGCGCTTTGTCCTGAATCTGGGGGTTGTCTAAAAAAAGCTCAACAACTTGGCTATTGGCCATGGCAGCCGAATGGAGACTCCATCTCTAGGGCCAGTCTACCTCTGGGTATCAGTTGCATGGGAGGGATGTGTCCTTTATGCTCTGCTATGACCCACCCAGAGCACTCTGGCTGGATGTTTGGAGGAATTAAGGAAGCTGGACCAGATGGGCTTCTTGGCCTGATCCAGCTGTTCTTACATTCTCAGAACACATTTTAATAACTCGAGGACATCCAGCAAAGCAGGATGTTGGAAGATTCAGGGCAAGCACAGAGTTTAACTATGGAACTCGCTCCTGCAGGATGCAATGGCTTTAAAGGGTTTAAATCAAATTCACGGGGCATAAAGCTGGCTAAGTTCTACCTCCATTGCCAGAGGTAGTTTACCTCTGGATAACAGCTGCTGTTATCTGGGGTTCCATTTGGGGCATCTGTTTGGCCACTAGGAAAGCAGGATGCTGGCTGGGCCTCCTATCCAATCCAGCCTGTCAGGCTCATCCTTGTTGGAGGAAGAGCTCTACAAACCAGCAGGGATTGTGTGGCTGCTGTATTCATACTGCCTGACCACCCTGAGCAAACGTATCAGCACCAGTAAGTCGATACTGAGACTGTTGTGGATCAAATTTTTAATATATTTCCAACCCCAAGGTACCAAGGTATTAAAATTTTGATCCACAACAGTCTCAGCATCTACTTACAGTGTTTCCCCTATTTTAAGACACCGTCTTATATTTTTTTTCCCTCAAGAAAACGCACTATGGCTTATTTTGAGGGAATGTCTTATTTTTATTATGTAAGCCCCGCCCCACCTTTTCCAGAACTGCGCCTATCACTATGTCTTATTTCCGGGGTACGGCTTATATTTCGCAAATGCGAAAAAATCCTGCTATGGCTTATTTTATGACTAAGTCTTAAAATAGGGGAAACGGTACTTTCACACACCCTACCAATCTGCAATAGTCCAAAATCCACACCTTTTTAGCTTATATGTTTATGGCTGATTTGGGGTAAAGGTAAAGGACCTTTGGTTAAGTCCAGTCGAATTCAACTTTGGGTGCAGCACTCATATCCGCTTTCAGGCCAAGAGAGCCGGTGTTTGTCCGCAGACTGCTTTCCGGGTCATATGGCCAGCATGACTAAACAGCTTCTGGCGCAACAGGACACCGTGACGAGTGCCAGACCGCATGGAAACGCCGCTTACCTTCCCGCCACAGTGGTACCTATTTATCTACTCACGCTGGTGTGCTTTCAAACTGCTAGGTTGGCAGGAGCTGGGGCAGAGTAATGGGAGCTCACCCCATCACGGGGATTCAAACTACCAATCTCAGTGGTTTAGACCACAGTGCCACCCACTGATTTGGGGATAGTTTTATCAGTCCTAGGGATGCGGGTGGTGCTGTGGCTTGCCGATCAGGTCGGTGGTTCGAATCCCCACAACGGGGTGAGCTCCCGTTGTTCAGTCCCAGCTCCTGTCCACCTAGCATTTCAAAAGCACGTCAAGTGCAAGTAGATAAATAGGTACCGCTCCGGTGGGAAGGTAAACAGCGTTTCCGTGCGCTGCTCTGATTCGCCAAAAGCGGCTTAGTCATGCTGGCCACATGACCCGGAAGCTGTACGCCGGCTCCCTCGGCCAATAAAGTGAGATGAGCACCGCAACCTGTCGTGTCCCCAATGGTAACTGTAGCTAGCCGTCAAGAACGCACGCCACTCCGAGAAGTCAGCGGAAGATGTCTTGAAGTTTATTGTACAGCACACAGAGAAACGTGGAAAGTCTGTGAGGATTCTGAGGAGGCCATCTCAGAATCCCCCTTATGTACACCTTGCTGGGTGACTCCCAATTCCCCCCTCCCTTCTGCCCTAAAGGTCCAGGGTTAATCCTCTTCCCCACCCGGGGTGGCTTGGACAAAAGAGTTAACTGCTCTGGTCTACCTGCACTATTCATGGGTGCTTTTTACATTGTTATTGCGATGCTGACGGTTCCCGCCCGCCGCTGATGATTTGCGGTTCCCTTCCGCACCTGGGGTTGGGCCATCAGGTACGCACCCATCCTGGGGTTGTTTACCCCTCGAGGCATGCCTGGGCGAGGTCGGGTCTTGCTGCGCTCGGTTTAACCCCTGCGCGCCTGGCTCCGCTGTCGCCCCCTTTCCTGGCCTGCTGCAAGGTTCCCCTTCCTGGCGCCCGCATGGCGCGACCCTGTCTAGTCGGGTCGCGACATCCTGCCCCCCCGAAACTGACTTCCCCCTCCCCTGGGGAGCGTTCTGAGTCCCGGGCCCCCCCGGCCGGTTTGGCCACTGTTGGTGGAATCTCTTGACCAGCTGTGGGGCCAAAACGTCCGACGCCCACACCCACTCTCGGTCCCCCGTAGCAAAGTCCTTCCACTCCACCAGGTACTGCAAACGCCCTCTGTAGAGTCTGGAGTCCAAAATGTCCTTAACCTCATGGTGCTCCCCTCCTGCCAGGATCAACGGGGTGGGTGGCGCCGCCACGGGGTGCCAACCGTCGTCCTCCGGGGACTTCTTCAGCAAGCTGAAGTGGAACACCGGGTGTATCTGTTGCAAGTTCTTTGGGAGTTCCAGCTTCGCAGAAACTCCGTTGATTACCTCTAACACTTTAAACGGGCCCAAGTACCGAGGCCCGAGTTTCTTGCTGGGGAGGCCCAGCTTCAAGTGCCGCGTGGACAGGTAGACCCGGCACCCCACTTTGATGTCCCCCGCCGGTCTTCTTCGCTGGTCCGCCGTCCTCTTCTGCGCCGCCTTGACCTCCAGCAGTTGTTCCCGAAGGGACTCCCAGCACCTGGCCATCCTCTCTCTCCACTTTCCGAGCTCCTCCGGCTCCCGGGCGGTGGGCTCTCCCAAGTCCGGCAGGTGCCTCAGGTCGATCCCGTAGACCACGGCGAAGGGGGACATCTCCGTGCTGCTATGTACGGAGTTATTGTAAGCGAACTCCGCCAACGGAAGCAGCTGTGACCAGTCGTCCTGCTGGTAGCAACCAAAACACCGCAGGTACTGCTCCAGCACCTGGTTGACACGTTCCGTCTGTCCGTCAGTCTGGGGGTGGTAGGCCGAGCTGAGTCCCTGTTCGATCCCCAGCAGTCCCAGGAACGCCTTCCAAAATCGGGACACAAACTGGGAGCCACGATCGGAAATGACCTTGTCTGGAACCCCATGGAGCCGGAAGATGTGCTCCATGAACAGCTTTGCCACCTGGGTGGCGGTAGGCAGTGAGGCGCAGGGCACGAAATGGGCTTGCTTGGAGAACAGGTCCACCACGACCCATATTGCTGTCTTGCCTCGGCTGGGTGGCAGATCCGTAATAAAGTCCATGGAGATCACCGACCAAGGTCGAGGTGGGACCTCCAGGGGCTGTAGGAGGCCCTGCGGCTTGCCCACTGCCGGCTTGCAGGTGAGGCAGATGGGGCAGCCTGCAACGTAGTCCTTGACATCTTTACGGAGCGTGGGCCACCAGAAGCTCCGCCGAACCAGCTTCCACGTCTTGACGAAGCCGAAGTGCCCAGCCGCTTTGGCGTCGTGGCATGCTTCCAGGGCGGCCCTCCGGAGGGGTTCCGGGACGTACGCGGCGCTCCCTCTTCGCCAGATGTCCCCTTCCAGTGTCAAGGAGTCCCGCAGGTTCTGTAGTTCCGTGTCTGTCGGATACGCTGCCACTAGTCTGTCGCGGAGCGCTGCAGAAGGCTGGCTGCGCTCCCGGGGGGGTGTCCCATCTTGACCCCCTGTCTGTCCCTCTTTCCTCCTAGCCTGGTTACGGGTGGTGACGGCTCGGGCTAGGTGTTTGTCCTCAAATAGCGGACGCATCTCTGTGCGGACGTCCGCCTCGTACTGGGGCAGGCGAGACAGGGCGTCCGCGAGGAAGTTGTCCTTTCCGGGGATGTGGCTTAGCTGGAAATTGTACCGGGAGAAGAACTCTGCCCACCGCATGTGCTTGGCGGTCAGCTTCCGTGGCTGTCGGAGGGCCTCGAGGTTGCGGTGGTCTGTCCAGACCTCAAACGGTTCCCTTGCCCCCTCCAGCCAGTGTCTCCACTCCTCAAGCGCCATGCGGATGGCCGCTGCCTCCTTCTCCCAGGTAGACCAGTTCCTTTCCGCCTTCCCAAACTTCCGGGACAGGTACGCTCCGGGCCTCAGACGGCCCTCCCCGTCCCTCTGCAGGAGTACCGCCCCCATGGCCACATCACTAGCGTCTACCTGTACCACCATGGGCCGGGCTGGATCCACATGGATCAGCGTAGGCTCGGCGGCGAACGCCCCTTTGAGCCCCTGGAAAGCCTCCTCCGCCCGGGACCCCCAATCCAGAGCCGCCCCGGGACGCTTGGCCCCCTTTCCTTTCCCCTTGGTACCTAGGAGATCGGTGAGGGGGGTCACCAAGGCCGAATAGTTGGGCAAAAAGCCCCTGCAGAAATTTGCGAACCCTAGCAGGCTCTGGAGTTGGCGCCGTGTCCGCGGCCGCTCCCACCCCAGGACTGCCTCCACCTTCTGGGGATCCATGGCCACCCCCGCCGCTGAGATCCTATACCCCAGGTAATCTAAGGAGGGGCGGTGGAACTCGCACTTGGGCAACTTGACGTATAGGTGGTTGTCCAGGAGTCTCTGCAAGACCTCCCGGACCAACCGGACGTGTTCCCGGGGGTCCCGACTGTATACCAGCACATCGTCCAGGTAGACCACCACCCCTTTGTACAGGAGGTCGTGGAGTACCTCGTTGATGAGGCTCATGAACACCCCCGGGGCCCCGCTCAAACCGAACGGCATTACCAGGAACTCGAACTGTCCAAACTGGCAGTTAAAAGCCATCTTCCATTCGTCCCCCTCCCGGACCCGCACCCGGTAGTATGCCTCCCTTAAGTCTAGCTTCGTGAAGATCGTGCCGGTACCCAACTGGTCCAGCAGATCCGGGATGAGGGGGAGCGGGTATGCGTTCCCTGCCGCTATGGCGTTCAACCCTCTATAGTCCTGGCACAACCTCCGGGTGCCATCCTTCTTGCCCACGAAGATGACCGGAGCCCCCATGGGGCTCTTGGCGGGGCGGATGAACCCTCTGGCCAGATTCTTGTCCAGGAACTCCCTGAGGTCCTGGAGTTCCTCCCCGGACATCTTGTAGATGCGTCCCTTGGGGAGGACCGCATCTTCTGGGATGTCGATGGCGCAATCTGTGCGGCGGTGGGGGGGCAGCTCGTCTGCCTCGGTTTCCCCGAACACCGCCGCCAGATCCCGGTACTCCGGGGGTATCTCCGGCGCCACCACATCCAGCTTGCCCTCGCCCCCGTGGACCCCTTTGGCCTCCCCCTTTCCAGGGCACTGGGGGTCCGATTCGACCCTGTGCTGCCCACACCTATCCAGGTCGAACATCAGGCGCCCTGAGCACCAGTCTACTATGGGGTTATGTTCCACCAGCCAATCCAACCCCAGCACTACCTGGTACCCGTCCGTGGGGACCCTGACTAGCATCCTGGACTCCCGGTGGTCCCCCACCCACAAGGAGACCGGCCCCACTTCCACCCCAAACGGACCCCCCTTTATGGGACTGCCGTCCATCTGGACGAAAACTAAGGGGGTGCTCCGAACCTGGGTGGGCAAGTCCAGTTCCTTGGCCACTTCGGGGTGCAGCATACTGTGGTCGCAGCCCGAGTCCAGCAGCGCATCGCCCGTCCATTGCTTGCCACCGTCCGGGTTTTCCAGCCTCACCCGGACCAGGTTGGGTGGTCTTCCCGCCCGTTTCTTGGGGTCCGTTGACCCTGGCGGGACCTGCAGCCGGGCGTCCTTTACTGCAGGTCCAGGTCGTTTCCCGACCCCGAGCCTTCGGAGTCGGACTGGCGCTTTCCCCTTGGCTCCGTCGCGACAGCCGCCCGGCTCCCAGTCTTGGGTGTCCTACTGGTTCCCGACGTCGCTTGGGACCCTGCCGGGGTCCGGACCTCTCCTGGGGGTCGCTTGGGGCACGCCACCGCATAGTGTCCTGCCCCCCCGCACCTCATGCAGAGTCCCTCCCGGCGTCTCCTCTCCCGTTCCGGGTCGGGGGTGCGCTTGGGCCGGGGGACCCCCGCGCCATTGGCGGGGCGGAGGGTCCCTGAGTTCTCCGCGGGCCTTCGGTCCTTGCCCGCCCTGGGTTCTAGCTCCAGCATCCCTAGGTCTGCTTCCAACTGAGCCACCGTGCGGCACCAGCCGTCCAGCGTTGACAGTTCCCGGGGGGTCCCTTTCACTACGGCCCACTTGCGGAGCTCAGGATGGAGGCCCTCCTTGAAATAGTGGACGAGGACCTCCTCGTTCCAGGAGGAGATTCGGGCGGCCTCCCCCCTGAACATGTCTACATAGTCCTGTACCGGGAGACGCCCTTGCCTGGCCTTCTGGACCCGTCGCTTCGCCTTCTCCTCCGCCTGCGGGTCTTGGAAGCGCTCTCGAAGGGCCGCCAAGAAATCCTCCAGGGTGGCCAGAGCCGGGTCCCTGCGGTCGACCAGGAGCATGGCCCACTGGCCGGCCTTCCCCTGCAGGGAGGAGATGACCGCCGCTACCGAGTCCTCTGGGTCGCAGTCGTCTCCCCCATACCTTCTGGCGTGGTTCCTTGCGTGGAAGATGAAGGTGGAGAGTTCCGCCGGGTCCCCCTCGTAAACGGCCTTCAGCTCCGGGGGCGGCCTGCGCCGCGCCGTCGCCCCCCGGCGGACGTGCCTCCCGCGGGCCTCCGGGGTCGCTGCCGCGCGCTCGTCCTCGCTGCTGTCGCCCGTGGAATTCCCCGCCACTACGTCGTCCTCCAGCCGGCTGCTGCGATGTCTTGGCGGGGGAAGCACCTGCCCCCTCGGGGCCGTCCCGTCCAACCACGTCAGCCGCTGAGTCACTCCGGGCTCCTGACCTGAGCCCTCCCCTGGGGTCTGCCGACTGCAGACCCCCGATCCCGCGTGGCCTTGGCTCCCGCCGCCGCTACGACTTGTCCGGGGCACCGCGCCCCCACAGGCCTGGTCCAACGACCGGCCTGACTCCTCGTCAACCCGCAGCCGCTCCCAGATGAGGCGGTTCAGCTGTTCCTGGAGTCGCCGTAGCTCGCCCAGGCTCCCGCTGTCTGGTCCGGCCGAGGAAAGACTCCGTTGATTTGAGGTGAACAGATCCGCCGGCCGCTCGAGTAGGGTGCTCGAGGTAACGGGGGTCTGAAAACGTGCCGCTCTGCGCCATGGGGTCGCCATCTCGGTAGCTGCCGGTAAGCGATCCCAACACGATACGGACGTTGAAGTTTTTGGAGAATCCTCACTATGTCGTGTCCCCAATGGTAACTGTAGCTAGCCGTCAAGAACGCACGCCACTCCGAGAAGTCAGCGGAAGATGTCTTGAAGTTTATTGTACAGCACACAGAGAAACGTGGAAAGTCTGTGAGGATTCTGAGGAGGCCATCTCAGAATCCCCCTTATGTACACCTTGCTGGGTGACTCCCAATTCCCCCCTCCCTTCTGCCCTAAAGGTCCGGGGTTAATCCTCTTCCCCACCCGGGGTGGCTTGGACAAAAGAGTTAACTGCTCTGGTCTACCTGCACTATTCATGGGTGCTTTTTACATTGTTATTGCGATGCTGACGGTTCCCGCCCGCCGCTGATGATTTGCGGTTCCCTTCCGCACCTGGGGTTGGGCCATCAGGTACGCACCCATCCTGGGGTTGTTTACCCCTCGAGGCATGCCTGGGCGAGGTCGGGTCTTGCTGCGCTCGGTTTAACCCCTGCGCGCCTGGCTCCGCTGTCGCCCCCTTTCCTGGCCTGCTGCAAGGTTCCCCTTCCTGGCGCCCGCATGGCGCGACCCTGTCTAGTCGGGTCGCGACACAACCCCAGAGTCGTCCGCGACTGAACCTTTACCTTTATCAGTCCTGCTAGCCAGCTTCCCATTGAGGCATCTGGCTGGCCACTGTGAGAACAGGATGTTGGACTAGATGGGCCACTGGCTTGACCCAGCAGGCTCTTCTTATGTTCTGTGTGTAAACAGGTATTCATTAAACTTGAAATAGTCCATCAGGCTTCTTTTGCCCATGGGTTCTGCTAAATAGTATTTCTTAAAACAGCGGGCCAGGAATCTCAATCCAGTCTCAGGTGGCGCTCAGCGCCATCACCTGCCCAGTGCTTTCTCCTCACTCGCCTGCTTGGTTCCCGAACTGTTGGACCAATGTCAGCACCATAATTTTATTGCACACCGGGTCAAGTTTCCTGGGAGACAGAAATTTAGAGGAGCAGGAAGAAATGAAGATCTCCTTCCTCCGGAGGGAAACGGCCAGAGGAAATATTGAGGGAAATCAGATATTCAAAGGTTAATATTTCAAATAACAAGAATAATAAGAATAATATTTCGCCCTCCCCCTAAGAAATCCCCACACACCTGAGAATAGCAATGAAAGGAAAGAAGGAAGCTGTTATAGGAGGAATGAAAGAAACTGGCAGCTTGGGGTGAGCATAGGGAATGGTGGGAGGAGGAAAGGAGAAGAAATAGCAGGAGATGAACAAAAATACTTGTGAGAGGTGCATGGAGAGAAAGGAAACGTAAAATAATTTGACTTATCCACTTAGAGCAGTGGTGGCTAACCTTGGCACTCCAGATGTTTTGGAACTACAACTCCCATCATCCCTGACTACTGGTCCTGTTAGCTAGGGATGATGGGAGTTGTAGTTCCAAAACATTTGGAGTGTCAAGGTTAGCCACCACTGACTTAGAGCAAAATTCTGCCAAAAATGAAGCTATCATGATACTTCCATGATACTGCTCACAGCTTGAGGAAAGCTGAACTGTGGAACTCTGTGTTACGAGGAAATTGATAAGGCAAAGAATTTAGAAACAGAGAGATCAGGGAGCAGTGATTTTCAGCTGATTGTGCTGAACTTCATCTCAGATCTGCCACCGTTTTGCGAGTGGCTCTGCCCTTGCACCTTATGACTGGTGGGCCTCACGTTTGTTGCTGGTGGGTCTAAGTTTCAGCCCTTTTAAGTGTTTGCTGGAGGTGGACAGTTTTGAGACCATCCCTGCTCTGGTGAGAAACTAGCTCAGCCTGACTAAAAAAAATCTGCCCCCCCTAATCTGGTTCCTGCACCATTTTTGCTTTCCTGTGTGTGATGATCCATCAGCCACCATGGAAGCTTTTCCTGCAATCTGTGCCTTTGCACAGTTTCTCTCTGCTGTGGAGCCATAAACGTGGTTGAAGCTTTTACCCTGCACTCTCGATCGCTGATACGGCTCCTCTCCTTGATTTGGATTCTCAGATGAGTAAGAAGGTAAGAGGATGCAAACCTTTACAAGGTTTCTCGCGCCGCATGGATTTTCTTGTGCCTGAAGAGGTGCGAGGGGTCGCTGAAGTTCCGCCCGCATTCGGGACACACGAACGGCCTCTCCCCCGTGTGGATTCTCCGGTGGTTCACAAGCTGCGAGAGCTGGCGGAAGCACTTCCCGCACTCCAAACACGTGTACGGTTTCTCCCCTGTGTGGATTCTCTGGTGTTTCACAAGTGGCGAGCGCTCTCGGAAGCACTTCCCGCACTCGGAGCATTTGTACGGCTTCTCTCCCGTGTGGATTCTCTGGTGACTGATAAGGGCCGACCTCCTCCGGAAGCATTTCCCGCATTCCGAGCACCGACACGGCCTGTCGCTTGTGTGGGTCCTTTCGTGAACGAGCAGCTCGTTCCCTGTGCAGAAGCTCTTCCCACAGGCCAGGCATTTGTACGGCCTGTCTCGTGTGTGGGTCCTCTTGTGCCTGATCAGGTGCGAGGGGTCTCCGAAGCTTTTCCCGCAGTTGGGGCAGCTAAAGGGCTTCTCCCCCGTGTGGGTTCTCTCGTGGTTCATGAGCTGCGAGTGCTGGCGGAAGTCCTTCCCGCAAATGGAGCATTTGAAAGGTTTCTCTCCCGTGTGGATTCTCTGATGTTTAATGAGGACTGATCTGCTGCTGAAGCTCTGGCCACATTCTGGGCATTTATATGGCTTCTCTCCCCTGTGGATTCTCTCATGGGCAACGAGACCTGAATTGTGGTTGAAGCTTTTCCCACACTCGGAGCACTGATACGGTTTCTCTCCTGTGTGGATTCTCATGTGAGTAGTAAGATAGGCACTGGTGCTAAAGCTCTTCCCGCAAACAGAGCACTCACAAGGTTTCTCTCCGGTATGGGTTCTTTTGTGTCTGTTGAGGTGAGACGGGTCGCTGAAGGCCCTCCCACAATCTGAACACGCATATGGCCTCTCCCCTGTGTGGATTCTCTGGTGGCTCCCGAGCTGAGAGTGCTGCCGGAAGCATTTCCCGCACTCCGCGCACTTGTAGGGCTTCTCTCCCGTGTGGATTCTCTGGTGTTTCACAAGTTGTGACTGCTGCCGGAAGCACTTCCCGCACTCGGAGCATTTGTAGGGCTTCTCGCCCGTGTGGATTCCCTGGTGGTTCACGAGCTGGGAGTGCTGTCGGAAGCATTTCCCGCACTCCGCGCACTTGTAGGGCTTCTCTCCTGTGTGGATTCTCTGATGTTTCGCGAGCTGCGAGTTGTATTGGAAGCACTTCTCGCACTCGGAGCATTTGTGCGGCTTCTCCCCTGTATGCATCCTCTGGTGGCTAATGAGGACCGACATCCTGGTGAAGCTTTGTCCACAGGCAGTGCACTGGCACGGTTTCTCGCTCGTGTGGATTCTCTCATGCATGAGAAGCTCGTTCCCTGTGCAGAAACTCTTTCCACACACCAAGCACTTGTACGGCCTCTCTCTCATGTGGGTCCTCTTGTGCCTGATGAGATGCGAGGGGTCACCAAAGCTTTTCCCGCAGCTGGGACAGCTGTACGGTTTCTCTCCGGTGTGGATTCTCTCATGGTTAACAAGGTGAGAGTGTTGGCGGAAGCCCTTCCCACAAACGGAGCATTTGAAAGGCTTCTCTCCCGTGTGGATCCTCTGATGTTTAATGAGGACCGATCTACTGTTAAAGTTTTGGCCACAATCTGGGCATTTTAACAGAGCCCTGTTGTCTTGGATTATTCCATGTGCCAGAAGATCAGACGTCTCCCTCAAGACTTTTACACACTCCGGGGGTCCTTTTTCGTGCTGATCCTCAGGGAGACCCTGCTGGAATATTCTGTCCTCCAGTTCCTCATACCTGCCCTGGTGATCAATCAAGTTGTCCTCCTCTTCTGCTAGGCAGTTTCCCTGTTGGCTCTCAGAGGCTTCATCTCCCAGATTGGGGCTCCAAGATAAATTCTGTTCCGCTCCTCTCAGTAGCATCGTGTGTGGTTCCACTTCCGCAGGATTTCCAGCCTGATGTGGCTCATTCCCACACATCCACTCATCACCTGCCGGAATAAGAACAGAATTCCAATGTGTGTCTTTTTTGGGAGAGAGGTGAAGGGGCGAAGGAAGGAAGGAAGGAAGGAAGGAAGGAAGGAAGCAAGCAAGCAAGCAAGCAAGCAAGCAAGCAAGCTCTGGCTACATCAGGCATCCCCAAACTTGGCCCTCCAGATGTTTTAGGACTACAATTCCCATCATCCCTGACCACTGGTCCTGTTAGCTAGGGATGATGGGAGTTGTAGTCCCAAAACATCTGGAGGGTCGAGTTTGGGGATGCCTGGGCTACACACTAGGAGCAGCTGCATGGAAACAGCCACGGTGCCACATGCCTGAATTACATCCCAGTTGGACTACTGTAACCTGCTCTACGTGGGGCTGCCTTTGAAAAGTGCTTGGAAGCCCCACCTGAAACATCATATCTCCCCATATGAACTTGCCTGGGTGCTGAGATCCTCCGGTGAGGTCATTCTCTCTGTCAGAAGCACAGAGCCTTTTCTGTGGCAGCCCCCATACTGTGGAATTCCCTCTCAGGAGATGTTTAAACTGCCTTCCTTTTTGTTATCCTAAGGCCTTCTTATTATTCCAGGCTTTTGAAAACCAAGGTGCAGGCGATGCAGACCACTAGGCCACTGTCAGGGCAAACTGCATATTAAGGCTAGTTTTAAATGTGTTTCAATGTACTTTTAACTATTGTTTTCGGTCAGGATAGTTTTACACCTTTGTATCTGACACAGTCAAACCTCGGGTTGAACATAATCCAAATAATTAAATAATCTCCGCCTTTAAAAACAAACAAACCAGGGTATGTGTGACTCTAAATTCATGGAGATTATGACCAGTAATCATGGTGAATAACAGCAGAATGTCTATCGTTCCCCATCTCTAAAGCACAGTTTCCCAAAGTGGTCGATACTGATCCATTGGGGTCAAATTGAAAGGTCCCAGGACAGAATGAGAGGGCAAATCAAGCAAAGAGGATTCTTGCCTGTGAAGGTGGCAGCTCCATCATCGGCCTCTTGCTTGATATCCTGGAAGAGCAATCCCTGCCAAGTGTCTTGAAGAGAGTCCTCTGTCTCGGGGAGATTCATTTTTTTTTCTTGCTTCTGCAAACTCAGAACCTAGCAACAGAGCAGCAGAGATCTTGTTCGGTAAAGAGGTGCAGAAAAGGAAAGAGGAGCATTGATCATAAAACCACTCTGGGAATTATAGCCCTGTGAGGAAAATTTGGGGGGGGGGGTTGTCTCCTAACAACTCTGAGGATGCTTAACAAACTACAGTTCCCAGAATCCTTTGGGGGGGAACTTTGACAGTTGAAAGACCCTCTTGCCCTGATGGGAGGGGAGATTGGACACTACATTAAAAAAAAGCAATTGGTAATTTCCCTTCTTTTGAATCTGTTTTCCGCATAGTTCTGTCTAAATCTACACACCTGTTTTTTGTCTTTATAACTAAAGGAAATCCCTTCAGGGAATTCCCATCTAAAGCCGATATTTTTCTTTTTAAGGGCCTCTGTCAAAAAATTATAATCCTCTCTCTTCTTCAAGATCTCTTTTAAAATTATAATCCTCTCATCATCTATTTCAAGACCTTTTTCATAATATGTCTGGAAACGGGGCTGAGCCAGAACCACTCCAAGTACTTGTTCCCTCCAAAAATCAATGCGTTGCCTGAAAATATTACCCTCTTTCTGCAGGGTATAATCATAAATCAATATTCTTCATGGGGAATGCTTTTGCTAAATGGAAACAAAGAATAATATCAACATTCAGAGACAATGCATGTTTCCAAATCTTAAGAAGAGATCGTTGTTGTTGCTGAATTATTAAAGTATGTGTTTTTAGCTGTATTCCCGCCCCACCCCCCACAAAAAAAGCTTCAATTTCAGTTGAGAAAATTGATGACTTTGCTGTTTCCTTCCTGCACTGTAAAGATTTTGCTGTGGTTTGAGCCAGTAACGTCAGCTGGGAAACCTCTGTTGGCCGTAGGGATGTGAATGAATCGCCCAAATACCCCCAAACTCAAAAATAGCGACAGTCTGGAAGCGATCCCAAGACCTCTCAAACGATCCTCATAGCAAGGCATCGATTTGGACACAACAACCAAAATATCGGAAAGTAGAGGCCAACTTTTCCACCCTCTGCTGTCAAGAGACTGGCTGTTAAGCAAAGAAGAAGGTGCGCGTTATTAAATATAGTATTTAGTAACAGCTTTAAGAGGGAGTGTTGGAGGAGATTGCAGATTTCCATTTGGGGCTGTGGAGACAAGTCAATTTTAGTTATCTATTTTTTAAATATATATTTTTAAACAAACGAGGGGTCAGCCATTGTGTGCTCTTTTCTCCCAGCAGCCCTCGGTGTAACCTGAAACTTGCAGAGCAAACTACTACGCCCTTACCCAACTGAGCTTGCAGTCTCCTCCCCATAGAAGACTGGGATTAAAAGGCATTAAATGCGGGCTTTGTGGCCGCAACATCGCCAGGCCCTTTCCCCCACCCCTCTCCTCTCTCCCCTGCCCCTTGCTCTGCTTAGCTTCCAGCCTGACGAAGAGCTCTGCTGAACCCGAAAGCGGGCGCTTTTCACACTCACCGACATCACCTCCCACCAGCTGCCCTGCTCTCTCGGGTCCTCCAGCCAAGGTTGAGCGAAGCCGGAAGAGGCTCTCGCGGCCTCTCTAGGAACGAAGACTCGCTCTCCTTAACCCTGTTTACGGGAGGCGGTGGGGTGGGAGAAGCATTTTCAGTGTCTTGTGACAGCTGAAAGGCTGCCAATATAAGATGCCACGATGCAGCCTTCCCCAAGCTGGTGCCCTCCCATCAGGAATCCCCTCCCAGGAACCAGCCATAAAACAGCCAGAGAAGTAGAGGATAGCTCAGCCGCTTAGAGCATGGTGCTAATAATGCCAAGGTTGCAAGGGGACAGCTGCATATTCTGAATCCTGCATTGCACGGGGTTGGACTAGATGATGCCCAGGGGTCCCTTCCAACTCTACGATTCTATTATTCCAAGCTGCTTTACCCCACTGTCTGCCTGCCTCTCTCTCTCTCTGCAAATGACTGAATGGTTGCTGCTGGCAGCTCCAAGGCAGCTGCCCAGGGTTGAACAAAGTGACTCTCACTTAACCCTTTTGGAAAACGGGGAAGGAAAAACAATTCCACCAGAATGGTAATTGCTTTTGTGTCTGTGCCTTAAATGGCCCCACGGCAGGCAGAAATCCAAAAGGTGCAGCTCTGCCCCATGGCAATAAATTCCCACTCAGCTCTGGGTTTCCAATGGCAGCGGAGTCAGGGACTGCGCTGCGACCAGCAGCTTCGTAGAATCACAGAGCTGGAAGGGATCCAAGGGTCATCTAATCCAACCCACTGCAATGCAGGAATGGGCTGCTTTATGACCCTTGGGCTTTGGTACATAATGCAGCGGTCTGCATCTGTTCATCCCTCAGCATCCTGTGTGAAGGCCTGGGGAGGGGGCAGGGGAGAAACAGCTTCGTTCCTTTGCCCTTCGTGGAAAAGCCACTCTGTACATGCTCAGGGGCACGCAAGCCTTGTTGCAAGGAATGTAAGGCTATTCCCAACAGAATATTTAAAATGCGCTAAAACATCAAACATTAAAAACTTCCCGAAACAGGGCTGCCTTCAGATGTCTTCTAAAAGTCAGACAGTTGTTTATTTCCTTGACATCTGATGGGAGGATGTTCAACAGGGCAGGCGTCACTACCGAGAAGGCCCTCTGCCTGGTTCCCTGTAACCTCACTTCTCGCAGCGAGGGAACTGCCAGAAGGCCCTCGGCGCTGGACCTCAGTGTCCGGGCTTAACAATAGGACATCCCTGTCATACAGTGGCAGGGGGAAGCCGTCACCCTCTATGTTATTGGACTCCAGTTCCCTGCCCCTTTACTATTGGCCATGTTGGTGAAGGCTGCCAGGAACTGAAGTCGAGCAGCCTCTGGAGGACCAGAAGTTTCCCCTCCCTGTTGCCTTATGTGGTGGGGAGGGCAGCCTTCAGCTTGGGGCAAAACTAGGCCTGCCAGGTGTCTTAATTTCACCCATGAAGTCATTTCCCAGCAGGGTCAAACCCTCCTGCCCCACCTCTGATGTCATGTGATGTCCGTTGTGCCGTGAGCAAAGTTGTGTTTGCAAAGGAGCAACTGGGAGCCTTAAGACACCTGGCAGGCCTTAGTTGTTCCTCTGCCAGTGGGCTTTGCCAAAAGTAGGGCTTGCCCTCGGTACTGAAAGCAAGCCCTACTTAGGTAAAAAAAAAAATACCCTTGCAGTCGCAGCTTGAATTGAAACTGAGTAGAAACAACAACAGACAGTCACGGTAACTATACAAAGGATAATATACAAAACCGTGAACAGCTATAGATGAAAATGTATTGAATCATGAACTAAACAGACAATGTCATACAAAAAGCATTCATAGGTATTTCCTCAGAGGCAAAAGCCTGTATATACTTTCAAACATTGAAGTGCCAATTCAAAGTGCAAAATATAGGAGATGGTTGTGCAAAGTCCATCAGACGTATGGGTCTATCTTTCCAGTGTTAAAGATGGTTAAGCAAAGTCCATCAAACGTATGGGTCTGTTTTCGTATGATGCCAAGGGATTGACAGGAAGGCAGCCCAGTCCCGCAGGTCAAAAATGATCTGAGGGTGGTGCTGATGGGAGTTTAACACCATTGGGGAAAGGCAACCATAGGCTTTTAAACAGCTGGAGGGTATGCTAGGTTTTTTACAGACTTTAAATTGGTTTCGTTATGAAGGTTTTATTGGGCGATTTTCTATGATGTTTCTGAACTTTTGCATTAAATACACACATGCATGCTATATTTTTCTGGTTTTGTACTGAAGGTTGTTGACTGCTTTGTCATTTTAACACTGTGCAGAAGCCTCTTTAGGCAGGGAGGTACATTGTCTTTCATATGTCAACCAGGAAGGAAGCCCGCTTGATCTTTATGAATTACAGCAGTACCTCGGGTTACAGATGCTTCAGGTTACAGACTCCGCTAACCCAGAAATAGTACCTCGGGTTAAGAACTTTACCTCAGGATGAGAACAGAAATTGCGTGGCAGCGGCAGCGGGAGGCCCCATTAGCTAAAGTGGTACCTCAGGTTAAGAACAGTTTCAGGTTAAGAACGGACCTCCAGAACGAATAAAGTTCTTAACCAGAGGTACCACTGTACTTCTTTCAGCACTTCTTTTAACCTATTTGCTGAAATGTTAGCAAAAAGTTTATAATCATTACAGTATTGAATAACGAAATTGGCCTATAATTTTTCACCATAAATGGATCAGCACCTTGTTTTGGAATTATTGTAATACCGTGTTTCCCCTAAAATAAGACACTGTCTTATATTTTTTTTCCTTCAAAAAAACACAGTATGGCTTATTTTTGGGGGATGTCTTATTTTAACCACTCTGCTGCATAGCCACACCTATCCTGGCCGTCTTAAGGGAGAGGTGCCACGTCACTGTGTCTTATTTTCAGGGTATGGCTTATATTTCGCAAATGCATAGAAATCCTGCTACGGCTTATTTTATAGCTACGTCTTATTTTAGGGGAAATAGGGTATATGCTTCTTTCTAAGAGATTGGTAATGTTCCTTTATTTAATATGTTATTCATAACATTCTTCAACAGCTGATCTTTTTTTTGGGGGGAGGGGTAATATTTTGCTGTAAGTCCATCCAGTCCTGGTGATTTACCTAACTTTGATTGACTACTGCTAATTGCATTTCCATCATGGTAATTGGGGCATTCAAACTGATCTTTTTTCCCTTTCGGAATCTTCGGTAATTTGTTCTGCCTTAGATACTCTTCAATTTTTCCTAGATCTTCTTTTCCTGCTGAATATAATTCCTTATAAAATCTCACAAAAAAAATCCTAATATCTCTCAGATTGTCTATTATTTTGTCTCCAATTCTCGGTTTGTTGATTGCATTTTGACCTTGTTTCATTTTCAGTTGCCATGCCAAAAGCTTCCCTGGTTTATTTGCAAATTCAATTTTTTTTAAAAAAAAAAATTATCTTCCATTCTATTTCTTGGTTTATTAACATTGAAAATTGGATCTGCAGCATCTTAATGTTTTGCTTTATCTTTTTAAAAAAATCATCTTTATTAATTTTCCAATAAAAACAGCCAACTAACATATAACCCAATCAAAATCCAATTAAAAACATTAAGGTAAAATAAAAAACCAAATTACAGTCCAAATTTATTATTTTTTCCGGGCTCCCCACAGTCTGGACCTCTGAAGCATATCTCCAATCTTGATTCCTGCTTTCTTCTGTTATTCTCATATTTTCCACATTCCGATCTTAATGCTTTAAAATTCTCCGTCCCTGGTTATTCGATTCTCAATCATGTCAGAAATCATAAATCCTTTAATCCATCAAGTACAGCTTTATTTGTATGTATATATTTTTTCCACTGTATTTGTCAGCGCAGCTTTTCCTGACTTCATTCCAATCTTCCAATGCGGGCTGGTGTCCAAATTTATCCTTTGAAGTTTAATGACGCAGCAACCTTTACTGTTAATTTACTGGGTATCCAAATAGAGTAAATTCTTCTGGCAGATTGATTTGGTTCGGAGAAGAAAGTATACCATCTGTCTAATGGATGCTTAAGTCCCCAAATGTCAATTAAATTTATATTTTCTACTAAATTGGAGGTGGTAACTGGAAATCTCCCTTCTTTTGAGTCAGTTTTCTCACGTGTATGAACTTTTGATGGGTTCTGAGGAAAGAGCTCTGACAGAAGCTCTTTCTACACTCCAAGCACTGATAGGGTTTCTCCCCTGTATGAATTCTTTGATGGGAAGTGAGACTGGAACTTTGACTGAAGCTCTTTCCACATTTGAAGCACTGATACAATTTCTCTTCACTGTGAGTTCTTTCGTGTAAAGTTTGTGAAAGTTTGTGGTTCATAAATTTGGTGACCCATGAAGTGCTGCTGCCAGAGCCGTAAATTTCCTGATTAACGATCCAGTCCGACTTTAATGGCCGCCCGGCACGCTTCTCCCTCAAGCTGCGCATTGGAATCTTGCCGGACGTAGCACAGCGAATGGACTGTGTCTAGAATGGTGTCTCAAATAAATCAGTTAAAGGTAGATAGCCGTGTTGGTCTGTCATAGTCAAAACAAAATAAAATAAAAAAAATTCCTTCCAGTAGCACCTTAGAGACCAACTAAGTTTGTTCTTGGTATGAGCTTTCGTGTGCATGCACACTTGTGTATCTGAAGAAGTGTGCATGCACACGAAAGCTCATACCAAGAACAAACTTAGTTGGTCTCTAAGGTGCTACTGGAAGGAATTTTTTTTATTTTATTTTGTTTCAAATAAATCAGCTCAACACCGGTGCTTCTAAACTAACAGAAGCTTTTATTTCAGTAGCAAACACAAACAGAACATCCGAGAGACGCGAGCTGCATGGCTGCGACTCTCTGCTTCTCAAAAGTGAAACCAAGAAACAGAACAAAAGAAAATGCCCAACACTGTGGGCAAGGCACCCAGCATCAGAATGCCTACTGGTGAACAGTTAACTCTGTGTTGACCAGAAACCTAACACAAATGAAGCTATTTCTTTTATGGGAGGTGGAATGGGAGCTCTGACGGATGTTCTCTCCACTCTCTGAATATTTATATGACTTCTCCACTATGTTGAGTCTGTTGTGGTCCCCCTTCTTCTTTCCTTCTAATTCATCACCATCTGGAATGAAAAGAGAAGCTAATTAGAGCCTCAGGAAGAAATGGGATTATTGAGCAAAGTTAATGAATGCTTGTGATAGAGGAAGAACTGAAGAGAGTTAGATGTGAGGCCTTCCTATAGTTTTCACTGCCTTTGTTGGCTGGTATTAACGGACATACAGTATTGCTTGGCTTTTATCTGGGATAGATTTTGTTTGGCTCAATCATGTAATCCACTCCATCTCTGAGGTCAGTCATCTCTGGTCAACCAAATGCAAACAGAGGCAAAAAGAAAAACAACAAACCTGACAGACGTTATTTCAACTTTCCTAAAAACTGTGAAGCCGACATTTACGAAGGTCTGGGTAGTTCAAACAAGCCTGGTCATTGTTTAAAAAGGCATGACTAGATGAAGAATATTCAAGGAGGAAACAGTTGATATCCCTCCATTTAGGGTTCATGGTGGTGATGTTAGAATCCCAGATGCTGTTGGCCTCCCTCGAAATAGTGGTGGTTCATCACATATAGAGGTATGTCTGGAATTTCAAAACTGATCTTATGATCCAACAGGGAGTTTTACCAAGAGGGTCCATGATCCTCCTTCTTGACTTCCTTATGAAGAGCAATCTGGTCAGGATCCAGCAATGTCCACATCTCGTCTGTGAAACAAACAGCAACATATTCACCTGCACATACGCCATCAGCAGTTGCCTCAATCTGGTTGGTCTAAATTTAAATTTATACGTAAATCACTTTCTTCACTTTGAATCCCCCCCTCCCATGTTCACGAGCCAACCAACTCTGTATTGTTTCATTACTAACAGAAGAGGAAAAATGACTATGACACACTTAATCTAAACACAACAGCCGCAAGAGCTCCTGACTAGGTATTCGGCTATGCAATGTTGAATGTTCTGTTTTCTCCTATTTCCTTTTTTTGTGTGTTTCGGTTTAAACCCATTCTTCTTCTTTGGCGATCACTCATAGCCAAGTAAGATTGTCTTCCACAAACAGGGATTTAACAATGAACCCAGATTGACCACTAATGATGAACCATATGTTATAGATATTCCTGCAAATTTATTCTGCTATTTTTGAGATATACAAATGCCATGAGACTATACATATCTGTATCTACATATCTCACTCATCTGTATCATTTATTAGTCTACATATCTGTATCATTTATTAGTGCTATGATCCTTGTTTTTAAAATAAAAAGTTATTCCAAAAAGAAAAGAAAAATGCAACACACGGAAGCCCCATCTGTGTTCAATCTGCAAAGCAGGAACATGTTAATTTAGTTGTGGCTTCTAGTGCTGTACGATGGATCAGTAAGTTGTCTGACATTGGTAGGGCATCCAGATCACGGTTCTAGTTTTAGACATTTTGAGCTGCCAATAGATTGCGGTGGCCAGGGAGCTGTGATGTATTCCTAGCTCAAATTGCCTGCAGATGACAAAGGCGCAGGCAGGTGGAGGAGCCCAAAAAGCTTCTCTCCTTCTCCATCTCAATTTGCCTGCCTGCCTCCTCCCACCCACAAGCTGAGAAAGCCCCAATACCTCTCCGGCTCCATCCATCCATCCATGTCCCCATCTCCACTCCCCTGGAACTCACCAGATCTTTCGGAGGTCCCTGGGAGGGAACGCACAGAAGTTGTGGGGAGGGATGCAGAAGACAGCTTGACCAGGTCAACCGTACATCTTCCCCCTTCCATCCTCACTAGCTTTGCAGGATCTGTCTCTTTCATCCTTCCTGCAGAGTTGAGGAGCCAAAACAAGCTGCAGGGTCCTGGGAGAGGAAGAAGCAAAGGGAGCCTCAGAGGCCCTGCAGGGATTCTCCTGCCCTAGATATTCTCCTGCCCCTGGAGAAGCACAAATGGGGCAGCCCCTTCCCAACAGAAGCCCCATTTCTAAACATCTCCAGTGGTTCCAATTTCACCTGTTTACTCCTCTCCCCACTTCTTAAGGCTGGCATGGTCTGCACAGTAGTGACCTGAGAGTAGATCCCCTTTAACTCAGTGGGGCTTATGGACAGAACTTGGTCCAAAAATCAGTCACCATCCTGTCCCCAAGCCTGAAAACTGCAACACCAGAGCGCGGGCAGAAAGAAGCAGAGTAACTATTACACCTAGGTGGCCTCATGCTAGGTGCTTTGTATGGAGAGCCCTGTTAACGCTCTGCCTCGTATTCAGGACATTTTGGAGGTGTTGCTGTATGTGGAAGCAGAGGAGCTGCTGATGCCACATTTTTGAATAATCTTGAGACTAATACGTCACTCCTCCATGTCACTCAAATATAGTATTTCTCACTTACTCCATTGAAGTGCAAAGCAAAGCATTTACAGTTTCCTGGTCCCTGAGTCAAGTCAAATGTACCCCTTTGTCTTGCCTGGGCTTCATCCCACCTTAAGGTGAATGGGAGCAGCCGCCGGGACCATAGAACACCGGTCCTAAAAGGCCTACATTGACTCCCAGTATGTTTTTGAGCACATGTGTTGGTGCTGACCTTTAAAGCCCTAAAAGGTTTGGCTCTATATACCTGAAGGAGCACTTCCACCCCTATCATTCAGCCCAGAAACTAAGGTCCAGCTCCGAGGGCCTTCTGGCAGTTCCCTCCCTACGAGAAGCGAAGTTACAGGGAAGCAGGCGGAGGGCCTTCTCGGTAGTGGCACCTGCCCTGTGGAACGCCCTCCCATCAGATGTCAAGGAGATAAAGAACCACACAACTTTTAGGAGACATCTGAAGGCAGCCCTGTATCTGGAAGTTTTAAATGTTTGATCTTGTAGTATGGTTTTATTTGTGCTAGAAGCCGCCCTGAGTGGCTGGGGAAACCCAGTCAGATGAGTGGCGCATTATTATTATTATTATTATTATTATTATTATTATTATAAAAGAGGCCTTCCCAGCCGACCCGGAGCTGGTGGTGGCGCACCGCCACGGTGGAAATGCGCCCAACGGGGGGGGCGAGGCCTGATGGGTGGCAGTCCCCTCCTGGAGCCCCCCCTCCCACAAGGGGGTCTTCACAGGAGCCACTGGTGGCTTCACCAGAGAGCGGGTGGAGTCTGTGGGCTTGCACAGTTTAGGGACAGGGGATGTTTAGCTGCTGATCCATCACAAAGTTGGAAACCAGATTTCACCCAGCCCTAGTGGTCTCAGGTTCCTTGGATGTTTATCTCTGTTATTCAATGCAACTTTCCCCTAAATCTGAAGGGGCCTCATTTGCATGCCCAGTTTTCCTTGACCCAAAGCCCCCTCCCCAAGAAGGCAGCATCTTGATCCAAAGGAAGAACAGAGCTGCAGACCTCCTGTGAACTCGCCCCCTCCCTAGCTTGGCAGACTGGACAAGGGAGGACCCTCTGCTTCCTGACTTTGAGGTCTCCCGCCACCAGGCATGATCTGAACAGGGACCCCCCCATGCACCCTCCCTGCACCCCTGGGGCCCCCTTCTCCCCACTGCACACCCTTAGGGGAAGATAGAGGAGACTTGGCAGAGAGGAATTGGGGGAAGAACCCTCTGCTCCCTGACTTGGGGGTCTCCCCCAATGCATGATCTGAACAGGGACCCCCATGCACCCTACCTGCACCCCTGGGGCCCCCTTCTCCCCATTGCACCCTCAGGGGGGAGAGGAGACTCACCGGATTCCAGGAGGGACACAGAGGAAGCTTTTGCTAAGGAGAGATAAGAAAGCAGCCTCTTCTCCATTTGCAGGAAAGCATGGACTTCAGCTCCAGAAGACCTTGCTCTCCCTCGCCCTCCACTTCCTGTCCTCTCTAGGAACCCAACTCTGCTCCTTTTAACCCTTGCAAAAGCCAAGGGCACTGAGCCTGCCCCTCCCCCTCCCTGCCTGAAGATTTCCTTCTTCTGGGCCTGCGCTCCTCCCTCCCTCTCCATCTTCTTCAAGGAGCCCAAATACTGTATACGTCTTTGCCCGTGTCTTTGGCGGCTGGATGTGTAGAGTTGGGTGGGACCCCCAAAGGCCATCTAGTCAGACCCCCTGCAGCAGGGCAGGAAGCTCTCCTGTTGCCAACGTTGCCCTGAGCTGGGATCTCACTGGTCGGCTCTGTCCCGATCCCAACGCCCTGCGGCTGTTTTGAGGACCCTGCTCTGCTCTGCCCTTGCTTTCCATTTTGGATGTACAGAATTGCCTTCAGATAACTCCATACCCTCCAAAATTTCTCCCATGAAAATCGGGACACCCTAAGGAAAAGTGGGATCAAATAAGAAACCGGGACAGCTTCTCTAAATCAGGGACGTCCCTGGAAAATAAGGACACTTGGAGGGTCTGTAGGATCACAGATCCGGGGCTCTGGTTCTTAGGAGCATAGGAAGCTGCCTTCTGCCGGTCCAGCTCAGTATTGTCCACACTGACTGGCAGCAGCCTGCCAGAGTTTCATGCTTATGCGCAGGAGATAGGCGGCGCTGCTCTGAGCTGCGGCTTGAAAAGCATTCAGAGGTCGGTGGCAAGGCAGCTCCTGCGCTCCTCCTCCTCCAGCAACCTTCCCTCTCCGGAAGCAGGATGGCCAAAGATGAGGCAGAAGCCTGAAGCAGCTGTTTTAAGCGAGACACAAAACTGTAGACTTGGGAGGGGACCCCTGGTGGTCATCTAGTCCAACCCCCCTGCAATGCAGGAATCTCACCCATAACAGACCGGCTTGGGGCTTCGGTGGCTTCTTCTCCTCTTCCTCTTCTAGCTCCTTTGTGGTCTCGATTTCTCCAAGGGTAGCCGGAGCCGGGGGGCAGGTGGAGGCCAACCCCAGGGAGACTTTGCGTGAAGCAAGACGCCGCTGAGCACGGGCGCCCGCGGAGGTAGATCCTGGGGAGAGAAAAGGATCAGGCACCGGGCAGGCAGGGTAGATCACAGAGCGGAGGGTTGTTTCTAAGGGAGTGGGAGATCTCTTTACTGTAACCCCTATCATCCCCGAAAGTGTCCGCAGCTCACTCGCAAGACCTGGGTGGGAATTGAACAGCGCTCTGCACATGAGCCGGTAACAGCTCTCCTTTATTGACTGGCAATTTGCAGGGCTGGGCGATGCTGAAGTCCACAGGTTCTAGCCTGTGACTAAACAATTGACTGCTGGCACATTTGCAAAGCTAAGCAGGGTCTCTGGTATGGTTTCAAATTGTGAGGGGTGTTTTGAGATTCCTGCACTGCAGGGGGTTGGTTTGGATGATCCTTGGGACCCCTTCCAACTCTATGATTCTGTCATTCTATGAAATAAGAGCAAGGCAAGCTAAAGTGGAGCACATCTAGCTGGATTTATTTGATGTTTTGGTGAGCCCAGTTGGCAGGCGTTCTACTCTCAATTTCCTAATCCTGCATGCCTTTCAGGAAGGTGCAGTTGGTGCCCCAAACCTGGATCTAGGCATCCGGGGAGTTTTCCTTTTAGTCTTACACCAAATTGCTGAACAAACCAACAAACCAACACAGAGTGACTTTACCATGCCAGAACAAATGTGGGAACCATGATTCACTTTGCAAGAAATGGATTCAGAGAAGGCTCCCCCAACCTGATACACTCTTTGGACTACAACTCCCATCAGTACCAGATGGCACTACAACTCCCATCAACCCCCACGCCAACAAGGGCTGATGGGAACTCTATGGCAAAACTTCCAGAGTTGGGGGAAGGTAGAGTTTGCAGCTCTAAATTTGTTTAAAAAACCAGAAACTGCTCACTGTGTCTATATGTTGGGGAAAAGCTTCACCTGAAGCATTTCTGCCTTTTATGAAGCTGTCAAAAGCACAGGAGCACTGCGAGGAGGCAGCCTCTGAGAGAATGGAAGGCTTATTGTAGGTTTACAGGATTGGGGATTGAGCAGATGGACATTCATTACATTGCAGGGGGTTGGGCTAAATGACCCTTTGGAGCCCTTGTAATGCTATAATTCTGAGTCTAGGGCATTTTATTAAAACATGCTTAATAGCTCTGATGAAAAGAAATGGGGGATTCTGGAGGGATACTTAGAGGCTTTGCAAATGCAAGAGGAGAGCCAAAAACCTGTAGGGGCATTTGAAATATTAAAATGACATGGCATAAATACTATAAACCGGCATTCAGGATAAAACCTTGCTGTCTTTGTCAGAGTTGAATAAAATGTGGGCATGTGACCCAGGTGTGGCTCAGGGGATGTTTGGAGAAAGTAACAAGGGCATGGGTTCCTAAGATACCTGTGTAAGCCAGAAAAACAGAGGCTTACCTCTTCCACCATCCTGGTTCACTTCTACAGCTTGCCTCTCCTGTTTCCCCCATCCCCATTTTATGGCAATAATATTTGACCCGGGCACGAGTTCATGTGGCTTAGTTGCGGAGTTTCTCAATCTCTGTCGTGCATTGTGTTGGGAACGTTGAAAACGCTTTTCCCGTGCTCGTAATCGTGCATCCCGAAGTCTGGTTTCACGTTGATCTGGTGTTTCCTCGGCACGTCTTTGAGCCATTCTTTGTCTTTGTTGTTCCTTTATTGATGAACGTTGTTCCTCGGTTTGTTTTGCAATTGAACGTCGTTTTGCATTTGCTGCCCGAGTGCGACGACTTAAGTTTGTTTTGCGGGGCATTATTTTTGGGTATTATAGGAGATTGATTAAGCTGAGAAAGAAGAAGGAAAGTAATATATAAGTCATATATATATATATATATGTCTCCCTCCGCCTCACTCCCAGCCCCGCTCACCCCCTCAGCCCCACGCCTTAGACCTCGCACCACCCCGCCACCTCTTCCCTTCCTGGAAGCTGAGCTGCGGCCGCCTAATAATAATAATAATTATAATTATAATAATTTTTTATTTGTATACCACCTTTCTATCTTACGATACTCAAGGCGCTTTACAAGCAGACGAAACAAAAAATGTACATCATATAACAATCTAATGCAATACAAAAATGTGATAATAAAACAAAACTTTAAGCAACCTACATCAAAAAAGTAACATCCAACAATTATTAGAGTAATATAAAATATTATGAACATATAAAAGTTAAACAGAAACCCACTCAACATTTACAATAAACAACGTCTAAAACTAATCAATAAAACAACGGCAAGCCACAGTACATTAAATACAAATACAAATACAAATAAAGAAGCAAAGACTAGATGCAGGCATCCCCAAACTTCGGCCCTCCAGATGTTTTGGACTACAATTCCCATCATCCCTGACCACTGGTCCTGTTAGCTAGGGATCATGGGAGTTGTAGTCCCAAAACATCTGGAGGGCCGAAGTTTGGGGATGCCTGGACTAGAGGGTGGGGCAAGGCAGGTGGAAGGAGGCCTTGCCTGGTGGAGCCTCTCCCCTCACAGCTCCCTTATGAGGTCTCCCGGAGCAGGCCCTCACGGCCCACTCCTGCAGGACGGAGCCCGGGCCCTCGGCCTACCTGCGGCCTTCTCGGGGCCTGTACGTCGGCGGGCGCCGAGGCCTGGTCCCGCGCGGGGTAAGGGCCTAGCTGGGGCCTGAGGCGGGGCGTCGGCGGCCTCTGCGTGGCCTTTCTGCGCGTAGCTGGGCCGATCTCGGTGGTAGAGCCGGGGCGGAGGGGAGGAGCTGAGTGGAAGCGGCCGAGCTCCCCTGGCCGGGCCGCCGTCAGCGCGTCGTCACGTCACTGCCCGAGAGAGACCCAGGGAAATGCGGAAGGGAGAAGCCGGCGCTGCTGCTGCTGCCGCCGTCGCCTGAGCCGCCGCCGCCGCCGCCGCCGCCGCCGCCAGGGACGGGAGGATGAAGTGCAAGGGCGGCGGGTCTCTGCCAGCTCCTCCCGCTGCCGCCGCCGCCGCCTCCTCCGTTCCAGCTCGGAGGTAAAATTCTTGGTCAACGCGGAGCCCGGGAGCGGAGGGGTGGTGACGTAGGAGGAGGAGGGGCGGGGGCGGGTGTGTTGTGGGGGTGAAATGAGATGACGTCTGTGGTCTTTGACGTCCACTGGAGGGCGCTATACCACATGACCTGGAAGCTGTACGCCAGCTCTCGGCCAATAATGCGAGATGAGCGCTGCAACCCTAGAGTCGGACACGACTGGACCTAATGGTCAGGGGTCCACTGACCATTAGGTCCAGTCGTGTCCGACTCTGGGGTTGCGGCGCTCATCTCGCATTATTGGCCGAGAGCTGGCGTACAGCTTCCACGTCATGTGGCCAGCATGACAAAGCCGCTTCTGGCAAACCAGAGCAGCGCACGGAAACACCGTTTACCTTCCCGCTGGTTGTTGTTCTTCAGTTGTTCAGTCGTGTCCGACTCTTCGTGAGCACGCCAGGCACGCCTATCCTCCACTGCCTCTCGCAGTTTGGCCAAACTCATGTTAGTAGCTTCGAGAACACTGTCCAACCATCTCATCCTCTGTCGTCCCCTTCTCCTTGTGCCCTCCATCTTTCCCAACATTAGGGTCTTTTCCAGGAGGTCTTCCCTTCTCATGAGGTGGCCAAAGTATTGGAGCCTCAGCTTCAGGATCTGTCCTTCCAGTGAGCACTCAGGGCTGATTTCTTTAAGAATGGATAGGTTTGATCTTCTTGCAGTCCATGGGACTCTCAAGAGTCTCCTCCAGCACCATAATTCAAAAGCATCAATTCTTCGGCGATCAGCCTTCTTTATGGTCCAGCTCTCACTTCCGTACATTACTACTGGGAAAACCATAGCTTTAACTATACGGACCTTTGTCGTCAAGGTGATGTCTTTGCTTTTTAAGATGCTGTCTAGGTTTGTCATTGCTTTTCTCCCAAGAAGCAGGCGTCTTCTAATTTCGTGACTGCTGTCACCATCTGCCGGAGCCGTTCCTATTTATCTACTTGCACTTTGACGTGCTTTCGAACTGCTAGGTGGGCAGGAGCTGGGACCGGGCTACGGGAGCTCACCCCGGTGCAGGGATTCGAACCGCCGACCTTCTGATCAGCAAGCCCTAGGCTCTGTGGTTTGACCCACAGCGCCACCTGGGTCCCTATTTTATTTTTATTTTTGCATAAAGTCACGTTTTTACCTGTGAAAGGTGTGCTATCTGTACAATGTAAGTACGCATATGGCCATGGAACGTTGTGTCCAAATTTCAACGGAATCGCTCAAGCAGTTACGGAGAAAAGTGATCGGTCACATACATCCACCTTTTACATTTATATATATATATAGATTTTAGGCTGCCTCTTCCACCTTCCTCATTCCCTTTTGTAGCATCACTTACCTCTCCTGCTGTCTCCTTTCTGTTTCTTTCAGCAGCGCTCAAGCGTGGGGACCAGCCCATTTTCACCACTGCGTTCGGAAGGATGGCATCCCTGACGCTTTCTGGGCCAGCCCCTCTTCCTGCTGGTGTGGCAACAGTTGCTCTGGTTCCAGCTCAGGTGGGCAAGGGGACAACTGACTTGGGGCGACAACCTACCAATTTCACTTCGCTTCAGTATGAAGGGTGACCTTAGCCCCACCTGCTGCTCCTGAGAAGCTCTATGGGGAGACAGTGAGGTGCAGCAGTTAGAGGAACACTGGGAATGTGTTGGATTTTATAACACAAGTATAAAAAACAATAAACAATTGCTGCCATCTTCAGATAGAGCTGGTAAGGACCCTATCTAAAAACCTGGAGATTCTCTGCCAATCAGTGTAGAAAATACTTAATTAGACATCCTATGCTCTTTTAAAATGTGGGGTTTTGGGGGGGGGTTATTGGGCTGTTGTCGTTATTTTCATTATATGTTTTGTGGTTTTATATTTTGATTTTGTTCTGTGAACTGCCGTAAGACCTCCGGGTATAGGGCGGTATTTACAGTGGTACCTCAGAAGTCAAACGGAATCCGTTCCGGAAGTCCGTTCGACTTCCAAAACGTTTGGAAACCAAGGCACAGCTTCCGATTGGCTGCAGGAAGATCGTGCAGCCAATCGGAAGCCGCGTAAGCTGCATTGGACATTCTGGTTCCAAAGAACGTTCGCAAACCAGAACACTCACTTCCGGGTTTGCGGCGTTCGACTTCCGAGGTACGGCTGTAAATTCAATGAATAAAATTAATTAGATGGGTCAACTATGTGGCTTGTGCGAAGGCGTCAAGTCCTTTGGGGAAGGGATGTAGCTCAATTGTAGAGCACCTCTTTTGCATGTAGAACGTCCCAGGTTCAATCTCTGGCTTCTCCAGCTAGGCCTGGGAAGAGCCCTATCTTGAAACCCAGTTAGCATTAATAGCTATTGTGGTGGCCTCTGGATTTGTTTTTGGACTCCAACTCCCATCAGCCCCAGCCAGCATGGCCAATGGACAGGGGTGATGGGATTTGTGGTGCAGCAAAATGTCAACTGGGCACCTTGTAGACTACCCCTGGCATATATAATAGATGTACCAGTGGGCTGACTCTGTACTATGCAATTTACTTGCCTGGGACACTGGAGCTCCTCTGGTTGGTCAGTCTGTAAACCACCAAACTATGTGGATCAACGATCTGACTTGGGATGAAGCCACTTCTGAAGTTCTTGTGCCTCCTTTGCAGGTTTTGGTGAC
Organism: Darevskia mixta; assembly: GCA_034641385.1. Classification (NCBI taxonomy): domain Eukaryota; kingdom Metazoa; phylum Chordata; class Lepidosauria; order Squamata; family Lacertidae; genus Darevskia; species Darevskia mixta. The sequence continues at coordinate 274,235 of JAWWNH010000176.1, read as the reverse complement.
CTTTCAGGACGTAGCGATCCACTTCAGTGAGGAAGAATGGGCCCTTTTGGATCCGGACCAAAGAGCTCTCTATATAGATGTCATGGTAGAGAACAACATCAACTGGGCCTCTCTGGGTATGCATCCCTTCTTTGCTGCTCAATAAATGGTGTTGAGAGGGCTTGGGAAGGCTCTAAAGGTAAAGGGACCCCTGACCATTAGGTCCAATTGTGTCCGACTCTGGGGTTGCGCCGCTCATCTCGCGTTACTGGCCGATGGAGCCGGCATACAGCTTCTGGGTCATGTGGCCAGCATGACAAAGCCGCTTCTGGCAAACCAGAGCAGCATACGGAAACGCCGTTTACCTTCCCGCTGGAGTGGTACCTATTTATCTACTTGCACTTTGACGTGCTTTCAAACTGCTAGGTGGGCAGGAGCAGGGACCGAGCAACGGGAGCTCACCCTGTCACGGGGATTCGAACCGCCGACCTTCTGATCAGCAAGCCCTAGGCTCTGTGGTTTAACCCACAGCGCCACCCGCGTCCCACTGGGAAGGCTCTAGGAAAGCATATACTGTAATAGCTCTACTTTTCCCGTCTCTCAGTTTGACTAAGGAAAGGGCCATAGCTCAGTGGCTAGAGCACTTGCTTTGCATACATTATCACTATTACAAGGTTATATGCTCTGTTTTTATCACTCCAATCATGCAGCAAACCCCAAGCGGAACTGGTGATTATTACTTGAAATACTTAATAGAGGACAGGGAACTAGAGGGCATCCCCAAACTGCGGCCCTCCAGATGTTTTGGCCTACAACTCCCATGATCCCTAGCTAACAGGACCAGTGGTCAGGGTTGATGGGAATTGTAGTCCAAAACATCTGGAGGGCCGAAGTTTGGGGATGCCTGAACTAGAGATTACCTTTAAAGTGGCTAAATTCTATGCTGCTGCTATAAAATTAAGGAGACAAGTGTTGAATGAATCTAACCGTCAATGTCTTAATATGTTTTAAATTAGCAATTAAGGCTTTTATATATTTTAGCAGTTTGAATTATTTATTGTGTATTATCTCATAGAGCATAATTTTAATCTATTTATGTTTGTATGTTCTCTGTTGTTGTACACAGACGTACCTTGGAAGTCAAACGGAATCCATTCCAGAAGTCTGTTCGTCTTCCAAAACGTTCGGTAACCAAAGCGCGGCTTCTGGTTGGCTGCAAGAAGCTCCTGCAGCCAATCGGAAGCCCCGGAAGCCCCGTTGGACGTTCAGGTTCCAAAGAACATTCGCAAACCGGAACACTCACTTCCGGGTTTGCGGCGTTCGGGAGCCAAAATGTCTGAGTACCAAGGCGTTCAGTATCCAAGGTTCGACTGTATATATTGTACCGAGATAAATCGATTCTTGCATCCGTACAGAAGGCCCCAGGATCAATCCCCATTTAGGGTTTGGAAAGGCTCCCTGTCAAAGTTCACATCCTCACCGTACATTTAAAGCATTCTTATGCCCCTTTAGCAGGCATATTGAAATGCTATAGAAATTGGAGTTCTTGGTGATATATAGCAGTCAAAATTATAGAATGCAAGAACTCTGGCCAGGCAGTAGATCAGTTTTTGAATTAGAAATAACTCTTATAATATTTGTAAATGCTTATATACATTCTACTCTTATGTGAAAACAATACATACATAATTTACATAATGTAAAGTTAACAAAAACAGCTTACCGGTACCTAAATTTTCATGGTCAAAGTGCACCAATGTGTCTTCTGTGTGTGCCTAACTAGCTAACACTGTTTGTACTATTTAAAGGAAAAATAAGGTGTGGTCCATATAGTGGTTCAAAGAGCAGTACTACATCATATCAGTGATGGCTAACCTTGACACCCCAGATGTTTTGGAACTACAACTCCCATCATCCCTAGCTAACAGGATCAGTGGTCAGGGATGATGGGAGTTGTAGTCCCAAAACATCTGGAGTGTCAAGGTTAGCCATCACTGTCATAGATGTTACAACATGCACAATCAGTTTAAAGGTACAGTACCAAGGTGTGGTTTAAAGAAACACTACGACACAAAGCCAATTATAAAAATGCTGTAAAGTCCAGATTATTATTTAAACCCCCAGGATGTATCGTTTTAAACAGATGGATAAACTTAGATTCCTGCTGCAGGAGAAGTCTATCATTCATTCATTTACCGTATTTTCCGGCATATAAGACGACTGGGCGTATAAGACGACCCCCAACTTTTCCAGTTAAAATATAGAGTTTGGGATATACTCGCCGTATAAGAAATACGACCCGGCGTATAAGACGACCCCCGACTTTTGAAAAGATTTTCCTGGGTTAAAAAGTAGTCTTATACGCAGGAAAATACTGTATTTATTTTGTATACCACCTTTCATACGAAGGTCTCGGGGAAGTTCACAGCATAAAAATACAAAATAAAAACATGAAATGCATAATAAAAACAAGAACGAAAACCGAAATAAACCAATATCCCTCCTTCCCACAAAACACCTTTAAAAGGACACAGAATGTTAATCAGCCATAGGCCTGGTTGAAGAGGAACGTTTTTGCCTGGCACCGAAAGGTGTATAATGAAGGCGCCAGGCGAATGTCCCCGGGGAGAGCTTTCCACAAACAGGGAGCCACTCGTGCTGCCCCCCTCTGGACATCTCATGGAGGAGGCACAAGAAGAAGGGCCCCAAAAGATGATCTCGGGGTCTGGTTAGGGCCTAGTTGGTATGGAGAAGTGTGTCAGAAGGAGTAACTTCTTTCCTAATTCCACTTGTATTTTTGTCTTCCCTTCTGAAGGAGGATATTTATTTCCCAAGCTGACCCTCATTTCCGGGCCTAAAGGCATCAACAATTTCTGTGTACAGGACTCCAAGGAAATGGAGAGATTTGCAGGTAACACCTTAGATGTGTCTTTCAAAGAATGTGGCCAGCAGGCTTGAATCTTCCTAGTTCAGCCAGAACATCAGTCATTTTCTTTAGATCCTTGAGACTTCGGAGTTGTATCAGAAGCTGCAAACCTTTATTCTCTGTGCTGTTGTGTTAATTGAGTACATTTGGTGCTGGAATATAAGGAAAGAAAGGAGCAGAGAGCCATCTTGGCTGGATGACATCACTGCCCACAGCCCTGGCCATATTGTTGCCGTACTTATGGAATTTGGAGATAAACTGCCTTTGAACAGGGAAGCTCCATTTAGCTGCCATGGCTTATAAACCTATCTGCTTCCACGAATCAGTCTAACCATTCCCATTTTCAAGCGAGTGCCCATTAAAAACATTTCGGGGGAAACAAGCAGGGATAAGTCCATATGTAGCCCCAAACTCTGCAACTTTTCCTCATAGGGGAGCTGATCCGTCCCCTTGATCATTTGGTCATCCTTAAAAGTAAAGGGACCCCTGACCATTAAGTCCAGTCGTGGACGACTCTGGGGTTGCGGCGCTCATCTCGCTTTACTGGCCGAGGGAGCCGGCGTACAGCTTTCCGGGTCATGTGGCCAGCATGACTAAGCCGCTTCTGGCGAACCAGAGCAGCGCACGGAAACGCCGTTTACCTTCCTGCTGCAGCGGTACCTGTTTATCTACTTGCACTTTGACATGCTTTTGAACTGCTAGGTGGGCAGGAGCAGGGACCAAGCAATGGGAGCTCACCCCGTCGCAGGGATTCGAACTGCCGACCTTCTGATCAGCAAGCCCTAGGCTCTGTGGTTTAACCCACAGCGCCACCTGGGTCCCTATTTTTTGTGTGTGCAGAAAATCACGTTTTTACCTGTGAAAGGTGTGCTATCTGTACAATGTAAGTACGCATATGGCCATGGAACATTGTGTCCAAATTTCAACGGAATCGCTCACCCCGTCGCGGGGATTGGAACCTCCGACCTTCTGATTGGCAAGCCCTAGGCTTAGCGGTATAACCCACAGCACCACCCGCGTCCCAATTAGTCATCCTTACCAAGAGCTTTTTGAAGAACTATTTAAGGGAGCAGGATACTTTTTTGGGGGCTGGGAAATGCTTCTGAGGCAGAGATAGCTGTCCTTTTAAACTTTTTCCCAAGAAAAGTAAGGTGCAATCTGCTCTTCTCCCTTCTGCAGAGGAAGCTTGGAGCTCTGGATGTCTCTCCGCATCCTCTTTGTGCGATAAAAGAATGTTTGGCGAGGCTGAAGATCCACTCCTCCATTCTGAGCACCCGGGAACACGAGAGGAATCTTTGGGAAGAGTAGAGCAGAAAGGTGAGGCCTCAGGAGGCCTCCTCATAGATGAAAGAGAAGAGGTGTGGACCAATTCCGGGAGGACTTACCGGTGGAAGTCGTTCCTCGTCCCACGGGAAACGAAACCTCCAAGGGAGAAGCTACACAGGTGCCCGGTTTGCTGGAAGTGTTACAGCACGAGCCCCATCCTGGCACGGCACCAGAGGATCCACACGGGCGAGAGGCCGCACCAGTGCTCTGAGTGCGGGAGGCGCTTCGGCCAACGCGTCGACCTGAAGAACCACCAGAGGGTCCACACGGGCGAGAAGCCGTACGTGTGCTCCGAGTGCGGGAAGAGCTTCAAGCACCACTCCAGCTTGACAGCCCACGAGAAGATCCACACGGGCAACAAGTCCTATGCCTGCCTGGAGTGCCGGAGCAGCTTCAGCAACAGGTCGAGTTTCTCCAAGCATCAGATGACCCACTTGGCGGAGAAGGCAGGGCCTCCTCCGGGAGTAGGGAAAGTTTCAGGGACCTTACAGGACACCAGAGAATCCACCCAAGAAAGATGAGCTGGCCCCCTCTGCCACAGTAATAAATATAATTTAATATTTATACCCCGCCCATCTGGCTGGGTTTCCCCAGCCACTCTGGGCGGCTCTCAACAGAATATTTAAAATGTGATAAAACATCAAACATTAAAAACTTCCCGAAACAGGGCTGCCTTCAGATGTCTTCTAAAAGTCGGACAGTTGTTTATTTCCTTGACATCTGATGGGAGGATGTTCAACAGGGCAGGCGCCACTACCGAGAAGGCCCTCTGCCTGGTTCCCTGTAACCTCACTTCTCGCAGTGCGGGAACTGCCAGAAGGACATCAGAAAATCCACCTGAGAGAGATGAGCTGGTCACCTCTGACGTGAACTTAGGACATTCCTGTCTTACGGGGGCAAGGGGAAGCTGTCGCCCTCAATGTGTTATTGGACTCCAGCTCCCCGGACCCTTGACTAATGGCTGTGCCCCACTGTGCCTGGTTCTACTCTGAAGTTTCAGAGCAGCATTGATCACTGCCAAAAGCAGGGCTTGCCTTGGGTGCTGAAAGCAAGCCCTTCCTGGGGCAGGAATCTGGTTTCATTGTGAAGGTTTGACTGGGTGGTTTTATGGGGTTTCTGAACTTTTGCATTAAATACATGATGGTTTTGTACTGAAATTTGTTTACTGGTTGTTGTTTTTAAAACACCATGCACTAGCCTCCTTGGGAGCGCAGCTAGACCCTGGGAGGTGCTATGTACACACACCCAGCAAGTTAGAGTTAACTCTTTATTAGCAAAAACACGATCGACACGGGAGTGTCAGGCCTAATAAGCACAGCAACTGATCTCCGGCAGGTCTGTCCCCCTTGCTGAGACTGAAGGTCCCCTACTCTCCAGGGTTTTTCCCAAGCAATGGGAGACTGCACCTGTGCGAAGCTAACTTCTCCTCCTCCCCTTTCATGCCATCTGTTGGTCATCCTGGCTGGGGTTGATGGGAATCAACCGTATATTTAAAGCACAAACATTCCCCAATCCTTGGAACTGCAGTTTACCCTACAAAGAGCTACACTTCCCAGCACCCATAGAAAATTATAGCTCCTATAATTTATTATTATTACTAGTTGCCCCGGCCACGCCTTGCTGTGGCTGATTTGGTGAAATGGAATGTCGGCTCCACAAATGGTGGACGGGACGTTTCCAGCCAGCGTGGCTATGCCGCAGCTTCCCTCTGTAGCTATTGGAGGTGGCGTCTCCAACCCACCAAGGGCAAATTCGGTCTTTGTGCCCGGCCTACCTTTCCAGCCAGTCCGTACAGGCCTGGAAATGTCGGACGTGGCCTGGCTCTGCAGCCATTGGAGAGACAGCACCGCAAACCGCGAAAATGGCGATTCCGGCCGGCGTGCCTGTATACCCGTCGACGGAGGCAGCAGTAGCGTTTCCGCCTGGTCTGTCTGCCAATTGGATGGTGGCAGTGACATTGGGAGAGGAGGAGGAGGGGTCAGAAACATGTGTGTTGTGCTGTACTGTTTAGCGTCCACTGGAGGGTGCTATTTTTTTTGCACAAAATCACATTTTTACCTGGGAAAGGTGTGCTATTTGTGCAATATAAGTACATATGATCACTCCCATATGGGCATGGAACGTTGTGTCCAAATTTGAATGGAATCGATCAAGGGGTTACGGAGAAAGGCGATTGTTAACAAACATCCAACTTGAACGATTTTATATATAGATTATTTTATTTTTTATTTATTTATTTATTTATTTTATTTTTTTATACCTCACCCATCTGGCTGGGTTTCCCCAGCCACCCTTCGGTGGGGAAGAAGATGTACTCAAAATGTGTGATATGTACGCAATCTGAGTCCAGCAATGTCCACAGGTTTCCCAACCCAGGGTTAGTCTCAAATGTCATGTCCTCCAGACGTTAACAGAGTGCAACTCCCGCCATCCCCAGCCAGGGGCGATGCGAGTTGTATTTCAGCAACATCTGATGTACCCCCATGTCAGCGACCTTTGTCACCATCTCCATTAAGACTCTTTTGCTCAGCAAAGGGTTAAGGTGAGGGAATCCCGCCTCCTAGAGAGACCGGGAGCTCCTCTGCTGCAGGAAAGGGGAGAGAACAAAAACAATCAAATGCCACTTCCTGTTCCGCTTCCCGTGGGAAAGTGGCCTTTGAATTTTCCCACGCGCAGATAATCAGGGCTCGGAAGGACTTTTCCGGTGGCTGCGAAAGAACCAGGCAAGTGGGAAGGGCGGAGGGGAAGGGAGGGTGTGCTGGGGCTCGAATGGACTCCATGGCAGGCAGAAGTGCAACTGGGGAAGCTTTTCCCTGCCGTGGGGCTGGGGAAGAGAGGGAAGGCTGAGAAAACATCCTTGGTTGGATTTCTGCCTGCCAGGTAGGGGAGAGCGGCAGAAAAATGAGCCCTTCTAATTTTTTTTGGATGATGCACACTTCAAGTGGAGCAGAGAGTAAGTCTTTGTGCAGAATGAGGGGGGTGGCAATCTGGATCCTCTCTCAGGGGGTCGTGCCTTTGAATGCTACCCCACGTTCTTTAAAATAAAGAGCATATTTCCTGTAGACATAGTATAGTCTGTTTATTACACCAGTGGTTTCCAAACTTCCCACCCCCCTTCCGCCCAATGGACCACTTGAATATTGCTGATGGAGGACCACCTCAATTATTTTTCTGCCTTTTGTAGCAAATGTAATGCCCTGTGCTAGACATCCGGACGAGTTTTAGTTATATTTTTATTGCTTCTTTTATTTCTCACGTTGCACTTGATCCTACTCCAATTTGCGTTCCATAGAGTTCAGGCAGAAACTTCCACAACTCCTCCACACTGCCTGATAGATAGCTCAGTCAACAGAGCATGAGTCATAGAATCATAGAATCGTAGAGTTGGAAGAGACCACAAGGGCCATCCAGTCCAACCCCCTGCCAAGCAGGAAACATCATCAAAGCATTCCTGACAGGTGGCTGTCAAGCCTCTGCTTAAAGACCTCCAAAGAAGGAGACTCCACCACACTCCTTGGCAGCAAATTCCACTGTCAAACAGCTCTTACTGTCAGGAAGTTCTTCCTAATGTTTAGGTGGAATCTTCTTTCTTGTAGTTTGAATCAGGGTGGATAAAAATCAATGATTTTTTTAAATAAATCAAAAAAATCCGATTTTTTTGATTTAAATCAGATTTTTTTGATTTAAATTGGATTTTTAAAATAAAATGCTTTTGGAGGAAAAATCTTTCTAAATATAGTCTTCTATTTAAGTTACATTGTAGTCCAAAGGCTATTCATCAGGAAATAAGGATTTGTTTTAAGTTTATCAAGTGTGCTTAAACTCAGTCTAAGTTTTTTAAAAAAAAATGTTTAACCACATCAGTTAACAAACATGGATACATATGCTATCATGTTATTGTTTTAGTTAAATAAATTGTTTAAATAGTTATTAAGGAAATGATTATTTTTCTCCTTCCAATAAAGTACAGCAGAAAAGTTGTCCAAATATAAACAGTTAACTTATTAAACCTCACCATAATTTCATAATTATCTGTCTATGTATTTCTAGTAGTATAACCAAATCAGTAATTTTTGATATAACTGTAAAAACTACTCTGAAAATTTATTATTCCAAAAATGAAACCTTCATATGGTTGTAAATATTAAGATTATACCAGCAAGAATGAGTCTTTCTGTAAAAAAATATTTAAATCAAGTCTTACTGACTAGTGATTTAAATCAAGCCTTACTGACTAGTGATTTAAATCAAGTCTTACTGACTAGTGATTTAAATCAAGCCTTACTGACTAGTGATTTAAATCGTGATTTAAATTGTGATTTAAATCAATTTGATTTAAATCAAATCCACCCTGGTTTGAATCCATTGCTCCGTGTCCGCTTCTCTGGAGCAGCAGAAAACAACATTTCTCCTCCTCTATATGACATCCTTTTATATATTTGAACATGGCTATCATATCACCCCTTAACCTTCTCTTCTCCAGGCTAAACATACCCAGCTCCCTAAGCCGTTCCTCATAAGGCATCGTTTCCAGGCCTTTGACCATTTTGGTTGCCCTCCTCTGGACACGTTCCAGCTTGTCAGTATCCTTCTTGAACTGTGGTGCCCAGAACTGGACACAGTATTCCAGGTGGGGTCTGACCAGAGCGGAATACAGTGGTACTATTACTTCCCTTGATCTAGATGCTATACTCCTATTGATGCAGCCCAGAATTGCATTGGCTTTTTTAGCTGCGTCATCACACTGTTGACTCATTTCAAGTTTATGGTCTACCAAGACTCCTAGATCCTTTTCACATGTACTGCTCTCAAGCCAGGTGTCACCCATCCTGTATTTGTGCCTTTCATTATTTTTTTTGCCCAAGTGTAGTACTTTACATTTCTCCCTGTTAAAATTCATCTTGTTTGCTTTGGCCCAATTCTCTAATCTGTTAAGGTCATTTTGAAGTGTGATCCTGTCCTCTGAGACTCTTGATCTCAAGGTCGTGGGTTCAGGAAAAATATTCCTGCATAGCAGCGGGTTGGACTGGATGACCCTCTGGGTCCCTTTCGACTCTACAATTCCACGATTCTATGACTCTGTGGCTACCTGGCTGGTGCCTTAATGCAAGGCTCCCCCTACTCTAGCAAATAGGCCTTTGGCCAAGGAAGAGTTCTAGCTCCAATTTTTCTTTTCTCCCTTCAACAGCACAGCCGTCGCCCCGGTCAGCATCTCGGAGGGGAGCGAGAGGATGGCCCGCCTCCTGCCGGACCTCTGTAAGGAAACCCAGCTGACAGAGAGTGGCTTGTGGGGCAGCGGCAAAGTCAGCTGCTTGAAGGTGAAGGAGGAGGTCCTGGAGGAAGAGCCAGCCAGCTCAGAGGCGCAGCGGCAGCACTTCCGGCAGTTCGGCTACCAGGAGAACGAGGGGCCGAGGGAGGTGTGCAACCAGCTCTGGGAGCTGTGCAACCTGTGGCTGAAGCCTGAGAGGCGCACCAAGGAGCAGATCCTGGAGCTGGTGGTGCTGGAGCAGTTCCTGGCTGTCCTGCCACCGGAGGTGCAGAACTGGGTCAGGGACGTGGAGCCGGAGAACTGTTCCCAGGCGGTGGCCCTGGTGGAGGATTTCCTGCTGCGGCAGCGAGAGGATGAGAGGCAGGAAGAGCTGGTGAGGATGTTAGGAAGGACCCAGGAAGAGGTCAGGCCAAAGGGGCTCTGTCTAGCCCAGCATCTTGTTTCCAATAGTGGTCAAACAGATGCTCCGATGGGAAGCCCCCGAGCAAGACCTGCTCGCGACAGGGAGAGGTGATTTTTCAGGTATCCTGGTCCCAAGCTTTCTAGGGCTCACTCAGACCAGCCCCTTGAACTCGCCAGCAGCCAGCCTCATCCTTGCCTCATCTCCTTCAATGTCTTGTGCTCTTGTTTCAGATGTTGGGCCCGTTCAAAGAAGAGGCTGCTCATTTCTCCACCGCTGAAGACGCTTCCTCAGACACCTGGCGGAGGGTCGTCTTAGGGGAGATGAAGCAGGAGGAGGAGGACGACGACGACAGAGACACGGCCTTGTTGGGTGAGGACTCCTCTTTCTATGCTGGTTTGAGTGTGAGTGGCTCATGGATTGCTGGTTGAAAGAGGTGTGAGGTCAGGCAGTGGTGGGATGAGTGAGATGTTGCCTTGCTTGAGCAATTCTAAACTAAAACAAAATAAAAAATAAAAAAATTCCTTCCAGTAGCACCTTAGAGACCAACTAAGTTTGTTCTTGGTATGAGCTTTCGTGTGCATGCACACTTCTTCAGATACACTGAATATCAGATATCTGAAGAAGTGTGCATGCACACGAAAGCTCATACCAAGAACAAACTTAGTTGGTCTCTAAGGTGCTACTGGAGGGACCCAGGTGGCGCTGTGGGTTAAACCACAGAGCCTAGGGCTTGCTGATCAGAAGGTTGGCGGTTCGAATCCCTGCGACGGGGTGAGCTCCCGTTGCTCGGTCCCTGCTCCTGCCACCTAGCAGTTCGAAAGCACGTCAAAGTGCAAGTAGATAAATACTTGCAGGGAAGGTAAACGGCGTTTCCGTGCGCTGCTCTGGTTCGCCAGAAAGTGGCTTAGTCATGCTGGCCACATGACCCGGAAGCTGTCAAACGCCGGCTCCCTCGGCCAATAAAGCGAGATGAGCGCCACAACCCCAGAGTTGGACACGACTGGACCTAATGGTCAGGGGTCCCTTTACCTTTACCTTTAAGGTGCTACTGGAAGGAATTGTTTTATTTTTTATTTTGTTTTGACTATGGCAGACCAACACGGCTACCTACCTGTAACTGAATTCTAAATTATACAGCCTTGCAGTGCTCTCTCATTTTATTTATCTGTATGTGCTGTTTGTTTGTTTGTATGTTTGTTGAACTTATATACTGCCTTATACCCAGAGGTTCACATAAAAAGATCACAGTATATAAAATCAAAATAGAAACAATATCCCAATAATACCCTGGTTTGAATACCCACTACGGGGTGAGCTCCAGTTGCTCTGTCCCAGCTCCTGCCAACCTAGCAGTTCAAAAGCACGGCAGTGCAAGTAGATAAATAGGTACCGCAGGAAGGTAAACGGCGTTTCCGTGCGCTCTGGTTTCCGTCACGGTGTCCCATTGCGCCAGAAGTGGTTTAGCCATGCTGGCCACATGACCCAGAAAGCTGTCTGTGGACAAACGCCGGCTCCCTCGGCCTGAAAGAGAGATGAGCGCCGTACCTCATAATCACCTTTGACTGGACATTAACCGTCCAGGGTCCTTTACCTTTTACCTCACAGTAGCTAGTCAGATGCCTCAACAGGCAGTGTGTAAGCTTACTTGAGATTTCCCCCACCCCACCCCATATCAGGGAATGACTTACGTTTTGATTTCCTCCTTTCCGGCAGGTTCCGAGAGAGCGTGCAGGGAGGGCGACACAGACCATTCCGCAGACCCGAGGCCTCACGAGATGCTTTTGGGAATTGCCGAGTGGAACAGTCCTGATCTAGGGGAAGCCTCTGAGAGCCTGCCGGGAAGCCGCCCGGAGAACGGGAGGGACAAACTGGTTTGCGGGCCGCAGGGCTACCAGCCGGCCAAGGGAGGAGTGGCTGTGCAGCCGCGGGTCCAAGACGAGCGCCTGAAGAAGTGCCCGGAATGTGGGAAGGGCTTTGTGTGGCGGTCGGAGCTGATCGAGCACCAGCGCTCGCACACCGGGGAGAGGCCCTACTCCTGCTCGTACTGCGGGAAGAGCTTCAGCCGCAAGTCGTACATCATCAAGCACGAGAGGATCCACACGGGGGAGAAGCCCTACATCTGCTCGCACTGCGGCAAGGGCTTCATCTCCAAGTCGGACCTGATCAAGCACGAGAGGACCCACACGGGAGAGAAGCCCTACATCTGCCCCGACTGCGGCAGGAGCTTCAGCAGGAAGCAGTTCCTCGTCACCCACCGGAGGACCCACACGGGGGAGAAGCCCTACAAGTGCTCCGAGTGCGGGAAGAGCTTCAGCCAGAGGACTTGCCTGGTCATCCACGAGAGGGCCCACACCGGGGAGAAGCCTTTCAAGTGCCTGGTGTGCGGGAAGAGCTTTGGCCGCAGGGACATCCTCATGACCCACCAGAAACTGCACACCCGTGAGAAGGCCTTCCAGTGCACTGACTGGTTGTGAAGCGGTCCCTTGGCCCGATTCTGTATGCTCTTCGGAGGTTCATAACTGTATATATTCGGGAATTGGGTTTTGGTTTTTTTAAAAAATGAAGGTTTTGCATAGAATAAGCCTTACGAGAGCCAGTGTGGTGTAGTGGTTAAGAGTGGTAGACTCGTAATCTGGGGAACCGGGTTCGCGTCTCCGCTCCTCCACATGCAGCTGCTGGGTGACCTTGGGCTAGTCACACTTCTCTGAAGTCTCTCAGCCCCACTCACCTCACAGAGTGTTTGTTGTGGGGGAGGAAGGGAAAGGAGAATGTGAGCCGCTTTGAGACTCCTTCGGGTAGTGATAAAGCGGGATATCAAATCCAAACTCTTCTTCTTCTTCTTATGAAAGGCTGCTTAACATGCTTTTTTCTTTCCCTTTTTAAGTATCTGATGGTTTCTTTTGTACATCAGAAAAATCTAATGTGTGAATTAGGTAAACAAGTGTATTATACAGGTAATCAGGAAAGTAAGGCTTAGCAGAGAAACCTAATATTGGTTATAGGTCTCGGTTAAATGCACTGGGTTTCCGTAATGGGCTGGTTCAGATGCCAAACCTGTTGGATGTATCCCAGAGGTTCCCAAACTTATTTGGCCTATCTCCCCCTTTTCAGAAAAATAAATAAATACTCAGCTCCCCCTGGAAATCTACCTTCTTTAAGTAAACAGACAGAAAGATGCAGTAAAAACTGGACGAAGAGATGGACTAGGCCCCGGTATTAAAAACCCATGGGAGGCAGACCAGAGTGAAGCATGCGGGTTCAATCTGATTCGCCCCAGGAGCTGGCCTGACACCATAGCCCACTTGCCATTGGCCAAATCGGCAGGCAAGCTGTGATCCATTTCTTGGGCCTGGATGAAGCCAAAAAGGGGTCACCAAAACCTGGGAAAGCCCCTCATGACCACTGGATCCAGGGGAGGGATTGTCATCATCCTGCAACAGTGCCCAACGTGGCGGTAAGCAACATTACACAACAGATGAAATATGTTTGAACAGTTTTTCAAAATTTTATTCTTTTCTTATGCTTCCACAGCCCCCCTGTTGTTATTATAGGTCCCTAATTGCACCTGCCCCCCTGCATTGTTCCAGCGACCCCCAGGGAGGCGGTATCGACCACTTTTGGAAACACTGATGTATCCTGTGGGGTTCTGGGTAGAGAAACTAATGAACCTAGTTCATTAGCTGTGTCCATTAGTTCAGTAGGTCTACTGTCAGTGGGACCAGCCTTGGATACAACCCTTGGCTTGGCCATCTTTGGTGCTGAGCGCTGCCATCTTTCCCTTGCATGCTTGGATCCAGAACAGCCCTGCTAGATGGGACCCATCTAGTCCAGCATCCTGTTCTCACAGTGGCCAACAAGTTCCGTCAGTGGGAAGCCTGCAAGCGCAACACCACTAGCCTCCATGATTCAGAGCAACTGGTGTTCAGAATAATATACTGCCCCCAGCTGTGGATGTACAACATCATGGCTGGTAGATTCCTGTTTTCTCACTTCCTGCTTTGGACAAACCACCGTTTAAGCAGGTTTCCTGTTTCCTGCTAACCACAGTTTGGTGGTTAGCATGTAATAAACTCTGGTTTTCCTGAATCGGGAAGTCAGGAAGGGAATTGGAAATAAGTCAGCCTGAGCTACTGACCCAAGGACATGGTTGTTGTTTTTTATAATGCATAAACCGTTGTGTTGAACGACCCTAAGAGGAATCAGCTCATGGCAATATTCACTCTGACAAGCAACCTTTGGCTGAAGAACCTCCTTTTTAGATGTTGGGTGTGCCTAAGAATGCTTTGCACTTGGATGGCGATCCTCCCTGTTACATCAGTGCTGGATTTGAAACCAAAGGTTTTCTTTTTAAAAAAAGAAAAAAAGCTGTATGGTACTTTTAAAAAGTATGGTGAGCAAGGATTTCCTTGCAGAAAATAAACAGAAGCTTTAGGAAAGGAATTTAGGTCTTATTGTTCTGCCAGCACAAGCATTTCAGCTTGCCAGACTGAATGATCCTCCCTCTTTGCTCCCCAAACCAGTTTCCGGGGAACACAAGGGGAGAAGGGGGAGCCCCGTTGTGCTATCGGAAGTCCTTACACGAGCTTCTGTTTGGGGACACTTGTCAGTTGAATCCCTTTCTCACTGCCTTAGCTGAGACGTTTGTGTCAAACCATGGTTTACAATCCAAACCATCCTTCGGAATTGCTTGCTGCCATTTTCAGCTTGCTGAAACTCTCCTTGTTGGGGGTCGTCAAATCCTAGCACAAACCATGGTTTACAAGTCCGTTTCAAGCCACGGTTTCCGATCTTGATTTGCAAGCTGACTGTAACCATGGTTCGTTTGATTCATAACACTAAACCAAACCTTAGTTAACCTTCCACTACCATGTTTTTGTGTGGCCTCCATATCTGAGGCCCTGCATGAATAAGCAGTGAGGTGTGCCTGACATAATGCAGCCTTGTTCTTTGACCACTTTCCTGGTGGGCCTTGGTAGCCAGGAATTCCAAGTGAGTGGATGGGTTGGCAGAAAGGTGGGCTGCTTTGTGTCCGCTTGGTGAAAAGCCTCTTTTCCTTTTTACCTGCCCGCTAACAGGCTACAATCCTTCACCCCTCTTTTATTCAGCCAACATGAAAACACAAGCTAACTAGCCTCTTGGCAAGTTAGTGATTTTGAGGAGCAGGTTTTATAAGCCTGTTTTAATAGGTTCCTTCCAAATTCTTGCATTTCTCATATATTCCCACCCCCCAAAAAGACTTAACGCAGCAAAACAAGCATGATAACATCAGAATGCCTGATAAATATTAGGCTGACCGCTGAGAAGCTTTCCAAAATGTCATTTTAAAAATGTGACCTATTTTTAGATTGTGAGCCTGAGAGGCAGGCAACCCGCTCCCTTTTTAATCTCAATATAGCACAACATCTAGTGTTGCTTTTTAGGTTCTCAATGAAATAAATAAGTAGATCTGTTTGCTGTGTGCATTTCCTCGGCCCCCGAGGGAGGAGGGAACGAAGAGCTGGGACATGTCAATCTATCTGGTCGTTAAGCAGAAGGTTAGTGGTTTAAGCCCACCAAGGGACATCTGTGGCCAGGATTCCTGCATTGCAGGGGGTTGGACTAGATGACCCTCAGGTCCCTCCCAACTCTAGAATTCTGTGGTTCTATGAAAAAGGAAGCTAATGTCTACCACTGCCCTTGCCAACTTGGCCGTGCTGGAAGGGGCTCATGGGATTTGTATTCCCAACACATCTGGAGGGCTCCAGGGTCAGACTGCTCAGGCGTGAGTGTTGCCTGTTGCAGCTGGTGGAAGCTCAAGCAGAGACTGTTCCTGTTGTGAGTTCCTTTAAAAAGCAAAACGATGGAATTGGAGGAGCAATCTTGTAAACCAACCTCTAGTCTCGCCTCCCCACAAAGGTGCATCTGATTATTCACTATGTGGCATTCTTCGGATGCCGAAGACGCAGCTCTTTATCCTGGCTTTTGATACCTGAAATGTGTTTCTGAGCTTGCACAGTTCTTGTCACTGTTCTCCGTATTAACTGTTTCTAATTCTCTATTTTAAATTGTCGCAACCTGTTTTGGTACTTGCTGGTGAAGGGTGGTTAATATATTAATAATATTTTTTAATTATTGTATAACAGCAATATTACGTTATGTTATGTTATATTATGAAGGGGTCAGCAAACTTTTTCAGCAGGGGGCCGGTCCACCATCTCTCAGACCTTGTGGAGGGCCAGACTATATTTTTTTGGGGGGGGGGGAAGGAATTAATTCCTATGCCCCACAAATAACCCAGAGGTGCATTTTAAAATAAAAGGACACATTCTACTCATGTAAAAACACCAGGCAGGCCCCACAAATAACCCAGAGATGCATCCTATATAATAAAGAGCCTGTGTCCCTCCGTACCACTTTCCGTCCGTCAGAGGAAATCGGAAGTGCGCCTGCGCGGAGGACACAGACCAATAGGAGCGCGGGCAGAGGCGCGAAGCGCCTCTGCCCGCAGCCTCCTCCTGTCGGCCATCTTAGCGCGCTGCCGGGGTGCCCCTGTCCGCCTGCGCTCACCCGCTGCCGCCACCTCCAAGGCTGCCCCCGCTCGGCAGGCTCTGGCTGCGGCTCCGGTGGGATGCGCGGCAGCCCTCTGGCCGCCCGATACTCCCGCAAGCCGCGGGGCAAGCCGCTGTGGCGGCGGGGGCGCGTAGCGCCCCTGCCCGCAGCCCTCTGGCCGCCCGATACTCGGGAAGGGGCGGTTGACCGGCGCTGTGTGTGTAGGAGGGAGAGGGAGGGAGACAGAGCCAAATTTTCTTTATTATATAGGATAGGCCCCTGAGGCGGGGGCGCGTAGCGCCCCTGCCCGCAGCCCTGTGGCCGCCCGCCCGATGCTCCCGCAAGCCGCGGGGCAAGCCGCTGTGGCGGCGGGGGCGCGTAGCGCCCCTGCCCGCCAAGCCACGGGGCAAGCCGCTGTGGCGGCGGGGGCGCGTAGCGCCCCTGGCCGCAGCCCTCTGGCTGCCCGATACGCAGGGCGGGAGGAGCGGATCCAGGCGGCGGCCGGCGAGGGAGGGAGAGCGCCTGAGTGCGGGGAGCTGAGTGCTGCGTCCCGGAAAGGGGGCTCCGTCTCTGTCTCCGTCTCTCTCCTTTTCCCCCTCAGGGACGCAGGGCTCCTGAGAGAGCTTTCTAGCGCCTGTTTTGCGTAACAGGCTTAATTTACTAGTTTTAAATAAAAGCACACATTCTACTCATGTAAAAACATGCTGATTCCCAGACCGTCCGTGGGCCGGATTTCGAAGGCGATTGGGCCGGATCCAGCCCCCGGGCTTTAGTTTGCCTGCCATTATAGTAACACCCCCCTGCTTGATGCAGAAATTTAGGGTGATCATCAAATAGGTTTTGCTCAGGGCAGACTCAATGAAATTAGCATACTTAACTTAGCCATGTTAATTAATTTCAGTGGGTCTACTTTTTGAGTGAACTTTAGCTGAATTCCACCCCCAGAGTGAGGGCATCCCTTAGCGGTTGGTGTCTGGCCTGAAGCCTCTAGCTAGGCGGTACTGCTGACCATCCCTGCTTAATATTTGAGTGAAATCTCCCCTCCTGTAACTTAAGTCCATCAGATCTGGTGTTGCATTCTGGGGCAGCAACAGCAGAATTCAAGCTTCGCTCCCACCCACCCCACTTCTCTGGGACAGCCCCCTGGGTCTCTGAAGAGAGCTTTCACATTCCCCCACAGCTTTCTCCAGGCTAACATACCAACCCAGTTCCTGGAGAGACACAGGGATGAAACACAGCACCCGCTGGTCTGCAAAACAGGTGCTGTACGAAGAACATGAGAAGAGCTTGCTGGATCATTGTCCAGCATCCTGTCTTCCCAGGGGCCAAACAGGTGCCCAATGGCAAGCTTGCAAGTTGGACCTAGAATTGTAGAATCAAGGAATTGTACAGTTGGAAGGGATCCTGAGGGTCATCTAGTCCGACCCCCTGCAAAGCCAGACTGGATAGCTCAGCTGGTTAGAGCAGGGGTCCCCAAACTAAGGCCTGGGGGCCATATGCGGCTCAATCGCCTTCTAAATGCGGCCCGCGGACAGTCCGGGAATCTGCGTGTTTTTACATGAGTAGAATGTGTGCTTTTATTTAAAATGCATCTCTGGGTTATTTGTGGGGCTTGCCTGGTGTTTTTACATGAGGCCCAATTACAATGGTTCTGGGTAAGGGGCCGGGTAAGGCCGGGTAAGGGGCATATTGCACAGGCGGTTGGTGACTGTGCCGTGCACCAGGCCCTCCTCCAACCTGGGGAATTGTGGTTGTCATATCAGCCAGCCCTCAGGGCTGCGACCTCTGCTGTTGAATTCCAGGTGGCCCAGAATAAAATCACCTTCCTCCATGATCTGATGATGGATGAGGCTTTGCACCTTCTTGGCTGGGAGTACCAAGGGATTCTGGGAAAGAACCACCCGTCAATGGGTTCAACAGGGCCGGATGAAGGGGTGCAGCAATCCCAGACAATCAAACTACAGGGGGTTGTGGGAAGAAGCCGGCAGACGCCAAGACGATTGCCAACGCCTGGGAGAGCTTTGCCGTAGATTTGTAAGCAAAAAGACAATGGGAAGGCTTTCCGCATTTGCCTCCCTTACTGCCAATATTTGAGGTCATTGGGAGAGTCAAAATGGCTTCAGGAATGCTCTTCTGTGCTATTTCAGACACATGGTTTATATCAGGGGTCAGCAAACTTTTTCAGCAGGGGGCCGGTCCACTGTCCCTCAAACCTTGTGGGGGGCCGGACTATATATTTTTTTTGGGGGGGTGAACGAATTCCTATGCCCCCAAAATAACTCAGAGATGCATTTTAAATAAAGGGACACATTCTACTCATGTAAAAACATGCTGATTCCTGGACTGGCCGCGGGCCGGATTTAGAAGGCGATTGGGCCGGATCCGGCCCCTGGGCCTTAGTTTGCCTACCCATGGTTTTTATATTTATATATGTATATGTTTAGATAATGTATGGAAGTGAGACCATAAAGAAGGCTGATCGCCGAAGAATTGATGCTTTTGAATTATGGTGCTGGAGGAGACTCTTGAGAGTCCCATGGACTGCAAGAAGATCAAACCTATCCATTCTTAAAGAAATCAGCCCTGCGTGCTCACTAGAAGGACAGATCCTGAAGCTGAGGCTCCAGTACTTTGGCCACCTCATGAGAAGAGAAGACTCCCTAGAAAAGATCCTGATGTTGGGAAAGATGGAGGGCACAAGGAGAAGGGGACGACAGAGGATGAGATGGTTGGACAGTGTTCTCAAAGCTACTAACATGAGTTTGGCCAAACTGCGAGAGGCAGTGAAGGATAGGCGTGCCTGGCCTGCTCTGGTCCATGGGGTCACGAAGAGTCGGACACGACTGAACAACAACAACAACAAATGTTTAGATATGCATTTATTAATATTTATTCTACATTTGAGACCTTAGAATTCTTATAACAAGCGGAAACCTATTTCCTCAGCATTCAGAGGAAATAACCACACATGCACATAAATGTACAGAAACAAAAGTTTTATTTTACATTCGCATTCTAGAAGGGCGCAGTCCTGGTGCAGATGGAAAGGGGAAGAGGGGAGGCATCCCTTGCATGTAAGCTCAGGCAGTTCATCATCATCATCATCATCATCATCATCATCATCATCATCATCATTATCATCATCTTTATACCCCACCCAACTGGTTGGGCATAATATGAAATGTGCTTATCAGTGTATGGTTTTGGGCACAGCCTCGGTCTCTTAAGAGTTAAGATGACCGAGTCGGCTCCCAGACAGGCCTGGATGCCTCTCATTCCAGGAAAGAGAGAAGAGGGTGGAATTCACTTCCTACTCTGCCTCCCCACGTGACCTGCCCTTTGAATTTCCCAGGCGTGGATTCAAGTGGGAGATACTTTTTTCACTAGCAGTGGGAGGGGGATCAGGTGAGTTTAGAGGGTAGGGGGCGCTTTTAAGGAGGGGGGCTCCAGGGGAGGGGGGAAATATCAAGGCAGGGGGTTTAAAGACCATGAAGCTTTGCCCCCACCCTCCTGCTCAGGTGCACCCTTCTGCTCAGGTAAGGGCTCTAACCCTTACTTAGACTGAGTCAGGGTGACTGGTCCATACTGAGTGGCCCCCTGGGATGGCAGGATAGCGGGTAGGGTGGGCATCTGCTGCCAGGGCAGTGCTTCCATTTGCACCCACTAAAATGTCACAAAATAATTTCCTTGGCAGCAGAGCAGCTGTGTCAGTATAACTGAGCAATGAGTCTGGTGTCTGTGTGTTTTCCCTTTAGGTAGATTGCACCATTTAACGTGCATTAACCCACACCCACCCCAAGAATCCTGGGAGCTGTAGTTTGTTCAGAGTGCTGGGAATTGTAGCTGTGTGAGGGGCTACAGTTTCCATGCTATTTTTGGGAGGGGTCTGAATGTGTGTTAAACGTATGGTGCAGTTGGCCTCCCTCATGGAGTCCAGGGAATTGTAGTTTGTTTAGGGTGCTGGGAATTGCAGCATCACAAGGGGCAAACTACAGTTCCCAGTAGTCCTGTGATTGGGGTGTGTGTAGCTTTGAATGTGTGGTTGGCAACCAGCCTGTTGCTGATTTGCAGGAGGGATTTAAGTGCATATCAGAACTTTAGGTTTGCACAGTTAAAAGTGGATGGAAGGGCTCTGTTTCTCTCAAGCAACAAATCTACTTTATAAAAGAGAGGGATTTTTGTGGTTAGGAAAATGACAAGGAAATGTATTGAAAAACATAGTATAAATGAATAAGAACTCTCGAGCAAAATAAGGATGAATGCAGGACAAAGACTCATTGTCAAATAACTGTCCCATGAACAAATCAGAACAAATGCTCATTAAAGTCCAGATACAGTACCTATCTGCACTATCAACAGCACAGTCCTGTGCATGTCTTCTCAGAAGCTGGACTGGGCAAATCTGTCCTTTCCCCTCGCTGGGAATCGCTCCTCGCATGTTTGTATGCAAATCTGCCCGCTATAAACATTTCTCCTTAATGCAATGCTTTTTAACATGTTACCGTATTTTCACTAATAGATGTATTCAAGCAAATGTTTTGTATGCGTGGCTGGAGAACGGCAGTGCAAAATTCAGAAAACGTTTCCAAGGAGAGCTGTGGTTTGGGTCTCATGTCGTTTCAGAGAGCGCAGATTAGGTCCCATTTGCTTTTATTTATTTAATTTAATTTAATTTTTTTATTCAGATTTTGTTCAATAATACATCCATTTAATCAAACAGCAAAATATAAACATAAGTTATTTAACTTATTGATTTATCATTGTTATTATTTGTATCTTCTTTTAATAATGTTTTCTTATAAAATAAACCATTTTAACACCACAATACCATTTTTCTTTACTTGATTTATACCTCCTTTAAAGGAAAGAAGAAGAAAAAAAGAATAATAAAGGTGAGGGAAAGGAATTTAATTCCCCCCCACCATACATACAAAAGGAAAAGGAAAAGAAAAAAAAACACAAACACACAAAAAACCACAGGTCCCATTTGCTTTTAAATGCAACCTGGATCAGATTCCTCTTTGTCCTCCCACCCTACTCCTATGGGCACTCTTAACACTTTTATTCATTTATTTTTCTCGGTAAGGGACTTCTCATGACTTAATTCCAGTTTTTCTTGTTTCGCTCAGCCCTGATCGCTGACCTCACGACCACATGCCCTGAAAAGACAACATGGCCGCCGAGGCTGGGAAAATAGCAGCCCTGGGTCTCCACCTCCGAGCTGTGCTAGAAAAAGGAAAGAAGAGGGAAGAATCGGACGCTGCGGCACTGGGAGCAAAGCGCCCTCCTGCCGTCTGGGCGGAGAGCCTGGGGGATTTGGAGAGACCAAATAATACAGAGGAGGCGAAAGGGGAAGCAGAGGAAGGACCGCAACAGCACTGGGAAGCCCAGTGGCGTCGTTTCCTGAAGGCAGTGGAGTCCAGGCAATCGGAAGAGGGAATCTCACCCGTTGATGGTGCCAGGAGGGCGGCTGAACCCGGTCAGCAGCTTGGAGGGGAGAGACCAGCCCAACAGGTTGCCAGCAACAGTCAGTTGGCCCGAAACAAGGCAGGCTGCAAGATGGTGAAGGAGGAGTTCCCGGAGGAGGTCGGGGCTCAGGAAGCACAGCGCCAATCCTTCAGGCAGTTCCGCTACCAGGAGGCCGAGGGCCCCCGAGAGGCGTGCAGCCAGCTCAGAGATCTTTGCCACCGGTGGCTGGAGCCTGAGAGGCGCACGAAGGAGCAGATCCTGGAGCTGGTGATCCTGGAGCAATTCCTGGCCATCCTGCCCTGTGAAGTCCGGACCCAGGTTCTAGAAGGTGGGCCGGAGACCTGCTTGCGGGCTGTGTCCCTGGCCGAGGATTTCCTGCTGAGGCGGCTGGAGGAGGAGGAGGTGAGAGGCTTTGACGCTGTTGGTTCCATAGGGCAGAGAGCCTGGGCCATGGAGAAAAGCCATGGTGGAAAGGGGCTGTTCTAAAGCGTCCCAGAACAGGTGGCCTGTCACTTGCCTGTCTAGGAAAAGGAATAGGAATAATTTATTGGCCAAGTACATTTTCCAACATACAGTGGGCCCTCGACTTACGAGTAACTCGACTTCTGTATTTTCCGAGTTACGAGCGATCAAAGAGGCCGCACGCTTACGAATTTCTTCGACTTCCGAAAGGAAGTCGCGGCCACTTTAGATACGGTTTCCTCAACTTACGGAAATTTGATGCGGGTTTCTTCGACTTACGGATGCATTGCTCCCAATGCATTCCTATGGGGACTCGACTTAATGAGTTTTTTCGACCTACGAAGGGCGCATCGGAACGCATTATCTTCGTAAGTCGAGGTCCCACTGTACTTGGAATTTTGCTTCGGCTACAATTTCTGGTCATGGACCGTAATAAAGATATTTGATTTGCTTCGGCTACATTGCAATGTAAACATACCTTATACAAACACTGTTCCACTCACAATACAATGACACAGCAAATAAACCCCACCCATAAGTGACCTCCCCTTCCGCTACATAACTACAAATTTAACAATTTAATGGCACAAGGGGAGAAACTGTTTCTGTGCCTGGCCGATTTTGTGTATGAAGACCTGTAGCGACGTCCAGATGGAAGTAAATCAAGCAGATGATGACCAGGATGCAAAGGATCTGCTACAATTCTCTCTGCTCTCTTCCTAACTCGCGTAGCATAGAGTGTCTCTATTGAAGGCAAACTAGCACCAATTACCCTGTCTGCAATTCTTACTGCTCGTTGGAGCCTTTTCAAGAAGTCTAATGGCTTCTTGCAAGCCGGTTGGTGGTTAGAAGGGAGCCCCGTTTGCCGGAAGCAGTTTGGAGTTCAAGCCGCTCCCTGCGGATGGACTTCCAACATTGCTCTCTTGAAACTAGTCAGTTATATTGAGCCCCTTTAAAGTGTGGCAGCTGACATCATTATGGCAGCAGGTGATTAACAGATGGGCAATCCCGCCCTCCTGCCAAGTCTGGCAAATGGGAATGGGGCAACTAAATGACTGACCTGCTGGCCAGATCCAGATCCCGCCCCATGTGAAGCCCCTCCCTTGAACTGCTTCCTCCTGGGCAGGGAAAGGGAACCTCTAACCCTCTACCTATCAGGGACCATGCTGAGGAGGGCTACAATGAGGAGGCATGGTGGGAACCTCCTCCTCCCCCTGACCCTGAATCTCCCCAGGAGCAGGAGGACAGTATAGATTTAGAACAGTGGTTTGCAGAGGGGCATAGTTCAGAAGGCAGAAGCTGGGAAATACTGGATGAAGAGCAGCTAGGCGAAGAAACACCAGAAGAGAGAGGGCGAACAGATTCACAGTCGTTGGATAGCATTCCCCCTCCCCACATTCTAGGAGAGCTGAGAAAGTTGCCGAACAGAAAGCACAGCGACTACAATCTCAGGTTACCAGACACACGGGTGACGTGGATTGAGAGGGATGGGGGTGGGTCGGTTAGCCTTAATTGGAAGCACCACCATTCTTAGAGGGAGACATTCATTATCCCTTGCTGTGATTAAAGAATTCTAACTGGTAAGAAGACTCTCTTCACTTTATTCTGCTTATCTACTGCCAAGTGGGGAGGAAGCGGATTCCCTGAAGCCTGACACTACCCCAGTAAAGTGTGGCCCAAAATTGGTCCCTGTTTGGCCCGTGAGGCTGTTTTCACCAAACCATGGCCACCTCATGTCACCTAAGACATCATAGATGAGCTGTGGCTGGATCTGCTGAATTCTCTGTGGGAACCTGATCATGCATGCAGCTGCTCCCTACGGAAGCAGGGGTCAAGTCATCACCTGTCAACTGATGGGTGCTGAGCTGAAGCCTGATGGATTGATTGCACAACCAGGTGGACCAAGTTCCTGTGTTTTTTGAAGCCTTGTGCAAAGCACTTTGTCCTCCCTATGCTCAGTGCTTTCCTGTCGCTGAGCATAAGGCCTTGTGCTGCGGTTCCCAATCACCTGGCCACCAGCTGTGCAAGGAACTTTGATGGGTGGGTGGGGCAGCCCACCTGTCCATCACCTGATATCAAGATGACATCACTTCCAGAAGGGTGGGGAGAAATGTGTGGCAGGCAAAAGCATTCCTCTTCACCCAGGCCTCTGGCTAAATAAACTATCTAGGCCTTTTAAACTGTGTGTTGGGGGCAGTATTCTTTTGTTTCTCATCTTACTATGTATTTTTGTGTTTTTATACTGTAAACCACCCCGTGATCCTTGGATGAAGGTCAGTTGATAAATTTAATAAATAATAATAGTCTGGCCTGCCATGCCAAAAAAGGTTCCCTACCACTGTTCCTGTACAACTCAGAAAGAATATAGGTTATAAATGCAGCTAGTAGATTTGGAGACTTGGCCAAAGCCATCCAATGAGCTTCAGGGTGGATTATAAAGTTCTCATCTCATTATTGGACTGCTTGAAGAGTTTGGTGCCACTTGATGAGAAGGTTGTCCTGGGGTTCGGTGCGTTAAGAAATGAACTTGCTCAAGGCTTATTGTTAAGCTTCACAGCCCAGGCAGGATATAAAGGCAGGTCTTCTCACTCTGCCAAACAGTAGAGCCGGCCTTGTCTAGCGCTAGGCCACAATCACTCCCAATTGACCCTGATTTCTGTTTACTCAGATGCCATTCAAAGATGAGGCTGATGAGTTTCCGAACACAGAGACAGCTCTATCACAGGCCTGGGAAGGGACGCTCTTCGACGCTGTCAAACAGGAAGATGAAGCAGACGCCACTCTGTCAGGTAATGCTTTGTGTGTTGTTATTTATTATTTAAGGCATCTACGCTTTAGCATGATGAGAAAAACTTCTCCCTAACCACTTTCTTCACACCATGCAAAAATTTATAGATCTTTCTTCCTATATACATAAAAAGGTAATGCTATCATCACGCTGCAGTTTGCGTGGCTGCCAATAGGGAGCGCTTCACAACTATAAAGCCACAAACTTTTTAACATTTCCTCTTAGGAGAGTTTCACGAGCCTGCTCATCGTTTGGGTAGCCCTTTACTGCAGCTTCTCCCTTTTTGAGATTTTCTTATTTATTCTTCCTGGGGGAGGAGCCAAACTCATGTTAAGATGCTTTTCTTGCTTCAGGAGGTGATGAGAAGCCTGAGGAGTGGCAGACGAGTCGGCCAGAGAATTCTGGGGAACTGGAATTGTGTGGCATTTGGGGCAAACAACACGTTTTGCGCTGTCTGGATCAGCACAGAACAGCCCCTGGGAGCCAACAGAGTTGTCCAGGAGGGGACAAATTATTTCAGCCCAGCCTTGCGGCACATGAGAACCCCTCCCCAGCAGAGAAGCAGTATAAATGTCCCATCTGCGAGAAAAACTTTAAACACAAGTCGACACTGACAGTGCACAAGAGGATGCATACGGGAGAGAGACCTTACCGATGCTCCCACTGCGAGAAGAGCTTCATTCAGCGATCCACCCTCATCGTCCACGAGAGGACCCACACGGGGGAAAGGCCCTACAGATGCTCAGACTGCGGGAAGAGCTTCAACGAGAGGTCCGTCCTTGTCAAGCACAAGAGGACCCACACAGGCGAGAGGCCCTACAAGTGTGCGGACTGCGAGAAAAGCTACAAGCAGCTCTCAGCCCTCGCCGCGCACGAAAGGACCCACACAGGGGAGAGGCCCTACAAATGCTCCGAGTGCGGGAAAAGCTTCACCCGCAGCTCGTTCCTCATTACGCACAAGAGGACCCACACGGGAGAGAAGCCATATGCGTGCACAAACTGTGGGAAAAGCTTCAGCCAGCGACCGCACCTGGTTATCCACGAGAGGACTCATTCAGGAGGGGGGCCTCTTTAGTGGTCGGGCTGTTGGGCAGCAGTAAGCTTGTTTCTTTTCCATGTGGGTTTAGAGTAATGTGCCACATCTGCAGCACTTGCACAGGAACTGCTTCACCTTTGGCAGTAGGTAAGCAGAACAAAGGAAAAGGAGTCTTCTTACCAGTTAGAAACTTTAATGACCACAGCGAGAGAACAAATAATCCATTTCCTAGGAATGACGGTGCTCCCAATTAAGGATTCCACCCACTTCCTCCCTTAGCCACCCACGTCACTACTGCGTCTTGTAACCTGATCTCACAGCCACTGGGCTTTCTGTGCTGCCACCTTCTGAGTTCTCCTTGGCTTTGGAGGAGGGTGAATGCTGTCCAGAGACTGTGAATCTGTTAACCCTCTCTCTTCCAGTGTTTCTTCTCCTAGCTGTTCCCCGTCCAGTATTTCCCAGCTTCTGCCTTCTAAACTAAGTCCCTCTGCGAACCACCATTCCAAATCTATACTGTCGTCCTGCTCCTGGGAAGAGTCAGGATCCTGATCAGGAGCAGGGGGAGGCTCCCACCATTCCTCCTCATTGCAGCCCTCCTCAGCACGGTCCAACACACCTCCCTTTTCATGGAACGTCTTCCTGACACACTCATCAAATCCTCGTCCTCCTGCCTGCCTTTTCCTGCTTGTTTCTGTTGCCACTGTAAAATTTAAGCAGGGTCCTTTACTTAAGGCAATCTGCCATTACTGGTTATAACAGGACAAGCAATGAAAGGGAAACAAGAACAATAATAATAAAACTTTTTATTATTTATATGCCGCCCATCTGACTGGGTTTATATATTGCTTAATTGCCAAAGTTTCTAAGTGGTATACATCCAAATTAATTTTATTTATTCATTTCATAAATTTATACACCGTTGATTGCAAAAAAAAACCTTAAAGAGGTTTATGAAAAGAATAAAGTTAAAAACAACTATTTAAAACATTACATTAAAAAAAACCAGTGAGAAACTAAAAAGCAAGTTAAAATACACGTCATTGTTCTACAAATCTGGATAGGGTTTCTAAAAGGGATTTATTTGTATACTAATAGAAGAACTTTGAGCCTGGCCCAGTAGCAAATCAGCAACAAGCACAGATCTCTGCCTCCGTCCTGTCAGCAATTGTATTGCAGCATTCAGCACCAACTGCAACTACTGGATCAAGCCCGAGGGAAGCCCCAAATTTCACATTCCAAAGCATACAATGGATAGGGCCAATTACAATAAATCAGAAAATCATGGGAGGAAACTTAACATTCCTGCTCAAACAGAAAGGCCTTCGTCAAACACCTGAAATTTCAACAGGGAGAGAGGGGGCTTCCTAAACTCAGCTGGGAGGGTGTTCCACAGAATTGGACCCACAAATCTAGGGGATGTGAGCTGTACATCTGAGCCAGGGAGAACCACTAAGGGGGACTCCCCTGCAGATCTCAGAGACCAGGCAGGAATATCGAGGATTAGGCAGTCTTTTGAGTTATCCTGGCCCCAAGCTGTTAAGGGCCTTTTAAATTATGTGGATCTTGAACTGAGCCAGTAGCATCCAAGCAGCCAGCCCAAGCTTTTAAGAGCCGCAGTTACATGCTGGCAAGAAGTGTGTCCCCACCTGCAGTCTATAGCTAGCCAACAAGAGTTTTGCACCAGCTCCACTGCCTCATAGGGGCAAGGCCTACCGAGAAGAGTTGCTGTGCTCATTGGGCCGGGCACTCCTGATCAGACCTTGTTTATCCGAATAAAGTTTTGGCTTATCCTGTGTGATTTGTTGCCGGCTGGTTCCCAACAGATTTACTTTCCCCCCACATACAGGTTTTGTCATGTGCTTGGTATCAGCTGTTGCACTGCACAAAAGGGAGATTTTCGCTCAACAATTAGTGTTTGCACGGGGGGGGGGGGGGAGCTAGAAAAGTGTGTGTGAAAATAAATTTTTAAAATCAAATGTGGTCTGTTTTCCCCTCTTTTTTTATGCCTTATATATATGTGTGTGTATATACACCCATTCTCAGACAGGCATCCTCCAGAGGTTGCTGAACTGCAACCACCATCATGGCTGCCCTTTGGCCACACTAGCTGGGGCTGAGGAGAATTGCGGGCCTAATGAAATCTGGAGGGCCATGACATTTCCTGCCCCTGTACGTTCCTAAACCATTTGGGGGAAAGACTTGGTGGACCGGAGAAAGCTCACCGGCCCCCAGTGTCTCAGGTGGACCATGAAGCTGAAATAACAGCGGAAACACCAAACAAACCATTACAAAAGGGGGGAAAAGATGGAAGCACACCATCTTGAGCAAAACATTTTTATTTCTTTATAAACACTCGAACGACGTCATGCCGCAAGAAAGGCTGATCTTCTTTTCTTCCCACGTGTTCTTCAAACCAGTTGTATCGTTACCCCGAAATTGTACGTAACTCGGGTTGCTTTGCTACCCCAAGATCGCTGCTTCTGGAAAACTTGTGAGGAAGGTGTGAGGGGAAAGATGGCCGCTCCCCATTGGGGAGTTGGTGGAAACCCAACCCATTAGTATGCAGAAGCCTCTGGGAAAGGAGGCTCCACTCTTAATAGCCTCTTAAGAGAGCTCTCTTCCGTGTTGTCTACCAGCCTTCCCCAACCTGGTGCCCTCCAGATAATTTTGGCGACTTCTCCCCTCAGCCCCAGCCAACAGGAACTGTTCAAAGGCATCTAAGCAGCAGCCCTCATAGCACCTTACAGAATTCAATTCCAGGGAAGTTAAGCGTTGTGTGAATTAGGGTTCCTTTTTTCGTGCCTTGATGCCACATCCCCTGCCTGGGCAGAGTCCAGCTTTCCATGGCAAAGGGGGGGAAACAACCTTATTTACTCTTTCTACAGGCTTATACGTCTCAGGTCCTCTGTCAATCATTTTAAAACATTTAATAACCACCCTTCCTCCAAGAAAGCAGCAAACCTAATTCACCAGCCTTGCCTTTCAGCCTCAAGCCTGTGAGGAAGGTTAAGCTAGCTGCATAAACTTCATGGCCAAGTGCAGATTTGAACTCAGGGCTCTGCCTGTGGTGACAGAGAAGAAGCTCCAAATTTAGGTCAACAGTCCTGCCAGTGAGCTTCCGGACCCACTTCAAGGTATACTGAGTCCTACTCTGAGTAAACCCACTTAATTAATTTTTAAGTCCATTGCTTTCAACAGATCTACTATGTTGGCCCTGGAAGACATCCTTTATATTGTGCCCTTACGATGATTTGTGCTTGTTATACATGATCACACTTTGCACTGGAAAAGGGGCTTTTTGGGGGTGGATACAGAATGCTTTGTTTATAATGCCAAGGTCGCAGGTTCAATCCCCATACGGGGCAGCTGCATCTTCCTGCTTTGCAAGGGGTTGGACTAGATGGTCCTCGGGGTCCCTTCCAACTCTACAATTATAGGATTCTATATCCCGTAGCGCTCTGCTGAAATCCTGCAACTTGTTTTGGTCCCACCACAGCATAAGAATGCCCCTCCAGACGGCAATTGTGCCATAACATCAGGAAGCATTGCGGAACAATTGATAACATGGAACAATGTGTGGAAGGTCCAGTATAAATTTTCCATTTCATGTTCTATTATTGCAGCAATGTCACGTTGCAAACGATACCCACAAAAAAACCACTGGTCTGGAGGTGTCTTGTGATTAGCATGCTCCCAAAAGGCATGTAGATTCTCTCTCTCTCTCTCCCCCCCCATTCATTCCTTCCTTCCTTCCTTAATCCTGTCCACCAGATGAATCAGATTCGTCCACAAGGTCAATCTTAAAGCAGGCACCAAGGGTGATGCTGTCGCAGCTGTGCCGACAATTGTTTTCCCTCTGGACCACTGAGCAGAGGTATTCAATATTGCTTGAGAATAAACAATCTTGGTAAGCCAACTAAAATATTTTGTCTATACCGATAAGGCCAGAAGAAAGATGTCAGAAACCACAAAAGCTCTTGAAGGGCTTTCCATCAGTGGCTTTTAGGGAGGTCTTCGGGGCTACCGTATAGTCCGGCGTATAAGACGACTGGGTGTATAAGACGACCCCCAACTTTTCCAGTTAAAATATAGAGTTTGGGATATACTTGCCGTATAAGAAATACGACCCGGCGTATAAGACGACCCCCGACTTTTGAGAAGATTTTCCTGGGTTAAAAAGTAGTCTTATACGCAGGAATATACAGTAAGTGCGTAGACCATGGGTAGGCAAACTAAGGCCCGGGTGCCGGATATGGCCCAATCGCCTTCTAAATCCAGCCCACGGACAATCTGGGAATCAGAAGAAGAGTTTGGATTTGATATCCCGCTTTATCACTACCCGAAGGAGTCTCAAAGCGGCTAATATTCTCCTTTCCCTTCCTGCCCCACAACAAACACTCTGTGAAGTGAGCAGGGCTGAGAGACTTCAGAGAAGTGTGACTAGCCCAAGGTCACCCAGCAGCTGCGTGTGGAGGAGCGGAGACGCGAACCCGGTTCACCAGATTACGAGACTACAGCTCTTAACCACTACACCACACTGGCTCTCAGCGTGTTTTTACATGAGTAGAATGTGTCCTTTTATTTAAAATGCATCTCTGGGTTATTTGTGGGGCATAGAAATTTGTTCTTTTTCCCCCTTCAAAATATAGCCCGGCCCCCAACAAAGTCTGAGGGACAGTGGACCGGCCCCCTGCTGAAAAAGTTTGCTGACCCCTGAAAGACCTACAAAACGAAAAACAACCTACCTATATTATACTGGCTACTGGGTTTATTTTTTAAAAAGCACCACTGCACCACCCAATATGTACTTAATATGTGATGTTTTTCATGTCTTTGGTTCTTCCAAAGGCCTAGAAG
The DNA here is from genome assembly GCA_034641385.1 of Darevskia mixta. Lineage (NCBI taxonomy): Eukaryota > Metazoa > Chordata > Lepidosauria > Squamata > Lacertidae > Darevskia > Darevskia mixta. The sequence goes on along the minus strand of JAWWNH010000176.1, from coordinate 243,192 downwards.
GGATTTGCTCTATGTAGAACCCTTTTGACTGTTTTAAAAAAGTCGATCTATTGCTAATCCACAAGCAAAACTGTTCACGCTCTGCTGCCGAGAGTCAAGAAGAGTCAATGTGGTTGTGTCAGTGTTGAACATGGCCAGCGAGATCAATGGCAGAGATAGGAAGACAAAATTAATGTATTACTGGATCCCAGTTCCCAGTTAACCACTTCCTTGTTCCTGTGGGGCATTTTCCCAGTAAAAATGAAGTGATTACATGAGACAAACCTGCAAATCTTAAATGCTGTCAGGTTGACGATGGAGCCAATTTATTTTCTGTTGCTCTACAGCAGGTATGGAGAACCTTCGGCACTCCAGATGCTGCTGGGAAGCATGGCCAGTGGTCAGGGATGATGGGATCTGTAGTCCAGCAACATAGGGAGGGGCAAAGGCTCCTTTATTTCTGCTCTAGGGGATAGCACCTGAACCAACAGATTCAAATAAGGACAAAGAGAGATTTCAACGAAACATTTGGAAGAACGTCCTGAAACGTATAAGCTCTTTTGGCTGTGGAAAGGTCGGTTCTCATGTACCGTGCCAGCTGGTCATGATGGGAATAACTGTTTAGAAATCAAAGCCTGAGCTTTAATTTTGATTTTCCTCTTCCCTCCCTGTCACCCTTTCCTCGTGTGTCATGCTTTTTTAAAAGACTGTAAGTCAGGATTAACTTTTTCTTTGTAAAGCCACTCCAGGAGCCTTTTTGGATGAAGAGCAGGCTCTGTCTAAATAAATAAAAATAAATGTCATTACTTCTAAACGGTCTCTGGCAAGGGGAGGTCCAGAGACCCTTTAGAAGAGACCCAGGGTGTAGTGTTTTGTTTACTTTAATAATATTTCAGTATTAATTGCATTTAACCTTTCCACAAATGATTCCTGTGTGTATTTTGTGACTTGCAAGCCTCCCTCCTAAGCTGCAGTCCACCTCTTATCTAACCCTGAAAGTGTTACAAATGGTCATTAAAGGTGTCCTAGTTAGCACCAGAGTGTAAATCCAAACTTCTCATTAAAATTTCCTGGCAGAAAGGAGAAGGAAGGGAAGTGAGATAAGGGAAAGAATGTCAACAGCCCAACAAAGGCCTGGTTGCTAGAGAAACAGTGATAGGAGGACATTTGAGACCCATGGCCTGGGCATATTTGGGTCACTCCAAGGTGATTGCAGGGGTGAAGATACCGATATGGAGCCATGTGTGTTTTAGTTCTGATGTCCTGTAACCTTTCCTGATGTATGTGGAAGGATGTTTTTCTTTCAAGAATTTTTAGATGTTTTGTGGCTTTTTGTGTGCCGCCTATGAAACCATATTCTGATGCTCCTCGTGCCAGACTTCTTCTTAGGTGGCGGTTTGGCTAGAACAACCACGTTAAGTTGAGCTCTGCCCTATGGCAATATCTATAAACGCCGGGCCCCTCCTGGATGCTGGACATGGAATTAATTTCCTGGGTCCCATTTTTAATTTTAAAGGTGGTCCCTCACCTGTGTCACGAACAGAGCGGTGTGGAATATAATAATAATTTATTATTTGTACCCCACCCATCTGGCTGGGTTTCCCCAGCCACTCTGGGCAGCTTCCAACAGAACATTAAAATGCAGTAATCTATTAAACATTAAAAGCCTCCCTAAACAGGGCTGCCTTCAGATGTCTTCTAAAAGTCTGGTAGTTGTTGTTCTCTTTTGACATCTGGTGGGAGGGCGTTCCACAGGGCGGGTGCCACTACCGAGAAGGCCCTCTGCCTGGTTCCCTGTAACTTGGCTTCTCGTAGTGAGGGAACCGCCAGAAGGCCCTCGGCGCTGGACCTCAGTGTCAGGGCAGAACGATGGGGGTGGAGATGCTCCTTCAGGTATACTGGACCGAGGCCGTCAAATTCTTACCTTACCACACAGGTGGAGGTGCTAAGGGTTGATGTTGAGAGATTCTGCATGCAAAGCATGTACTCTAACCACTGGTCCTACAGCCCTTCCTCTTTCTTGAAGAATGCGGTGGGCCGTGAGACCCTTGTATGGGTGGGCAGAGGCCGAGGAAAAGCCTGCAGAAAGCACAGAGCCAGTTGCAAGCTTCTCTGCAGCTGTCACAGGTGCTGAAATCGCTATGGGGAGACTCGGAACTGTGGCACCATCAGGGCTGGCGGCTGGGCCCTGCAGTCTGGAGCCTCGCACAGCAGAATGAGCAGGAGGGATCCCCAAACACAGCAGCGGCCGGCTTGCCACCTATGAAATAAATACTTTGCCTCCAAAACAGATGTTCCCTGCACCACCCTTCTCCAGCATGAGCATTGTCCACAGCCTAAACTACCTAGGTGCACCACTGAGGAGGCAGGAACCAGGAGGGGCAGAATGGGGGTAGGGAGATTCCGGCCCCTCCAGCCTCCGTTCTCTGCCCAGCAACAAAACAGACCGTCACGGGGACAGAAAATTACAGAGACAGAGTAAACAAAAGCCGTGAAAATCTCTAGAACGGGTAGTTATAATTCAATATGAGAAAAATACGGTACAACAACTTAACGTTAAATTGCTTAACTCAAAAGTATATAGAATCTAAACAAGGACTTAGATAAGGACTCTCCTGAAAGGAAATAAACTTTCAAGCCTAATTTCCTTTGAGGAAACTGATAGTCTCGGTGAAACAGGATTTTTTAGCCGGCAACACGTCAGGTTTATTTCCTAAATTTATTTCCTTTCAGGAAAGTCCTTATCTAAGTCCTTGTTTAGGTTCTATATACTTTTGCGTTAAGCAATTTAACGTTAAGTTGTATTTTTCTCATATTGAATTATAACTACCCGTTCTAGAGATTTTCACTGCTTTTGTTTACTCTGTAATTTTCCGTTCTCTGCCCGGCTGGTTGTATTTTTGGCAGGCATTTGAACTGCCCCCCCCATACCGGTGTTGGATTTGTGATCCTGGCCTACAGATCTCCATAGCAGGTGGGCAAGGGGAGATTCGGCTTGCTCACCTGCTGAAGAGAGAGGGCTGCTGGCCGTTAAGGGGCTCAGAAAGAAAAGGAAGCCGAGAAGTCCCTCCTCTTCCCTTTCAAACCATTGAGAAATGCTGGTCTTGACCAGGGCAAGCGGCTGGATTAGTAGACAGTGAAAAAAAGGAACAGGAGCCATGACGGAAGCAGGGCCGGCTCACCCATTGGGCTTGGTGAGGCAGTCGCCTCAGGTGGCAGGCCGAAGATAAGCTGAGAAGGGTGGCGGATCTGGGCCCCCCAGAAGTGCGCCACTTGCTGCCTCCTGTTGTGCGACCTGGGAAGAACAGGGCCTCCTCTCCAGCATTGTATTTCCCCCCCTGCCACTTTCAGCACACAGGGGCTTTCGTGGTCTGCCTCCAGTCGCCTCAGGTGGCAGCAGAGCGCCATTTTCTGTTTTGCTTCAGGTGGCAACATGTCTTGGGCCGGACCTAGATGGAAGGGAGCGTGTGGTGGGTGGGTAGGAAACTAGCACAAGGAAGATGACAGAAGTGGGGAAGGAGTCCGGCCTGCTACCTCCCACTGCCTCTTTCGGACCAGCTCCCCTGTCAGGGACTGGCTGGATGAGGAGCAGTGGGGGAAGCCGCCTGACCAAGAGTCCCTCCCCCCACTCCATGGAAAGTGCAGAGGGAGAGGATTTGACTCCTGGTGGTGGGAAAGCGGCCACCACCCCAGAGGAGGGGACGAGCTGGGAAATACTGGAGGCAGAATCAGACAGGTGTCACAGCACAGGGCAGGGACAGGAGTTAGACATGGCAGTTCTCCCACAGAGCCACTCTTTGCAGCAAGGGTAGGCAACCTAAGGCCCGTGGGCCAGATGCGGCCCAATTGCCTTCTCAATCCGGCCCACGGATGGTCCGGGAATCAGCTTGTTTTTACATGAGTAGAATGGGTGCTTTTGTTTAAAATGGATCTCTGGGTTATTTGTGGGGCACAGGAATTGGTCCATTCCCCCCCCCCCCAAAAAATATAGTCTGGCCCACCACATGGTCTGAGGGACGGTGGACTGGCTGAAAAAGGTTGCTGACCCCTGCTTTACAGCTTCTCTGCTGACAGCTTGCAGGTGCCTCCTGCCCTAGAAAAAGGGATTTATTGCATGTTGCCGAGCAGAGAGCCAGGCAGACACAGAGAGGGTCCCTTGGAGCTCACCATAGACAGAAGGAGGGGCCTGACACAGAGGGCCAGGGAGTGAAGGGGGAGCTACAGGCCAGTCCGGGCAATTGCTTCATCAAGACAGGAGCAACCTTTAGAAGTCTCTGCGTGTTCTTTGTTCTGCTTTCCTTAATAAAGAAACTAACTGTAAGTTAGCCAGTGTTTCGCTCTTTTTCTCTGATCTGCGAACGACCTGCTCTCCTTGTCGGCTCCCAGACATCCCACCCCCTCTACCCGATCGATTGCTTTAGAAGGCAACAGAGGCTTTGGGGAACCTCTTTTTTGCCACGGCCCTCACTCACAGAGATGCTCCTTTGTAGTCTTGCTATATAGTCTGTAACCAGTTTTTGTTTAGTACAAACAAAACAACCCCCCAGTCCCCCCCCCAAAAAAACCCCTGCCCCACCCACAGCCTGCCGACCTCTCAGTGGTGGTGCTTGATGAAGTTGGAGTTGTCGCTGAAGCGCTTTCCGCAGACAGAGCACTCGTAGGGCTTCTCTCCCGTGTGGATCCTCTTGTGGACGATGAAGTTGGAGTAGTCGTTGAAGCGCTTCCCGCAATCGGGGCACTTGTAGGGCTTCTCCCCCGTGTGGATCCTCTTGTGGCGGATGAGGCTGGAGCCCGTGTTGAAGCCCTTCCCGCAGTAGGAGCACTTGTAGGGCTTCTCCCCAGTGTGCACCCGCTGGTGGATGAGGAAGGCGGCCCGGCTGACGAAGCTCTTCCCGCACTCGGAGCAGTTGTACCACCTCTCCCCCGAGTGGATCCTCTCGTGCGCGATCAGGTTGGAGCGCCGCCGAAAGACCTTCCCGCACACGTGGCAGGCGTTGTCCCTCTCGCCGGGGAGGAGGAGGGTCCCCGGCTGCATGGCGCTCTCGTCCAAGTCCTCGTACGTCCCCTGGGAGTTGATGAACTTCCCTGCTTCCCGCTCCAGGCAGTTGCCGCCATACAGCATCTCGGAAGGTTCCCCTGGACCGGGGCAGTGGGGAACGGTCTGCTCGACCCTTCCAGACAACATCCAACGCGGCTCCAGCTCTCCGGAAGCTTCCGGGTCATTCTTCTCCGGGCTGCACAACTTCTCGTCACCTGCTGGAAAGGGCAAAGGAATGGCGTTCATTAACGACAGGGGTGGGGGACTGCCTGTAGCCCTCCAAATTTTCATAGAAACAAAGAATCGTAGGAGCTGGAAGGCCCCACGCGGGCCATCTAGTCCAACCCCCTGCAATGCAATAGTCTTTTGCCCAATGTGGGGCTTGAACCCATGACCGTGAGATAAAGAGACTGTCTAACACCAACTCCCATTAGCCCCCAGTGTGGCCGGTGGCTCTAGGATGAAGTCCTTTTCAATATGAAAATAATAATGATGATGATAATAATAATAATAATAATAATAATAATAATAATAATAATAAATCCCCACATACAGAAGAGTAGCACACAGGGAAATGGGCTCAATAGCATAGATTTCTCCCTGCCATGCTGCTGTTCTGAGTACTGAGATTTGGGGTGGGGAGTTGTATCAAGGAGCATTCAATTTTGCGAGGAAGAATGTTTGACCTTGGAATGGGCTCCCTTGGGTGACGATGGACCCTCCATCACTAGAGGTTTTTAAACAGAGGTTGGCTGGTCCTCCGTCCGGGATTCTTCAGCTGTGATTCCTGCAATCCAAGGTTGGACTGGATGACCCTTGGCGGTCCTTTCCAACTCTAAAACTTTATGATTCCAAGCTTCCCTCTGCCGCATTCCATACACACACACAACACATATACAGTGGTACCTCTGGTTATGTACTTAATTCGTTCCGGAGGTCCGTTCTTAACCTGAAAACGTTCTTAACCTGAAGCACCACTTTAGCTAATGGGGTCTCCCCCTGCCACTGCGCCGCCAGAGCACAATTTCTGTTCTTATCCTGAAACAAAGTTCTTAACCCGAGGTACTATTTCTGGGTTAGCAGAGTCTGTAACCTGAAGCGTATGTAACCTGAGGTACCACTGTACACAGTCAGAAGTGGCACATGCCAGCATTAGGCGTCCCTTCTTCCCTACTCACGAGAAAACAAGGACAGCATTGAGCTATCAGGCTTGGCAGGACGTCTCCCAAAGGCCACAAGGAGGAAGAATCAGAGCTGGAGCACACACTGGGCACTGAGCCAAGGATGGTTTCGGAAGGAGGCGTGAGGGGTCTGACAGGGTGCTAGGGTCCTCCTGCCTCCTTTCCAAAGCCCAGTTAGCGCTTTCCAAGCTTTTGGCCTTGCACAGGGCACCACAGTACTCAAATAAGAGCCAAAGGTCCCAAGTTCAATCCCCAGCGTTTCCATGTAGGGCCGGAAGAGTTTTCCCTGCCCACCCAGCCACTAGCCATCAATGTCGACAATTCTGAGCCAGGTAGACCGATGGAGCCTCCTGCCTCCCAGGTCCCCAACAGCTGCCCAGTTATTGGGGTGCAAAGGAGGCCGTGACAATGCTCAGCTCGCCACCGAGCAGCCACGACCCCTCAGAGATCCTTACACAGCAAGGGGGCATCTCCTTCGCTTTCCTCCTTCATCCCTCCAAGCGGCGGCCTCTGCCAGGTGTTCAGAGGAGCCTTCTCCACAGAGTCTTCCTCCGCAAACGGGCGGATTGCCTGAAAACAGGGAAGAGGATCCCGTTCAGTGGAGACAAAGTTGCCAAGGGGGCAGGAAAAGTGGATGGATTCTCTCTCCCCCCCCCCCGCTACTACCTTGCCAACAGCGCATCAACAAAGGAGGAATCATGGTTGCAGGGGTTCACGTGCTACTCAACTCTCAAGCTGGATTACTGCAGTGCATTCCTCATGGGGCTGCCCTTGCGTTGGAGCAAAATCTTATCCAAACAAGGAACTAATCTACACTGGTGCCAGGGGCTGATCTGGATCGGAAGATTAGGGAATGCAATCGCAGGGAGAGCAGCTCCTAACAGAAAAGGAAGGGGAATATCCTTGCCCGCCATTCTCAGCGTTTCCAGAAGCAGAGAAACAGCAGAGACAGAAGCTGCACAGTTGAGAGAGGAGCTACCCAGCTTTGAGATAGTAGCTAAGCAACCAGAAGGGAGGGAGCAGCTGGGCGATACATCAATTGAGAGTGGGGGGAGCTCCCTCCCTCCCCCCGAACTCGGAAGCCTGAGCGAGTCAGAGGAGGGACATCCCGTTTGTGCGCTTATTGCTGCGGAAGTGGGGAGGAGTCAGAGTAGGCAACTGCTATCCTTGCATAGAGTTGCCACTCTGTGCTCGCAACATGATACTGCAATAAAAAGACTACCAGTATACATCTACCAAATGCTCATTAATTCTTATCGGTGTGTTACCAAGAAGGGAGAAGCGAACTCCCGTACTTGACAACTGGTGAGTTATAACGTTAAAAATGTGATATAAAAATGTGACACCAGAGCAGTGATCTGTCACCAACGGGAAATTGCATTGGGATATAGAGAGAGTGGGTATAATATCCAGAATCGCAAGTCTTCCTCCTCCTCTTGCCTTTGTTTTCCTCTTGAGTCTTCTTCGCTCCCCATCCCCCTTGTCCCCTTTAAACCCAAAGCTTGCCCATCCCCTCTTCCCAAGAACCCTCCTGCCCCCAGTGCCCTCCCCACCTCCAGGGCCAGCCACACTCACCTGCTGCTCTCCCACCCGCCCCTTGTCCTCCCGCTGCCTCAGCAGGAAGTCTTCCGCCAGGATCACCGCCTGGGTGCAGGTCTGGGGGCTGCACTCCCGCACCCAGCTCTGCATCTTCGTGGGCAGGATGGCCAGGAACTGCTCCAGGATGACCAGCTCCAGGATCTGTTCCTTGGTGTGCCTCTCGGGCTTCAGCCACTGGTGGCAAAGCCTCCGGAGGTGCCGGCAAGCTTCGCGGGGCCCTTCCGCTTCCTGGTAGCCGAACTGCCGGAAGAGGCGGCACTCTTCACGTGAGCTGGCAGCCTCCTGGGCCTTCCTGCGGTCCGACTTGTCTTTGGCCAGGAGGCCCCTCTCAGCCTGGGAGGCTCCTCCGCTCAGACCAGGCAGGGTTTGGGAGTCTGGCTCCCACCTAGGCCGCCGGCTGGTGTCAGCCATCCCGTCAAAAGGGGTCAGGGAAGTCTGCGCACTGTTTCTTGGGAGCTGCGGGCTGCCCCCGTCCGCATGGGGGGTCTCCAAGGCCTTCAGGAACTCCTGCAGCTGAGATTCCCACCGCTGCTGCAGGCCTTTGCGGGGCTCCCGGATCGCTTCCTCGGGGACAGTTCTTTCCCAGAAATCCCGGATGCTCTCCGCACGGATGACACAAGGGCCCCTCCCTCCGCCTTTCCCCGCCTCAGGCCCCACGGGGCTCTGCTCTCCCACCCTCTTCTCTCGCTCGGTCTGCTGAAGACCTGGTGCCGACGTATCTCTGGACCCCGCAGCCATTTCCACCCCCACCCCACCCTCCGTCGATTCTGTCGGTCAGCCCTGGAAGCGCCACCAAGTCCTGAACTCTCAAAGCAAGGAAGTTGTGTGCAGGGGGAAGCAAATGCCGAAGAGGCCTGGCCCCTGAAACAGAGAAAAACCAGAGGCCAGAATCAGAGAAAACTTAGTCAAGGATGGGCAGCCTTTTCTACCCAAAAGCCAGGTTTCCTCAGAGGTCATCCTTTGCGGGTTGCAGGTGGTCAGTGGTCAGACCCAGGACTGATGATGTGCACAGGCAGAGGCAAATAATGTTATAGATAATTTAATCTGGAATAAAAACTGCCCAGCTTCCAATTCTTCCCATGGCCAGCTCAGTTTAGAGCAGGCATCCCCAAACCGCGGCCCTCCAGATGTGTTGGCCTACAACTCCCATGATCCCTAGCTAACAGGACCAGTGGTCAGGGATGATGGGAATTGTAGTCCAAAACATCTGGAGGGCCGAAGTTTGGGGATGCCTGGTTTAGAGTTCATAAAGCTACACAGGTCTGCTCAGGAGTAAGTCCCACTGGGTGCATTGGGATTTTCAGAAAAGCACATCAATGCCCTTTTTTAAAAGTTCAACAGAAAAAAGCTACTGTTCTGGAGAATTTAAGAGCATAAGAAGAGTCCGGATCAGGCTGATGGCCCATCTAGTCCAGCATCCTGTTCCCACAGTGGCCAACCAGATGCCTGTTTGAAACCTGCAAGCAAACAGGACCCACTAGTAGTTTCAAGCAACTGACTGTGGAGGCAGACAATAGCCATCATGGCTGGTAGCCTTCTCCTCCATGTTTAGAGGCAATCAGTGTGGGTTTGGAAAATAAGTCCTAGGGAGTTTGGAAAATAAGTCCTAGGGAGAACCCTCGAAAGAGCTGATGTCACAGTCACACCATCCATTTAAAGAACAGGGCTTCCCCCAAAGAATCCTGGGACCTGTAATTCTCCCCTCACAGCACTGCAATCCCCAGCACCCTAAATGAACTATAGCTCCCAGAATTCTTCTGCAGGGGGAGCTAGGAGCTTTAGTGTGGTGTGCATCAGTTAGCCTTGAGATAACAAGACACCCTCTTCAAACACCTGAGAAGCTGTCGCATAGAAAAGGGGAGAACTAGATCTAATGGGATCAGGTTATAGGAGGGCTGATTGCAGCTGAAGGACAGGAAGAACAGTCAAACAATGGGACCAATTCCTAGAGAGGCTGGTGCGCTCTCTCCGGCTGGAGGTTTTAAACCAGAGGTTTCTGGTTGGGAATAATCTAGTTTTGGGTATCCTGCTTCAAGCAGGGGAATTGAACTAGAAAGCTCCTCTCAAAGCTCCTCTCAACTCTATGATTCTCAACTCATAAATAACCTTAAAGGTAATAATAATAATTTATAATAATTTATTATTTGTACCTCGCCCATCTGGCTGGGTCTCCCCAGCCACTCTGGGGGGTAAAGGGACCCCTGACCATTAGGTCCAGACTCTGGGGTTGCGGCATTCATCTCGCTTTATTGGCCAAGGGAGCCGGTGTACAGCTTCCAGGTCATGTGGCCAGCATAACCTTACCTTCTCATAATAGGATGGGAGACATAGCTATCCAATTTTTCTACACTAAGCAGAATTTTATGAATGTCACTCCTTATTTTTATTTACTACTGAATTTTGATGAATAAAACTCTGTTTACCCATAGGTCAACCCAATATAAATACAGCAGACCATCATTTTAACCTATTTAGCAAACAAATGCATACAAGAATCAGATCTCCAAGATCTCTTTCCCAGTTACTCAAGAGTCAGTTCAGAACCTAAGTATCTATGTAGATCCAACTTGCACTACCCACAACCCTTGGATTTTTATGTTTATTTGAGAGCTATGTTCATCTCCACTAGTTCTTCCAAGGATAGCTGTCAATTACTGGACTGGCTTTGCTGCCCAACTAATTTCTACCAAGATATAATGCAGGGCTCAGAAAACCTGTGACTCCAGCTGTTTTTTTGGACTGCAACTTTCATCTGCCTCAGCAGCCTGGCCAATGATCTGGGGTGATGGGAGTTGTGATCCAGCAATATTTAGAGGAGAACAGGCTCCACATCCCTACTATAGCATCATGGAAGTGAAAAGGGACCTGTGGGTCATCTAGTCCAACCCCCTGCTAGGTGCCAGAAATCCAGAACTAGAACTTTCCCCCAAAATATGGCTGCCCAGACTCTGCTTGGAAGACTTCTAGTGACGGAGACCCCACCACTGCTCTAGGTATATACAAGGTGAGTCCTCTAAAAGAGGCCCCGTGGATACAGAGTACACATGTTCCACGGGGCCTCTTTTAAAAGACTCACCCTGTACAAACCTGCTTTATCCTGAGTCAGACCGTTGGTCCATCTAGCTCAGCGTTGTCTAAACTTGCCAGCAGCAGCTCTCGATGATATTCCCAGCTCTACCCAAAGATAAACAGGGTTCGAAGCTGTGAACTTCTCCATGCAAAGCAGATGCCCTTCCCTGCTGCAACTGGTTCCATTTTCAAACCAGGAAATCAGCCCCACTGCCAAGCTCCTCTTACCTCCATGTTCGGAGGTAGTGTGTGCCTCTGAATGCCAGTTGCTGGGAATCACAAGTGGGGGAGAGCAGTGCTGTCCCACTCGAGTCCTGCTTTTGGGTTTCTCTATGAGGGACCCAGGTGGCGCTGTGGGTTAAACCACAGAGCCTAGGGCTTGCTGATCAGAAGGTCGGCGGTTCGAATCCCCGCAACGGGGTGAGCTCCCGTTGATTGGTCCTTGCTCCTGCCAACCTAGCAGTTCGAAAGCACGTCAAAGTGCAAGTAGATAAATAGGTAGCGCTCTGGCGGGAAGGTAAACGGCGTTTCCGTGCGCTGCTCTGGTTCGCCAGAAGTGGCTTTGTCATGCTGGCCACATGACCTGGAAGCTGTACGCCGGCTCCCTCGACCAATAAAGCAAGATGAACGCCGCAACTCCAGAGTCGGACACGACTGGGCCTAATGGTCAGGGGTCCCTTTACCTTTACCTTATGAGGATTCTGGTTAGCCCCCGTGAGCACAGGATGGGCCCTTTGGCCTGGTCTTACGCTCCTGCGCTACGTTGCCTCCAGAGTTTCTCCTGGTGAGTTTGAGAGCCATACCCTGAACCTGCCGGTGTCCACATCTTGTACCCCCTGGCCAGGGTCCTTCCGAGCCCTCCTGCAACCCCACTGCAAATGTGCCCACATCCTCCTTTAAGCGCAGCGCCCAGAACTTACCAGCAGCATCTGCACGAGTGAAGTTTATATTAATTAATTTGCTTATTGCCTTGATCAAACAGCACAGAGGGAGAAAAGTGCACCACCTTCTGCAAATCAAGCAGTTGTTAAAAGGCAGAGGAGCAGGAGTTAAAGGGAGAAGTTGGCAACCCTCTGAGCTTGGAAAGTAGCCCCCCCTCCCTCTGCTGCCTTGGGCTTCCTGCCCATTTCCCACCTCCCACCCTGGATCCCTCCCCCCACAATTGCCCCCCAAGAGGATCACTTACCCCCTCCACCCCAACTCACCTGATCTCCCCCTCCCCAGGAACAAGCACGGAAGGATCTGGGAAATTCAAAGGCCACTTAGCCACGGTGGGCGGGGCAGGAAGTGACCGCCACTGTTTACATCCCGCCCTCCGGCCACAACATCCGGTCCGCTCTAGGAAACCGAACGGCGCCTCTTGTTCGTTTTAACCCCTTAGAAAGCGAATAATTCAATTAAATGAAATACAAAGCGTGGTTTGCTACTGATGGCTGAAATACATTCTTCCTGGCAGCTCTGGAATTATGAGCTGCGAGAGAGAACCACGCAGGGCCTCTTTTTGGGGTGTATAGGAAGCTTGCTTGTGCCGGTCAGAATCCTTGTCCGCCTAACCCCGTGTTGCCTGCTCTGGCTGGCAGAAGCGCTCCAGGGTGTCAGGCGGAGAAGGGAAGGGCTGGGAGCCGTAGGGCGGGAGAAAAGCCTTGCTTCTGGTGCTCCCCCCGGGCATCTGGTCGGTCCCTGTGAGAACCAGATGCTGGACAGGCTGGGTTGCCTTTGGCCTGATCCAGGGGGCTCTTCGTACGCATTTTCCATGCTCCCCCTTCTGATATTTCAATTTGATTGATTGATTGAATTCATACACCGCCCTTCAGCCGAAGATCTCAGGGTGGTTCACAGCATAAAAATATAAAAATGATGCCTTTCTTAAACAATTGCACTGTGAGTCTGAAAAAGCTGGATGTATCTGGTGTAGCAATCGCCTTCCCATTCATCTGTCCCGTTGGCTGCGATCACTGTCATTTATATAATGGGTGAAGGACCTGTGGTCCTCAAGATATTATTGGACTCCCCCTTCCCATCATCCCTGATCATTGGCCATACTGGTTTTGGCCGATGGGAGTCCCCCAACATCTGGAGGGCCACAGGTTCCCCATCCCTGGCTTAACTGCATTCCCTCTGGATTCTCTCTCAGTGGCAGTACCTTTTTAAATTTACATATCAAAACCTTGAGAGTCCTGGGATCCTAGACTTGGGGAGGGATCCTCAAATGCCGTTTAGTCCATCCTCCTGGCAAGACAGGGGCAAGCCACAGCTACAGCATCCTGGCTAAGTTGGCATCTGGCCTCTAACAGGAGAGCCCAGCACCTGCCAAGATGGTATTTTCCACTGTTGAAAGTAGCACTTACATTTCAGGAAGTTCTTCCAAACGTTAAGTCAAAATTTCTCTTTTTGTTGGTATTTGAACCCGTTGGTTTGGATCCTACCCCCTGCAGCATACATGGAGGAGCCTTCAACCTTCCAGATGTTGCTAAACTGCAAATCCCTGACCTTTGGCCATGCTTACTGGTGACATTTGAAGGGCCTAAGGTTCTCCATACCTGCTGTAGAGTAACAAAAAAATTTTTTTTTCCTTGTGAGTTCCTTCCAAAGTTTCCCTCTTCCCCTTAGCATAGAAAAAGATAACACATTTGGTAAGTTAATGGTTTACTTACAACCTCTCTGAAGTTGAGATTCATTTGCTTCAGAACAGATTGCACAGGCAGTTACAAAGTTCCTAAATTATGGGTATAGGAACTCATGAATGTCTTCTTAGAGCCATGCGGTCTGAGCTTGGATTAATAACAACACAAATTTATTATTATTATTATTATTATTATTATTATTATTATTATTATTATTATTATTATTATTATTATCACTACTACTACCACCCCTACCCTCCATCATTCAGCCCAGATCTGAGGTCCAGCTCCGAGGGCCTTCTGGCGGTTCTCTCACTGCGAGAAGTGAGGTTACAGGGAACCAGGCAGAAGGCCTTTTCGGTAGTGGCTCCCGCCCTGTGGAACCCCCTCCCATCAGATGTCAAGGAAATAAACAACTATCTGACTTTTAGAAGACATCTGAAGGCAGCCCTGTTTAGGGAAGTTTTTAATATTTATCTTTTTTAATAATAATAATAATTTTTTATTGGTTTTTACACATATTTTCCAGCATATCATTCTTTTAAACATCATTTCAAAATCTTTGGCTATCATAGCCTAAGACTTCCATCAAACCAACTGATGGTTTTCTAAAATCTTTTCTAATTATGCATTTTATTACTATAATTATTGCTATAAATTCAAATCTTAATACCTATTCTTAATTCTTTTCATAATAATTTATATATTACTCCTTAGAAAAGTTCTTTTAACCCTACAAGCGATGTCAATTGGTTACAGTTGCTTTCCAAATATATAAAAAACTTCTTCCATTCCTTTAGGAAAGCCTGGTCCTGCTGGTTCCGAATTTTCCCGGTTAATCTCGCCATCTCATCATAGTTCATCAATTTCTCTTGCCACTCTTCTTTAGTTGGCATTTCTTCTTGCTTCCACCTTTGGGCTAACAATATCCTTGCTGCAGTTATCGCATATAAAAACAATTTTTTATCATTCATATGAATTTCTGTACCCACAATACCCAATAGAAGGGCTTCTGGTTTTTTAACAAATGTATATTTCAACATTTTTTTCAATTCATTATAAATCATTTCCCAGAAGTCCTTCACTTTCTTACATTCCCACCACATATGATAAAAAGTACCCTCTTCTTTACATTTCCAACATTTGTTATCTGTTTTGTACATTTTAGCTAACTTCACTGGTGTTATATACCACCTGTACATCATTTTCATGATGTTTTCTTTCAATGTACTGCAAGCAGTAAATTTTATTCCCTTTCCATAATTTTCCCAATCCTCTATTTGTATATTATGACCAATATCTTTAGCCCAATGAATCATAACCGATTTAACTTCCTCATCTTTCAAATGCCATTTTGGAAAAATTCTATAGTCCCTGCTGTCTCATAGGCAGATATATTTTTATACATGAATTAATTTGGATTTATTAATATATTTTTTTAACCAAAGAACTGATTTTGAATGTATTTCTAATTCTATGAAAGGTGCCAGCCTGAAGGGTAGCTTGCAGCTTTGCTTCAGAGTCAGGGCTGATATAGTAATACAGGCACCTTGCCACTGATCAGCACATGGTTGTCTCCTGATGTGCAGTTTTGGGTGCCGAAAGGGGTGGGGCAGGAGCAGAACGGACTTGTGCATGTCCCACTGATATGCACAGCAGCCAGGAATGGAACCCCTGTGTAAGCAGGGATTCCCCTGTATATAATTTTTGGCCTGATAATAAATCATCCTTATCTATTATATTTATTCATGGGGTCAAGAAGAGTCGGACACGACTAAACGACTAAACAACAACAAATTATATTTATTATTACCAAAAGAAAAGTCTCAAAGCAAATTACAATTTAAATAATTTAACAATCTATTAACTTAACTGAGTGAGTTTTAAAATTAAATATAAATATGATTTCAATTAATTTGCATTATTTTTAATTTACCATAAAGTTTACCATAAAATGTGGGTTAAACCAGAGCCTAGGGCTTGCCGATCAGAAGGTCAGCGGTTTGAATCCCCACAACGGGGTGAGCTCCCATTGCTCGGTCCCTGCTCCTGCCAACCTAGCAGTTCGAAAGCACGTCAAAATGCAAGTAGATAAATAGGTACCACTGCAGTGGGAAGGTAAATGGTGTTTCCGTGTGCTGCTCTGGTTCGCTAGAAGCAGCTTAGTCATGCTGGCCACATGACCCGGAAGCTGTACGCTGGCTCCCTCGGCCACTAAAGCGAGATGAGTGCCGCAACCTCAGAGTTGGTCACGACTGGACCTAATGGTCAGGGGTCCCTTTACCTTTAGCTTTAAGTGTCCAAATAACTGCTAGCAAAACTAGCAGGGTGAAATCTGCAAAAAAAGAGACTACAAGCACCCTTTTCGTTTTCCAAAATGCTCCATCATCTTTATTTTATTTACCTTTTTTTATTTGTCACCTTCCAAACAACCCTCTGATGCAGATTATGATTTCATTTTCATTTTTCAGAAGGGGCATTGCTGAGGCTCAGAGATAGAGGCTCTCCCCAAGTCACAGAATTGGTCCACGGCACTGGGGGTTTGTCCCCCAAGCGGGGTCTCTTATCTGCCCCCAAGACGGAGACGGTGTTTTTCCCGGCTTCCAAACACTTCAGAGCCTTGTCCCCGTTATGGATCCTCTCGTGTCGAATGAGGGTCGACTGGTGACTGAAGCTCTTCCCGCACTCGGAGCATCTGTAGGGCTTTTCGCCCGTGTGAGTCCGGTTGTGCGCTATCAGGGACGACCGGTCGCTGAAGCTCTTCCCGCAGTCGGCGCACGAGTAGGGCTTCTCCCCCGTGTGGGTCCTCTTGTGGGTCGTCAGGGTGGAGCGGTCGCTGAAGCTCTTCCCGCAGTAGGGGCACTTGTAGGGCTTCTCCCCAGTGTGGATCCTCTCATGCTTGACCAGGTGGGGCCTCTGGCTGAAGCTTTTCCCGCAGTCCGAGCACTTGTAGGGCTTCTCCCCGGTGTGAGTCCTCTCGTGCAAAATCAAGTGTGACCGCTGGCTGAAGCTTTTCCCACAGTCCAAGCATTTGTACGGCTTCTCCCCGGTGTGGATTCTCTGATGAGTGATGAGGACGTTCCTGCGGCAAAAGGTTTTCCAGCAAACCGAACATTTGTACTGGGACTCGCCTGTCAGTGTCCTCTCGTGCACTATGAGATCGGACCTCAGCCTGAGAACTTGCCCCAGCTGAACCCCTGCTGCGTTTTCCCGCCCACCTTTCAGGGCGGCTGGCTGTGGCACGATGCTGTCATCAAGGTCCTCATACCCACCCTGAGAATTAATGAATTTCCCGCCTTGTGCTTCTGATTTGTTTCCTTGCAGGCTCCCAGAGTCCTCTGCTTGACCAGCGATGTTTTGCTCGTCTTCCCTTGACGACGCTACAAACGGCTCCAGTTCCTCAGGGTTGCCCGGCTGATTCCTCTCCTTCCGACGTGTCCCCGCAGAACATGCTAGAGTGGGGAAAATAATCCAAGTATTATTATCCTCTGCTAAAAGAGAAAGTAAGGGACGCGGGTGGCGCTGTGGTCTAAACCACAGAGCCTAGGGCTTGCCAATCAGAAGGTCGGCGGTTCGAATCCCCGCGACGGGGTGAGCTCCCGTTGCTCGGTCCCTGCTCCTGCCAACCTAGCAGTTCTAAAGCATGTCAAAGTGCAAGTAGATAAATAGGTACCCCTGCAGTGGGAAGGTAAACGGCGTTTCTGTGAGCTGCTCTGGTTCACCAGAAGCGGCTTTGTCATGCTGGCCACATGACCCAGAAGCTGTACGCCGGCTCCCTCAGCCAATAATGCGAGATGAGCACCGCAACCCCAGAGTTGCACACAATGGTATGTGACACAGGATTTCAAAGCAGTACATAAATTTGGAGGTCCTTAATAAGTTTTGCAACTTGTCCTTTGACATGCACTCTCAGCTCAGAGCTGCACATTTAAGCAAGTAAGAGATGTCATTTAGTTTCCCCAAAAAATGTTAGCTGATACAAATTTTGTTACCTTAAGGAGTTAAAAATGTTCATAGATACTAATAAAAATATAGGGGCGCTGACGGCACAAAATGAGACCAGGATGAACATGTCCTCTCAGATTAGCTGATTATATGGCAACTACTTGCAGTTGGTGCTGGATCACATGTGTGAGACATTCGGTTTTTATTTTTATGGCTAGTGGCCTCAAAAGCTGGAAGCAGGCTGGGCATCTCTGGACCTCTGAGAGGGCCTAATCAGAATACAGTGGTACCTTGGTAGTCGAACGCTTTAGCTGTTGAACAAATCGGCTCGCGAACGTTCGCAAACCTGGAAGTGAGTGTTCTGGTTTATGAATGTTTTTGGGAAGCCGAACATCCGACGCGGCTGCAGGAGCTGCCTGTAGCCAATCGGAAGCTGTGCCTCGGTTTTCAAACCGTTTCGGGGGAAACAGACTCCCGGAATGGATTGAATTCGAGAACCAGGATACGACTGTATCTGGGTTCGCCACCCATTCTCCCAGCGAGCCGCTGCAGCTTCAACATTCCCTTTTGCGATTTCAGAGCACCAAGTTTACAAAAAATAAAAAAGACGACAAAGAAATAAAAACAAAAGCCTTACCAAGCAAGGTGGCGTCTCTGCTGGCCTCTTGCTTGATCTCCCTGAAGTGAGGCCTTGGCCAGGTATCTGGTGGAGCCTGTTCCGCCTCAGGGAAGGACCGTACCGCCTCCTTGAACAGCACATAAGACAGAAACAGTGAGGGTCTCACTTAAAAAAACAAATAAATACCAGCACTCAGAATGTCATGTTAAGATCTAAAAATGGCTACCCATCCTCTTATTTCAGGGCCAAGCTACACATTGTGTTGAAAACTAGCCTGCTTAACCGGCCTACTTTTATTTCGGAGGAAAAGTGGCTGCAGGCCCTCCGATCACATCTGCGTTCCAGATTGCAGGACCCGCAACTCGCTTTTCCTCCAAACGAAAAGCAGGTGCCATGTTTCTGTTGACAATCACCCCTGACCTCTGCCCAAAGAGAATCCTTGCTTCTCACTTTGATTTTTTTACATAGTTTTGTATGTTTTGTGGAATTTTATGCATTCTGACTTTAGCAATTCTTTTCTGCAATTGATAAGTGTAAACTGTTTAATTATTATTTGCTGGTATTTAATTTTACTATTATATTCTAATCAATTATTGAATATTGGATATAAGTTGTTTATTTTAAAGTTACTGGGACTTTTTGTGTTGGATCAGCTCGTTATTATGTGTGTGATCTTTTCTGTCTATTTTGTAGTTTCTTCAGCTTGTAAACTGCCTTGTGTATAGTAATATAGAAAGGCGGTATACAATTTAAAAATGAAAATGAAATTAAATCCTGGCCAATTCCCACTAAAAGTTACACAAGTAGTGTGGCCCACAAGTAGCCCTTTTTGCAGTTCACTCTCTGAATCGATGCAGAGTTCCCTGGGACTGACTGCTACCCCACTCTGGGAATTGCAGCTCTGTGCGGGCGGTCTCCTAAAACACTCAGCACTCTAAATAAACTACAGTTCCCAGGAATTTTTGGGGAAAGCCATGACTGTTTAAAGTGGTACCACAGAGCTTTAAATGCATAGAGCCTTCTCGGTAGTGGCACCCTCCCTGTGGAAAGCCCTCCCACCAGATGTCAAAGAGAAAAACAACTACCAGACTTTTAGAAGACATCTGAAGGCAGCCCTGTTTAGGGAGGCTTTTTAATGTTTAATAGATTATTGCATTTTAATGTTCTGTTGGAAGCCGCCCAGAGTGGCTGGGGAAACCCAGCCAGATGGGCGGGGTATAAATAAATTATTATTATTATTATTATTATTATTATTATTATTATTAAGCGGATGCGGCCTTATGGCTCGGTACAAAGCCACTGGAACAAACTATGTTAGTGCTGTAGCTCAAAGCATCTGTGCTGCATGCAGATGGGAATGTCCTCTGCCTGAAAACCCTGCAGAGCCCCAGCCAATCTGTGTAGACAATACAGACCTGGCTCTGACTCTGTATGGGCCGTTTATTACGTTAAATCCTCTCACCTTCCCTCTGAGTCTCTCGTCCTCCTGCTGCCTCAATAGGAACTCCTCTGCCAGGGCAACGACTTGGGCGCAGGTCTCCGGGCGACATTCCTCGACCCAGCTCTGCATCTCCGGGGGCAGGACGGCCAGGAACTGCTCCAGGATCACCAGCTCCAGGATCTGCTCCTTGGTGTGCCTCTCCGGCTTCAGCCACCGGCGGCAAAGCTCCCGGAGCCGGGTGCAAGTCTCTCGAGGCCCCTCCTGGTAGCCGAACTGCCGGAAGAGTTGCCGCTGTGTGTCAGGACCAGCCTCCTCCTCCTCCTTCACTTTCCCACTCTCTCTCTCCTCTTTGGCCAGCAGGTTGTGGGCTTCTCTTCCGGGATGTGGCAGGAAAGGGGCCTGGCGTGGCCTGGCGTCACCCGGAGACAGGCCAGCTTGGGCCTCGTCCCGCAACGCCAACGTCCGCTGGTGCGGGTTTCTCCCGTCGGAGTGGGAAGACTCCATTGCTCTGAGGAACTCCTGCAGCTGGGCCTCCCATGGCTGCTGCAGCCCCCTCTGTGGCTCCTGCTTATTGTGGCCTGACACGTTTCTCTCCCCGAATTTCCCCATACTCCCATCCTGCATGGCATGAGAATCTTTCCTGAGGCCTTTTCCCACTTCGGATGGGTCCGGCTCCGGCTCCTCCACTTTCATCCTCTGCTTTAGCACAGCACCGGGCGGTAGGCTCAAGGTCAACATATCTCCTGGCTCGGTGGCCATTTTCCTTTTTTAAGCCAATGGCGGGCGAAGCTCGAGCTGCGGCTAGCCAGTCCCACAAAAAGATTTTGCTGCAAAAGCCAGGAGGGGGAGAGAATCCAGGTGCTTCACAGGAAGAAGAAGAAGAGTTTGGATTTGATATCCCGCTTTATCACTACCCGAAGGAGTCTCAAAGCGGCTCACATTCTCCTTTCCCTTCCTCCCCCACAACAAACACTCTGTGGGGCTGAGAGACTTCAGAGAAGTGTGACTGGCCCAAGGTCACCCAGCAACTGCATGTGGAGGAGCGGAGATGCGAACCTGGTTCACCAGATTATGAGTCTACCACTCTTAACCACTACACCACACTGGCTCTGGAAAGAAAAACTGGAAAGAAAGGGGTGCCCAGAGAAAGATTTTTCGCTCTCTTAGCCACAAAGAATCAGATATGGGGAAACTTGGTTCTCCAGACGCTCCTGAACTACAACTCCCCTCATCACTGGCCATCGGCCAACGTTTTCTGGGGCTGATAGGAGTTGTGGTGCAGCAACATCTGGAGAGACGAAGTTCCTTCTCCTGTGGTGCACAAAGGCATTTGGAGGGTGGAATCGGAAGCCTAATAAATTAGATCTGCCTGTGCACTTCTGCTTCATAGCTCCTCATAATAAGAGTTTGCCTGCTGGATCAGGTCAGGGGCCTATCTAGTCCAGCATCCTGTTCTCACAGTGGCTGACCAGAGGCCCCAATGGGAAACCTGCAAGCAGGACCAGAGCACAAAAGCACTCTCGACCTCCTGTGGTTTCAGAAACAACAGGTATTCAGAAGCATTTCTGCCTCCAGCCTTTACGGAAAGTAGCACAGATAGATTTCTCTTCCCTGAATTTATCCAATTCTCATTTAAAGCCATCCAAGCTGGTTGTCATCACCAGAGTTTGATGGTGATGATTACTACTACAGGTACTACTATTCATTATCCTCTACTGGAATTATTATTGTTATAAAAATAAAAATAATTTATTATTATTTGTACTTTTATTATTTTTATTATAAAAATCCTCATCATTTATTGGGCTTCATTTATTATCATTATTTATTGTATTATTATTATTATTATTGCTATTCATTATCCTCTACTGGAATTATTGTTATAATTTATTATTATCATCATTATTTATTTGTACTTTTCTTATTTTTATTTATTATCAAAATCTTCCTCATCATTTTTTGGGCTTATTATAGCTATAATTTATCATCATCATTATTTATTGAAATAAATGATGATGATGATGATGATGATGATGATGATGATGTATTGGAACTATCTTAATCATTTATAGGATCTCTCACCTACCCTTCACAACACGGTCCCGGTGATCTGGGCTTCCACTGAAATGAGGCTGCATTTTAAGTTGTATTTTAATCCTGTTTTTAAGTTGTATTTTAATCAATTATTTTTATACCTGATGTTAGCTGCCCTGAGCCCAGTCTTGGCCGGGGAGGGCGGGGTATAAATAAAATTTATTATTATTATTATTATTAAAATAGAAAAACACAGGATTAAAATTCTGTTAAAACAATGAACAATTACAAGAACAGGGTGAATCCCAGAAACACACCTCTCAGGTGCGTAAGGGCAAGGGAAAAGAGGTGCATTGAAAGCTATGCAACAAAGGTGGTGCCCTCCCTTAAACCTCGCCTTTTTGTTTAATATTAGCAGACAAAAATATGCAAACAAAATACACTTAACAATGCAAGCCAACTTAAAACAAAACACAATATTTTTAATCACTTATCATCATCGTATACTATATAAGTCACAGTGTTCCATCTAAGTATATTTCATTGGGGGGGGGGGGGGGTTGGGGATGGCTGCAAATGGGGACCAGGCTCTTGTACCTTTAATTAATTGTGCAAAAGAGGTTCTTTCACCGGGTGCAGCTTGGCAGGACATGCTGTGTTTGCAGACATGCCCTCTTTTGCACACACAGTTGTGATTAAAGGTGCAAAAAGCCCTGCAGTCTTTGCAGCAGGTCACCCTAATATATTCAGAACCAGCAAAAGCTGGGAAGGAAGAAAACGTAAAAGGCCCACTGAAAAGATCATCCCTTCCTATTAGCTATACTAAGATTAGGAATCTTGTGTTTAGATGGGAGGCTGCACTGAGCAATGCGCTAGTCCTCAAGGAACTGCGGTGGGGAAGGTTGGGGAAAAAAAGCTCCCGTGCATTTCCATGCTCTCACCTGATCCTTTTGCAAGGCTTTCTTCCGCCCCTTCTCCTCCTTCGATTTCGCCTTGGCCGCGCCTGGGAAATTCAAACTCCGCTTGGGTTTCCCACAGTAGAATAAGGAGGAAATGATCACAGAGATGCCCTCGCCAAAAATCCACAGAGTACAGAGAGAAAAGGGAAGAGCGACACATCTCATGGTACGAATAGCAAATTCCCGGGTTCACATTGCAGAAAACCATTAAATATATATATATATCGGTGCCAACGATCTGTTTATAGATATCTATGGAGAGATGCAGGATTTCACCGCGGTTTCCCAGCAGGTAACAGGAAAGTAACAATGGAAAAAGGATCGATAACTCCACTCTTATTTGGTGCATAAAATTCAAGGTTGTGAGGGTTTTTTAAAGGGTTGTTTTTTAAAAAGCCTGACTTTGCAAATGATCCCAATGCAAATTTAGCCTATTATCCCTCAGATGGGCGGGGTATATAAGAAATAAATTATTATTATACTTTTTTACAGGTTGTTGGGCGGGGTGCTCTAGCTTACAGCAACCCTGCAGCGTAGTCCAATGTTAGTGTTGCAGGTTGGGGTCCAGGCTGAGACAGATTCGCAGAATTATAAAACTGTGGAGTTGGATGGGACCTAAACGGTCATCTAGTCCAACCCCTTGCAATGGGCGGTTGATTGCAACATCCAGGCTGGAGGTGGGGCTGGCGCTGAGTTGCGACCACACAAAAGCCTTGCAGTGTAGTCCAGTGCTGCAATGACCCCTGTGGCCGAGAGTTCCGCACACAACAACCCTGCAATGTAGTTTGGTTTTAGGTCGGGAGCTCAGGCTGGGGCTGGTTTGGATCTGCAGCCAAAAGCTGCAGCAAAGTCCGCTTAAACTGCCCTCCCTCCTTCCTCCTATCCAGTCCAAATCCAGCTCTCGGGGCTGCACACAGAAGCTTTGTGCTTCTTCTCGATGCAGAGTTGCTCTGCTGTCGTTGAAACCCTAAAGAATGCAAGTCGCGTGAAATATTAAGCGGCACAGGGTTAACCAGTGGAACTCACTGCCACTGTCTTAGATGCGCAGAAAAGGGGATTAGACCAGGCATCCCCAAACTGCGGTCCTCCAGATGTTTTGGCCCACATCTCCCATGATCCCTAGCTAACAGGACCAGTGGTCAGGGATGATGGGAATTGTAGTCCAAAACATCTAGAGGGCCGAAGTTTGAGGATGCCTGGATTAGACCAATTGATAGAGGAGAAGGCTTTTAACGGCCACTGTTAATGATAGTTATATATGCTACCTCTTCAGGATCAGAAATGGTACCAGTTGCTGAGGATCAGGAGAAGTAGTGGAGCCCTCTTAGGGTCACGTTCTGCCTTCAAGCTTCCCAAAGGCTGACCACTGTTGGAAACTGGGTACTAAGGAGGTCTTTATTCTCATCCAGCAAGGCTCTTGGGTGGGGGGTGGAGCGTGTGGCCCCCCTAGAAGTTGTTGGGACTCCTATCTCACATCACCCAGCATGGCCAATGGTCAAGGATGATGGAAGTTGCAGTCCAGCAAAAGCTGGAATGTTATAGGTTCCCCCTCAATCTTCGAAACCAGAAACACAGGCTGTGTCACTCTTCACTTTTTGAAAAGAAAATCTCTACGGTGCAGCCTCTCCCACAAATCAGAGGTGGCCAGACTTTACATAGAAAGCAGCTATTGGCTCATAGAGATAGAAAAGGATTGAGTCACAAACTGCCCCGTCGGCTTCCGGTTTGGGAGCTCCATTCATTTTACGGTATTCTGTTGAAAGTGATCAAAGCCCCGAGTGCCTTCTGAAAGAAAATATAATGTAGGGACATTGGAAGCTTCCTTCTACAAGAGTCCAACTGGCTCAGTACTGCAGCAGCTCTCCAGGCTTTCAGGCTGGAGGATCTCTCTCAACCAGGGATTGAATCTGGGACGCAGATACTCTGCCCCTTAGCTATGATCCGTCCACCCCACCCCACCCCAGAAAGTGCTTACTGAATGCTATTGGTTTAGTGGTGCACAATTTTTTCCTGCAATTTAACGTCTGGTCTCTTTTTCTGATGCATTCTCTGATGATTTCAGGTGCAAGTTTACTCGGAAGTAGGTCCCACTGTCTACAATGCGTCTTACTTTCTAGGCAGATGTACAGGGTGGGGATTGCAGTTCAATCCTATCATACGTGTCTACTCGGAAGCAAGTTCATTAAATTCAGTGGGGCGTGCTCCCGGGTAAATAAGTGTAGGATTGCAGCCCGTGGGAGAGTAAGCCCCACAGAACTGAGTGAGACTTGCTTCCAAGCAGACAGGTATTACTACAGGAAGCAAAGTCCCCCTTAAAAATGAGTATTTTTTTGCACTCCCAGCCTGCTTTTTGGGTAATAAATATGCCCATTCAATACAAGGTGATGTGGTACAGCATTCAAACCCTAACTCAGCCAGGTAGTGAGTGAACTTGGGGCAGTCAGCCTAACTTTCCTTACAGGATTGAGGATAAAATAAGGAGAGAACCACTGTGCCACCTCAGAGGAACAATGGCTTATCGTAATACCACCAATCCATTCTTATAATAAATGCTACTCAACATTTGTATAGCGCTTTCAAGTGCTCAAAAGTGCTTTACACCCGTCATCTAGTTGTAATCCTTCACAACAACCCTGTAAGGCAAGCCAGCATGACTCTCACCCAATCTGCAAGGGACATGCCTGGAGATGCCAGGGATTGAACCTACAGCCCTCTGAGAAACATCCCACAGAGTTCCAGCCCTCTGGAACTTTCTGGCTGATTTTGATCCTCCTCTTGCAATTTCTCACTGACATAAGGGGCACTGGGGTTAAACAAGTATTCTTTAAAATGGACGGAAAATGTATCCCAAATGAAGGGATAGTTATTGTAATAAGGGACAACTGGGGCAGAGTACTGCCACAGCACAGAATGGATCAGAATTCAGCACTGGCTGCAGAATTCTGCTTCCTGTGACTCTCCACTTGCTTCCTTTAAAAATAAAAATGAAAATTCAGGTTTCTGGTCCTTATGGGTGCAAGTATGTGCATGAAAAGTTGGGGCAATGCATGTTGAAGCATCAAAAGGCTGAGGAGATGCTGAACAGGATTTCTTCAGGTCAGCACACATTTGTGTGCGTGTATGCGTGCTTAGGGATGTGGGTGGCGCTGTGGGTTAAACCACAGAGCCTAGGGCTTGCCGATCAGAAGGTCGGCAGTTCGAATCCCCGCGACGGGGTGAGCTCCCATTGCTTGGTCCCTGCTCCTGCCCACCTACCAGTTCGAAAGCATGTCAAAGTGCAAATACAGTGGTACCTCGGGTTAAGTACTTAATTCGTTCCAGAGGTCCGTTCTTAACCTGAAGCACCACTTTAGCTAATGGGGCCTCCCGCTGCCGCTGCGCCGCCAGAGCACGATTTCTGTTCTTATCCTGAAGCAAAGTTCTTAACCTGAAGCATTATTTCTGGGTTAGCGGAGTTCTTAACCTGAAGCGTATGTAACCTGAAGCGTATGTAACCTGAGGTACCACTGTAGATAAATAGGTACTGCTGCGGTGGGAGGGTAAACGGCGTTTCCGTGCGCTGCTCTGGTTCGCCAGAAGCGGCTTAGTCATGCTGGCCACATGACCCGGAAGCTGTATGCCGGCTCCCTCGGCCAATATTGCGAGATGAGTGCCGCAACCCCAGAGTCGGTCACGACTGGACCTAATGGTCAGGGGTCCCTTTACCTTTACCTATGTGTGCTTAAGTGAAAAAAATGGAATATGCAAAATAAGAGTAATGAAATGCAGATTTTGCAAAAATTGCACAACACACATGTTGCAGAACTCAGCTTAAGGTGGAAACAGCGGTGTGGTTTATTTATTTAAACACTGAGTGCCCCCAGACAGCCCTGGGACCAACGCAATGGTTTGCGATTCCTGTGCCGCGTGGCTTCTTTCGTGCCTCGTGCAGTCGGCAACATGAGCAAAACTCTTCCCGCAGTGCGAGCACCGATGCGCTTTCTGCCCTGTGTGGGTCCTCTTATGCTCACTGAGACTTGACCCGGCGCCGAAGCCCTTCCCGCACTCTAGGCACTTGTAGGGCTTCTCCCCCGTGTGCCTCCTCTGGTGAGTGACGAGATCCGTCCTCCTGCTGAACTCCTTCCCGCAGACAGAGCATCTGTAGGGCTTCTCTCCCGTGTGGGTCCTCTCGTGGTTGGTGAGCTGCGATCGCTGGCAGAAGCTCTTCCCACACTCCCCGCACCTGTAGGGCTTCTCCCCCGTGTGGATCCTCTCGTGCTTCATGCACGTGGAGCTCTGGCTGAAGCTTTTCCCGCAGTGCGAGCACCGGTACGGCTTTTCCCCGGTGTGGGTCCTCTTGTGCATGTTCAGGTTAGACCTGTCGCTGAAGCTCCTCCTGCACTCGGCACACACGTAGGGCTTCTCTCCCGTGTGGACCCTCTCGTGGGACATGAGGTGCGGCTGCCGGCTGAAGCTCTTCCCGCAGTCGGGGCACTTGTACGGCTTCTCGCCCGTGTGCATCTTTTTGTGGGTGATGAGGCGGGATTTGTAGCTAAAGCTTCGCCCGCAGTCCAGGCACTCGTACGGCTTCTCTCCGGTGTGAATCCTCTCGTGGGCGACCAATTCGGCCCTCCGCCGAAAGGCCTTCCCGCACTCTGGGCATGTCTTCTCTCTCCCGCCTTCGGTGAGCCTCTCTTGTGCCTGTCTGTCGCCGCACGGCTCATAGAAGTGCTGGTAACAAACGATGGATGCTGCCTCTCTTTCCTTATTTGAGGGGACTCCTTGCTGGCTCACCGAAGCTTCGCCCTGATCCGGATGCTGGGAAACGGTTTGCTCAACGTTCCCCGGCAGAACCCAGTACGGATGGAGATCCCCAGCCATTCCTGGATGGTCCGTCTCTTCCTCCCAGCAACTCTTGCCTCCTGCTTGGACAAAAATAAATCCCAAAGGTGAGCACTCTCCTGCTCCAGGGGCTACAGGGCACACAAACTGAGTCAGGGCACTGGTCCAAATAGCTCCGTGTTAACTGCAATGAACTGGCAGCTGCTCTTGAGGGATGGAGTTGGGGGACATTTCCAGCCCCACCTCGAGATGCTGAGGATTAAACCTGGGACAAAGCAGGTGGTGTGCTACTGAGCTAGGTGGTGTTTTTTTATTATTAAATGAAAGCTCAGAGTCTAGGGCACCACAATAGCAACCCCTGCTTTATGGTATTGTTCAGGACCTGCTAAAAATATTACTAAAGTTACCGTAATCCTGTACCAAAAAATGGATTAAGGTGTGGAATAAATACAAACATAAATTAAGGCCAGGGTCTTTTCACTTTTGACAAAAGATTTTTGCAACAAGGAAATGCAAGGAATTGGGGGATTTAATTAGGGAATTCAATTAAGACATAGTCTGACATTATCGACAATATGGGACAGGCCCAACCTCCATTTCCCAAGCTAGGCTTGTAGTCTTCACTTTGCCTGCAAGGGATGGACCCCTCTATGGGCACCAACAGAATATGATACACTGATTATGAAGGGAACAACCAAAAAAGGATTAAGCAAAATAGACGGAAATATTCTAGAAACAGTGGAACCTTGGAAGCCGAACGCCTGTAAACTCAAATGTTTCGGCTCCCGAACGATCGAAAACCGGAAGTGATTGTTCTGGTTTTCAAATGATTTTCAGAAGCCGAATGTCTGGCGTGGCTCCCGCAGCTTCTGATTGGCTGCAGGATGCTCGGAAGACGTTTTGGAAGTCGAACGGACTTCCGGAACGGATTCCGTTTTACTTCCAAGGTACTACTGTCTATATCTAACACATAATTCTTAGCGGCATAGTTGGGAAAGGGATTTGGGGCAGGGAATTTCGTTGGAATGACGACAGCACATTGTCAACCCAGGGCAATACCTGCCTTCCAAACAGACACTATTATTACTCAAGCAATTTTTCTTTGCATAAATAAATTGATTTTTATTTACTTTCTAACATTTTTATCCCATTCTCCCTCCAAAGAGGTTGAGAGACAGCATGCAAGACCCCTCCCCAAATTTCATTTTCACAACAACCCTGTGAAGTAAGAGAGAGAGAGAGAGAGAGAGACCTGGCACCATGCAGAGGGCTTCATGGGTAAATGAGGACTGAACCTCAGATCTCCTGAAGCTATGTACAATTTCATTTGTTAATTTCCGCATTTATATAGCCACCCCATGACAAGAGGCCCCTGGGCATGTTGTGATGAAGAAGAAAGAGCACATTTAAAATACAATATCAAACAACAAAAACTCCTAACCAGTTAATTAAAAAGCTGAAACACAATTAAGAAGCACCAATTATAACTCAGTTTATAACTGAGAGGCCCAGACAATATAAGGTCAGTTATTTAAAGGGCCCAATAGGTAGCACCAGGAAATAAAAACTCTCTGGGAAGGCTATTCAAGTGCCAGGGTGCCACTTCTAAAAAGGTCCTGTCCCTAGTGGGGAACTCTCATCCCTTCATCTGGCGGGAAATCTTTGAGCAGGGCCTCTGAGGAGGATCTTAAAAGGTCAGGTGAGGTACAATACAGGAGAAGGCACTCGACAAACACAGGCGCCGTCTCCTAATGATGTCAGCTATGCATTCCTCTCGACACGGAATTTCTTCCCAACCTTTCAGCAGTTCTGCAATGTCTTTTTGGAATGGATTCTCTCATGTGCAGTAAGGCTTGGTCTCTGGGCGAAGGTCTTCCCACAGTCCAGGCACTTGTACGGCTTCTCCCCTGTATGTATCCTTTCGTGCGTGTTCAGGTTGGAGCGGTGGCTGAAGCTCTTCCCGCAGCCCGAGCAGTTATACGGCTTCTCCCTCGTGTGGGTCCTCCGGTGAACGAAGAAAGCCGATTTGTCGCGGAAGCACTTCACGCAATCCGGGCACTCGTGGGGCCTCTCCCCTGTGTGGATTCTCTGGTGAGAAAGGAGGCTGGAGCTCTGAGAGAAGCTCTTCCCGCACTCGGCGCACCTGTAGGGCCTCTCTCCCGTGTGGGCCCGTTTGTGTGCCGTCAGGGACGACCGGTCGCTGAAGCTTTTCTCGCACTCCAAGCACTTGAACGGCTTCTCTCCCGTGTGGATCCGCTCGTGAGTAATCAAGTTGGAGCGGTGGCTGAAGCTTTTCCCACAGTCTGAACACTGATAGGGTTTCTCCCTCGTGTGGGTCCTCCGGTGCACATCCAAAGCGGATCTGTCCCGGAAGCTTTTGGCGCAGTCAGGGCACTTATGTGGCTTCTCGCCCGTGTGGATTCTCTGATGTCGAATAAGGACCGACTTGTGCCGGAAGCTTTTCCTGCAGTCCGAGCAGCTGTAGGGCTTCTCTCCCGTGTGGATCCTCTGGTGTATAAGAAGCCCAGTTCTCCTGCTAAGGTTTTGCCCGCAGATTGGGCACTTGCACAGATTCTCTTGCCTGAGGTTTATTTCGTTTCCGGAATCGTGTCCGAGCGCTTTCCCGCATTCAAGGCCAGCCTTTGCTCCCTTGGCATTTTCCTCCAGCCCTTTCTCACCTCCCCGAGAATTTGTGACTGCACCCCCTTCCTTTCCCTCTTGGGTTTCAGAAGTTACTCCCCGAATCGGGCATTGGGCAACGCTCCATTTATCCCTTTCTGCCAACATCCCACGTGGATCGTCTTCCCCGGGACGTCCTGTCCAATTTTGCTCCGTCACAAATGGCCTCTTCTGATCATCTGCTGGAAGAAGCAGAGCGTCCAAATGTCAGTCTCTCTGTGCTAAGGGATAAAGGAACAACAGGCCAAGCTCAACATCAGGAAGGAAGATCAGGGGCAGAGCTTTGCATGCAGAAAGTCCCAGGCTGGGAAAGATTCCTTGTCTGAAACCCTGGAGAGCTGCTGCCAGTCAGAGCAGGTAATGCTGAGCTAGATGGAGCAATGTTCTGACTCGGTATAAGGCAGCTTCCTGAGGAAAGTGGAGCCACGGTACTCCCTGCCACAGTGAAATCCTTGTGGCAATACAAGTAGCAGTCGCCAAAGAGGGATTAGGTATCAGTAATGTCAGTTGTTGCCAGCTGATTATGCCAGACTCAATCTCCATTTTGTTCCTTGAACCGCTACTTTGTGACTGGTGGGCCTCAGTCATTGGGGTCCTCTCTCAAGCATGTTCTGGGGCGGAATGGTTTGAGAACCTTTGCCCTAAAACTTTAGATAAATGCTAATTAGGAGGTTTCCTAAAAGGCGAGTTAGCACAGGGTTGTAGCTAAGGCTAGTCCTACTCAAGAGTTAACCCACCAAACTTAATGCACATGACTAACATGTTCATTTATTCCAATGGTTCTAATCTGACTCTGATGCAACTCTGATGTGAATTATGAGTACTACTAGTGAATTGAAGCCCGTTGAGATAACGGGCGCTAGCGGGGGGCACAGGCGCGGCTGCGCTCCTGCCGCCGCGGAGGGAGGAGGCTGAGCGCGGGGAAAGTGGGGAGCCCCCCAACCCCGGACGCCCCCTCGGAGGCCGGCACCGCCGCGCCGGGCAGGAGGGGCGCTTCTCGGGCTGGCGACGTCCCTCCCCGCCCGCCCCTCGCCTCCGCCCGCAGCCCGAGCAGGAAGGAAGCGCGGCATGGGGTGGCCGTCGGTTGGGGCGCGGGCGCTGCTTTTCGGGGCGCTGGCGCCTTCGAGGACGCGGCGGCGGCGGCGGAGCCGCCACCACCGCCGCTCCACAGCCAGCAGCAGCGGCGGGAGCAGGAGCCGCCTCAGTGCACCGCCGCCGCCTGCCTCAGCTCTCCCGCCCCTCCTCAGCCGGGCTGCCCTCCTCCTCCTCCGGCGAACAGCGGCGGGGCCGGACCATGCGGTGGGCGCGGAGCCCTCGGAGGCCCTGGAGGCTCGGCGGTGGTAGCAGCAGCAGCAATGGCTGCCGAGCGGAGAGGTTCGGAGGCTCGCGAAGCGCAAGCGCTGCGCTCGCGCTGCGCTCCAACCTCAGGCTCCTCCTCCTCTTTCTCCTCTCCAATCCGTGTGTCAGTGGAGCGCAAGCGCACTTGCGAATTCCACTGAGGGACGGAAAGCTACGGAGGGACACAGGCTCTTTATTATATAGGATTAGCAATAGGTAAGTTAAAATTTTATATCATCACCATCATCAATATGAAAATATAGTGGTACCTTGGTTTGCAAACAGCCTGGTTTGCATACATTTTGGATTACAAACATGTTAAACCCGGAAGCGTGTGTCCCGATTTGCGAACTTTTTTTGGATTACAACCCATTTTTTTTTTTGATTACGAACAAAATATTTTTGGAGGCCCCATTGGCGAAAGCGCGCCTTGGGTTACAACCTGTTTTGGTTTACAAACGGACCTCCGGAACTGATTGTGGTTTTAAACCAAGGTACCACTGTAATAATAAATCATAGAATCATAGAATCATAGAGTTGGAAGAGACCACAAGGGCCATCCAGTCCAACCCCCTGCCAAGCAGGAAACACCATCATTGGGACCTGCAACAAAATATCGCAATGTGTTTGTTTATTTAAAATTGTAAATGAATTTACAATAAGATTGTAAACAAACTTCTTCCCAAAACATGTTTCCAAAACAGACTACAACAGAAGTATCAGAAAACAAAATCTATGATAGAAATAAATATATACATAGCAATTAAAAGGCAGACCTTGAAAACGCCAAATTACACAAATTTAGTACACGCTGTAAAATTGTTGAGCCACATCTCTTCCAGCCGTCCACTTTGACTTGCCCTGCCCCCAGTGTGCCATTGTTTCTTTTCTAACAGACACTCAATGGTTAGTTACAGAGCATGCTCATTCTCTATTTAGCTAGGTGCGGGGAGAGGTTACTGCCCCATTAGGTATTTTATGCGGTTCTTAGGGGAGGGAGGGACACATTTCTCGACCACCTCCCTGGGGTAACTGTGGCTGGTAATCAGGTACAAAGCATCCTTACCTGCACAGGTGGCACCTCTGCCCCCCTCCTGCTTGACCTCTCTGCAGAGCACCACCTGCCAGGGGTCCGACGGAGCCCGCTCTGCCTCTGAAGACTCGGCAGCTACCTCCTTAGACACCCCTGGCACCTGGAAAAATAAAAGCAGAAATATAAATTAAGCAGCTGCTGAGGCCCATTGGCATAAAATGGTCTTCAAGAGTCAAAAGTGATGATGATGATGAAGAAGAAGAGTTTGGATTTGATATCCCGCTTTATCACTACCCGAAGGAGTCTCAAAGTGGCTAACATTCTCCTTTCCCTTCCTGCCCCACAACAAACACTCTGTGAGGTGAGTGGGGCTGAGAGACTTCAGAGAAGTGTGCCTAGCCCAAGGTGCATGTTGATGAGCGGAGACGCAAACCCGGTTCACCAGATTACGAGTCTACTGCTCTTAACCATTACACCACATTGGTGTGTCTGCTGTTTCTGTCCTGGAAGAGTGCTCATTCTCAGCATACATTTAAAGTGCTATGATACTACAGTGGTACCTCGGGTTAAGTACTTAATTCGTTCCGGAGGTCCGTTCTTAACCTGAAGCATACTTAACCTGAAGCACCACTTTAGCTAATGGGACCTCCTGCTGCCGCTGCGCCGCCAGAGCACGATTTCTGTTCTTAGCGGAGTTCTAACCTGAAGCATACTTAACCTGAAGCGTACTTAACCCGAGGTACCAATGTACTTTAAACAGTCATGGCTTCCCCCAAAGAATCCTGGGAAATCTAGTTTGTTAAGGCTGCCGAGAGCTCTTTGGAGACACCCTCCTCCCCTCCCAGAGCTATAACTCCCAGAGTTCCCAGGAAAAGGGATTGTTAATAAACCACTCTGGGAATTGTAGCCGTGGGAGGGGAATAGGGAGGCAGTCTCCTAAGAGCTCTCAGCACCCTTAAAAACTGCAGCTCCAAGGATTCTTCGGGAGAAGCCACGGCTGTTCTAAATCTGTATTAACCAGGGTTTTTATTGCAAGTCCAGAGGGTGGCAACACGAGAACAGGGCCTTCTCTGCAGTGGCTCCCTGTCTGTGGAATGCTCTCCCCAGGGAAGTTCACCTGGCACCTTCATTATATACCTTTAGGCGCCAGGCAAAAATGTTCCTTTTTAACCAGTCCTTTGGTTGATTTGATTGACATCCTATGCCCTTTTTAAAATGTGTTGGGGGAGGGGGGTGTTATTGGGTTGTTGTTTTTATTTGATTATGTATTTTGTGGTTTTATATTCTGATTTTATTCTGTGAGACGCCCTGAGACCTGTGAGTATAGGGGAGTACAGTCGTACCTTGGAAGTCGAACTGAATTCTTTCTGGAAGTCCGTTTGACTACCAAAACGTTCATAAACCAAGGCGAAGCTCCTGCAGCCAATTGGAAGCTGCGTAAGCCGCGTTGGACGTTTGGGTTCCAAAGAACGTTTGCAAACTGGAACACTCACTTCTGGGTTTGTGGCGTTCGGGAGCCAAAACTTTCGAGTCGCAAGGCATTCGTCAACCAAACTACAACTGTATATGAATTCATTTATTATTATTATTATTATTATTATTATTATTATTATTATTACTACTACTACTACTACTACTACTACTACTACTACTACTACCACCCTGTTTCCCCTATTTTAAGACGTAGTCATAAAATAAGCCATAGCAGGATTTTTTCGCATTTGCGAAATATAAGCCGTACCCTGAAAATAAGCCATAGTGATAGGCGCAGTTCTGGAGGGTGCCAAGGAAAACGCGGGGCTGGGCTTACGTAATAAAAATAAGACATCCCCTCAAAATAAGCCATAGTGCGTTTTCTTGAGGGGAAAAAATATAAGATGGTGTCTTAAAATAGGGGAAACACGTACTAAAGGTAAAGGGACCCCTGACCATTAGGTCCAGCCGCGGACGATTCTGGGGTTGCGGCGCTCATCTCGCTTTACTGGCCGAGGGAGCTGGTGTACAGCTTCCGGGTCATGTGGCCAGCATGACTAAACCGCTTCTGGCGAACCAGAGCAGCGCACGGAAACGCAGTTTGCCTTCCCCTCTGTAGCAGTACCTATTTATCTACTTGCACTTCGTGCTTTCGAACTGCTAGGTTGGCAGGAGCAGGGACCGAGCAACGGGAGCTCACCCCGTCGCGGGGATTCGAACCGCCGACCTTCTGATCGGCAAGCCCTAGGCTCTGTGGTTTAACCTACAGCGCCACCTGTGTCCCTACTACTACTACTACTGACCAAAAAATGACCTGGCTGAAACCGCCTGGCTCACCTCCTCTTCCCATCTCTCCTCCTCTCGGGATTTCTGCAGCAGGAAGTCCTCAGCCAGGGCCACTGCTTGTGCGCAGGACTCCGGGCTTCCCTCCGTGACCCAGGCCTGGACCTCCGGAGGCAGGACGGTCAGAAATTGCTCCAGCACCAGCAGCTCCAGGATCTGCTCCTTGGTGTGCCTCTCCGGCTGCAGCCACTGTCGGCAAAGGTCCCGGAGGCGGCTGCAAACCTCACGGGGCCCCTTGGCCGCCCGGTAGCAAAACTGCCGGAAGTGCTGGCGGACACTCTCCGCATCCAGGTCCTCTTCCTTTACCGTTCCAGGAACGAGGACCTCGCCTTCGGCCCCCCAGTTCTTATGGGCTTCACCGCTGGGCAGGAGTTGAGACCCCTCCTGTCTCCTCAGCCGCAGGCCTGTCTCCGACGCTCCCTCAAAGGGAGGCAGATTGGCCTGAGAAACATCCCTCGGTGCAGGTTCCGGCTGGGGGGCCTTTCCTCGTTCCGAGTGCGGGGACTGTACCGCCCTCAGAAACCGCTGCCACTGAGTCTCCCAGCATCCTTGCGCTGCCCCCTCGGGCTCCCATTTGACATGGTCCAGTCCGGCACCTTCCCAGAATCCCTCAGGCTGGGAAGCATGAGGGTCTTTCGCTGTGCCGTTCCCTGGCTTGGTATCCACTGGGTCCTGCTTCTCAGTCTTCACACCCAACGTTCCGATAGTCTCTGCGCCAAAATCGGGCGCATCACCATGATCTGCCGCCATTTTGGTTCCGGGGCCAAGGCTGGCCTGAATGGGGAAGTGCGGAAATAACAGGCCCTCCAGAGTTCACAGCTGGATTCTAGGTCGGGATCCTTTGCCTGAGGAAAAAAGAAAGAACGAATGAACATTTCTGAATCGGAGAGGATAAGCAGGACCCGCAACAAAATTTTGTAGCGCCAACTGGGAACTGATAACGTGTGTTTCCTTCTCCCAGGGTGCAAAGAGTGCTGCCAATCAGTGCTGATTATTATTGCTTCTTCTTTAGATCTGTTATTCGCTTGTTGCCTGGAAATCTCCAAGTGACTTGAAAAACACAAATAAATGTATGTTACTAGCCCAGAGATTGAAAGAAGTCCCTACCAGAGAAGAATGGCAGATTAAACTGATGGATTGTTCCGAAATGGCAAAAATGACCGGAAGAATTAAAAACCAGGAGGAGCAAAATTTTAATAAGGAATGGGGGGAAATATATAATTTACTTTAAAAATAATTGAAAACAATTAAAATTATTAGTAGGATTGGAATGAAACTTGTAGTTTAATGTCAAACTATGGTTGTGATGGAGATTTAATAGATTTGGATTAATAGAGAAGATACAGGAGGAAACAAGTTAACAAAAGGACCCACAAAGGGGAGGAGGGAAGTCCAGGGGAATCTATGAAATTCTCTTTTTATTTTGGTTGTTTAAAAAATGTTTGTAAATTTCAAAATCATGTCCCCATAAAGTGACTTGTTATTTCTTTCCAATGAAAGGCAGCCCTGAAATTTATTATTTTTACAAAAATGAAGCAAATGCCCAGTACCACCATTTGTGCTCTGAAGCCCGCCCACCACCCGAGGTGCCTGCCTGCATCTATCAATCAGTATTTACTGATTATTTTTTCCAGTTAAAGTTTTCTGCTGGTTTGATTCCCAGATGTTGCATGCTGCCTTGGAATGTTTTGAGGAAAGTGTGGTTTATGAATTCATATATCACTGCCCAGAGATTAAAAAAGTTGCAGCACCAGCCAAGGAAGAGTGGCTAATTAAATTAACAGATTATGCCGAAATGGCAAGGTTAACGGGGTGCAATAAGAAACCCAGAAGAATTTTTTTAAATTAAAAATTGGGGAGAATTTGTGGAATATCTGAAAAACTCATTTATGCAAAGAAGCTCATTAGCAGGATTCATAGAATCATAGAATCGGAAGAGACCACAAGGGCCATCCAGTCCAACCCCCTGCCAAGCAGTTAGATGTATTATTCTGAGAAAACAAATAACTTAAAGATGGAGTAATGTGGAAAATGCAGTATGAAAATTAAAACTAAAAAGAAACCACAAAAGGGGGGAGGGAAGTCAAATATATGTATACTAGAAATGTGTGGGATTTGTATTTTTGTAATTTGTTTGTCTGCATATCTTTGGAAAATCCCATACATTTCTAGTACACATATATTTGAATCTCCTCCCCTCCCCTTTGTGACTTCTTATTATTTCTATATAGCTAGATCTAGAAAATCGTAAATCGCATCTTCCTTTCCCTTTGCCTCTGCCTCTCTTTTGCACCTCCCAGCCCCTTGCAAGCGAGTTAACTCACCTGATCCCTCAAATCCCAGGAGATCCTCCCGCTTTCCGGAGATGCAATATATACAGTATACAGTACATTAAAAACCTACTTTGGGTCTCCCCTTATCCCACCAGGAGAGGCGGAGCAGGAAGTGACTCCGCACAGGCGCAACCTTCTCCCCGCTTGCGAGGAAGTCTTTCTAAGCGCCGACCCCTTCGGCTTCGCCCCTTTGGAGGTTGCAACCTGCACAAAACTGGGGTGGATCCCAGCATCATCCCCGCCCCCGGGAGAAACAAAGACCCGCGAGGCGGGGGGGGGGGATGGAGGAAATTCCTGGGAAAGGAAAGGGGGATTTTGCATTCCAGGCTTGGATTGGAGACGCGTGTCTTTCTCCCCCCCCCCTTTTGTTGTTTTCTTGCTGCTGGACTCCAGCTCCCATCAGCCCCAGCTTACCATGGCTAGTGCTGAGGGATGACGGGAGTTGTAGTCCTAAAACAGCGGCAAGGCTGCTGGGATTCCAATTCCAAGAATTGGAAGAGACCCCCGAGGGTCATCTAGTCCAACCCCCTGCAATGCAGGAAGCTCGGCTAAAGCTTACCGAACTTAATGAACTTAGTGTATCTGAAGAAGTGTGCATGCACACCAAAGTTCATACCAAGAACAAACTTAGTTGGTCTCTAAGGTGCTACTGGAAGGATTTTTTTTCAATTTTTTACTTTGTTTTGAACTTAATGAGTAGCTCAGTTGATGGGAGTTACAGGTAGGTAGCCATGTTGGTCTGCCATAGTCAAAACAAAATAAAAAATAAAAAAATTCCTTCCAGTAGCACCTTTGTTGTTGTTCAGTCGTTCAGTCGTGTCCGACTCTTCGTGACCCCATGGACCAGAGCACGCCAGGCACGCCTATCCTTCACTGCCTCTCGCAGTTTGGCCAAACTCATGTTAGTAGCTTCGAGAACACTGTCCAACCATCTCATCCTCTGTTGTCCCCTTCTCCTTGTGCCCTCAATCTTTCCCAACATCAGGGTCTTTTCTAGGGAGTCTTCTCTTCTCATGAGGTGGCCAAAGTACTGGAGCCTCAACTTCAGGATCTTTCCTTCTAATGAGCACTCAGGGCTGATTTCTTTAAGAATGGATAGGTTTGATCTTCTTGCAGTCCATGGGACTCTCAAGAGACTCCTCCAGCACCATAGAGACCAACAAAGTTTGTTCTTGGTATGAGCTTTCGTGTGCATGCACACTTC
Source organism: Darevskia mixta (assembly GCA_034641385.1). Classification (NCBI taxonomy): domain Eukaryota; kingdom Metazoa; phylum Chordata; class Lepidosauria; order Squamata; family Lacertidae; genus Darevskia; species Darevskia mixta. Next base: position 204,980 of record JAWWNH010000176.1, on the reverse strand, counting down.
TTCAGATACACTGAAACAGAAGTCACCAGTCCCTTATATATAGTGAGAGGGTGGGGAGGGGTATTACTCAGAAGGGTGGTGGGAATGGGTGATAGGCTGATAGCTGTGGTGAACCTGCTGACGACTGTTAACGACTGCAATTGGTCTAACAGGAAAAAGCAAGGGGTGAGAAGGTTAAAAATAGTTTTGTCATATATAATGAGATAAGACTCCAATGTCTGTATTCAGACTAGGGCTCTCCACATAGCTGTCAACTTTCGGATTTGAAAATAAGGGATTTTCCCCAAACCTTCGGATTTGAAAATAAGGGATGCCGCGAGGGCGGTGCAATGGCACCAAGTAGCCTCGCCACCCTGCGCTCCAGAGGCTGTGCGCAAACAGGCAAGCGAAAGAGCGAGCGCATAGATGGCAGGCAGGCTGTCTGTCTGGTTGGGCGTCAGGGTCTGGCTGCACAAGGCATGCAAGCTCCGCCCCCAGTCAGTCTCAGACTCTTTATTGGCAGCCGAGCAACGCAGCTGAGGAGCCTCCCTGGCCGGCAGGGAGGGAGAGGAGCTGCTTCCTTTGAAATCCGGGAAATTTAAGGGATATCAACAATCCGGGATAGCAGCGTGAAACGGCATTGGAATAAGGGGAGTTTCCCGCAAAAAAAAAAAAGGGAGGGTTGACAGCTATGGCTCTCCATGGTTTCAAGTTTGGTAATGAGTTGCAATTCAGCAACTTCACTTTCCAGTCTATTTCTGAAATTCCTTTGTAATAAGACAGCTACTTTGAGGTCTTGATGGAGTGTTGATGGAGTGTGAGACTCTTAACCTCAGGTCGTGGGTTCAAGTCCTGTGTTGGGCAAGAAGATTCCTGCATTGCAGGGGGTTGGGTTAGATGACCCTTCCAAGTCTACAATTCTATGAGCCATCCCAGAACTCCATTAACCTTCACCCACAGAACTACAGTTCCCAGGGAGAAAGAGTGGGACTTCTGCTTTGCCACAAAGGACCCTCTTGCCACCGCCCCCCCCCTCATGTTGCAAAACTGCAACCTGGATGGCTTTAAAAGTGGATTAGGCAAATTCATGGGGGCTACCAGTGGCTACTGGCCATGATGGCTGTGCTCTGCCTCTGCGGTTGGAGGCAGAGATGCTTCTGAATACCCTGAATCCAGGTTGCTGGATTCTGCAGGAGGGGAGAGGGCTCTTGCGCTTGGATCCTGCCTGCAGACATCCTGTTGGGCGTCTGCTTGGCTGCAGTTAGATCAGGATGCTACAAGGTGTGACTGGAAAGTTGGGTGAATGGTCACAGAAGTCAGATAGCAAGAAATATTCAAACATGCATGACTTACAGGCCATCAAAGTAGGCCCCCTCTGATACAATGCACCATTGACAACATTTGTAGAACTGGTGGAAACTTCTGGAGAAGTCCTCTTTTACTACTGCTTTCGGTTCCCTCGTCACAGCAGCTTGGACGTGTGAAATGTTGGAAAATCTATGCCCTTTTAGTGCAGGCATCACTCAGGCCTGTGGGTTTGTTAAAATTCCAATTTGATTTTTCGTTCTATTTTTATTGCTCCTCCCCCCCCCTGTACTGTATCTTATTGTATTACAACTTGAATATATGAATAAAAGGAGGTGGTTGGATGATGGATGGTGGTTAACGGATTATATATACCGGTATATGTATAACTGTAAATGTATATTGAGAAGACGTTAATGTTCATTGTGAGTGGCTTTGGGGCAAAGCTTCCTGGGACGGTGACATTTGAAGAAGAAACTAAACTAAGCTGTGCAAAACTTGATGTTGGACTAAATAGACCTTTGGGTTTCCTGATAAAGTTGTAACTTGGTTCTTGAACAGAATGCGTTCCGGGAGTCCATTCGACTCCTCGAATTGTTCCAGAAACAAAGTGTGGCTTCCGATTGGCTGCAGGACGGTTCCTGCAGCCAATTGGAAGCTGCGGAAGCCACGCCAGACATTTGGCTTCCAAAAATCGTTTGAAAGCCAGAACACTCACTTTCAGGTTTTGAGCCAAGGTACGACTGTATTTTTAAGTGGCTCTTTCATTCCTAAAGGTAAAGGACCATTAGGTCCAGTCGTGAGCGACTCTAGGGTTGCGCGCTCATCTCGCATTATTGGCTGAGGGAGCCGGCGTACAGCTTTCGGGTCATGTGGCCAGCAGGACTAAGCCGCTTCTGGCGAACCAGAGTAGCGCACGGAAACACCGTTTACCTTCCCGCCAGAGCGGTTCCTATTTATCTACTTGCACTTTGACGTGCTTTCGAACTGCTAGGTGGGCAGGAGCTGGGACCGAGCAACGGGAGCTCACCCCGTCGCGGGGATTCGAACCGCCGACCTTCTGATCAGCAAGCCCTAGGCTCTGTGGTTTAACCCACAGCACCACCCGCATCCCTTTCATTCCTACAGGATTTAATTACTGAACGATATGGAAAGGACCTTTTCAAGGTGGTCTCTCCATCTGCTATGAGATTTGACTGCAGCCTGACACCCTCCCCTTCCTTTTATGCCACAGATAAAAAGCACATACTTCTCCTGACTTTCCTCTTTGCCACTCAATAACAGTGGCAAACGGCAACAAAACAGAGGTCTCTAAAAGCAGTCTCGGGACCTTATTTTATTTTCCAGCTGGGGATGCCCAGTGAGGTAGTTCTCCCCCCCCCCCTTAGCCAAGCTACCCTTCCTCTTTCAAATGGCTTCTCGCGTGTATGAGGAGATTCGGCTTCTGGGTGAAGCCCTTTCCGCACTCCAGGCACTTGTACGGCTTCACCCCAGTGTGGGTCCTTTCGTGCTTGAGGAGGTTGGAGCGATGGCTGAAGCTCTTCTCGCAGGCCGAGCACTGAAACGGCTTCTCCCTCGTGTGGGTCCTGTGGTGAACGACGAAGGCCGACTTGTCCCGGAAGCTTTTGGGACAGTCTGGGCACTGGAAGGGTTTTTCTCCCGTGTGGATCTTCTCGTGCTGAACCAGGCCGGCGTTCTGAGAGAAACATTTCCCACACTCGGCGCACTTGTAGGGCTTCTCGCCCGTGTGGGCTCGCTTGTGTTTCATGAGGGACGACCCGTCACCAAAACTCTTCCCGCACTCTCCGCACTTGTAGGGCTTCTCTCCCGTGTGGGTCCTTTCGTGCGCGAGGAGGTTGGTGCGATGCCGGAAGTTCTTCCCGCACCCGGAGCACGGGTACGGTTTCTCCTCGGTGTGGATCCTTCTGTGCACGAGGAAAGCAGATTTGTTCCTGAAGCTTTTGGGACAGTCGGGACACTGGTGCGGCTTCTCTCCCGTGTGGATTCTCTGGTGCCGAATAAGGTCGAATCTCTGCCTGAAACTTTTCCCGCAGTCTTGGCAGTGGTAGGGCTTCTCTCCCGTGTGGATCCTCTGGTGAGCCACAAGGCCAGTACGCCTGCTAAAGCTCTGCCCGCAGTCCGCACAAGCAAAGGGCTTCTCTTGCGTGTGGGTTCTCTCATGTGCCGTAAGATGCGATCGCTGGTTGAAGTTTTTCCCGCAGTCCGGGCAGTTGAAGGGCTTCTCCCCAGTGTGGATTCTCTGATGTGCAACCAGGACATTCCTCCTGCAGAAGCTCTTCCCACAGTCGGAGCAGATGTAGGGTTTCTCTCCGGAGTGCATTCTCTGATGTTCAGTGAGCTCCGCCTTGCAGCGAAAGGACTTTCCACACTCAGCACATGTCTCACCCTTGAGGAACCTCTGCTGGACTGGCATGGCAGGGAGCTCACTGCCTTCTTCATTATGGGGGTGAGTTTCCTGCTGGTTTTCAGATGCTTCTTCCCAGTCAGCATATCGGGATACAGTCCATTCTGCTCTCTCTGGCAGCATCCAATGTGGTTCAGCTTCTTCAGAATTGACTGCCCCAATCTTCTTCTCCTCACCATCTGCTAGAGGGGGGAAAGGGATCCTTAGAAACAGATTTTTTTACCTTGAAAGAGAATGTATTAAAAATGATGTGTAGATGGTATTTAACACCTGTTAAATTAGCAAAAATGTATAGGATGAGTGATAAATTATGTTGGAAATGTAAAAAGAAGGATGGCGATTTTTACCATATGTGGTGGACATGCAAGAAAACAAAAGTGTTTTGGGAACAGATTTATAATGAGCTGAAAAAGATGTTTAAGTACACTTTCCCCCAAAAGCCAGAAGCTTTTCTGCTAGGCTTAATGGGAGATGAGATTGCGAAAAAGGACCAAAGGTTGTTTATGTATGCAACAACCACGGCGAGGACACTTTTAGCCCAAAAGTGGAAATTACAGGAACTACCAACGATTGAGGAGTGGCAGATGAAAATGATGGACTATGCAGAAATTGCAAAACTGACCAGCAGGATCCGGAACCAGGAAGATTCAAGGTTCCAAAGAGACTGGAGTAAATTTGTTGTTTATATAAGATGTAACCGTGGAAGTTTGAAGACACTAGCGGGATTGGAATAACCCTATGACATACATAGAAATATTAAGTAAGAAACTGCCGGGTTTGATTGGACCAGAAAGCCTGTTGCCGTGTTGGAGGGAAGTCATAGCTCGGCGGAGCAGAATGTGAATGGATATGTATGCATATGTTTGTTTAATTTGTTTAATTCGGAAAATTAATAAAAATTATTAAAAAAAGAAAAGAAAGAGATTTTCCTTCCCCAAGGAAAAAGGAGGGCCTGGATCATCAAATAAGGGGTTTGGGGCTCAGTTATTTGAAGGACCACCTACAGGAACCCACACAAGCCCTAAGAGTGGCCTCAGAGATCCTGATTGCTAGTGCACCTGTAAGGTCAGTTAGATTGGTGGGCACTAGATCTGTGGGCAGAGCCTTTATTGTGGTGGCCCCTCACTTGCATAACTCCGCAAGAGAGCTCCCCCCAGCCAAAGACTCCTTACCCAGCCAAGGGGCATCAGCAGCTGTATCCTCCGGCTTGACCACTCTGATGAGCGGCCACTCGCCAGAGTCCGACAGAGCCCCGTCGGCCTCAGGGGAATCATCCGCTTTCTCCTTGAAGGGCCAGAGGACCTGAAACAGCAGAAAGAACGAGACACAGGAATGGGTGTGAATCACCTGAGATTCAGGGGTGGGGGACCTCTAGAGCTTCTCAGACACTACGGGACTCCAATTCCCATCAGCCCCCAGCCAGCATGGCCAGTGCTTAGGGGTGAGGGGAGCGGGAGTCCAGCAACATCGGGAGGGCCACAGGCTCCCTGCCTTTGACTGAGTCAGGCCATTGGCCCATCTTTCACAGTATTGCCGACACTGACTGGCAGCAGCTCTCCAGAATCTCAATGAGACCTTCTTCAGGCAGAGAGTCCATTGCCCACAAACCTCAGTCTGCCCCCAGCAAGTGGCATTCTAAGGTACACTGTCTCAGAACCTGGAGGTTCTACTTTGCCAATATAGCCAACCCCTGCTGATTTGGCCAGATCCCATTTTCGAACCATCTAAGGCAGGCATAGGCAAACTCGGCCCTCCAGATGCTTTTGGCCTACAACTCCCATGATCCCTAGCTAGCAGGACCAGTGGTCAGGGATGATGGGAATTGTAGTCCCAAAACATCTGGAGGGCCGAGTCCAATGCATATTTACAGTCAGCAAAAACTGCCCTGATGGCTAGTCCTCTGGGCTCCTTGCCATCGTTCCTTTTGTTCTTCCCAGGACTGATCTCCTGCCCTCTCACCTGTTGTATTTCGCGCTCGTTCTCCTGCTGCCTCTCCAAGAAATCCTCTGCCAGGCCGACTGCCTGACCGCAAGTCTCCGGCCCGCTTTCCCTGACCCAGTTCTGCATCTCCGGGGGCAGGACAGCCAGGAACTGCTCCAGAATCACCAGCTCCAGGATCTGCTCCTTGGTGCGCTTCTCCGGCTGCAGCCACCGATGGCAGAGCCTCCACAGCATCCCACGGAGATCTCGCGGCCCCTCGGCCTCCTGGTAGAGGAACTGCCTGAAGCACAGACGCTCCACCTCCTGGCTGGGAGCCTCCTTCTTCACTTCCCCACGATCCAGGGCCAAAACGCTGTGGGTGGGCTGGGGGACGTCTCCTCCAGGGCCAGGCAGATGGCAGATCACCCTGCCTCGCCCAGACTGCAGCCCGATGTCTGATCGCCCCTCAAAGGAAGCCTGAGTGTCCCTAGGGCCATTGCTGGCCAGCTGCAGGTTTCCTGGTTCAGGCTGAGGAGACCGCGCAGCCTTCAGGAGCCCCTGACACTGAGCTTCCCAGCACTCCTCCTGAGACCCTTCCTCAGGTTCCTGCTTAATGTGCTCTGTTATGGTCCCTTCCCACAATTCCTTGAGGCTCTCTGAGCGGACGGCCAAGGGGCCTGCTCCTGCAGCCTCCTCAGGTTCAGACTCCGATGCCTCCTCCTGGGCCTCCGTCTTCATGGTGTCCTCCAGCAGGGCATCTCGGGGGACTGCCCAGACAGCTGCATTCCTGCGTTCGGACGCCATCACCTCTCTTAACTCCGGGGCTTGGCAGGGGTCACTCACACACTGCTATCCCATGTCAACTGCCAGGTCCAGGATTGTTTATAAGGCCCGGTGCCTCTGCAAGGAAAGAGAATCAGTGGGATCTGCAGCAAAAAGTTGCAGCGTGGAACACTCCTGTTCAGGACACTCCATTCCATTCTCTGCCCCCATGTTTTCCATCCCACCAATCATCAGTCAGTATTCCGTGCACACTGAGCATGCTCAGTCCTCTGGGAACTGTAGTTCGGTGAGGGGAATAGGGGGTCTCCTAACAATCTCAGCACCCTTAACAAACTACAGTTCCCAGGATTCTTTGGGGGAAGCTACGACAGTTTAAAGTGGAATTACATTGTGCTAAATGCATAGTGCAGATGGCACCCTGATTACAGCCCTTTCACAGTCCTGGTTTCCCACTGCGCTTTCTCACATCCAGAAGCTGTTCATTTCATTTTTGCAGGGTGGGAGAAGGAGTTTTTGCTGCTATTTCTAACCAGCTGGCAATCAAGGAGCCTTAGAGACACTTAGTGATCTGCTGCAAATCACCCCATCTGACTTCTGACCACCCCTGACATAATGTCCCTGAAGGCAGATCAAGCAAGATATAGGCAAAACATCGCCATGATGAAGAATAGTCATTGATAGACTTTATGTTTAAAAGGGGTGGGGGTGGGGATAGAGAAATCCACAGAGGATGTTCTAAAACTCATCACAGCTCCGTGGAACCTGCATGTTCAGGAGCAGTTTACCTGTGACCACAAGATGCTGGAGGCAGAGAGCAGCAAGAGGTTTCCTGCTGCCTCGCTGCCTCTGAGCATCCCAGAGAGGTCTGGCTGCCCCCTGTTGGGAGCAGGAGGCTGGTCTGGAGGGGTTGGTCTGATCCAGCAGGGAGGCCTCTTAGACCCCTAAAGCAAGCCTTCCTATTCCATGCGAGCTCTCTCTCTGCTCCTGCCTCAAGGCTCTTCTCACTTACCGGATTCCCTCCCAGGAGTCGAAAAAATCTCTTTTTCCAGCCTCTACTTTGCAGCAAAGAAAAGCACCATAGAGTCGCCAAGGGGGAGAAAAGGAAGAGGAGGGCCTTAAATAGTCCTAACAATTTCGTCCGAAGTGCCGCTCTAGAAATCCCGACTCTCTCGGCTTAACCCTTTGTGACAACCAGAGCACAGAGTAGATTAAAGGGATTCCCCTTTTCTTTTCTATAATTTCTGTGTCATGAAAGAGGAAAAGCCAAACGTTAAAAATAAATTGATCTAGAATAAATTCTAAATAAAACCAGCAGTTAAAAGTATATTCCCCCCAAATGCTAATTATAATTTATTGAATTTATATACCACCCTATACCTGGGGGTCGCAGGGCGGTTCGCAGAATAAAATCAAGATATAAACCCACAAAATACCTAATACAAAATAACAACAACAACCCAATAGCCCCCTCAAACACACACACACATTTTAAAAGGGCATAGGATGTAAGTCAGATCAACCAAAGGCCTGCCAACTTTACAAATTGGGCAGATATAGACCGAGAGTACACACTAACCCATCTGTAGAAGAAAAAAATGTTTTCCTCTGTCTGGAAGTGTATGTGAATTGAAGACCTCCCCTTGATTATGTTCACACCTTTTATTCTCTGCACATGCCCAGGTGAAGGGAGAAGGAAGCAGCGGTTGCAGTCTTGGGATGCTTCATCCAACTGCATTGTCATCTGGCAGGTGTGGATAAACCCCGCTTTGCTGAGACCACTGTTGTAAGAATATCAAGGTCTTATATATACTGGTATATATAATAATTGTTCATAAGTGTGCCAAGCAAAACAAGGCCACATGTCTGAAGCAGCACAGGAAGACAGGCCTGTCTCCATTTTGACTGACAAACTGTTTCTCTGCAAGGAAGGAGGGAGATTGTCTCAGGAAAATAAAGTGATAATTCTGGCTTCCTGATACCTGAGTGCCAGACAAAAGGGTGTGATTAACTTGGCTGGGAAACAGGGAAATGTAAATATCTCTTTTATTTTACTTGATGGGTTTTTGGTGGAGGGCAAGAGGAGGCATGGGGAGGGTCAAGGATGCTCAGATTACTGCTACCAGACCTCCCCTTTCATGATGTAGCTGTGATGTATCTGGGGGGTGGTCCTAGGTTACACCCCTTTTTGTGATGCATGTATGATGTATAGGGGGGTGGTCTTGAGCGGGAGTGGGGGAATTTCAAGGCAGACCATTGTTCTGGGTTCCTCCTCTCTCCTCCATTTTGGGAGTGGGGGCCTCTGTTGCAACAGATATAATAAAATTTTGCTTCTCAATTTTTCTCTGGTTGGCCTCTGTAAATTTACTCCTACCGATGGAGAACCTGGGAAGGCTCTTGTGTACCCCATAAGGGAATAAGAGCAGATTTCTGTTTATTTCACCACCTACCGCTGTTTTCAAATGAGCACAGTACTGTACTCATGGTTACACACCCACCCCAGCAAAATAACAATAATATTGGGATCTATAGTTTGTTAAGGGTGCTGTGAGTTGTTAACAAATGCCTATTCCGCTCACAGAGCTACAATCCTCAAAGCATAAATCCGGCTTCACATGGAATTTTGGGAACTGTAGCTCCATGAGAGGAACGGTGGTCTCCTAGCAACTGTCAGCAGCTTTAACAAACTACAACTCCCAGGTTTTTATTTTTTATTTTTGCAGGGGAGGAGAGCCATTAGTTTATATTAATAATCATCGTGTTTTAAATGCATATAGTATGAATGTGGACTTAGGTGAATGCCACCCTATGTTCTATCACAAACACTTCCCAAGTCTCCCCTTCGCCTTCCCCTTTCAGTCCCCAGTAATATCTCTTGGTAGGATTGGGAGAGGCGCTCTTGGGAATTATAGGGACAGAAATTGTATAGCAATTTATTCATGTATGTGACTACAGCGGCAAGAATATTGTTGTTGTTGTTCAGTCGTTCAGTCGTGTCCGACTCTTCGTGACCCCATGGACCAGAGCACGCCAGGCACGCCTATCCTTCACTGCCTCTCACAGTTTGGCCAAACTCATGTTAGTAGCTTCGAGAACACTGTCCAACCATCTCATATTACTTGCCCAAAAATGGAAAGAAGTCCCAGCAAAGGAAAAAGGAATACAAAAAACTTATGGAATGTGCAGAAATGGCGAAACTTACCGGAAGAATAAGAAATCAAGAAAACAATTTTTTATAAAAGAATGGAAATGGTTTATTGAATATTTACAGATAAATTGTAAACAGATAAAAACACTGTCAGGATTATTGTAATAACCTTCAGCTACATAAGAGTACTGTATATATTTAAAGAAGATAAATAAGTTAGGTTAATTTGGATATGCAGAAGATATTAAAAATAAAAATAAATTTAAGGAGCTACAGAAAGAGGAGGAAGTAAAGATTTAAAATGTCAAAATGATTGTAAAATCAGTGAAATGTATATATCTGAATAGTATAAATAAATTTTTTTAAAAAAGAGAGAATTGGGAGAGGCGCCTTGCCTGGAACCCAGACAACACTGTGCTAAATGGAACAATTTCTTGACTCTGTATTTAAATCCCCCCCTCCTTGCAGAGAAAGTTTGTGAGTGAAAAATGGTGAGGCCTGTCTTCCTGTGCTGCTTCAGACATGTGGCCTTGTTTGCTTGGCACACTTATGAACATTTAATATATATATAAAAGGCCCTGATTCTCTTATTACATTAGGCTCACCCCAAACATCACCCCCCGCCCCCCAAAACCCAGCAAGCTTGGGATTTGTCCAGAATTCTTCACCAGAGATCTGGAGATCCCAGGAACTTCCTTGCAGTTTTACTGATAATTTGGAATTTATTTATTTTCTCTCCCTCCCCGCCCCTGCGCCCTTGGAATGAGTTGTCCTAAATCCACGATAGCTAGAGAGACTCGGTTTTCATGTCTCTCTCTTTTTTTTTGCAAAGGGGGACGATAAACAGCGACGGCCACTTCCTGTTCCTTCCTCTCTCTCTCTCTGTCTCCTTTTCAATCGCTCCAGCAAAACCTATTTGCAAATCGGCAGTTGCGGGAGCTGCTCGGTTCTTTTGTGCGCGTGTTGCTGCGCGCTGCGCTCTTGGCAGGCGGCGGTGCATCGGGAGGGCTTGTGGAGGTAGGAAAGTTGCTTCCCTTAAAATCGTGCTTACTCTTCCTTCTCTTTCCCCCTTTTTTCCAGTGGGGGGGGGGGAGGAGAGACAAAAGGGGAAAGGCGAGGTAGTGCCGAGAGGGGGGACAATAGGAAACTCCCCTTCCCGTCTTGGATCGGTATTGGATCGCAGATATTTAGATCTTTGTCTGGAACAGGAGAGAAGGTGGGAATGCAATATTATGGCAAATATTATCATATTGCAATATTATGGCAAAGGGGGCCCTTTTAAGGTTGCCAGTGGACTGGGCAGTGTGTGAAAGCCTGATTTTGCTCTTGGACGGTGGCTGGATGTGCAGAAAAATGCAGATGTGAAGCTTTTTTGCCACACAGGAACAAAAAACACCTGCAGATCGGGATGCTGTCCAAAGGCACAGCTGCTGCAGGCTGTGTTTGAAAAGTTAGCAACCTACCCTCTTCTTCCTCCTTTTAAATGCAGATCGATCTTAGAAATGCCCCGAGGGAAGGGCCAGAGCTCAGTGGCAGACTAGCTGTCTTGCATGCAAAAGGTCCAAGCCCTGGCATCTCCTCTGGGGAAAACTCCCGCAGTGAAATTCCCGGAGAGCGGCTGCCAGTCAGTGTAGACAATACTGAGCTCAATGAAGGAACCCTCTAGCAACTGGTACATGACAGCTTCCTGTTTCTCTGTACAAGGCAAGCAGAAGCTCCCAGGTCCGAGCCTCAGTGGCCTCTCCAGTTACTGTGTGATCCTCGGACGAAGGGCAGGATATGGATTTAATTAATTAAATAATACCAATAATACTGCGAGGGACCCAGGTGGCGCTGTGGTCTAAACCACAGAGCCTAGGGCTTGCTGATCAGAAGGTCAGCAGTTCGAATCCCTGCAACGGGGTGAGCTCCCGTTGCTCGGTCCCAGCTCCTGCCCACCTAGCAGTTCGAAAGCATGTCAAAGTGCAAGTAGATAAATAGGAACCGCTCTGGCGAACCAGAGCAGCACACAGAAACGCCGTTTACCTTCCCGCCAGAGGGGTACCTATTTATCTACTTGCACTTCGTGCTTTCGAACTGCTAGGTTGGCAGGAGCAGGGACCGAGCAACGGGCGCTCACCCCGTCGCGGGGATTTGAACCGCCGACCTTCTGATCAGCAAGCTCTAGGCTCTGTGGTTTAACCCACAGTGCCACGCACGTCCCACTGCACAGGAAGGTAGTACATGATTTTTGCTCCTGGAAATGGAGAATGGCCATAGCAGTGGTGGAGCATCTCCATTGGATGCGGGAGGTCCTGGGTTCGATCCCCAACATCTCGAGGTACCGGTAGGACTGAGAATGTTCCCTGCCTGGAACGCAGGGGAACAGGGCTGGATTAACCATTAAGCAGAATAAGCCTGTGCTCAGGTCATCAAGGGAATGGGGCATCACAGAAATTTCCCAGCATTTTTATTTTATAATTTTTAGCATTAATGGTCCCAAATTGCTCAGCTGAGTGTTCCATTTTCTCAGTTGAAGCATATTAAAAATCCCAACTGCACAGCTATGCAACAAGGCAGGCTGGATGCCTTTTCTCTAAGTATAGAAGCAGGTGTGTTATGTAAGACTAGTTTAGAGGATCTGATCAAAGACTTTGCAATTAGAAAATGTAGGGGTTTTTTTTAAAAAAATATATAAATATAAGTGGAAATATACAAAAATAAACATTGTTTTCCATCTTTCCCATTGTTTCATTTCGAAAAATAAAATTTTATTTTGCGGTTTATTATTGTTTATTCTATTGTTTCTATTTTGAATTAGATATCTTTGGGGGCACCAAAATCATTTAAGTGCTCAGGGGCCTCTAAAGGTCTTAATCCGACCCTGGAGGAGAGCCACTGCCAATCAGTGTGGGAAATACTGAGTTAGAGGGACCCCTGGTCAAACTCACCTGCGGCACAGAGATAGAGTCCCGTTTAGGTCGCTTCTCACTCTCGCTTTTCTTTTTTTAGCCTGAAAAAACGTATTTTTCAAAGAAAATTCACGCCGCCGGAGAACAAATGAGTGACAGCAAAGAGGAGGTCCCCGAGACGAAAACCCCCGACCTCATGGAAGCGTGTGGGTCCTTGCTGGAAGCGCCCGACGGCCTTTCCGGGTTTCACGACATGGAAGGCCTCTGCGAGATCAGCCATCGCCCGGAAGGCCCTCCGAGCCTCCTCCCCATCTTGGACGAAGGCGGCTCCATCGAAGGGACGTCCTACATCTGCACCGAATGCGGGAAGAGCTTCTGCAGCATCTCGAGCCTCATCAGCCACCAGAAGAGGAACCACTCGGGGGAGAAGCCCTACAAGTGCTCCGACTGCGGGCGCAGCTTCCACCAGAGCTCGGACCTGGTGAAGCACGAGCGGATCCACACGGGCGAGAAGCCGTACCAGTGCTCTGTGTGCGAGAAGCGCTTCAACCAGCGCTCCTACCTGATCGTCCACGAGCGCTTCCACACCAAGGATAAGCCCTACAAGTGCTTCCTGTGTGGGAAGAGCTTCTGCTCCAACGCCCACCTCATGACCCACCAGAGGACCCACACGGGCGAGCGGCCGTACCAGTGCCCCGACTGCGGGAAGCGGTTCAGCACCAGCTCGAACTTCGTCAACCACAAGAAGACGCACACGGAGGAGAAGCCCTTCAACTGCTCCCTCTGCGAGAAGAGCTTCAAGCGCAGCTCGAACCTGATCCAGCACGAGAGGACGCACACGGGAGAGAGGCCCTACACCTGCATGACCTGCGGGGAGAGCTTCGCCTCCAACTCGGGCCTCGTGAAGCACCAGAGGAGCCACACGGGCGAGCGGCCTTACAAGTGCTCCTACTGCGGGAAGAGCTTCAGCCAGAGCATGATCCTCACGCAGCACGAGAGGACCCACACGGGCGAGAAGCCCTGCAAGTGCCTCGTCTGCGGGAAGAGCTTCCGGTCCAGCTCCGACCTCGTCAAGCACAAGAGGATCCACACGGGCGAGAAGCCCTACAAGTGCTCGCTCTGCGGGAAGAGCTTCACCACCAGCTCGGACGTGGTGAAGCACGAGCGGACCCACACGGGGGAGAAGCCCTACAAGTGCGGCACCTGCGGGAAGAGCTTCAGCCAGAGCGCCCACCTCATGCAACACCAGAGGATCCACACGGGGGAGAAGCCCTACATGTGCCTCGTCTGCGGGAGGTGCTTCACCTGCAGTGCGCACCTCGTGGTCCATAAAAGAACCCATAAAGACCGGGAGGCGTTGCAAGCCTAAACGGTTCTGGCGTTTAGGGGTTTTTTGTGGGGTGGGGGGTGGGGAGTGCTTCCTGCAGGATGGGGAATGGAAACGGCTTGACTCCCTGGTCTGACATAGTTGAGCAGCAAAGATCCCATGCAAAAAAAGAGGGGGAATCTTAGGATCGTACTATGCAGTTGCTTAACCCAGACCTTTGGGACCCAGGTGGCGCTGTGGGTTAAACCACAGAGCCTAGGGCTTGCTGATCAGAAGGTCGGCAGTTTGAATCCCTGCGACGGGGTGAGCTCCCGTTGCTTGGTCCCAGCTCCTGCCCACCTAGCAGTTCGAAAGCATGTCAAAGTGCAAGTAGATAAATAGGTACCGCTCCGGCGGGAAGGTAAACGGCGTTTCCGTGCGCTGCTCTGGTTCGCCAGAAGCGGCTTAGTCATGCTGGCCACATGACCTAGAAGCTGTACGCTGGCTCCCTCGGCCAGTAAAGCGAGATGAGCGCCGCAACCCCAGAGTCGGTCACAACTGGACCTAATGGTCAGGGGTCCCTTTACCTTTTAACCCAGACCTTTATAAAACAATGTAGAGCCTGTTTTTAGAGGAGAGCGTGAAACAGAAAAACTTAGTAACCAATTTAATCGTATTATGCATGGGGGGGAAAATCCTGCCCAGCTAGGAAAGAAGCCATAACATTTCCGCACAGGCCTGTTCCTGTACTTCGCTGAGTAACGCAGGCGGTAACGGCAAGGTGAACCTAACCAGGGTTTCGGGTCGCGGACTGCCTTCCCACTTGCATCCAGTCCGAGGGGTGGCGCTGTCTGTCGGCTTCTTCCTCCTCGATCTCAGTGTGGCCCTTGTAGAACTCAGCCGAGAGTAAGAGGGGATCTAGGCCAGCGGTAGTTGGCTGTGCCTGTCGCTGGCTCTCTGGCGCCACCTACTGTCGGCCTCCCTGCCTTCCGCCCTACCGATATCAGTGGAACCCGGCGACACATTCGTGCAAGGGATTTTGGGTGCGGAGGAGAGACGCGGCTGCGAGAGCAAATGCAGGCAAGGAAGCAGCTACAGAATCGCAACCATCAGTGCAAAAAATAAATAAATGGGTTTTTCATGCATTACTGTATGTTATTTCATGGTAATAAATAGATGGTTGTTTTGTGTGCACGCCTTCTTTATCGAGAGCATCAGTACCTTCGGTCATTTGGGTTTTACAACATTCTGACCCAGACCCAAAGTGCTTGAGTCCCCAATATTAGGACCACACTTAAACTTTTGCTCATTAAAAATTTCTTTTGGAGGGTAGAGGAAGTTTCACTCCCCGTTTGCTTATTTCTTATACATGTGCGCGCACACAAACAATAATCACTGTCCTTTACCATTTTGATACAATTTTCTTAAAAAACACAAGAGCTTCTTTCTGAGGCAATCAGGGGTCACCTTTAGGTAGTTTGAGGTTTTCATGTCACACAGCCAATTGGATTTGACTACGTGACATCACAAAACGGGCAGTGCTTTCTATATACCGAATGGACTTTTTTTTTTTTACCCCAATTTTTCAGGATTATTGGAGCTCTTGCCCAAGAATGGCACATATGTGCAGCTTGTAGGGTGTGAAGTTTTTGTAACCCCACCTGTCGCCTCGTTTAAGGTCAGTCTTCTAAAAGAGGAGACGATGACGATCAGGCTTGCCTTATGACTGAAGTCAGAAGTGGACCCTGAAAGCGGCTGGGGCGGCTGTTAACCAACTCTACGTTCTTGCTCTGCCAGTGGCAATTTCCCCTGTGATGCTTTGCTGACATCACCATGCTGTGGGTGTTCCTGCTCCCCTGACAAGGGGCAGCCAATCCAGGCGGGGCAGGGAAATGCAAATTGCAGTGATGTCACTTTATGAGGATAGCAGAGGAAAGGAGATTGGGAACACAGAAAGCTGCCTTATGCTGACTCAGACCCTTGTTCCATCTACCTCAGTACTGTCCACACTGACTGGCAGCTGGGTTTCAGGCTGTGTTCTCTACCAGCCCTGCCTGGAGATGCCAGGGATTAAACCTGAGACCTTCTGCATGCAGAGCAAATGCTCTGCCACTGGGCTGTGAATGGTCCCTGCTGTTTTTCATGCAAATAGGGGTGTCTGCTTCCAAACTTCAAAAAAATATATTGTGGAGCTGGAAACACTTAAGGAAGAAGGCGAACATAATGATTAAGGGGAGCTGGGGTTTTGTGTGTTTTTTAAGAAAATGTTTTATTTAACAAAATTTAATTGACAAAAGACCTCTATGCAGTTTACATAATATACACAATATTTGTAAAAAGCACAAGATGAAAAGTTAACAAGGAGTTGACATACAATTTATCAAGGGGTAAAATTAAGTTTTAAGATAAGCAAGACATGTTGAAATTTGGACATGGGAAAGTGGCCCATTCTGAGACCGACCATAGTTCAGTACAGTCGTACCTTGGTTCTTGAACGCCTTGCGAGTCGAATGTTTTGGCTCCCAAACGCTGCAAACCTGGAAGTGAGTGCTCCAGTTTGTGAACATTCTTTGGAACCTGAACATCCGACACGGCTTCCAATTGTTCTTATGTTAACACCTCTTCATAAGTTGCCAATTCACTCTTTACATTTAATTTTTTCAAGGGCTATTATCAGTGCTTTCCCCCCTAAAAATGTTTTGGGGTACTCTCATTTTGACTCAAGAAAATCACCGGGAAAGGAAAGGAAGCCACCGTCAGAGGTGGTAACGAAACTGACCAATCACCATGCTAGATTCCAACTCCTACTTCACACATTAAACGCTCGCTTCCGTCTGAGACTCGGGAAACACCATGGCAGGAAATGAGGCTGCCATCAAGGGGTAGCAACGGAACTGATGATTCACCGCACCAAAGAAACTTTTTTAAAAAAGAAAAAAGTTTCTTCTGTTAGATTCACAAAATGTTTAGGGGTATGCATACCCCTATGTCCCCCCCAGAAAAAAGAGCACTGGGTATTATAGTGTATTTTAAATGTATGGTGCAAATGTAGCCCTAATTAGCACCAGCCACCGCTACTGGAGGAGAGAACATGGTTAGGGAGAGGTTTTTCTTCCTCTCTTATCACCTTAGACCCCAAGGTTGAAGTTGAACTACAGGAGATTCAGAGCAGGTGAAAGGAAGATGTGCAGAATTAAAACTATGGACTTCGCTGACACAAGCTGTGGTGATGGCCGCCAAATTGTGGACAGCTGTGAATGAAAAGACGATCGAGCGCTGCTAGTATAGTCTGAGGTGGCGCATGAGGCCACCATCTTGCTGGCTCTGGTCACTGGGAGAAATCGGTGGTCATTTGGGAACCATCTCAAGCTGTGTGTGTGTGACAGAGAAATCCCTATTCCCCTCACAGAGTTCCCTCTGAAGAGAGATCAGTTGTTAAACGACTCTGAAGGGAATAATAATAATAAATTTTTATTTATACCCCGCCCTTCCCGGTTTAAAAACTGGGCTCAGGGTGGCTAACATCAAATATAAAACATTGATTAAAATGCGACTTAAAAACAGCATAAAACAGTTCTCAGAGTTGCCTGGGGAGAGCGATTGACTCTTAAACCACTCTGCAAATTGCAGCTCTGCAGGGCAGGCCAAAGACATTTTGGCACTGGAGGCAAACCACAAAATGGTGTGTCCCCTCCCTGCCAGGGAAGAAGGGGTGAGTGGCGATCTACATCAGGAACAAGAGCGGAATCAAATCAACCTCTCCTTATGGTTGGAATGGGAACCAAAGGCCATGGGGGGGGGGGAAGGGGCCCACTCTGAATCACGCCAGGTGGATGCGGATCCCAGGAGGTCCCCCCGCCATTTCTGCCCTAGGGAGGTGTCTAGCAGCGCCTCCTATTCACCAAGAGGCCACGGTGGAGGCAGCACTGTGGGACGGCTGCCAAAGAGGCGGAAGATTCGGCCTCCAAGGAGTGTGACTCAGCCATCGCTGTCACCAAGGTAGCAGCTCATGATGCATTCCTTGGAGGCTGGGTGAGCTGCCCCTGTGGATCCTGCTGTCTGAAGCAATCAGCTCACCTTGCCTCATGGGTGGGCCGGCCCTGCAGCTCTGTGAGGGACATGGCAGATGGGACGTAATTATCGACATCCCTTTTTAAAAATAGTATTTTTATTAAATTTTCAACAACAAAAATAAAAAACAAACAACAACAAACACAACAACAACCAGAAACAAAGAAAAATATATATCCCTTAGCATGTCCAACCGGCTGATCGCGATCTCCTGGTCGATCGCGGGTCGATCCCATGATCCCCCCCCCAAAAAAAGCTCAACAACTTTTTTTATAGTGGGAGTAGATCGCAGTCTCTTAGGAGTTGGACATGCCTGCCTTAAGGCAAGGATGGGATCCGGAAGCCCTCCGGATGTCGCTGGACTGCAACTCCTGGCCGTTGGACCATGATGGGAGCTGGGAGCCCAGAGGCAGAAGAAGGACCACAGGTTCCTCATCCCTGGTTTAAGACTTCAACTGCCAAAAGGTGAACCTAGCTACCTGTTCTTTCTAGGGCTGATTTTCCAGTGTCCAGTGAGGCAAATGGGCTACATTAAACACTAACCATGTGGACAACAGCCCTGCGCTGCGTGTTTAGAAGCTTATATTTCCCTCAACTAGCTGTATGTAGAGATCTGGAAGGCGGGGAATTCTCTACAGTATTAGGAATATGAGTTGCATGAAAAGAAGACTACCCCAGATTTATAGGATTTCCAGTTCTGTGTAGAATCTCTGGTGTTTATTAAGATTTGTGTTGAGGTTCAATCTCTTCCGACAATTCAAGTATTTATAATGTTCCCATCTCCTGTAAAGTTCATTGTATGTCTATTACGGTGCAAACTCCCATTTTCCTCCTGTGTGAATGCTTTTGATGGCGGATAAGATACTGGCTCTGACTGAACCTCTTCCCACAATCCACACACTCGTGCAGCTTCTCCGTCGTATGTCTCCTCTGGTGCCTGGTCAGGTACTGGCACACGCTGAAACTTTTCCCACAGTCTAAGCATTCATACGGCTTCTCTCCTGAGTGGATTCTCTGGTGGCTGAGAAGGTTAGATTTATTGGAAAACGTCTTGGTACAATCCGAGCACGTGTACGGCTTTTGCCCGGTGTGGATTCTCAGGTGGCTGAGAAGGTTGGATCGGTCCGAAAAGGTTTTGGAACAATCTGAGCATTTATAGGGTTTCTGCCCCGTGTGGATTCTCTTGTGGGTATTAAGGTGCGAGCTCCGACGGAAACATTTCTCGCAATCGGGGCATTCGTAGGGTTTCTCTCCGGTGTGGGTTCTCTTGTGGCTGATCAGGTTTGAGCTCAGCCGGAAGCTTTTCCCACAGTCTGAACATTCGTAGGGTTTCTCCCCGGTGTGGGTTCGCCTGTGGCTAATCAGGCTCGAGCTGCATCGGAAACTCTTCCCGCACTCCGAACATTCGTACGATTTCTCCCCCGTGTGGGTTCTCCGGTGCCTATGGAGGTTCGAGCTCCGGCGGAAGCTTTTCCCGCAGTCGGAGCATTTGTATGGTTTTTCTCCCGTGTGGGTCCTCTGGTGCCTGTGGAAGTCTGAACTCCAACGGAAGCTCTTTCCACAGTCTGAGCATTCGTAGGGTTTCTCCCCGGTGTGGGTTCTCTGGTGCTTATGAAGGTAAGCTTCGTCTCTGAACACTTTCCCGCAGACGTTGCACTTGTTCCTCCTTTTCCTGCTGTGGATTCTCTGATGCACTGTGATTTCGTGGAAGTGGCTGCCTTCATAAGCAATGGATTTGTTCTGCCATTCCTCCACTTCGTCCCCTTGCTCCCACTCTGGTCCATCCACATTCCCATCGTCTTCTTCCACTGCCTGATGATCAGCAACTTCCATCAACACTCCGTGTGGCTCCCTCTTATCCTTACCAGGCCATTCATCAGCTCCTGAAATCAAGAGATAAGGCGGATTAGTTTACGGCCAGGTTGCTCACCGGAGCAAGACGCTTTGAGCATATTACACCGATCCTGGTCTGACTACACTGGCTACCAATTAGTTTTCGGGCCCAATTCAATGTGTTGAGTGTGACCTATTAAGCCTTAAACGGCTCAGAACTGCAATACCTCAAGGACAGCCTCTTTCCATATGAACCTACCCGGACCCTGAGATCATCTTCTGAGGCCCTCCTTTGTGTGCCTCCTTGAGAGGTCCGGATGGTGGCAACACGAGAACAGGGCCTTCTCTGCAGTGGTTCCATGTCTATGGAATGCTCTCCCCCAGGAGAGAGTTCATTATACAGCTGTAGGCGGCAGGCAAAAACGTTCCTTTTTAACCAGGCCTTTGGTTGACCTGATCAACATCCTATGCCCTTTTAAAATGTGGCTCTTTTGGGGGTATGTATGTATTATTGGGTTATTGTTATTGTTGGGGGGACCCGGCCAGATGGGCGGGGTACAAATAATAAATTATTATTATTATTATTATTATTATTATTATTATTATTATTATTATTATTGTGATCTTTTTGGTGAACTGCCCTGAGACCTCCAGGTATAGGGTGGTTTATAAATTCAATAAATATTTTTCAATGTAATGTAATGTAATGTAAATTTCCACCTTTTCCTCCAAGGAGCTCAAGGTGGCGTACATGGTTCTCTTCCTCCCTATTTTAACTTTACAACAATCCTGTGAGGTAGGTTAGTGCCTTAGTAGTGGATTTATAATGGACAAAACATTGTCCTGCTTTGTTAGTTGTTAAGAGCTTAAGAAGAGCCTGCTGGATCAGGCCAATGACCCCTCTAGTCCAGCATCCTGTTCTCACAGTGGCCACCCAGATGCCCCCATGGGAAACCCACAAGCAGGATCCAAGCACAGGTGCCCTCCCCCCTCCTGAGGTTTCCAGCAACTGGCGTTCAGAAGCATTACGGCCTCCGACCATGGAGACAGAGCACCCCACAGCCACAACTAAAATCCATGGACTGCTTAACCTTACCAAGCGAGCTGACATCCTCCTTGACCTCTTGCTTGACCTCTCTGTGCAGCGGCCTCTGTGTGGTTTCCAGAACTGCGTCATCTTCCACTGGGATATTCGCAGCCACTTCCTGGATCAGCCTCTCTGTCCCCTGGAAACAATAGTGAAAGTTTTAGTTGAGGTAGCATAACAACAACAACTTATTACTTATACCCCGCCCATCTGGCCGGGTTTCCCCAGCCACTCTGGGCGGTTCCCAACAGAATATTAAAAACATGACAAAACATCAAACATTAAAAACTTCCCTAAACAGAGCTGCCTTCAGATGTTTCCTAAAAGTCAGGTAGTTGTTTATTTCCTTGACATCTGCCAGGAGGGCGTTCCACAGGGCAGACGCCACTACCAAGAAGGCCCTCTGCCTGGTTCCCTGTAACCTCACTTCTCGCAGTGAGGGAACCGCCAGAAGGCCCTCAGAACTGGACCTTAGTGTCCGGGCTGAACGATGGGGATGGAGACACTCCTTCAGGTATACGGGACAAAGGCCATTTAGGGCTTTAAAGGTCAGCACCAACACTTTGAATTGTGCTCGGAAACGTACTGGGAGCCAGTGTAGGTCTTTCAAGACCGGTGTAATATGGTCTCAGCAGCCACTCCCAGTCACCAGTCTAGCTGCTGCATTCTGGATTAGCTGTAGTTTCCGGGTCACCTTCAAAGGTAGCCCCACATAGAGCACATTGCAGTAGTTCAAGCGGGAGATAGCCAGAGCATGCACCACTCTGGCGAGACTTGTTTGATTTAGATTTATACATTTTTGCCAGTTCACAAGGTGTTAAATACCAACGATATATCGTTTTCATATAATTTTCTCTTAGAGAGAAAATTTAAGAGCAATTCCCTATGTTCCTATCAGCGTTCTGGCTGAATATAAGGAAGGGCCATAGCAATAATGGATGTACAGTACTGAATAGCATATGTGAAATATGCAGCACCCAAGGGTAAATATTGAAACCACAGAAGGGAGGACGGGAAGCCAATGGATAATGGAATTTACGGTCTTTTTTATTTGGTTGTTTTTGCGTGTGTGAAAAATCTTTTATTTTATTATTATTATTACGGTCACAGACCAGTACCAACCCACATACAGTATCAAAAAAATAATAATAAAACACGATAGGGACAATACAGATATAGCAACAATTAAAAATGTATAAAAATTAAAACTTAGTTGCTAAAATGTAATCTAAAATTATCATTTAAGGCCTTAATCATTATGATACCTGTAACATCGCTTGTTCCCTAAGTTTTATGGCAATCAAACAGAATTTGGCTACTCTTAACGTGATCTCAGGATCCTTGTCCTCTACCAGGGATTTTAGACATTGAAGTTCAGATTCATTTGGAGATTTTTGCATAGTAGGGGTAATGAATACCGAACGTATCTCCCCATAGAAACGGCAGCGTAACAAGGCATGAGAGACAGTTTCTACCTCCATCAAGCCGCAGGGGCAGACTTGTTCCGCATATGGTTTACCCTCAAATCTTCCCTGCAATAAGGCAGATGGCAGCACGTTGAATCTAGCGAGGGTAAATGACCGCCTGTATTTAGGTATTTGTAATTTTGATAAATAATTTGCTGGGGTAAATCCTCTCCCATTATCTTTTTGTGTGAAAAATCAATAAATAAGATTTACCAACCAACCAACCAACCAACCAACCAACCAACCAACCAACCAACCAAGGGCCATAGCTCGGCACTAGAACACCCGCTTTTCATGCAGAAGGGGGACACCCCATCGCTGGAAGGGGCTCACCTGCTCTCTCCGTTGCTCTCCTTCTTCCCGTCTCGGCAGTAAGCTCTCTGCCAGGGTCACAGCCTGGATACAGGTCTCTGGGCCTTGTTCCGTCACCCGGTTCCGGATTTCCTGGGGAAGGACAGCCAGGAACTGCTCCAGAATCACCAGCTCCAGGATCTGCTCCTTGGTGTGTCTCTCTGGTTTCAGCCACTGGTAGCAAAGCTCCCGGAGCCGACTGTATGTCTCCCGTGGGCCTGCAGCTTCCTGGTACGAGAAATGCCTGAAGCTCTGAAGCCGTCCTTCCAAGCTGCCAGGGAGCAGAGAAGCTGTTGTGCCGCCTGCTGGCGCAGGACGAGGAAGAAGTGGGCTGCCCCATCCAGGCTGAGGGCATTGCACGGCCTTGAGGAACTCTTGCCACTGGGCTTCCCAGCGCTGAGACGACAGGCCCTCTTCCGGCTCCTCTTTCATGTGTTGCGGAGGTGCCACCTCTCTGGGGCTCTGCTTGAGGGTCCCCTCTTGAAGGAATCCAGGAGGTTCTCCTGCTCTCCCCGATCCCGTCTCCAGTTCGGGGCTTGCCGATTCCTGCTCCTCCATTTTCATCTCGGGATCTGGCCCCTTTGCTCCAGCGCAGCCTCGGACCGCAGGGCAAGGAGAGAGCAAATAACTCTGCCTCCTGCAGGATTTCAGTGCATGCCAACTGTTTTTACGCAAATGCCGCAGAAAGATATTCTGCCACGAGTTTTCAGTGTATAGGGACTACTCCAAACAGCCAGCGGGGCTCTTTGGACTGCACATCTTCTTCCGGAAATTCGAAGGATTTCCCCCTATTCCTGTTGGAAAGGGAAAGAGACTAAGCTTTCAACTTTCATTCTAGTGCTTCTGATCTCGTGAACAGAATTATATTGAATCAGGGCACAATCCTGTGCTCAGATCTGATGGGCTGAGCAGCTTAGGCTCCAGCGGATCTCTGGCTCAGCCAGGCATAAGTCTCCCATCCCATCTTAGTCAGGGCTCATGCCAGCGTAGGGCCTGAAGAGGGAGTGATGCTGGGGGACTTGACAGCCATCTGTCAAGAATGCTTTGATGGTGTTCCTGCTTGGCAGGGGGTTGGACTGGATGGCCCTTGTGGTCTCTTCCAACTCTATGATTCTATGATTCTATGACTTACTCTGATACTAAACTTGTTCAGCTCGGTCACGTGACCTGGCAACCCAGCACTGGTTTCGCTGGCAAAAAAGGTGATAAAACTTAAGCCGCACAGTGGAAGTCTATTGGGGGGGGGGGCAATCCTCAGAAATCGGTACCAGGCTCACCTGGCAGTTCCCTTTCCACTGCTCTGAAAGAGCACCAAGGAATCCAACACGACTCCCCGTCAATCGTGTGGCAGCAGCCAGGGCCTTTTCAGTGATGGCGCCGACCTGGTGGAATGCTCTGTCCCCCGAGACTAGGGCCCTGCAGGACTTGATCTCCTTCCGCAGGGCCTGTAAGACAGAGCTATTCCTCCTGGCCTTCAATTTAGCCTGATCCTTCATTCCTCCCCCACCCTTCCCTTTTTCTATGAAGAAACCCTTTCTGAGACCCCACATTTAAACTCTTCCTTGGTCTCCTTGTTGGCCCTAGCAGGACTAACTTGGCCAGTTAGCCCTGGCGATGCTACATGTATGTTGTATTTTATGCTGTTTTTAAGCTGCTTTTAAAGTTGTTTTTAATCAATGTTTTATATTTGTTGTTAGCCGCCCTGAGCCCAGTTTTTAAATCGGGAAGGGCGGGGTATAAATAAAAAATTATTATCATTATTATTATTAGCCTGCAAAATAGTGAGAATGGGTGCTTGCAGGTCTTTGCTACTTTGCAGATGGCTTCTAATTGCATACTGGTAAATTCAGGTTGCAAAATTATAGCTGAACCTGCTTCCCACTTTGATGCAACATCATCTAACCTCCAAATTAATGCTCTTTAAATTGCCAATGAATCGGGATGAATGCTCAATAAAGTGCCCCGTCTGGAGACAGCCAAGCTGTGTATATTTAAAGCACGTATACGGTACACACACACACACACACACACACACACAACCACAAATAATCCTGGGAACTGTAGTTTAACACACACGCCCCACATAATTACATTTCTCAGCACCCTTAACAAACTACTATTCCAAGGTTTGAGGGATGGGGGTGGTGAAAGGTGCTTTAGATGTATGGTTTGAAGAATGCAGCTAGGGATCTTGACATCCGTGGTTATACCGTTGCCATGAATCGCTCTTAAATTTCTCCTCATCTAGGAAGGTATAGGCGGGGTCTCCCACCGCCCTTAGTGCAATAAGAGCCCCCCCCCCCGTGTATATCTATATATATTTTTCCTTATGTCTCCTTGCTACGACCCATTGTGCTTTCTCTCGCCTTGCTAAGTTTTTAACATCAAACGGCTTTTCAGAAATCCACTAGAGGGGAACTGCCTGAGTTGAGGGTGGGGGTCCCAATTTCTTTTCCTTCTCCTCCTCCCCAGCCGCAAAAAATGAACAGGGCACTCCCACCCCCATCCAAGCCTTAAATTATTATTAATTTATTTTTTAAAATTACCTGCACTTGAGATCTGCTGCAAAGACTTCTTCATGCAGCGTCACATTAACTCAAGAGCTGATGGTACAAAAATTCAAAAGGTACATGCTCCCGGGAATAGGGTAGGTAGGGGGTGGGGAGGAGGGGGGGTGAAGGAAGGAGAACAGGAAGGGACTTTGCACTATTTACAGTCCCCCCTTTTCAGCCCTCTCTGGCAACCCGAGCTTCTTATTGGTTTTAACTCCTTCCAGGGAAGGTGACTAGGCATAGATTTTTTTTTTTAAAGAGAGGAATATGTATATGACTAAGTACTGTATATGTATATGACTAAGTATATGTAGAAGGTTATGTATATAATATATATGGAAAATTGTGTAAATGTGAAATATTATGAGGAATTGTATAAATGTACAAAACCTTGTATTACAAAATAACAGCAAATAAATAAAAAATATTGGGAAAAAAGGAAAAAAAAGAGAGAGAGGAATTCCCTGAATTCCTCGTTTTACTTGTTTTCATATGCTTTTACACCATTTATGTTGTATTATTAATGCTGTAGTTTATT
Organism: Darevskia mixta; assembly: GCA_034641385.1. Lineage (NCBI taxonomy): Eukaryota > Metazoa > Chordata > Lepidosauria > Squamata > Lacertidae > Darevskia > Darevskia mixta. The sequence continues at coordinate 179,328 of JAWWNH010000176.1, read as the reverse complement.
GATTTTATATTGCGCACCGTTTAAGAGATTAAAAAAAAACACAGAATAAGAAATTAAGTGGTTTATAAATGCTTTCACATAGGTTTAAAGCTGGTTGGTACTTGAGCCCTGCATTGCTTTCTCAGGGGGTGTCTTGAGAAAACCTCACCAGCTTCACCAAAGGAAATCCGGGAAAGTCAGGGCTCCTTTGTCTGCTGGACCTACATAGCTTTGGTCTGGGATCCTTTCTGCTGTCATTTCTGAAGATTAAACCTGGGGTCTCGTGCAGCAGATGCTGGATGCTGCCTTGAACCCCATCAGGCCATTGCTCTCCCTAGCTCAGTATTATCGCCTCCCTCTGGCTTCTCCAGGGTGGCACCCATGGGTGCCGTGGCACCCACAATGTCCCACCAACGCGCTTGCCAGGCTCTCCCTCATGCGATGCCACAATCCGTCAATGAAGCTGTTAAATAATCCCTGAATAATGATTAAGAAAAAATATTTTAAAACATTTATTCATCCAACTCAGTCATTATAAATACACCCTGCAGTTGTGCAACTTGTTCAAGAGAACTGATTGTACCCTGTTTCCCCCTTTTTAATACGTAGTCATAAAGTAAGCCATGGCAGGTTTTTTTTACCTTTGTGAGAAGTAAGACGTACCCCAAAAGTAAGCCGTGGTGCCACCACAGGGGGAGGCTGTACCGTACCATACTGACATAATAAAAATAAGACATCCCCCCGAAAATAAGCCACCCTGTGTTTTTTTGAGGAATTTTTTTTTTAAGATGGTGTCTTAAAAAGGGGGAAAGACGGTACCTGGCTATGCAGCGTACCGACGAGGAGCGGTTAAAATAAGACATCCCCCGAAAATAAGCCATACTGTGTTTTTTTGAGGGGGGGAAATATAAAACGGTGTCTTATTTTAGGAGAAACGCAGTACTGATTGTAGGTATCTGAAGAAGTGTGCATGCACACGAAAGCTCATACCAAGAACAAACTTAGTTGGTCTCTAAGGTGCTACTGGAAGGATTTTTTTTATTTTTTATTTTGTTTTGACTATGGCATACCAACACGGCTACCTACTTGTAACTGATTGTACTATTGTGTAAGGAAAACGATAAAACAGGCCTCTGTTATGGAATGACTCACAAATTTTTCATCCCTGTGTGCTTATGTTATTTAAATTCTGAATTAATACAGGTTATACATATAGGTTCAGATCCATAATAGATGCCTTTACAAAGGATAATAGAATAATACAATCATCACAGAATCACAGAGTTGGAAGGGACCCTGAGGTTTCTCTAGACCACCCCTCTGCAATGCAGAAATATGCAGCAGGCAAGATTATTGTTGTTGTAGCGTGGGGCTAATGATTTCAGCAAGTGATTTCAGCTCTCTGACATAGTCAGGCAGGAGGCAGCGTCTTCATATAACAACTTCTTTATTCAGGCAACAAGACAAGACTGAGGGATCTGTGGGTAGGAGGTTACATTTATAGGGGAGAGAGGCTGGCAAGGGAAAGATACATTTTGGAGGGAACAATTTCAAGCAATCACACTGCTGCTTTTTGGTGGGAACCAATAATACTGAAGATCCAAATGCAGAAGCTTGAATGAACCAATAGTAGCTGTTCCTTCTGGAACAGGAATGCAGTTACTTTACAGACAATAGTCATACAGACATGATAACTTTTGAATCAATACACAACACCCCTTCCCCCCTAGTGAGCACAACACACGTAGTCCCTTAGATACTGTGGGGTGCTGCAACTTCTTCTTGACCTCGTCACCCGTCAGGGTGTACTTGAGCCAGTTGCGGAGGAAAATCACAAGCGGGAGGCACTCGCGCAACTTGTGGGGTCCTGTCGACGGGCGCAGCGCAAAGACTCCCGTCAGCTTGTCCAGCATCCAGTGCTTGGGGGCTGCCACCCGTTTCAGGTGGCGCTGTAGTCGTTGTGTCAGGAACGGAGGGAGTCTCAGACAGCTCAGAGTCAATTGGGGGCCCTTTATAACAACCCAGTTTCCCATTAAAAAGTTCAGCAAATTCCTTGCATAATGCCTCGCCCATCTCAGGGGAGGTTTGGATTGAATTAAGCCCTGATATACTCAGTCCCAGGGCGGGGAACCAGTCAGTGCCCAGGAGACTGGGGCGACTCCCCTCTGCAATCACCAGTTTGAGCATGGCCTGTTTGCCCTGGAACTGTACTTTCACGGCACACATTCCCAAAATGTGGAGGCGGCCCGCTGAGTATGATTGCAAGGTTGCCGGGAAGGGCTCCAGAGGGGGAAACTTACCCCCAGGGAAAAACGTCCTCGCGGTCTGGTCCGAAACGATGGTGAATCCAGATCCGGAGTCCACCTCCATGTTGCACGGCTGACCCTCAATCTTCACCTTCACATGTGTCTTGCCTTGCGCTGGGAACTGCACGGTCCTCCCCTTGATTTCCGTGACGTAGTTGCAGTCCTCTAGGAGATGAGTCGCGGTGGATGGTCTGCGAAACGCCGATCTAGGTGATCCAGTCTGATCCACTGACTCGACTCCGCGGACTGGGCTCTGGCTCGGACTGACCACTAGCTCATCTATGGCATGCGCAGCTTCTATCTGCGGCTTTGTGACCTTGCGACTGGCCTCGAGCTCCTCTTTCATAATTCTCTGTAGCGGTGGCCTCCTTCAAGGCGGAAGCAAGGGTAACGTCTTCTTTGGCCACAATGCGTCTTCGGGCCTTTTTGCTGCTCAAGCCCCCTACAAATCGATCCAGGAGAGTCTCTTCCAGATTTTGGAAGCCACAGTGCTGAGCAAGCTTCCGGAGTTCGGCTAGAAATGCGGCCACAGACTCTCCTTCGCGCTGTTGCCTCTTATGGAACTCCATCCGCCGGGCCATCTTGGTCTCAGTAGGCGCCAGGTGGCTCGTTATCGACAGGCAAAAATATCTTTGAGAGATAGAATCATAGAATCATAGAATCATAGAGTTGGAAGAGACCACAAGGGCCATCCAGTCCAACCCCCTGCCAAGCAGGAAACACCATCAAAGCATTCCTGACAGGTGGCTGTCAAGCCTCTGCTTAAAGACATCCAAAGAAGGAGACTCCACCACACTCCTTGGCAGCAAATTCCACTGTCGAACAGCTCTTACTGTCAAGAAATTCTTCCTAATGTTTAGGTGGAATCTTCTTTCTTGTAGTTTGAATCCATTGCTCCGTGTCCGCTTCTCTGGAGCAGCAGAAAACAACCTTTCTCCCTCCTCTATATGACATCCTTTTATATATTTGAACATGGCTATCATATCACCCCTTAACCTTCTCTTCTCCAGGCTAAACATACCCAGCTCCCTAAGCCGTTCCTCATAAGGCATCGTTTCCAGGCCTTTGACCATTTTGGTTGCCCTCCTCTGGACACGTTCCAGCTTGTCAATATCCTTCTTGAACTGTGGTGCCCAGAACTGGACACAGTATTCCAGGTGAGGTCTGACCAGAGCGGAATACAGTGGTACTATTACTTCCCTTGATCTAGATGCTATACTCCTATTGATGCAGCCCAGAATTGCATTGGCTTTTTTAGCTGCTGCATCACACTGTTGACTCATGTCAAGTTTGTGGTCTACCAAGACTCCTAGATCCTTTTCACTTGTACTGCTCTCAAGCCAGGTATCACCCATCCTGTATTTGTGCCTTTCATTTTTTTTGCCCAAGTGTAGTACTTTACATTTCTCCCTGTTAAAATTCATCCTGTTTGCCTTGGCCCAGTTCTCTAATCTGTTAAGGTCATTTTGAAGTGTGTTCCTGTCCTCTGGGGTATTAGCCACCCCTCCCAATTTGGTGTCATCTGCAAACTTGATCAGGATGCCCTCAAGCCCATCATCCAAGTCATTGATAAAGATGTTGAATAAGACTGGGCCCAAGACAGAACCCTGTGGCACCCCACTAGTCACTTCTCTCCAGGATGAAGAGGAGCCATTGATGAGCACCCTTTGGGTTCGGTCAGTCAGCCAGTTACAAATCCAATGAATGGTAGCATTGTCTAGCCCGCATTTTACCAGCTTCTTTACAAGAATATCATGGGGCACCTTGTCAAAGGCCTTGCTGAAATCAAGATAGGCTACATCCACAGTGTTCCCTTCGTCTACCAGGCTTGTAATTCTGTCAAAAAATGAGATCAGATTAGTCTGACATGACTTATTTTTCAGAAACCCATGCTGACTTTTAGTGATCACAGCGTTCCTTTCTAGGTGCTCACAGACCGTTTGCTTAATGATCTGCTCTAGAATCTTTCCTGGTATTGATGTCAGGCTGACTGGGCGGTAATTGTTTGGGTCCTCTCTTTTCCCCTTTTTGAAAATAGGGACAACATTTGCCCTCCTCCAGTCTGCTGGGACTTCACCTGTTTTCCAAGAATTCTCAAAGATTACTGCCAGTGGTTCTGAAATCACCTCTGCCAGTTCTTTTAATACTCTGGGATGTAGTTCATCTGGCCCTGGAGACTTGAATACATCTAAACTAGCCAAGTGTGCTTGTACTACCTCCTTACTTATTCTGGGCTGTGTTTCCCCTGCTGAATCATCTGCTCCATATTCTTCAGGTCGGGCATTGTTTTCTTTTTTGGAGAAGACTGAGGCAAAGAAGGTATTGAGGAGTTCTGCCCTTTCTGCGTCCCCTGTTCGCATTTCACCTTCTTCTCCTCTAAGTGACCCCACTGTTTCCTTGTTCTTCCTTTTGCTACGGACATACCCATAAAAACTCTTTTTATTGCTTTTAACCTCTCTAGCAAGCCTGAGTTCATTCTGTGCTTTAGCTTTTCTGACTTTGTCTCTACATGTGCTGGCTATTTGTTTGAATTCCTCTCTGGTGGTTTCCCCCTTTTTCCATTTCTTGTACATATCCCTTTTAAATCTTAACTCAGTTAAAAGTTCATTAGATAGCCACCCTGGCTTCTTTAGGCACCTTCCATGTTTTCGTCTCATTGGTACTGCTTGAAGTTGTGCTTTTAATATCTCCCTTTTAACAAACTCCCATCCATCATGAACTCCCTTCCCTTTTAGTATTACTGACCATGGGATCACACCCAGCATTTCCCTAAGTTTTCTGAAGTCGGCTTTCTTAAAGTCTAGAATTTGAGTCTTAGTATGCTTGGTTGCTCCTTTCTGATGTATAATAAACTCCAGAAGAGCATGATCACTCCCACCTAATGATCCTACCACTTCTACCCCACTAACCAGGTCATCACTATTGGTTAGGACCAGATCTAAAATGGCTGATCCTCTTGTTGCTTCTCCCACTTTCTGGACAATGAAATTGTCTGCAAGGCCCGTGAGGAATCTGTTCGACCTTATGCTCTTGGCTGAGTTTGACATCCAACAAATATCAGGATAGTTGAAATCCCCCATTACTACTATCTCATTTCCTTTTGAATGCTTGGTCATCTGTTCCAGGAAGGCATCATCTATGTCCTCAGTTTGGCTTGGGGATCTATAGTAAACTCCCACCATGAGATCACTGTTATTTTTCTCTCCCTTAATTTTGACCCAGATACTCTCAATTTGGCTTTGAAGTTTTAAATCATGGATCTCTTCACAGGTATACACATCCCTGACATATAACGCCACTCCTCCTCCTTTCCTGTTTGGTCTATTCCTCTTAAATAGATTGTATCCCTCTATTACTACATTCCAATCATGAGATTCATCCCACCAGGTTTCAGTGATGCCTATTATGTCGTATTTAGTTTGCTGTACCAAGAGCTCAAGTTCATCTTGTTTATTTCCCATGCTCTGTGCATTTGTAAACAGACATTGAAAACCATTGATCATTCCCCCTAGTCTCCTACTTAAGGATTTTTTCCTCCCACCACTAGGTCTGTGCGCTGTTTGCTCCATTTGGTCCTTGACTTTTGGATGATCATCTTCAGCCTTTGATAGACTCCTACCTTCAGGACCACTGTCTCCCTCCCCCACATAAGTCAGTTTAAAGCCCTCCTGATGAGGTTTTTGAGATTGTTGGCAAAAACATTCCTCCCAACCCTTGTGAGGTGCAGCCCATCACTTGCCAGAAGTCCATCTTCAAGAAACTGCAGACCGTGATCTAAGAAACCAAACCGTTCCTGCCGGCACCATTTGCGAAGCCAGTTGTTCACTTCTCCTATTTTCCCCTCTCTTCCTGGGCCACGGCGTTCAACTGGGAGGACAGATGAGATGACAATTTGTGCATTTAATTGCTTCAGCTTCCTGCCCAGAGCCTCATAATCACTTTTGATCTTCTGGAGGCTATGGCTTGCGGTGTCATTGGTTCCCACATGGACTAAAAGGAAGGGGTTTTTATCCGTGGGTTTAATTATTCCTTGCAGCCGTTCTGTAACATCATGGATCTTGGCCCCGGGGAGACAGCATACCTCTCGAGACATCTTGTCAGGCCCACAGATCACTGCTTCCGTACCCCTCAATAGGGAATCCCCTATCACCACTACACGCCTCCTCTTAGGCTTGGTCGGGATTCTTACATGTGCTGTCCCTTCCAAGGTCGCCTGCACATTCCCAGAGGACTGACTATGTTGCTCGTCTTCATATACCTCATCAACTGTGATGAGGGAGAGATCTTCCAATGGAGTCTGTTCTTCATCTTCCAGATTTGAGAGCACTTCAAATCGATTTTGTAGTTCTAAACACTCAGAGCGATCCCTGGGCATTCTACTTCTGTGAGTCACGTTCCTCCATACATCTGGCTCCTGAGTTGGGGAACTGATCTCCTCCTCAGAGATGTGCCCTGTCTCCTGCTTGGTGGAGACAGTGTGCTCTGCTGCATCCAAGAAAAGCTCCAGCTCTTTAATTTTCTGGAGCGTAGATACACGGGCCTGAAGTTGCTGGACCTTGTCTTCGAGTAGGGCAACCAACTTGCAGTTGCTGCAGGTGTAGCTGTCTACAACCTTTGGCAAGAAGACAAACATTGCGCAGGAATTACAGGCGACTACAGTTGTTCCCTCCCCGTTCTGAAGTTGCCGGACCTTGTCTTCTAGTAGGGCAACCAACTTGCACTTGCTGCAGGTGTAGTTGCCTACATCCTTTGGCAAGAAGGCAAACATTGCGCAGGAATTGCAGGCGACTACAGTTGTTCCCTCACCCTCCATCTTGAAGCTTGAAGTCAGGACACTCAAAAAAGAAGCCTAGGTCTCCCCAAGTAAACGTTTGAGACTAGCTCTCCTCTATCAAAAGATAGGTCAAACTGCGCGCGCCGCCAGGCGCGCGCCACTGCCCTCTAGGCACTGATTAGCTCCGCCCACAGCTAGTCACCAGACAAACACACTCACACAAGCCAGAAACAAACTCTCTCACACACACAAGCCTGGGAAACACACAAACAAATAAGGAAACAAATAAGCACACAAACTTAATCACACACAGCCCCAAAAAGACAAACCCACAAAACCTACAAGCTCAGCTCACCTTGTGCTCCCTCCTCAGTCGCTGCCCTCCAGGCACTGATTAGCTCCGCCCTACAAGCTCAGCTCACCTTTTGCCTACTTCCTCAGTCGCTGCCCTCTAGGCACTGATTAGCTCCGCCCACAGCTAGTCACCAGACAAACACACTCACACAAGCCAGAAACAAACTCTCTCACACACACAAGCCTGGGAAACACACAAACAAATAAGGAAACAAATAAGCACACAAACTTAATCACACACAGCCCCAAAAAGACAAACCCACAAAACCTACAAGCTCAGCTCACCTTGTGCTCCCTCCTCAGTCGCTGCCCTCCAGGCACTGATTAGCTCCGCCCTACAAGCTCAGCTCACCTTTTGCCTACTTCCTCAGTCGCTGCCCTCTAGGCACTGATTAGCTCCGCCCACAGCTAGTCACCAGACAAACACACTCACACAAGCCAGAAACAAACTCTCTCACACACACAAGCCTGGGAAACACACAAACAAATAAGGAAACAAATAAGCACACAAACTTAATCACACACAGCCCCAAAAAGACAAACCCACAAAACCTACAAGCTCAGCTCACCTTGTGCTCCCTCCTCAGTCGCTGCCCTCCAGGCACTGATTAGCTCCGCCCTACAAGCTCAGCTCACCTTTTGCCTACTTCCTCAGTCGCTGCCCTCTAGGCACTGATTAGCTCCGCCCACAGCTAGTCACCAGACAAACACACTCACACAAGCCAGAAACAAACTCTCTCACACACACAAGCCTTGTGCTCCCTCCTCAGTCGCTGCCCTCCATCTGAGAGATGTCTCACTCAGTTTCGCTGGGGCGAGCAATGCCTTGGCCAGCTTGAAGGTCTCAGGCCCACAGCAACTCAGGAACGTGGCCCTTCTTTTGCAGGCATCCGTGATTCCTTGAGCTGCCGCAAAGAACTCAAAGCGTTCAATGTAGTCTTCCCATAGGTGGGGCTCTGATGGCTGGAAGGGCTCCCATACCCTTGGACTCTCCATTCTCCAAGCGGTGGGGTCGTCTTCTCAGCTGGCCAGTGAGTCTTGTCTTGTGCTGCAATCCGGACCCTGAGGCAGGCTGCGTTTAGGTGCTCCTCAGCATTCCGGATCCCATCCTCGTCGCCAGTTGTTGTAGCGTGGGGCTAATGTTTTCAGCAAGTGATTTCAGCAAGTGATTTCAGCTCTCTGACATAGTCAGGCAGGAGGCAGCGTCTTCATATAACAACTTCTTTATTCAGGCAACAAGACAAGACTGAGGGAACTATGGGTAGGAGGTTACATTTATAGGGGAAAGAGGCTGGCAAGGGAAAGATACATTTTGGAGGGAACAATTTCAAGCAATCACACTGCTGCTTTTTGGTGGGAACCAATAATACTGAAGATCCAAATGCAGAAGCTTGAATGAACCAATAGTAGCTGTTCCTTCTGGAACAGGAATGCAGTTACTTTACAGACAATAGTCATACAGACATGATAACTTTTGAATCAATACACAACAATTATTAATTTTTTTTAATGTAGTTTTTACTAATTTTCAGCAAGGGGAGTACCCAGGGGGGTAGCAAGGGGGAGGGGGGGTTCCACCCCAGAGGGGGGTGACACTTTTTTTCTATATATTTTTTTTAATTTTGTTTTTCTATTTTAACTTCATTGAAAAAAAAGAGATAATACACACACACACACACACAACCCCCCACACCTCACAAAGTGGCACCCTCAGAGGGGGGTGACACTTTTTAATTTTTTGTTAAAAATTTTTAATTAAAGTGGAAGGGGGGTGACAAAAAAAATTCCGCCCTGGGTACCACCGGGGCTTGCTACGCCTCTGGGAGTACCAATAAAATAAATTAAAAATGAGGGAAATCCCCAGAATTGGGCTAGCCTTACTCAGAAAAGACCCATCGAAGTTAATAAACACCATGACATCAGGCTCATTACTTTGAATGGTTCCAGAAAGCTCATACCAAGAACAAACTTAGTTGGTCTCTAAGGTGCTACTGGAAGGATTTTCATTTTTATTTTATTTTGTTTTTACTTTGAATGGGTCTGCTGTGGATGCAGCCCAAAGTTTGGTGTTTAGGCTGCTTATTCTGTCTGTCTTCTTCATAGGAAGGGGCGGCTGTTCATCTCAGGAGCTGGATCAGAAAACACTGATCCTGGCTTATTGGTCCAGACTGGTCTGGCTGGGTTCACGAGGCAGCGTTCTCCTGCGTTCCACCCGTAGGCGCAAGTCCCCGTCCCCCTCCTCACTGAGAGCTAGCGCCTTAAGGTATGCAAGGGCGAAAAGGGGTTAAATGGACAGAGCTGTTTTTCCCAGAAAGTCCATTTGGAGCAAAGTTGCAGGTGGGAATGGGTCCTGGAGGAGCAAACAGAGTTTGCGTTTCCTGTCTGGGGGAAGCATTTTAGTTTGAATTTCCTTGGTGCGAAAGGGGATCCCAAGAAGAGGTGAGGAGAAGGAGAAAATGGGCAGGAGGAGAGAGAGGCTCTGCCTGCTTTCTCCTGGGGAAGGGCTGCAGCTCAGGGCTAGATGCTTTGCATGCAGAAGGTTCCCAATGGCATCGCCAGATAGGGCTGGGAATTGTCCCCTGTCCGAAACCCCTGGGAGTTGCTGCCAGCCTGTGTAGGCAGCTTTGAGTTAGATGGAAGAAGGGGCTGACCTGCATACAGCAGTTTTCTGTGCTCCTGGCTGAAGGCATCTTAAATGTCCTGAAAGCATGTGCTTTGCGTGCAGAAGGGCTTGGGTTCAATCCATGGCATCTCTAGGCAAAACCGGGAGAGACTCCTGCCCTGAGACCCTGGAGAATCACTGACATCATAGACAATATAAGACCCCTTCCTTTGTTCGTTTTCCTTATTCTCTCCCTGAGCAGCATCAAGGAGTTGCTTTTGCTGCTGGTGGTCCTCCCACCCCACCCCACCAAGTTTTATTAAATCGTTTATTTCATTTTTACAATGCACGTAAAACGGAGAGAGCAGTTGAAACAGCAGGCAGACATTAAAAGATGAAAAAGTGAAACTATGAAGCAGGAATGTGGAATGAATGCAACACGGGTTAAAGCGACAAAGCCCAAGTAAAAACTACCCACGTTATCAGGATTATCGAGTGTGCAACAGTTCTGGATTTGCCAGGCTTGTGACAAGGGTTGCCTTGGAAATGACGGCTCCGTTGTATGCATCATGGAAGAATATCAAATCGTATTAAGAAGTGTCTGGAGGTTCTTGTCAAATTTTGCACTGCTGCAGGTTCTAACGTGTTCCTTCTCCCTCTGCTCATAGTGACACGGGAAGCTGCCCTGTACCAAGTCAGACTGCTGGGTCCATGTATCTCAGTATTGTCCCTACACTGACTGGCAGTGTCTCTCCAGGCTGCCAGGCAGGGGTCTTTTATAGCCCTTCCTGGAGATACCAGGAACCTTCTGCATGCAAAACAGGGCCTCTGTCACTGAGCTGCGGTCCCTCCTTCTAGATCAGCGTGATCTTTTTCCAGATTGACGAAGCTACGGTAGCTTCATTCCTTTGCCTCCCTATTAAAGGCACACAGACCTCTTGTGTTTTGTTCAGGGTGGGGGTTGACTGGCTGGGTGTGCAGAAATCTAGCAGCACAAGGCGGAATCATAGAATCGTAGCGTTGGGAGGGACTCTGAGGATCATCTAGTCGAACCCCCTGCAATGCAGGAATATGCAGCTGGCCCATACAGGGATTGAACCTGCAACCTTGGCATTATCAGCACCATGCTCTAACCAACTGAGCTATCCTGTGTGTGGAAGGAACTGTCTAATCCCCTCTTGGGTATTGTACCCCTCTATACTCTCATGACTTCCCCCAAGGAATCTTGTGAACTGTAGTTCACCTCCTCAGAGAGCTACAATTCCTAGCACATTTTACAAACTACAGTACCCAGGTTTCTCCATCACTGGTGAAATGGTATAAAAGTGCTTTAAATGTATGTGGCTGTAGGGGAAAATGAGGGGCCAAGATAATGTAACACCGATTCTGTTTCCTACACTTTATATTATTTGCATGTGGCTGATTTTATTTTTAAACAGTGCCCAAAGGTGTGTGTTTACTTGTGTTTGTTGTTTCTCATTTCTGCATACATCTCTTTTTCTGCCCAGGGAGAAGCTCTGTCCTGCCAATCTTAGACAGAGGTTTCTCCTGTTGAGTCCATAAATTAATATACCACAAGGTGAGATCTGAGGGGGTCCTTCAGGCATGAAAATGGAGGACCAAGGATCCCGCAACTCTGCCTCAGGAGAGGAAATATGGGGAACAGGGAAGACCCTTTCTGTCCTCCAGGCTGGGAGTATCGAAAGATTCCTAGGAAGGACGCCAGAAGATCACATCAAGTGGGAACTGGCTAGGGGTTCGCTTGAGCAGTGGGAAGGCCAGTTGCAGGAATTTAGATAAGATAATTTCTTTAGTGTCATTACACAAGTACAAGCACAACGTTATACAAGTGCAATGAAATTGCATGCCATCCCATAAAATCACAACAAACAACAACAAAAACATCACAAACACACACACACACACATCTCAAAAAAAGCCACCCACGCACACCCACCCACACCCATCACAGCTCTCCAAGGTCATATTATCTGGTTACAGCATTTAAGATGGTTATAGCTCTTGGGTATAAACTGTTCTTCAATCTATTTGTTCTTGATCTAATTGTTCTATATCTTCTACCCGAAGGCAGTGGTGCAAAGAGACTATATCCCGGATGAGATGGATCTTTTAAAATATTGTTTACCTTTTTAAGGCAACGGGAACTATATAGTTCTTCCAGAGATGGGAGAGGATGACCAGTAATATTTTGGGCTGTGGTTTTGACCTTCTTGTAGTACCTTCTTCTCCCTGGCTGTGCAGCTGGAGAACCAAGTGCAAGCGGTGGAGTCCCCTCACTCAGGATGGGGAACCTCACTGTTTCCGGAGGAGCCCACACCGTGGGACGACGCCAAGGCCTTCCTGGCCTCCTTCGAGCAAGTGGCCAAAGCCTGCGAGTGGCCCCGGGAAGAGTGGGCGGACCGGCTCCTGCCGGCCCTCAGCGGAGAGGCCGAGCGAGCCTTTCGGAGGCTGGCGGCCGAACACAGAGAGGATTATGGGAAAGTGAAGGCGGCCATCTTGCAAGGGGATGCCTTGAGGAGGGAAATGCAGCACCAGCGCTTTAGGCGCTTCTGCTACTAGGAGGCTGATGGTCCGAGAGGGGCCTACAGCCACCTCCAGGAGCTCTGCCACCACTGGCTGAAAGTCGAGATGCACTCGAAGGAGCAGATCCTGGAGCTGCTGATCCTGGAGCAGTTCCTGACCATCCTGCCCGCGGAGATCCAGAGCAGGGTGAGGGAGTGCGGGCCGGAGACCAGGTCCCAGGCGGTGACTCTAGCTGAAGGCTTCCTTCAGGTGCAGCAGGAGACCCAGAGGCAGGAGAAAGAGATGAGGAGTCAGTAACGTTATCATATGTGCAAGGCCCCCATCTGCATTATACACTTAAAGCACCCTTATCCCACTTCAAATAGTCATGGCTTTCCCCGTAAGGAATCTTGGAACTGTAGTTTGTTAAAGGTGCCGAGAGTAGTTAAGAAGCACCCTTGATCTCCCTCGCAGAGCTACAGTTCCCAGAGTTCCCTGGAAAGAGGGTTCGATTACTAATCCGCTCTGAGAATTCTAGCTAGATTGGCAAAATAAAATGCTTGAATATGCAGAACTAGCAATATTAAAAGCACGATTCCGAGACCATACAGATAGAGAGTGGAATATCTACAGATAATACTTAAAAGAGCATTGTAATAACATCAATTCTTTGACAGGCCTGGATTGATTTCTGCATGAAATAAGAGATTGTTACAGAATTAAAACAACAGAAGAATTTAGGAGACATAAGTCTGCAGTGTAAGGAAACCTAGGAACCACAGTGTGGGGACCAGAAGTCATGTTAGAATTAGTAGTGGATGAACTTAATCTTTTCTTTTTCATGTATATGGAGTGTGAAATATACTCAGAGTCACATGGTGATTTCATGCTCCTTATTGCAACTTGCAAAACAGTGAATGAATTTCCCCCAAACCTCAGGCTTATATACATTATATACATTACTAGCTGGCCTGGGCACGCCTTGCTGTGCCTGACTCAGGGTCCTTAAAGGGGGAGGATGTTCCCCCCCAGGCTATGGGTTTTGTCCCCCCCCCGTTGTTTTCTCATCCCTGTGATTCCTCCCATCCTGCAGTGACCCATGAGGTATCCCGTCCCCCCCTCCCCCGAGTCATCCCTGTGACTTCCCCCACCCTGGGTCAGCCCATGACCTATTCCGGCCCCTCCTCCCCCCACCCCCCACTCGGCTCCAGTCTGTAAAGTAGAGCCGAAGCCCTGTCTATAGGCTGTAAAGTGGAGCCGAGGCCTAGTCTGTAAAGTAGAGCCGAGGCCTAGTCTGTAGGCTGTAAAGTAGAGCTGAGGCCTAGTCTGTAGGCTGTAAAGTAGAGGCGAGGCCTAGTCTGTAGGCTGTAAAGTGGAGCCGAGGCCTAGTCTGTAAAGTAGAGCCAAGGCCTAGGCTGTAGGCTGTAAAGTGGAGCCGAGGCCTAGTCTGTAGGCTGTAAAGTAGAGGCGAGGCCTAGTCTGTGGGCCTTGGCTGGGGCTAGTATGTAAATGCGAGCCAAGGCCTCCGCCCTGTATCTCAATTCCTTGGCCCTGGCCTGACTGTGGGTTTTTTGCAGCTGAGGGTTTGGGCTAGTTGATTCTTGTAGGAGCGTTTGCGAGGGGGTGGAGTGTTTTTGGGTTGTGGCCTGTGGCTGTGGCTCTGGGTTTGGCCGTTTGCCTTTGTCTGGTAATGGCTCTGTGGGTTGTCTGGTAATGGCCGCCTTGGTGGTTTCAGTTGCTCGGTTGATGACGTCATTACTTGGCGCCACCCTTCAGAGCTTTTGCTGGTGACAGCGCGTGATCTGCCTTTCTATTAGATGCTGCTGGTGTCTTCAGTGCTGTTTCTGGTGACATATAATATGTGCGCCAATTTTTTTTAGCGTTTATTCTATATTTTAAGTATGACAGGTGTGGTTTTTTGGAAATTTAATTCTGCCAGATCCTTCCTTGATGGTCTTGGAACGCTTTGTCCTAATTTGATGCGATTTGGTCCAGCGGTTATGGAGCATGGTGGTGTCCGCCGCGCACGCAATGGGAACATTTATATATATATAGATTTACACAATGGGTCCCGTCTGATTGGCTGATTCTGCTTCCCTCCTGTAGCCTGATTGAGCTGCTCCTGGGTAGTCCCTCTTGGATGCTGGACCAAATGAGCCACTCTTGTGTCCTTCCATGGGGCGAGTGGAGGCTCACAGGAAAACATGACACACAAACGAGGCCAACATCATATAGGGGATGGAGGAAGGGGAGGCGACTTTGGTGTCCTTCCACGGCCCTCAGGCAGGTGGGGGGGGGTGTATTTATTCCGAAATCTGCCACCACCCCATGGGAAATGCAGGAAAAGGAGAACAGGCTGCACCGGTCAGTAGTCAGCGGCCCAGATAGTGGAGCCAGAGAGAGTCCTGCCAGGTCTTTGAGAGGGGTCAATTCCATAGCCATTTGTTGTTCTAGCTGTTAGTATCCCATGAGAGAAATCAGATGCACCTTGTGCCAAAAAGACGCTCCTTGGGGGAGCATTGTGTATTTGGGGTGGGGCTGAGGAACACAGAGTAGGTGCCCTGCATAATGTATACGGCAGCACAGCCCATGGGGCCCCTTCCGGAAGCTGCTGGACTGCAACTCCCATCCTCTCTGACCCCTGGCCATGCTGGATGGGTCAGATGGGAGTTGGAGTCCAGCATTATCCAGAGGACATCCGGTTTGATGCCCCTGATAGACAAAATCCAGCCTGTAAAAAAGGAATGTTAATGCATCAACCCTAAACACACTTAACTGGGCAGAAGCCCCACTCAATGCAATGAGGTTTATTTCTGACAAAGTGTGGAGATGGGGAGGCTGTATTTGCAGAGAGCATTTGAAGCTGACACCCTGTTCACTTTCTTTTACATTTTCTTCCCATCTGAGGTCTCCAGAGCAAGGAGCTATCCTGCTTGACATGGGTGAAGGGGTTCATTTTTTAGTCATCTATTAATCCAATTGTTGTAGCGTGGGGTTAATGATTTCAGCAAATGATTTCAGCTCTCTGACATAGCAGGCAGGAGACAGCTTCTTCATGTAACAACTCTTTATTCAGGCAAACAAGACTGGAGGGACTGAGGAGAGGGGAGCTACATTTATAGGGACAGGACTAGGATACATTTTGGAGGGAACAATCTCAAGCAATCACAAAGCTGCCTTTTGGGGGAAACCAATAAGACTGAAGATCCAAATGCAGCAGCTTGAATGAACCAATAGTAGCTGTTCCTTCTGGAAGAGGAATGCAGTTACTTTACAGACAATAGTAATACAGATATGATAACCTTTGAATCAATACACAACACCAATGATGCATGCGTTTTCACAGCTGCATAAGCTCTTGTGGGGAAAGGAAGGTTTCCTAGAATTGCAGAGTTGTGCGGCTCTGAGGCTCATTTAGTCCCACCCCCTGCAGTGCAGGAAACATTTGCCCAACGTGGGGCACAAACCCACAACCCTGGGATTAAGAGTCTCGTCCTCTGCCAAATCAGACATCTCAAAAGGAAAACAAGATTGAAGGTGAGAAAAATTATTAGGACTCCTAAAAGTGTGACTGTCTCTTTAAGAAGTAAGCTGCAGAGGGAATTCTGGGGGAAGGAAGGAAAACGAATCCTCTCAAAGGGCCCTTGAAAAACTGCCCAATGTGCTCTTGGCGGGTAAATGGTTTTTGTATTGGTCACTCTGGTCTGGAGAGAAACATCTAATGGGCCTGAGAGGCAGATTTAGTCTCCTCAGGAGATACTGAGGTGGGTTTCAATGTCATCCAGATAAAAGAAAGGGAGGAGGGTCTCTCCAGAGAATGAGGCTCCTAAGAACATGTAGAGTTCAGCTCCTGAGTCAGCGTCAGAAAAACGCACACATCCCCCTTCATAGTCCAGAGTCACCCGGATCCTCCTGGGCTTCTCATTCAGGGACAGAGGAGAGTAATGAGGGGAGGTGCAGGCCCAGTACTTGCCTCCAGACTTCCGCACAGCCCAGACCCCCGCCTCAGGTCTAAAGGAGAAGAGGCCCTTTCTGCTCACAGACTTCCTGGCGACCCCCAAAGCCGACCCTTCCCCACTTTCCACAGTGACTTCCCAGAAATGTCTGCCTGCTGTGAATCCCTCAAGTCCCAACACACAAGGCCGGTCTGGGTCACTGAATCTCTCAGGATTGTTGGGCAGGACTTGCTCTTCGTCTCCCCTTATCACGCTTTTCCCATCCTTCGACAGGATGAGTTGGGGATGGGCTGTGTCTGGATCCAGAGTCACATTTTCTGTTGGGGAGAAGATGAGGGAAAGAGAAGATTAGGCAGAATCAGTCAAGAGACAGAAATGGACATCTTCATTTAAAACAACAACAACAACAAAACCCCAGATTCCTTTTCAGACCAAGGGGTTTTATTTGCATCGCATGCAAGACAGAGACTCCTCCTTGCAGACTTTCATAAGAATAAATATCTTCCTTGTTGGTTTTTAAATCAGTTTCCTTCACTTTCTTAAATCCGATGTGTATTGTGCCTGCCCTCCTCTCAACCCAGGCATTTTCTAAGAGGAAAAACCACCCAGGAAACCTTTTACTCATCTGTGTTCCTGAAGGGGAAAGAGAGAACAACTGGAGGAGGCAGGAGAAGAGAGAAGCTGCTTTCCTCTGACAATCTCTGTGGGAATTGGAGAGCTCTGGGTTGGCCTGGGAGATGAGAACGCCCTGTTATCATCATCATCATCACATTTGCCTACTGCCCTCATGCCCACAAGTGAAAATCACACTAAGTGGGGAGCCTGTTTATTCCTGCTCTCCATCTCTCTCACCCACTTGGTCTCTCCTTGCCTTCCTCCCTACCATCTTGGAAGTTTAGGCCTTGCTGCCAGGGAAGAGGAGGCAGGTGGCAGGGCGATTGTACAAAGGACTGCTTATTCCATGCTTCTCTTTTGGATTTAATATATACCATAAGACTAGTTCCCTGAGGGAAGAGGGGGAATAACTCAAAAAGTTACCAGTTAGGGGCTGAGACGGTCATGACAGGCAAGTGTAGGGTTATTTTGAAAAGCAAAAAAGAGGACACATTTGCCAACTTCTAGTTTTAACCATGGATCACTATGACGACACTCATTTTAAATACCCCTACTCTATGTAGGCTTTCAAAGCTGTGATATACAGTATTGCTAGTAGCAATGTTCTTAACTTTAAACAACAAAAGAAGAAGAAGAAGAAGAAGAAGAAGAAGAAGAAGAAGAAGAAGAATACATATTGCTCCCTTGCTTGCCACATGAAAGTATTTGGCTCATGTTCACATCTTTGTGAACATACGTGTGCACAGAACAATTTATCAAACTCTTAAACATGTACATATGGACTCTCTTTAAGGACAAGGGGATGTTAACTCTTGCCCTCCCAGACTCCTCCAAGATCTTGTAGCTGAGCCAGCGTCCTTGTAGTTCAGCCACAAGAAAAGGGATTTTGCTAGCTTAATATGTGACTCTGATGTGATTCTCTGCTCTAGGCTAGCTTAGCTGGGTGCCTTAGATCTGAGTCTAATGCACTGGAATTTTTTTCATGGGTTACTGTAAACCAAACCAAACAACTTGAGATATTTTGTCAAATTTTAAAAATCTGACCAGGGGAGAAATTTTAATTATGAAAGTAGAGGACCTGTCCGAGAAAAAGAGGACATGTGGCAACCAGTCCTGGAAAAGGTCACATGGAAAAACAACTCTCTCTAGGCAGGAATGAAACTCTTCCCTGCTCAGTCTGATCCTTTTGGGTAATTTATCTCTCCCCCCCTGCACCTTCAAGTCCACCCTCTGCCTTTGTGGTACAAGCAGCAGGGACTAGAGTCAAGTTGTACAGAACAGACTCTTTACCCCCCATGAAACACTAGTTCCCCCTCCCATGTTAATTGGGGTCTCCATGTGAAACTGACCTCTCTGAAGATTTCTGAACGACTGAACATTTGAGCAAGCAAAAAGACAGGCTTAACAGGCTACAATGCAATAGCTAAAAAAAACAACAACTTTTTTTACAAAACATCACCATAACATAGCATCTGTTGTTTAATTATTTCAAGCAAAAGATGAAATCATAGAACAAATAATTGCAAAGACGACAGCTGTAGGCCTAAGTAGTGATGTTAAATATTCTCCAAAATATTATTCTTGAGAAATTAATATCACTAGGCCTAAGGAATTAAAACTAATGTGTTTAGCTGTAATTCCTGCATTGCAGGGGGTTGGACAAGGTGATATTTGGGATCCTTTCAAACTCTGCTATTGCATGATTTCATGGGAAAATCAGAAATGGTAAACCATACTAGAAAATGGCGGAAAACAATCATTCAAAATCCACGAATAAAATGGGGGTCTGAACTGGAAGGCTGGAGGAAGGTTTAATGACTGCCCCAAGTAATCTGGCGGGGAAAAGCTGTTGAAACTGGAATTTCCAAGTATGCTGACAAACCAGATTGCAGAGGAAGAATCAGCAGAGCTTTGCCATGTAATTCCAAGGGTCTCGTGCAATGGGAACTTCTCCCTCATGGAATGGGGCTGATCTCATAAGAACTGTGGGAACTCTGAGGAGATTGGGATGGCTGAAGCACCAGAAATGGCTGGTGAGGTTGAAACTCTGAGGAAGAGGCTGCTCAGGCCCTGGCTCTGCTGCTGGGAGACCAGCCTGGGCAGGAGGTGTAGGAGGGATTGGGTGCTTGCGGGTGCCCTTTTTAACACACCTCACAAGGAGGAAACCCAAGCAAATTTCGAGAAGCTCCAAAAGAATCTCTCCAGGTTGTGTGGAGGTAAAACAAAATGCAAGGGAGGTTCCCTATACATGCAAACTTGACAAGATGTGTTAGGATTGTCCTACTCGCTTGTAGGACCCTGGCAGAGACACATGCCCAACTGGCATGTTCTCTCCCTCCTGGTCGGTCGGTCGGGAGCTTCAAAAGCTTTTTCCAGCCCGAACATCACAGTGAAGCATCAGCACACTTACGATCCTGCAGAGTATTTGCAGTTTGCATAACAGAACTCAGCACAGCATTTTGGCTAATCTACTTTATTTACATATAATACACTCAGAGCATTCTGACTTAGCTCCTTCCTCTTTCTCATCAGACAGCAAAGAGAAAGAAACAAAGGACAATAGTACTACATTCCGGAACACAGTACAGTGGTACCTTGACTTACGAGCGGTTCGACTTACGTGTTTTTCGACTTACGAATGACTTCCGGGAGAAACAAAATGGCCGCCGCAACCGAATTTTTCGACTTACGAATGGAAGTTGCGGCCGCTTTTAATAGGATTTTTTCGACTTACGAATTTTTGACTTATGAATTTTTTTCGCTCAATGCATTCCTATGGGGATTCGACTTACGAATGTTTTCGACTTACGAAAATTGCGTCAGAACGCATTATCGTCGTAAGTCGAGGTCCCACTGTAATACAAACATCCTGTCTCCATCACTTCCCACTGTGTGGAATGAAAACATACACCGTCATGTGTGCTAATGTAGCATTTTTTTTTCGGACTTCCGGTTAAGCGCCGGAGTGGCCGGTCGGGGGAAATCTCGCTCCGAGATCCCCGGCATGGTAAGGGGGAGGGGAACCTGCAACTGCGCTGCGGACCCCGTTTAAAATCCCGGGAAGAGCATCCCGGGGGCATGGTGATCCGGCGGGGGCTCCAGTAAGAGCTGCCGAGAGAGAGCGGGGTTGAGACAGAGCCCTGTGGATCCATCGACTGCCCTTGCCGTGCGAAGCTGCATGTACCAACTGCTTTGAGCTCTTAATTTCTCCGCACAATAAGGATTAGAAATGTCGGAATTGTGAGTAAAATGTCAATTTGGACATAATTAGAAGTAGTAAGGGATTTAAAAAATCAGAGGTCGGTCCCTTGTCATTGAAACAAAAGGAAGCAGTGGAACTTTGTTACCAAGGCTACTGTCAAAGTGAAAGCAAATAAGGAAACTTCTGTAACAGTTCGTGGGAGGAAATATTTGTTACTAACATTGATTGGAAAGAAAGTTACCCTTTTCCCCGAGGTTTTGGGAAATTTAGCAAGAAAAGTATATTACGGATTTTGGATTATAATATGTCGGATTGTTGTGACTGAAAAGTTGTTTTTTGACCTTGAAAATGGCTGAAGACTTGAGCAATGACGTCCTGGGAAAAGTACTAGACATACTGCTTGAAATGCAACAGATGGTCAGAGCATCAAATATGGTTCAGGACAGCTTTTGGAAAAAGGAAAACAATGTTCCAGTCCCACAGGAAACAATGCTGGTGGAATGTGGGGAAGGAACAAATCCCACCACAGACTTTGTGCCAAAGGATTTACAACAAATAACTGAAAAGAGAGACTTAACATCTGATGTAAAAGGACTATCCTGCAGAGAGGTGCACACAGAGGATACAAAGGATGGACTTGTCGAGAAGAAGAACAAGAAAAAGAAGAAGATGGATGGGCTTGCTAAGAAGAAGAAAAAGTTGGTCAGGAAAATGCAAAAAAAAAGGGAAATAAACCAGGATTTGACGTAAACAAGGACAAAGTTATGAAGGACATCAAGCTGCAGAGCAAGAAAAGAGAAGGCCTCACGGTTTTCACTGACTGTTGGAGTTGGACTGATGTGAGGGTGGGGGTGGGTTGAAAATGATTAATTTCAATCTGATTTTCTTACTGGCTTAAAGGACTATGATGTACGGATATGATTACTGGCATAAATGATTATAGGTTTAAATTAGGAGTTAAGAAGGGGGAAATTTAGCTAAAAATTCCGAGACCAGAGGGAGGTAAGTGTAAAAAGTACAAATTAGGTATTTGAAATTAGGTTAAAAGTAAGGGAAGGGGATAAGACTTTAGGAAAATAGCAGAAGTGCTAAGATGTTGAGGTTTGGAAAAAGGACTGTTTTAAGTAAAATGATTCTTGTATTTTATGATGTTTTAAAATTTAGGAGTATGAAAACTGTTAGAGATGAATGATAATGTATTCAACAGAGGGGGACTTGAGGAAGTCAACCGAAACATGAAATTGAGGAATGAAGGAATGCCTGGCCCACAGAATTGGGCTAGGCCCAAGCAATGACATTAAATACTGTTAGTAAGGTTAAATGTACAATGATTATGCCTACCCTTGTGAGAGAGGGGGATGAATGTTGCTTCCCACAGTGAGGGGGGAAGTATGAAAAATTTAACCGCTATGTTATGTGCTTAAAAAATTGTAAAAATCAATAAAAAAATTGAATAATAATAATAATAATAATGTAGCATTTTTTTTTCAAATTTTCCAAAAATTTCCATTTGCCCCCGAAAAAAACCGGGGTTTTTCCCCGAGCTTTAAAATTTCCAGAAATTTTACATCTTTACTCCTAAGACTTGACAAAGAGACAAAGACATCATTTTTGCTAGCATCCCTAGAACCAAAGTTTGATCCATTTGTTATAATGGACCACAGAGAAGGTCAAACTATTAAAGACCTGACCAGTCATTTAAGGGAGGAATGCAGAGGGAGAGCTGAGTCTCCAGTAAGAAATGCAATAATCAAGGACATTAATTATGTGTCTAAGCAATTTACAAAGCCCAGAGAAATGCACAAGAAAGTAGTTTGCTTCAATTGCAACAAGAAAGAGCACATTGCAAAGAACTGCAAAGCTCCTAATACAAGGAATTCCCAAACCTTTCAGCCAAAAGGGGAAAGGAAAGGGAAATTTGAACGCACCTTGCTACTGCAAGAAAGGAATTTAGCTGTCCAGAATCGTGAAAATAAAAGCAACAAGTGGATCCTGGACAGTGGTGCGAGTTCACATTTTTGTTTTGAAAAGGCCTATTTTAATGAGATAAATGATGATGAAGGATCTGAAATTGAGATTGCAGATGGCAACATTATTGAAGCGAAAGGCGCAGGTTCCATGGACTTAAGATTCCATATAAATGATGAATCTATTAAAACCACAGTGCCTCGAGTCTTGTATGTACCACAACTGAGCTGCAATTTACTCAGCGTGTCCACTTTGGATAGAAAAGGTTTCCAGATTACGTTTGGAAATGGAGAATATAATGAGACTAAAAATGGTGAAGTGTTTGTTCAAGCCAAGCTAATAAATGGTGTGTATGAGGTTAATCTTTCAAAGAACCAGTCTGCAAAAGTAGCACGTTCCAGCCAGAAGGATGAGGCTGACCTGGACCGGTGGCACAGGAGGCTTGGACACAGAGACACCTAAGTTAGTCTGGATCTACAGAGAACAGATCTTGTAAAAGGTCTGCAGGTTCCAGTAACAGAGTTCCAAAGAAGTGTATGTAGTGAAATAAAGAACTTTGGGTGTTAAAATTTGGCTTTGAATTGTAAAGCATTCTAGGAATATGTTTGTGGGCCCTTTAAGGGGAATGCGTTTTTGTAAGTGTAATTGTCTCCTGCCGGTAAAGTGGCGAGGGATGTTATTTGATTTAATGTTAATGTGAGATCTGGTTTAGCTGTGAGAAAGGGGGGTTCCCCTTGTTGCCTGTTTTGAAGTTTAATCAACCAGCAGCTGCTGAGGTCTCTGACAATT
Organism: Darevskia mixta; assembly: GCA_034641385.1. Lineage (NCBI taxonomy): Eukaryota > Metazoa > Chordata > Lepidosauria > Squamata > Lacertidae > Darevskia > Darevskia mixta. Next base: position 156,260 of record JAWWNH010000176.1, on the reverse strand, counting down.
AGGAGAGGAAGGGTCATTACCTTACTATTGGTCAACTCACAATTAAGAGTACACTTTTATTGGCTTTCTTTAGAAAGCCCCTCGTGGGGAATTTAGATAAAGACCCAGGGAGTTGTAAGGTGGGGGAGGCATTACCTGGGATCCAACACCAGTCCTGGAGGTTTGTCCGATCCTTGCCTTGGGGAGAGGGATCGAGTTGCTGATTTATGTTTTAAGTTTTGCTGTTTGAGTATTAGTCAGATAGATAGTGATACTCTACGTTGTTATTTTGTCTTCTGTAACCTTTTCTTGAGAACTGTGTGACCATTGTATATTGGTTGTTTTCCTTTTTAATAAATTCTGAGAGGACAGGATTGGTCCGTGGTCTTGATGTTTCCGACTGCAAAGCTGAACCAGTGCCTGACTGCTTGTCCCTACCTGGGAGGTTTTTTAACCGTATCCACGTTATAGTGGGATGGATTGTGTATCCTGGTGACAGCAGGGGGTTGCCCCTTTTTCCTTGTGCCCAGGGATACCGGTGGACTAAAAGGGGTGGTAGCAGCTTGTACCGTTTGGGTTTTGAATATAAAATCTTGGCGACTCCTCCCATTGGGGGTGGGTCGGAATTGTCCCCTCTCTCACTACAGTGTATAAGCTGTGTTACTGAAAAGGCTATAAAACCTTCATTTCCACGTTGCACAGAACAGAGAAGCACCAGAGTGCATGACATTGTGCACACTGACTTATGTGGATCTATGAATGTTCCCATTTGGGAAAGAATAGGTACATACTAATATTTCTTGATGATTTTTCGAAGTATTGTGTTGCATATTTTATCAATGAAAAGAGTGAGACAGGACTACATTGCCATGGACAAGTACAAGTTCCAAAGAGCTCGAGACGTGTTGATGAGCGACAATGTAAGTGAGTACTGTTCACGTGAAATGCAGGCTCTCCTGGCCAAGGAGGGAATCGAACATGTAACCACCATTCCCTACACACCACAGCAGAACTCCATAGTGGAAAGAAAGTTTAGATCCATTATGGATATGACAAGATGGATGTCAAAGGATGCATCTGTAGTGGAGTGCTGGGGAGGTTAAGCCCCAACCACACCACGGGAGATTTAACCAGAACAAAACCCAAAGCCGAATTAACCGGTAAATGCTGCCACCACCCCTCTTAACTTCCACTGGTGACCTTGGGCAAAAGGGAAAAAGGGGCAACCCTCCGCCGTACCAGGTCCACAGCCAAACCCTGCTCTACCGCAGGCGACGTAGATGACCAGGCAGTCAGGCACTTAGACTTAGCTTTGCAAATTGGAAACCCACAAAACACAAACAAATATATCTTTTAAAGATTTATTAAAAGAAGGGAAAATGAACCAGATATAATGGTCCCACAGTTCTCCACAGAAAGGATCACAAAAGTACAAAAGTATTTAGTATAACTACCTTATTCTTATACATACATTTTAAGAAATTAGGATACCATACCCTCCCCCGAAGGCAAGGAGCGAAAGCCAAAGATCATGATGACGTTGATCCTAGAGCTGGCTAGTAGCCGTGGCTAAGAGCAATCAACAAACCATTCAATTGTTACTTATCCTTTCCCCCACGAGGGGTTCCGTGATTAAGCCAATCCCATTAGGATGTTAATTAGGATTGACCAATTGTGAAAGGATAGCCCTTTGTCTTCCAGCTGTCAGAGAATAGGGCAGCTGCTAATTGTAAGCTGATCAAAGCTAGAATTCTAGGGACACTCCCTGAAATTTCTCACACAGCTGAGGTGAAGGACCGGCACTCAGTTAGATAACCCGGTGCCTTCCAGACACAGCTATTCCTGAAGGTATGTAAATCAAGTTACCTCCTTTGCAGGCTTGCAGACAGAAAGCAATTAACTGGCAGAGAGGCAATGTAGAAACAATACAGACACACATTCCATTCTCTCCTCAGAGGCCCCCAGCATACCCCAGAATGCTGTAGTTCTCTGCACCCACAATGCATCGTACTTTGAACCAATGTTTCTAGATACAGCTAAGGTTTTGCTACTTCACTACACCCTCCCCCCAAAGATGAAATTAGGGGTTTTAAGGGCCCAAATTTTATCACACGTATTTACAAATGAGGTAGCAGTTTCCAGTCTGAGAGGACATAGTACCTTCTGGGGATTCTAGCAGCTCACTCTACAGACTGGTATAGACGACTCAAGGTGTCAGCAACAACATTTTTCTTACCAGGAATATGAACAACTTTAAACTGATAGTCTTGCAAAGTCAGACTCCATCTCAGAAGTTTTTGATTAGAGTTTTTCACTCTTTCCAACCAGCACAGCGGCGAGTGGTCCGTCTGAACATCAAAGATGTTTCCCCATAGGTAAGGGCAGAGTTTTGTCAAAACCCAGACCAGGGCAAAACATTCTTTTTCCACAACAGAATAGTGACGTTCCCTAAGAAGAAGTTTTTTACTCAAATAAACTGGTCTCCACTCTCCAGCCTGGTCTTGTTGGAGTAGGACTACCCCCAACCCAGTATCACAGGCATCAGTTTGCACCACAAAGGGTTTACTCTGATCTGGTGCTAGCATGACATCAGAACTCACCAAAGCCTGTTTTAACAAATGAAAAGCACGCTCACATTCCTCAGTCCAGGTCACTTTTACAGGCAAGGACTTCTTGCACAAATCAGTAAGGGGACCAGCAAGCACTGCGAAATAGTTGACGAATCGACGATAATAATTAGCTAGACCCACGAAAGATTGAACATCCCTCTTTGTCTGGGGCCGAGGCCACTCTAGAACACATTGTACTTTTGCCTCTAAGGCCTTAATGGAGCCAGACCCCACCTTGAATCCAAGGTACTCCACCTCTCCTTGGGCAAATTGACATTTGGATATTTTTACTGTCAACCTGGCCTCCTGCAGCCTTGCCAGGACCCTTTGTACATGCTGCAGATGCTCCTCCCACGTGTTCGAGAACACCGCAAGATCATCAATGTAAACGCAACAAAACGTATTCAAATCAGAGGTCAAGGTGTTCATCAACCTCTGGAATACTGAGGGGGCGTTACGAAGGCCGAAGGGCAAGACCGTGAACCGGTAGAGGCCTCTGTGGGTAATAAACGCAGCCTTCTCCGAAGCCTCAGGAGTAAAAGGAATCTGCCAGTACCCTTTGGTCAAATCAAAAACTGAAATAAACTCAGCCCTGCCCAGTTTCTCAATTAAGGTATCTATTCTGGGCAGGGGGAACACATCAGGGGAAGTGATTAAATTTAAGCGCCTAAAATCAATGCAAAATCTTATGCCGCCGCCCCTTTTCAGCACAAGCACCACCCCCGCAGCCCAAGAACTTTGGCTGGGCACAATAACCCCTAATTCCAACATCTCTTGAAGTTCTGCCTCTATATCCTTAGCATGAGCCTCACTAACCCTGTAGGGGCGAGAAGCAATAGGGGCAGCACTTCCTGTCTCAAGATGGTGTTGCACCAAATGAGTCTTGCCTGGCTTAGAACTAAAAATGCTTTCAAAAGGAGACAAAGCTGAAAAAAGCTCCCTAGCTTGTTGCTCAGTCAGGTTAGGCAATTTCAAAACATCAGACAAGCTGCCAGCCTGCCTGTATTCTTCCAACAGGTCAATAGGGGCGTTGGAAGCAAATTCCTGGCTGCAAGAAATAGCAAGCACTTTGGTAGTCTCAGGAGTGCAATACAGCTTCAGGGAATTAGCATGATACTCCCTGGGCCCTGGGTGTAATTCCTTGCACTCCACCAAATAACGAACAGCACTCAGCTTGGCTGTAAACTTTCCCGGCCCGCTCCATTTAGTTGCTAATTTATGCGGGCGGGTCGGCCGTAACAACAAAACCTGGTCCCCTACTTCAAAGCTTTTCTCCACAGCTTTGAAATCATGGCCCCGCTTCTGCTCCTCCCTTGCCACCTCCAAATTACCCTTGGCCAGGGACCAGATGTCAGACAGCGTTTGCCTTAAATTGGAAAAATACTCTGCCACAGAGGGTAGCCTGAAGCTATTCTCACTTTGGTCCCACTGTTTCCTGAGCATGGACAGATGGGAATTCAACAAACGGCCAAAAACCAATTGATTTGGGGCAAAGCCAAGACTTCTTTGAAAAGAATCATTGTACGCAGCAACCACTAGGGGCAAATCCTGATCCCAACTAGATCCATGAACTAGGGCACATTTACGCAGCATCTGGACCAGCGTTTTCTGAACCCTCTCCACCAAACCGTTGCCTTGATGTTGGTAAGCAATGCTGGTCTTATGCTGTACCTTCATCAACTTCAAAACCTGTTGAACCAATTCAGACATAAAATTGGCCCCAAGATCACTAACCAACGTCTGGGGAATTCCCAAAGTACAGAAAGCAGAAAAAAGAGCTTTCACCAAATTCTGCGCAGACGTGTTAGGGAGACTCACTGCATAGGCAAATCTAGAAGAATAATCAATAAACGTGCAAATATATAATTTCCCAGTGCGCGTTTTCTGCAAGGGCCCGACCAGATCCACCCCCCATTTTGAAAAAACCTCTGCATTTAAAGGAACACTTTGAAGAGTATGGGGGGGGCTATCTTTGTCATTCCCAACCCTCTGGCACAGATCACAGCAGCACACATAATTTTTCACACTTTGGTACACATTAGGCCAATAGAAATATCTGCTTACACGCTCTAAAGACTTTTGTACCCCAATATGTCCCGAAATCCCCCCAGAGTGTGCTAAGTCCAAAACTTTAGCATGCCTGCCCTCTGGAACAACCAACTGCAAAATGGATTCTTTATCCTTTATTTTCTTGGGCCAGTATTGTCTAAACAGCAGTCCCTTTTGGTAAAGGAAGCGCACTTTCTTCTCCCCCCTAGGAACAGTCTCAGCTGCTTCCTGACAAGCCTGCAGTGTAGAATCATTCTTCTGTTCCTCCTGGAGCAACTGCAGATCTGTTAACCCACCAGCAGTTTCAAAGTTCCCCTCTCCCGCTGGACAGGGCAAAGCAGGCAGCCCCCCTCCTTCCTTGGAGGCAGCAGTTTCAAATTCCCCCTCCTTAGCCAGGAGAGACAGATCACACCAACCCCCTCCCTCCTTTGGCACATTAGACCCCCATTCTTCTTTCTCAGCTGGAAGAGGCCGCTCAAGCAAATCCCCTCCCCCCACAGGGCTCTTCGTAGCCATCAGGCAGGATGGTTTCTCCTTTTCCTCCTCCCGAGCAACACCAATCTGTGCTTCTCTCGCAGGGGTGGCGGCTGCCTGTTGCTGCAAATAGATCTTATAGCCAAGATCGTTGCCTACCAGAGCGGGAGCCTGGCAGACTTGGGGGTCATGCACAATGACAAACTGGTCTCCAGTGAAACCCTGATAACTCACAGAGACGATGGCCGTAGGCTGGTATATGGGATCCACTCCATAGGGGCTTATCTTCAATGGAGTAGGCTGAAACTGCTCTGGCAACACCAAATCTCTAGACACACTTGTCACGTCGGCCCCTGTGTCCCGGTATGAGGTCACCAAAATTCGATTAATGCGAATGGGCGCAGTAAACTGGTCTTGAGCCCAACTCACATGCGATACAGATGCAACTGACACCGGAACTCCAGCTGGTTTTACATCAGAGGCAGCAGTTGCTGCGGGCGGCACTGCTACCTGTGGTGGCCCAGAGACCCCGCCACTAGGCGCCGCTCCCCCACTATTCACTTCTGTGGCCACTTTGCTGGCAGCCACTGCCTGCTGTATCTCTGCATCCCAATCTTCTGCAGGTTGCTGAATGGCACGAATTACTGGAGTGGATGTGACCACTGGGCCACGTTTTGCCAACAGCTGTGGACACTGAGCTTTCTGGTGGCCCGATTTTTTACAAAAAAAAAAAAAAAAAACATAATCCAGAAGATGGGGCCACCTTAGCTTTCTCCCCCCCACAGCTGCGGCTGATGGCTGTTTTGCAGTTAGGTGCGAACGATTAAGGCGAAATGTCTCGGCAAGCTGAGCCGCCTCCTCAAAAGTAGTTGGAGACTTGTCCGCCACCAAACTAGCAAGCTCTGCCGGCAAACTTCTCTGAAACTGCTCCTGTATCATTAGCTGCCTCACTTCTGCGAAGGTTTGTATTCCTTCTGCCGACAGCCAAGAATCAAAGTTCTGCGCCATCCGGGCAGCCACTAAAGGCAAACTTTCATTGGTCTGCGTTCTGTCTATTTTTCTAAACGCCCGTCTATAACGTTCCGACGATAATCCGAATCTTTTCAAAACAAGATATTTATAATGCTGATAATATAGGGCTTGCTCCAGGGGCAGATGTCCAAATAATTCCATCAAGTCCCCACTCACCAGAGCGCGCAAAAGGGTCATATACAGTCTCAGAGGCACACCCATCTCCCTACATGTGAGCTCAAACAGATTTAAATAGCTTAGCACATCCATAGGGGCTTGGTACTTCGGAAAGTATTTTAAATCAAAGTCCCGTACTGTATACTCACGAGGAACGACTGGTGCTGGTCCACCTCGCTGGTCCTGGTTCGGATAATTCACTGGCGGGGCATAATATCGCAAGCCCCCTGGACGCCTGGACTCTTCCGCCGCAAGTTGCCACAACTCCTGGGCACGGGGCATATAACCTTCCATCTCACCCTGCCGGGGAGGCTGTCTTCACAGGCTCCAAGAATTCAAAGGTGTCTCAGTCCCTCTGGGACCAGCCGACTGCTGGGGAATCTTCTGGCAATCCCCCCGGAGCTGGGGCTCCCCCTCCGCGCTCCTCTGCTTCCTTCGCACAGCGTCTTCTCTCAAACGCAGCAGCATATCTCGATATTCCCGGTCTTCCGCAGGCGCTGACTGGGTTGCCACGGGAGCTGGCTGAGTTGTCCCACCAAGCGGTGGTTCCGCACGCCGATAGTCTTGTGCCCCCCCGATATTCAAACCTGGGGGTTGCCGCGGCAGCTCCTGGTAAACACGTCCCTCTGCATCGACCAGCTGTTTTAACCTCAGCGGAGGACTCTCTCCCTCACGCAGCTCCCGAGCCCAGGAACCTTCGCGGGCTTCATCTTCTACCCACTTGCGGTTGTGAGGAGGTAAAGTCGCCATCTCCCTTCGCCCGGCTACTGGCTCCGCAGCCGCAAGAAAACTTTCCTTGGGATACCCCGTCGTGGCTGTTACCTCCGCCTCGCCTTGGGACTGCAGCTGCTGCGCTCCCCCCACCTGGGGACCCTCCAGCCCGCCTGCTTCCCGATTCCGGCGTTCTTCTTTGGCTTGTAACTCCCTCTCCTGGGCGTCATCCCATTCATCGTCCAAATTCTCTGGCAACAGCAAATTGGGGTGGGCACCCCCCGCCACGACTCTCTGGGTGGATTTATCCAAAGCCTCCAGTAGATACAAGGAGGAAGTAGCACCTCCTTGCTGGCCCCACTTTCCAGTTGCCTGGAGCAAATCTGCAGGATCATAGCCTTCAGCCATCCCTAACTCTCTTTCAAAAAATAAAAAACCACTTGTAACCTTTCCGGAGAAGTGCGTTTCAAAAAACCAAAAGTTTTGGCTGTTTCCAACTGGCAAAGTCTAATCCCACCACGCTGCCACCATGTAGTGGAGTGCCGGGGAGGTTAAGCCCCAACCACACCACGGGAGATTTAACCAGAACAAAACCCAAAGCCGAATTAACCGGTAAATGCTGCCACCACCCCTCTTAACTTCCACTGGTGACCCTGGGCAAAAGGGAAAAAGGGGCAACCCTCCGCCGTACCAGGTCCACAGCCAAACCCTGCTCTACCGCAGGCGACGTAGATGACCAGGCAGTCAGGCACTTAGACTTAGCTTTGCAAATTGGAAACCCACAAAACACAAACAAATATATCTTTTAAAGATTTATTAAAAGAAGGGGAAATGAACCAGATATAATGGTCCCACAGTTCTCCACAGAAAGGATCACAAAAGTAAAATAACAAAAGTATTTAGTATAACTAGGTAAAAGGTAAAGGGACCCCTGACCATCAGGTCCAGTCGTGTCCGACTCTGGGGTTGCGTGCTCATCTCGCTCTATAGGCCGAGGGAGCCGGCATTTGTCCAAAGACAGCCTCCGGGTCATGTGGCCAGCATGACAAAGCTGCTTCTGGCGAACCAGAGCAGCGCACGGAAACACCGTTTACCTTCCCGCTGGAGCGGTCCCTATTTATCTACTTGCACTTTAACGTGCTTTCGAACTGCTAGGTGGGCAGGAGCTGGGACCGAGCAACGGGAGCTCACCCCATCGCAGGGATTCGAACCGCTGACCTTCTGATCAGCAAGCCTGTGGTTTAACCCACAGCGCCACCTGGTCCCTCTTAGTATAACTACCTTATTCTTATACATACATTTTAAGAAATTAGGATACCATACCCTCTCCCGAAGGCAAGGAGCGAAAGCCAAAGATCATGATGACTTTGATCCTAGAGCTGGCTAGTAGCCGTGGCTAAGAGCAATCAACAAACCATTCAATTGTTACTTATCCTCTTTCCCCCACGAGGGGTTCCGTGATTAAGCCAATTCCATTAGGATGTTAATTTGGATTGACCAATTGTGAAAGGATAGCCCTTTGTCTTCCAGCTGTTAGAGAATAGGGCAGCTGCTAATTGTAAGCTGATCAAAGCTAGAATTCTAGGGATACTCCCTGAAATTTCTCACACAGCTGAGGTGAAGGACCGGCACTCAGTTAGATAACCTGGTGCCTTTCAGACACAGCTATTCCTGAAGGTATGTAAATCAAGTTACCTCCTTTGCAGGCTTGCAGACAGAAAGCAATTAACTGGCAGAGAGGCAATGTAGAAACAATACAGACACATATTCCATTCTCCCCTCAGAGGCCCCCAGCATACCCCAGAATGCTGTAGTTCTCTGCACCCACAATGCATCGTACTTTGAACCAATGTTTCTAGATACAGCTAAGGTTTTGCTACTTCACTACAGCATCCCTGCCACAGAAGCTGTGGGCAGATGTGGCAAGCACAGCAGTATATCTGCAGAACAGATTGCCAACGAAGGGAGCAGAGCGCACACCATTTGAACTTTGGCATGGGAAAGTTCCCAATTTGTCGCACGTGTGTGTTGGGGAGTCTGTGTTACTACCACGTCCCCAAAGAACACAGACACAAGCTTGACTCCAGGGCACAAGCAGGTATCCTTTGTGGGGTACGCCTCTGGAGGCAAGGGTTACAGAATCATGGACTTACAAACTGGAAAAAAAAGTGCGCACCATGCAGTTTATTTTTATGAACATGGCAAAGCTGACACTAAGAATAGTTGCAGGTGGGTAGCTGTGTTGGTCTGCTATAGTCGAAACAAAATTAAAAAAATTCCTTCCAGTAACACCTTAGAGACCAACTAAGTTATTTCTTGGTATGTGCTTCCGTGTGCCTTTGGTATCTGAAGAAGTGTGCATGCACACGAAAGCTCATACCAAGAAATAACTTAGTTGGTCTCTAAGGTGCTACTGGAAGGATTTTTTTTATTTTGTTTCGACTAAGAATAGTGTTGTGGATTTTTCCAAGGAGTCAGAAAGGACTCAACAACTTGTATACTTCCCTTCTTTAACCCCACAAAGTCCTAATATGCTTTCCAGTGTCATAGCCCCCCCTACAGGCGATGCACCAGAAGATGCAGAGGACCAGACTGCACAGAAGGAGATGGACGCACTGCATCAAAACATGGACATTGGACTGACCCTGCAGGATTCTCCTTAAGGGCTTTTGTAAGATATTGTAAGGCTCTGAGGCTTTTTCCTACAATCAAGTAGTATATAAATTTTATGAAAGAAAGCAAAATCTATAAAATTAAGGGGGAAACCGGGATAATAGTCTATAGGCAGGAAAGGAACTCAGACTGGTGTGCAGGTTCTTCGCAGGGACAAGCTCTGCCCCCAATGCAAGCCTTCAAACCCTCTCCCAGTTCATTCATGGGACATACAAAGAGCCCAAACACCACTAGAGGACTGTTACCCAGAGTTACGCCATTGATGGGGGTCCCAAAGTCTGCAGAACAGACGGTTCAACACTTATGAAATATCAATCCCAATCCCAATCCCTCCTGTGAAATTGTTCCTCCCCTGGAAATTTACCTTTCTGAATTGGTTTTCTGTATATCAGAGCATCTGAGGAAGCAAAAAGATATAAAGTGTAAGGACAACACTCTTCCACCTGAAATAAATCTCCATACAAAAGTAACACTTCACAATGTGGCATCCTTAAATTCAAGTAAAATTATTACCCTAAATATTAATTAAATTGTACAAAAAATAATTAAAAACAAGAAAATCATAGGATGAATCTATGAAAATAACTAAAGCTTTAAAACTCAGCAATCATAAAGAAAGCTTACAAATAACAGAATAAAAACATTCAGCATAAATCCTGATGTTCTCTGAACTTTGTCCCTGATATTGGGCTCTATGTTGGAGGACTGGAAGGGGGGCAGAGCAATAGGAATCCTGTAAAAGGATAAAGAGGGGAGATGGAGGCAGCCTTAACATCTTCCCCAAATAAAGTGGTGTGGAAAATTATTAAATTATTAAAACCAAAATTGTGAAACAGAAGGAGAAGCGAAGGTTGATGAGGAAGGATTGGCAGAGCTGTCATGCAAAAGGAAGCCCTTCCTCACAAACCTCCTACACATCTTTAAGGTTGTTAACAAGCATAATTGTGCTCTTGCTTCCATCCTCAATGTCTCCATCTCCTCTCAGGAGATCTTGAAGGCTGAAGCCCTAGATATGGCAGCTGCAGGGGGACGTCTGAGGAGGAGACGCCTCAGGCCTTGGCTCCACGGCTGAGAAACAAGCCTGAGCAGGAGGCAGAGGGGGAACTGGGGGCTTCTCTATGCCCTTTGACTCCATTCAGAGCAGGAGAACTTCCCGAAGGACAAACCCAGATTGTGTAGACAGGGAACCACAAGGAGAAGGAGGTTCCGTAGAATTGTAAATGGAAGCATGGGAGGAAAAAAAAATCTTGACTTTGCTCTACACTCTGTTTCAGGCTTTATGTACAGGATCCAGCGTCACAATATACATGGGCCATTCTGGGGACAGGAAATGAAGGCTGGAACACCAAGAAGGAAGGTATCTTAGGGTTACTCAATTCCATGCAATAAGAGCCTGAAGAAATAATAGAATTCCCAGTGTGAAATCCTGGCAGCCAATTTTCATTACCTTTCCATTGTTTCATTGCATCCTCCACAAGATCATAGGATTCCCAGATCCTGTTCCTCAGCTCTGGAGTAAAAGTCAGTGGCTTCTCTGGACGCTCTCTTTTCTCATACCTGGTGAAAAGGAAAACAATGAATGGTCCCATGGTGGCACTGTCTCCCAAATCATTGCAGGAGATCTCAATAACATGAACAAAGTTGAACTTCATTTCCCAACAGGTCATTTTCAGGATTCATCTTCATCTGTTGACACCCACCTCCAAGCCCTGGTCTAGCATTTCAACTTCCTGCCCTGACTGAGATGGAAAAGCAGGATAAAGCTGAGTGTCCACCACAGATTGGGGAGACCTCAGTCCAAAACCCCCGAGGAGAACTGTCAGTGGCTTCGTAAGGATACTAAACAGCACAAGGGACAAGATGTAACCCCAAGCGACACCACCGGAGGGCTCCCATGGCTTCCAACGATGCTGCCCCATAACAACTTTCTGGCAAAGTCCCAGGATGTAAGAACCAAACCCATGAAGTGGGGTGCCTGCAATCCCTCCCTCCCTGAGCCTGTCCAGGAGAACAACCTCAACCCTTCCTGCCCCCCTCTCTCACCCAGGAAGGGCACAACTCCATGCCCCATGGGACTCTCCCTCCAGAGGCAAGAAACAACATGACTTTCACCCCCCACTCCAGACCCCCTTCAGCCTCTCACACTGGAAATGCTCCCAAGAAAAAGAACCCACCTATTCTAGACCAACAGACCTTCCCTCCCTAAGTTCCTCAAAGGGGCAGAGTTACCAGAGATGGGGGGCTTCTAGTTGGACATTAAAATCTATTGGGACGTCTTAAGCTGTTCCCAAGCATCTTTGGCTCTTTCTCTTCCAGATGTTTGAAATTACCAAAACGTCAATGAAGAGAAAGTGCAAGAGACAGAAAAGAGCCCCCATCCCTGTGTGAAAGCGATGTGGGAAGAAAGGATGAGGCGGTGCTCTGGCCTTGATCCTTGCAGGGAGAATCGGGATACTACAAGTTCAAAAGAGGAGGTCCTGCTTTTACCTGTGAGATGCTGCAGGGAATGAGTCCCAAAGTCTCCCCCCTGCAGCCCCTGGAGGGCCATGTCTGAGGTTCTTGCATCCCGGCCTCATGGAGTGATGCTAATGGAAATGAGCCAGATCCACTTACCTCTTCAAGGTGCTTCTCACATCCTAGAGGGAAAAATAGAAGGGAATTCACTGCACACCACAGGCCACACTAGGAAGACCACCTCATACCCCCTCAGAGTGGAGGAACAGCCTGGCCCTCGGATGTCAGTCTGCCTGGCAAATGCCAAGGTTTTGGGTAAGGATGACTGAATCAGCCAGGTTTCGTTTCTCACAGGTTTATTTTATCCAATCTGAAATTATTAATTGTTCCGATATCAAGTTAAGTTTGCCATTACTGTATTGTTTAAAATCCTTATGAAAATCCACCAGCATTTTAGGGAAATGTCACGTTTGTGGGTTCAAGAGAAGATTCACACCATCTCTAGTCTTAGATTATAATTTAATAACTTTAATCCAGTTTGCATTGTGCAATTCACACATACGTAAACCTACAGGATAATCCTACTAAGGAACTGTCCCAAATTATATTCCATAGAAGTCCCCAAATTTCAAATTCTACTTTCCAACTGGAAATAAAAAAGCACCTGCAGCATAAAATGCATCCAAAGGGGTAATAAAACAGCTCAGTGTTTCTTTGGGCTGATCCACACTTCTGCTTTTCCTGCGCCCAGAAAACACAGATCCAAAGGGTTTTGCCTTTGCCCTGCCGCTTTCCCTCAGGAAAAACCTGCTCCTTAGTGCAACTTCAAAGCAAAGGTCAATCCAGAGAAAACCTGGATGATGTTTCCTCTAATTCAGCAGTAAACAGTGGATTTTAATTCAGCAGTAAACAGGAATGGGACAAGCAGCAGTCTGGATGAGTCCCTCTGTCTTGCTCTTTGGTCACTGTGACTGAGCACTATTTGGGTCCGATTTGGATCCATGGGGAAGGGGATCAACCCAGAAGTTGTGGAGGAAACGGGAAGAGAAGCTTGGTGAAGAGACTGGCTCAGGTCAGAAGGAGGCTAGAATGCATCCTAGGCGAAGCCCCCCACAGCTGAAAGGCATTGAGAGACAAAGCATCAGCAAAGAGCAGATGATCACCTTGGTCCTGTATACCTGAAGGAGCGTCTCCACCCCCATCATTCAGCCCAGACACTGAGGTCCAGCTCTGAGGGCCTTCTGGTGGTTCCCTCATTGCGAGAAGTGAGGTTACAGGGGAACCAGACAGAGGGCCTTCTCGGTAGTGGCACCCGCCCTGTGGAACACCCTTCCAGCAGAGGTCTAGGAAATAAGCAGCTATCCTATTTTTAAAATACATCTGAAGGCAGTCCTATTCAGGCAAGTTTTTAATATTTAATGCTGTATTGTTTTTAACACTCGATTGGGAGCCGCACAGAGTGACTGGGGAAACTTAGCCAGATGGGCGGGGTACAAATATTATTATTATTATTATTATTATTAACACAGAAGAATCTCTAGTCTGCGTTCAGGTGAGTTAAGCATCCCAGGTCTCTTGGGTCTTCCTGTCCATTACAAACCTGACTAGAGGCTCCATCAACTGAGCCCCTGCACTCCTTGCATACATGAAAGGGGCACATAAAGGATGGGAGGCAGCCTTTTCCTGGAGCCTTGGGCTGTTCCTGCCACCGTCTTACCTGCAGGAGTTCACTTGCTGGCTGCTGACACTTTTCCTTCATCTCCTGGATGATCTTCTCAAGAGAGGAGAGTTTCCTGGAGAGTCTGGCCAGCTGCTCATCTGCCCTTCTCCCTGCAATCTCCTTCTCCATCTCTTCCACATGAGTCAGCAGACGCTTCTCTTGTTCTTCCAGGAACTGGTGCAGTTCTTTGATCTTCTCCAGAGTCTTCAGCCTCTCCATTTCTGTTAATTTCTGCAAGAAAAGGGGAGGTCTGAGTGTGGGAGATGGTCAGCCTTCAAAACATCAGTAAGAAAATTATGACAATTCCACAGGGAGGACACTTCTGATTTTTCAGAGACATGAAACCTCCAGTGGCTAAATATTTAAACATTTATTTTGAGGGAAGGCCCTCTCCATTGCTGTTTCTATTGACTTCTATTTTGCATAGAGCTACAGCCTAAAGCAAGGAGCTCTTTTTCTAGCCACGGATGTTCCCTGCATGTTTTGGGACATGGCATAACCAGAGTTCATAGTTGTTCAGAGAACATCCAGGGACATAAAACACCCCTCAGTTTAGGCTAGTGCCATGTAGGTGTAGGAAGGCAACAGAAACAGAGGAGGAAAGACAAATTTTTAGTAATATTTATGGTAAATCAGGATTTGGATTGAACTGCTTCCACCCTCTCAGCTCACAAGTCCCCAGGCTTCTCCTTGACTGCAATTCTCATAATAATCTACAATGGGAAAGAAACTCAATTTAGCTGCATTCAAAGGTGAACTTGCCTAATTTGCAATTGCTGAAAAAATATGGAGAACGAAACAGAGCAATCCTTTGAAATTCACATCTCTGAATTTTTCAAGGTTGACGCAGCCAAGCAATGTTCACACAAAAAAAATGTATTTATGAAGAACAGTTTGGATTTGATATCCCACTTTATCACTACCCGAAGGTGTCACGGTCCGGGCTGTTAGCAAACAAAGTCCCAGCAAGGCACATCAGGACCCGGGGCAAGATGGCAGGAACAAGAGTCCAAAGAGCAGGGGTCCCAGGGTCGAGCAGCAAGAGGTACAAAGTCACAGTCCAAGGGTCAAGGAACCAGAAGCACGTAGTCACAGTCCAAGGGTCCAGAAGCCAGAAATACGTAGTCACAGTCCAAGGGTCAAGAAGCCAGAAATACGTAGTCACAGTCCGAGGGTCAAGAAGCCAGAAACATGAAGTCACGGTCCAGAAGCAAAGAGACACACAGCAAGGCAGGGAAGGCGTTGCTGTGGCAAAGGGCTGAGGGGAAATGCTGGTCTTATATTCCCTGCTGGCTCTTGACACCAGGTGCAGCAAGTTCCCAATCAACCTCACCAGGTTCAGTAAGTTCCCAAGCAGCCTCACCTGTGTGGCCGCGCCCTGCCTCTCCAGAACAAGCCGAAGCTCTGCTGGTCCCAGGGCCTGGCTCTTGCACGCACTCCTGACAGTACTCCCCCCCCATAGGAAAATGGGGTTCCACCCCCGGTCATGGCCTGGGCTTGTCTGGGAACCTCCAATGAAAAGCCCGAATCTTGGCAGGTGTGTGCACGAAGTCGGCTGGTTCCCATGATCGTTCCTCCGGCCCGTACCCCACCCAGTCAATTAGGTATTGGAGCTTGCCATGGAATCATCTCGAATCCAGGACCTGGGCAACCTGGAATTCCTCATGACCATCCACCTGGACTGGCGGTGGTGGCGGGGTGATGTGACCCGGAAAATGGTCCGCATGGCACGGTTTCAGCTGGGACACATGGAACATGGGGTGGATCTTCAGCGAGGGGGGAAGCTCCAACTTGTAGGCAACCGAATTGAGCTGCTGCAGGATGGTGAACGGTCCCTGGTACTTGTAGTCCAGCTTTGCTGAGGGACGTCCCGTGCGGTGGTGTTCTAGGGACAGCCAGACCTTGTCCCCGACCTGGAATGCCAGTCCCTGCTGGCGCCTTCGATCCGCTTGCGCCTTATAATCTGCCTTGGCTCTCTCCAGGTGCTGTGCCAGATCAGCTTGTGTCTCCTGGATGTGGGAGACCCGATCATTGGCGGAAGGCACGAGAGATGCCGCTGGTGTGCAGGGGTGGTTACGTGGGTGGTACCCAAAGTTGGCGTAGAAAGGACTCTGTCCCGTGGAGGCATGGCAGGAGTTGTTATAGGAAAACTCAGCCAGAGGCAGCAGGTCCAGCCAATCGTCCTGATGGTAGCTCAGGAAGCAGCGGAGATATTGCTCCAGGACTTGATTGACCCTCTCCGTCTGACCGTCCGTCTGCGGGTGGTACGCGGAAGAGAGACATCTCTCAATACCCAAACCCTTGAGGAAGGCCGCCCAGAACCGGGATGTGAACTGGGGGCCTCTATCGGAGATCACAGCATCCGGAAGTCCATGTAGCCAAAACACGTGTTCAAGGAACAGGTGGGCTGTCTGTGGCGCAGTGGGAAGGTTCCGAGTCGGGATGAAGTGTGCCATCTTGGTGAGTGTGTCCACCACCACCAGAATGACTGACTGCCCTTTGGATGCAGGGAGGTCCACGATGAAGTCCATGGAGAGCGTGGACCATGGCCTATGAGGGGTGGGGGTGGGTAATGGCTGGAGAAGCCCCAGAGGCCTCTGTCGTGGCACCTTGGTCCGGGCACAAGTCTCACAGGACCGCACATACCTTTTAATGTCCCCCCGAACCCCTGGCCACCAGAAAGCACGAGCCAGTAGCTGCAGTGTCTTCGCGTATCCTCCATGTCCAGCGGTTCGTGCGTCATGACACTGCTCCAAAACCTGGGTCCGGAGCGGCCCCTCTGGAATGTAGAGCCGGCCGCGATGGTACACACACCCGTCCCGAATTTCAAGCGGCGCACCCCCCGGCCGGTATCCAACCAGTCCTTCGTGAACAGGTCCTGGCGGACCGCCAGGCGGACCTGCGCCTCAAAGTCCTGCTCCCAGGTTCCCTGGAGAAAATTGGTAGGGGTCAACATGGGCACTGGTTCCGAACCGTCGTCCCTGGAGTCCGAGTCCCTTTGGGAAAGCGCAGCTTTTCCATTCTGGGTACCAGGGTGATAGGCAATCTGGAAATTGAAGCGTGTAAAGAACAAGGCCCAGCGTGCTTGGCGTGGCTTAAGACATTTCATAGTCTGGAAATGTTCAAGGTTCCGATGATCCGTGAGGACCTGAACTGGGTGCTGGGCCCCTTCCAGCAGGTGGCGCCATTCCTCAAACGCCACTTTAATCGCAAGGAGTTCCCGATCCCAAATATCATAATTTCGCTCTGCAGAAGTAAGCTGACGGGAAAAGAAGGCACAAGGGTGAAGCTGCTGCTGTGGCCCCTGTCGTTGGGACAGCACAGCCCCAATTGCCCGGTCCGAGGCATCCGCCTCAAGCACGAAAGGGAGCTGGGAGTCTGGGTGGGTCAGAATGGGGGCAGAGGTAAAAGCCTCCTTCAGGAACTCAAAAGCCTCTTGCGCGGCCGGCGTCCACTGAAATGTTGCATCCTTTCGGACCAGGGCGCAAATGGGGGCGACCACGTGTGAAAAGCCCCGAATGAAACGGCGATAGAAGTTGGCAAACCCAATGAACTGTTGTACCCCCTTAACATTCTTGGGAGGGCTCCAGTCCAGCACCGCCTGTACCTTCCGGGGATCCATCTGGAGACCCGCAGGAGAGATTATGTATCCCAGGAACTCCATGCGCTCCTGGTGAAAGGCACACTTCTCCAGCTTGGCGTACAGTCGATACTGTCGAAGGCGCTGCAGGACCAGGCGGACATGCTGGCAATGCTCCTTGAGTGATACGGAAAATATCAAGATATCGTCCCAATATGCGACCACAAACCGGTCCAGCAAGTCGCGTAGGACGTCGTTCACAAAGTGCTGGAACGTGGCTGGTGCATTACATAGTCCAAATGGCATGACCCGGTACTCAAAATGGCCGTACCGAGTCCGGAACGCGGTCTTCCACTCATCCCCCTCCCGGATCCGAACCAGGTTGTAGGCCCCACGTAAGTCCAATTTAGTAAAGACCTTGGCACCCTGTAGTCTCTCAAACAGTTCTGGAATTAGCGGTAGAGAGTAGCGATTCTTGATGGTAACCTGGTTCAGCTTCCGGTAATCAATACACGGGCGCAGCCCCCCATCCTTTTTCTTCACAAAGATGGGGGCCCCAGCAGGGGAGGTAGAGGGGCGAATGAACCCCCTGGCAAGGTTATCATCTAAGTACTCTCGGAGGGCCCCGAGTTCAGGAGCCGACAAGGCATAAATGCGGCCAAAAGGAATCTCTGCTCCTGGCTGCAAGTCGATAGGACAGTCATAAGTCCGATGGGGAGGCAACGTCTCAGCCCCCTTTTTCTCAAACACATCCGCCAAATCCCGGTAGGGTTCTGGGATTACGTTGACCTCCAGAGACCCTGTCCCCTCTGGGGCAGTCCCCTGCAAGGCAGAAGAACTGAGAACCGGCTGGTGAGGTGTCACTGGTGCTGGCGGCAATGGAGGTAGCACAGGGGGTTGAGCACAGACGTCACGTCAGAAGGATGACGAAAAAGACAGCGTCCGCTGTGCCCAAGAAATGGCAGGATCATGCTGGACCAACCAGGGGCTACCCAGGACCACCGGGAAATGAGGCGTCTGGACTAGTTCAAAGATTAACAGTTCCTGATGTCGGGGCGCCACTAACATGGCCAGTGGGCAGGTTTCACGGGTGATGGGGCCGGAGGCAAGGGGAGTCCCATCCAGCCCTACCACTGGAACAGGCGAGGCTTTTGCCACCGATGGTACTTGGTACTTCTTGGCGAAACTTATGTCCATAAAGATGCCAGAGGCCCCAGAGTCAATCATTGCCTCCATGGACAACATGCCTCCCTGGGGAAGGAGAATGCAAATGGGGAGCAGGAAATGGGGTGTACGGTGACTGGGCCCCGGCTGAGCCCCTTCTAGCGCAGCCGGGGCTTGGCGTTTCCCGGCGTGGGCCTCTTCGCTGGACACTCTGCTGTGAAATGGCCCCCCCTCCGCAATACAAGCAGAGTCCCTGGGCCCGCCTCCGACTCTTCTCTTGGCTAGAGAGGGAACGGCGGGCTGCACCTAGTTGCATGGGATCCTCTTCAAACCCCACAGCAGTTCTGACCCCCGGAGGCTCCCTTGACCTGCGCTCGGAATCCCTCTCAGACAGGCGCGTGTCAATGTTAATGCACAATGTGATGAAGTCCGTCAGGGCTGCTGGGGGGGTCACTCGTGCCAGTTCATCCTTGATGCGGGGGTGCAGTCCCTGACGGAAGTGGAACCGATGTGCAGCCTCATTCCACAGGGTGTCTGCAGCCCACCGACGGAACTCCGCAGCGTACTTGGCAACTGGGCGAGCCCCTTGCCGGAGGTTCTGCAGGGCCATCTCAGCCATCTGGACACGGTCCGGCTCCCCAAACATGCCCTCCAGAGCGGCAATGAAGCCGTCCAAATTCCCCAGCAGAGGGTCGTCGGCCTCAAGGTAGGGGGTGACCCAAAAAAGAGCCGGGCCCGTGAGTAAGCTGACCATAAAGCTTACCCGACTTTGTGGAGTGGGAAAGTCTGCAGCACAGGTGGCGAACATCAACCGGCACTGGCTTACAAAGCCTCGCAGGGCACCACGCTCTCCCCGGAACCTCTCTGGCGATGGGACGGGGGGAGCACGCTGGGCAGGAGGCGCGGCAGGGGCTGCTCGAAGGGCTTGGACCTCCCCCTGAAGTGTAGCTACCTGCGTGTGGAGGTTCTGCAGCACTGCAGCCAGGCCCATAGGCTGGGCTCCGTTCATCTTGCACCCTGGCCGGGACGTGGGTTGGCCACAGCAAACTGTCACGGTCCGGGCTGTTAGCAAACAAAGTCCCAGCAAGGCACGTCAGGACCCGGGGCAAGATGGCAGGAACAAGAGTCCAAAGAGCAGGGGTCCCAGGGTCGAGCAGCAAGAGGTACAAAGTCACAGTCCAAGGGTCAAGGAACCAGAAGCACGTAGTCACAGTCCAAGGGTCCAGAAGCCAGAAATACGTAGTCACAGTCCAAGGGTCAAGAAGCCAGAAATACGTAGTCACAGTCCGAGGGTCAAGAAGCCAGAAACATGAAGTCACGGTCCAGAAGCAAAGAGACACACAGCAAGGCATGGAAGGAGTTGCTGTGGCAAAGGGCTGAGGGGAAATGCTGGTCTTATATTCCCTGCTGGCTCTTGACACCAGGTGCAGCAAGTTCCCAATCAACCTCACCAGGTTCAGTAAGTTCCCAAGCAGCCTCACCTGTGTGGCCGCGCCCTGCCTCTCCAGAACAAGCCGAAGCTCTGCTGGTCCCAGGGCCTGGCTCTTGCACGCACTCCTGACAGTAGGAGTCTCAAAGTGGCTAACAGTCTCCTTTCCCTTCCTCCCCCACAACAAACACTCTGTGAGGTGAGTGGGGCTGAGAGACTTCAGAGAAGTGTGACTAGCCCAAGGTCACCCAGCAGCTGCATGTGGAGGAGCAGAGACGCGAACCCGGTTCACCAGATTATGAGTCCACTGCTCCTCACCACTACACCACACTGTACAAGGAGGTAGCCACCCTAACATCAGATTCATTTTCAGAATAATAAATTAATAAACAAACTGATGTGGAAAAATGAGAAATGCGGAGAAGTTGAAATGGGCAGATTTCATCATCCCTCCTCAGTCCTGACTTGATTCTTCACGTGCTTGTTCCCTCACTAGTAACAATAGAGACACTTACAAGGAGGCCTTTGCTTTCCTTGTCCAGGTATTCTTGATAGGCCAGAATTTCATTTCTCTCATTCTCCAGAATCTCCAGGTGGTGACAGATCTTTCCCTGAAAAGAAAAGGGAAAACTCAGGTTTGATTGAGACACACAGAGAGGAGATGAATGTTACACTGGCTTCTTGCATCCAGTGGCCTTGCTATAATAGCAAAGTAGTTTACTGGAGGAAATAAAAGTCTAGAGATTTTCAACCATTTTGGGTCCACGACTCCCTGGACCAACTACCTTCTTTCTGCAGCACCCCTGTGGGGCTCAGGATCCCAGTTAGGTCCCCCCTTGCTTGCAGAGCTTGCAGCCCCTCACCCTTTCTCGAACACCCTCCCTTGTGGAGGGCTCTCAGCCTCCTCTCCTCTCCCCTCTCCTTAGAATAGGGGTAGGCAACCTAAGGTCCGTGGGCCGGATGCAGCCCAATCGCCTTCTCAATCTGGCCTGCGGATGGTCTGGGAATCAGCATGTTTTTACATGAGTAGAATGCGTGCTTTTATTTAAAATGCATCTCTGGGTTATTTGTGGGGCATAGGAATTCGTTTATTATTATTTTTTCAAAATATAGTCCTGCCCACCACATGGTCTGAGGGATGGTGGACTGGCCCATGGCTGAAAAAGGTTGCTGACCCCTGCCTTAGGAGCCCTCCTCTTGGACTCTGAGCTGCCCCAAAGAGAGGTGCCTCCTCACGCTGCCCCACAGGGGCCTGGGACTGGTTTGTCCATTCCCAACAGCAAGGGCCCCTCGCCAGTTGGCTTGCTTACTCCGAGGCCACCTCCGCTCCTGACAGGCAACACCCCCTGGCCAGCCCCAGAGGCACCATTCGCCTGCAGAGCTTGTAGCCAGGGCTGCTTCAACCAATAGCTGCACAAGCCTTTGGGAGGCAGAGATGGCATCCGAGGAGGGAGGGACAGAGGCCAGTGTTGCCAGAGGCACCCCTGAGCATCGTTCAAGACACCCCAGGTGCCACAGCACATTGGTTAAAAACCACTGCGGAAATGGGATGGGAAAGTTTTCTAGTCCAACTACAGTGGTACCTCGGGTTACAAACACTTCAGGTTACAAACTCCGCTAACCCGGAAGTAGTACCTCGGATTGAGAACTTTATCTCAGGAGGAAAACGGAAATCGTGCGCCAGCAGCAGGAGCCCCCATTAGCAAAAGCGCACCTCAGGTTAAGAATAGGTTCAGGTTAAGAATGGACCTCCTGAACGAATTAAGTTCTTAACCCGAGGTACCACTGTAACTAGTCTAGAGAAGAGCAAAGGCAGCCATGTTTGCTCCTTTGTCTTCTCCAAGGAGAGTTCCAGCAAGTGGGAAGAGGAAGAGGAGGAAGGCGTGAGGCAGGATCCAACCTGGGATGTATCAGTCTAGCATCAAAAAGATTAGTGAGGTCAGCCCAAGAGCAGGGGTCGGCAAGGTTTATGGCCCTTGGCTGGATCACTCCCGTGGGCCAGACTGGAGCAGCGCAATGCTGAAAATCGCATCTGCACATGTCCACGGCGCCAGAAATCACACCTGCGCATGCCCAGACGCCAAAAATTTTGCCTGCGCAGAAGCGTTTTTCAGTGTCTGGACATGTGCAGACATGATTTCTGGTATCTGTGGGTGTGCATACTCCATTTGCGGCGCCACTCGGAGAGTTGCCGCGCTGGTTTAGCACAGTGCGCGGGGGACTTGCCGTGTCCCTGCAGTTTGCAGGCGGCTCGTGGGCCGGTAAAACGGTCTTCGTGGGCCGCATCCGGCCCATGGGGCACACGTTGCCGACCCCTGGGCTAGAGTAACAGGGATAGATCAGCGGTTCTCCGCAGGCGAAGGCGAATATTTAATTTTATTTAAGCTCTCCAATTTTAAAATGTTGTTATGGTCCAATTTGTATTGAAATTGTCCTCTGTTTATTTTTGTGTATGTTTTGTTGACTAGCTGTATGAATCGATTTGGTCAGTGACCGTTCAATAAATTTGTATTGATCAGCGGTTCTCAAAACTTCACCCATTCCAAACCCCTCTTCTGCAAGCCAAGGGCTTTTCCGCCCTTCCTCTTGACCCAGCTGCTTTCCCACTTAATTGGGTCAAATGGCAATTCAGGTTTTCTGCTACTTGTCAGGTATCTTCTCTGCAGTAGCCAGAGCCCACATGTGCTTGGACCACCAGGAGAGATTTAAGTGCTGCAGATTCTTCCATTTCTGGGCCAAAGTAGTTCTTGCTGCGGCCAGAATCCACCTACGTAGCTCCTTCGATCAGAAGATTACTATCTGGTCACCCCACAAGTTCAAAGGGACCAGCTTCATTTCATTATCATTACTATTTTGTGGCATTATTGACATTGCAAGGCACAGGAGCATTTCTGCACCACTGTAGTAGAACAAGTGAATTATTTTAAAAGGGATTAAAAGGCATTTTAAAAAAAGTTTCTTCTGAAGCAGAAGTAGAATTTTATCTTTTTTATATACCGTAATAACACAGATCCAATTCTGTGTTGTCATGGCAAAGTCATTCTTTCCCCCGAGTCTTTGCAGATGCTACTCTGAACCACGGAGTCATTTGCCATTTGGGATGGGAGTAGATCCTCAGCCCCCCCCACTGAACCCTCATTGCACAGGCCCCACAGCACCCCCAGAATAAGCGTGCTCCCCACCAGTAGGTGTTTCCACCCACCTCCTAAATCTGCATCCAACAGATACTTGGGGGGGGGGGATCCTGCACCATCTGGTCTATTCCTGGACACCCCCCCCCCCCATGATCCTTGCTGCTCTGCTTGGCAGGGCATTGAGGAACCATCCTGCTAAGCCAAAAGAGACATGTACTTATTTCAATTCAATTCAATAACCTTTTTTAGGCATAACAGACCAGACGATTTCAGAGCAAACATTGTACAACACAGGTACTTACCGGTAGTTGTGTATGTGCAATTTACATTTGCAGTGTTTTTCATATGTACAAAGCAACCTTGCTGGGGGATGTGGATGAAGTTAACTCTTCCTCTCCCTGCCACGATCCCAACCCAAATCTTTGAAGCTGCTGTATTTCAAGGGAAGATCCCTTTGTCCCCCTGGCAGAGAGAAATACTTCAAATCCCTCCTCCCAGCTATCCATCCCAGGAGCCCTTAGGTTTTCCCCTGGGCTGCTTTTTACATAATAAACAGCCACCAGTTCATGCCATGCCTACTTTGGACCTGAGAATTAAAAAGAAAACCTCCCAAGAAGAATCCACAGCTATTTCTCCCACTCAAGATCCAGGGATCTCCTACCTGGTATTCCTCGGAAGCCTCCTCCAGAGGAATCACCTTGTGATTTTCATGTTCCTTTGATTTGTCACACACCAGGCAGATGGGGCCTTCGTGGACTTTGCAGAAGAGATTCAGGGGCTGCTGGTGCTTCTCGCAGAGTCTCCCTTTTCCTCCTTCTTCCTTCCCCTCTTGAAGGCTGATATTCTGGGTTATTTCAACCACATTAGCCAGTTGTCGGTTGGGGATGAGGCTCCTTCTCTGGACTATTTTTCTGCACTGAGGGCAGGAAGCCTCTGCCTCAGATTCCCCCCAATATTGGGTCAAGCAGGATCGGCAGAAGTTGTGCCCACACTCTGGGATAGTCACTGGATCCTCGAAGTAATCCAGGCAGATGGAGCAAGTGGTTTCATCACGGAGATGCTGGGTGTGACCCCCTGCAGCAGCCATGGCTCCCTCACCAAAGACCCAAGTTAAGTTTCACTTCCTCAGTTTTCAGCCACTGGGTGTTTCCTTTCCTGGAAATGACTCAGAAACTCAGTGACCACGTGATCTTTTTTAAAAATCACTTTAAAAAATTCACTTCTACTGCAGAGGTGCAAAAATGCTCCTGTGCCATGCAATGTCAATAATGCCACGAAATAGTAGTAATAAGCACATGTGGACTCTGGCTACTTCGGAGAAGATAACTGACAAGTAGTATAAAACCTGAATTGCCCAATTAAGTGGCAAGGCAGTGTGGTCAAGAGGAAGGGTGGAAAAGCCCTAGCCAAAAACCCGAGTTAAGTTTCGTTTTTTCAGTTTTTAGTCACTGGGAGTTTCCCTTCCTGGAAATTACTCAGGAACTCAGTGACCACGTGATCTTTTTTAAAAATATATATATGTCTCCAGGTCTTTGCAGTTGCTGAATGTTTTATTCTTCATTGCTTTTCATGCTTTTGATTACATACACAAACACACAAACAAACACACAGGTACCTAGTCAGCTTGTGGTATTCATACTGTAACATTTGCATTTGTAGGCTTCCTTGTCATTTTTGAATTGGATAAAATCTGCAGCTGTCCTAAATGGACGGCAATTTTGATTTAGCAAGAGGGACTGATACGGAAAACTTCGGAGGGACAACCCCCCCCCCTCTGTTGCGACTGCAGCAGCCAGTGCGGGACCTCCCTTCCCGTTGATCTGCACCCCTTTACCCACTTTGCTTTCCCCTTCTCTTCCCACACCATGTTGTACAAGCACACACACAAACCCTCACGAAACTCAGTTTCAAGTGGTTATTAATACTATTTGGATATATTGTATCAAGTTGAACTCTGAACATGTACAGAGCCTTGAAACCTTTAGAAATTCATTTAAAATAGTAGCCTCCATGGATTTTCTCTCTGTTTCCGCCATTCTACTCTGACTGCCCCCCCCCAGGTCAGCCCTTGTCCTCCATCATCCCTAAGCAGGAGACCATGTACACACACCTAGGGCCTCAGGAAATGCCACACCTGGGTAATCCTCTCACAAGCACCCATCCTCAGGTTCCCAAGGCGACAGACAGCCTCCAAGATGTTTTCCATTGTTCCACCCCGGTGGAAGCTCAGGATGTATATTAAGCCCACCCAAAACCCATTTACCTGTTCCTGTAACCTTTCACCCATATGTTAATCATGTTGTACCCTCCTACTCTCCACCCCTTCTTGACATTTTGCTTATGTATTAGTGATGTAGTTGTGATGTATGGTGAACTGTATTCTGGGTTGTAGCGGGAAGTTTTAAAAGTTTCTGTCGCCCTTTGTTCTGGGTCCAGTCCCGTGGCTGTAACCTGTTGCGCAATAAACTCCTTTGCCTTTGCTCCAACTTCTGGCTGTTCTCCTTTGATCTCCGCTGCGAACCACGGGCTTCTCTCATAGGGCTGGGTGCTGAGCAACCTCTAACCCAGGAATTTCCTCTAACAGTACCAAGAAAGCACATAAAGGTAAAGGGACCCCTGACCATTAGGTCCAGTTGTGTCCGACTCTGGGATTGCAGCGCTCATCTCGCGTTACTGGCCGAGGGAGCCGGCTTACAGCTTCCGGGTCATGTGGCCAGAATGACTAAGCCGCTTCTGGAGAACCAGAGCAGCGCACGGAAACACCGTTTACCTTCCCGCCAGAGCGGTTCGTATTTATCTACTTGCACTTTGACGTGCTTTCGAACTGCTATGTTGGCAGGAGCTGTGACCGAGCAACGGGAGCTCACCCCTTTGCAGGGATTTGAACCGCCGACCTTCTGATCGGCAAGCCCTAGGCTCTGTGGTTTAACCCACAGCGCCACCCGCGTCCCTAAGCAAGCACATACATAAATGTATAAACCACATGTCTGAAACCCCACAGAAAAAGTCCTGAAACCATGTTGTCTCTTCCAAATGACCTCAAATATTTCTCTGCAAGGTCGAGAAATACACCCCTTCTGTCAGGTATGTATGATGTTTCTGGGGCTACAGGGTGGGCAATTTCAAAGTCTATACAAGGGCGGGCACACCTTTGTCAGGGGTCCTCCTCCTCTCTTCTGCATGGGGGTGGGGAGCACCCTGTTGCAACAGCTTTAATAAAGATCAGGCTTATAGCCGCTTTGCTTTCGTATATCCTGGCCTGGTCTCTCCGAAGGTCCAGTCTTCCTTAAGAAGCCGAACCCCTTGAAGGGACCTCTCAATATTCTTATTTCAACTCCTTAATTACACATTTATTCAAAATCCAACTGAAACTATCCTAGTTTAATGAGCGCAACAAAACTGATGGACTTGATGCCAGCTTTTCCAAGTCTGGTAGTCATTTCCATCACCAGCTCCCCCCTGTCTCTTAGTGCCCCCCCCATGTAATGCCCCCTCCCCTTTGCCAGGGGGCAATACTGCCCACTCTGGGAAGCACCGCTTTAAATACCTGGCTGCTAGTCCCCTCCGAGGGCAGCCCCACGCACAGCACATGGCAACAACCCAATCTGGAAGTCCCTGGAGAAATTGGATTAAGCCATGGGTAGGCAAACTAAGGCCCGGGGGCCGGATCCGGCCCAATCTCCTTCTAAATCCAGCCCGCGGACGGTCTGGGAACTAGCATGTTTTTGCACGAGTAGAATGTGTCCTTTAATTTAAAATGCATCTCTGGGTTATTTGTGGGGCATAGGAATTCGCTCATTCCCCCCCCCCCAAAATAGTCCTGCCCCCCCACAAGGTCTGAGGAACAGGGGGCTGGCCCCCTGCTGAAAAAGTTTGCTGACCCCTGAGCTAGGAGCTACTTTTGCCCACACTCAAGACAGATGACATTATAGGACAACGCAACTTCAGGAGAAGCCACTGTTTTGCCACTCTTGAAGGGATAAATAGCCCCCCACTTTTTTTTTACTTTTTTGTTAATTCCCCACTGAAGTTTTCGTCTCCTGACTCTTTTCTTCTCTGCAAGTTTTCAGACTTATGCTTGCAGTGGAGACAGGTCATGCTAGAGTGGAAATACAGTGGAGAAGTAACCAGGAGCCTCCAGCTGACCTGTTTATTGAGCATTCGTTCTGATTGGCTTGCCCAAAGCTTATGCGGAGGTTAGATCATATCTGGTCTTCATTGGATTTTTGTTCTGTTTTGTTTGTGAGGCAGTCATACGACAATGAGCATTCATCCTGCTTTGCTCAAGGGGTGTTTACATGTCTTCCCATTAGTCATTGGTTTATCCCACATTTTACAATGCATGTCCCTGTCACCTTCCAAACTGCCAAAAGTCTACTGTTGCTGCTGCTGTGCATTATAAGTGGATTTGGTGCTCTAGGGCAGTGTTTCTCAACCTTTTCTGGGCAACGGAACACCTGTCTCCTGAAAAAAATCTCGCGGCACAGCACCCACAAAATGGCGGCGGCAACGTCACACCACCCACAAAATATTTCCAAGGGGTCAGCCCCACTGGGGAGACTGCAGCACTTTCTTGTCATACTCAACTCTACCAGGGCCCATTGGCTACGATTCAAGCATGTTTACTCAGTCTTTTACAACTAAAACCTTTCCTTTAAACTATCTTAAATACCGGTATATCATTTAGTTGGTGAAACTGTAACCAGTCTGTTAATAAATCCCTTATCTCATCATAGTCTTTTAGTTTCACCTTCAGTTAACAGCTCTCTATCTGCCGGCCAGTTGGTTCTCATATTCACTTTCCCCCCAAAGATATTGCTTCTAAAGGGGAAAGCCACCAGGGTGTTTTTTTGCTCTAATAGGTTTTTGTAATTTTTCCCATACCATAAAGATTGATTTTCTTATTAGATGATTCTGAACACCTTTGCACCTTAGCTTCTTATACCATAAGTATGCATGCCACCCCAATCTGTTATCATGTCCTTCCATATCTAGTAAATCTGCATTTTTCAATATTATCCATTCCTGGAGCCAACACAGACAGGACGGAATAAAGGTGTCTATATTCTGACATGTGCCACAACCCCGTGAAACACCCTCCTATCAGATGTCAAGGAAATAAACAACTGGCTTTTAGAAGACATCTGAATGTCTATACAGGGATGTTTTAAATGGTTGACATTTTATTGCTTTTTGTTATTATTATTAATAATAATAATATTCTGTTGGGAGCTGCCCAGGGTGGCTGGGGAAACCCGGCCAGATTGGCGGGGAACGCTCCCTTGGACATCCTTATGAGAGCTCCTCAGTGAGAGGACGAGAAGAAAGGGACGGTGTTTCCTGGAGTTCCAAGTGCGAAGATGCTCTGGAGGGTCAGCACAGACTGGAGCATCCAAAGCAAAGCTGCTCAGGGGAGAGAGAGGATAGATCCGTTCCTGGGGCAGGTGGTGAGAAGCACCTGAGAAAAACCGCTGCCCGCCAGAGAACCCACCCTGTTAAGAGACAAAGGACACACAGCGCCAGTGGGAAGAATTTCAGGCCGAGTGCAGACCTTGATAAAGACGAGAATGCATCTGAGCGAAAACCCACACAAATGTTTGGCGTGCAGCAAGAGCTTAGTTTACAGCTCCAATCTCATCCAGCACCAGAGGACCCACACCGGGGAGAAGCCCTTTGAGTGCTCCGTCTGCAGGAAGAGGTTCAGAATCAACTCGGACTGCAGCGGTCATGAGAGAATGCACACGGGCGAGAAGCCGTACAAGTGCTCTGAGTGTGGGAAGAGGTTCCGGCTTGCTTCGGAGCTCTCTCGCCACCAAAGGATCCACACCGGGGAGAAGCTTTATGAGTGTTTGGACTGCAAGAAAAGGTTCACCCAGGGGCAGAGCAAGAAGGCGGGGGGCGGGCCGCCCTGGGTTCCGCCCTGGGGGGGGTGACACTCTCAGGGCCCCACCCCCGCGATCGGCAACGCAAGCCGAGCTGGGAGCCAAAACCTTGCTCTGTGCACGACTGCGGCTGGCTTGCTTTATCGGTTGCTCTCTATGCCAGCCGGCACACTGCCCGCTTTCCCCGGGGAGGGGGTGACAGAGAGTGCCACACACCCCAGGGGAAAGCGGGCAGCGCGCCTGCTAGATGAGAGAGCAACCGATAAAGCAAACCAGCCACCGTCGCGCACAGAACAAGGTTTTGGGCTCGGCTTGCGTCGCCGGATCGCAGGGGTGGGGCCGGCCCCCTCTCTCAGCCAGCTGGCGCCCCGCCTGCTTTCCCCTGGGGGTGGGGTGACACTCTCGGGGCCAGCCCCACCCCACAATCGGGGATGCAAGCCAAGCCGGAAGCCTAAAGCGAGCGCCGGATCGTGGGGCTGCGCCGTCCGTGTTGCTTTAAAGCAGCACGGACGGGCAGTCCTAGGAGCCGGCGCTCGCTTGGTGGGTCGCTGCAGCGCCGGGTGGGATGCACTGCGCATGCCCAGGATTTCCGGGCATGCGCAGTCCGTCCTGACACATGCGTCGTGACGTCACGACGCATGCGCCAGGATGCCCTGCCCCAAGAGGGTGCCTCCGCAAACGCCGCCCCGGGTGCCCAAGAGGCTTCCTATGCCTCTGGGTTCACCCAGAAAGCATACCTCGTGAAGCACTGTAGGAAGATGCACACGGGCGACAAGCCATACCGATGTCCCAAAAAACACCTGATGGGGTTCAGAGCCAGTTGATCTTCAAAGTTCGCAGCCCCAATCCTGACGAACTCATTACTTGTTTCTTCAGGTCTTCTGCCAAGCTCCTGTTGTGGATACTTTCAGAGGACGTGGCCTTTGCTGTAGTGGAACCCAGGCAACAAAACAGCACCTCCTCTAGTCATTAGGCACCCACACCATTTCCTGGTAGTTGTCTTTTAAACAATTTTTATTTTATTTTTGAAGAATGGGGTGTGTGTTGTACATTGTAGGCAAAAAGGCCACTCAAGTCAGCTTATACCTGGGGTTCCCATTGTGGCCCCATGGTCTTTTGCCCCTCCCATTTGTAATGAGGGTTGCTTTTCTAACCAAGGATGGTGTGGAAGGGGCTGGAAAGTGGTGTGCAGGCATCTAGGGACACATTTCCCCAGAGTGTCTCTGGGTCCCACATGGGGCCCATAGAGAAAGAAAATGGGGCAGACAAGCTAGAGCAGGCATCCCCAAACTGTGGCCCTCCAGATGTTTTGGCCTACAACTCCCATGATACCTAGCAAACAGGACCAGTGGTCAGGGATGATGGGAATTGTAGTCCAAAATGGGGCCAAAGTTTGGGGATGCCTGAGCTAGTGGAGCCAGAGAGAGTCCTGCCAGGTCTTTGAGAGGGGTCAATTCCAGCTGTTAGTATCCAAGGACAGAAATCAGATGCACCTGGTGCCGAAAGACGCTCCTTGGGGGAGCATTGTGTATTTGGGGTGGGGCTGAGGAACACAGAGAAGGTGCCCTGTGTAATGTATAGGGCAGCACAGCCCATGGGCACTGCAACTCCCATCTTCTCTGACCATTGGCCATGCTGGATGGGTCAGAGGGCAGTTGGAGTCCAGCATTATCCAGAGGACACCCCATTTGATGTCCCCGATAGACAGAATCAGGCCTGTAAATAAGGAGCGTTAATGCATCCACTCGATGCATATATAACTGGGCAGAATTCCCACTAAATGCAATGAGGTTTATTTCTGTGAAAGTGTGGAGATGGCGAGGCTGGATTTGCAGAGGGCATTTGAAGCTGATGCCCTGCTCAATTTCTTTTTCTTTTTCGTCCCATCTAAGGTCTCCAGAGCAAGGAGCTATCCTGCCTGACGTGGGGGAAGGGGTTCACTTTTTAGTCATCTATTAATCCAATGATGGAGGCATTTTCACAGCTGCATAAGGTATTGTAGGGAGAGGAAGGTTTCCTAGAATTGCAGAGTTGCGAAGGGCTCTGAGGGTCATCTAGTCCCACCCCCTCCAACTACAGGAAACATTTGCCCAAGGTGGGGCTCAGACCCACAACCCTGGGATTAAGAGTCTCGTCCTCTGCCAAATCAGACATCTCAAATAAAAAACAACATTGAAGGTGATAAAATTTATTAGGACTCCTAAAAGTGTGACTGTCTCTTTAAGAAGCTGCAGAGGGAATTATGGGAAAAGGTAGGAAAATGCAAAGCGACAGAAACCAATTTTTCTTTTGTTATTTCTGCTGATTTTGACTGGAATGAATCCTCTCAAAGGGTCCTTGAAAAACTGCCCAACGTTTTCTTGGTGGGTAAATGGTTTTTTATGTCAGTCACTCTGGTCTGGAGAGAAACTCCTTCTGGGCCTGAGAGGCAGATTTATTCTCCTCAGGAGATACTGAGGGAGGTTTTATTCCCCCACAGATGAAAGAAAGGGAGGAGTGTCTCTCCAGAGAACGAGGCTCCTGAGAACGTGTAGAGTGCAGCTCCTGAGTCAGCGTCAGAAAAAGACACACGTCCCCCTTCATAGTCCAGAGTCACCCGGATCCTCCTGGGTTCCTCATTCAGGGATAGAGGAGAGGAATCAGGGGAGGTGCAGGCGAAGTACTCCTCTCCCCACTTCCCCACAGCCCAGATCCCTCCCTCAGGCCTTAAGGAGAAGAGGCCCTTTCTCCTCACAGACTTCCTGGCAACCCCCACATCCCACCCTCCCCAACTTCCCACAGTGACTTCCCAGAAATGTCTGCCTGCTGTGAATCCCTCACGTCCCAACACACAAAGCCAGTCGCTGAATCTCTCAGGATTATCAGGCAGGACTTGACATTTGTCTCCCCATCTCACGCTTTTCCGATCCTCTGACAGAATGAGCCAGGGATGGGCTGTGTCTGGATCCAGAGTGACATTTGCTGTTGTGGAGAAGATGGGGGAAAGAGAAGATTAGGCAGAGTCTGCCAAGAGACAGAAACAGACATTTTCATTTAAAAAACACACACCAAAAAACCCAGATTCCCTTTCAGATCAAGGGGATTTATTTGCATCGCATGCAAGACTCCTCCTTGCAGACTCTCATCAGAATAAATATCTTTCTTTTTGGTTTTTAAATCAGTTTCCTTCACTTTCTTATGTTCAATATGTATTGTGTCTGCCCTCCTCTCAACCCAGGCATTTTCTAAGAGGAAAAACCACCCAGGAAACCTTTTACTCATCTCTTCTGTGTTAGTGAAGGGGAAAGAGAGAGAATTGGAGGAGGCAGGAGAGGAGAGAAGCTGCTTTCCTCTGACAATCTCTGTGGGAAGTGGCCTTTGGGGACCTCTGGTTGGGGTGGGGGATGAGGATATTCTGGATAACTCATGCCATGTGGCACAGAGCCCGGAGTGGACAGCTCCATCTCTGCTCATCACCGTCAAAGGACTGAATACAGTAGTCCAATACACATATCATATTACAAAGATTACAAACACCACATAACGGAACACATTATCTCGTACATAGATAAGCCCCCTCATGTGATGTCATCCTGTGGAGCAGGGCGAACAGACCTGAGCTTGTTAAGACTCAAAACCTCACAGAGGAACCCCCTGTAGTAGTAGTAGTAGTAATATCACACTTGCCTACTGCCCTTCATCCATAGGTCTCAGGGTGGTTCACAGCATAAAAATACAGCATAAAACCACATATAGAAGCCCCCTCACTTTCGTGGGGGTCACGTTCTGGGCCCACAAGTGAAAATTGTGTTAAGTGGGGAGCCTATTTATGCCTGCTCTCCATCTCTCTCACCAACTTGGTCTCTCCTTGCCTTCCTCCCTCCATCTTGGAAGTTTAGGGCTTCCCTCCAGGGAAGAGGAGGCAGGTGGCAGGCAGTGGAGGAGCTTCAATCTCCGCCACTGGGGGCGGGGAGCAGGCGGGACAGGGCTGGCACTTGTCCCGGGGGTGGGGCACACATACTGGGGGTGGGGCGTGCGATCTGGGGGCGGGGCACCCAGTGCGGGTGGGGGGGCAGCTGCGATGGAACCCCCCCCCCCAGGATTGCTCCAATGGGGGCGATGCACTCCCATCGCCCCCTCCTTCCTCCACCCCTGGTGGCAGGGCGATTGTACAAAGGACTGCTTATACCATGCTTCTCGTTTGGATTGAATGTATACCAGAAGACTAGTTCTCTGCGGGAAGGGGGGATAACTCAAAAGGTTACCAGTTAGGGACTGAACTTCTGAGGAAGCAAAAAGAGAGGCTTAACAGACTACAATGCAATAGCTAAAAAAAAACTTAAAAAAAAACTTTTTACAAAACATCACCATAACATAGCATCTGTTAAAACAAAATAAAAAATAAAAAAATTCCTTCCAGTAGCAGCTTAAAGAGGAACTAAGTTTATTCTTGGTATGAGCTTTCGTGTGCATGCACACTTCTTCAGATACCAAGTGTGCATACACATGAAAGCTCATACCAAGAACAAACGTAGTTGGTCTCTAAGGTGCTACTGGAAGGA
The DNA here is from genome assembly GCA_034641385.1 of Darevskia mixta. Classification (NCBI taxonomy): domain Eukaryota; kingdom Metazoa; phylum Chordata; class Lepidosauria; order Squamata; family Lacertidae; genus Darevskia; species Darevskia mixta. The sequence continues at coordinate 122,673 of JAWWNH010000176.1, read as the reverse complement.
ATTTTTTTATTTTTTATTTTGTTTTGACTATGGCAGTCCAACACGGCTACCTACCTGTACCTATAGCATCTGTTGTTTAATTATTTCAAGCAAAAGATGAAATCATAGAACAAATAATTGCAAAGACGACAGCTGTAGGCCTAAGTAGTGTTGTTAGATATTCTCCAAAAGATTATTCTTGAGAATTTAATATCCCTAGGCCTAAGGAATTAAAACAACCAACATGTTTAGCTGTAATTCCTGCTTTGCAGGGGGCTGGACTAGATGATCTTTGGGATCCTTTCAAACTCTCCTATTCCATGGAGAAATCAGAAATGGTAAACCATACTAGAAAATGGTGGAATACAATCATTCAAAATCCACAAATGAAATGGGGATCTGAACTGGATGGATGAAGAAAGGTTTAACATCTGCCCCAAGTAAACTGGTGGGGGAAAGCTGTTGAAACTGGAATTTCCAGGCATGCTGACAAACCAGATTGCAGAGGAAGAATCGGCAGAGCTTTGCCATGTAATTCCAAGGGTCTCATGTAATGGGAAGTTCTCCCTCATGGAATGGGGCTGATCTCATAAGAAGTGTGGGAACTCTGAGAAGATTGGGATAGCTGAAGCACCAGAAATGGCTGGTGAGGTTGAAACTCTGAGGAAAAGGCAGCTCAGGCCTTGCTCTGCTGCTGGGAGACCAGCCTGGCAGGAGGTGGAGGAGGGACTGGGTGCTTGCGGGTGCCCGTCTTAACACACTTCACGAGGGGGAAATCCAAGCAAATCTCGAGATCTCCAGATTGTGTGGAGGGAAAACAAAATGCAAGGGAGGTTCCCTACACATGAGAACTCGACAAGATGGACATTGGACTGACCCTGAGGGATTCTCCTTAAGGGCTTTTGTAAGATATTGTAAGGCTCTGAGGCTTTTTCCTACAATCAAGCAGTATATAAATTTTATGAAAGAAAGCAAAATCTATAAAATTAAGGGGAAAACCAGGATAATAGTCTATAGGCAGGAAAGGAACTCATGACTGGTGGCTGGTTCTTCGAAGGGACAAGCTCTGCCCCCAATGCAAGCCTTCAAACCCTCTCCCAGTTCATTCATGGGACAGACAAAGAACCCAAACACCACTAGAGGACTGTTGCCCATTGATGACGCCATTGATGGGGGTCCCAAAGTCTGCAGAACAGACGGTTCAACACCCATGAAATATCAATCCCCATCCCTCCTGTGAAATTGTTCCTTCCCTGCAGATTTACCTTTCTGAATCTGTTTTCTGAATAACAGAGCATCTGAGGAAGCAAAAAGATATAAAGTGTAAGGGCAACACTCTTCCACCAGAAGTAAAGCTCCATACAAAAGTAACACTTCAAAACGTAGCATCCTTAAATTCAAGGTTAATTATTAAATACTAGTGGCTTAAGCCCGTTAAAATAACGGGCGCTAGAACATACGTGGTGAAACATGAGTTAAAGTTATAACTGTTAGTTATAGAAAAAGTTTCCTAATGCAATTCCAAGTATAAGTTTCCTCATACAATGTCCTTTTAATATCTTTAATTCTCTCCCTCATCAGCCTATACCCCTAGACCACCCCCAAGCCATGCAGCCAAGCCACTCACCCCTTGCATCCCTAGACTACCCCAAGCCACCCACCCCCTACACCCATAGACCACCCCCAAGCCATGCAGCCAAGCCACCCACCCCTTGCACCCCTACACCACCCCCAAGCCACCCACCCCCTACACCCCTAGACCACCCCCAAGCCATGCAGCCAAGCCACTCACCCCTTGCACCCCTAGACCACCCCCAAGCCATGCAGCCAAGCCACCCACCCCTTGCACCCCTAGACCACCCCCAAGCCACCCACCCCTTACACCCCTAGACCACCCCAAGTCATGCAGCCAAGCCACCCACCCCTTGCACCCCTAGACCACCCCCAAGCCACCCACCCCCTGCACCCCTAGACCACCCCCAAGTCTTGCAGCCAAGCCACCCACCCCTTGCACCCCTAGACCACCCCCAAGCCACCTACCCCCTGCACCCCTAGACCACCCCCAAGTCTTGCAGCCAAGCCACCCACCCCTTACACCCCTAGACCACCCCAAGCCACCCACCCCTTGCACCCCTAGACCACCCCCAAGCCACCTACCCCCTGCACCCCTAGACCACCCCCAACGAGAGAGCGAGAGCCCCAGTGCCAGGCAGGCGGGCAGGGCTCTGCCGCCACAGCCGCGACTCCCCCCGGGGTCGGCGAGCCGCTTCGCCTCACGAAGCAAGCAAGCAGCTAAACCGCCTAGTTGCTTGCTTCGCGCGCGCCCAGCGTTCGGCCGGCCCTGATTGGTGCGCGCGTCTCTGCGCTCCAATCTCTGTGTCAGTGGAGCGCACGCGCAGTTGCGAATTCCACTGACACACGGACGGTGGACGCAGGGACATAGGGAGATTATTATATAGGATTAATTAAATTGTACAAAAATAATTAACAACTAGAAAATCATAGGAAGAATCTATGAAAATAACTAAAGCTTTAAATAGCAGAATAAGACTATTCAGCAAGAATCCTGATGGTCTCCGAACTTTGTCCCTGAAATTGGGCTCTACATTCTTGGACTGGAGGGGAGACAGAGCAATAGGCATCCTGTAAAAGGATAAAGAGGGGAGATGGAGGCAGCCTTAACATCTTCCCAAGTAAAGTGGGGGGGGGGGAATTATTAAAACCAAAATAGTGAATGAGAAGGAGAAGTGAAGGTTGATGAGGAAGGATTGGCAGAGCTCTCATGCAAAGGGAAGTCCTTGCGCACAAACCTTCTACAAACCTTTAAGGTTTTAAAAAGCATAATTGTGCTGTTTTGGGGCTCGTGTCATGTGCTCTTGCTTCCATCCTCAATGGGGGAACTCTCAGGAGATCGTGAAGGCTGAAGCCCTAGATATGGCAGCTGCAGGGGGACGTCTGAGGAGGAAACGAATCAGGCCTTGGCTCCACTGCTGAGAAACAAGACTGAGCAGAAGGTGGAGGAGGGACTGGGGGTTTGCGGGTGCCCTTTTTAGCATACTTCACGAGGGGGAAATCCTAGCAAATCTCAAGAAGCCCCAAAATAACCTCTCCATATTGTGTGGAGGAAAACAAAATGCAACGGAGGTTCCCTATACAGAAGAACTCGACAAGATGGACATTGGACTGACCCTGAGGGATTCTCCTTAAGGGCTTTTGTAAGAGATTGTAAAGCTCTGAGGCTTTTTCCTACAATCAAGCAGTATATAGATTTTATGAAAGAAAGCAAAATCTATAAAATCGAGGGTGAAACCAGGATACTAGTCTATAGGCAGGAAAAGGAACTCAGATTGTCGTGCAGGTTCTTCGCAGGGACAAAATCTGCCCCGAATCCATGCCTTCAAACCCTCTCCCAGTTCATTCATGGGACAGACAAAGAACCCAAACACCACTAGAGGACTGTTACCCAGAGTTACGCCATTGATCAGGGTCCCAGAGTCTGCAGCACAGATGGTTCAACACCCATGAAATATCAGTCGCCCTCCCTCCTGTGAAATTGTTCCTCCCCTGGAAATTTACCTTTTGTACCTTGTACAAAAAATAATTAAAAACTAGAAAATCATAGGAAGAATCTATGAAAATAACTAAAGCTTTAAAACTCAGCAATCATATAGCAAGCTTACAAATAACAGAATAAAACTATTCAGCATGAATCCTGATGGTCTCCGAACTTTGTCCCTGAAATTGGGCTCTACATTCTTGGACTGGAGGGGAGGCAGAGCAATAGGAATCCGGTAAAAGGAGGCAGAGGGGAGATGGAGGCAGCCTTAACATCTTCCCAAGTAAAGTGATGGGGGAAATTATTAAAACCAAAATTGTGAAACATAAGGAGAAATGAAGGTTGCTGTGGAAGGATTGGCAGAGCTCTCATGCAAAAGGAAACCCTTCCTCACAAACCTCCTACACATCTTTAAGGTTCTTACCAAGCATAATTGTGCCTTTTAGGGCTCATGTGCTCTTGCTTCCATCCTCAATGTCTCCAATTCCTCTCAGGAGATCTTGAAGGCTGAAGCACTAGATATGGCAGCTGCAGGGGGACGTCTGAGAAGGAGACGGCTCAGGCCTTGGCTCCACGGCTGAGAAACAAGCCTGAGCAGGAGGCAGAGGGGGAACTGGGGACTTCTTAATGCCTTTGACTCCATTAAGAGCAGGAGAACCACCAAAAGGACAACCCCAGATGGTGAAGACTGGTAACCAAAAGGAAAAGGACAACCTCAGATTGTGTAGAGGGGGAACCAAAAGGAAAAAGAGGTTCCTTATAATTGTAAAAAGATGCACATGGGAGGAAAAATCCTGACTTTGCTCTACACTCTGTTTCAGGCTTTCTTTACCAGATCCAGAGTGACAATATACATGAGCTATTCTGGGGACAGGAAATGAAGGCTGGAGCACCAAGAAGGAAGGTATCCTGGGGTTACTAAATTCCATGGCATGTTCAGTTCTGAAGAAGTAATAGAATTCCCAGTGTGAAATCCTGGCAGCCATTGTTCATTACCTTTCCATTGTTTCATTGTATTCTCCACAAGGTGATTTAGATCACTGGATTCCCAGATCCTGTTCCTGAGCTCTGGAGGGAAAGCCAGTGGCTTCTCTGGACTCTCTCTTTTCTCATACCTGGTGAAAAGGAAAACAATGAATGGCCCCACCGTCTCCCTAATTATTGCAGGAGATCTCAATAACATGAACAAAGTTGAACTTCATTTCCCAACAGGTCATTTTCAGAATTCAGCTTAAACTCGTGACTCACATCCAGTACATCACCCACCTCCAAGCATTTCAACTTCCTGCCCTGACTGAGATGGAAAAGCAGGATAAAGCTGGATGTCCACCACAGATTGGGGAGACCTCAGTCCAAAACCCTGAGGAGAACTGTCAGTGGCTTCGTAAGTATGCTAAACAGCACAAGGAACAAGACGTAACCCTATGCGACACCACCAGAGGGGTCCCATGGCTTCCAACAATGCTGCCCCATAACAACTTTCTGGGAAGGTCCCAGGATGTAAGAACCAAACCCCTGAAGTGGGGTGCCTGCAATCCCTCCCTCCCTGAGCCTCTCCAGAGCAGGGGTCTGCAACCTTTAAGACAAAAAGAGCCACTTGGACCCGTTTCCGAAGGGAAAAAAAAACTGGGAGCCGCAAAACCATTGCGACATTTAAAACAAATATAACACTGCATATATTGTTTCTTACCTTAATGCTATATATACAGGATCGTGCAGTCAGCTGTCAAAAATGGAGGAGGAACCCCCAGCAATGGTGTGCAAGCTCCTATAGACTTTTGAAATCCCCCCCTTGGAGTCCAGTCCACCCCCAGACACATCATCCTACATCACAGATACATCAGAACTACATCACAAATAGGGAGGGTCAGAGGAGGTAACCTGAGAATTCTCACACCTGTGCCATCTCTCCTTGACCCCTCCCAGACACACATTTCTGCAAAACTGGTTTCCTGCCCTGGCCAGGCAAGGCTAATGTAGAGCTAATGACTGTCCTTTGTTCTAGCGTGGGTCCTTTGTGAGGGAAATGGCCCATCATCTAGCACTCAGGCAGAGGGCTGCTCGCCTCCCCTTCCTTGCAGAGAAACAGCTTGTCAGTTTAGGAGTGAAAAAAAATGGTTCTTCTTGTGCTGCTTCAAACATGTGCCCTTGTTTGCTTGGTACACTTATGAACATTTATTATATATATATATATATATATATATATATATATATATATATATATGAATGATACTGACAATATATATATATGAACTGATATATATGAACTGAACTTAAAACAAAAGCTGTTTTCCCCTGTTTTCCCAAAGCTGCGCACAAATTACTCTCTTTGATAACTTAAAATGCACAATGATTATTTTTTAAAAAATTATTTATTCATTTTAATTAATTTTGTAAGCAGTAGAACTGGAAACTTTAGCAAGAGCACACTAAATCCTGAATTCTTTGATTACTGAAGAAGTTTCTCAGGATCCTCAGCCCTCACAAAGGAACTACTGGGAACTCAGTTTCCCAAGCTCCCTTACAACGATGAATCCCGTCGGCATGAGGGAGGGGGAAAACAGCCCGTGCAACACACACACACACACACACACACACACACACACACACACACACACACACAGTGACCAGCTGTGTGTCGGCAAGAGGGAAGTTCTCCCTGCAATTGCCCATTGTCATTGAGATTTTGGGAGGGGGAGAAAGACGAGTTGTTGAGCTTTTTGTAGGGGGAGAGCTTTTTTTTCCTTTTTTGGCTCCTGATCACTAAGGCAGCAAGAGAGGCAAGTCAGCGTCACAGCCAGTACAGCGCCCGGAGCCGCGGCAAAGGTGTGACAGAGCCACATGCGGCTCCGGAGCCGTGGGTTGCCGACCCCTGCTCCAGAGGATGTGAGTGATGTCTGAAGCTGCCAAGAGGTCAAGGAGAACAACCTCAACCCTTCCTGCCCCCCTCTCTCACCCAGGAAGGGCACAACCCCATGCCCAATTGGACTCTCCCTCCAGAGGCATGAAACAACCTGACTTTCACCCCACTCTCTAGACCACCTTCAGCCACAAGAAGAAGAACCCACCTATTCCAGACCAACAGACCTTCCCTCCCTAAGTGCCTCAAAGGGGCTGAGTTACCAGAGTTGAACGGTGGTTTCTAGTTGGACATGGAAATATATTGGTACATCCTAAGCTCTTCCCAAGCATCTTTAGGACTTTCTCTTCTAGATATTTTAAATAACCACAAAGTCCATGAACAGAACGTGGAAGAGAAATAAAAGACCCCCATCCCTGAGTGAAGTGATGTGGAGAGGGAGGGAGGAGGCAGAGCTCAGGCCTTGATCACTGGAGGGAGAATAGGGGGCTACAAGTTCCAAAGAGGGGGCCCTGCTTTCACCTGTGAGATGCTGCAGGGAGTGAGTCCTACAGTCTCCCCCCTGCAGCCCCTGGAGTGCCATATCTGAGATTCCTGCATCCCGGCCTCATGGAGTGATGCTAATGGAAATGAGCCATATCCACTTACCTCTGCAAGGTGCTTCTCACATTCTAGAGGGAAAAAGAGAAGGGAATTTACTGCACACCACAGGCCACACCAGGAAGACCCCTCAGACCCTGGAGTGGAGTGGAGGAACAGCCTGGCCCTCAGATGTCAGTCTGCCTGACACATGCCAAGGTTTTGGGTAGGGATGACTGAATCAGCTAGTTTGGGTTTCTCACACCTTTTATTTTTCCAATCTGAAAACATTAATTTTTCCCATATCAAGTTCTCCACATTTCCACATCAGTTTGCCATTATTGTTTAAAATCCTTATGAAAATCCACCAGCATTTAAGGGAATTTCACGTTTGTGAATTCAAGAGAAGATTCACACCATCTCTAGTCTTAGAGTATTATCCTACCAGGGCACTGTCCCAAATTGTCTTCCATAGAAGTCCCCAAATTTCAAATTCTATTTTCTATCGGGAAGTAAAAAGAAGAAGAACTTGCATCATAAAATGCCTCCAAAGCAGTAAGAAAACAACTCCGTGTTTCTTTGGGCTCCTCCACACTTCTGCTGTTCCTGTGCCCAAAAAACACAGGTCCAAGTGGTTTTGCCTTTCCCCTGCCACTTTCCCTCAGGAAAAACCTGCTCCCTAGTGCAACTTGAAAGCAAACGTCAATCCGGAGAAAACCTGCCTGATGTCTGCTCTCATTCAGCAGTAAACAGTGGGTTTTCCTGGAGGAAAGGGGTGGGACAAGCAGCAGTCTGGATGAGTCCCTCTGTCTTGCTCTTTGGTCACTGTGACGGAGCACCATTTTGGGCCGATCTGGATCCATGGAGAAAGGGATCAACCCAGACATTGTGGAGGAAATGGGAAGAGAAGCTTGGTCAAGAGACTGGCTCAGGTCGGAAGGAGGCCAGAATGCATCCCCAGTGAAGCCCCTCACAGCTGGAAGGCATTTGGAGACAAAGGATCAGCAAAGAGCAGAAGATCAGCTCCAGCTCCATCAATAACACAGAAGAATCTCTAGACTGCATTCAGATGAGTTAAACATCCCAGGTCTCTTGGGTCTTCCTGTCCATTACAAACCTAACTAGAGGCTTCATCATCTGCGCCCCTGCACTCCTTGCATACATGAAAGGGACACATAAAGGATGGGAGGCAGCCTTGGGCTGTTCCTGCCCCCGTCTTACCTGCAGGAGTTCACTCGCTGGCTGCTGAACCTTTTCCTCCATCTCCTGGATGATCTTCTCAAGAGAGGAGAGTCTGGCCAGCTGCTCATCCCTTCTCCCTGCAATCTCCTTCTCCATCTCTTCCACATGATTCATTCGACGTTTTTCTTCTTTTTTCAGGAACTGGCGCAGTTGTCTGAACTTCTCCACAGTCCTCAGTCTCTCCGTTTCTGTTAATTTCTGCAAGAAAAGAGGAGGTCTGGGTGTGGAGGATGGTCAGCCTTCAAAACATCAGGAAGAGAATTATGAGAATTCCACAGGGAGGACACTTCTGATTTTTCATAGACATAAAACTTCTATTGGCTAAAGATGTAAGCATTTATTTCGAGGGGAAGCCCTCTCCATTGCCTTTTCTGTTGACTTCTATTTTGCAGAGAGATACAGCCTATAGGACAGAGCTTTTTTCCTAGCTATTGATGTTCCCTGCATGTTTTTGGGCATGGCATAATCAGAGTTCATAGTTGTTCAGAGAATATCAAGGGACATAAAACACCCCTCAGTTTAGGTTGGTGCCATGTAGGTGTAGGAAGGCAACAGAAACAGAGGAGGAAAGACAATTTTTTACTAATATTTATGGTAAATCAGGATTTGAATTGAACTGCTTCCACTCTCTCAGCTTATTGGTCCTCAGGCTTCTCATTGACTGCAATTCACATAATAATCTACAATGGGAAATAAACTCTATTTAGCTGCATTCAAAGGTGAACCTACCTAATTCGCAATTGCTGAAAAAATATGGAGAACGAAACAGAGCAATCCTTTGAAATTAACACCTCTCAATTTTTCAGGGTTGATCCAGCCAAGCAATGTTCACCCCAAAAAATATGTATTTATGAAGAAGAGTTTGGATTTGATCTCTCGCTTTATCACTACCCGAAGGAGTCTCAAAACAGCTAACAGTCTCCTTTCCCTTCCTCCTCCACAACATACACTCTGTGAGGTGAGTGGGGCTGAGAGACTTCAAAGTAGTGTGACTAGCCCAAGGTCACCCAGCAGCTGCATGTGGAGGAGCGGGGAATCGAACCCGGTTCCCCAGATTACGAGTCCACTGCTCCTCACCACTACACCACACTGTATAAGGAGGTAGCTACCCTAACATCAGATTCATTTTTAGAATAATAAATTAATAAACAAACTGATATGGAAAAAGGAGAAATGGGGAGAAGCTGAAATGGGCAGATTTCCCCATCCCTCCTCAGTCCTGACTTGATTCTTCAAGTGCTTGTTCCCTCACTAGTAACAATAGAGACACTTACAAGGAGGTCTTTGCTTTCCTTGTCCAGGTCTGGTTCTTGGGCCAGAATTTCATCTCTCTCTTTCATCATAATATTCAGGTGGTGACAGATCTTTCCCTGAACAGAAAAGGGAAAACTCAGGTTTGATTGAGACACACAGAGAGGAGATGAATGTTATACTGGCTTCTTGTGTCCAGTGGCCTTGCTATAATAGCAAAGTAGTTTACTGGAGGAAATAAAAGTACAAAGGTTTTTGGGTCCATGGCTCCCTGGACCAACTACCTTCTTTCTGCGGTGTCCCTGTGGAGCTCAGGGACCCAGTTAGCTCCCCCCTTGCTTGCAGAACTGGCAGCCTCTCAACCTTTCTCAAACAGCCTCCCCCACGGAGCGCTCTCTCAGCCTCCTCTCCTCTCCCCTCTCCTTAGGAGTCCTCCTCTTGGTCTCTGAGCCCCAAAGAGAGGTGCCTCCTCACACTGCCCCACAGGGGCCTGGGACTTGTCTGTCCATTCCCAACAGCATGGGCCCCTCGCCAGTTTGTTTGTTTACTCAGAGGCCACCTCATCTCCTGGCAATAAACACCCCCTGTCCAGCCCCAGAGGCACCATTCGCCTGCGGAGCTTGTACCCAGGGCTGCTGCAACAAACAGCTGCACAAGCCTTTGAGAGGCAGAGACTCCAGAGGGCATCCAAGGAGGGAGGGAAGGAAAGAAAAGAGGGACAGAGGCCAATGTTGCCAGCGGCAAACCTGAGCATCATTCAAAGCACACCAGGTGCCACAGCACACTGGTTGAAAACCACTGCAGAACTGGGAGCAGCTCAAAGTTGTGCAGCTTCTTTTGCAAAGGGAAAAAATCCTGTTTTATGGGTTCAACTCACAGTTCTGCCAATGCTATAGGAAAGGAAAGGGAGCCATTTCTATAGTTTCCTGACAGATAATCTAATGAGCCAGTCACATGTCACTAGGGAAACAAACAGCCTCTGTCTGCAGAACATTCAACAATGGAGGCCTGGGGGAAGGGGTGGGGCCAGAAAGGGAGCCAGCGATTGGCCACACATTCGCTCCATAAGACGCAAAGACATTTCCCCTTACTTTTTAGGAGAAAAAAGTGCGTCTTATGGAGCGAAAAATACAGTACTTAGTTATGTATGTGCAATTTACATTTGCAGTGTTCTTCATATGTACAAAGCAACCTTGCTGGGGTGTGTGGATGAGGTTAACCCTTTCTCTCCCTGCCACAATCCCAATACGAATCTTTGAAGCTGCTGTGAGTATTTCAAGGGAAGATCCCTTTGTCCCCCTGGCAGAGAGAAAGACTTCAACTCCCTCCTCCCTGCTATCCATCCCAGGAGCCCTCAGGCTTCCCCTGGGATGCGTTTTACATAATAAACGACCGATTCATGCCATGCCCACTTTGGACCGGAGAATTAAAAAGAAAACCTCCCAAGAAGAATCCACAGCTATTTCTCCCCCTCAAGATCCAGGGATCTCCTACCTTGTATTCCTCGGAAGCCTCCTCCAGAGGAATCACCTTGTGATTTTCATGTTCCTTTGATTTGTCACACACCATGCAGATGGGGGCTTCGTGGACTTTGCAGAAGAGCTTCAGGGGCTCCTGGTGCTTCCTACAGACTCTCCCTTTTCCTCCTCCTTCTTCCTTCCCCTCTTGAAGGTTGAGATTCTTGGCTATTTCAACCACATTAGCCAGTTGTCGGTTGGGGATGAGGCTCCTTCTCTGGACTGTTTTTCTGCACTGAGGGCAGGAACCCTCTGTCTCCGATTCCCCCCAGCACTGGATCAAGCAGGATTGGCAGAAATTGTGTCCACACTTTGGGATGGTCACTGGATCCTTGAAATAATCCAGGCAGATGGAGCAAGTGACTTCATAACGGAGACGCTGGGTGTCACCCCCTGCAGCAGCCATGGCTCCCTCACCAAAGACCCGAGTTAAGTTTCACTTTCTCAGTGTTTAGTCACTGGGTGTTTCCTTTCCTGGAAATGACTCAGGAACTCAGTGACCACATGATCTTTTTTTTAAAAAAAAAATGTCCCCAGGTCTTTGCAGTTGCTGAATGTTTTATTCTTCATTGCTTTTCATGCTTTTGATTACACACACAAACAAACACACAGGTAGCTAGTAAGCTTGTGGTATTCATACTGTAACATTTTCATTCGTAGGCTTCCTAGTCATTTTTGAATTTGAGAAAATCTGCAGCTGCCCTAAACGGACGGCAATTTTGATTTAGCAAGCGGGACTTGATTCTGTGAAGATAACTCTGTTATAAGAATTTTCAGGTCTTATATATATAAAATAAATGTTCATAAATGTACCAAGCAAGCACATAAGGGTAAAGGGACCCCTGACTATTAGGTCCAGTTGTGTCCGACTTTGGGGTTGCGGCGCTCATCTCGCGTTACTGGCATGACAAAGTCGCTTCTGGTGAACCAGAGCAGTGCACGGATACGCCGTTTACCTTCCTGCTGGAGCGGTACGTATTTATCTACTTGCACTTTGACGTGCTTTCAAACTGCTAGGTGTGCAGGAGCTGGGGCAGAGCAACGGGAGCTCACCCCTTTGCAGGGATTCGAACCGCCGACCTTCTGATCGGCAAGCCCTAGGCTCTGTGGTTTAACCCACAGTGCCACCTGCGTCCCTAAGCAAGCACATACATAAATGTATAAACCACATGTCTGAAACCCCACAGAAAAAGTCCTGAAACCATTTGGTCTCTCCCAAATGACCTCAAATATTTCTCCACAAGGTCGAAGGAAATGGGGAACCTCCCCATTGTCTCTTTGCTCACAAATCCTGTCTCAAGGGCACATTTAAGATATGAATAGGGTGAACCTGTGACCTGTGACCTGGATTCAGGAATTGAGTAGTTATCATAACCAAAAGAGTGGCCAGGATGCTGCCCAGGTAATCCAATCAGGTAACCTGGCAGACAGGCTAAAAACAATGCACTCAGATTTGAGTTGACTGAGGTAAGTGGACATCTTGCTTAGCGGCAGGCCTTGAGCAGGGTGAATGTAATGCCAAGCTAAGGATCAGAGCACACCTGAGCACATGCAGAGTGCATTTGCCGCATCACTGAGCAACTTCCCAGCCCCGTCTAATTTGTCTCAACCGTTTCTATACCGCTTGATTGTCTCTAAGCAGTGCGCAAAGTATTCCGTACAATGAAGAAGAGTGGAAATTATAAAATAATTTCCTGTGAGGTCGGCTACACAGAGCCTGTGACTGGCTCAAGGTCACCAATGAGCTTCATGCCCAAGTGGGGATTTGAACCCTGGCCTCCCAGGTCCTTGTCCCACACTCTAACTCTAACCACTACACCACACTGTCTCTCAGCAGCTGCTTAGGGATGGGACAGGAGGCTACGATTTTACACGGCTTGGCATTATGAAATTGGGAGTGGGAGCATGTGTGGGATCTTGGGTGTCCATCTTTAAATTGTGTTTTCCGGGGCAGCAGAACCTCAGTGGGGGACGTTTGTTTGTTTGTTTCAGGGCCCAGCAAGCGCCAAGGAGAAGGAGGGGCCTTTTGGCAAGGAGGAGGCATCCCTGACACAGCCAGGCCAGAGGACGATGTTCTGGCAAGTCAAAGAGGAGAAGTGCGGCATTGTGGGCTCTCTGGGTAAGAAATAGCGTTTCGGGGGAGGGAATCGATGGTCCTCCAGGTGGGGCTGAGCCACATCTCCCATCAGCCCCAGCAAGCGTGGTTGATGGACAAGGATGATGGGATTTGTAGTTCAGCAACATCTGAGGGTCAAAGGTTCCCCACAGCTGGCCTAGGGCTTCAGTCCTAACTAGGTCTACTGAAATGTAAGTCCGGGGGTTATGTAACTCTGGGTTGGGGTGGGGGATGAGGACCCCCCTGTAGTAGTAGTAGTAGTAGAAATAAATAAATAAATAAGCCTACTGCCCTTCATCCATAAGTCTCAGGGTTGTTCACAGCATAAAAATACAGCATAAAACCACATATAGAAGCCCCCTCACTTTCGCATGGGTCACGTTCTGAGCCCACAAGTGAAAATTGCATTAAGAAGGGAGCCTGTTTATTCCTGCTCTCCATCTCTCTCACCCACTTGGTCTCTCCTTGCCTTCCTCCACACCATCTTGGAAGTTTAGGCCTTGCTGCCAGGGAAGAGGAGGCAGGTGGCAGGCAGTGGCGGAGCTTCATTCTCCGCCACTGAGGGCGGGGAGCAGGTGGGACAGGGCTGGCACGCGTCCCGGGGGTGGGGCACGCATACTGGGGCGGAGCATGCATTCTGGGGGCGGGGCACCCAGTGCGGGGGGGGCAGCTGCGATGGAACCCCCCCCCCGGGATCGCTCCAATGGGGGCGATGCACTCCCATCGCCCCCTCCTTCCTCCACCCCTGGTGGTAGGGCAATTTTACAAAGGACTGCTTATACCATGCTTCTCTTTTGGATTGAATATATACCAGAATATTAGTTCTCTGGGGGAAGGGGGGATAACTCAAAAGGTTACCACTTAGGGGCTGAGACAGTCTGCTCTTAACCATGGATCGCTATGACGACTCTCATTTGAAATACCCCTACTCTATGTAGGCTTTCGAGGCTGTGATATAGTGCTAGTAGAAATGTTCTTAACTTTAAACAACAAAAGAATAATAATACATATTGCTCCCTCGCTTGCCACATGGAAGTATTTGGGCTCATGTTCACATCTTTGTGAATGCAAGTGTGCACAGAACAATTTATTAAACTGTTAAACATGTACATATGGATTCTCCTTAACGGCAGGGGGGTGTTAACTCTTGCCCTCCCAGACTCCTCCAAGATCTTGTAGCTGAGCCAGCATCCTTTTAGTTCAGCCACAAGAGAAGGGTTTTATACAGTTAGTCGCTAGCTTAAGATGCTGTTCTGTTGCGATTCTCTAATCTAGGCTAGGTGCCTTAGATCTGAGTCTAATGTACTAGAATTTTTTTTCTAGTCTGAGAAAAAGAGGACACGTGGCAACCAGTCCTGGAAAAGGAACCCTGCTCAGTCTGATCCTTCTGGGTAATTTATCTCCCCCACCCCCCCTGCACCTTCAAGTCCACCCTCTCTGCCTTTGTGGTACAAACAGCAGGGGCTAGAGTCAGGTTGTACAGAACAGACTCTTTACCCCCCCCCATGAAACACTAGTCCCCCCCCCCCGTGAATTGGGGTCTCCATGAGAAATTTACCTCTCTGAAGATTTCTGAATGACTGAACATCTGAGGAAGCAAAAAGAGAGGCTTAACAGGCTACAATGAAATAGCTAAAAAAACAAACTAAAAAAAAACTTTTTGCAAAACATCACCATAAGATAGCATCTGTCAAAACAATAAAAAAAATAATAAAAATCCTTCCAGTAGCACCTTAAAGACCAACTAAGTTTGTTCTTGGTATGAGCTTTTGTGTACATGCACACTTCTTCAGATACCAAGTGTGCATGTACACAAAAGCTGTGGGATGTATAACACTGGTGCAGTCAATCACAACATTCCTAGAGTGTACACAAAGGGGACTTGGTCCTCCAGGTAGAGTTTCCTGTGCCAAGACTGAAATCACTTCCTTTGTGTGACCAGAAGTGGGAGTGGCCTTACCTGTAGCTATTCAAAGATACAGGTGAGCTGCTACTCTCCCTCTTCTTCCCACCAGGACTCCGAGGATGCAACATCTCAGGAGATGCTCTCTTGGCTTCCAGCCAAGAGAGGCCCACATGGAGCCTTTCTCCCTTAAGGAGAATCTCCACATGTAAATACATTTAATCTAAGCTAGCCTGCCTTTCTGAGACTGTAGAAGCTTGAAATGACTGTGAGTAAAACCTTTATACTTTTATAAGCTTATGTGTCGTGTATTTTCTTTTAAGAGGGAACCAGGGGAAATATGTGCCAGGATCTGCCTTATTCTAGAAGTTCATAGGAACTTAAACGCCACGCTTTGCTGCGCTTTATTGGGGATGAGAAACTCTGCTAGTTTGGAGCTTGTTAGCACAAGCTGGGATAGGAAATATTAATCAATATTCCCTCATCCACATTCCCTCTCATCTCCCACAAAAGCTCATACCAAGAACAAACTTAGTTGGTCTTTAAGGTGCTACTGGAAGGATTTTTTAAATTTTGTTTTGACTATGGCAGACCAACACGGCTACCTACCTGTAACTATAGCATCTGCTGTTTAATTATTTCAAGCAAAAGATGAAATCATAGAACAAATAATTACAAAGACGACAGCTGTAGGCCTAAGTAGTGATGTTAGATATTCTCCAAAAGATTATTCTTGAGAATTTAATTATCACTAGGCCTAACGTGTTTAGCTGTAATTCCTGCTTTGCAGGGGGCTGGGCTAGATGATCATTGGGATCCTTCAAACTCTCCTATTCCTTGATTCCATGGGGAAATCAGAAATGGTAAACCATACTAGAAAATGGCGGAATACAATCATTCAAAATCCACAAATGAAATGGGGATCTGAACTGGATGGATGAAGAAAGGTTTAACATCTGCCCCAAGTAAACTGGTAGGAAAAAGCTGTTGAAACTGGAATTTCCAAGCATGCTGACAAACCAGATTGCAGAGGAAGAATCGGCAGAGCTTTGCCATGTAATTACAAGAGTCTCATGCAATGGGAAGTTCTCCCTCATGGAATGGGGCTGATCTCAAAGGAAGTGTGGGAACTCTGGGGAGATTGGGATGGCTGAAGCACCAGAAATGGCTGGTGAGGTTGAAACTCTGAGGAAGAGGCGGCTGAGGCCTTGCTCTGCTGCTGGGAGACCAGCTTGGCAGGAGGTGGAGGAGGGACTGGGTGCTTGCGGGTGCCCTTCTTAACACACTTCACGAGGGGGAAATCCAAGCAAATCTCAAGATCTCCGGATTGTGTGGAGGGAAAACAAAATGCAAGGGAGGTTCCCTACACATGAGAACTCAACAAAATGGACATTGGACTGACCCTGCAGGATTATCCTTAAGGGTTTTTGTAAGAGATTGTAAGGATCTGAGGCTTTTTCCTACAATCAAGCAGTATATAGATTTTATGAAAGAAAGCTTTTTCCTGCAATATATAAATATATAAATTTTATATATTTATATAAATATATAAATTGCAGTATATAAATTTTATGAGGGGGAAATCCAAGCAAATATCGAGAAGGCCCAAAAGAACCTCTCCCGATTGTGTGGAGGGAAAATAAAATGCAAGGGAGGTTCCCTATACAGGAGAACTTGACAAGATGGACATTGGACTGACCCTGAGGGATTCTGCTTAAGGGCTTTTGTAAGATATTGTTAGGCTCTGAGGCTTTTTCCTACAATCAAGCAGTATATAGATTTTATGAAAGAAAGCAAAATCTATAAAATTAAGGGGGAAACCAGGATAATAGTCTATAGGCAGGCAAGGAACTCATGACTGGTGTGCAAGTTCTTCGCACGGACAAGCTCTGCCCCCAATGCAAGTCTTCAAACCCTCTCCCAGTTCATTCATGGACAGACAAAGAACCCAAACACCACTAGAGGACTGTTGCCCATTGATGACGCCATTGATGGGGGTCCCAAAGTCTGCAGAACAGACGGTTCAACACCCATGAAATATGAATCCCCATCCCTCCTGTTAAATTGTTCCTCCCCTGGAAATTTACCTTTCTGAATCTGTTTTCTGTATAATAGAGCATCTGAGGAAGCAAAAAGATATAAAGTGTAAGGGCAACACTCTTCCACCAGAAAATAAATCTCCATACAAAAGTAACACTTCAAAACATAGCATCCTTAAATTCAAGTACAATTATTAAATATTAATTAAATTGTACAAAAAATAATTAAAAAGAAGAAAATCATAGAAAGAATCTATGAAAATAAAGCTTTAAAACTCAGCAATCATAAAGCAAGCTTACAAATAACCGAGGAAAAATATTCAGCATGAATCCTGATAGTCTCTGAACTTTTGTCCCTGAAATTGGGCTCTACATTCTTGGACTGGAGGGGAGGCAGAGCAATAGGAATCCTGTAAAAGGATAAAGAGGGGAGATGGAGGCAGCCTTAACATCTTCCCAAGTAAAGTGATGGGGGGAATCATTAAAGCCACAATTGTGAAACATAAGGAAAAGTGAAGGTTGCTGTGGAAGGATTGGCAGAGCTCTCATGCAAAAGGAAACCCTTCCTCACAAACCTTCTACAAACCTTTAAGGTTGTTAACAAGCATAATTGTGCCTTTTGGGGCTCATGTGCTCTTGCTTCCATCCTCAATGTCTCCATCTCCTCTCAGGAGATCTTGAAGGCTGAAGCCCTAGATATGGCAGCTGCAGGGGGACGTCTGAGGAGGAGACGGCTCAGGCCTTGGCTCCACGGCTGAGAAACAAACCTGAACAGGAGGCAGAGGGAGAATTGGGGGCTTCTTAATGCCCTTTGACTCCATTCAGAGCAGGAGAACCTCCCAAATGACAACCTCAGATTGTGTAGAGGGGGAACCACAAGGAAAAGGAGGTTCTGTAGAATTGTAAACGGAAGCACATGGGAGGAAAAAATCCTGACTTTGCTCTACACTCTGGTTCAGGCTTTCTGTACAGGATCCAGCGTCACAATATACATGGGCCATTCTGGGGGACAGGAAATGAAAGCTGGAGAACGAAGAAGGAAGGTATCCTGGGGTTACTAAATTCCATGCAATAAGAGCCTGACATGTTCAGTTCTGAAGAAGTACATTCATACCTCTGGTTGCGTTCACTACGGGATACGAATGCGCCAAACCCGGAATTACTGGAATGGGTTACTTCCAGGTTCGGCGCTTCGCGCATGCGCAAAAAGCACTAAATCGCACCGCGCACATGCGCAGATTAGGCACTTCAGGTTGCGCTCTTTTAATGTTGCGAATGGGCCTCCGGAACGGATCCCGTTCGCAACCAGAGGTACCACTGTAATAGAATTCCCAGTGTGAAATCCTGGCAGCCATTTTTCATTACCTTTCCATTGTTTCATTGTATCCTCCACAAGGTGATTTAGATCACAGGATTCCAAGATCCGGTTCCTCATTTTTGGAGGGAAAGGCAGTGGCTTCTCTGGACTCTCTCTTTTTTCATACCTGGTGAAAAGAAAAACAATGAATGGTCCCATTGTGGCACTGTCTTCCTAATTATTGCAGGAGATCTCAATAACATGAACAAAGTTGAACTTCATTTCCCAACAGGCTATTTTTCTGGATTCTGCTTCATCTGATGACACCCACCTCCAAGCCCTGGTCTAGCATTTCAACTTCCTCCCCTGACTGAGATGGAAAAGCAGGATAAAGCTGGGTGTCCACCACAGATTGGGGAGACCTCAGTCCCAAACCCCTGAGGACAGCTGTCAGTGGCTTCGTAAGGATGCTAAACAGCACAAGGGACAAGATGTAACCCCAAGCGAAACCACCGGAGGGTTCCCATGGCTTCCAACAATGCTGCCCCATAACAACTTTCTGGGAAGGTCCCAGGATGTAAGAACCAAACCCCTGAAGTGGGGTGCCTGCAATCCCTCCCTCCCGGAGCCTCTCCAGAGGATGTGAGTGATGTCCAAAGCTGGCAAGCGGTCAAGGAGAACAACCTCCACCCTTCCTGCCCCCCTCTCTCACCCAGGAAGGGCACAACCCCATGCCCAATTGGACTCTCCCTCCAGAGGCATCAAACAACCTGACTTTCACCCCCTGTGATGTGGGGAGGGAGGGAGGAGGCAGTTGACCTTGAACCTTGGAGGGAAAATTGGGGGGTGGGCTTCAAGTTCAAAAGAGGGGGCTCTACCTTCACCTGTGAGATGCTGCAGGGAGTGAGTCCTACAGTCTCTCCCCTGCAGCCCCTGGAGGGCCATGTTTGAGGGTCTTGCATCCCGGCCTCATGGAGGGATGCTAATTGAAACGAACCAGATCCACTTACCTCTGCAAGGTCCTTCTCACATCCTAGAGGGGAAAAGAGAAGGGAATTCACTGCACACCACAGGCCACACCAGGAAGACCCCCTCAGACCCTGGCCCTTGGATGTCAGTCTGCCTGGCACATGCCAAGGTTTTGGGTATGAATGGCTGAATCAGCCAGTTTTTGTTTCTCACAGGTTTTATTTTATCCAATCTGAAATTATTAATTGTTCCGATATCAAGTTCTCCACATTTCCACATCAGTTTGTCATTATTGTTTAAAATCCTTATGAAATCCACCAGAATTTTAGGTAAATGTCACGTTTGTGGGTTGAAGAGAAGACTCACACCATTTCTAGTCTTAGATTATAATTTAATAACTTTAATCCAGTTTGCATTGAGCAATTCAGACGTAAGTAAGCCTACAGGATAATCCTACCAGGGCACTGTCCCAAATTGTCTTCCATAGAAGTCCCCAAATTTCAAATTCTATTTTCCATCTGGAAGTAGAAAAAGGACCTGTGGTATAAAATGCCTCCAAATGGGTAATAAAACAGCTCAGTGTTTCTTTGGGCTCCTCCAGACTTCTGCTTTTCCTGTGCCCAGAAAACACGGGTCCAAGTGGTTTTGCCTTTGCCCTGCCGCTTTCCCTCAGGAAAAACCTGCTCCTTAGTGCAACATCAAAGCAAACGTCAATCTGGAGAAAACCTGTCTGATGTTTGCTCTAATTCAGCAGTAAACAGCATGTTTTCCTGGAGGAAAGGGGTGGAACAAGCAGCAGTCTGGATGAGTCCCTTTGTCTTGCCCTTTGGTCACTGTCACTGAGCACTATTTGGGGCTGATCTGGATCCATGGAGAAAGGGATCAACCCAGAAGTTGTGGAGGGAACGGGAAGAGAAGCTTGGTCAAGAGACTGGCTCATGTCGGAAGGAGGCCTGAACTAGGCGAAGCCCCCCACAGCTGAAAGGCATTCGGAGACAAAGCATCAGCAAAGAGCAGAAGATCACCTCCTGCTCCATCAAGAACACAGAAGAATCTCTAGTCTGCGTTCAGGTGAGTTAAGCATCCCAGGTCTCTTGGGTCTTCCTGTCCATTACAAACCTGACTAGAGGCTCCATCATCTGAGCCCCTGCACACCTTGCATACATGAAAGGGGCACATAAAGGATGGGAGGCAGCCTTTTCCTGGAGCCTTGGGCTGTTCCTGCCACCGTCTTACCTGCAGGAGTTCAGTCGCTGGCTGCTGACCCTTCTCCTCCATCTCCTGGATGATCTTCTCGAGAGAGGAGAGTTTCCTGGAGAGTCTGGCCAGCTGCTCATCCCTTCTCCCTACAATCTTCTTCTCCACCTCTTCCACATGAGTCAGCAGACGTTTCTCTTCTTCTTCCAGGAACTGGCATAGTTGTCTGAACTTCTCCACAATCTTCAGCCTCTCCCTTTCTGTTAATTTCTGCAAGAAAAGAGGAGGTCTGAGTGTGGAAGATGGTCAGCCTTCAAAACATCAGGAAGAGAATTATGAGAATTCCACAGGGAGGACACTTCTGATTTTTAATTGCTGTTTCTGTTGACTTCTATTTTTCAGAGGGCTACAGCCTAAAGGAAGGAGCGTTTTTTTCTAGCCATGGATATGTGGGATGTAAAAACCCATTGCAGTCAAATACGACATTCCTACAATGCACATGCTGGGGAATGCTTTGTATCACTCAGGAGAAAACTTGCTAGTTCCTCCGGAGCTGAGACAGACTTCCTTTGCATGTGACCTGATGTGGGTGTGGCCTGTTCTTGGTAGAGAAGCACATGGCCTCCATGTTCTGCCCTGTGTGTTCTCCATTGTGTGTTCCTAAGAGTTAGGAGAAGTTCCAGCTCAGTCGCAGTCACTTGAGAATATTTCCCTTAGTAAGGTTACCAGACGTCCCCATTTCCCAGGGACAGTTCCCAGATTTACAAATCAGTCCCCATACAAAATCCTGTCATCCTGACTGAAGTTGAAAAGTTTCCCCAGATCATAGCTGTCAACCTTTCCCTTTTCTTGCGAGGAATCCTATTCAGAATAAGGGAATTTCCCTTTTAAAAAAGGAAAAGTTGACAGCTATGTCCCGGATGCATTGAAAAAAATCTGGTAACCTTACCTTATGGGATAGTTCACATAGTTATATGTTGTTCTGTAAATTAAGTCTGCCTTCGGGGATCTTATTGTGAACTGGATGATTGTAAGTAAACTAGTTTTATGTTTAATCAGATGGTCGCGTCTATTGTTTTAGGAGGGATATAAAAAAGGGAAACCAGGAATCCTAAATAGTGAGGCTCAGATGAGCCTGCAACTAGCTAACCACTGTGTAATTTAAAAGGGGGATTGTTTAACAACTCTGCTCAGTTAGAGAACTTGCTGCCGCAAGTTAGGAAGGATATAATAAAATAATATATCCTCTCCTGCCTCCCTAAACACCCCCACAGGATATTCCCTGCATGTTTTGGGGCATGGCATAAATACATTGTTACCTCGAATTACAAACGCCTCAGGTTAAAAACGCTGCAGGTTACAAATGCTTCAGGTTACAAACTCCGCTAACCTGGAAGAGTTACCTCGAGTTGAGAACTTTGCCCCAGGATAAGAGCGGAAATCGTGTGCTGGCAGTGCAGCGGCAGCAAGAGGCCCCATTAGCGAAAGCACGCCTCTAGTTAAGAACAGTTTCAGTTTAAGAACAGACCTCCAGAACGAATTAAGTTCGTAACTAAAGGTACCACTGTAAACTCAAATTAGCTGCATTCAAAGGTGAATCCACCTCATTTGCTATTGCTGAAAAAATATGGAGACCAAAACAGAGCAATCCTTTGAAATTCACACCTCTGAATTGTTCAAGGTTGACCTAGCCAGGTAATGTTCACAAAAAATGTATTTATGAGGGTAAAGTACATATAAAAATATTTATACAGTACAAGGAAGTAGCTACCCTAACATCTGATTCATTTTCAGAATAATAAATGAATAAATAAACTGATATGGAAAAAGGAGAAATGGGGAGAAGCTGAAAAGGGCAGATTTTCCCATCCCTTCTCAGTCCTGACTCGATTCTTCAAGTGTTCCCTGTCTAGTAACAATAGAGACACCTACAAGGAGGTCTTTGCTTTCCTTGTCCAGATCTGCTTGATAGGCCAGAATTTCCTCTCTCTCTTTCCTCAGAATCTCCAGGCGACGACAGATCTCTCCCTAAAGAGAAAAGGAAAAACTCAGGTTTGATTGAGACACACAGAGAGATGATTATTACACTGGCCTCCTCTCCTCTCCCCTCTCCTTAGGAGTCCCCTTCTTGGTCTCTGAGCCCCAAAGAGAGGTGCCTCCTCACACTGCCCCATAGGGGCCTGGGACTTGACTGTCCATTCCCAACAGCAAGGACCCCTCGCCAGTTTGCTTGCTTACTCCCAGGCCACCTCAGTTCCTGGCAGCCAACACCCTCTTGCCAGCCCCAGAGGCACCATTCGCCTGCGGAGCTTGTAGCCAGGGCTGCTTCAACCAATAGCTGCACAAGCCTTTGGGAGGCAGAGATGGCATCCGAGGAGGGAGGGAAGGAAAGAGGGACAGAGGCCAGTGTTGCCAAAGCACACTGGTTGAAAAGCACTACAGAACTGGGATGGGAAAGTGCAGCAAACTAGTCTGGAGAAGAGCAAAGGCAGCCATGCTTGCTCCTGTCTTCTCCGAGGAGACTTCCAGCCTCGCTTCTCATCTTGAGGTCCCAGGGAGAAGTGGGAAGAGGAGGAGGAAGAAGGGATGAGTCAGGATCCAACCTGGGATGTATCAGTCTAGCATCAAAGTCTAGCATAGGGAGGTCAGCCCAAGAGGCTAGAGATAGAGGAATAGAGCAGCGCCCATTCCAAACCCCTCTTCTGCAGGCCTAGGGCTTTTCCACCCTTCCTCTTGACCCCACAGCTTTGCTACTTAATTGGGTCAGATGGCAATTCAGGTTTTCTGCTACTTGTCCGTTATCTTCTCTGCAGTAGCCAGAGCCCACATGTGCTTGTGCCACCAGGGGAGATTTAAGGCCTGCATCATCTTCCACTTCTGGGCCAAAGTAGTTCTTGCTGCAGCCAGAGTCCAGCTAAGTAGCTCCTTCGATCTGCTGTCTGGTCACCCCACAAGTTCAAAGGGACCAGCTTCATTTCATTATCATTACTATTTTGTGGCGTTATTGACACTGCATGGCACAGGAGCATTTTTGCACCTCTGTAGTAGAACAAGTGAATTATTTTAAAAGGGATTAAAACACAGTTTAAAAGGTTTTTTTCTGAAGCAGAATGAGAATTTTATCTTTTTTATATAATAGCACAGGTCCAATTCTGAGTTGTCATGGAAAAGTCATCTTTTCCCCATGTCTTTGCAGATGCTACTCTGAACCACGGAGTCCTTTGCCATTTGGGATGGGAAGAGATCCTCACTCCCCCCCCCCACTGAAACCTCATTGCACAGGCCCCACAGCACCCCCAGAATAAGTGTGGTCCCCACCAGTAGGTGCTTCCACCTCCACTTGAAAATCTGCTTCCAACAGATACTGGGGGGGGGGGGATCCTGCACCATCTGGTCAATTCCTGGCCACTAGTCCCACCCCACCCCCTGCAGCTGATCCCTTGCTATTATTTGCTTTGCAGGGCATTGAGGAGGCATCCTGCTAGCCAAAGGAGACATGTACTTAGTTGTGTATGTGCAATTTACATTTGTAGTTTCTAAATATTTATAAAGAAACCTTGCTGGGGGATGCGGATGAGGTTAACCCTTTCTCTCCCTGCCACGGTCCCAGTTCAAATCTTTGAAGCTGATGTGAGTATTTCAAGGGAAGATCCCTTATCCCCCTGGCAGAGAGAAAGACTTCAACTCCCTCCTCCCAGCCATCCCAGGAGCCCTGGGCTGCTTCTACCTAACTAAACAACCACCAATTCATGCCATGCCTACTTTGGACATGAGAATTAAAAAGAAAACCTCCCAAGAAGAATCCACAGCTATTTCTCCACATCAAGGTCCAGGGATCTCCTACCTTGTATTCCTCGAAAGCCTCCTCCAGAGGAATCACCTTGTGATTTTCATGTTCCCTTGATTTGTCACACACCACACAGATGGGGGCTTCGTGGACTTTGCAGAAGAGCTTCAGGGGCTCCTGGTGCTCCTCGCAGACTCCTCCTTCCCCTCCTTCCTTCTTTCCCTCTTGAAGGCTGAGATTCTTGGCTATTTCTACAAAGTTAGCCAATTGCAGGTTGGGGATGAGGCTCCTTCTCTCGACTCTTTCTCTGCACTGAGGGCAGGAAGCCTCTGCCTCCGATTCCCCCCAGCACTGGATCAAGCAGGATCGGCAGAAGTTGTGCCCACATTCTGGGATGGTCAATGGATCTTTAAAATATTCCAGGCAGATGGAGCAAGTGGCTTCATCGCGGAGACGCTGGATGTGACCCCCTGCAGCAGCCATGGCTCCCTCGCGCCAAAGACAAGAGTTAAGTTTCACTTTCTCAGTTTCTAGTCACTGGGAGTTTCCCTTCCAGGAAATGACTCAGAAACTCAGTGACCATGTGATCTTTTTTAAAAAAAATGTCACCAGGTCTTTTCATTTGGTGAATGTTTTCTCTAGTAACGGTCACCTCCAGACTAGACTATTGTAACTCGCTCTATGCGGGGCTGCCCTTGAGGCTGATCCAGAAACTCCAGCGGGTGCAGAATGCAGCGGCGAGGCTCCTTACGGGGGCCTTGCCGCGAGATCACATTCATCCAGTGCTTTATCAGCTGCATTGGCTCCCGGTGGAGTACAGGATCAGGTTTAAGGTGCTGGTTTTGACCTTTAAAGCCCTACGCGGCCTAGGACCCTCGTACTTAAGGGACCGCCTCTCCCAGTATGCCCCGGGTAGGGCCTTGAGGTCCTCAAATAATAACATCCTAGAGATCCCTGGCCATAAGGATGTCAGGCTGGCAGCTACTAGGGCCAGGGCTTTCTCGGCTCTGGCCCCAAGATGGTGGAATGATCTGCCACAGGAAACAAGGGCCCTGCAGGAGTTGGTATCCTTCCGCAGGGCTTGTAAAATGGAGCTGTTTCGCCTGGCTTTTGGGTTGGGTTGAGTGTAATCCCTGATGTTTTTATTCCATTGGTTGTTGGTGAGCTATTTATAATGAGGTGGCTTTTAAACTTTTAAGTTTTAAATTGTTTTATTTTTATTTTTTTTTCATTTTTATAGATTTTATTGAATAAAAGAAACATATTCACAAAAAAAACATATTCTCAAAAAAAAAATACGAAAACAGTGTATGACACAACATTAACATACAGCACAATTCATCTCTACATACATACAACCTTCCTAACAAACAACCTTCCTAACATTCATACTTGCATATAGCCTTCCTAACATATGGCCTTCCTAATATACTTCATCCTTACATCCTTACATTACCCTGTCATCCTTGCCCCCTCATTGAAATACATTTTTACATTCAGTCACACCTGCTTTACATACCTCCCTTCTACTGCCCACTTACATACTTAATCGAGCTTACACTTTCACATTCACATTCACCCATTAATACCTATACATTCTTACAAAACACCCCTCCCTCCACCAAAATCACCCCCCTTCCCCCTGTGTTAGACTTCCAATCCCGTCAGTTACAGTATCTCCTTTTTCTTATCATTTTCATTATTATACTCTAAACTTATTACCTATTTTTCTCCTTAATATTCTCCTCTTTCCATTTACTTTTCATCTTTTCTTTCTTTCCTTTCTTATATCCTAGTACTCGCTTATCTCGATAGTAGTTCTGGTTTATCAGCATATCTTTGGATGTATTCTTTAAAGGCACTCCATTCTTCTTCTAACTTTTCTTTTGGTCTCTCTCCTATATTCCCCATTATTTTGATTGCATTATGGTATTCTATAAGCTTTATCCTCCATTCTATTACCGTTGGGATTTCTATTGATTTCCAATTTTTAGCAATTAATAGACGCGCACATGCTGTTGAATATAAATAAAGTACTCTGTCTTTTTCCTTTATTTCTTCCGTTGGGATGCCTAATAAAAAGCCTTCAGGGCTCTTTTTGCAAGAATATTTAAACATTTTTTTCATTTCGTTATGTATTATTACCCAAAACTTCTTTATCTCTGTGCAATTCCACCAAATGTGGAATAGCGTACCTTTTACCATCCTGCATCTCCAGCATGTGTCGTCACTATTTTTATTTATTTTGGCTATTATTTCTGGTGTTATGTACCACCTATGTTGTAATTTTAAAAAATTTTCTTTTAATTTGTAACATGTTGTAAATTTCATATCTTTTTGCCACAGCCGTTCCCATTGATCAAACATAATATTCCTTCCGAGGTCCTGGGCCCATTTTATCATCGAGGCCTTCACTACTTCCTCTTTCGTTTCCCATTCCAATAGTAAATTATAGATTTTAGATATCATCTTGACTTTTTCCTTGGTTAAAATTTTTTCAAACTTTGTCATTTCTTTTTCCAGGCCTATTTTTTTATCCTTACCCCATCTTGATTTAATTTGCAAATATCTAAACCAATCGCCTACTTGACTTTGTACTTCCTGGTATTCTTTTAGTACTAGTTCTCCTCTTTCCTCCTTCAACAACATTCTATAATTTGCCCAGTCTTCCCTCATGTTTAATCTTTTAACTGCAATGATTTCAAGAGGAGACGTCCACCATGGTACCTTATTTTCTAATATGTTTTTATGTTTTAGCCAAATTTTATATAATGATTTTCTAATTATATGATCCATAAATGCCTTATGCGCTTTCACTTTCTCATCTATTAAGTAAGCATGCCAACCAAATCTTGTACCGATCCCTTCAAGATCTAAAACATCTGAGTCTCTTAATTGTATCCATTCTTTTAGCCAAATTAGACCCGCCGCATCATGATAAATTTCCATATCTGGCATCCCTAATCCTCCCCTTCCCTTTGAATCTATTAATATTTTATACTTAATTCTCGGTTTTTTCCCCGCCCAGACAAAATTTGCCAAATCTTTTCTCCAATTGTTAAAGCATTTGTCCCCTCCCAAAATTGGTATTCCCTGAAATAGAAACATCATCCTCGGTAATATATTCATTTTAATTATTGATATTTTCCCTAATAAAGATAATTTTAGTTTCCCCCATATATCCAGATCCTTTTTTATCTCGTTCCATATTTTCCCATAATTTTCTTCCACTAAATCTTTTGTATTTGATGTTATATTAATGCCTAAGTACTTTATTTTCTTTTTAATTTCCAATTGAGTTATTTCTTGTAAATCTTTTTTCTCTTTTTCATTCATATTTTTAACTAACATTTTTGTTTTCCCCTGGTTCAGTCTAAATCCCGCCAATTCTCCGTAATCCCTTATGCATTCTAACAGCCTGGGCACACTTTCTGATGGATTTTCTGTTGTCACCATAATATCGTCTGCAAAAGCCCTCACTTTATAATTTTTCCTTCCTACCACTACTCCCTTTATCATCTCGTCTTCCCTTATTTTTTTCATCAATAGTTCTAATACTAATATAAACAGTATTGGCGACAGGGGGCAGCCTTGTCTTGTTCCTTTAAAAATATTAATTTTTCCTCTGATTTTCCCATTAATTATTATTTCTGCTGATTGTTTATTATAAATAGCTTCTATTCCCTTTTGCATTTTCTCACCTAAATTTATTTCCTCAATTAATTTCTTCATAAACTCCCAAGATACTCTATCAAAGGCTTTTTCAGCGTCTATTGATACTAAAGCTACTTGTTTGTCTTTCCTAATTTGCATATATTCTAATATATCCACTATATTTCTGATATTATCTTTGATTTGCCTCCCTTCTACGAATCCTGCTTGATTTTTGTGTACTATTTGTCCTATAATAATTTTGAGTCTATTGGCCAATACCTTTGCATAAATTTTGTAATCTGAGTTTAGTAACGAGATAGGTCTATAGTTTTTTACTAATTCCAAATCTGTTCCTTGTTTGGGGAGTAGGGTAATGTATGCTTGTCTCCATGAATTTGGTATTTCTCCTTTATTTGTCGCCTCTTCCATTATTTCTCTTAATGGTTCTATTAATTCATCCTCCAAATTTTTATATACTTCTATCGGTAGACCGTCTGGGCCAGGCGATTTTCCTTTTTTCATATTTTTTATAGTGTCTCTAATTTCCTTTATTGATATTGGTTCCTTTAATTTATCTAAATCCTTTTTCTTTATATCTTCTAATTTATTTTCCTTTATATAATTTTCTATTCGTTCTACTTCAGCTTCTTCTTTCTGATACAAATTTTTATAATATTTCTCAAATTCTTTCTTGATTCTTTCTATATTTGTTACTGTCTTCTGCTCTATTTTTAATTTATTAATCAATTTTTCGCTTCTTTGTTTTTTGATTTGCCACGCCAATATTTTCCCTGGCCTATTTGCTCCTTCAAAATTCCTATACTTCCAAAATTGGATTTGTTGCTCTACTTCTTGTTCTATTATAGCATTATATTTTGCTCTCAATAATTTAATTTCTTGTTCCAATTTCTCTTTATTCTTTTTATCATATGCCTTTTTTTCCTTACGTTTAATTTCTTCTAAGAGTTCTATCTTATTTTTTTCTTTCTTTTTAAACATTATTGAATTCTGTTGTATGAAATAACCTCTTAAAACCGCCTTCCCTGCGTCCCATGCTGTTTTGATGTCTACCTCTTTCTTCCAATTATTTTTAACATATTCCTTCATTATCTTTTTGGCTCCCTGCAGGGTTTTTTCGTCTTTTAATAAAAAGACGTTCATTCTCCATCTTTTCCTTCCTCCTTTCTCTCTCCCTTCTAGGGCTAGGGATACCGGATTATGGTCTGTAATTGTTCTCGGTAGGATCTCCGCTTTATCAATACTATTTGTCAACTCTTTACTGATCCATATTCCATCTATTCTACTATATGAATTATTTGGTTGTGAGAAAAAAGTAAAATCCTTCTCAATCAGATTTTTATACCTCCAAGCATCCACTAGATCAAAAATACTTATCATTTCTTTAAAGCTTTTAGGTAAAACTCCTTCATTTGTCCCTGTTTTTCTTCCCGATCTGTCCAATTCCGGTTCCATGACTCCATTTAAGTCACCCATCAATACTACTTTCTTATCTAAATACTCCATTAACTTTTCCCGCAATTTTTCATAGAATTCTGCTTTTCTACTATTCGGACCATAGATTCCCACAACTATTATTGATTCCCCTTCCCACATTACTTTAATTATCACTATTCTTCCGTCCTTATCTTCATATAACAATTCTGGTTCATATTTCTCTCTTACGTAGATTACCACCCCTTTCTTTTTTTTTTCATCAGATGCTATAAATTCTTTTCCCAGTTTTGGTTTTACAAGCAGTCTTTTATGATCAACTTTAATGTGCGTTTCCTGCATGCATACCATATCCCATTTTTGCCTTTCTAGAATACGTCCAATTTTCTGCCTTTTCCTTCTATCGTTTAACCCATTTACATTCCACGATATTATCTTAAACTTCATTCTTTATTATTTGCAAGAGGTCAAGAAAACAAAAATAAAAAAACAAAAAAAACGAACGCAAATTTGAAGACTTATTTATAAAATGTCCAAGATACTTAAATTGTCTGTGATGCAGAAAGATGGGATTGTTTATAACTCCAGTCCGATGGCTTTCAGCCCTTTTAGGTTCTTACCCCTCTGCTCCCAAGTCTATTAAGCTTTGCTCTTTATCTTCCTTATTTTCTTTTTCCTCTTCCGATTCCGATGACACCTCTTCTGGTTTTTCTTCCTCCGCTGTGGCGTTGCTTTTTCCCAGTCCTCCTAGCTCCACCTTATATTTTCTCCAGAACATATCAGCTTCATCATAAGTTTCAAACCTCCTTCTCTTCCCTTTGAAGTAGAAGGAAAGTCCCGCCGGGTACTCCCATCTATAGTTAATGCCTTTCGCATTTAGTCCTTTTGTCAGGAAATGGAATTGATTTCTCTTTTTAACCAATCTCGGGGGGATCTCTTTCATAATCTTTATTTCCTTCCCATCCATAATTAATTTGTTCTTACTTTTTGTCTGCAGTACTCTGTTCTTCATCCAGTTTGTCGCAAAGACAATTATACAATCTGCTGGCCATTTGTTCATCTTTGCTTTCCTTGAATTCACTCTAAATATCTTTTCCGTTTGTTCTATTACATCATTTTCTTGTAAATTCAGCCACTTTGCTAGCACCTCAGTCATTTTCTTCCAAATGTTCTCTTTATTTTCCTCTGGTATGTTTCTAAATCTGAGAGTCTTCTCCTTAATTTGCATTTGAATCATCGCCAAAGCATCACTCATGGCCTCTTGTACTGCTCCTCGCTCTTCATTTTCTTTTCTTAATCTTTCAATCTCTTTCCTTTGTTCTTTCTGTTCTTTCCCCATTCTTTTGATTATTTCTTCCAATTGTTGATTTTTATTTTTAATTTCTTGTGTTTTCTTATCCACCTCCTTCACACCATCTGATGTCTCTTTTAACTCCCTTCTTATTTCTTGACTCTCATTTTCATTTTTCTCTAATTTTTTCTCCATATTTCCCAATCTTACATCAATTGTATTTATCTTCTCATTCATTTCTTTTTTAATTTCCGCCAAATCATTCTTCATCTCTCCTATATCTGTTTTCAGACTCCATATTAATTCTTTCAAGTCCATTTCCTGAGTTTCCATTGTTGAATTTCTTCTTGGTTGTTGTTGCTGTGGGTTCTGTGCTGTCCCTTGCTTTCTTTGGTTGAGTGGCATTCTGGTTTCCCACCACTAGATGTCCCCCTCGTGTTCTTTGCTGTTTTTCCTTCTTTCAAGTTGTTTTTTCACTCCTCCGCCACTGGGTGTCGCTGTTGGATTATTTCTGTTGTTTTTTTAATTTTGAGCGTCACTTCCTCTTTCTCTTTCACCTTCGCTGATTTCTTTTCCAATTACTCAGCGTTTCTCAAACTTCCGCCGCCATCTTTGCAACATGCATCCTCTCTTTCTCCACCATCTTCCTATTTTTAATGTAAAATTCCAAGTCCTCAGCAGCTGCCTCCCTCCGCTTTCACACGATCGCCTCCCTCACCATGCGTAAGTCTTACTGCTGCTGCGTCTTTATTTTTTAGCGAGTTTCTCCTCCGCGAGTATATTTTCCTCTCTTTTACTGCTCACTGACTGATTCTTATAAAGTTTCCTTATACAGTCTCTCTTTCTTTTTCTCCACTCCTTTGGCTTCCGCGGTAGCGCTTTCTGCTCTCCCCCCCCCCTTAACTGGTTGGTATGTTCTTTTGTTATTGCATCCAGGGGGGGAGGTTTCTTTCTTATTTCTGACTCTCCGCTACCGCTGCACGTTATTGTCCAAATTTTAAAAAGAACTTTACCGTCTCTAGCTGCTCCGTGGTCTCGGGCTTCTCACTGGGGCTGCCTCCCTGTCTTCCTTGTGCCTTGTTTTCCCCCCACCTCAACCGCTGCGATTTTACTCGCGGCGAGGGGTGCCGGGAACCCAAAAAGGCGCTGTCGACTTCTCGGCTTGGAGTTCCTCCCAAGCCTTTCTTCAGGGGGGGCTTACTTAGCCTCTCTTCCCCCGCAAGTCCCCAGAGTTCGCCCCGACCTTCCAACTTCGATCGGAGCCGACCCGTCGCAGCCGCGGTAAAATCGGAAGTCCTAAATTGTTTTAATTTGTATTTTTAACTGTTTGTTTTGTGGTTGTGTGGTTTTATTATTGTTAGCCGCCCTGAGCCCGGTTTCGGCTGGGAAGGGCGGGGTACAAATAAAATTTATTATTATTATTATTAGTAGTAGTAGCAGCGAATGCTTCTGGATTGCTCCCCATGCTTTCGATTACACACAAACACACACACCTAGTAAGTTGTGGTATTCATACTGTAACATTTCCATTCATAGGTTTTGTGATAGGAAACAAATGCTCCTTTTCCCTTATGGTGTACCCTAGAGCCCGTATAGAGTCCTTATGTAGGTTCGCTATCGGTAGGAGAAAAATAACAGAGGCCAATCAGAGAATATTGAGAAGCAAAACAGCTAGTAAGCATGATCTTTGTTAACTGTTGCAACAGGGTGCTCACACCCCAGCCCCACGCAGGAGGGAGGAGGAACCCCGAACATTGGTATGCAAGCCCTTATATAGACTTTTGAAATTGCCACCCTGTAGCTCAAGTCTTGTTGTCTTTCTCTGCTTTTGATATTCTTCCCCATTTGCATGACTTCCCCCATGTGTGGGTCCCTCTGTGACTCAGCAGTGTCTCAGCTTTTGAATTATGGTGCTGGATGAGACTCTTGAGAGTCCCATGGACTGCAAGAGGATCAAACCTATCCATTCTGAAGGAAATCAGCCCTGAGTGCTCACTGGAAGGACAGATCCTGAAGCTGAGGCTCCAATACTTTGGCCACCTCATGAGAAGAGAAGACTCCCTGGAAAAGACCCTGATGTTGGGAAAGATGGAGGGCACAAGGAGAAGGGGATGACAGAGGACGAGATGGCTGGACAGTGTTCTCGAAGACATGAGTCTGACCAAACTGCGGGAGGCAGTGGAAGACAGGAGTGCCTGGCGTCCATGGGGTCACGAAGAGTCGGACATGACTTAAAGACTAAACAACAACAAGCTCAAGTCCATCCCCCAATACATCATACATACATCACAGAAGCAAAAATCCTGTCTACCAGGATACCTGATAATGGTCACTGGTTGCATTACCTGGGCAATCTGGCCATTCTTTTGTGATGGTAAATACTCAGTTCCTGAATCCAGGTCACAAGCTCACCTGATTCATACACAGATACGCCCTTAAGACAGGATTTGTGAGCATAGAGACAATGGGGAGGTTTTCCATTTTCCTTCTTCCTTGCAGAGAAACTTTTGAGGTCAATTTGGGAGTCAAAATAGATTCAGGATTGTTCTCCTGTACTATTTCAGAAACGTGGTTTATATACTTATGTATGTGTTTGCCTAGTACAGTTATTAATATTTATTTTATTTATTTATATACTGTGTGTGTGTGAGAGAGAGAGAGAGAGAGAGAATCTGCCTCTGTCCTAGATGAACGGGAGTTTTGATTTATCAATCAGGACTTGATTCCGTGAAGAGAACTCCTAAAACAAATCTGGTTGCTAATTTTGACTTAATCCGTTTTTAGCATACTGGCAGAGAACTTCAGATTGAAACAGACGCTTTCAGCATTGTCAACCTGGAGCCCTCTTTGCTTCAGACTACAACTCCCATCATCCCTGGCCAGGACATCTCCAGGTATGGTTGGGACCCTGCAGAACAGCTGCCAGTCAGTGCAGGCAATATTGACCTTGATGGACCAATGGCCTGGCCTGGCAGAAGGCACCATCTGTGGTGTGGCAGACAAGCTATAGAGCTCCTTCCCTCGATAGAAATGCCTGGGGCGATCTTGGCTATTATTATTATTAATAATAATAATCCATATTACTACACAGTGTGAAGTCTTTCTATATTCCAAATAAAGTGTGGTCCCTTGCAATGGCTGAAAAACCTGGAAGGCTTTAACAGAGGAGTAGATAACATTCATGGAAGGTGCTATGTTCTGCCTCCGTGCTGCAAAGCAGTAATGCTCCTGAATAGTGGTTGCTGGTGTTGTAAAATTCTCCCCTTCCCTTTAAGGTGACACTGGGCTCGTAAGGAGACCCAGGGCCCCGGAACAACACGTTTGAAGGCTCTTTACCGGTCGGGAAATAAACAGAGACCACGACGTCCAGGAAAGGTAAGTAGATCCTTTATTTGCGCAAAGTAGAAAAAAAACCTGCTGCAGCAGGGTCCCACTCACGTAGACAGACGAAGAGCGAGACCCGGAACAAAAGAAAGTCCACAGTTTTATGCCTTTTAGTTCTAATACATTTCTATGGGGAAGAAAAGGCGGGTCAACAAGATTTACATAGGAAGCGGGACTTGGGTGAGGCATAATCCTGTCTGAATATGTGCTGATGGGTTTGTTTTCCTTCTTCTTTGCAGGTGCGGTGCGGCAGGAAAACTGGAATGGTTTTTTAAATGACAGTCAATAAACTTTATCACTTGAATTTGCATTTGTTGTGTATTTCTTGACGTTTCCCAGACCCAGTAGGTGGCAGTGTTGCATCACCGGTGAGTCAGTTGAAAGATGGTAGAAATACCGGTACATCTGACAGGATACAATTAAGGTACATTGGAGGAATACATTCTAGTTGGATACAATTACACTTATAAGGTATCTGAAGAAGTGTGCATGCACACGAAAGCTCATACCAAGAACAAACTTAGTTGGTCTCTAAGGTGCTACTGGAAGGAATTTTTTTATTTTATTTTGTTTTGACTTATAGGAATACATACAATTACATTTATAGGGATACATATAAGGTATTGAAGGAAATTTTCCAGAAGATACATTTTGACACATTTAAAAGATATTCGAAGCAAGGAAGGCACGATTTTACAGCGCCCTGGGAGAGACGGGAAAAGATTTAAAGAGGGAGAAGAAAAGCACGTTTTTTTACAGTGCTTGCGGTGTTCCAGGAAGACGGGATTATCACCGGGCGTGAAAATGCGTTCAAGGGTCCCCTTAAGATAAAGAGATTTCCGTCACCTTGCGATCCATGTAAATGGTTATGTAGATGGTTTTATGCAGATGTGGGAGGAAGGGGATAAGGAGAGGGCGATAGTGTTGGAATGTGCTGGCTTGGTGGATTCAGGTTTCCTCCTCCTCCTCCCTCCGTAGTCTCCCTTCAAAATGGATTCCCCTGTGTCAACTTATTTCCAGAATGACAGTTTTACGATTTCTATAACACTGGAGACTCTAGAAAGGGAGAGGGCTCTTGTGCTCAGATCCTGCTTATGGGTTTCCCACACACATAATGTTTAGAAAATGTTTTCAGTTTCACCATCACCTGCAGCTAAAAGGAGAGAGATCAAGACGGAGAAATCCCACCCAGGGGAAGTTGTTTCCTTAGGGAAATATCCCTATTAGCTGAGATTCCAGGTCAAAAGCATGAGTCCAAAGGACACCAGGGAGCAAATGAACAGGGCCATCTCCCAGAAGTCCAGTTCCCTTTAGTGAAAGCCCAGTGCACTTTGGAGCAGAAAAGCCCTTCTCCTCAAATCATGGGAGGAACGGCCAGCACAGTTTGGGTTTGGGGAGGCTGAATGCCGAAGGACATCCCTACGAAGCTTCCCTTCACAGGTGGGCGGGTTTGCGACACCGAGCAGGGGCCCCTGGGCGGGAGCTGCCCACCTGGCTTAGGCTGACCCCTAGACACGCCCTCGGCCGGGTGGACAAAGGACAGACGGCCGTGGGTGGGGTCAAGGTGCTAGAAAAGGGCCTGACCTCTTCAGTCAGCCCTCTTCGGTCCTTTTCCTTTCCAGGTTCAGAGAGCTTCCTTCTTGATGCAGGCAGACTTCCTTCTGGAGTCAGGTAAGTCAATTTAATCTTACCTTTCGGTGCAGGGCGTTCCGCTAGGCCCAAAATGGGCACCGGGCGCCCTGGAACTGTGAGGCCGCTGGGCGACATCTCGGCTGGGCGGGGGGGGGGCTGGGATCGCTGTAATTGCAGCCGCTGGCCCTGGAAGGCCAGCCGGACCCCCTCCCCCCGTCCAGGCCGAGTTCCCCCCCCTCCGCCGCCGCGGATCGTTGCGGGGGCATCCGCTGGCCTTGGCAGGCCAGCCGGAGCCCCCCGGTGAAGGCCGAACGCGGCCTCTCTTTCCGGGCGGCGGCATGGGGGGTGGAAGCCCCCCCCTGCCGCCGCGGATCGCTGCGGGGGCATCCGCTGGCCTTGGCAGGCCAGCCGGAGCCCCCCGGTGAAGGCCGAACGCGGCCTCTCTTTCCGGGCGGCGGCGTGGGGGGGTGGAAGCCCCCGTCGCCGCCGCGGATCGCTGCGGGGGCATCCGCTGGCCTTGGCAGGCCAGCCGGAGCCCCCCGGTGAAGGCCGAACGCGGCCTCTCTTTCCGGGCGGTGGCGTGGGGGGTGGAAGCCCCCCCGCCGCCGAGGATCGCTGACAGGCCAGCCGGAGCCTCTCAGTGAAGGCCGAAGGCGGCCTCATTGTCCGGGCGGTGGCGCGGGGGGGGTGGAAGCCCCCTCCGCCGCCGCGGATCGCTGCGGGGGCGTCTGCTGGCCCTAGCCGGAGCCCCCGGGTGTAGGCCTCTTCCCCTGGCGGCCTCTTCCTGCAGGGGATCCTGCAAGAGACCAGCGGGAGCCCTCGGCATAGGCCGTAGCCGGCCTCCCTTTTTCTCTCTCCTGGCGGATGGCTGCGGAGGCGTTTGCTGGCCCTGGCAGGCCAACCAGAGCCCCCCCCCGTAAAAGGGCCTTTCCCCGCGGATCACATGGGAGGCCAGCGGGGCCTCAGGTGTGGGCCTCAGGAGGCCTCTTTTCCTAGCATCCTCATGGGGGAGGGTAGCCGCCGCCGATCGCGGTGGGGGTGCCCCTCGGGCCTAGTATGCCAGCGGGAGCCTCAGGTGCAGGCCTGGTGTTTATTCGTGTGGACTACTGGCCTAATTTGTGTGGACTACAGGCCTAATTTGGCTACAGGCCTAATGGTGGCCAATTCATAGTGGGCCCGCACTATAGTGGGCCCAAGGCTGCGAACTAACCTGTTATTTCTTTTTCTCACTGTTTGCGTGTGTGCGCAGTTAGGTTGGTTGGTTCTGTTATCACCCCCCCCCCCCCCAAATTTAGGATAGCGGCTTAGTAGCATTCAGCTATCTTATCAATCAATAATAGTAAGATAATTAATAATAATGATACTAGTAATAATAATACTAGTATATAAATAAATAAACAATAAAGAAGCCTTGTCTGGTGCCTGTTCGGTTTGCTCGCTCCTAGGCAACATGCCACAAGCAAAGGGCACCCCGAGCAATGCTGTAAAAGCAGCTAACAGGATTAAAAAAAGGGCCTTGTCATCAGGTAGGAAGGTCACACCTATGAAGTTGGTAATAGCCAGAAAAAAAGTGAGCGACAATCATGATGACGGCCCCTCCACGTCTGATGCTAGGCCCTACAGGGCCAATGCAATAAAGCCTAAGTGCGCTGCCCCTGAGGAGCCCACTTCTGGGAGCTATGCTTCCTCGTCTAGCGGGGACGAGGTGCAAGAACTAGTTCGCACCCTGCAGCGCCGCCTGGCTCGTGGTAAGGGGCCAGATAAGTCTAAGTCCCCTCGGAGACGCTCACGTGAGGGTAGGCGCAGGCATAGGTCCCCTGTTTCAAGTTCATCCGACAGCTCCTCCAGCCCTGATTCGCGCAGAACACGTCGTAGGAAGAAGAGGTCACGCAGATCACGGAAGCACGGGCGCAAGTCCAGGAGGGATACTTCGGATTCATCGGATTCTTCAGGTACGTCCGATTCCTCCTCTAGCGAGTCAGAGGAACGTGGAAAAGGGTATTGGGTTACATACAAGCCCCCGGGCCTCCCTAGCTGGATTTGGGAACGGCGCACTTGGCGCCATCGCCGCGCCTATGGGGTCAAGATACGTGTTCTGGATGATGGGCAGGACAAAAATGGGAGGGTGAAGGCATCCAATTTCAAGCGGACTGATCAGCCACCTGGCATAAAATTGAAAAAGAAGATCCGCAACCGCATCCTAAATGGGGAATTTTTGGACATCTTTTCGCTGCTCTCCCCGACTGTTGACCGCACTGACAAGTTTAAACCAGAATCCCGGCGAAAAAAGGAGAAGGCAGTGGAAATTGATAGGACTTTTGATAATTGGCTATTAGCTTACACTGCTTACATGGGGCTGGTGGTTGCCGCTTACCCTGATAGGGCGTGGCATCTGGTCAATTACCAAAACATTATTTTGAAAGCCAGAAAGATGGCTGGGGACGCTGCTGCGTTAGCGTATGATGAGGAATGTCGTGGGAGGGCTGCCGCAGATCCAAAGTCAAGGTGGGACCTCAAGGACAATGAGATTTGGTCAGAGGTGGTGGCCCCTCATTTTGACAAAAGGGCTTCAGGCGAAAAATCGGGAAAACCTCCCACTAAAGTTCGAAGGGTGGCTCCCTCAGCCTGTTGGGAGTATAATAATGGGTCGTGTAACAGGGACAGATGCCGTTTCGACCATGTCTGCGAACGCTGCGGTGGCTCACACTCCCGCGCCAGGTGTCTGCGGGCGAAGCCGCCTTTTCGTGGCTTTCGGAAGTCAGGAGTGGGGAGTGGACCCAGGGACGACAAAGGAGGCTCAGGAGCCTCTGCCACTGGTTCCCAGCAGAAGAAGGCCGCTGCCAAGTGATGGGGTTTTCTCCTCCCTAGCCCCGACCCCTGTTCGCCTATCAGCAATGTTACCTCTGTTACAAGCTTATCCCAACAGGTCGGCAGCAAAATACTTGGAGGCTGGGTTCCGCCACGGCTTCCACATCCCTGTCTCCAGTTCACCGGTATCCAGAACACCTCCCAATCAAAAGTCAGTAAGGGAAATGCCCCTTATAGCTGTCAAAAAAATTGAGAAGGAGCGGCTCTTAGGCAGGGTAGCTGGTCCTTTCCCCGCCCCTCCTTTCAAGAAGTTCATAGTTTCTCCACTTGGCATAGTTCCCAAAAAACGCCCTGGTGAGTACCGCATGATACACAACTTGTCATATCCGAGGGGTGGGTCGGTAAATGATGCCATACCACGGGAGCATTGCTCTGTAAAATATGCATCGCTGGATGTGGCCATAAACATGATCAGGGATTTGGGTCCTGGGGCATTATTGGCAAAATGTGACATCGAGTCAGCCTTCCGGTTGCTCCCGGTCCATCCTGAAGATTTTTGGCTGTTAAGTTTTAAATTCAGGGACAGTTGGTATTTTGATAAGGCCATGCCTATGGGTTGTTCGGTGGCCTGTGCGGCCTTTGAGACCTTTAGCACATTTATAGAATGGGCCATGAAAACAACATCTGGTTCCGCATACATCACTCATTATCTCGATGATTTTCTTCTCATGGGGGCCCCGGATTCCCCCAGCTGTGCCCAATCTTTAACCACCTTCATGCGCCTTGCAGCAGACTTTGGCATCCCTTTGGCCGCCGACAAGACTGAGGGCCCTAGTACAATCCTCTGCTACTTGGGTATCGAACTGGACACCCGCCAGCAATTATCGCGCCTGCCGCAGTCCAAACTTGACACGCTGGAAGCCTTGCTGGAAGCAATGCTGAGGGTTAAAAAGACCACCCTCCGCCAGGTTCAATCCCTAATTGGCCATCTCAACTTTGCGTGCAGGGTAGTTGCACCGGGTCGTGCCTTCTGCGCACGATTGGCGCGACTTACGGCTGGGGGGGTTGCCCCCCACCATCACATAAGAGTGACCAAGCAGATAAAGGAGGATTTGAAGATTTGGCTCGCATTCCTGCAGCAGTATAATGGGGTTTCATTTTGGCAAAAGTCGCTGAATCCTGGGGTGAACTTCCAGGTCCATTCGGATGCATCAGGCCGCTTTGGTTTTGGTGTCTTCTTCAGGGGCCAGTGGTGTGCCCAACCGTGGCCGTCCTCTTGGCATGCTGCAGGTATCACTCGAGATCTGACATTCCTTGAGTTTTTTCCCATTTTAGTCGCCGTTCGCATCTGGGGAACCTCATTTTCGAACTCCAGGGTATGCTTCTGGTCGGACAATCAAGCGGTGGTAAGAATTATATCCAGGCAGTCACCAAAGTCTGATAGGGTGATAAGGGTGCTGCGCCGGTTTGTGTTGGAATGCCTGCGGTACAATATTACCTTCACAGCCCGCTTCATACCGGGTCTTGATAACAACATTGCTGATGCGTTATCTCGTTTCCAGATGGAGCGTTTTCGCGAGCTAGCACCGGAGGCCGCCCAGACTTCGGAAGTCTTCCCAGACAATCTGTGGGAAGTTGGAGACGAGAAGTGAACCAGGGAGTATTAACGGCATTAGCCCCCTCAACCAGACGTTCCTATTTCAGGGCCTGGGACGCCTTTGACCGCTTCCGCGGCTTTACGACGCAGCGGGCATCTGAGGATGACGTGCTTAAATTCCTGGTCCGCCAAAAGCGCAAGGGCCTTGGCATCAAAACGTTAATGCTTTACAGGGCGGCAATTTCCTTCTTTTGTAAATTTTTTCATTGGCCAGACCCTTGCGACAGCTTCCACGTCAAGAAGCTACTGATTGGGTGGCGTCGCGTCATTCCCCCTCGTCAGGACAGCAGAAAACCTATCACTATAGAAGTCCTCCAACAAATTTGGAAGAAATTACCCCAAGTATGCTGGTCAAATTTCGAAACACGTCTCTTCCGGGCAGCCTTCTCCCTAGCCTTCTTTGGTGCCATGCACATTGGGGAATGCCTGGCGGACAGGGCCCTGCACTCAGGGTTAACGGACACTGACATTAGGTTTGAAGGTAACACAGTGAATGTCCGAATTCGGGCATCAAAAACGGACCAACTGCGAAAAGGGGTCACTCTGGCGCTTGCTAAGGCGAAAACAAAGGGTCCCTGCCCTTTTCGGGACACGCGTAGATTCCTCAAGGTTCGGCCTAAGTCCAAGGGCCCTTTCTTCATACATTCGGACATGCGGCCTTTATCGCGTTTCCAATTCACGTCAGTCTTGCGTAGGGTCTTAACAGCCTGCGGAGCTGACCCCCAAGGATATTCCGGGCACTCCTTCCGTATTGGGGCCGCCACCTCTGCGGCAGCACAAGGTTGGGACCCGGCACGCATCAAGACGCTGGGGCGTTGGCGGTCGGCAGCATACAAAAGTTACATTCGTCCCGGCTCCTCCTCTTTAACTCTGACATTTTAATTTTCTTGCAGGTTTGCCTCCCACAAAGATTTGGGTGGTGGGGCACAGCATCGTCCACTGGGCAGCGGAGCATGCCGGGTCCTGCAATGGGGGGCGCAGCCTCGATATTCACCCCAAGGTACGGGTATATTGGATGGGTCATCGGGGCATGCGTTGGCAGGGCATGATGCCCCTGTTTGGTAAGGCTGCAGCGGCGTTTGGCCCCCCAAGAGCTTTGGTATTACACCTGGGTGAAAATGACCTAGTGGAGAGTAAAGGCATTGCCTTGGCCCTGGCTGCAAGGGCGGATATTGAGCGCTTGCATGCCTTGTACCCAACAATGGTGATTGGCTGGTCCAACTTACTCCCCCGTCAGCGCTGGAGAGGGGTTCCGAATCCCTCTCGAATTAATTATGCGGTTGGGAAGATTAACAGGGCCATGCGAAATACCATGCGGCGTATTGGGGGATTCTGCATCTCTCATCCTGCCATCAGGGCAGATGCGGCCGGAATATTCAGGGCAGACGGCGTACATCTGACACCTTCCGCTAATGATCTCTGGTTGAGCGACTTGCGACAGGCTCTGGTGGACCTGGTATTGGCAGAGTAGGGGTGTCGGTTCCTCAGTCGTGGGATTCTTGGCGGCGAGGCCCTTAGGGGCCTCGGGTGGCGGTTTTAGGCCTTGGCAAGGTAGTCTTATAGTCTATCATCTGGTTGGCTGGGATGCTGGCATGCTCCCAGCCCATGCGGCGGCGCGGCAGGGCCCGTTAAAGGGTACGCCGGGAGTTTTCGGCCATGGAGCGGCGGCGTGTAGGTCGAACTCCCGGCCGAGGTTGGTGGGAGGGCATGCTGTGTAAGTGTGTGCTTTGCAGTCCCCTCCCACTGCACCTCATCATCCTGCATATCCTCAGCCATGGGCTGAGAGGGTTACCTGCCAAGGCCTGTGCTAAGTTTCCCACTTCTGAAGTTTAATAAAGTTGTGGCCAATTTAATCCCATACGCCAGTCTCATGTCTCTTTCTTGGGAAAAGGGGTGGGCACCACAGACAGGGTTTCGCGCGTGTGTACGCAAAGAGATTTCCGTCACCTTGCGATCCATGTAAATGGTTATGTAGATGGTTTTATGCAGATGTGGGAGGAAGGGGATAAGGAGAGGGCGATAGTGTTGGA
The DNA here is from genome assembly GCA_034641385.1 of Darevskia mixta. Classification (NCBI taxonomy): domain Eukaryota; kingdom Metazoa; phylum Chordata; class Lepidosauria; order Squamata; family Lacertidae; genus Darevskia; species Darevskia mixta. The sequence continues at coordinate 80,473 of JAWWNH010000176.1, read as the reverse complement.
ATGTGCTGGCTTGGTGGATTCAGGTTTCCTCCTCCTCCTCCCTCCGTAGTCTCCCTTCAAAATGGATTCCCCTGTGTCAACTTATTTCCAGAATGACAGTTTTACGATTTCTATAACACTGGAGACTCTAGAAAGGGAGAGGGCTCTTGTGCTCAGATCCTGCTTATGGGTTTCCCACACACATAATGTTTAGAAAATGTTTTCAGTTTCACCATCACCTGCAGCTAAAAGGAGAGAGATCAAGACGGAGAAATCCCACCCAGGGGAAGTTGTTTCCTTAGGGAAATATCCCTATTAGCTGAGATTCCAGGTCAAAAGCATGAGTCCAAAGGACACCAGGGAGCAAATGAACAGGGCCATCTCCCAGAAGTCCAGTTCCCTTTAGTGAAAGCCCAGTGCACTTTGGAGCAGAAAAGCCCTTCTCCTCAAATCATGGGAGGAACGGCCAGCACAGTTTGAGTCCTGGGGAGGCTGAATGCCGAAGGACATCCCTACAAAGCTGAACACTAGAGGAGGCACATGGGAGAGGAACTGTGCGAATGGTCTGAGGGTGAGAAGCCCTTTCCATAGAGAGGGATCTTGGTGCGCCATCAGAGAGGCCTCCTGGAAGAGAAAGCATCCGAAGTGCACAAGGAGTTTCAATTGCATCAGAGGATCCACACTGAGCAGAAAGCGCACAAGCGCTTCCATTGTGGGAAAAGCTTTTCCTAGAGAGATACATTACGGAGTCACAGAGGGACCCACACATGGGGGAAGCCATGCAAATGCCCCGATTGGGGGAGAATCTTCAACCATCCGTGCAACTTAAGAGAACACCAGAAAATGAGGCCTTTGTGATTTGAGCAGAGAAAACGGAGAAAAGAATGCAAACTGCTTGCTCCACTGGGCGAGAGAAGCAGCTCCCAGGTGCTTATCATTTTAAGAAATTAGTGCCTAATTCTGATGACTTGGAGGACAAAGCTCCCCACTTATTCTTGTTATGAATCAGCCCTTTACCCCAAGGTTCCAGTACGGGTTACAACCACTAAAGACAATAATTAAAAGCAATTTAAAACAACTTACTGTCACCAAAATAAGGTGGGTCCTAACAATATGCTCAAGCAGGTAAATGTGTAACTTTTCAGCCGGCCCTCGTTGACTTTGGGTGGCAGAGAGGGGGGAGGCAACCAGGTGCCTAGAAACGTAGCTTGGGGAGAGTTGGGTTCAAGCCCCTTTTTAGCTTTAGGAATTCAGAGTCCCCTGGACCACTTGCTGTTCCTGATACCAGTCAACCTCACAGAGCTGTTTGGGGGATAAAAAGTGGGGTGAGGGAATAAGCGATGTCACCAGCACTAGGGACCCACATTGCTAGCACCTGCTCACAACACCTTGCCATAATTTAAGCTGCGTTTCCGACAGTCATAGCAGTTTGTTTCTCTGCTCCACCCCACATCACTACGGTTTGAAAACTTGCTGGTTGCAGCAATGCTTGATTTAGTGTGAATGTGCTTCTCAAACCACTTTCTTTGAACACAGGCATCTGTTTATGAAGAAATAATGCAGTTTCACAGATCAATGAAAAACAAGCTAAAATAGGCGACATAAAAGGAAAGGGGAATGGGGAGGGAGGAGGAAAGGGACAAGCTCAGGTACTAGTAGTTCTTAAATTTATAATGACCAGTTGGGGTAGAAACAGTGCAGGGAGCTTGATGGAGTGACTGTTACTAGGTGACAGTTTCGGAAGAGCTCAAGGCAGCTCTGAGCCGCAGTGATTGAATAACCCTTATTGGTTTCTCTCTCTCTGCTCTGCAACCTCATGCAATATTAGCATTTGCTGAGTTCTATGGATGCCTATTTCCAGCATGGCCTACTTTAAAAAGGGTTCAATCTAAGCCCTGATGTCTCATCCATTGTGTCATTTAAAGTCACACTGTGTTGTGCGCCTTCAAACAGCATTCTTGAACATGCTTATTGCTCCCTGTGTTTTTCTGCATTCTGATTGCCAATGCAAGAGAAATGTGTTAGGGACACAGCCAACAACATTTGTGTGTTTGTGGGGGGCGTTGTTCATTCTAGGCAAAATGGCCACTCAATCAACGTATACGGTACCTGGGCTTGCCAATGTGGCCTTTGGCCCCTCCCATTTGTAATGAGGGTTGCTTTTTTCACCAGTGTGGAAGGGGCTGGAAAGTGGTGTGCAGGCTAGGGGCACATTTCCCCAGAGTGTCTCTGGGTCCCACATGGGGCCCATAGAGAAGGAAGATGGGGCAGACAAGCTAGAGGCCACCAGCATCCCGTTGGGGTCCAGCACGTTCAAAAGCAGCTTACAGTATTTTCATGCTCCCCTCTGTGCTGCAGGGGGTTCTCTCTGAGAACTGCTGACGGCCGGATCCCCGTAGGTGAGGGCAGTGTCTCATGTGTGCATTTCTTGTGTGGTGGCAGCAGCCACAACCCTTCTCTTGCCTGGTGCTGCCCACCTTTCCTGCTGCTCTCAGTGTGGTGTTGCCGGTCAGCAGTGGGGGTGGGCAGTGGGCCAGACCCCCAGCTCAGGGTGCCCGGGGCAAGGGGTTTATTCAAGTTGGAGCCCATCCTTGTAAAATTGGTTGCTGGAGGCTGGGGGGGGGGGCAAGGCTTGTTTTGCTGTCTGGTCCTGCTTTCAGGTTTTCCACAAGAGGGGTCTGGGTGGCCCCTCTTGGGTGCTGGACTAAATGGGCCACTTTGGTGTCCTTCCACGGGGCGAGTGGAGGCTCACAGGGAAACGTACGATGACACACAAACGAGGCCAACATCATATAGGGGATGGAGCAAGGGGAGGCGGCCCTCAGGCAGGTGGGGGGGGACATCTGCCACCACCCTGTGGGAAACGCAGGAAAAGGAGAGCAGGCTGCACCAGTCAGTAGTCAGTGGCCCTGATAGTGGAGCCAGAGACAATATCACCACATGCTGCATATTTTTAACCAAGATTAAAAAATAGGATTTGTCCAGGAGATATCAAAATTACAAAGTGAACTTCTGCAACCAAATTTAAAAAAATATATCGAAAATATACAACTTGCTCCTCGAATGGGAACTGAAAGATGAGGTAATAAAAGAACCTATGATAAAATGGTCACCAGAGTTGGGTCAGACAATACCTTTAGACAGATGGGAAAGGCTATGGAGGGGTCAGTTCCACAGGCATTTGTTGTTCCAGCAGTTAGAGAAATCAGATGACGCTAATTGGGGGAGCATTGTGTATTTGAAGCTGACACCTGAGCTGGGGGTCTGGCCCACTGCTGACAGGCAACACCACGCTGAGAGCAGCAGGAAAGGTGGGCAGTACCAGGCGAGCGAAGGGTTGTGGCTGCTGCCACCACACAAGAAATACACACATGAGACTGTTCAATTTCTTTTTCGTCCCATCTAAGGTCTCCAGAGCAAGGAGCTATCCTGCTTGACATGGGTGAAGGGGTTCACTTTTTAGTCAACTATTAATCCAATAATGTATGCATTTTCACAGCTGCATAAGGTCTTGTGGGGAGAGGAAGGTTTCCTAGAATTGCAATGTTGTGAGGGGTCCTAAGGGTCATCTAGTCCCACCCCCTGCAGTGCAGGAAACATTTGCCAAACGTGGGGCTCAAACCCACAACCCTAGGATTAAGAGTCTCGTCCTTTCTCAAATCAGACATCTCAAATAAAAAACAACACTGAAGGTGAGAAAATTTATTAGGACTTTTAAAAGTGTGACTGTCTCTTTAAGAAGCTGCAGAGGGAATTCTGGGAAAACGAAAGAAAATGCAAAGCAACAGAAACCCATATTTGTTTTGTTATTTCCACTGATTTTGACTGGAATGAATCCTCTCAAAGGGCCCTTGGGAAAATGTGCAATGTGCTCTTGGTGGGTAAATGTTTTTTTATATCAGTCACTCTAGTCTGGAGAGAAACTCCTGCTGGGCCTGAGAGGCAGATTTAGTCTCCTCAGGAGATTCTGAGGTGGGTTTTCTTTTCCCACAGATGAAAGTAAGGGAGGAGGGTCTCTCCAGAGAACGAGGCTCCTGAGAACGTGTAGAGTTCGGCTCCTGAGTCAGCGTCAGAAAAAGACACACATCCCCCTTCATAGTCCAGAGTCACCCGGATCCTCCCGGGCTTCTCACTCAGGGACAGAGGAGAGGGATCAGGGAAGGTCAAGGCCCAGTACTTGCTTCCAGACCTCTCCACAGCCCAGATCCCTCCCTCAGGGCTTAAGGGGAAGCAGCACTTTCTCCACACAGACTTCCTGGCAACCCCCACAGCCCACCATTCCCCACTTCCCACATTGACTTCCCAGAAATGTCTGCCTGCTGTGAATCCCTCACATCCCAACACACAACGCCGGTCACTGAATCTCTCAGGATTATCAGCCAGGACTCGACGTTTGTCTCCCCTTCTCACGCTTTTCCGATCCTTGGACAGAATGAGTTCAGGATGGGCTGTGTCTGGATCCAGAGTGACATTTGCTGTTGTGGAGAAGATGAGGGGAAGAGAAGATTAGGCAGAATCAGCAGAGAGACAGAAACAGACATGTTGTTTAAAAAAACACAAAAAACCCAGATTCCTTTTCAGACCAAGGGGATTTATTTGCATCGCATGCAAGACTCCTCCTTGCAGACCTTCATCAGAATAAATATCTTCCTTGTTGGTTTTTTAATCAGTTTCCTTCACTTTCTTATATCCGATGTGTATTGTGCCTGCCCTCCTCTCAACCCAGGCATTTTCTAAGAGGAAAAACCACCCAGTAAATCTTTTACTCATCTCTTCTGTGTTATCTAAGGGGAAAGAGAGGAGAACTGGAGGAGGCAGGAGAGGAGAGAAGCTGCTTTCCTCTGACAATCTCTGTGGGAATTGACCTTTGGGGACATCTGAGTTGGGGTGGGGGATGAGGACCCCCCTGTAGTAGTTGTAGTATAGCAGTAGTAGTAGTAATATCACACTTGCCTTCTGCCCTTCATCTATAGGTCTCAGGGTGGTTCACAGCATAAAAATACAGCATAAAACCACATATAGAAGCCCCCTCACTTTCGCGGGGGTCACGTTCTGGGCCCACAAGTGAAAATCACGCTCTCCATCTCGACCACTTGGTCTCTCCTTGCCTTCCTCCACACCACCTTGGAAGTTTAGGGCTTGCTGCCAGGGAAGAGGAGGCAGGTGGCAGGCAGTGGCGGAGCTTCATTCTCTGCCACTGGGGGCGGGGAGCAGGCGGGACAGGGCTGGCATGCGTCCCAGGGGCGGGGCATGCATACTGGGGTCGGGGCATGCATTCTGGGGGTGGGGCACACAGCCTGCGGGGGTGGGGCAGCCGCAATGGAAACACCCCCCCCCGGGATCGCTCCAATGGGGCGATGCACTCCCATCGCCCCCTCCTTCCTCCACCCCTGGTGGCAGGGCAATTTTACAAAGGACTGCTTATACCATGCTTCTCTTTTGGATTGAATGTATACCAGAAGACTAGTTCCCTGGGGGAAGGGGGATAATTCAAAAGGTTACCAGTTAGGGGCTGAGACAGTCATGATAGGCAAGTGTAGAGTTGCTGTATTTTGAATAGGAAAAAAAGAGGACACATTGGCCAACTTCTGCTCTTAACCATGGATCGCTATGACGAGTCTCATTTGAAATACCCCTACTCTATGTAGGCTTTCGAAGCTGTGATATAGTGCTAGTAGAAATGTTCTTAACTTTAAACAACAAAAGAATAATAATAATACATATTGCTCCCTCGCTTGCCACATGGAAGTATTTGGGCTCATGTTCACATCTTTGTGAACGCAAGTGTGCACAGAACAATTTATTAAATTGTTAAACATGTACATATGGATTCTCCTTAAGGGCAGGGGGGTGTTAACTCTTGCCCTCCCAGACTCCTCCAAGATCTTGTAGCTGAGCCAGCGTCCTTTTAGTTCAGCCACAAGAGAAGGGTTTTATACAGTACTAGTAAGTTAAGCCCGTTGAAAAACGGGCGCTGCGGCGAGCGCTAGCCGGGCAGCACACGCGTGTGCCTTGCGGGGCGGGGGGCACAGCCGCGGCTGCGCTCCTGCCGTGGCGGAGGAGGCTGAGCGCGGGGAAACCGGGGAGCCCCCCAATCCCGGACGCCCCCTCGGAGGTCGGCACCGTCGCGCGCGCCCAGCTCCCTTGGCGGCTCCGGCCGCGCAGGAGAAGAGCCGGGCAGGAGGGAGGGCGGGCGGGGGAGCTTCTGGGGCCGCGACGTCCCTCCCCGCCCGGGCTCTCCTCGCCGCCGCTGCCCCGCAACCTCCTCCGCCTTCTTCTTGCCAGGGAGGGAAGCAGCAGCAGCAGCGTCGGCGTGGGCCTCGGAGAAGGGCGGTGGGAGGCAGAAGACCACCCTCCCCCCCCGCGCTTTGGCTGGCGCTGCTGCTGCTGCCGAGGCGGGCGCCGCTAGCGGAGGTGTAGCGTCGGAGGCAGCGGGAACAGCAGTCAGTGTGCGCTCAAACTCCGCTGCAGGTGGGCGGCAGCAGGAGTCTCGGGCACAGGTCTGCGGGCGTCGGCGCTACGCGCCGCCACCGCCACCGTGCTTTGCTTCCCCGCGGATGTTATTCGGGAAGCAATTGTGCGCTCAAACTCCGCTGCAGGTGGGCGGCAGCAGGAGTGTGGGGCACAGGTCTGCGGGCGGCGGCGCTATGCGCCGCCACCGCCACTGCGGGGGTGGGGATCGCCTATTGGTCCGTACTATCCAATCCGTGTGTCACTGGAACGCACGCGCACTTCCGAATTCCTGTGACACACGGAAAGTTGTACGTCCCGACACAGGCTCTTTATTATATAGGATATTGCTAGCTTAAGATGCTGTTCTGTTGCGATTCTCTTATCTAGGGCTAGGTGCCTTAGATCTGAGTCTTATGTACTAGAATTTTTTTTCTAGTCCGAGAAAAATAGGACCCGTGGCAACCAGTCCTGGAAAAGGAACCCAACTCTAGGCAGCAATGAAACTCTTCCCTGCTCAGTCTGATCCTTCTGGGTAATTTATCTCTCTCTCCCCCCCACCCCCCCTGCGCCTTCAAGTCCACCCTCTCTGCTTTTGTGGTACAAACAGCAGGGGCTAGAGTCAGGTTGTACAGAACAGACTCTTTACCCCCCCCCATGAAACACTAGTTCCCACCCCTCCTGTGAATTGGGGTTTCCATGTGAAATTTACCTCTCTGAACATTTCTGAATGACTAAGTTTGTTCTTGGTATGAGCTTTCGTGTACATGCACACTTCTTCAGATACCAAGTGTGCATGCACATGAAAGCTCATACCAAGAACAAACTTAGTTGGTCTTTAAGGTGCTACTGGAAGGAATTTTTTTATTTTGTTTTGACTATGGCAGACCAACACGGCTACCTACCTGTAACTATAGCATCTGTTGTTTAATTATTTCAAGCAAAAGATGAAATCATAGAACAAATAATTGCAAAGACGACAGCTGTAGGCCTAGGTAGTGATGTTAGATATTCTCCAAAAGATTATTCTTGAGAATTTAATATCCCTAGGCCTAAGGAATTAAAACAACTAACGTGTTTAGCTGTAATTCCTTCTTTGCAGGGGGCTGGACTAGATGATCTTTGGGATCCTTTCAAACTCTCCTATTCCATGATTCCATGGGGAAATCAGAAATGGTAAACCATACTAGAAAATGGCGGAATACAATCATTCAAAATCCACAAATGAAATGGGGATCTGAACTGGATGGATGAAGAAAGGTTTAACATTTGCCCCAAGTAAACTGGTAGGAAAAAGCTGTTGAAACTGGAATTTCCAAGCATGCTGACAAACCAAATTGCAGAGGAAGAATCGGCAGAGCTTTGCCATGTACCGTGTTTCTCCTAAAATAAGACACCGTCTTATTTATTTTTCCTCCAAAAAACACACTATGGCTTATTTTCGGGGTATGTCTTATTTATATTACTGGTAAGTATGGTACAGCAATCTACATTTATTCAATTATAATTAAGTCCCACAGTGATGAGTAAAACGGCAGACTTTAACTTTCATGCATGCAATTACAGCTTGCATCAACCATGCCTAAATATTACTTTTGCACCAAGCAAAAGTACCCTGGTGGTGAAAGCAATTGCATGCAATTACAGTTTGCATCAACCATGCATAAATATGCATAAAGTGGGCAAGGCAAGAAAAGAGAGGTACCGGTAGTGTTTTGCAACTGGGCTTCACAGGTCATCATGAAGGTGCTGCTTCTGGGTCCCACTGGCTCAGGGCTCCATGAGGCGCGGCGCTGCTGCTGCGAGGGGTGTCTTAGCCATTGAGGCTACTGGCGCAGGGCCCCATGGCCTGGAGGGCGCCTCCACCCTCCAACCCCACCACCCTCGCCCACCTCTTCTTGGGCTGCGGACGCGGGGAGGCTGTTGGCGAGCCTCCCGGAGGGCGCGGCAGCCAGGGCCCCCTGGACGGCAGCACCGCGCTGCCACTTCCTGAGTCCACAGTCTGGCCCTGCCCAGCAGAGCACGAGTTTGCCGTCGCCGCCTGTAATGGATTAGCCCTCCTGGCTGGTAGAATGTTTAGTTAACCCCAGCATTTGATGGGTTAAGTTATAGAACTGTTTGAATGGCAGCTCGCCCTGAGGAGGCGGAACCTTCTGAGGTTTAAAAGGGGGGAGGAGCCGTTGGTTCAGGGTTGAGTGTGGAGTGTGAGGAGAGAGTTAGAGAGGATCTGGAGAGGGAGGAGTTAGAATAGTCTGAGGGAGGTTTTGGGTAGGATTAGTTGATGTTTATGAAACTGATTAAGAACTAAGCTGTAATGAAACTAAGCCCAATATCTAAGAAACACTGAAACCATTATGCTTGATGTAAAATAAAATCTTGTTCTTGTTTGTAGTATCGTCGTCTGATTAGTCCATCACGTTATATATAGAAGCTCTCATCAGGGTGAACTCAGTGAGGAGGCAAAACTTGACCTGTGGGGGATAGTTTGTGTCTTGGAGTTGCACTAAGGAAGGGGCTAGAGGGTGGAAACCTTGGGCATGCCACAGAGTTGCTAGCGGTGGCTAGGCAGCTGATACAGTGAGGGTTTCAGAGTAAAGAAAGCCCAGGACTGTAGGCATAGGGGTTTTTCACAGCAATAGCCCAGAGCAGGAGATATAACTGGCCACGCCAGCTGGACGGAAGCACTCACGTTACAGGGATCCCCAGAGTTTATAAGGGAGATCGGTCCTAAGTCGAACCTCGGAGGATCAGGTGGAAGGGGATAAGGTCATATCCTAGGCACCTGAATAAAAACATATATTTGTAACGGAGTGGCTCACTGAAGAAAGAGGGGTTCGCAACACCGCCCACCATGCCGCGCCCTCCGGGAGGCTCGCCAACGGCCTCCCCGCGTCCGCAGCCTGGCCCTGCCCAACAGAGCGCGAGGGGCACCGGAGGGATCTTTGCGCCAGGGCGACAGATAGGCTTAAGATAGCCCTGGCTGCTGCGGCTGGGTCCCGCTGCCTCGGGGCTCCATGCGGCGCGAACTGCTGGGTGTTTTGGCGGGGCTGCAGCAGCGGCAGCATCCAGTTCCGGGCGCCAACACGACAGGCCTCTTCCTCTTCCTTTCGAGGTATGGCTTATATTTTGTGACCGCTTGAAAACACTGCTATGGCTTGCTTTTTGGGTATGTCTTATTTTATGAGAAACACGGTAATTACAAGAGTCTCATGTAATGGGAAGTTCTCCCTCATAAAAACTGTGGGAACTCTGGGGAGATTGGGATGGCTGAAGCACCAGAAATGGCTGGTGAGGGTGAAACTCTGAGGAAGAGGCGGCTGAGGCCTTGTCTCTTCTGTTGGGAGACCAGCTTGCCAGGAGGTGGAGGGGGGACTAGGTGCTTGCGGGTGCCCTTCTTAACACACTTCACAAGGGGGAAATCCAAGCAAATCTCGAGATCTCCAGATTGTGTGGAGGGAAAACAAAATGCAAGGGAGGTTCCCTACACATGAGAAATTGACAAGATGGACATTGGACTGACCCTGCAGGATCCTCCTTAAGGGCTTTTGTAAGATATTGTAAGGCTCTGAGGCTCTTCCCCACAATCAAGCAGTATATAAATTTTATGAAAGAAAGCAAAATCTATAAAATTGAGGGTGAAACCAGGATAATAGTCTATAGGTAGGAATGTAACTCAAGACTGGCATGCAGGTTGTTCGCAGGGACAAGCTCTGCCCCCCATGCAAGCCTTCAAACCCTCTCCCAGTTCATTCATGAGACATACAAAGAACCCAAACACCACTAGAGGACTGTTGCCCATTGATGACGCCATTGATGGGGGTCCCAAAGTCTGCAGAACAGACGGTTCAACACCCATGAAATATCAATCCCCATCCCTCCTGTGAAATTGTTCCTCCCCTGGAAATTTACCTTTCAGAATCTGTTTTCTGTAGAACAGAGTATCTGAGGAAGCAAAAAGATATAAAGTGTAAGGGCAACACTCTTCCACCATAAAATAAATCTCCATACAAAAGTAACACTTCAAAATGTAGCATCCTTAAATTCAAGTACAAATATTAATTATTAATTAGATCATACAAAAAATGATTAAAAACAAGAAAATCATGGGAAGAATCTATGAAAATAACTAAAGCTTTAAAACTCATAAAGCAAGCTTACAAATAACCGAATAAAACTATTCAGCATATATCCTGATAGTCTCTGAACTTTTGTCCCTGAAATTGGGCTCTACATTCTTGGACTGGAGGGGAGGCAGAGAAATAGGAATCCTGTAAAAGGAGGCAGAGGGAGATGGAGGCAGCCTTAACATCTTCCCCAAGTAAAGTGATGGGGGGAATCATTAAAGCCAAAATTGTGAAACAGAAGGAAAAGTGAAGGTTGATGAGGAAGGATTGGCAGAGCTCTCATGCAAAAGGAAACCCTTCCTCACAAACCTTCTACCAACCTTTAAGGTTCTTAACAAGCATAATTGTGCCCTTTGGGGTTCATGTGCTCTTGCTTCCATCCTCAATGTCTCCATCTCCTCTCAGTAGATCTTGAAGGCTGAAGCCCTAGATATGGCAGCTGCAGGGGGACGTCTGAGGAGGAGACGGCTCAGGCCTTGGCTCCATTGCTGAGAAACAAGCCTGAGCAGGAGGCAGAGGGGGAACTGGGGGCTTCTTAATGCCCTTTGACTCCATTCAGAGCAGGAGAACCTCCAAAATGACAACCCCAGATTGTGTAGAGGGGGAACCAAAAGGAAAAGGAGGTTCTGTAGAATTGTAAACAGATGCAGATTGGAGGAAAAAATCCTGACTTTGCTCTACACTCTGTTTCAAGCTTTCTGTACAGGATCCAGCGTCACAATATACATGGGCCATTCTGGGGGACAGGAAATGAAAATCAAAAACAACCCCTGTGTTGCAAGTCAAAGTCCAAACACTGAAAAAGGAGGCAACACGTTGGCCAATCTTGAGTAGATTTAATCCGTAGTAAATTATAATGAATTATAAGACAGCCATCCAGGTAATTTGCTGTTTCGACTGATACTTCGTCAGTTATATAACTACAATAAATCAAACAAATGTAAAATCAATAATCATATTCCAATATGTTGCTAAATATAACCAGGAAATAGACGGCACACGTATACGACTAACAGATCATATTGCTTACATACTACAGAAATTCAGGAAGATACAGTAATGAAACAAACATACAATAATAAAGAACAATGAAAATAAAAATGCAACATACCTAATGTTTGTGAATATTCTATGGAGCAAGGATCATAATCATATGTAATCCCTGCTACCAGTTGTAGAAAACAAGGAACTTAATATACTCTAGCCCCACAGGTCACGCCCTAGTTGACCAGGGTTTACTGAAAACTTAAAGAGACATGCATCCCAAAATCCTGACAGTAATCTAATTAAATAAAGCAACTCAAATCAAGTTCAGAATTTAACCCCTCCGGATGGAGCGTTTTGAATAAGAAAATGAACTGCGATTCTTTCTGTCTTAATAGACTGACGTGATCCCGTTTAGTGTTCCCCTTCCTTCTATTGACCCATAATACAGTATACAGCATATCTGAATCAGAATGGTTATTTGTTAAAAAATGCTCAACCAGTGGAGCTTCCAGGACTGCATTCCTGATACGGGAACGGTGTTCTCCAATTCGTGTACCCACCGCCCGAGTGGTTGAACCTATATAAAGTAAGTTACATGGGCACCTGATCAGATATACTACCTCTTTGGTTTGACAGGTACTGAAATGGTTGATAACAAACTTGAAGTCAGTCTTTTCATTATAAATCACCTTAGTTTGCAGGGCTAGGGGACAATTGGGGCACCTCCCACACCTAAAGTGCCCCACCGGACTCCCAGGAATACGGATATAAGATGGTCTGTTAACATCTGTATGTACTAATAAATTCTTGAGACAATTAGTTCGCCTGAGTCCTATCAAAGGAAATTCCGAGCAGCCTGGCACATTCCAAAGGATGTGCCAGTGCTTCCGTATCAGCTTAATGATTTTGTCAGTATACGGTGAATACTCTAATGAGGCTGTAACCCTGTTAGGAAGCACCGGTGAGGCAGGCCGGTGTAACAAAGTAGAGCGTTGTTTAGCGCCGGATTTAACTCTAGCCTTCTCAATTACGTCAGGTGGATAACCTCTGGCCATTAATGAGGAAGCTAATAATTCAGCGTTTTTGGTAAAATCCTCATGGCATGAGGAATTCCTCTTTAGCCGTAAAAATAAACCATAAGGTAAATTGTCTCTAAGACGTTTAGGGTGAAATGAGTGGTAATGCAACAAAGAATTACAGTCAGTAGGTTTTTTGTGGGGCCTCACCATTAATTGTTGATTATGTTTAAAGACCTCCACATCCAAAAACACACATGATTCAGTGCTGTGGTGTCCAGAAAAAAATAAAGAGGGATGCAACGAATTCAACCACTTGGTAAAGCTCATAAACTCAGTCTCATTTTCAAACAGGAAAAACAGGTCATCAATAAATCTGCAATAAAACACCAATGCCTTGGCAAAAGGATTGTTACTGAGAATAATCAACCATTTCAGTACCTGTCAAACCAAAGAGGTAGTATATCTGATCAGGTGCCCATGTAACTTACTTTATATAGGTTCAACCACTCGGGCGGTGGGTACACGAATTGGAGAACACCGTTCCCGTATCAGGAATGCAGTCCTGGAAGCTCCACTGGTTGAGCATTTTTTAACAAATAACCATTCTGATTCAGATATGCTGTATACTGTATTATGGGTCAATAGAAGGAAGGGGAACACTAAACGGGATCACGTCAGTCTATTAAGACAGAAAGAATCGCAGTTCATTTTCTTATTCAAAACGCTCCATCCGGAGGGGTTAAATTCTGAACTTGATTTGAGTTGCTTTATTTAATTAGATTACTGTCAGGATTTTGGGATGCATGTCTCTTTAAGTTTTCAGTAAACCCTGGTCAACTAGGGCGTGACCTGTGGGGCTAGAGTATATTAAGTTCCTTGTTTTCTACAACTGGTAGCAGGGATTACATATGATTATGATCCTTGCTCCATAGAATATTCACAAACATTAGGTATGTTGCATTTTTATTTTCATTGTTCTTTATTATTGTATGTTTGTTTCATTACTGTATCTTCCTGAATTTCTGTAGTATGTAAGCAATATGATCTGTTAGTCGTATACGTGTGCCGTCTATTTCCTGGTTATATTTAGCAACATATTGGAATATGATTATTGTTTTTACATTTGTTTGATTTATTGTAGTTATATAACTGACGAAGTATCAGTCGAAACAGCAAATTACCTGGATGGCTGTCTTATAATTCATTATAATTTACTACGGATTAAATCTACTCAAGATTGGCCAACGTGTTGCCTCCTTTTTCAGTGTTTGGACAGGAAATGAAAGCTGGAGTACGAAGAAGGAAGGTATCATGGGGTTACTAAATTCCATGCAATAAGAGCCTGACATGTTCAGTTCTGAAGAAGTACAGTCATACCTCTGGTTGCGTTCGCTACGGGATACGAACGCGCCAAACCCGGAATTACTGGAACGGGTTACTTCCAGGTTCGGTGCTTCGCACATGCGCAGATTAGGCCCTTCAGGTTGCGCTCCGGAATGGATCCCGTTCGCAACCAGAGGTACCACTATAATAAGAGGTACCACCATCATTACCTTTCCATTGTTTCATTGTATCCTCCATAAGGTGATTTAGATCACAGGGTTCCAAGATCCGCTTCCTCATTTCTGGAGGGAAAGGCAGTGGCTTCTCTGGACTCTCTCTTTTCTCATACCTGGTAAAAAACAACAACAATGAATGGTCCCATTGTGGCACTGTCTCCCAAATCATTGCAGGAGATCTCAATAACATGAACAAATTTGAAGCTCATTTCCCAACAGGTCATTTTCAGGATTCGGCTTCATCTGTTGACACCCACCTCCAAGCCCTGGTCTAGCATTTCCACTTCCTCCCCTGACTGAGATGGAAAAGCAGGATAAAGGTGGGTGTCCACCACAGATTGGGGAGACCTCAGTCCAAAACCCCTGAGGAGAACTGTCAGTGGCTTCGTAAGGATGCTAAACAGCACAAGGGACAAGATGTAACCCCAAGCGACACCACCGGAGGGCTCCCACGGCTTCCAACGATGCTGCCCCATAACAACTTTCTGGTAAAGTCCCAGGATGTAAGAACCAAACCCCTGAAGTGGGGTGCCTGCAATCCCCCCCTCCCGGAGCCTCTCCAGAGGATGTGAGTGATGTCCAAAGCTGGCAAGAGGTCAAGGAGAACAACCTCCACCCTTCGTGCCCCCCTCTCTCACCCAGGAAGGGCACAACCCCATGCCCCATGGGACTCTCCCTCCAGAGGCATCAAACAACCTGACTTTCACCCCCTGTGATGTGGGGAGAGAGGGAGGAGGCAGTTGACCTTGAACCTTGGAGGGAAAATTAGGGGGTGGGCTACAAGTTCAAAAGAGGGGGCTCTACTTTTACCTGTGAGATGCTGCAGGGAGTGAGTCCTACAGTCTCCCCCCTGCAGCCCCTGGAGGGCCATGTCTGAGGTTCTTGCATCCCAGCCTCATGGAGAGATGCTAACGGAAATGAGCCAGATCCACTTACCTCTGCAAGGTGCTTCTCACATCCTGGAGGGGAAAAGAGAAGGGAATTTACTGCACACCACAGGCCACACTAGGAAACCCCTCAGACCCTGGCCCTTGGATGTCAGTCTGCCTGGCACATGCCAAGGTTTAGGGTAGGAATGGCTGAATCAGCCAGTTTTTGTTTCTCACAGGTTTTATTTTATCCAATCTGAAATTATTAATTGTTCCGATATCAAGTTCTCCACATTTCCACATCAGTTTGTCATTATTGTTTAAAATCCTTTTGAAATCCACCAGAATGATAGGTAAATGTCACGTTTGTGAGTTCAAGAGACGACACACCATCTCTAGTCTTAGATTACAATTTAATAACTTTAATCCAGTTTGCATTGTGCAATTCAGACATATGTAACCTACAGGAAAATCCTGCCAGGGCACTGTCCCAAACTGTCTTCCATAGAAGTCTCCAAATTCCAAATTCTATTTTCCATCTGGAAGTAAAAAAAGGACCTGCAGCATAAAATGCCTCCAAAGGGGTAATAAAACAGCTGTGTTTCTTTGGGCTCATCCACCCTTCTGCTTTTCCTGTGCCCAGAAAACATGGGTCCCAGTGGTTTTGCCTTTGCCCTGCCGCTTTCCCTCAGGAAAAACCTGCTCCTTAGTGCAACATCAAAGCAAACGTCAATCCAGAGAAAACCTGTCTGATGTTTGCTCTCATTCAGCAGTAAACAGTGGGTTTTCCTGGAGGAAAGGGGTGGGACCAGCAGCAGTCTGAATGAGTCCCTCTGTCTTGCTCTTTGGTCACTGTCACTGAGCACCATTTTGGGCCAATCTGGATCCATTGTGAAGGTGATCAACCCAGACATTGTGGAGGGAACGGGAAGAGAAGCTTGGTCAAGAGACTGGCTCATGTCGGAAGGAGGCCTGAACGCATCCTAGGTGAAGCCCCCCACAGCTGAAAGGCATTTGGAGACAAAGCATCAGCAAAGAGCAGAAGATCACCTCCTGCTCCATCAAGACCATATAAGAATCTCTAGAACCTGACTAGAGGCTCCATCAGCTGAGCCCCTGAACTCCTTACATACATGAAAGGGGCACAGAAAGGATGGGAGGCAGCCTTTTCCTGGAGCCTTGGCTGTTCCTGCCACCGTCTTACCTGCAGGAGTTCAGTCGCTGGCTGCTGACGCATCTCCTCCATCTCCTGGATGATCCTCTCAAGAGAGGAGAGTTTCCCGGAGAGTCTGGCCAGCTGCTCATCCCTTCTCCCTGCAATCTCCTTCTCCATCTCTTCCACATGAGTCAGCAGATGTTTCTCTTGTTCTTCCAGGAACTGGCGCAGTTGTCTGAACTTCTCCAGAGTCTTCAGCCTCTCCTTTTCTGTTAATTTCTGCAAAAAAAGAGGAGGTCTGAGTGTGGAAGATGGTCAGCCTTCAAAACATCAGGAAGAGAATTATGAGAATTCCACAGGGAGGGTAATTCTGATTTTTAATTGCTGTTTCTGTTGACTTCTATTTTGCAGAGGGCTACAGCCTAAAGGAAGGAGCATTTTTTTTCTAGCCATGGATATGTGGGATGTAAAAACATACTGCAGTACAATAAAGACACCTACAAGGAGGTCTTTGCTTTCCTTGTCCAGGTTTGCTTGATAGGCCAGAATTTCCTTTCTCTCTTTCCTCAGAATCTTCAGGCGACGACAGATCTCTCCCTAAAGAGAAAAGGGAAAACTCAGGTTTGATTGAGACACACAGAGAGATGATTATTACACTGGCCTCCTCTCCTCTCCCCTCTCCTTAGGAGTCCCCTTCTTGGTCTCTGAGCCCCAAAGAGAGGTGCCTCCTCACGCTGCCCCACAGGGGCCTGGGGCTTGTCTGTCCATTCCCATCAAGCAAGGGCCCCTCACCATTTTGCTTGCTTACTCTGAGGCCGCCTCAGCTCCTGGCAACCAACACCCCCTGGCCGGAGTTTGTAGCCAGGGCTGCTTCAACCAATAGCTGCACAAGCCTTTGGGAGGCAGAGATGGCATCCGAGGAGGGAGGGAAGGAAAGAGGGACAGAGGCCAGTGTTGCCAAAGCACACTGGTTGAAAAGCACTACAGAACTGGGATGGGAAAGTGCAACAAACTAGTCTGGAGAAGAGCAAAGGCAGCCATGCTTGCTCCTGTCTTCTCCGAGGAGACTTCCAACCTCGCTTCTCATCTTGAGGTCCCAGGGAGAAGTGGGAAGAGGAGGAGGAAGAAGGGATGAGTCAGGATCCAACCTGGGATGTATCAGTCTAGCATCAAAGAGATGTGAGGTCAGCCCAAGAGGCTAGAGATAGAGGAATAGAGCAGCGCCCATTCCAAACCCCTCTTCTGCAGGCCTAGGGCTTTTCCACCCTTCCTCTTGACCCCACAGCTTTGCTACTTAATTGGGTCAGATGGCAATTCAGGTTTTCTGCTACTTGTCCGTTATCTTCTCTGCAGTAGCCAGAGCCCACATGTGCTTGGACCACCAGGGGAGATTTAAGTGCTGCAGCATCTTCCAGTTCTGGGCCAAAGTAGTTCTTGCTGCAGCCAGAGTCCAGCTAAGTAGCTCCTTCGATCAGAAGATTGCTGTCTGGTCACCCCACAAGTTCAAAGGGGCCAGCTTAATTTCATTATCAATACTATTTTGTGGCATTATTGACACTGCATGGCACAGGAGCATTTTTGCACCTCTGTAGTAGAACAAGTGAATTATTTTAAAAGGGATTAAAACAGTTTAAAAGGTTTTTTTCTGAAGCAGAATGAGAATTTTATCTTTTTTATATAATAGCACAGGTCCAATTCTGAGTTGTCATGGAAAAGTCATCTTTTCCCCATGTCTTTGCAGATGCTACTCTGAACCACGGAGTCCTTTGCCATTTGGGATGGGAAGAGATCCTCACTCCCCCCCCCCACTGAAACCTCATTGCACAGGCCCCACAGCACCCCCAGAATAAGTGTGGTCCCCACCAGTAGGTGCTTCCACCTCCACTTGAAAATCTGCTTCCAACAGATACTGGGGGGGGGGATCCTGCACCATCTGGTCAATTCCTGGCCACTAGTCCCACCCCACCCCCTGCAGCTGATCCCTTGCTATTATTTGCTTTGCAGGGCATTGAGGAGGCATCCTGCTAGCCAAAGGAGACATGTACTTAGTTGTGTATGTGCAATTTACATTTGTAGTTTCTAAATATTTATAAAGAAACCTTGCTGGGGGAGGCGGATGAGGTTAACCCTTTCTCTCCCTGCCACGGTCCCAGTTCAAATCTTTGAAGCTGATGTGAGTATTTCAAGGGAAGATCCCTTTGTCCCCCTGGCAGAGAGAAAGACTTCAACTCCCTCCTCCCAGCCATCCCAGGAGCCCTGGGCTGCTTCTACCTAACTAAACAACCACCAATTCATGCCATGCCTACTTTGGACATGAGAATTAAAAAGAAAACCTCCCAAGAAGAATCCACAGCTATTTCTCCACATCAAGGTCCAGGGATCTCCTACCTTGTATTCCTCGAAAGCCTCCTTCAGAGGAATCACCTTGTGGTTTTCATGTTCCCTTGATTTGTCACACACCACACAGATGGGGGCTTCGTGGACTTTGCAGAAGAGCTTCAGGGGCTCCTGGTGCTCCTCGCAGACTCCTCCTTCCCCTCCTTCCTTCTTTCCCTCTTGAAGGCTGAGATTCTTGGCTATTTCTACAAAGTTTGCCAGGTGCCGGTTGGGGATGAGGCTCCTTCTCTGGACTCTTTCTCTGCACTGAGGGCAGGAAGCCTCTGCCTCCGATTCCCCCCAGCACTGGATCAAGCAGGATCGGCAGAAGTTGTGCCCACACTCTGGGATGGTCACTGGATCTTTAAAATATTCCAGGCAGATGGAGCAAGTGGCTTCATCGCGGAGACGCTGGATGTGACCCCCTGCAGCAGCCATGGCTCCCTCGCGCCAAAGACAAGAGTTAAGTTTCACTTTCTCAGTTTCTAGTCACTGGGAGTTTCCCTTCCAGGAAATGACTCAGAAACTCAGTGACCACGTGACCTTTGCATTTGGCTGATGTTTTCTCAAGTAGGAGCGAATGCTTCTGGATTGCTCCCCATGCTTTTGATTACACACAAACACACACATACCTAGTAAGCTGTGGTATTCATATTGGAACATTTCCATTCATAGGTTTTGTGATAGGAAACAAATGCTCCTTTTCCCTTATGGGGTACCCTAGAGCCCGTATAGAGTCCCTATGTAGGTTCACTATCGGTAGGAGAAAAATAACAGAGGCCAACCAGAGACTATTGAGAAGCAAAACAGCTAGTAAGCATGATCTTTGTTAACTGTTGCAACAGGGTGCTCACACCCCAGCCCCACGCAGGAGGGAGGAGGAACCCAGAACCAGGGGCGTAGCAACGGGGGGCGGGGGGGCGGGCCGCCCCGGGTTCCACCCCAGAGGGGGGTGACACTTTTTCAAAAAAAAAAATTAATTTTAACTTCATTGAAAAAAAGAGATAATAGACACACACACAACCCCCCACACCTCACAAAGTGGCACCATCAGAGGGGGGGTGACACTTTTTAATTTTTTTAATTTTTTTTTAATTTTTATCATTTTTTATTATTTTTTATTATTTTAACTTTATTGAAAAAAAGAGATAATAGACACACACACACACACACACAAAACCCCCACACCTCGCAAAGTGGCACCATTAGAGGGGGGGTGACACTTTTTAAATTTTTTTTTTAAAAAAAATTAAATTAAAGTGGTGGGGGGTGACAAAAAAATTCCGCCCCCGGGTACCACCAGGGCTTGCTACGCCTCTGCCCAGAACATTGGTATGCAAGCCCTTATATAGACTTTTGAAATTGCCACCCTGTAGCTCAAGTCTTGTTGTCTTTCTCTGCTTTTGATATTCTTCCCCATTTGCATGACTTCCCCCATGTGTGGGTCCCTCTGTGACTCAGCAGTGTCTCAGCTTTTGAATTATGGTGCTGGATGAGACTCTTGAGAGTCCCATGGACTGCAAGAGGATCAAACCTATCCATTCTGAAGGAAATCAGCCCTGAGTGCTCACTGGAAGGACAGATCCTGAAGCTGAGGCTCCAATACTTTGGGCACCTCATGAGAAGAGAAAACTCCCTGGAAAAGACCCTGATGTTGGGAAAGATGGAAGGCACAAGGAGAAGGGGATGACAGAGGACGAGATGGCTGGACAGTGTTCTCGAAGCTACCCACCTGAGTCTGACCAAACTATGGGAGACATTGGAAGACAGGAGTGCCTGGTGTGCTCTGGTCCATGGGGTCACGAAGAGTCGGACATGACTAAAAGACTAAACAACAATAAGCTCAAGTCCACCCCCCCAATACATCATACATACATCACAGAAGGAGGCAGTCTCCAGCAAAAATCCTGTCTGCCAGGATACCTGATAATGGTCACTGGTTGCATTACCTGGACAATCTGGCCATTCTTTTGTGATGGTAAATACTCAGTTCCTGAATCCAGATCACAAGCTCACCCTATTCATACACAGATATGCCCTTAAGACAGGATTTGTGAGCAAAGAGACAATGGGGAGGTTTTCCATTTTCCTTCCTCCTTGCAGAGAAACATTTGAGGTCAATTTGGGAGTCAAAATAGATTCAGGATTGTTCTCCTGCACTCTTTCAGAAACGTGGTTTATATACTTATATATGTGTTTGGTTGGACAGTATTCTCGAAGCTACTAACATGAGTTTGGCCAAACTGCGAGAGGCAGTGAAGGATAGACGTGCCTGGCGTGCTCTGGTCCATGGGGTCACGAAGAGTCGGGAACGACTGAACAGCAACAATGTGTTTGCCTAGTACAGTTATTAATATTTATTTTATTTATTTATATACTGTGTGTGTGTGTGTGTGTGTGTGTGTGTGTGTGTGTGTGTAGGTCCTTATAATTCCTATAACAGGCTTCCTTGTCATTTTTGAATTGGAGAAAATCTGCCTCTGCCCTAAATGGACGGGAGTTTTGATTTATCAAGCAGGACTTGATTCCTTGAAGAGAACTCCTAAAAAGATTTGGTTGCTAATTTTGACTTAATCTGTTTTTAGCATACTGGCAAAGAACTTCAGATTGAAACAGACGCTTTCAGCATTGCCAACCTGGATTCCTATGTTTGCTTCAGACTACAACTCCCATCATCCCTTGCCAGGACACCTCCAGGTATGGTTGGGACCCTGCAGAACAGCTGCCAGTCAGTGCAGGCAATATTGATCTCGATGGACCAATGGGCTGGCCTGGCAGAAGGCACCATCTGTGGTGTGGCAGACAAGTTATGGAGCTCCTTCCCTTGATAGGAATGCCTGGGGCGATCTTGGCTATTATTATTATTAATCCGTATTACTACACATTGTGAAGTCTTCCTATATTCCTAATAAAGTGTGGTCCCTTGCAATGGCTGAAAAACCTGGAGGGCTTTAACAGAGGAGTAGATAAAATTCGAGAAAGGTAAGAATTTGGATGGTGCTATGTTCTGCCTCCGTGCTGCGAAGCAGTAATGCTCCTGAATAGTGGTTGCTGGAGACTCTAGAAAGGGAGAGGGCTCTTGTGCTCAGATCCTGCTCATAGGTTTCCCACACATATGTTTAGAAAATGTTTTCAGTTTCACCATCACCGGCAGCTAAAAGGAGAGAGATCAAGACGGAGAAATCCCACCAAGGGGAAGTTGTTTCCTTAGGGAAATATCCCTATTAGCTGAGATTCCAGATCAAAAGCATGATGAGTCCAAAGGACACCGGGGAGCAAATGAACACAGCCATCTCCCAGAAGTCCAGTTCCCTTTAGTGAAAGCCCAGTGCACTTTGGAGCAGAAAAGCCCTTCTCCTCAAATCATGGGAGGAACGACCAGCACAGTTTGAGTCCTGGGGAGGCTGAATGCCGAAGGACATCCCTACAAAGCTGAACACTAGAGGAGGCACATGGGAGAGGAACTGTGCGAATGGTCTGAGGGCGAGAAGCCCTTTCCATAGAGAGGGATCTGGGTGCGCCATCAGAGAGGCCTCCTGGAAGAGAAAGCATCCCGAGTGCGCAAAGAGGTTCAGTTGCATCGGAGGATCCACTCTGAGCAGAACGCGCACAAGCGCTTCCACTGTGGGAAAAGCTTTTCCTAGAGAGATACATTACGGAGTCACAGAGGGACCCACACATGGGGGAAGCCATGCAAATGCCCCGATTGGGGGAGAATCTTCAACCAGCCGTGCAACTTAAGAGAACACCGGAAAATGAGGCCCTTGTGAGAGAAAAGGAATAAAAGAATGCAAACTGCTTGCTCCACTGGGCGAGAGAAGCAGCTCCCAGTTGTTTATCATTTTAAGAAATTAGTGCCTAATTCCGATGACTTGGAGGATAAAGCTCCCCACTTATTCTTATTCTTGCTATGAATCAGCCCTTTACCCCAAGGTTCCAGTACGGGTTACAACCATTAAAGACAATAATTAAAAGCAATTAAAAACAACTTACTGTCACCAAAATAAGGCAGGTCCTAACAATATGCGCAAGCAGGTAAATGCATAACTTTTCAGCCGCCCTCGTTGACTTTGGGCGGCAGAGAGGGGGGAGGCAACCAGGTGCCTAGAAAGGTAGGCTTGGGGAGAATTGGGTTCAAGTCCCTTTTTAGCTTTAGGAATTCAGAGTCCCCTGGACCACTTGCTGTTCCTGATACCAGTCAACCTCACAGAGCTGTTTTGGGGATAAAAAGTGGGGTGAGGGGGGAATAAGCGATTTCACCAGCACTAGGGACCCACGTTGCTAGTGAAGCACCTATTTACCTTGACTCTGGAAAAAGTTTCAAACCAGAAGAAAAACTTTCAAGCAGCCTTTTGAAAGAAAAACTTTCTTTTTATTGTTTTGTCAGACAAAAGCAATAAGGTACATTCAGAAAGCAGAATGCACACCCTATTCAGGTGTGGGGCGCCTTTTATACATTTTCATATAGTACAGCCTCGCATAAGCAGCCTATTAGCAAGCTTTTAGCAATATTCTAATATTTCCTTAGCCAATGAGATTATTTGCTGCCTTAGTCTGTTTCAAGCTGCAAAATCCACTAAGAGGTGCTATCTGCGTACTTTTGCTCCTAATTAGCTGACAGCTGCCCCCTGATTCACCTTTTGGCCCAGTCAGTTGTTGGCAGGAAACTAACTTCTCAGACAGGGAACTTCTCAGCCGCGTGGTTAGTTTCTGTGGTCACCTACGGTAGTTTCCCATTTTGCCGTTCAGTTTGTTCTAGCAGGTGTTTGTGGTAAATCTTTACATAGATCTGGGCAACTTCCTGTTCCTCTGCTGTTCTCTTGTTTTAGCTAAAAGCTGAAAGCTGATTACAGAAGCAGAAAGTTTTGCTCAGAAAGTCTTGCTCACTATAATGGCCTTGACCATTTTATTTGGCTTGTCCTGCCAGTTTGGTCTGGACTGGCTACTTCACTAGCACCTGCTCACACCACCTTGCCATAATTTGAGCTGCATTTCCGACAGTCATAGCAGTTTGTTTCTCTGCTCCATCAATGAAAAACAAGCTAAAATAGGTGACATAAAAGGAAAGGGGAATGGGGAGGGAGGAGGAAAGGAACAAGCTCAGGTACTAGTAGTTCTTAAAGTTATAATGATCAGTTGGGGTAGAAACAGTGCAGGGAGCTTGATGGAGTGACTGTTACTAGGTGACAGTTGCGGAAGAGCCCAAGGCAGCTCTGAGCCGCAGTGATTGAATAACCCTTGTTGGTTTTTTTCTCTCTCTCTCAGCTCTGAAACCTCATGCAATATTAGCATTTGCTGAGTTCTATGTATGCCTATTTCCAGCATGGCCTACTTTAAAAAGGGTTCAATCTAAGCCCTGATGTCTCATCCATTCTGTCATTTAAAGTCACACTGTGTTGTGCCCCTTCAAACAGCATTCTTGAACATGCTTATTGCTCCCATTGTTTTTCTGCATTCTGACTGCCAATGCAAGAGAAACGTGTTAGGGACACAGCCAAGAGCATTTGTGTTTTTTGGGGGGGCATTGTACATTCTAGGCAAAATGGCCACTCAAATCAACTTATACCTGGGGTTCCCAATGTGTCCTTTGGCCCCTCCCATTTGAAATGAGGGTTGCTTTTTTCACTGAGGACAGTGTGGAAGGGGCTGGAAATTGGTGTGCAGGCTAGGGGCACATTTCCCCAGAGTGTCTCTGGGTCCCACATGGGGCCTATAGAGAAAGAAAATGGGGCAGACAAGCTAGAGGCCAGCAACATCCAGCTCGGGTCCAGAATGTTAAAAAGCAGCTTATTTTCCTGCTGCTCTGGACAGACTCATGTGTGCATTTCTTGTGTGGTGGCAGCAGCCACAACCCTTCGCTCGCCTGGTGCTGCCCACCTTTCCTGCTGCTCTCAGCGTGGTGTTGCCTGTCAGCAGTGGGGGTGGGCAGCGGGCCAGACCCCCACCTCAGGGTGCCCGGGGCAAGGGGTGTGTGCCACCACCAAGGAGCAGGGGAAGGGGCTGGAGGTGAACAAGGGCGAGTGACAAAACTAAGCCGAAGGTGGAGGGGATCAGGGTTTATCTGCCCCCAAGAAAAAAGTTTTATTCAAGTTAGCGCCCATGCTTGTAAAATCAGTTGCTGGAGGCTGCAGGTGGGGTGAGTGGAGGCTCACTGGGAAACTTATGATGACACACAAACCAACATCATATAGGGGATTGAGCAAGGGGAGGTGGCGCTCAGGCAGGTGGGGGGGAGGTGTCTTTATTCCGTCATGTGCCACCACCCCATGGGAAACACAGGAAAAGGAGAGCAGGCTGCACCGGTCAGTAGTCAGCGGCCCCAATAGTGGGAGCCAGAGAGAATCCTGCCAGGTCTTTGAGAGGGGTCAATTGCACAGGCATTTGTTGTTCCAGCTGTTAGTATCATAGGAAAGAAATCAGATGCACCTTGTGGTGAAATGATGCTCCTTGGGGGAGCATTGTGTATTTGGGGAGGGGCTGAGGAACACTGGGAAGATGCCCTGAGAAATGTATAGGGCAGCACAGCTCATGGGCGCCCTTCCAGAAGCTGCCGGACTGCAACTCCCATCCTCCCTGACCCCTGGCCATGCTGGATATGTTGGAGGAAACACCATTTATGCCCCCGATAGACAGAATCCAGCCTGTAAATAAGGAACGTTAATGCATCAACCCTAAACACATTTATAACAGGGCAAAAGCCCCACTCAATGCAATGAAGTTTATTTTTGACGAAGTGTGGAGATGGCAAGGCTGTATTTGCAGAGGGCATTTGAAACAACATTGAAGGTGAGAAAATTTATTAGGACTCCTAAAAGTGTAACTGTCTCTTTAAGAAGCTGCAGAGGGAATTCTGGGACAAGAAACCCATTTTTGTTTTGTTATTTCTGCTGATTTTGACTGGAATGAATCCCCTCAAAGGGCCCTGAAAAACCTCCTAATGTGCTCTTGGTGGGTAAATGTTTTTTATATCGGTCACTCTGGTCTGGAGAGAAACTCCTGCTGGGCCTGAGAGGCAGATTTAGTCTCCTCAGGAGATACTGAGGAGCGTTTTCTCTCCCCACAGATGAAAGTAAGGGAGGAGGGTCTCTCCAGAGAACGAGGCTCCTGAGAACGTGTAGAGTTCGGCTCTTGAGTCAGCGTCAGAAAAAGACACACATCCCCCTTCATAGTCCAGAGTCACCCGGATCCTCCTGGGCTCCCAACTCAGGGACAGAGGAGAGAAATTAGGGGAGGTGGAGGCCACGTACTTGCCTCTCTCCTTCCCCACAGCCCAGATCCCCTCCTCAGGCCTTATGGGAAAGGGTTCCTTTCTCCCCACAGACTTCCTGGCGACTCCCACACCCCACCATTCCCCACTTCCCACAGTGACTTCCCAGAAATGACTGCCTGCTGTGAATCCCTCACATCCCAACACACAAGGCCAGCTGCTGAATCTCTCAGGATTGTTGGGCAGGGCTTGCTCTTTGTATCTCAATCTCACGCTATTCCCATCCTTGGACAGAATGAGCCAGGGATGGGCTGTGTCTGGATCCAGAGTGACATTTGCTGTTGGGGAGAAGAGGAGGGGAAGAGAACATTAGGCAGAGTCAGCCAAGAGACAGAAACAGACATCTTGCTTAAAAACAACAACCAAAAGCCCCAGATTCCCTTTCAAATCAATGGGATTTATTTGCATCGCATGCAAGACTGAGACTCCTTATAGACTTTCATCAGAATAAATATCTTCCTTGTTGGCTTTTAAATCAGTTTTCTCCACTTTCTTATATTCCATGTGTTTTGTGCCTGCCCTCCTCTCAATCCAGGCATTTTCTAAGTGGAAAAACCACCCAGGAAACCTTTTACTCATCTCCTCTGTGTTCATGAAGGAGAAAGAGAGGAGAACTGGAGGAGGCAGGAGAGGAGAGAAGCTGCTTTCCTCTGACAATCTCTGGCAGGAGGTGGAGGAGGGACTGGGTGTTTGCGGGTGCCCTTCTTAACACACTTCACAAGGGGGAAATCCAAGGAAATCTTGAGAAGCCCCAAAGAACCTCTCCAGATTGTGTGGAGGGAAAACAAAATGCAAGGGAGGTTCCCTACACATGAGAAATCGACAAGATGGACATTGCACACAAACCTTCTACAAACCTTTAAGGTTGTTAACAAGCATAATTGTGCCTTTTGGGGCTCATGTGCTCTTCCTTCCAACCTCAATGTCTCCATCTCCTCTCAGGAGATCTTGAAGGTAGAAGCACTAGATATGGCAGCTGCAGGGGGACGTCTGAGGAGGAGACGGCTCAGACCTTGGCTCCACAGCTGAGAAACAAGCCTGAGCAGGAGGCAGAGGGGGAACTGGGGACTTCTTAATGCCCTTTGACTCCATTCAGAGCAGGAGAACCACCAAAAGGACAACCCCAGATTGTGTAGACGGGGAACCAAAAGGAAAAGGAGGTTCTGTAGAATTGTAAACAGATGCACATGGGAGGAAAAATCCTGACTTTGCTCTACACTCTGTTTCAGGCTTTCTTTACAGGATCCAGCATCACAATATACATGGGCCATTCTGGGGGACAGGAAATGAAAGCTGGAGTACGAAGAAGGAAGGTATCCTGGGGTTACTCAATTCCATGCAATAAGTGCCTGACATGTTCAGTTCTGAAGAAGTACAGTCATACCTCTGGTTGCGTTCGCTGCGCGTTGCGTTCGCTACGGGATACGAACGCGCCAAACCCGGAATTACTGGAACGGGTTACTTCCAGGTTCGGCGCTTCGCGCATGCGCAAGAAGCACTAAATCGCACCGCACACATGTGCAGATTAGGCCCTTCAGGTTGCGCTCTTTTAATGTTGCGAACGGGCCTCCGGAACAGATCCTGTTCGCAACTAGAGGTACCGGTACCACTGTAATAGAATTCCCAGTGTGAAATCCTGGCAGCCAGTTTTCAATACCTTTCCATTGTTTCATTGTATCCTCCATAAGGTGATTTAGATCACAGGATTCCAAGGTCCTGTTCCTGAGCTCTGGAGGGAAAGCCAGTGGCTTCCCTGGACTCTCTCTTTTCTCAGACCTGGTGAAAAGAAAAACAATGAATGGTCCCATTGTGGCACTGTCTCCCTAATTATTGCAGGAGATCTCAAGAACATGAACAAAGTGGAAGTTTATTTCCCAACAAGCTATTTTCAGGATTCATCTTCATCTGATGACACCCACCTCCAAGCCCTGGTCTAGCATTTCCACTTTCTGCCCTGACTGAGATGGAAAAGCGGGATAAAGCTGTGTGTCCACCACAGATTGGGGAGACCTCAGTCCAAACCCCTGAGGACAGCTGTCAGTGGCTTCGTAAGGATGCTAAACAGCACAAGGGACAAGATGTAACCCCAAGTGACACCACCAGAGGGCTCCCATGGCTTCCAACGATGCTGCCCCATAACAACTTTCTTAAAAAATATATATATATTAGGTTTTTCACCACAAACAATAACAAAGACTTAACATAACATAAAACACAATACATAATATAATAATAATAAAAAAATTGTACCCCGCCCATGTGGCCGGATCTCCCCAGCCACTCTGGGCGGCCTCCAACAAATATTAAAATACATCAAAACCACAAGTTAAAAACTTCCCTAAACAGGGCTGCCTTCAGGTATTTTCTGAATGTAGGATAGTTATTTATCACTTTAACCTCTGCTGGGAGGGCGTTCCACAGGGCGGGCGCCACTACCGAGAAGGCCCTCTGCCTGGTTCCCTGTAGCTTTGCTTCTCGCAGTGAGGGAACCGCCAGAAGGCCCTCGGTGCTGGATCTCAGTGTCCGGGCTGAACGGTGGGGGTGGAGACGCTCCTTCAGGTATACAGGACCGAGGCCGTTTAGGGCTTTCAAGGTCAGCACCAACACTTTGAATTGTGCTCGGAAACGTACTGGGAGCCAATGTAGTTCTCTCAGGACCGGTGTTATGTGGTCCCAGCGGCCACTCCCAGTCACCAGTCTAGCTGCCGCATTCTGGATTAATTGTAGTTTATGGGTCACCTTCAAAGGTAGCCCCACATAGAGCGCATTGCAGTAGTCCAAGCGGGAGATAACCAGAGCATGCACCACTCTGGCAAGACAGTCCGCGGGCAGGTAGGGTCTCAGCCAGTGTACCAGGTGGAGCTGGTAGACAGCCGCCCTGGACACAGAATTAACCTGCGCCTCCATGGACAGCTGTGAGTCCAAAATGACTCCCAGGCTGCACACCTGGTCCTTCAGGGGCACAGTTACCCCATTCAGGACCAGGGAGTCCCCCACACCCGCTCGCACCCTGTCCCCCAAAAACAGTACTTCTGTCTTGTCAGGATTCAACCTCAATCTGTTAGTCGCCATCCATCCTCCAACCGCCTCCAGGCACTCACACAGGACCTTCACCGCCTTCACTGGTTCTGATTTGAAAGAGAGGTAGAGCTGGGTATCATCCGCATACTGATGAACACCCAGCCCAAACCCCCTGATGATCTCTCCCAGCGGCTTCATATAGATATTAAAAAGCATGGGGGAGAGGACAGAACCCTGAGGTACCTCACAAGTGAGAGCCCAGGGGTCTGAACACTCATCCCCCACCACCACTTTCTGAACACGGCCCAGGAAGAAGGAGCAGAACCACTGTATAACAGTGCCCCCAGCTCCCAACCGCTCTAGGCGGTCCAGAATACAAAATACAAATACAATAAAACAAGCATCATATTTTCCCCTTCCTCTTTCCTAGTCATGTTGGGGTGACTTCCTCCAGTCTCCCCTGCTGCGTTTCAATGTCAATCATCTTTAGTAATTTCATCTTTCATTGTTTTTTCTTATCTTACTTATGTTCTTATCTTATAATTGTCTTAACCATAAATCATACATTTACATTACTTAATCCTAGTTCTAGTCTGTAAACTAACATTTCTTCCAACTTTTTCCTAACTTTCAATCTTACAATAATTCTTTAGATATACTTTAAATTTATTCCAGTCTTTTTCCACCGTCTCCTCCCTCTGGTCGCGGAGTTTCCCTGTCAGTTCGGCGAGTTCCATATAGTCCATCATTTTCTTTTCTTTCTTTTTTTTATAATAATATTTATTAGATTTTTCAAATTTTATAAGCACATTACAGCACGGTTAAATTTCCTTTGCTTCCCCTCTCTCACAGCAGGAAGCGATACATACTTCCCCCCCCCCTCACAGAGGTGATCTTATAACATTGTATATTTAACCTTCTACACATAACACCCTCACATTGCTTAAACCTAGTCCTTCTCCGGGCTAGGCGTTTCTACTTTGTTCATAACATTTGTCAAATGACTTCCCCAGCTCCTCGCTGCTGAATCCATAGTAAATCTTTTCTCTCGGGTTCTTATCCTTATTCTTATACAGTATCTTCTATTACATATACATTCCTTAACTTCAAATTATACAGCATCTTGCTAATATCTTCCTCCTAATATCATATTTTATAACATTCTCATAGTTCCACTTTCTAATCAAAATTTCCTCCTCGGCCTTACATGCTAATTTTTTTTCACTTATATTCCCCTCCTCCCCCCGTGCCCCAGAACCTGGTTTCCATATAATCCAAAACAATGCTTGTATAATTCAAATAATTCCCTCCATACCAGAAATTAAGTCCATATACTTTTGTCTCCAAGCCAGCAAATCAGTCCATATTTTAAAATTGACCTCTCTTCACCCCACACCCACCCACTTCCCCACCCATGTCCAATTTGTTTGGCCCAAGTGGCTTTCTTTCCAGGCAATCTGCCACAGTCCTCTTTTTCTTTCCTTTCTTCTTTCGGTTCCGCCTTCAGCGTGTTGCAGACTCATTCTTTCCACATGTCTGTTGGTCTTCGTTCTGATGGTTCTCTTCTTTCTATTTTTTATTTTCCTTTTCTTCCTGTTGGCATTCTTGTTTCCAGTTGTCCTGCGTCTGTTGTGCGGCTGGGTGCATAGTCTTCTTGTCAAAGCTGTAAGTTTCTTGTGGTTCCCACACACAACAGCGTGAGAACTTCCTGTTGTTGGCTCATCCGGCATGGGCCAGTTCATATTTCTATAAAATCTTTCAAAGGAAGCATCGACGACATCACTCAGTTTCTGCAGAGCTTGTAAAATTAAGTTGGCTTCTAGTGCAGTCATCGAAGCTCCTGTCATTATATCCAATACAGATTCAGTCACTCAGTTCAATAATCCATTAAGATAGCTTGTTGCAAAAGTTGTTATCTGCCAGATTCCTCCAGCACAGGGGGAGAGAGGGGCTGGTTACACTGAAGCAAAAACTTCTTTCAAAGTTGCACTGCCATGTCATCTTTCAAAGTTTTCATCTGCCATTCTTCTATCGTTGTTAAATCCTGTGTCTTCCAGTATCTTGCAATCAAGATCCTCACTGCTGTTGTGGCATACATAAAAAAGGTGTGGTGTTCCTTAGGGATTTCTTGGTTCACCATACCAAGTAGAAAGGCCTCTGGTTTTTTAATAAACGTGTTTTTCAACACTTTTTTCATTTCATTATATATCTTTTCCCAGAAAGCCTTAATCCTTGGGCAGGTCCACCACATATGGTAAAATGTCCCTTCCACATTCTCACATTTCCAACATTTGTTGTCCTGCAAATAATAGATTTTAGCAAGTTTGACTGGGGTCAAAAACCACCTGTAAATCATTTTCATAATATTCTCTCTTAACATGTTAAATGCAGTGAATTTTATTCCTTTCTTCCAGTCTCTCTCCCAGTCCACCATCATGATGTTGTGCCCAACATCTTTAGCCCAGTCTATCATTGCAGATTTAACCAGTTCATCTTGCGTATGCCATTCTAGCAACAAATTATACATTCTGGATAGATTTTTTTTGTTTCTGGCTCTAACAATTCCATTTCCAACTTGGATTTCTCTTTCTGAAAGCCAAGATTTTTATCAAATTTAAAGGCTTCATTAATTTGATAATAATGTAACCAACAGATAGTTTACCTTTCAACTGCTCATATGGTTTCAACCTGACACTTTCTCCTTCTTGAATCAAAATGTCACTGTATTTTGGCCAATTACTTTCCATATTCAATTTCTTTGGGGCCTTAGCTTCTAATGGTGAGATCCATCTGGGTGTTTTCCTCTCTAGCAGATCTTTATATTTCATCCAAACCCTGAACAAAGCTTTTCTAATTATGTGTGTTTTAAAGCCCTTGTGGGCCTTAACTTTGTCATACCATAAATATGCATGCCATCCAAATACATTATCATAACCTTCCAAGTCTAATACATCAGTATTTTCCAACATGAACTAATTTTTCAACCAGCAGAAGGCCGCAGCCTCAAAATATATGCTCAAATCTGGCAGGGAGAAGCCCCCTCTTTCCTTAGAGTCAGTTAAAATATTGTATTTAATTCTAGGTTTCTTCCCCTGCCAGACAAATCTTGATATAGCCTTCTGCCATTTTTTGAAAGGTTCCATTTTATCAACAATCGGTAGAGCTTGGAATAAGTACAGCATTTTAGGCAATACATTCATCTTAATCACAGCAATTTGGCCCATAAGAGACAGTTTTAAATTATCCCAAATCTCCAAATCTCTCTTAATTTCATTCCACACTTTCTCATAATTGTCTTTATATAAGTTCAGGTTTTTTGGAGTCATATTCACACCCAGGTACTTAACTTTCTTTGCAAATTTCAGCCCTGTCACAGCCTCTAATCTATTTTGTTCTTCTAGTGTCAGGTTTTTACCTAATACCTTAGTTTTGGCTTTATTCAATTTAAAGCCTGCTACCTGCCCAAATTCTTGTATAGTCTCCAGTGCTCTAATGGCACTGGTCTCGGGTTCTTGTAGGGTCAGCACTAGGTCATCTGCAAAGGCTTTTAATTTAAATTCTTTGGCCCCCACCCCTACACCTTTTATATCTTTATCTTTTCTAATCATGTTCAGCAAGACCTCCAGGACAGTTATAAATAATAATGGGGAAATTGGGCACCCCTGTCTTGTTCCCTTCTCAATTTTAATGTCTTCTGATACCACATTGTTAACTATTATCTTAGCTTTCTGCTCAGTATATATGACACTTAGGCCATTCATAAAACTTACTCCAACCTCCATTTTTTCAAAGTTTCCTTTCATAAAACTCCAAGAAAAGTTGTCAAAGGCCTTCTCCGCGTCAATGAACATCAGTAACGCTTTAGTGTTTCTTTTAGTTTCTAACCTTTCTAGGATATCCACAATATTCCTAATATTTCCATTTATATGTCTTCCCGGCAAAAACCCAGCTTGGTCTCTGTGGATAACCTCATTCAATACACTCTCTAGTCTAGTGGCCATTATATTTGCAAATATTTTGTAATCCACATTGAGTAGGGAGATTGGTCTGTAGTTTTTCATTTGAGTTTTATCTGAGTCTGGTTTAGGTATTAGGGTAATATAAGCTTCCTTCCAAGACTCGGGTGCCTTGCTTCCCCTTAGTATATCATTGCAAACTTCCATCAAGGGTTGAATCATCCAGTCTTTTGAAGTCCTGTAGTACTTTGCTGTTAGACCATCCGGTCCTGGGGCCTTGCCTAGCTGCATGTGGTCAATTGCTGTTTCTACTTCCAGCCTTGTAATCAGGTAGTTGAGTAGGCCTTTTTTGTCCTCTGGGATCTTATGCATACCATTTTTATTCAAAAATTGCTCTATTTTAACTGTGTCTTGGTTATTCTCTTTGTACAACTGTTTATAATATTTATGAAAAAAAATTCTGATCTCTGCAGGGTTCTCAATGTTCTTCCCTTCTACAACAATGTTGGTAATTGTGTTCTGTTTATGCCTCCTTTTCAACTGCCAAGCCAGTAACTTCCCACATTTGTTTGCTGAATCAAATGTCTTTTGTCTTAACATCTTAATTTTCCATTCGATTTCCTGATTAATCAGTTGTGAATATTCCACTTGCAGTAATTTAATTTCCTTTTGTACTTGCAAATTCTTTGGGTTTATCCTCAATTTCTTTTATTTTTCCTTAAGTTGTAGTAAAATGTTGTCCTTCTTTAAATTTTGAAGCTTTTTCCTTATGGCCTTTTGTTGTATCAGAAATCCTCTCATTATTGCCTTACTTGTGTCCCAGACGACCCTCTTTTCCACTGAAGAGTTAAGGTTGATTTCAAATTAGTCCTTTAGGGTCTTTCGGGCCTTCTCACAAATCTTTTCATTTCTAAGGAGAGAATCATCCATTCTCCATCTGAATGAACCCTGCGGTATTAGTCTTAAGTCCAGTTGCACTGCATTATGGTCAGAACATGTTTTTGGATGTATTTCTGCTTTAAGTATCCTAGGGGCAAGCTCCCTGGATACCCATATATAATCAATTCTGCTCCATGACTTCATTGCCTCATTGCCTCTAAAAAATAAGTTGCCTCATTGTCCACTGGATTTTTTAATCTCCATGTGTCAATCCAATCGAGGTTGTCTGTCATGTCTAAGAAAGTCTTTGGTAATCTTCCTTCATTTGTCAATCTTACTCTTTGTGATCTGTCCATTAGGGTGGAGACTACTGCATTGAAGTCCCCCCATGGCAATTATTTTGTAATCCAAATACTCCAGCAATGTGTCATGGAGTTTCTTGTAAAAGTCAGCTTTACCATCATTTGGCGCATAAAGTCCCAGTATCATAATTTTTTTGCCTTGCACTGTTATTTGTATCGCCACATACCTTCCTTCTTCATCCTTAAACATCAATTTTGGATCATATTTTTCCTTGGCGTAGATTACAACTCCTCTCTTCTTGACTTTGGCTGATGAAATGAATTATTGGCCCAATTTTTTATTTTGTAATATCCTTCTATGAAGTCTGACCACGTGTGTCTCTTGTAAACAAATCAAATCCAAATTTTGTTTAGCTAGAACAGGGGTCGGCAACCTTTAAGACAAAAAGAGCCACTTGGACCCATTTCCGAAGGAAAAAAAAACCTGGGAGCCGCTTTTTGCGCCCTAGGCGAGGGGCCGGGGCCATGTGACATCATTGCGCATGACGTACGGTGCCCCGCCCCCTGCCGCCCCGCGCCGCTGCGATTTAGGCAAGCGTCCATCAGGAGCCTCCTGCAAGATGGCAGCACGTCTGCCAGCGCTGGCCCAGCTCAAATACAGCTGCACGGGCTTTGTCTGGGGCTCGATGCCTCCTCTCCACACACACACACACACACACACACACACACACACACCAACTTTTGTGTGCGCGCTGCACGGGCTTTGTCTGGGGCTCACTGCCTCCTCTCCACACACACACACACACACACACACACCAGCTTTTGTGTGCGCGCTGCACGGGCTTTGTCTGGGGCTCGCTGCCTCCTCTCCACACACACACACACACCAGCTTTTGTGTGTGCGCTGCACGGGCTTTGTCTGGGGCTCGCTGCCTCCTCTCCACACACACACACACACACACACACACCAGCTTTTGTGTGCGCGCTGCACGGGCTTTGTCTGGGGCTCGCTGCCTCCTCTCCACACACACACACACACCAGCTTTTGTGTGCGCGCGCGTTTCGCTCTCCCTCCCACCGGCCTTAGACAGGCAGCGAGTGAGCGCAGCATGATAATGAGCTCTGTCAATTGCCCAGCCGGGAAGCGGGAGGAGGAGGAGGAGGAGGCGCTGCTCTCGCTCTCGGGCTCCGCGCTCGGCTCTGGTTTGCCGTCAACGCGCCCGTCGCAGCTCGCCAACTTCTCTTTCTCTCTGCAGCTCGCTCTCCCGCCGCCCCCCCCCCGACTACACACACCGACGCGACGGGAGGGAAAGGGGAGCGGGAGAAGACACGCCACCCCGGAGCCGCGGCAAAGGTGTAAAAGAGCCACATGCGGCTCCGGAGCCGCGGGTTGCAGACCCCTGAGCTAGAACATGATACACCTGGTTTCGTCTAGCCTTAACATTTAGGCCATGAACGTTCCATGGTAGAATTTTCAGTGCCATTTCTGACTAATTAGGGCCCACACCTGCTCCTGCAACTGTTTCCTCTTCAGTTCCTGGTCCTGACCCAGCTCCTGGTTTCGCCCCCCAGAATGCTATGGAGTGGTGCAAATCCTGACGGCAATTCCAAATCTTGTGCTCTGATGTCCTCCAAGTCTGCAGCATTCTTGTCCATGAATTTCCTTTTGTCTTCCACTTATCTAATTCTTACCTTCCTTTCTTTGTATTTGAAAGAAAGTCCTTGTGGGAACTCCCACCGAAAATAGATTCCTTTCCTCTTTAAAACTCTTGTCAGATCAGCGTAGTTTCCTCTCAAGTCAAGAAAATATTTTGGGATGTCTTTAAAAAGCACAATTTTGTGTTGCTGTACTTCCAAATTATTTTGGTAGTGAAGGCCCAGAA
Organism: Darevskia mixta; assembly: GCA_034641385.1. NCBI lineage: Eukaryota > Metazoa > Chordata > Lepidosauria > Squamata > Lacertidae > Darevskia > Darevskia mixta. Next base: position 44,646 of record JAWWNH010000176.1, on the reverse strand, counting down.
TCTTATCTCTCCGTTCCTTGTTTTGGAATTCTACCATACAGTCATTGATGATCTTTGATTTCTTTTGCCCTTTGGTTCCAAATCTGTAGGCTTTCACAATCATAGAATCCACTTCCTCCTTCACCAGATTCCAGCAGTCAGCAAATTCCTGGACCAAAAGTTTCTTTAAATCTCCTTGTTCCAATTCCGGCAGACCTCTTAGACGTAAATTTGCTTCTCTTTCTTTCATCTGTAAAAGAAAAAAAAAATTGCCGATTGCGCCACATCCTGTTGTTTTTCCAAGTCTTGCACCCGAACCTGTTCCAAATTTGTCACTCTTGTCTCAACTTGTGCCACTTGAGCCTTAGTTTCTGAAATTTCTTGTTTCAGTGCCCCTAATTGTTTTATCCCTTCTATAATAATAAATTTTATTACGGTCGAGGACCAGCTCTTACAAGTAACATAAAAAGTAAGAATAAAAACAATAAGTCCCTTTAATGAAACTGTTTCCGGGAATGGGACATGTATAAAACGCATTAAGCTAGATTTAAAAAGAGTTGTTAATTACATAACAGTGTTAAAAGTTTAATTCTTAAAATAGTGGCTGCGGAGAACTGAGCCTAGCTCGCTCGAGGTTCCATTGGGGAAAAAATTTAAACGGGCTGGGAAGAAAGTCTATGTCTGCAAATTTGGGCGCAGAATCTGGCGACCGTCCTGGTTATCGTCTGGTCTTTACCTAGCAAGAGCAGGTTGTATATTTGCTTTTCCGGGAGGTTTGCTAACCTCACCAGTATGGGGTCCAGGAACTCGCTTCGAGCTTCCTCATATAGTGGGCATCTGAAGAACAAGTGCTCAGGGCTTCCTATTTCCCCTAGTGGGCATGCGCAAAGCCTTTGGGAGTATGGGATTTTTTTGTAGAGCCCCTCCAGCACTGGCGTGGGCAATGCCGCACTTCTGGCTAGTGTAAACGCCCTTCTTGTGTTTTTTGACAGGAGAAAGGAGTGGTAAAGGGCCGGGTTTTATCCCTTCTGTGTTTGCATCCACTTTTTTATTAAGGGCATCAACACTTTCTGTATTTTTATTTAGGTCTCTTTTAATTTCTGCCAGTGCTGCAAGCACCTGTTCATTAAAGGAGCTCCCTGAGGCCCCTGACAGTGAGTCTTTCCTTGTTTTTGCATCCCTTGCATATGTTTTTGCTCTGGTGCTCACTGTATCTCCATCTGTCATATTGAAAACAAAGGGGTCTTGCAGCTGGCAATGTTCAAGGTCAAGTCAAGATAAGATAATGTTATGCCTTTGGGCTTATTCCCAGAGAGTTGGAGCACACAGACTGCAGGAAACTGAATCAAGCTTTCGGAATTGTTCCCAGCTCACGCTGGAGCACAATATGGGACAGCCATTTTTTAAACCGGCAATCTGCCGTTTCTCTCAGCCTCTGGGGTTGTAATTTTGCCTAGTTTAACTCGAAGAAGTCAGTATGTTGCACAAAAAGCAATTTTGTTCCCCAAATGTAGCAGTTTAGGGCAGTGTAACAGCTTAAAATAGATCAAAGTTTATCCGTCGGAAACGAAAGTAACAGCTACCGTATGCAGTCTCTTTGTTACGTCACAATGAGTCTCTACCGCTCTGACCCGGTCTCCGCATTCCAGAGGGTGAGCGGTGCCTTTTAAGTCTTAAATCACCACTTCACAGGGGGGGGGAAATACAGTAAAGATTCCCCACCCCTTCGCCCTGCCCGAAAAAGGGGGGGTTAACAGTCAAAGTCTTGGAAGTACTTAGTAAAATAAAGAGTCTTTTCACGGCTACAGTCTCCTTTCGTTTACTTTCACTTTTGCCACAGCGGAAAGAGACGGACCTCCTTTTTAGATCTCTTCGGCGATCAAATTTTCCTTTTTCCCAATTAGATCACAATCTACTTTTTTACTCACGGTTCCGATTGTTAATTTTAAGTGCCTTTTTTTGAGAAATCAAGTGCTCCTAGCTGCCAGTTAACGCTGCTTCGCTGAGCCAGGGAAGTCGATGGATCCACAGCACCCGGTCTACCACCTCGCCCGCTCTCTGCCACTCTTAATAGAGTTGCCAGGGAGCAAAGGAGACTGTTCCAGGCACCCGCCGGATCGCCACATCCTCAGGTCACTCTACCTGAGGTTCTTTCGGGGGTCCGTGGCGTGGTTACGGAACCCCACACCCCGACACAGCTGGAAAGCCTCAGACGACGAGGTTTTCCCAACCGACCGGTATGGCGCTTGACCGGAAGTCTCCCCATAACAGCTTTCTGGGAAGGTCCCAGGATAAAAGAACCAAACCCCTGAAGTGGGGTGCCTGCAATCCCACCCTCCCAGAGCCTCTCCAGAAGATGTGAGTGATGTCCAAAGCTGCCCAGTGGTCAAGGAGAACAACTTAAACCCTCCCTGCACCCCCTCTCTCACCCAGGAAGGGCACAACCCCATGCCCCATGGGACTCTCCCTCCAGAGGCATCAAATAACCTGACTTTCACCCCCCACTCCAGACCACCTTCAGCCTCTCACACTAGAAACGCTCCCAAGAAAAAGAACCCACCCATTCTAGAACAACAGACCTTCCCTCCCCAAGTGCCTCAAAGGGGCTGAGTTACCAGAGTTGGGGGGCTTCTAGTTGGACATTGAAATCTATTGAGACGTCCTAAGCTCTTTCCAAGCATCTTTGGCACTTTCTCTTCTAGATGTTTGAAATTACCAAAAAGTCAATGAAGAGAAAGTGGAAGAGAAAGAAAAGAGCCCCCATCCCTGTGTGAAAGTGATGTGAGGAGGGAGGGAGGAGGCAGAGCTCTGTCCTTGATCCTTGCAGGGAGAATTGGGATACTACTAGTTCCAAAGAGGTTGCCCTGATTTTACCTGTGAGATGCTGCAGGGAGTGAGTCCTACAGTCCCCCCCCCTGCAGCCCCTGGAGGGCCATGTCTGAGATTCCTGCATCCTGGCCTCATGGAGTGATGCTAATGGAAATGAGCCAGATCCACTTACCTTTGCAAGGTGCTTTTCACATCCTAGAGGGGAAAAGAAATGGGAATTTACTGTACACCACAGGCCACACTAGGAAGGCCCCCTCAGACCCTGGAGTGGAGGAACAGCCTGGCCCTCGGATGTTAGTCTGCCTGGCACATGCCAAAGTTTTGGGTGGGAATGGCTGAATCAGCCAGTTTTTGTTTCTCACACATTTTATTTTATCCAATCTGAAATTATTAATTGTTCCGATACCAGGTTCCCCACATTTCCACATCACTTTGCCATCATTGTTTAAAACCCTTATGAAAATCCACCAGCATTTTAGGGAAATGTCACGTTTGTGAGTTCAAGAGAAGATTCACACCATCTCTAGTCTTAGATCATAATTTAATATAAACACGGGTCCAAGTGGTTTTGCCTTTGCCCTGCCACTTTCTCTCAGGAAAAACCTGCTCCTTAGTGCAACATCAAAGGAAACGTCAATCTGGAGAAAACCTGGCTGAAGTTTGCTCTCATTCAGCAGTAAACAGTGGGTTTTCCTAGAGGAAAGGGGTGGGACAAGCAGCAGTCTGGATGAGTCCCCCAGTCTTTGGTCACTATGACTGAGCACCATTTTGGGCCAATCTAGATCCATTGTGAAGGTGATCAACCCAGACATTGTGGAGGAAACGGGAAGAGAAGCTTGGTCAAGAGACAGGCTCATGTCGGAAGGAGGCCTGAACGCATCCTAGGCAAAATCCCCCACAGCTGGAAGGCATTCGGAGACAAAGCATCAGCAAAGAGCAGAAGATCAGCTCCCGTTCCATCAAAACCACAGAAGAATCTCTAGAACCTGACTAGAGGTTCTGTGATGACCTGGGAGTCAGACTCAGACGCTGAACCTGAGGGATCCCAGCCTGCACAGGATTCACTGCCTCCAGAACCAGCAGAGCCAGGGCTGGGGCCTGAGTCTCAAGGGGACTCACCTGTGCTGGATCCTCAGGTGCAGGCATCGGCTGAGGTTGATCTGGCTTCTAATGGGATGGAGGACTTATTGCCTGCAGGTGCTCCACTCCCCACCCAGTCAGGGGAAGCTGAGGTTGCCTCTGGGTCCGGTAACCCTCCAGCTTCTCCTGAGCTGCAAAGGCTAAGGGCAGAGAGGCGAAGGGAACTAAGTTCCCGCAGGAGGAGTGCTCGCCTCCAAGCCAGGAGAGGCGAGGCACCTGAGGATCGGAGCCGCCCTTTGCCTCGGGGCAGATAAAAGCCAGCCAGTCCCAGACCCAAGTTGCAGGAGCAACATCGGTGCTGCCTAGTTCCTGTTCCTGGTTCCTGCGTTCCTGACCTCAGCTTGGTTACTTCGGCTTCCTGACCTCGGCTTCCTGACCTCAGCTTTGTTACTTCGGCTTCCTGACCTCGGCTTCCTGACCTCGGCTTCCTGACCTCGGCTTCCTGACCTCGGCTTCATGACTTCGGCTTCGTGACTTCTGGCTTGGACTGACCTTGGACTGGACTAGACCTCGCCTGAGGATCGGAGCCGCCCTTTGCCTCGGGGCAGATAAAAGCCAGCCAGTCCCAGACCCAAGTTGCAGGAGCAACATCGGTGCTGCCTAGTTCCTGTTCCTGGTTCCTGCGTTCCTGACCTCAGCTTGGTTACTTCGGCTTCCTGACCTCGGCTTCCTGACCTCAGCTTTGTTACTTCGGCTTCCTGACCTCGGCTTCCTGACCTCGGCTTCCTGACCTCGGCTTCCTGACCTCGGCTTCGTGACTTCGGCTTCGTGACTTCTGGCTTGGACTGACCTTGGACTGGACTAGACCTCGCCTATCGGATATCCCTTGGGACCAGCACAGTTTGCTCCTGCCACACCCGCACTCCCCCTTCGTTGGGGTGCGTTCGGGAGGAACCTGTCGTCATGACTGACCAGGCGGCTGCGCTGGTGGCATTGGCCCAGGAGAACCAGGTCTTGACCCACACAGTGCAGCAGCTAAGCAATGCGGTTACGGTGCTTCAGCAGCGTTTGGACGCCTTACCGGCTCCTGGTGCCGGCGCCCCAGCTCCAGGCAAGTACCCAGTGGCCCTGCCAGAAAAGTTCGATGGGTCCCCGGGCAGCTTTCCCATGTTTCTCGCCCAGGCCAAACTGTATATTCAGGGGCGAGCCCGGGATTTCCCCGACGACCGCACCAAGGTGCACTTCCTGATCAGCTTGCTGAAGGACCAGGCGGCCAAGTGGGCGTTGCCGCTGCTCCGGCAAGACTCCCCCTTGCTGACAGACTATACGGGGTTTTGCAACCATTTTGAAACCGCGTTCGCCAACCCTCAGAAGGCGAGTCAAGCCAATCGGGCAATTCGGCGGTTGAAACAGGGCAAGTCCACAGTGGCCGCCTATGCCACGGAATTTCGGCTGTTGGCGCAGGACTTGACCTGGAACGATTCCGCACTTCGGGACCAGTATCTCGAGGGGCTTTCGGACGAGATACTGGACCAGCTGGCCACCTTGGATCGCCCCGCCACGCTGGAGGCCCTCATCCAACGGAGTCTACAGATAGACGATCGGTTGGAGGACCGGCGCCAGGCCCGGGCCCGCCAGCACTCTGGGCTCCCGACTCCAGTGCTCCCCAGCAGTTCCACGGCCAGAGCCGAGTCACTGGAGGAGCCGATGCAGCTCGGGGCAGCACGGCCTCGCCTCTCCCCTTCGGAGAAGACACGACGTCGGGAGGGAAACCTGTGTCTCTACTGCGGTGGGAGTGGACACTACGCCCGAACCTGCCCCGAGAAACGCCAGCCGCAGGGAAACCGCCAACCCCAGTAGCCAATGGCCCAGGCTATCTGGGGTCCCAAGCATCGCATGATGGGCCCTCACCAGTGGAATTGCAACACCTCATGATCCCAGTGCGTCTATACCCCCCAGGCGGGCCCTGGATTCTCACCCACGCTCTGGTGGATTCAGGGGCAACCCGCTCCTATATGGACTCTGCCTTCGCCGCTCAGCATCGGGTGCCGCTCCAGATCAAGCCAGAACCGGTGCAGGTGGAGGCAATCGACGGACGGCTCTTGCGGTCAGGCGCCGTTACTCGGGAGACCCAGCCCTTGGTCCTGTGCCACCAGCAGCACCGGGAGGTGCGTACCCTGGACATTGCCACCATGCCCCGGTTTCCCCTGGTGCTGGGGATGGACTGGCTGGAGTCTCACAATGTTCAGATCGATTGGGTCAATCGAACTGTACGCTTCCCAGACTCGGGTTCGATTGCTCAGTCCGAGATGCTTTCGGCCGCCTCCATGGGGGAGGCTGCGTCAACGCTCCCCGCCGTGTACCGGGACTACGTAGACGTGTTCGAGGAACAGGGGGCAGACCGGCTGCCTCCTCATCGGTCTTTTGACTGCGGCATAGACCTCCAGCCTGGGGCGCCCCTGCCTGTGAGTCGCCTATACTCTCTTTCGGAGCCAGAGCGTGAAGCCTTACAGGACTTCCTTCAAAAGAACCTGGAGCGGGGGTTCATTAGGCCCTCTACCTCTCCCACCGCCGCTCCAGTACTCTTCGTTAAGAAGAAGTGTGGGGAGCTTCGCCTCTGCCATGATTACCGAGCCCTGAATAAGATCACCATCCCAGACCGGTATCCCTTGCCCCTAATTGCAGAGTTGCTGGAGCGGGTGCAAGGGGCGCAGATGTTCACCAAACTGGACCTCCGGGGGGCTTACAACTTGATTCGGATCCGTGCCGGGGATGAGTGGAAGACCGCATTCGGGACCCGTTATGGGCAGTTCGAGTACCTGGTCATGCCGTTCGGACTATGCAACGCGCCCGCCGTGTTCCAACGGTACATCAACCACGTGTTCCAGGACTTGCTCGACAAGTATGTGGTGGTGTACCTCGATGACATTCTGATTTATTCCCGTGACCCAGCTCGCCACGAGAGTCATGTCCGGACCGTGTTGCAGCGCTTGCGGGAGCACCGCCTGTACGCTAAGCTCAGCAAGTGCGAGTTCCACCAGCGGTCAGTGGACTTCCTCGGACACCGACTCTCCCCTGACGGTGTACAGATGGACCCCGGGAAGGTGTCTGCGGTTCGAGAGTGGGCGGCGCCGCGGAACCGCAAGGACCTACAGCGGTTTTTGGGGTTCGCCAACTATTACCGGACATTCATTGCGGACTATGCTCATCGCACCACCCCGTTGACCCGACTGCTGCGCCCCAAGACGCCCTTCGCCTGGGATGAGGAGGCTGAGGTGGCATTCCAGGGATTGAAAGCCTGTTTCCAGAAGGCGCCAATTTTGCAGCATCCTGATCCCTCTCGTCCCTTCGTGGTGGAGACTGACGCCTCCAGTACGGCTCTCGGTGCCGTCTTGTCCCAGCAACACGGACCAGATGCGCCACTGTTACCCTGCGCCTACTACTCCCGGCAGCTCCTTCCGGCGGAGCGTAACTATACCGTGTGGGAGCGGGAACTACTGGCCATCAAGGTGGCCTTTGAGGTCTGGCGCCATCATCTTGAGGGGGCACGACACCCGGTGGAAGTGAGAACCGACCACCGGAATCTGGAGTACCTCCAGACCACTCGCAGGCTAAACCAGCGGCAGATCCGGTGGGCACTGTTCTTCTCCCGGTTCCAGTTCCGGATCCGCTACATCCCCAGCTCCCAAAACCAGAAGGCGGATGCACTGTCCTGGAAACCGGAGGACATTGCAGAGACGGTGCAGCAGGCAGCCCCAACAACGATCATCCCACCAGCAGCTTTCCTGGCTGTTCATGAGACTGAGTCGCTGCTGGACCGAGTGCGGAAGCAGCAACGGGTCGACGCGTGGGCTCAGGAACGGATTCAGGAATTGGCCAGTGGATCATGTCCTCGATACCCAGAACTGGTTGTGCACCAGGGTTTGCTGATGCACCGTGGTCGGTTGTACATCCCACCAGGGCCTTTGCGGGCCGAGGTACTCCAAATGTCACACGACGCCCCGGCAGCTGGCCACTTCGGGAGGTATCGGACCACCCACCTGGTCAGCCGGGAGTTCTGGTGGCCCCGCTTGAAGGCCGACGTGGCACGGTACATTGGGGGGTGCGAGGTCTGCCGGCGAGCCAAGGGATCGACCGGGAGACCTGCGGGACTGCTACAGCCACTGCCAGTTCCCCCTCGTCCATGGCACACGGTCTCATTGGATTTCGTGGTAGACCTACCCCCATCCCGTCAGTGTACCTGCCTCCTGGTATTCACAGACCACTTCACTAAAATGGTGCACTGCGCCCCGTGCCCGTCTGTACCCTCAGCCAAGGAGACGGCGCAACTGTACCTACAAAACGTCTTCCGCTTACATGGCCTATCGGAACGTTTGATCTCCGATCGTGGTGCCCAGTTCACCTCCCGGTTCTGGCGCGCTCTACATCAGGCTCTCGGGACGGAGGTCTGCCTATCTTCGGCCTACCATCCACAGACGGATGGACAGACCGAACGGGCAAACGCGGTGTTGGAAAAGTACCTCCGGTGCTACTGCAGCTTCCACCAGGACGATTGGGTCGACCACCTGGCGTTGGCCGAGTTCGCATATAACAACGCAGTGCACGCTTCCACCCAACAGACCCCGTTCCAGGCAAACTATGGGTACCACCCGCGGTTGTTTCCAAGCGTACTGCCGGCATCCGCAGTTCCCGCAGTGACAGACTGGCTACAAGAGCTCCAGTCACAGCAGCAGCTTCTGACGGAGCAACTGAGCCAGGCCAAGGACGCGTATAAGGCCCAGGCCGACCGTCACCGGCAGGAGGGGCCGGAACTCCATGTCGGAGACCTGGTATGGCTCTCCACCCGCCACCTGCACCCCTCTCGGCCTTCGCGGAAGCTGGATGCCCGCTTCACCGGCCCATTTCCGATCGTGGACCGTGTCTCACCTGTGGCATTCCGTCTCCGGTTACCCGCGACCCTGAAGGTCCACCCGGTATTCCACCGGTCCCTACTCAGTCCGGTCGCCCCGCCAGACGAGTTCCACCCAGACCATCCACGACCGCAGCCAGTTTTGGTTCAGGGGGAGCCCGAGTATGAGGTGGAGCACATTCTTGACTCCCGATACCGCAGGGGGAAGCTCCAATACCTCATCGACTGGAAGGGGTATGGGCCCGAGGATCGGTCGTGGGAACCAGCGGAGAACGTCCACGCGCCTGTCTGCCTCCGTGATTTCCATGCGACTTACCCCAGCAAGCCTGGTCCGGCCCCTCGGTTGAGGGGGGGGCCTGGGAGGGGGGATGGTGTGATGACCTGGGAGTCAGACTCAGACGCTGAACCTGAGGGATCCCAGCCTGCACAGGATTCACTGCCTCCAGAACCAGCAGAGCCAGGGCTGGGGCCTGAGTCTCAAGGGGACTCACCTGTGCTGGATCCTCAGGTGCAGGCATCGGCTGAGGTTGATCTGGCTTCTAATGGGATGGAGGACTTATTGCCTGCAGGTGCTCCACTCCCCACCCAGTCAGGGGAAGCTGAGGTTGCCTCTGGGTCCGGTAACCCTCCAGCTTCTCCTGAGCTGCAAAGGCTAAGGGCAGAGAGGCGAAGGGAACTAAGTTCCCGCAGGAGGAGTGCTCGCCTCCAAGCCAGGAGAGGCGAGGCACCTGAGGATCGGAGCCGCCCTTTGCCTCGGGGCAGATAAAAGCCAGCCAGTCCCAGACCCAAGTTGCAGGAGCAACATCGGTGCTGCCTAGTTCCTGTTCCTGGTTCCTGCGTTCCTGACCTCAGCTTGGTTACTTCGGCTTCCTGACCTCGGCTTCCTGACCTCAGCTTTGTTACTTCGGCTTCCTGACCTCGGCTTCCTGACCTCGGCTTCCTGACCTCGGCTTCCTGACCTCGGCTTCATGACTTCGGCTTCGTGACTTCTGGCTTGGACTGACCTTGGACTGGACTAGACCTCGCCTATCGGATATCCCTTGGGACCAGCACAGGTTCCATCATCGGAGTCCCTGCACTCCTTGCATACATGAAAGGGGCACATAAAGGATGAGAGGCAGCCTTTTCCTGGAGCCTTGGGCTGTTCCTGCCACCGTCTTACCTGCAGGAGTTCAGTCGCTGGCTGCTGACACATCTCCTTCATCTCCTAGATGATCCTCTCAAGAGAGGAGAGTTTCTTGGAAAGACTGGCCAGCTGCTCATCCTTTCTTGCAATCTCCTTCTCCATCTCTTCCACATGAGTCAGCGGATATTTTTCTTGTTCTCTGAACTTCTCCACAGTGTTCAGCCTCTCCGTTTCTGTTAATTTCTGCAAGAAAAGAGGAGGTCTGAGTGTGGAAGCTGGTCAGCCTTCAAAACATCAGGAAGAGAATTATGAGAATTCCACAGGGAGGTCACTTCTGATTTTTCATAGACATGAAACCTGTAGTGGCTAAAGAAGTAAACATTTATTTTGAGGGAAGGCCCTCTCCATTGCTGTTTCTGTTGACTTCTATTTCGCAGAGCTACAGCCTAAAGGAAGGAGCTTTTTTTTCTAGCCATGGACACCTGTATGTGGGATGTAAAAACCTATTGCAGTCAAATACGACATTCCTACAATGCACATGCTGGGGAATGCTTCGTATCACTCATGAGAAAACTTGCTAGTTCCTCCTGAGCTGAGACAGACTTCCTTTGCATGTGACTTGATGTGGGTGTGGCCTGTTCTTGGTAGAGCAGCACATGGCCTCCATGTTCTGCTCTGTGTGTTCTCCATTGTGTGTTCCCAGGAGTTAGGAGAAGTGACTGCTCAGTCACAGTCACTTGAGAATATTTCCCTTATGGGATAGTTCACATAGTTATATGTTGTTCTGTAAATTAAGTCTGCCTTCAGGGATCTTATTGTGAACTGGATGATTGTAAGTAAACTAGTTTTATGTTAACTTTAATCAGATGGTCGCGTCTATTCTTTTAGGAGGGATATAAAAACGGGAAACCAGGAATCCTAAATAGTGAGGCTCAAATGAGCCTGCAACTAGCTAACCGCTGTGTAATTTAAAAGGGGGATTGTTTAACTACTCTGCTCAGTTATAGAACTTGCTGGCACAAGTTAGGAAAGATATAATAAAATAATATATCTTCTCCTGCCTCCCTAAACATCCCCATAGGATATTCCCTGCATGTTTTGGGGCATGGCATAACCATAACTGTTCAGAGAACATCCAGGGACATAAAACAGTTTAGACTGGGGCCATTTAGGTGTAGGAAGGCAACAGAAACAGAGGAGGAGGAGGAGAAAGTGCAGAGTTTATCCACATAGCTCCCTGAATTTCTTAAAGATGAACAATAGCACACATTTAGAAACAGTGGCCGAGCTTCATGCTCTGGCACTGGGGGTGGAGAGCAGGCGGGGGTGGGGCTGGCGCGCATCCCAGGGTGGGGTGCGCTGCCTGCAGGGATGGGGCGGGCATTCTGGGGGTGGGGCCACCTGTGGATGCAGGGCACCCAACACGGGTGGGGGGCAGCCGCAATGGAACCCCACCAGGATCACACTATCAGGGCCGGTGCGCTCCCACTGCCCCCCTCTTCCTTCGCCAGTGTTTAGAAAGACAACTCTTTAGTAATATACATGGTAAATCAGGATTTGAATTGAACTGCTTCCACCCTCTCAGCTCACAATTCCTCAGACTGCTATTCACATAATAAACGACAATGGGAAATACATTGTTACCTCGAGTTACAAACGCCTCAGGTTACAAACGCTTCAGGTTACAAACTCCGCTAACTTGGAAGAGTTAACTCGAGTTCAGAACTTTGCCCCAGGATGAGAACGGAAATCGTGTGCCGGCAGCACAGCGGCAGCAAGAGGCCCCATTAGCAAAAGTACGCCTCTAGTTAAGAACAGTTTCAGGTTGAGAACGGACCTCCGGAACGAATTAAGTTTACAACTAAAGGTACCACTGTAAACTCAAGTTAGCTGTATTCAAATGTGAATTTACCTAATTTGCTATTGCTGAAAAAATATGGAGACGAAAACAGAGCAATCCTTTGAAATTTTAAAGGGATTAAAAGGCTTTTTTAAAAGTTTCTTCTGAAAAAGAATTAGAATTTTATATTTTTTATATAATAGCACAGGGCCAGTTCTGAGCTGCCATTAAAAAGTCATCTTTCCCCCATGTCTTTGCAGATGCTACTCTGAACCACTGAGTTCTTTGCCATTTGAGATGGAAGGAGATCCTCACTCCCCCCCCCCACTGAAACCTCATTGCACAGGCCCCACAGCACCCCCAGTTCCCCACCAGTAGGTGCTTCCACCACCCCCTCCTAAATCTGCGTCCAACAGATACTTGGTTGGGGGGGGGATCCTGCACCATCTGGACAATTCCTGGCCACAGCACCCCACCCCACCCCGCCCTGCAGCTGATCCCTTGCTATTATTTGCTTTGCGGGGCACTGAGGAGGCATCCTGCTAGCCAAAGGAGACGTACTTACCAGTAGCTGTGTATGTGCAATTTACATTTGTAGTTTCTAAATATTTATAAAGAAACATTGCCACGGTCCCAACCCAAATCTTTGAAGCTGATGTGAGTATTTCAAGGGAAGATCCCCTTGTCCCCCTGGCAGAGAGAAAGACTTCAACTCCCTCCTCCCCGCCATCCCAGGAATCCTCAGGCTTCCCCTGGGCTGTTTCTACCTTACTAAACAACCACCAGTTCATGCCATGCCTACTTTGGACCTGAGAATTAAAAAGAAAACCTCCCAAGAAGAATCCACAGCTATTTCTCCACATCAAGATCAAGGGATCTCCTACCTTGTATTCCTCGAAAGCCTCCTCCCGAGGAATCAATTTGTAATTTTCATTTTCCCTTGAACACACCAGGCAGATGGGGGCTTCATGGACTATGTGGACGAGCTTCAGGGGCTCCTGGTGCTCCTTGCAGACTCCCCACTTTTCCCCTCCTTCCTCCTTCCCCTCTTGAAGGCTGGGATTCTTCCCTATTTCTACAAAGTTTGCCAACTGCCGGTTGGGGATGAGGCTCCTTCTCTGGACTCTTTCTCTGCACTGAGGGCAGGAAGCCTCTCCCTCCGATTCCCCCCAGCACTGGATCAAGCAGGATCGGCAGAAGTTGTGCCCACACTCTGTGATGGTCACTGGATCCTTAAAGTATTCCAGGCAGATGGAGCAAGTGGCTTCATCGCGGGGACGCTGGATGTGACCCCCTGCAGCAGCCATGGCTCCTTTGCGCCAAAGACGAGAGTTAAGTTTCACTTTCTCAGTTTTCAGCCACTGGGAGTTTCCTTTCCTGGAAATGACTCAGTGATCACGTGACCTTCATTTATTCTTTATTTCAAAAAAAATGTCCCCAGGTCTTTGCAGTTGCTGAATGTTTTCTCAAGGAGCAATGCTGTTTATTGTGTTGTAAGAATTTTAAGTTGAATAAAGGTTTCTTTTCCTCAGTATCAATAAAGGAATAAATATTTGCTATTAATAAAGTCTCCCCACTTGTCTGCCACCCCTTCATTGCACCCTGTGATGCTCAAAACCACTGTATAGTCTGCTGTATTGCTTCCTTTACCAATCACTGTGAGATATTATAATTGTGTTCACCATCTCTGTACTAATGTTACTTTCTTTAATGTTACCTTTATGTTATCTCCCTACTACCGGTAGGGAGTACTACTTTGTATAGTGTAAAATGTACCTACTGTCTTGCAAAAGGGAAACAAATAACGCAAGCCTGTCAAAATGTCTGTGGTGTTTCTGTGCGCTGCTCTGGTTCGCTAGAAGAGCCTTGGTTATGCTGGCCACATGACCCGGAAGCTGTACGCCGGCTCCCTCGGCCAATAAAGCGAGATGAGTGCGCAACCCCAGAGTCGTCCGCGACTGGACCTAATGGTCAGGAGTCCCTTTACCTTTACCTTTTTACACAGCGCCACCTATCGAGTCAGTAAAACCTATATTTGTTGTTTAGTCGTGTCCGACACTTCGTGACCCCATGGACCAGAGCACGCCAGGCACTCCTGTCTTCCACTGCCTCCCGCAGTTTGGTCAGACTCAGGTTGGTGGCTTCGAGAACACTGTCCAACCATCTCGTCCTCTGTCGTCCCCTTCTCCTTGAGCCCTCCATCTTTCCCAACATCAGGGTCTTTTCCAGGGAGTCTTCTCTTCTCATGAGATGGCCAAAGTATTGGAGCCTCAGCTTCAGGGTCTGTCCTTCCAGTGAGCACTCAGGGCTGATTTCTTTAAGAATGGATAGGTTTGATCTTCTTGCAGTCCATGGGACTCTCAAGTCTCCTTCAGCACCATAAATTCAAAAGCATTAATTCTTTCACGATCAGCCTTCTTTATGGTCCAGCTCTCACTTCCATACATCACTACCGGGAAATTAAAACCTATACACTCATTCACAAAAACACGTACTCCCATTCACAAGTAAATCAACTTTATTTGGAAAGGCAATCACCGCTATCTCCCTACATATCCATGCCATGACAGCCTAAAGGCAAACACTCAAATCCTGTTTTCACTCCTCTACTTATTGATTAGCTCCAGGTGTCACACAAATTTCCCTGCAAGACAGGAAAACAAACAATACCAGGTTATCAATAAATATGTCACAACAACAAGTCTGCATAAATCACTTTTGCTAACACCATACAGAAACAATGTAAACACCCACAAGTGCTGCCATTAAGACAGTTGTTTTTCCCCAGTGTCACTTACCTGTAAATCCTCTCACACTGCGCCTAGTCTGACGTCTTCTGTAAATTAGGACCTTTCTTTTGTTCAGGGTTCCTTCTCACTTGAAGCAAGGAAACCTGTTGCAACAGTCAGAGCCGTCCTTCCCTTTGGGCTTACTGGCACACTGCGCCAGGGCGCTGCCCTGAGTGCTCTCTCGGGGCGCCCCAGCGGGTCCCGCCAGCTGTGCCCTGCCAACTATATGGCTGCCGGCAGTGGCAGAGGAAGGGGGGAGCAGCAAAGCATCTGAAAGTGCTGGGTGCGTGGGCGCGCCAATTGACAGCCCCGGCGGGCGGATCACGCAGCCGCACCAATCGGTGCCCCCGGCAGGCAGGGGGATGGCGCAGCCCGTGTAGTGCTCCTTTCCTCCCAGCAAAGCCTGATCGGTATTTGTGTCAGGAAAGAACAGAATCCTGGACACAGCAGAGTGCACGCAGTCCTTCAGGAAGCTTCTGGATGTATAGCGTTGACAGAACACGATGACGCAGGAACTCACTACCACTAGTAACTAGATAACTATATACAGCTTTATTGAAGCAAACAGTATCCACAAGTCACTATATACAGACTTAGGAAAATAAAGAAACAAAAGCAAAACCTTTCCTCTCACTATCTCTCTCTCTCTCACAACCTTCTCCAACAATCGCAAACTCCATACCACACCAACCATGAGCACATGGTCACTCTTATCTTTATGGAACTTTCCACCCAATCAGATGGTTGTTACTAAGGCCCTGTTACCAGGCAGAGAGAGGATCTTGGCCTTCAGCCAATTATTAATTGCTCTGATGTGAATAGCTGCACATAGACACTTTCAGAGTTCCTAACAAAGCCTGCCAAGGAGCTCTACGCTCGGCGGGGCCTTCACCTCGCCCACCCCCAGCTGCACCATCTCCGCTCCCTTCCGAGGCGCCGAGGCCATGGCGACTCGCTGGGCATCGCTGGGCCTCCGAGCCCTGCTCACTCGCCCTCCTCCTCCCCGCCGGTCTTGCTTTTTGCTAGCGGCACCCGGTGGCGTCCGCCTCAGCAGCAGCAGCGCCAGCCCAGGCGCAGGGGCACTCGCCAGTTCCCTGGTGCACACCGGAGGCTTCGTGGGAGGCCGCTGGGTGTAAGCGGCGGCTGCCTTCCCTGTGTGGGATCCGGCCAGCGGCTTCCGCCGCCGCCGCCTCTCCCTTGGCCGCGGGAATTCCCTCATCCGCTGCCTGTGGCTCCTGCGCATGGGGGCTGGGGCACGGCGCCCTCAGGGCAGGACAGGCCAGGGCGCACCAGAATCCCAGTGCCTGAGCCGCGTTCTGCAGTCCACCCGCTGCCTGCCGTTCAGCTGTAGGGCGGCTGCTGGGCAGGGAAAGGGAGGGGGCGCCAGAGGGATCTTGCACCAGGGCGCCGGTTGTGCTTAAGACGGCCCTGGCAGCAGTTATCCTATTCTGCAATAAAGATCAGGCTTAAAAGCCACCTTACTTCAATATTCCTGGTCTGGTCTCTGTTCTTCATTCCCGACCGAAAGGAGTCTAAAACGTGCCTTAAGGAAAGGTGACATTTTGGGCAAAATTTCATAACAGATTGCTTCCCATTCTTTTCATTACACACACATACAAACATACACACACATTCTTTGGGGAAGGAAGGCATGTTCCCCAAATGTATGGTGTGGCTCAGATAGGAAGACCTCACCTCACTTTTAGGATTCGGGGGCCAAGTCCCATATCCCAGGGAAGACGAACGGGAGGCTGGGTGCAGGGAAAGGGGGATAAATGTGGCCCCTGAGGTCTCATTATGTGGCCCTTGGGAGTCTCTCTAGACCAACACCAGCCTCACTCCACACCCTTCTGGAGAGTTTCTGCTAAACAGGGAACATGAACCCCAAACTGCCTCTGGACAGGGAGCAAAAGAAGGGTTCAGTAGTGTGTGGAGAAACTAGCTTATTGTACAAAGGAAAAAATGTGAATTTGCCACTCTGGCCTAGTTTGCTTCCAGCCTCGCCCACCACTGGCAGGTGGAGCCCAGAAGGTTGCCTAGAAAGGAATGTGAGGAGCCCAGAAGGTTGCCTAGAAAGGAACGTGAGGCTGGAAAAGGTTCCTTACCCCTGACTCAGCCTGTAATGTAGGGGAGAAGCACTCAAAACTGTGTGTCCAGCACCAGGCAGGAGAAAACGTACCGTAAGAGCCCTGTTGGATTACGCCAAGATCCACCCAGTCCTGCTGTGGCCAACCAAGTGCCTTTGGGAAGACCAGAAGCAGCAGCTCTTCCTCACTGTTCCCCTCCCGCCCTCAACTGCTGGGTTTTAGAGGTAGACTGCTTTTGGACTTGGAGGCTCACAGCTCACAAAAGCTCCCCCCCCCAAAGTTCTCTCTAGCCAGAGCAGAAGACGCTTGCCAGCTCAGACCAAAGGGCCCATCTCTATCAGAGTCCTGTTCCCCAAAGCGGCCAATTGGACACTTCCGGGATGTGCACAAGCGTTGCCTTTTGCTTTTCTTGAAATCCTCAAAGCAGCTTAAAATATTTGAAGTGGGACCGTGGTAGGGAGACAAAGGATTAACCTCATCCACATCCCCCAGCAGGTTGTTTTGTACATAAGAACACTACAAGTGTAAATTGCACATACACAACTAAGTAGTCTCCTTTGGCTAGCAGGATTCATCCTCAATGCCCTGCAAAGCAGAGAGCAGAAAGGGATCAGCTGCAGGGGGTGGGGGCTGGTGGCCAGATGGTGAAGGATCCCCCCCCTAGTATCTGTTGGAAGCAGATTTAGGAGGGGGGTAGAAGCACCTACTGGTGGGGAGCACACTTATTCTGGGGGTGCTGTGGGGCCTGTGCAATGAGGTTTCAGCCGGGCAGTGAGGACTGAGGATATCCTCCCATCCCAAATGGCAAAGGTCTCAGTGGTTCAGAGTAGCATCTGCAAAGACAAGGGGAAAAGGTGTCTTTTCCATGACAACTTAGAATTAAAGGTAAAGGTAAAGGGACCCCTGACCATCAGGTCCAGTCGTGTCCGACTCTGGGGTTGCGTGCTCATCTCGCTCTATAGGCCGAGGGAGCCGGCGTTTGTCCGAAGACAGCCATGTGGTCATGTGGCCAGCATGACAGGTCATGTGGCCAGCATGACAAAGCTGCTTCTGGCGAACCAGAGCAGCGCACGGAAACGCCGTTTACCTTCCCGCTGGAGCGGTCCCTATTTATCTACTTGCACTTTAACATGCTTTCGAACTGCTAGGTGGGCAGGAGCTGGGACCGAGCAACAGGAGCTCACCCCGTCGCAGGGATTCAAACCGCTGACCTTCTGATCAGCAAGCCTGTGGTTTAACCCACAGCACCACCTGGTCCCTCAACTTAGAATTGGACATGTGCTATTATATAAAAAATATAAGATTCTCATTCTGCTTCAGAAGAAACTTTTTTAAAATGCCTCTTACTCACTTTTTAAAAAATCACTTCTTCTACTACAGAGGTACAGAAATGCTCCTGTGTCATGCAATGTCAATAATGCCACGAAATAGTAGTAATAAGCACATATGGACTCTGACTACTTCAGAGAAGATAACTGACAAGTAGTATAAAACCTGAATTGCCATTTGACCCAATTAAGTGGCAAAGCTGTGGGGTCAAGAGGAAGGGTGGAAAAGCTCTAGCCAAAAACCCGAGTTAAGTTTCGTTTCTTCAGTTTTTAGTCACTGGGTGTTTCCTTTCCTGGAAATGACTCAGGAACTCAGTGACCACGTAATCCCTTTAAAAATAAAATAAAATATTTCCCCAGATCTTTGCAGTTGATGATGAAGAAGAAGAGTTTGGATTTGATATCCCGCTTTATCACTACCCGAAGGAGTCTCCAAGCGGCTCACATTCTCCTTTCCCTTCCTCCCCCACAACAAACACTCTGTGAGGTGAGTGGGGCTGAGAGACTTCAGAGAAGTGTGACTAGCCCAAGGTCACCCAGCAGCTGCACGTGGAGGAGCGGAGACACGAACCTGGTTCACCAGATTACAAGTCTACCGCTCTTAACCACCACACCACACTGGCTCTCAGTTTTATTCTTCATTGCTTCCCATGCTTTTGATTACACACACAAACACTCAGATACCTATTAAGTTGTGGTATTCATAATATTTTCATTCAAATGCTTCCTTGTCACAAGAACAGCAAATACATTTAAAACCCTAACAAGTGGACTCTTGTGGTAAAAAGCCATTTATCCAGCCTCTTGGAGCAAAAGTTGTCT
The DNA here is from genome assembly GCA_034641385.1 of Darevskia mixta. Lineage (NCBI taxonomy): Eukaryota > Metazoa > Chordata > Lepidosauria > Squamata > Lacertidae > Darevskia > Darevskia mixta. Next base: position 25,857 of record JAWWNH010000176.1, on the reverse strand, counting down.
ACAGAAAGTGCAGAGATTGGGCGCCTTTCACATCTCGACAGGAAGCCTAACCTACCTTACAGGGTTGTTGTTGCGAGGACAAAATGGGGAGGAGAATTATGTACACCACTAATAATAATAATAATAATAATAATAATAATAATAATAATAATTTATTATTTGTACCCCGCCCATCTGGCTGGGTCTCCCCAGCCACTCTGGGCGGCTTCCAGCAACCTAGACCTCATTGGAGGAAAGGTGAGATGTAAATGTAGCAGATGGCTCTAGTACTCTTATTGGGCGGAGCCCCTGAACACCCGAGACAAAAACTCTCTAGCATTATGAAATCAAAAGAATATTTATTTAAGAAATACAGCATTTCAGGCACACACAACTGGCAGACGAGACAATAATCATCAACACTTAAACCACTAGCTAGCACTGCCTTCGGTTCTTTCCAGCCAGAGACAGCAGGTTATCGGATCTTTTGAGTGTAATTCACCATTTGAATCAGAAAGCAGAGATGCGCTGTCCGTCATGCATGCATTTCACAGACAAAGTCCGGCCATATAAGAGCCAGAATCCCCAACGTTCCCAAAACACTATCGCTTAAAGTCCATAAACTCCAGCTGGGTATGTGTCTGTGATCATAGAATCAGAGAATTGGAAGGTACTCCCAAGGATCATCTAGTCCACAGGTGTCAAGGACAAGGCCCGCGGGCCAAATGCGGCCCGCGAGACCTCGTCATGTGGCCCGTGAGCGTGCGCTGATTGGCGGTGGGCGGCGAAGGTCAGCGCGCACGAGAGGAAGGGAGCAGAGGTTTTTTTCCCCCGGGCCGTTTTGGCCCAGCGCGGCTTTTTGCCACCTCGGGGGTGCCCCGCGCGGCTTTCTGTCGCGTCAGGGAAGCCCCCCGCACCATTTTTGCCCTGCGAACAGCAGGCAGTGGTGGAGGGGGGGGGGAGAATGAGCAGCATCTCCTCCGCTACAGCGGAGACGTTTCTTGCTCCTCCCGGCCGCCCCCCCTCGCAAAAGCCTTCTTTTGCGGGTGGGGGGGTGGAGAAGCAAGCAACATGCCCTCTAATACAGCGGAGGAGACGTTTCTTGCTCCTCCCGGCCACCCCCCCCCCCGCAAAAGCCTTCTTTTTCGGGTGGGGGGGGTGGAGAAGCAAGCAGCATCTTCCCTCTCTCCTCTCTCTCTTTCACTCCTTCCTTCCTTCCTTCTCTCTCTCTCTGTCTCATTCCCTTTTACCCCTCCCTCCCTCCTTCCTCCCTCCCCTCTCTCCTCTCTCTCTCTTTCACCCCTTCCTTCCTTCCCTCTCCCTCTTTCTTTCACTCTCTCTCACCCCTTCCTTCCCCCCTCTCTCACCCTTTCCTTCCTTCCCCCCTCTCTCATTCCTTTCTTTCTTTCCTTCATTCCTTCCTTCTTTCCTTCCTCCTCCCTCCCTCCCTCCCTCCCTTCCTTCTCTCTCTCTCTCTCTCTCTCTCTCTCTCACCCTTTATTTTTCTTTCTTTCTTTCTTTCTTTCTTTCTTTCTTTCTTTTTTCTTTCTTTCTTTCTTTCTTTCTTTCTTTCTTTCTTTCTTTCTTTCTTTCTTTCCTTCCTTCCTTCCTTCCTTCCTTCCTTCCTTCCATCCATCCATCTCTCTTTCTCACCCCTTCTTTCTTTCCTTCTTTCCTTCCTTCCTTCTCTCTCTCTTCCCTCCCTCCCTCGCAGCCTTTTAGAGGAGGAAAACCAGAAAAAAATATTTTTTCCACACAGTGGAGAGGGGGAGGGCGGCCCTTTGAGGGTCACCGGCCCTTTGAGGGTGACCAAACTGCTGATGCGGCCCCCAATGAATTTGAGTTTGACACCCCTGATAGTCCAACCCACTGCAAGGCAGGAATCTCAGCTAAAGCATCCGTGACAGATGGCCACATGGCATCATAGTAAATTCCAACACTGTAAAATCCCTCCCCTCCAAATCAAAGGAACATGAAAATCACAAGGTGATTCCTCTGAAGGAGGCTTTCGAAGAATAAAAGGTAGAAGATCCCTGGATCTTGAGGGGGGGAATAGCTGTGGATTCTTCTTGGGAGGTTTTCTTTTTAATTCTCAGGTCCAAAGTAGGCATGGCATGAATTGGTGGTTGTTTATTATGTAAAACGCAGCCCAGGGGAAGCCTGAGGGCACCTGGGAGGAGGGAGTTGAAGTCTTTATATCTGCCAGAAAGAGTTAACCTCATCCACCTCCCCCAGCAAGGTTGCTTTGTACATATGAAGAACACTGCAAAGGTAAATTGCACATACACAACTCAGTACACGTCTCCTTTGGCTAGCAGGATGCTTCCTCAATGCCCTGCAAAGCAGAAAGCAGCAAGGGATGAGCTGCCGGGGGGGGGGGCGGTGGCAAGGAATTGACAAGATGCCCCAAAGAGCTAAGTTTCGCTTCTTCAGTTTTCAGCCACTGGGAGTTTCTTTTACTGGAAATGATTCAGTGATCACGTGATATTTATTTATTTATTTATTTATTTATTTATTTATTTATTTATTTATTTATTTATTAAATGTCCCCAGGTCTTTGCAGTTGCTGAATGTTTTCTCAAGGAGCAGCAAATGCTTTTTGATTGTGTTGTAAGAATTTTAAGTTGAATAAAGGTTTCTTTTCCTCAGTATCAATAAAGGAATAAATATTTGCTATTAATAAAGTCTCCCCACTTGTCTGCCACCCCTTCATTGCACCCTGTGATGCTCAAAACCACTGTATAGTCTGCTGTATTGCTTCCTTTACCAATCACTGTGAGATATTATAATTGTGTTCACCATCTCTGTACTAATGTTACTTTCGTTAATGTTACTTTTATGTTGTCTCCCTACTAAATGTAACTTTGTATAGTGTAAAATGTACCTATTGTCTTGCAAAAGGAAAAAAATAACGAAAACCTGTCAAAATGTCTGTGGCGTGCACTGCTCTGGTTCACCAGAAGCGGCTTAGTCACGCTGGCCACGTGACCCGGAAGCTGTCTGCGGACAAACGCTGGCTCCCTTGGCCAGTAAAGCGAGAGAAGCGCCACAACCCCAGAACAAGATGGTTGGACAGTGTTCTCGAAGGTACCAACATGAGTCTGACCAAACTGTGGGAGGCAGTGAAAGACAGGAGAGCCTGGCATGCTCTGGTCCATGGGGTCACAAAGAGTCGGACACGACTAAACGACTAAACAACAACCTTTACCTTTACCTTTTTACACAGCGCCACCTACCGAGTCAGCAAAACCTATACAGTCGTAGCTCATGTTGCGTTTGCTGTGGGTTGCGAACGGCAAGGGTTACGAATGTGCCGAACCCGGAAGTACCGGAACGGGTTACTTCTGCGTTCGGCGGTTCACGCATGCACGTCAAATGACATCACGCGCATGCACAGAGGTGGCATGCAGGTTACGGACTGCTCATGATGCGAACAGGGCTCCGGAACAGTTCCCGTTCGCATCCAGGGGTACCACTGTACTTGTTGTTTAGTCGTGTCCGACTCTTCGTGACCCCATGGACCAGAGCACGCCAGGCACTCCTGTCTTCCACTGCCTCCCGCAGTTTGGTCAGACTCATGTGGGTAGCTTCGAGAACACTTTCCAACCATCTCATCCTCTGCCGTCCCCTTCTCCTTGTGCCCTCCATCTTTCCCAACATCAGGGTCTTTTCCAGGGAGTATTCTCTTCTCATGAGGTGGCCAAAGTCTTGGAGCCTCAGCTTCAGGATCTGTCCTTCCAGTGAGCACTCAGGGCTGATTTCCTTAAGAATGGATAGGTTTGATCTTCTTGCAGTCCATGGGACTCTCAAGAGTCTCCTCCAGCACCATAATTCAAAAGCATCAATTCTTCCGGGATCAGCCTTCTTTATGGTCCAGCTCTCACTTCCATACATCACTACTGGGAAAGCAAAACCTATACACTCATTCACAAAAACACGTACTTCACAAGTAATGTGACTTTATTTGTAAAGGCAATCACCGCTATCTCGCCACATAACCATGACAGCCTAAAGGCTTTTATTGTTTTTGGGGTGTGTAGGAATGGCTTTGGGTTTAGAACTTTCATCTCACTTTTAATCTTCTAGTACACTGCATCGATGGCTCTAGGTTGTGAAGCAGAACTTGTAAAAAAAAGGAGAGAGAATAATAGAATTGTAAAGTTGGAAGGGACCACGAGGATCATCAAGGCAACAGGATTAGAACCCATGACCCTGAGAATTAAGAATCTCATGCTCTACCAACTAAGCTTTCCTAAATAGCTTATGTCTCTGAACCCTTGCCCCCTTGGTTGATAAAAAACAGGGACACCTGGCTGGGCCAGAGGGGGTGACATACCCTCTAACATTTCTCTGATGAAAATAGTAATGCCGTATTCTAATAATAATAATAATAATAATAATAATAATAATAATAATAATAATATTCATACCCCGCCCATCTGACTGGGTTGCCCCAGACACTCTGAGCAGCTTCTAACATGTATAAAACATAATAAAACATTAAAAAAACTTCCCTATATAGGGCTGCCTTCAGATGTCTTCTGAAATTCTGAGATCAAATCCAAAACTGGGATACCTTCTGTAAATCCAGAACTGTCGGTGGAAAACACGGACACTTGGAGGGTCTGTAATACTCCATTGTTGCTTCTTGCACAAGAGGGCCCCTTCAGATGGCAACAGCGCAATGACACAGAACAATTAATAAAACGGAATGATGCGCAAATGGTGCTGTATAAACCCACCCCAATGCACTGTTTTTCTGCAACGATGACCTTGCAGGAAAAAAGCACCACTGTGTAAGCTTGCAAGTTAATTAGGACAAATGCTGCAATAAAAAGCCAGTGTGGTACAGTGCTTAGAGTGGAGGACTAGGACCTCGGAGACTAGGTTTTGAATCCCCACTCAGTCAGGAAGCTCACTGGGTAACCTTGGGCCTGTCACTCGCTCTCAGCCTAACCTACCTCACAGGGTTGTTGTTGCTGCTGCGAGGACCTCATTCGATAAAAGGTGAGATATCAATGTAATGTAGCAGATGGCTCTAGTACTCTTCTTATAGAGAGACCTGGGGCAGAGCCCCTGAACACCGGGGACAAAAACTCTCTAGCATTATTAAATCAAAAGAATATTTATTTAAGAAATACAGCATATCAGGCACACACAACTGGCAGACGAGACAATAATCATCAACACTGAAACCACTAGCTAGCGCTGCCTTCGGTTCTTCCCAGCCAGAGACGGCAGGGTATCGGATCTTTTGAGTGTAATTTACCACTCGAGTCGGAAAGCAGAGACGGGCTGTCCGCACTGCATGCGTTTCACAGACAAAGTCCCGCCATATAAGAGCCAGACGAAGAATCCCAAACGTTCCTGAAACACCATCGCTTAAGATCAATAAACTCCAGCTGGGTAGGTGCCTGCGATCATAGAATCACAGAATTGTAGAGTTGGAAGGGACTCCCAAGGATCATCTAGTCCAACCCGCTGCAAGGCAGGAATCTCAGCTAAAGCATCCGTGACAGATGGCCACATGGCATCATAGCCCCCATGGCATTTAGTCAATCCCAAGAAAATCCCTCCCCTCCCGTGAGTTCAATGGCTTAATTAATCATGCAGATTTGGAGTAACATCAAGCATATATTTTTCTTTCTGGGGGTGGGGAAGTGGGGTTAACAATAAAGGTAAGGAAGATCAGCCGGACAACAGGTGTGTGGCAGCTCTCGTGCCATTGTTCTGCCTGGATTCGACCCGCCGGAAATCAAACTGAAAATGACTTAAGGCTTGGAGAAGCAATGGGTGATCCCTTCCCTAAAATCGATGGCCTCCATTTGTAAACAGAACTTTGCAGCCTCAAAACGGAATCTCTCGGTGCAAACAAGATGGCATCGGTTTGGTTAAGAAGGCAATGCAATATAAAGCATTGATATCAAAGCAAGAACAGAAAAAGGTTTGAATTTTCTCTCCTGGAAAGCTTTCATGGATATCTATTAAACAAGGGCATCAAGGTACTTTACAGGGACCAGCTGCTAAAATAAAACAAAACACACACACACAGCCAAAAGATGCAGAAAATCTATAGAGGTATTCATGCACTGCACATATATATATTTTGGACACCAGAAAATGGTTCCTGGTGGAGTGACTGCAGTATCCCCTATGAGCCAGACAGAGTTCATAGTCCAATGTACGTGAGCAAAATTCAATAGGGTGTCAACTAAGGAAGGATAAAGAAATAACTACTTGCCTGGGACAAATAGACTGGGAAGCTTTTGTAAAATTAGAAGAGATCCCCCCCCCCAACCCCACAATCTAGGCTATTGGTACTGCGTGGCTAACACAGGTCTGCCTGGACAGCTTATTCTTTTTTCCTCTGATGAGGACTAGTAACTTTTGCAGACAAGTTGTAAAGGCTGGAGTAAGGCAAAGAATTCTTTGGCAAAGTCAGGGGCGTGGTGGAATGGGTAACACTGCAAATGAAATTTCCAGAGTTGCATAGCCGCAGGTTAAGAAATCATGGGTACCTGAATGGCATTGTTGACGATTTAACACATACGGAGTCCGTCAAGGCACACATAAGTGCACAAGCATATACTATATACAGGCATATAAACATAGCATCCCAAACCACAAGGACAGTATTTATTATTATTATTTTACCCATGCATATTTGCAAAGAAAAAACTAAACAAAATATAAAGACACGTACATATTCCGTTTAGACAACACATCGCCCACCTACCGTGGCATTTTAAACAGACAATTCGGCAAACGAAAGGTATTCAGGATCACATGAAATGACTTTTCAGAGCAATGCTATGATTCGTATATGTGTTTAGTGTTAAGAACCAGCAGCCTGGAGACTCAGGTGCCAACTGCCCTATACAGTGGTACCTTGGTTTATGAACTTAATCCATTCCGGAAGTCCGTTCTTAAACCAAAGCGGTCTTAAACCAAGGCGTGCTTTCCCATACCAGCGGGGGACTCAATTTACAAATGGAACACACTCAACAGGAAGCGGAACGTGTTCTGCTTCCAAGGCAAAGTTCACAAACCAAAACACCTATTTCCGGGTTTGCAGTGTTCTTAATCCAAGTTGTTCATAAACTAAGCTGTTCTTAAACCAAGGTACTTCGGGTTACAGACGCTTCAGGTTACAGACGCTTCAGGTTACAGACTCCGCTAACCCAGAAATAGTACCTCGGGTTAAGAACTTTGATTCAGGATGAGAACAGAAATCGCACTGCGGTGGCAGCGGGAGGCCCCATTAGCTAAAGTGGTACCTCAGGTTAAGAACGGACCTCCGGAACAAATTAAGTTCTTAACCCGAGGTACCACTGTATCATGCTGCCTGAGGCAGTCATGGCTTCCCCCAAAGAATCATGGGAAATGTAGTTTGTTAAGGTTGCTGAGAGTTGTTGGAAGACCCCACTATCCCCCCCTCACAGAACAACAAACCCCAGAGTTCCCTAGGAAGAGGGACCAATTGTTAAGCCACTCTGGGAATTGTTGCTCTGTGAGGGAGATAGTGTGAGGGTGTGTGTGTGTCTCCTAATAATAATTGGAATTTATACCCCACTCTGGGCAGCTTCCAGCAAATTAAAACACCAGGCACAGTGAAACACCAAACATTAAAAACTTCCCTATAGCCTACAGAGCTGCCTTCAGATGTTTATTTCCACAAGGAAATTTCTCCACAGGGCGGACACCGCTACCGAGAAGGCTCTCTGCCTGGTTCCCTGTAACTTCATTTCTCGCAGTGAGGGAACCGCCAGAAGGCCCTCGGCGCTGGATCTCAGTGTCCGGGCTGAATGGTGGGGGTGGAGACGCTCCTTCAGGTATACAGGACAGAGGCCATTTAGGGCTTTAAAGGTCAGCACCAACACTTTGAATTGTGCTCGGAAACGTACTGGCAGCCAATGTAGGTCTTTCAGGACCCGTGTTATATGGTCCCGGCGGCCACTCCCAGTCACCAGTCTAGCTGCTGCATTCTGGATTAGTTGCAGTTTCCGGGTCACCTTCAAAGGTAGCCCCACATAGAGCGCATTGCAGTAGTTCAAGCAGGAGATAACTAGAGCATGCACCACTCTGGCAAGACAGTCTGTGGGCAAGTAGGGTCTCAGCCTGCGTACCAGATGGAGCTGGTAGACAGCTGCCCTGGATACAGAATTGACCTGTGCTTCCATGGACAGCTGTGTGTCCGAAACGACTCCCAGGCTGCGTACCTGGTCCTTCAGGGGCACAGTTACCCTGTTCAGGACCAATGAGTCCCCCACACTCACCCGCCCCATCCCACAAAAACAGTCTTGTTGGGATTCAACCTCAATCTATTGACTGCCATAACTCTTAGCACCCTTAATGAACTACAGCTCCCAGGATATCTTGGGGGAAATTCCCAAATGCTTAAAAGTGGCATCACAGGGTCTCCAATGTATGGTGCAGCTGGGGCCTGAGACTTACTTCTGAGTAGACATGCTGTAGGATTGCACTGTAAAAGGACTCTCCCCCAGAATAAACAGTGGCAGGACCTTTGGAAGCTGAGATAAAGGCCACAGCTATACTGGAACTGTAGTTTACCACTAACAGAGCTACCGGTATAATTCACCGCCTCTTTTCAACAGCTGGTTCCGTTACAAGTTCACTATTTCCTGCGTGAAGGTGTCTCCTTTTTTTTTTGCCAGTCCTGAACCTATCGGGATTGCCTTTAAAGTAAGGTTTTAATTCCAGGATCCTCCTTTTCCTTCTGTCCTTCCAATCTGAATGTTTGTTTTGGTATAGAGTAGTGTTTGTTTTGCCTACATAAGATTGCATGCCTGCTTGGGGCGGGGCCTCTTCTGCGTTCTGCACACTGCCTAGGCTTTTAGGTGCTCGGCAAATAATTTATTAGGGTTCTGCTCCGACTTGCTTGGTGGTGTTGACTTAACTGGCAGCAGCTTTCCTACATCACTTGCTAACGGATCGTACTTTGAAATTGAACCTTATATCATCGGGAAAAATTGAGTAGTGTTTTCCCTTTCTCCACCATCTTTGAGTCCGCTCAACGAGGCATGTGCTTTATTTATATTCTCTGCTCCTCAGGAAAGCAAATGCGGCTAATTTTTCCACGAGCAGCGAGGCTTCGGCGGCCCCCCCTTGCCCCCCGCCCCAGCCTACCCTCAAATAATCTCTCACAAACATAAAATCCAATCTTCACAACCAGCAGCTGGCCTGCACCACTTCCGATTGCAGGTAGAGGATGGAATGCTTGACTGCTCCTCTCTCTCTCAATTTTTGCACATAAGAAACCTAGCCTGTCAGGGGAAAGGCCCTGAGATGCTAGCTTTCTACGCACAGGGTGACGATCTTGAAAAATAATAGTACGGCGAGAGCATTCAAAGACGAAGCTTCCCACCTGCGGCCTGATCCTTGGTACAGCCCCGTTGAGAGACACGTCCCGCGTTGGTCCTCCTGCCGATCGTGCGCTTCTGCTCTGGGGACGTCTTCCGAGAGCAGCTCAGAGCACGGGCAAAGCCTCCTGCCCTAGGTGCATCCTCTGGTGCTTCACAAAGTACGAGCTGGTGGTGAAGCTCTTCCCGCAGAAGTTGCACTTGTAGGGCTTCTCGCCGGTGTGGGTCCGTTTGTGGAGCACGAGGTGTGCCTTGCAGCTGAAGCCCTTGCCGCAGGCGGTGCAGGTGTAGGGCTTCTCCCCCGTGTGCGTCCTCTCGTGGTAGAGGAGGGCGGAGCGCTGGCGGAAGCTCTTCTCGCACGTGGAGCACTTGTAGGGCCTCTCGCCCGTGTGGATCCACTTGTGCTTCACCAGGTCCGAGCTGCGGTGGAAGCTGCCGCCGCAGTCGGAGCACTTGTAGGGCTTCTCCCCCGTGTGGATCCTCTCGTGCTTCACCAGGTCCGACCTCTGGTGGAAGCTCCGGCCGCAGTAGGAGCAGGTGTGGGGCTTGTCGCCCGTGTGGAAGCGCTCGTGCACGATGAGCTTGGACCTCTGGCTGAAGCACTTCTCGCACGTGGCGCACTTGAAGGGCTTCTCGCCCGTGTGGATCCTCTCGTGCCGGGAGACGTCCGAGCTGCGGTTGAAGCTCTTCCCGCAGAACGAGCACTTGTAGGGCCAGTCGCCCGTGTGCAGGCGCTCGTGGGCAATGAGCTTCGCCACCTGGCAGAAGCTCTTCTCGCACACGGAGCACTTGTAGGGGTTGGCCCCCGGCGGGAAGCCCTCCGGCCCGAGGAACCCCGAGCTGGGGTTGAAACTCCCCCCGCAGTTGGAGCACAGTGACTGCTTCTCTCCCGGGGGGCTCCCTTCCGCGGTGGCCCCTTCCGGGCCATTCTCGTGATGCCCCTGGGGCCCGCTCTGACCCTTGTAGCTCTCTTCCATCTCACGGAAACGGCCGGCGTCTTCCGCCCTGTCTGCCGAGAGACCGTGAGATTCCGCTCCCTGAAGGGTTTTCCACCTGTTCGCCTCATTCTCGTTTATTTGCCCGTCATCTGTTGGAAGAAAAAAAGAGAATCCGTAAAACAAGTTAGGTTCGTGTACCCTGCAGAAAGCAAGCATTGTAGCGGGTTGGACGAGATGTCCCTCGGGGTCTGACAGGAGTGAGTTAGCAGTAAATCACACTGAGGACCCCTGGACAGTTAAGTTCAGTCAAAGGCAACTATGGGGTTGTAGCGCTCATCTCGCTTTCAGGCTGAGGGAGCCGCCGTTTGTCCACAGACAGCTTTCCAGGTCATGTGGCCAGCATGACTAAACCGCTTCTGGCGCAATGGAACATTGTGACGGAAGCCAGAGCACATGGAAACGCTGTTTACCTTCCCACCGCAGTGGTACCTATTTATCTACTTGCACTAGCATGCTTTCAAACTCCTAGGCTGGCAGAAGCTGGTACATGGAAACGAGAGCTCACCCATTTGAACCGCCAACCTTCTAATCGGCAAGCCCAAGAGGCTCAGTGGTTTAGACCACAACGCCATGCTATATTAGCAAAACCCTTTATTAGCAAATGAGTGTCGGGCCTAATGAGCACAGCAACTCAGGTCTTGACCCCATGAAGCAATTGCTGAGGCTGAAGGTCCGTGCCTCCTCTCCAGGGTTTTCTCTAAGCAATCGGAGACTGTGCCTGCGTGCCTGCCTTTGCTCCCCCTGCTTCATGCCTTCATGGTTCTGGGAGACCAGGGCGAAAGGGAAGCTTTTTGCAGCAGGAGGGGGAGGCACCTGTGACCCTCCACCAGCCTGGCCCATCACTGCCTCTTGGCCTCCCTCTTCCTCCAGTTCAGCTTCTGCCTCTGATTCTGGGCTTCTCTCTGCCACAAACTCTCTCCGCTCACTAAGCCCTGTTACCATTTTATGAGAGCACTGAATTTCGGCATTGCACAGGGTGCTGCTGAAATTTGAGACCCCGGTGTCCATCACTGGGTGCAGCAAGATCTAAATCCAATGGTTTCTCATGGCAGTGTGGAGATCTGCTTCTTCTTAAGGGTCAAGGTCTGGGCAGGGCTAATCCCCAACAGGCATGAACGATGTACAAATGGGGAAATTGTGCCCATCTGAACCCCTCTGTGGCTCAAAGTGTTTGCTCAAAAATAAACATACAACCCACCCGCACGTTTGGTATCAACCCTGAGTTTTGACACACACCGATGCAGCTGCTGGGTTAGCTCAGTCGGCAGAGCCTGAGACTCTTCATCCCGGAGTCATGGGTTCAAGTCCCACGTTGCGCAAAAGATTCCTGCATCACAAGGGGTGGGACTAGATGGCCCTTGAGGACCCTTCCGACTCTACAAATCGGAATGGCTTAACAGTGGCACTTCAGATGGCCAGGGATTATGGAAGCTGTAGTCCAACAATGCCTGGAAGACATTGGGTTCCTCATTCCGGGACTCCAACTCCTATCAGCCCGCAGCCAGCCTGGCTGTTGTTCAGGGATGACGGGAGCTGTGCTCCAGCAGCATCTGACAGGCTACAGGTGAGCCACCTTGCTCTAAGGAAAGTTCCTCGGTCAGAAGAATCCCTTACCCACAGAGTGGCCATCATCTTCAACTTCCTCCTTGACGGGCCTCCCAAGCTGCCTCTCTGCGCTCCTGCTTGCCGCATGCTCAGCATCGGGGAAATTTACGGTCACCACATGGAACATCCCTGGGCCCTGAAAACAGCAGCAAGCACTTTATTTTCCTTTGTCAAGATTGTTATTATTTAGTGAATTTATACCAGGTTGGATTTGATTTAAAGGGGCCCTTTCTCGCTGCTTTTCCCTCCCCGCCGCCTCGCACAGAGCACGCACAGGATCGGGGGATCGGAGAGTCGCAGCACTTCTCCGAACCCATCCTGTGCCTTTTGCAGCTGTCGGCGGCAAGGGGGAGACAAGCGGCAAGAAAGGATCCCCTTTTGCCGCTTGTCCCTCCGCAGCCTCCTGCCTCACTCGAGTATAAGCCGAGGGTGGCTTTTTCAGCCCCAAAAAATGGGCTGAAAAAGTCGGCTTATACTCGAATATATACGGTACTTAAAAACCTTTCAGACCAAGGGACTGAGGTAAAACGGAAAGTTTTCACCCAGTGCTTTAAAACAGAAAACAACAACCACAGTTTCTCAAGGGTGCTGAGAGTTGTTAGGAGACACACACACAAAACAACAATTCCTAGAGTGGTTTAATCCCTTTTCCCAGAGAACTTTGGGAATTGTAGCTCTGTGAGGGGAATAGGATCGCCTAACAGCTCTCAGCACCCTTAACAAACTACAGTTTCCAGGGTCCTTCTGGAGGAAGCCACAATGATTCAAGTGGTATACGGGTGCTTTGAATGTATTGCCCCCATCTGGAAGCGGATCTTCTCACCTTCTGGTCCTGCCTGCCCTCCTCCTGCTGCCTCTGCAGGAAATCCTCTGCCAGGGCCACTGCCTGGGCGCAATTGTGAGGGCGGCATTCCTTGACCCAGCCCTCCATCTCCGGGGGCAGGACAGTCAGAAACTGCTCCAGCACCAGCAGCTCCAGGATCTGCTCCTTGGTGCGCCTCTCGGGCTTCAGCCACTGCTGGCAGAGGTCCCAGAGGCGGCTGCAGACCTCGCGGGGGCCCTCGGCCTCCTGGTAGTGGAACTGCCGGAAGTGCTGGCGGTTCGTCTCGGTGCCGGCAGGGTCATCACCGCTCTCCATCTCCTCCTTCACTTTCATCCGATCTCGATCGGCCGGCGGCCCCGTCCTGTCAAAGCTGGGCGGTGGTGGGACAAAGTGTCCTTCGGCGGGCCGGTGGCTGGTCGTGGGTCCCCCATCAAAATGCGCCGCAGGTGCCTTCATGTCCCCCCACGAGGCGGTGCCCGGAAGCTGTCGGGGCCCCCATCCCACGCGAGGAGACTGCACGCCCCCCAGAAACTCCTGCCATTGTGCCTCCCACTGCTGCGATGACATCCCATCCTCTGGTTCTTGCTTGATGTGTTGCGTTCCTTTCCATCTCAGGCCTTGCCTGTCGGAGCCCATCTGGGTGGCACTGGGGCTTGCACCCTGCCCCTCCAATTCCACCTCTTGCTTCAAGTCCACCGGCTCCGCGTCTTCCATTTTCAGGGCTAAATTTGCCCCTTGTTCGAGCCCAGCCCGGAACTGCAGATCCAGAGGCAATGCCTCTCTCTGTTGGGCCGCCATTTTGTCTCGCTACAGATGTTTTTTCCTCCTTCTGCCCTCGGCTGCGAAGGAAGAGGAAAGGCCTAGGCTTTGGGGCCTGCAGTTACATCATGGTGAAACGGGCCGTTCCGCAGGGCGTACGAGGTGAACTTTCGTTGTTCATCTCGGGAGAGATGCAAGTCATACGGAAGCAGATGGCATTTTCTCCCTGAAGGAAGGAAACACAAATGGGTGTCAGAGAGACAGGTGAAGGTACCCGGTGGAGTGCCAGTCAAGTCCTCGAGAGACCCGGGTTCAAATCCTCACTCAGCCATGAAGCTCACTGGGAGACATAGGGCAAGTCACAATTGCCCTCAGCCTTACCTACCTCACAGGACGGTCATGAGGGCCAAAAGCGGGTGGGGAAGCTGGCTGTCTACACCACCTTGAGCTCCTTGGAGGACAGGCAAGATATAAATATATTCAAATAAATAAAATAAAGCAAACACCCTGTGGAAATGAAGGGAGCAACATTGTCAATTAACTGGTTAGATCAGGGATTGGCAATCTAAGGCCCGTGGGCCAGATGTGGCCCAATTGCCTTCTCAATCTGGCCCTCGGACGGTTCGGGAATCAGCGTGTTTTTACATGAGGAGAATGTGTGCTTTTATATAAAATGCATCTCTGGGTTATTTGTGGGGCATAGGAATTCGTTCATTATTTTTTTCAAAATATAGTCCAGCCCACCACATGGTCTGAGAGACGGTGGACCAGCCCACGGCTGAAAAAGGTTGCTGACCCCTGGTTAGATTAATTTGAACCTTTTTCTTTTTAACCCACCCTTTAATTGATTAAAAGTGTCCATCTCTTGAACCCTGATGATCCAGGCAGTAGAATATTTTGTGGGGAAATGTCATTTTTATTCAATTAAAAAGACCTATGGGGAAATGGAGAGGACAAGCCTCATCTTAAAATAAGCTTCCCATCTTCACTCTCCCTTGATAGGGTTGTCAAGGAAATAAACAACTATTTTACTTTTAAAAGACATCTGAAGGCAGCCCTGTTTAGGGAAGTTTTTAATGTTTAATGCTGTATTGTGTTTTTAATATTCGGTTGGGAGCCGCCCAGAGTGGCTGGGGAAACCCAGTCAGATGGGCGGTGTATAAATAAAAAATTATTATATTATTATATCCTATATAATAATATCCCTGTCCCTGCGTCCACCGTCCGTGTGTCAGTGGTTTTTTGCCACTGCGCATGCACGACAGGGACGCAGGGATTGGCCGATGCAGAGACTTCTGGCCTTGGATTGGCCGGGAGCGGACGAGGGCGGGGCTGTGCCTTTCCGGGGTTGGCAGCTCCTCCAGCGCTGTTGCCAGTCGCTCGCTGGAGCGCAAGAGGAGCGCCCAAATGCTGGCCCTCCCTCCCTCTCCCCCCCAAAAGCCTCCTGAAAATAAAACTTTGCCCCGAGGAAAGGGCTCCCCCGGGGCTGAGGCGCTCCCTCGGCGCCTTTCCCGTTCAGGCCACCTCCTCCTTCGCCCAGCCTGAGGCCTCGCCAGCCCCAACGGTTTCTCCGGCAGCCAGAGCAGGACGACGACACGCCGACCGGACCTCCCCGCCTCCGCTACTCTCCTCCGCCCGCTTCCCCGAGCCAGGCGAGCAAACGCCGCCGCCGCCAGCCCCCCAGAGCCGAATCTCTCTCGCCTGGCCGGAGGGATGGCGGAGGAGCGGCCAGGTGGATCCCAGCCCAAGCAGGCCGCCGCTCCCCCGCCCGGGCGCTGCCGCCGCTGCGATCCAGCCTCCCTTCCTGCTCGGCTCGGGTCACTTCCGCGGCCCCCAAGATGCAGGAGAAGGGAGGAGGAGCGGGATCAGCGGCTATACCGGCGCCTGATGCAGCGGGGCTGGCGAAGGCCAAGGAGGCAGGGGGAGGGGTGCTCTGCTGTCTCCGCCCGGGGAGGTGGACTGCCGGGCTGCCCCCTCACCTTCTCCCGAGCCCGCCCCCCACCCCTTCAGCCCTCCCACGAGGCAAACAAGAGTCGCCGCCGTAGCAGCTGCCAATCCCATCCCGGGCGCCGCTGAGCGCGCGCGCCTCCGCGTACCAAACCACTCACCTCGCGCACGTGTGTGTGTGAGAGAGAGAGAGAGAGAGGCGAGCTGTGTGTGGAGGTGTGGGAGGTGGGGAGGAGGTGTGGGGGGGATATGGGTGTGGGGGGGAATGGGGAGGGAGAGGCGAACTGTGTGTGGAGGTGGGGGGGATGGCTGTGTGTGGGGGAGGGGGAGGGAGAGGGAGGCGAACTGTTTGTGGAGGTGTGGGAAGTGGGGGGAGGTGTGGGGGGAGGGAGAGAGAGAGGCGACCTATTTGTGGAGGTGTGGGAGGTGGGGGGAAGTGTGTGTGTGTGTGTGAGAGAGAGAGAGAGAGAGAGAGAGAGAGGTGGGGGGAGGGAGAGAGAGGCGAGCTGTGTGTGGAGGGGGGAGGTGGGTGTGGGGGGGAGGGGGAGGGAGGGAGAGGCGAACTGTGTGTGGAGGTGGGGGAGGTGGGTGTGGGGGGGATGTGTGGGGGGGAGGGGGAGGGAGAGGGAGGCGAACTGTTTGTGGAGGTGTGGGAAGTGGGGGTGGGTGGGTGGGTGGGGGTTTGACCGCGTATTAACATGTTTCAACACATATCATCTAGCGCCCGTTATTTCAACGGGCTTAATTTACTAGTTATATATATATTTCAAATATTTTTTAAAGGAAACCACCGAAATTGTTGAGCTTTATTAAGGAAAACCCGAAAGTTGATGAGCTTTTTTGGGTTGTGTTTTTAGGGGAACCAAAATTGTTGGGCTTTTCAT
This sequence comes from Darevskia mixta, assembly GCA_034641385.1. Lineage (NCBI taxonomy): Eukaryota > Metazoa > Chordata > Lepidosauria > Squamata > Lacertidae > Darevskia > Darevskia mixta. The sequence continues at coordinate 9,482 of JAWWNH010000176.1, read as the reverse complement.
AGTAAAAGCTACAAGAATTTTTCAGTTTTGGAGCTTTTAAAAGACATTTTCGGGATGATTTAACCCCCATGTCCTAGAGAATCAGGATGTAAGAATGTTTGCAGTAAGAATGTTTCTTCTGACATTATTGACCAAGATTGTGCAATTCCAACCATCACCTTTGTTGCGAAGCCTCCAGTTTACCCTCTTTTATTGAAACTATAAACTGTACTGTGTTTTGCTTGGAGCAGTTTTTAATTGTGTTTTTATAACCGTGGATTGTATTGTTGTAACCTTTCTGTGGGACCTTGTGGTGAAGGGCAAGGCAAGGAAACCCTCGATAGCAAAGCAACAAATAAATCATTTGAAAACAAATAAAACCCGCTTCTTGCTTCAGAATAGGGTGTTTGCTCACGTTCCACAAGGAACTCGTGGCTTTTCGAGATGTTGCTGAAGTACAAATCCTGTCAACCTTGACTAAAAAATAGCACTGGATGTAAATACAAATAAACAAAGTTTAATGTCTGGAAATATGGGTTGCAGTTCTATTAGAAATCCTTCTGGCGCGTGACAGAGTGAATCTCCCGGATGAGATATCAGCTGAGCAACTGGAATTGGTTAGGAAACTTAATTACGACAGCTCAACTTGAGGAGGCAAAGGAAGAGCGAAATGCACAGTCTGCAGACAATTTTTTTAACAGTTGAGAAGACTTTATGCTATATATCGGCCTTCCCCAACCAGGAGGCCTTTTGATGTTGCCAGACTCCAACTCCCATCAGCCACTGCGAGCAGAGCCAATGGTCAGGGATGATGGGAGCTGGAGTCTGAGATCCGAAGGCACAGCTTACCACAACATCCCTGATTTACATACTTAGAGTAAGCCCCACTGAACCCAGGGAGATTGAATTCTGAGTAAACATTAATTGGGCCATACATTTAAAGCAGTAAACACTCCTGGCTTCCCTCAAAGAATCTTGGGAGCTGTAGTTTGTTTAGGGTGCTGAGATTGCCAGGATACGCCAATCCCCTCACAGAACTTCAATTCTCAAAGTGGTTTAACAAACAATCCTTTTCTCCTGGGAAGTTGGAGGATTGTAGCTCTTAAAGGGGCAAATTTAAACCTTAAATTTTACAAGGTAAAAACCAGCATTTTAAAAAATGCATTGTAGCACTGAAATGCTTCCCTTGGTGGATTAATTCTCCTAAAATTGCTCTTGATGCATTTACAGCATAACATTAATCAAACGGGTTGAATCGACAGCATATCAACTTTAAGGGTGTTTTTTTAAGTGGATGCTTGTTTAACTTGCTCTTTTCAGCTGGCCCTATTTTGGTGTATTTTAGTACGCGTTGTTGTCCATTTCATGACGCAGTTGGCTGTTATTATTTTATGTTCCGTTCCCCGCCCTGGTATTCGTACAGAGGAAGGGCAGGCTATAAATATTACAAAGAAATAAATAATAAATAAAAGTGCCCAAAGAAATTTATACCACCAGAAGTTCAACAGAATCAGCATCAAAACCATGTAAGCACTAAAGGACATAACATATCAAATTTATGATCGTGTTGTTATCATTATTGCTGTTACCATTTGCTTTCTCTCTCTGTGAATGAGATGATTCTATGATTCTACTTTACAACATTGCCATGCAAACACGGTGGGTGTTATCACATAAGTGCTAAAATATCTGCCTATGCTCACTGAATATGCCTCTCAAATACAAATTATGCCACAGCAACAGAAGGCAAAGCTATGATAACCCAAAACCTTGAGGATGAAAGATGCTATTGGGAATAATATTTTTTTATCTCTCTCTGTCTGAGATTCCTTTCCCACCCTTCACCGTAAGGTCCTGGGGGGTTACAACAACATAACCATACAATTAAAAGCAGGTAAAACGGTGTACTCAATTATAAAAACAAGTAGAACGAGTAGAACAATTCCAAACAAAAGTAGCACAGTCCCGATTAGCCAAAACAGAAAGATTCCATGGTGGACTTGTAAAAGGGTAAAAGAGTATTGGGGAATGATCCATAATGAATTGAAAAAAATGTTCAAAAGTACTTTCCCCCCAAAAAACCAGAGACCTTTCAGTTGGGGATAATTCAGACTGAAATTCCCAGGTGTCAAAAAAGGTTATTTATGTATGAGTGAGGTCCCAACTAAAGAAGAATGGCAACTTAAGTTGACAGAATATGCACAGCTTGCAGACTTAACATATAGAATATGTTTCTAAGTAGCACCTTAAGTTTGTTCTTGGTATGAGCTTTTGTGTGCATGCACACATCTTCAGATACACTGAAACAAAAGTTACCAGACCCTTATATATAGTGAGAGAGAGGGTGGGGAGGGGTATTACTCAGAAGGGTGGTGGGAATGGGTGATTGGCTGATAGGTGTGGTAAACCTGTTGACGACTGTCAACAGTGTAAACAAGTTTTGATGGATGCAATGATGGAATACTGAATGGTATAGTTTTTGTAAAATATGCAGGGATTCATGATATGTAAAATGAACCATGGAAAGAGAAGAAGGGAAGTTATTGATATCTTAAGGATGTAAAATGATTATTTTAAATGGTAAAACAGGAAATTTTATTACATAACACATAAAAATTCCACAAAAAAGACCCGGGGAAAGAGGTGCATCTGCAGCATACAAAGGAAACTACATAATGAAGGAGGCAGCCCACACCTCTGAATTTCACTGTTTAGGGACGGATGCAGTGTAAACCATAAAACTCTCTCCCAGGTCATCATTCCCTACATTTCTGAGGGTGGAGAACCGTCAAGAGTTTGTTTGGCTTCCACCACTGACCTTAACACCCAAGAGGGACTGTAGGAATTGAGGTGGTTCATCTGGTCTTCCAGTGAAGATTTGGGACGGAGAAAAGAAAAGCACTAAACCGCTTCTGGCGCAACAGGACACCATGATGAGTGCCAGAGCGCCCGGAAATGCCGTTTACCTTTCCGCGCAATGGTACCTATTTATATACTTGCGCTTATATACCCTGTTGCGGGGATTCAAACTGCTACCTTCTGATCAGCAAGCCCAAGAGGCTCAGTAGTTTAGACCACAGCACCACAGTGGCCAATCCATCTCTGCACAAGAAGGGCCACAGCAGATGAACCATCTGTAGCTGGAAATAGGCACTCCTAGCCACCAAAGACACCCTTAACAGACTACAGTTCCCAGGAGTATTTGAGGGAAGTTCATCTGTTATAGCTACACTTCAAAGTACAGTCATAGCACATTTCCACTGCTGTACGAAAAACTGGGATTAGCTTTTCACAGCCCAACTCCCATTAAGGGTCTCAAAGTCCTCCAAGTCCGTTAACAGTCAGAAATAAATGAGTTGAGGCAGGAAGCAGTCAAAGCAAGGCAGATCTATATTTTTCTGTTGAAATTCCCACACCACCTGCTTTGCTAGGAAGTAAGGGCCCAGATGCAGGTGGCGCTATGGGTTAAACCACAGAGCCTAGGGCTTGCCGATCAGAAGGTCGGCGGTTCGAATCCCCGCGACAGGGTGAGCTCCCGTTGCTCGGTCCCTGCTCCTGCTAACCTAGCAGTTCGAAAGCACATCAAAGTGCAAGTAGATAAATAGGTACCGCTGCAGCGGGAAAGTAAACGGCGTTTCCGTGTGCTGCTCTGGTTTGCCAGGAGCGGCTTTGTCATGCTGGCCACATGACCTGGAAGCTGTACGCCGGCTCCCTTGGCCAATAATGCGAGATGAGCACGCAACCCCAGAGTCGGTCAGGACTGGACCTAATGGTCAGGGGTCCCTTTACCTTTACCTTTAAGGGCCCAGAACAAAGATGTGTAGCAGCTTTTGAAGACTTCAGAAATTGCCCAACCCCTTAGCCAAAGACCACCCAAAAGCATTAGAGGTGGTTTACAATAGAAATTTTTTGAGAGTATGGCTTATCCTCTGTCTGTCAAGATACCTGATCAAGCTTGCCAAGTCCGTAGAAATGGTAGACACCTTAGTTCTTGAATCCATTTCTCAGACCTACACCTACTGATACACAGATGTTCTTTGGACAGGCCTGCTTTGCTTTTTAACAAATACTTGCCAGACAGGTTTTGCAGAGGGGAAGCCCATTCATTCCAAGAAGTCTATCTATTCACAGGATTTGAAGGATTTGCAAGTGGGAAGAACTATTGGGAAAGGTTTTCCAAGATGAACCAAGATGGCTTCAGGATTGCTCTGTGTAAAAAGTGTGTTTTTCTTTGGGAATACTTTGAATTTTTGAAGGGTAAAGGATTGGTTTTAAACAGAGTGTGTATCTACTATGTGTGTGCACCTTAACATTTTTATAACACCACCACCAAAGACTTCTGGGAGCTGTTAAGAGTGCTGGGAAATGTAGGTCCTGCAAGGGGGTAAACTGCAGTTTCCAGGATTATTTGGGGTAAGTCATGTGCTTTAAATGTATGGTACCCACTCCTACCACCACCAACCTCTGCCCCACCTCCCGCCAGGCAGAAGACAAAAGGGTGAGTCACAGCCCATTTTTCTCTGGCCCCTTTTCAAGGGTATGTAGCTTTTCAGCCAATAACCATCCATCAACACACAGGAGAAAAGTCCTGGCCAAAGATGTGGCCAAACCAGTTCCTTCTACACTTGCTATTTCGGGGTCATTTTACAGTCCCAAGTTGCAGGGTTAGTGCAGAGCCCTCAAGGTCATAGAGATCCACCCGCTGGCCTAACCCACCAGTTTCAGGTGGGTTATTAGACCACAGGCTTTCAGTCAGGGACTGTGTTGTCATGTTAAACAATAAATATAACAAAAGTAATAATTAACAGCAACAACTATAAACAGATCCTGAATATTCGCTCGCTTCCTCTTTGGGTCTGAGAATGTGGCCAGGAAACTTAGGGACTACCTTACTACTGAATTGGAGGCACCGGTCCACCTGGTTCAATATTGTCAACCCAGACTGGCAGTGCTCTCCAGGGTTTCAGGCAGGGATGTCTCCCAGCTCCACTTGGAGACTGAACCTGGGATCTTCTGAACACAATGCAGAACTTTTACTACTGAGCTACGGCCCTTCGGCTTTTATGTATCAGAGTAACACAGGGTTCCAGTTTTGGGGAAAGAGTAACAATAACAAGACCGAAGTCAGTCTAAGGCTGCTCTGAAATTGTAGGACCTTTCGGGTAGAGAAAGGCTCTTTCCAGAAAGGGGGGGGGGAATAGCAAAGGGGGACAACACCTCTTAGTCCTCGTGCCTTACTGTAACCAACCCTAAACACATGTTGCTGAAAGAGAGCCAGCATTGTGGTTAGAGCACTGGACCAGAACCTGGAAGACTTCAATCCTTGCTTAGCCATGAAACTCACCAGGTGACCTCGGGCCAGTCACAGTCTGTTAGCCTAACCTACCTCACAGGGTTGTCGTGGGACGTCCTACCTTGCAGGGTTGTTGCAGGGGGTTAGACGAGATGACCCTTGGGGTCCCTTCCAACTCTACGATTCCACAGAGACTAAAATGGCAGGGAAACCATAAATGCTGCTGCCTCAAACTCTTTGGCGGGGAGGGATTGCAGCTGGGATTGCAATCTAATCAATAAATGCATTTTTATTGCATTTTCCCAGACTGCTTTCCTGTCCATTTGTCCATTTCCTGCCTCTGCCCTTTGCCCTCTCCTACCCTGCCGCACTGCAAGCTCATCGAGGCAGAGACCTGCTGCGCGGCCGCCTCTTGCCACTTTGCCGCAGGCCCGTCCTCGCAAACGGAAGGTGCTCGGGGAAACCAGGAGGAGGTTTTGTGCGGGGGGAGGGGGACAAGAATCGGCAGAGAGGTTTTGTCGGGGAAACAAGAATCGGCAGAGAGGTTTTGTGCGGGAGAACAAGAATCGGCAGAGAGGTTTTGTGCGGGAATGCAAAGGCCACATCCTCCCCACCCAGCCACACTGTTCTAAAAGGATCAGGACTGCAGAAATCTTGGGGGGCGGGGCGCAGGGATATCTACCTTCCTGGATCTGGCGAAGCTGCTGGGCTGGCTGTCAAGGGCGTCCCTCTCCCCCCCCCGCCCCTCTTTCTCCCCCCCCGCGCTCTTCCGGACCCTCCCTTCCCTTGCATGCAACAACCCCGAGCGATGCCCAGGCGGCTTGGGAAAAGCCAGCAGGTCCCTCCTGGCAACTCACCTCCTGCAGCGGATTCCCGGGCGCAGATGCCTTCGCTCTGCAAGAAGACCTGGCCGGGTGCGGGGCGGCGGAGGCGGCGGCGCTGGGTCTTCCCGGGCTGGGAGGGCGAGGGGCCTCCCTCTCCTGGACTAAGGATGGGCAGAGAACGTTCCCCGGCCGCCTCTCCTCGGCGCCGCCGCTGCTGCAGCTCTATCGTTTTAACTCTTCGCGCGCGGGCGCGCTCCCAATGTGGCCGGCGCTGAGGATGCGCACCTTTCGCCGCCCGTTGGAGGACTCGCTTTTCGTTAGGAAAGGCTGCGTGGACAGACATGCAGGGATCGAGGGCTCCTTATCATCATCATCATCATCGAAGTTGGAAGGGACACCCGAGGGTCATCTAGTCCAGCCCTCTGCAATGCAGGAATCTTTCGCCCAACGTGGGGCTCGAACTCGCGACCCTGAAATTAAGAGTCCCACGCTCGGCTGCAGAGCTTCCCCAAACCATGTGTGTCTCGCGACACGTCGGTATGTCGGCTTCAGTGTGTAGGTGTGTTGCGCGAACGCTCCCCACGCTCCTCCCAGGACTGGAAAGGGGTTGGTTTAACCTCCGGTTTGCTAGTAAAACTGGATGACTGTGTTGTGACATGACGCATGTCTAAAAAGTATGTCGCCAGCATGAAAAGTTTGGAAAGCTCTGCTTTACTGAGCTATCCCTCAGGTGCCTGCAAATTTCCCCCCATAATTTTCTTTCTAGGAGGGCTAGATGCTTAACATACCCTCCAACATTTCTCCAGTGAAAACCAATATCTGGTGAGTGGGATTTGAGCCTGTGCCCCACCCCACCAGATATTGGATTCCACCTCCCCAACCAGCATGGCCAACAGCCAGAGGTGATGGGAGTTGTAGTCTGGGAAATGAGTCTACAACGGTTCCCAGGATCCTTGTGCCATGAATGGGTTTTACACATATGTGTGTGCGACTGCTTCTCGGCCCGTTTCCCTAACTCAACAATTATGGTGGAGTGGCATCCACTTCATCCAACTCTATGATTCTTTTATTCTATGAAACCCTGGAGAAGCCACTGTCAGTCAACGACAACACTATAGAGCTAGACAGGCTAGAGGTTTGACTCAGAATAACGCAGCTTCTAAGTTATTATACTGAAGGCAAATCAAATCTTGGTGGATTTATTACTAGTGAGCACTGCCCAGGAATTAGAAGAAGAAGAAGAAGAAGAAGAAGAAGAAGAAGAAGAAGAAAGGAAGGAAGGAAGGAAGGAAGGAAGGAAGGAAGGAAGGAAGGAAGGAAGGAAGAAGAGTGGTTTTTAAATGCACAGTGCAATTTATGAGTTCAGTCATATAAAAAAACAGGCAAATTAACCTGCTGCCTGGGGCTGATGGGGGTTGTAGTCTGAAACATCTGGATGCCACCAGGTTGGCAAAGATAGATGTAGAAGCAAGCACCATGGGATTTAGTCATAATAACAACAATTTATTATTTATACCTCATCCATCTGGCTGGGTTTCCCCAGCAGCTCTGAGCGGCTCCCAACAGAATATTAAAAACACGCTAAAACATCAAACATTAAAAACTTCCCTAAACAGGGCTGCCTTCAGATGTCTTCCAAAAGTCAGATAGTTGTTTATTTCCTTGACATCTGATAAGAGGGCATTCCACAGGGCGGGTGCCACTACTGAGAAGGCCCTCTGCCTGGCTCCCTGTAACCTCACTTCTCATAGGGAGGGAACTTCCAGAAAGCCCTCGGAGCTGGACCTCAGTGTCCGGGCTGAATGATGGGGGTAGTAGAATTTTCTGAGTAAATCTCCTGTTGCTAGCAATGCATTGCATATAGGCTCGTTCAGAAATAAAGGTGGGATATCAGTTTAATAAATATTAAGTGAAGCAAAAAATATCCAACAAGAAAACAAGGCATATTTAAAGCGACTTTTGTCACACACTTAAATAAGCTGTTGTGAATGTTATATTCTGCCTTACGATGGAACACATCTTTCCTAGGGGACGTAAACTTTTTAAATTATTTGAATAGAAATGTTGTGCATGTTTTGTTACATAGTAATATTAAGACGATAGGTCTCTGTCCTCCAGGAGCTTACAATCCAAATTCTGACACAGGGCAGAGAAGTCAATCCATTCCCTTGATCATTTGGGTTGCCCTTTTCGGAAATTTTCCCATCTCCACAATATCCTTTTTGAGGTGAGGCAACTAGAACTGTACACACTATTCGAAATGCGGTCGCACCATAGATCTCTCTAATGGCATGCTTTTAAAAATAAAAGTGGATTGTCAGATGAATGATAAGGAACTGCCTTCTGTTCACTCCCCACCCCCCACTCATTACAACTTAAGTGGTGTCTCCCAGATGTATTCTCATGTGTCTGATAAGATTCTCTCGCCGATTGAAGCGTTCCCCACATTCCGTGCAGCGATAGGGTTGCTCTCTTGTGTGGATCCTCTGATGACGGAGGAGATCATGGCTCCACTTGAAGCTTTTCCCACATTCTGAACACTTGTACTGTTTTACTCCAGTGTGGATTCTCTGATGGCTGATAAGGTTCTGGCTCCGGTTGAAGCTTTTCCCACACTGGGAGCACGTATACGGTTTCTCTCCCGTGTGAATTCTCTGGTGACTTATAAGGGACTGGCTGAGACGGAAGCTTTTCCCGCACTCAGGGCACTTATACAGTTTATCCTCTGTGTGGCTGCTCTGATGCCTCGTAAGGTTCTGGCTGCGGCTGAAACTTTTCCCGCACTCCGAGCACTTGTGCTGTTTCTCTCCCGTGTGGATTCTCTTGTGGCTACGGAGGTTCTGACTCCGGTTGAAAGTCTTCCCACATTCCGAGCACCTATAGGGCCTCTCTCCCGTGTGGGTTCTCTGGTGGCTAATGAGAGACTGGCTCAGATCAAAGCTCTTCCCACACTCGTCACACTCATACGGTCTCTCCCCTGTATGGGTTCTCTGATGTCGGTTAAGGCTCGATTTATCACAAAAAGTCTTGCTACAAACGGAACACATATACGGTTTCTCCCCTGTGTGGGTTCTGTGATGGGAAGCAAGGTTTGTGTTCCGGCTAAAACTCTTCCCGCAGTACAAACACTGATAGGGTTTTTCTCTTGTGTGGGTTCTCTGATGCCGCTTAAGGTTTGAGTCGTCTCTGAATACTTTCCCACATGTGATACATTTATTCTTGTCCTCTTCAGTGTCTATCATCTCCTGGACATCTGGGAGATCTCCACCTTGAAAAACAGAGGATTCTTTCCTGCCATCCTCTGGTAGGGTTTCATCCTGTCTATGTGGTTCATCTGGGTTCCCAATCTTCATTTCCACCTCCATGGTCATGATCCTTTCTGGTGA